>OZ030006.1:3194997-4577497 GCA_964023405.1 Apodemus agrarius | reverse complement strand
GTTTTCTCTTGGCATTATTCGATTAGGTCACACTGCAGAATTCATCGAGATGCTGGGGTAACAAATATGTGCTTGGTGTGAGGGATAGTGTCTCTCCATGGAGTGCCCATGGGAACACAGCCAGCCCACGTTCAGTGGACATTTCTGCATTCTAATGATCGTAGACATAGTAAGAATACAGGGTAAGAAAACCGTCATTGCTGGGAGTGCATTTGTCTCTGCCCTGATTCTGGACTGATGAGAAAGAATGAGCTGCTTTACTTTCAGTCCTTGAGATGGAGGTGAGGAGGTTAGCATTCTGGTCCTGCAAAGCACACCTCTGGTTAACTCTCCTGCCTCCCGCCTAGGTGTGAGTCTGCCTTACAAGTGATTTAATGACAAGAGTATCCTGAGAGAGAGGATTAGATAATCAATAGATATGGAACACACCACATGCAACTTCATTTTTAGTGTTTTGTAGCCTGCGCTTTCTTATGGGAAAAAATAGAAAATCAAAGCAGAAAAATGAATAAACATTAAATATTACCATCCGAGGGGTTGGAGAGATGGCTCAGTAGGTAAGAGCACTGGCTGCTCTTGCAGAGGACCCAAGTTCAGTTCTCAGCACCTGCATGGCAGCTCACAGCAAGCTCTAGCTCCATCCCAGGGCATTTGACACTTATTTCTAGCCTCTGTTGGGGTACCAGGCATGAATTTGATACACAGAACTATATACAAGCAAAACGCCAATACACATAAAATAAAAATAAATCTTTGAAAAATATCAGAATATGGAATTACCACAGATAGGGTTGGTTGACACTCACAATGTCAGTGGCACAGTGGTGACATTACTGCTTCTTCCGCGAACTAAGTCAGCGGACTTCTAAGTGTTCTGCTCAGGTGTCTTTTCCTTTCTCACAAATGCACAGTCAGCATGTAACATGCATTCCATTATTAGCTCAAGTTTTTTAAGACTGTAAAATATGCAATTTTTAAGCATGAGAGAAATAAATAATTTCACAGAATAAATCAAGGAGCACAAGGCCTCGTTTCACTTTGAAGACTCCGTGGCTGTCCACACTGACTTCTGCATCCCTGACAGGAGAAGGAGCTGACAAGCACAGGCTGTCACCACTGCTTAGCTCTGTCTGGGAAAGCAGCTCTGGAGTTGACTGAGTTTGTCCTAACTTGAGAGCCATTTTGTTGGGATGAGAAATGTCTCAGACATTTGAGCACTTGGTCCCCAGTTAACGGGACTTGTTGGGAGGATGAAGGACATGTGGCCGTACTGGAGGAAGCTCATCATGGCTGGAGTTGCAGGGCTTAGGGGGTGCTGATAGTGAGAGCTTCCAACCACTTCCAGCTCCTTCTCTCGGATTCCTGTTTGCAGTTCAAGATATGGACTCTCAAATTCCATCTTCTGGCATTAGCCAACAAACTTTCTCTATCATCATGGACTAGCCCTTTGGGACCCTAAGCCAATATCAACTCATCTGTAAGTCACCTTAAAAGGTTCTGGGGTGATTTGAAAGACAGCAGCTGTTTTATAGAAAAGTGCTGTGTTGCTCAATATAATTCCCAAGAATGGGAACTGCTGGAAAGGCTCTGGGAAGAGGGCAGGCATGGGCCCAAAGAAAGGATGCAGAAACCTCTTCTCTCTCCTTTCTTCTGTCTGTGTTTCTTCAGCTAGGCAGACTGTGATCTCATATGGGGTGCTGCTTGTCCAGGCCTGAAAAAAAATCACTAATGAATACTGCTATATCTACAAGGTCCAAGTTTCACTGCCCAAATACACAATTTATCAATAAAGCTGGCCACACAGCACTAGACTTTATAACCCCATATTAATTATCCAGGAATATACATGGCAGGTATAGTAGTATGCTTCTGAAATGGTTCCATGACCCCAACAGAAGTGAGCTGTTTTTCATGTCACAGCAAGAGCTTGGGAACAGTGTCATCTGCTACCTCGCTAAAACAGAGTACACTGAGTAGACCTAGCTATACAATGAAGAAGATTTCTTTGGCAGTAGAAGAAAGTTTTTGCATTTTTCTTGAAGCTTATAGAATACCATGAGAGAAAAGATATAAATCAAATAATAAATGTGGAACAAATAAAACCCAGGGGACCCTAAGGTCCCAGGGATGTATCATGAGGGATGGCTCCTGTTCCAACATAGTGACAGAGGGGCCATCATGCCCACACTCACAAGAAAAACCTAAAGGGGATAAATTTCTCAGATCCAAGAGAGAATTGAGTTTTCAGGGCAAGTTATTACAGGGGTAAGCCCAGAACTCAGGTTGAACTCACAGCCACACTGATTGGGTGGGGCTTTCACCCTGGAGACACACTGATGGAGGCCTGTAGAAAAGATATCAGGATTGCCAAGGGGTGCCATATTATGATGTCTGACATGGACTCACAGCCCCAGAGACCTTCCTGAGATTCCACAAAGTACTCACAGGGAAGAGCTAGGAAAGCACTGCCTAGAATAGAAGAGGGCAGGGGAGGTGGTTTGTGAGCAAAGATCTATGATGAGCTCAAGGGTCTGAATGCTGAACTCCAGGACCCACACAAAAGCTGGGCATAATGGCACATCCAAAGTCCTATCAGCGAGGTTGGGTAGACAGATAGGTGGATCCCTGAACCTCACTAGACTGCTAGCTCCAGGCTCAGTGAGACACCCTGTGTCAAAATATAAAGTAGAGGTTTGTGGTGTTTTGAATATACTTGGCCCAGGAAGTTGCACTATTAGGAGGCGTGGCCTTGTTGGAGTAGGTGTGGCCTTGTTGAAGGAAGTGTGTCACTGTGCGTGTAGGCTTTAAGACCTGAGTCCTTGCTGCCCAAAAGTCAGTCTTCTAGCAGCCTTCAAGTAAAGATGTAGAACTCTCAGCTACTCCTGCACTGTGCATCCCATGCTCCCACCTTGATGATAATGGACTGAATATAAGAACCTGTAAGCCAGCCCCAATTAAATGTTGTCCTTATAAGAGTTGCCTTTGTCATAGTATCTGTTCACAGCAGTAAAACCCTAAGATAGGAATAAAATAAGATGCCTGGTTTTACCTCTGGTCTCCATTCACAGGTAAGTGTATCCTATATACCTATGGATACATACATGCATCATCACAGACACACAATACACACAAACACACACACAAACACACACACACACACATGCCAATAATTCTTTTAAAAAGAAGGCAAGGGGAACAGTCATTGTTTTGGGCACCTCGAGCACTCTGAAGCAGAGACCTGTTCTCCAAGTGGTAAAAGTGGGAGCAGACATTCATCCTTGTGTGAGGTAATACCTGCCTGCTACAGACCCCAGTACCCTCCTTCTTTCTTCAAAGTGGGAAAATAAGGCCAAGGCCATCGAGGATCACTCGTTACCCAAATACTGAGATATAATTACAGGATAAGCAAATATTTTGCTGTATGCTACACCTGACCCACACACCCAGTTCTGGAACTCACACTGGGTCCCAGTCAGTAACAATCATCTCAGCTGAGGAGTGTGCAGCAAAGTACAGAGCCAACGTGAGAGTCTAAATAGGATACATGGGACTTTGAAGCCTGTCACCTACACATGTGAGCATCTGACCCAGCCCAACCCCTAGCCAAGCCAGATGAACAACAAAGACAGTCCCTGCACTAACGTTTGCTCATGGTTCTTATTGCTGCCTAACATGTCACACCTGACCTTCTGAAGAAATTGGTTTGTTTTTTAATTGGAGGAGGGGAGCAAGGAGGGAAGAGGAGGAGAGAAGAGAGGAAAGGAGAGGGGAGGCGAGAGAAAAAGGGAAGGGGAGAAAGAAAGAAGGAGGGGGGAAGAGGGAGATTTTTTTCCCAGCTGTTTTATTTATTTATTTTATTTCATGCATATAAGTGTTTTAATGTATATTAGTGTTTGTCTTCATGTATGTATATGCAAAATGTGCTTGCAGCAGCCATGAATGTCATAAAAGGTTATTCAGTTCCCTAAGACTGGAGGTATAAACAGTTGGGGTTCATTTTGTGGTTGCTGGAAATCCAGGTTCTCTGCTGAAGAGATTATTGGGAAGAGACAAGCTGCACCCCTGGGCGTGGGGCTGTTGTGCTACAAGTTTCATTGGAGCATTAGCTGTGCACTGGTGTGTGCCTGTCAAAACAGATTGTTGTTTTACTCTATGCACATTACACCACAAGAGAAAGATCAGGGAAAAAAAGGAAAAAATTGGAAAGACGGACTAACCCCAAATCCACTTGCAGAAATGTTTAAGAATAAATGTGCATCAAGGAATAAGAATGAATTCGGTTTCCCTAAAATGTTAACTGATTATAACAAAATCCAATGGATCTTCAAGAAACTGATGGAGAGTCGATAGGCTAGTTTGATATTTTCCTGGCCTTTTCTTTTGCAAATCTTCAAGCTTGACGTAAAGCATGCTTCTGAAGAGCAACTTGACCCAGATTGGAGTTCAAGGTGAGTCTCAGGGCCACTCCCCTCCGACTGCCTGATGCTTCCAAGGCTCCACCCCAATACAGCACCTGAGTTTGTAGTCCAGAGTGTGCGAGGGTGGAAGAGAAGTGTGGACATTCACAGGTGACCCCACGAGTCAGTACACAGGAGTAGATGAAGGCCAAAAAGAGTGGACTGGAGGAAACATGGGAAGTCTGGTGATACTCCGTGGGTGATCTGGCCCATGCCAACGCCAGTGCCTTCCGAGGTCCAGCCTTGGCGTGAGGAGGATCCTGAGAGAGCCAGGAATGGGAATGGCGCTGATCCAATAATAACCCCGAGGCAGTAGTTGATGCAAGCTGTTAGTTCAGGTACTCTCTGTTCCTGAAGAGTCTCATCATCCGTTCTTCTCCTCCTTTCTTCCTTCTTATTCTTCTGCCTTCTCCCTGCCATGCCTTTGCCTTCTCCCTACCTGCGAGCCCGAATCCAGTCTTTATTAGCCAAAGGTACATCATCAAGGCTTTGGTGTTAATAATCTTCAAAAATTTTTAAATTTACATAAATTCTATGAATCCTGGATCAATAGTCCCAAACCCCATTTCCTTAGAGCAGAAACTAAAAGCCAAAGCACATTTCCTCATAGGTTTTACATGTCCTGTTCTTCACAGGTAGCTGGGCACAGCTCTTGTGGTTTTCTGGTACAGCAGAAGCAGTCATTAGTAACTATTTTCATGTATGAACAGAAAGATCACAGACTGCTAAAATTAAAATGATTTCTTAGAAAGTTTTGAATTTATGTAAGTAAAGTGGTTAGCTCTCTCTAATATCTTTCCAAGCACTATGATCTCCAATTCTTCAAATAGCTAGAACAAAATGCTAACTTTCTATATGTGTCTAGATCATCTTTTGATTCTCTAATCTTTGTTTCATCATCCTAGCAATTCCATAGCCTATGTATTCTCCTTCTGATAATATTTATTCCTAAATCTTATATAAATTCCTATTTTTTCTATCCATTCCATTTCTTCTTGAGACTGCTTTAACTCTCTCTCCTTGATGTCCCCAAGTTCATCCTGACTGATTAATGCATCAGTCACTGAGGGTACATGATTCCTCGTGATTCCAAATTCAAGGCCAAGTCTAGCAATGCTCTATTTCTACAAAGGACCATGTAGGCTCTTATGGCCTCTGTGGTTTGGTTGTCTGGATCCTTTCCCATGGTCCCAAAGGCCACGCGGAGGGCCTGCTCCTCGTCCTCCATAGCCTCATGACCACCTCCATTCTTCAGTCCTGAGAACCGCATCTGTTTCATGTATTATGGCATGGCTAGCTCTGCATAATGGGGGGGGGACATTCCCAGAAAGAAAGATTGACAGCAAAGTAGTAAAGAGAGCAGATCAGCTTCAGGGCAGCAGCAACCACCAGCACATGGTGTGTGTGTGTGTGGGGGGGGGTGTCATGTGAATCAATGACCTGGAGATGCTCCAGGGCAAGAACTGTGTCCCACCTCCCCTTACACAGCTGGGGCAAGTGCCTGTCCCTGCCCTAATGCTGCCATGCCACGGGCCTTCTCTACCTCTATCACAGTTCCCAGGTTTGGACATCTTTCTTGGAAATCAGCACCTTAGAGAAGCAAGAATCAATGAGTGAGAAAATTTGCTCTAAAATGCCTCAGATGAGAATGACAAAACAGATTCTAACTACCCGCTGCCCCAAACTGCCCACTACAGTGCCTGATGGGGCTGCTGGAAGGTGAAAACACAACTAAAGGGGGTGTTCTAAGTTGGAATGCACAATAAATAAATAGCAAAATAATTTCAACAAATAACTGAACACCCCCCCCAGCCTTAGCTTGGAGAACCAAGGGGCTTATTGGAATTGCTTACAGGGGTATGGTCAATTCAAAGGCAGCTTCCTCATATTCTCAGTGGGCTACGAAAATAGTTCATGAACTTGGAAGGGGATCAAGAGGTTTCTAGAGAGATCTGGAGGGGAAAAGAGGTTAATATGATCAGGTGAACTGGAGAGTTAAGAGAATTAGCCTGCTTCACTCTTAGCAGGGCCCCTAAGGAGTGGACTTGTACCAAACCAAAGTGTCTAAAGGACAAGGGTATTCTGAGCTGATTCTTCTGCATGCTGTATCCATCATCAGTTAAGGATTTGGTGTTCAGAATGGAAGTTGAACTGTGTGCCTTGATAGTCTAGCCAGAATTATTCAAGCCCAGCTAACCATGGGTGAAAAAGAAAATCTAGGGGAAAAAAATGAACATTTTGATGCACCTAACCCTCAAGAGATTGGAGGCCCCAGGGAATTTAGAGGTCAAGTGGAGTGGGGGGAGGGGACAGCCACGTGGAGACAGGGGGTGGGGAGGAGGTATGGGCTATGGAACAGTCAGAGGGTAGATGGGGGGCACTAAAATATGGAGCGTAAAAAACGTAATTAATTAATTTAAAAAGCCATCAGTACAAAAATACACACACACACACAATCAAAAACCTCGTTATCTCATTGTAGCTGTCTGGACGTCAATCTTCTCCTAGTGGCCTTCAGATAAAGGTGTAAAACTTTCAGCTCCTCCTGCACCATGCCTGCCTGGACACTGTCTTGCTCCTGCCTCAATGATACCGGACTGAACCTCTGAACCTGTAAGCCAGCCCCAATTAAAATGTTGTCCTTATAAGAAAAAAACAGTACAGTACCTAAAAGTGTTCTTGGCCCACAGTGCAGGCTGTGGTTCTAAGATGTTGCATTGCAGTCTCTAGAAGCCTCTGTGCTTTCTTAGTTGCCTGCATTCTCAAGGGCGGGGATTACTCCCACCTGTGTCCAAACGCTGCCTAATTAAACCAGGGCTTCACAGGGGGACTGAGAGGCAGTGAGCTGCAAAGACTTAGCTTGCAGAAAACAATAGTGTAGTAGCTTCCCTCACCGCCCCATTGAAGCGGTTGGTGGACAAAGTAAACCCACCTGCCCCTGAGCGCAAGCATGCAGGGCGGAAAGGAGGCTACATCCCTTGGCTGTGGTTTTTAGGAACCTTGCCAAGGATCCCTGCGTGTAAGCCCTGCTCTTCCTCCGCTCCCTCCACTTTCTCACCTTCACCAGTGCAGTGACTCCTGGCAGAACCTCGCATGCCACCTCCCGACCATCCCCGGGTCTGGCGCCTGGAGCGAGGAGCAGGAACTGCAGGGGAGCGCGGCCCCTCTGAGTTGCTTTTTCTTAATTAAGCCAGGGCTGAGGGGCGTGCCAGAGGCGCTGTGGGTCTGGAGGACCCTGGAGCCCAGCGCCCGCCCCTGGGGTCCCGGGTCCCCGCCGCGTGGCTTCGGCGGGTGGTGCGTGTGTGTGTGTGCGCGCGCGTGGCTGTGGTGGCTCCCCCGCCCTTGGCGCAGGGCAGGGCTGCGTGGACATCCCGCACTCCACACCCAGCATCTTGCTCCTCCTCGAGTCCTCTTGGAGCTGCTCCCACTTCTGGTTTGGAGAGAGCTGGACTGTTTCCCAGCGAGGCAGCCCTGGGCAGAGCGCCCTCAGAGCGCCTGGCGCCGGCCGGGGCTCCCTTCAGGGTGCGAGCAGCTGCTCTTAGGGCTCTGGGCTGCGGACCTTAGTTAAGGCTTTGGGCGAGGGGGCTCACAGAAGCTTGGAGTACAGGTCCCAGGCTGGAGAGGGAAGACCCCCCCCCACACACACACACACAATCTCCCCTGAGGCACGCATCTGTGTTGCCAACCTCCACGCGCCCAGGAAGTTTGCAAGGTAAAGGATCCGGACCCCCAACTTCTCGCGGACATGAATCAAACAGCTGGAGCCTCCAACAACGTCAGGTGTCCTCCAGGGAAAGGCCATAAGGTAAGAGACCCGCGTCGGAGGGGAGGGGACTGTTGAATACACCTAAAGAGTGTGTGTTGGGGGGGGGGGAGATTCACAAGCATTGGGAGCTCTCATGCGTCCCTCCCTAGTGCCTGTATGTCCTTCAGTGGTGACAGTAGATGGATGGCGTGGATTCCCAAGGATGTGTGATGTTTCACAGACCCAGAGGTTTAACCCAGATGTTTAACAGAGCCGGCTAAGAAGGCTAAGAAGGCTTAGTGTGTGTGCCTACTCTGGGGTACCCTGGGCTTGGAAATGCTCTGCTCTGTTGCTGGTCTGTTGCTGGTCTAGGTCTAGTGGATGCAGCTAGGTGCCTCTATTGAGTTCTATGGAAGGATATGGAAGGAAGTTCTACGGGAGGCAGAGCCCCTGAATCAGCTCCTCCAGACCGGAGCTCCCAAAGAGGCTTCCCGCTCTTGTCAGTGACCCAGACACATACTACATTTACTTTAATGGGCCAGTGTGAGTGTACCTGCAGTTATTCCTAGGAAATTAGTGAGATTCAGATAAAATGGGGCATGGGAACCCTAGCAAAAGCCTCTAGAAGCCAGCATCAAAGGAAGGTCAAGGCTCAAAAAGGCTTACTTCCCACACTCAACTGTACAAGTCCAGGTTCCCCCCACCCATCTTGAGCGTCACCCTTCCCCTGTGACCACCCAGGCTTCCTGTTCTCTTTCTCAATCACCTGGGCTTCCCCTGCGAGCAGTTGTGAGCAAACTGTTTACCGAGATTCACAGGATAGCACACACCAACGCATACTTGCCAAACATTCCAAAGTGCTTACATTAGTTTTTAATCTAAAGGTGAGTACTTTGGAGAATTTAGTATACAGCCTGAATCTACACTCTCAGCCTCTATCTTGAGCTTGCCATGACTAAACGTGCATATAAACTACAAGCATGTGGCTATTGGCATGTAAGGGAAATGTTGCCCTTGGGATCTTCTAGTTTTGGGGGTGTGAGGCTGGGGTTAGTAATGACATCGGGCTCATTTGGTCACTAAGGGAAGCCTGTCTGTCACACTAATATAAGAGGGAGCTACGGCCTTAGTATACTTTTATTTCAGATGAGTATTAGCTATCATCCCCCACCCCCAGTCAGATGTGGATGAAACATCACACGACTGGCCCCGTTCTCATGAACTATGATCCAATCATTTCTCATTTCGACATTTACCTTAATATCCAGATGAAATGCCTTTTAAATCTATAATGTCTGACATTACAAGGTTTTAAATTAACAAATAATAAAGTTTCACACGTCAGTGATTACATAGAAGAGACATCCGTGTCGTTCAGAATATCATTCAACAACTCTTAGGAAAGAAAAGCCTTTGGTTCCAGTGGCAAAGAGCCTTTTTGACAGAGTTGGACTGCAGGGTATTGACACCAATAAAGCCTTCTGGGAAGTGTTGGGCTACACACCAGCATTTAGTGGGTGCTAGACTGAGTACCCCTTAGTCACACGTCACCGACGGCCCATTCATTTGCGGTCTGTCTACCCAACGTTCAGTCCATCAACCCCAATAACTCAGTAAGAAGTCGCACTCGCTCCACCCTTCATTCCTCAAATGCAACTCCTGCTGCAGTGCAAGGACTGGGCACAGGTGGGAATTCGGTGTTTTCCCTGGGAGTCCCCGCAGTCCACCCCTGGTGACCCGCAGTCTCCACTGCTCAAAGCGAGGCATGCTAAAGATGGTAACTCTTGTTCTCAGAGGAGAGCCTCCTGAGGATGACGTTTGTCATGACAGTGTTTTGCAGGGAGATGGCAATGGCAGAAATGAATGAATTCATTTCGTTATTCACATTCTTTATTGGCTCTTTATAAGAACCAATAAGCAGAGTCCTGGCCATCAATAATGCACAATACAAACCATGAGAGGTTTAGGTGACAATGTCTCTCTTTTTTTTTTTTTTGTTTTGTTTTTTTACATTTTTTATTGAATATCAAATTCATTTACATTGCCAATGGTAAAACCTTTCCCGATATCCCCTGTCCCCTAAGACCCCCAACCCCTCCCCTTCCTCCTTCCCCTGCCTCCACGTATATACCTCTCCACCCAACACACTCCCTCCTCCCTCCCATTGGTTTCCCTTTGTTCCAGCCTCTGTTGAGCCTTTACCTGACCAAGGACCACTCCTCCCACTGTTGCCCGACAAGGCATTCCTCTGCCACATTTTTGGCTGGAACCATGTGTGCCCCTTGGTTGATGGTTCAGTCCCTGGGAGTCTTGGGGCATCTGGGTGGCCGAAATCATTGTTCTTCCTATGGGGCTGTAAACCCTTTCAGCTCTTCTGGGCCATCCTCCAGCTCCTCCATTGGGGACCCCATGCCCAGTCTAATAGTTGGTTGCTAGCATCTGCCTCTGTATGTGTAAGGCTCTGGTAGGGCCCCTCGGGAGATAACCATGGCATGCTCCTTTTGGTATACACTTCTTGTTGTCCATAGTAGTGTTGGGGTTTGTTGACTGTTTATAGGATGAAGACAATGTCTCTTAATAAAGTACAAAACTCAATAATATAAGCTCAGGTTAATAGAAGTTTGGAAGAAGGCGCAGGGTTTGTTGACTATTTATAGGATGAAGACAATGTCTCTTAATAAAGTACAAAACTCAATAATATAAGCTCAGGTTAATAGAAGTTTGGAAGAAGGCGCTGCCATGTGCCTGCTGCTCTGGCTTACCTTGGGAGATGACCATGATGAGCTCCCTTGTGCAGACAATTTGTTCTGTGTGTTCCTCTGTGTGCTGGCGTATGCATGTGATGTGCATGAGGAAACCAGAGAGCAACTCTGGATGCTTTTTCTCAGCCACCATCCACGTTCAGTCTTTGAAATAGGATCTCTCACTGGTCTGGAATTCTCCAAGTCGGGTAGGACGGCTGGCTGGCGAACATCAGAGATGGCCGCTCTCAGCCTTCCTAGTGCTGCGGCCCTTTAACGCACTTCCTCCTGTTGCGGTGACCACCCAACCGGAAAATTACTTTTGTTCCTACTTCATCTAACTTTGCTACTGTTATGAATAACGTCAATATTTTTGGAGCTAAAGGCCTTGGGATCCACAGGTTGAGAGTTGCTGCTCAGGACTCTGTCTGCTTCAAACTCAGACGTTCAGCCTGACAAGTACTCTCCTGACTGAGCCATTCCATAGCTCAGCGCAGACACTCCTAGGAGCGCCTTGTCTTGTAGGCTGACTACTCAGGGGTGGAATTCGGCCACACTGAAACAAGTTGTCAGTCTCTGTAGTCTCAAACACTGAGACACCAGGATTAAGAAGCGAAAGCTCAATGTTGTATCTTTTGTATGCTCCTAATTGTGGGGAAGTCAACCCTCTGCTGAAGGATACACAGGGAAAGCACCAGGCTGTAGGTAAGATTCACTGCCCCAGAAAAGTCAAGTGCAGAAGTTCAGGCTATAGAGGATGGAGGGTAAATATGTTCCATGGGAGCGTCTTGGACTGAGTTGTACTGGGCAGTGCCTGGGATCCAGTGACGACTGGGTAACAACCAGGGCTGTGGTGCAAGTAGCTGAGTGTGGACTAGCAAGGCAGACTCCTGTCATCCCATTCATGCCACACAGTCCCACCTTGTTAGTGGCTCCTAGAAATGCCCAAGGGCTCTCTGTTCTGGAATGAAGGCAACCAGACTGAGGTTGTTGTGTTGTCGGCAGTGTTGTGTTGTGTTGTGTTGTGTTGTGTTGTCGGCAGTGGGACTGAAGACTGTTCAGCTTTAGCTGGTAGACCACACCACACTCTCCTTGGGGCGGTTTGAATGCAGTGGCCCCACATGCTCACAGGGACTGGCACATGATAGGAGATGTGGCCTGGGAGTAAGCGTAGTCTTGCTGGAAGAAGTGTGTCAACTGAGCTGGCTTCGAAGTCTCAAAGGCTCAAGCCACTGCCACTCTCGTGGCCCGCTGCCCATGGATCCGGATCTCAGCCCCTTCTCCAGCACCATGTCTGCCCGTGTGTCGCCATGCTTCCCCATAGTGGGCCAAACCTCTGAACCTGTAAGCCAGCCCCAACTGAATGTCTTAATTCATAAGAGTTGTTGTGGTCATGGTGTCACTACCACAGCAATAAAAACCCAAACTAAGACAGCTGCATAAAAAGTGGAGTCCGACAGCCAGTGGAAGAACGTCTAAGCCAAGCAGGGCTTCCTTCCCTCCTTAGGACTACAGAGAACACATGGCTCTCGTGGAGTTTTTTGCTACCTGAGGCCCTAGGCTGCTTGCAGCTCAGGAGGGCAACATGAAATGTCTTCATGTCATTGAATCTGTAGCTCTGATTGGCTAGAATGGCTGGCCAAGAAGATTCAGAGATCTTCCTATCTGCGACCCCAACCATCTCCTGCAAGCTTGGAATGCAATCATGCACATAACTACACTTGGCTTTTCGCATGGGTGCTGGGGATATGAAGTCAGTTCTTTACACTTGTGCAACAAGTACTTAAGCCTCTGAACTAGCTCTCCAGCCCCACATTGTGATCATCTAAGTGGGTATTTGTGTAACTTGATTGTACTGTTCCTTTGAAAATATGTTAAACATTTGAAAATCACACATGTATACAATGTATTCTGATCATGCCTATCCTTCCCCTTCAACTCCCTCTCTCTCAACTTCATGTTGGACCCCACCCTCTTCTTTGAGTTAATCCATTGGGTCCAATCAGTGCTGCTTGCCTGTGCACAAAAGTGAAGGCCAACCACGGTGGCATGGGCAACCTACTAGAAGCCATGCCCCTTAGGAATATCTGCTACGTGGCTCCTCTGCCAGGGAAAGGTGTGGGATCCCTTCTCCCAGCTATGCTTGCAATGTAACTGGCTTTACCTTGTGCAGCTTTGATGTAGCTGCTAAGAATTGTTAAGTGCAAAAGCCATGTCATATCCAGAGGACAGCATTTCTCAGAACTCCTCTCCGCTTTGCTTCTTAATTCCTTCTGATTTATCTTCCATGGTGTTCCCTGATCCTTGAGTAGGGGGAGGGGGTGATATCCATCTATGGAGGAGAGGAGCACTCAGTCTGCATGGAGGAGCACTCACAGTTTGCACGGTTCTTGAGTGTGAACATGCAGATGATAATGTCCTTTGGCAATGTCAGAAAGCTGGATATGCCTGACAGCTTTTCTAAAGGAGGAACTTTGCTCGTGGCTTTGTGTTGTCAGTCACGCTCCAGCATCAAAGCAACAATTGATCAGCCCTCCCTCCCTGGAAGCTATGGAGTTTGCTCTCCAAAGCTTGCTCATGGAAACTCAATTATACCAGCACATCCTGAGGTTAGTTTACCTCTGTGTCTGGGTTTATTTTTGGTGGGGGCTTCATTGTAGGATCTTCAACAGCTTCTGGGTGTCCAAGCCAATACAGAACCCCCTGAAGGGTTCTGAAGTGACAGTTTTCTCTCTGCTACTCTCTCCAATCCATGTCACCTCTGACATGACACTTGAAAATGTTACCAAGCTATTTATTTTCCTCTTCCAGGGCTCATTTCAGCATGAGCAGAGGTAGGAAAGATGCTGCCTGGCCACTCACATGTGCGCCACTTTCCCAGGACATTAAGTGAAAAAGAACATGTATTAATAGAAACCATTTTGGACCAATCAGATGATATTTTGTGGAATAATATGAGCCTAAATTTCCACTCTTGTGTGTGCTTGGTACATGTACATATGGAATTTTCAGGTAGAAGAACACATTTATTAACCAAGGTAAACTAGGTAAATTGGTGTTGCAGTGTTCCAATACATTCCTGCATATATATTTACAATGTACTTAGAAATGAAAAACAGTTTGCTTCAAAATAACCCAGATGTACAAAAATGGGACTCAGGGAAAGTAGACTCTCTTGTTTTATTTTGTTTGTTTGTTTGTTTTTTTTTTTTTTGGGGGGGGGGTCTGGATGATCTGACAGGAGCTGGCCTTTCTTTTAGCACTTTAAAGACAGTGTCCTACTACTTTCCGGTCAGGTCTTTCTCTCCCTCCTTCTCTCCCTTCGTCCCTCTCCCCCTCCTGAGGCAGGAAACCATTTTTGTTTTTGTTGCATAGAGAGTAGTCCCATTAGGAGGTGTGGCCTTTTTGGAGTGGGCATAGTCTCGTTGCAGGATGTGTCAGTAGGGTAGGCTTAGAGGTTTTAGAAGCCCAAGCCAGGCCCAGTATCTCAGTCTTCCTTCCTGCTGCTGAGGACCAGGATATAGAACTCTCAGCTATTCTCTCGTGCCATGTTTTCCTGCACACTGCTACACTTCCACATCATGACAATAACACACTAAACCTCTGAACCTGTAATCCAGTGCCAATTAAATGTTGCAGTGGTCATAGTATCACTTCACAGCATTAGAACACTGACTAACACAGACCCTCATTTGGTATCAGCCATTTCTCCCAATCAGTTATATGCAGTCTACCTGAATTACACTGGTCTTGGCATCCCAGGGATGGGTAGAGGATATGGGCTGGAAAAGACGGAGGAAGGGTGCTCCATCGACACAGGCACAGGGGAGTCATTGGCCATGGTGGCTGCAGCCTTTCCAATGCAGCTCTTTCCAGGTCACCCTGACTCCTGTCAGTCACTCCTCCCACATGCCCTGTGAGTAAGCCCAGTAAGCTCATTGGTTCTGCAGGGTGAACTGTGGTGGAGTCATACTTTGTTCTGTGGTTGGGATCTTGGTACATGGGATTGACATAGTTCTAATCTCCCCCAGGGAGGCAAAACCTGCAACCGACACTCCTTAGATTAACTCTATTTTTTCCTCATCTTTTACTATAACTCTGTTGCTCTATCTTCACCTTTATTGAATAACCTTTCTATTCTGCTGTTTGCTCATGTCAACATTTGTTTTTGATGCCTCGAATTCCTACTTTGTTCTTTATTCATACTCCTGACTTCCTGCTTGAAGCTGTGATGCTCTTTCATCTGTGATAAGCATCCTTTCTCTCTTTGAGGAACTGCATCACAGTAGCCACTGCAGACCCTGTCTGGTAGTGCTAACACCCCAACTGTCCCACCTTGGGATCAATCCATATCACCTGCAATTTCTCCTTGAGGATCTGTATGATGTTTCTTTCCTTGGGCTTAAAGTCCAACTTTTCTTAGAAATTGTGAGCATTTGGAAACTCTTACGTTTCTCTGAAGATTTATTGGTTGCTTGTTGCTATGAATAATTTAGTTGAGAGGCAACCCAAATGCAAATTTTGGTTTTTGATCCTTTCTTAGGTCACTGGAATCTTACTGGTACTTAGGTGGGTGCAGCTGGAGTCTCAGGAGAGAGCTAGGCACAGTGCATGAGGTCTTGGCTGTTTTGGTGTTTTCTTAATTCTATAAATACCCTCTCCCTCTCCCTCTCCCTCTCCCTCCCCCTCCCTCTCCCTCTCCCACTCCCTCTCCCTCTCCCCTCCCTCTCCCTCTCCCTCTCCCTCTCCCTCTCCCTCTCCCTCTCCCTCTCCCTCTCCCTCCCTCTTTCTCTTTCTCCTTTCTTCCTCTCTGCAGCTTCTATAGTTGGTGCACCCCTATTCTGCCCAGACATAGAGCTGTTTAAAAACAGCATTCCCCTGTGTGTTTTATACGGGGACTGATGTCCTGAGTGTGACAGTTAAAGCAGCTGTTATCTTATCTACAGCTGGTAATGCAGCTGCACCTGTAGCTTTCATCAGTAAACTTGGTGTCCAAGATTAGCATCATGTGCTCTGTGGGTCTCACCCCCTCTAGTCCTTCAGTTATAAATCAATAATTCATAGTTTATTTCTTCTAACAGTTGGCTCAAAGTTAACACTTCTCTGTATCCCGAGACAAATAGGAGATGAGTAGAACACAGGCTTCTTTACACCAATGTGCATGTCAGTTCAAACCTTCTCCTCAAGATGAGACTTGGCTTGAATGTTTGCTGCTCTCCTTTTGCTGGTAAGAGCTGGCTTTCACTTCCCTGTACTGTTCTGTAAGCTCTCTCCCCACCTCTCTCATAGATCTTGCTGAGTCTACAGATTTTCTTTGTCCCCCCACCTTCCTTTTTAGTACCAGTGCTTTTTTATTGAGAATTTCATGCATGATATAATATGCTTTCATCAAATTCACCCCCCATTCCTTCCCTTCTATTTCTTCTCCTACACAGCACTTTACCCTCCCAGCTTCATGCTCTTTGCAAAATCCCACCAAGTCCACTTAGTACTGCTTGTTTGCATGCGCGTCAGGCTATATCTACTGGAGCAGGGGTAGCTTATCCCTGGAGAAAACCAGTGTCCATCCCTCAGCAGCCAATAGTTTCTCAGATAGGGATGGAACCTTGCGAGCCCTTCCTCTGCATGTGCTGGGATTTTGTCTGGCTTGATCGTGTGCAGATTTTAGTCATGCCGCCACAGCTGATGTGAGCTCACTGTGCAGCCGCCTTGTCATGTTTGGAGGTGACACCTATCTTGATGCTGTCTCTTTCCTAGCATCCTTCCTGCTTCTCTTTCTTCTCTTTTATGAACCTTCTGCTGAGTCTGTAGAGCTTTGTCCTCCTGGGTGTCTCCCTTGGTTTTAGACATTTAGATACACATTTCATTGGAAACAAACATCCTCCTCTTCTCTATGACATGCAGGCTCTGTTCTTGATTTCTAGACAGCTTGGTCACTTGTTTCCTTTCTGGAAAGCCCCTTCTCAACTGTTTTAATCATCAGTTGAGTCACAAGCCACCCTGGGCCAAGAAGAGCTCAAGCAAGCTAATGGCTCCTCGATGATCTGCTGTGGCACACTGTGTCACCTTCCCTCCCAGCTCCTTCCCCAAAATGGCATGAGCACAGCACAGAACTGACTCCCTCTGAGGAGTTTCCATTACATCCCCCAGCTTATTCTTTGGTTTGGATTTTAACCCTTTCTACCTGTTCTGATCTTGTCCTCACCTGTGTCTGAGTCCTTTGATTCTTTGATCCTGATGGTTGGCATCTGTCACCTTCTCTCATAGCATCTGCTTCCTCTTGTATTTGCAAATCTCCCACATCTAACATTTAGTGTTTTAAAGACAGGGTCTAATCTGAAAGGTCATTTCCTTCAATCCCCTCATTTCTTCAATTGAAATTCAAGATGATGTAGCTGATTAATGAGAAAGCCAGCTCCCCACTCCATTCTCACCAAGTTCTACCACACCAGATTGTTCCATGGTTTATATGCTCTGTTTGAGCATACAAAGACTAGGGTTACACCCAGCATTGATGCAGGCACAGTGCAGCCTGTTGAATAGCATAAAATACCTCCCTACTTCTGAGTATGAAGGAGTAGGTGGCACATTCATTGTGTATCTCCCCCATCACCCTTCCTTATATTAAACGGGAAGTCGTCTTGTTTGATAATTTCAGAAAGAAACAGGAAAGGGCACCATATAAATAAAAAATGTAAATTCTTTTTACTACCCAGGGACTAAATCATCCTGAAGGATTTTAGAAAGTTCACTGTAGCACATACAAGATAAATTGCCTTAATGACTTCCAGTATATCAGCGAAAATCTATTTATGTTATTTTGGTTTTACATTTTATTGATTTTTAAAATTTTAATTGTCCCCATTTTCTGAGTTAAATGCATAAAATGAGTATAAGCTCATGCATAAGTTAAATTTCCAGGAATACAAAGAAGTAAATGAGTAGCAATTGTTTTCCTGGTTTCATTTATTGGACCTTCTCTTTTTTCCGGTCAAAAGCTGAATCTTGAGTGTGCCACATGGCTGCTTCCTTTCTAAAGGCTTCTAAATATGACTCAACCAGCTAAGACCTGAGAATATTTGGGAAACTTTGTTTCAATGATATTGTGTGTGGACAGACTATTTTTCTTATTATCCCCTACAAAATATATTAGCACAACTATTTGCAATATTGATGCTATGTGATGTAAGAAATCTATTATTTGAAGGCAGGCAAATATACAGTCTGATACAGCTGTAGATGATTTGTGATCATCTAATGAGTTCTACACCTGTAGTGGTCCAGGAACTCATCACTGAACACCACCAAGCATCATAGTTTAATTCTCTCATACTTTGTACTGCATGAAGAAAGCACAGTGGGATTTTATGGAACCTCCAAACCTGACACTATCTTTGCACATGGTCTTGCAAACTGTTTTCTCAAGAGAGGTAGAATAATTTAAACTCCTTGCTCATCCTCTGCTGGGTGTGTTAAGGCTTCAGAACATTTGTGCTGTTTTTATACTGCAAGGATCATATGATGTGTGGTTTCTCCATGTTGGTCTTTCTTAAGATTCCAAAAAGAATATTAAGAAACTATAAGGCAAAGATACATAACTGACTAACATAAAATTGCACCAGGCTAGGTGTGCAAAAGTCAAATAGATCCATGTTCTTCAGGAGGTCTATTTATTTATATTTACTTATTTTGAAATAGTCTCCTGTATCTCACCTGGGTCTCAAATTCTCTAATGAGCTAAAGATGACTTGTGAGCTTTGGATTTTCCTGCCTCCACCTCTGGAGTGCTGGTATTACAGATGCGTACCCCTCACTCAGCTATGTAATTCTGGACATCAAACCAAGAGTTCCATGCATGTTGTCAAACACTACCAATGGAGCTATATTTCCAGACCTTAAAAGTTCTTTTTTCCTGTTCTAAAGACTTTATTGTTTTTGCTTTAGAAAATATGATCTCTCCACTCATTAGAATAAAGAACTGTGTCTAGGGATCCACCAGTAATGTTGAAAAGACCTCTGGCTCATCCACCTCTACTCATAAGACTATTCATGGGCACAATAGTTGTAGTCAATCAGGTCTTCAGACTTAAACCATAGACTGATCTCGTTCTCAGTACTTTGCACTGAATCACTACTATGAATGATGTTCCTTCCCAGTTGAGTGCAGAAATCCACTTGAATTGTGCCTGGCTTAGAATCAGCTGGATTGGACTCTCCCAGCATCACTATCTGTCTTCATCACTTTGAAGCCTTCTCAGACCATGGCTACCATGGGCTCTGAGGTCATGTACAGCATCAGCCTTGGGAAGAAAGGACAGTCTTTCAAGTCAATGAAGTGCTGCTTAAGGTGTTTTTTAGAAGCCCCAAGGAATATCTTGGTCACCAGGCAGAACCCCCTCTGTTCCAAGTGCTTGATGACCATGCCCACCAGGTTGTGTTGCATGCTATCTGGCTAGATGCACATGGTCCAAAACCCATCATGTTGGCTGTGGTGGTTGGTTGGTGCAGTCACTTGGAGGAGGGGGCACAGAGAGGTGACCTTGCAAATTATTCTTTCTTCCTTCCTTCCTTCCTTCCATCCTTCTTTCCTCCCTCCCTCCCTCCTTCCCTTGCTTGCTTCCTTCTTTTTTAATCTTTTCTTTTGGGTGAAGGCTATAATGGTAGAAGGCACACCTGCGAGGACTGGGGAGTAAGAGTGATCAGGGTGCATTGTGTGAAATATCCAAATAATCAATAAAAATATTATATTAAAAATCTGATAATATATTGGACCATTATAAAGCATTTGGAGCATCCTCTTGAGGACTGTTACTGAAAGAGACTAAGATCAGAGAAAATGGAAGGCAACAAGTAAGACCATCTTAGCTGAACTGGGTGTCCTATTTTTCACTTGTTACATACACACTTCTAAGTGTGGATGCTATACAGAGAGGCCTTGAGACCCTATAAAGATTTAATGTTGTTAGCATTCCAGCCTGCAAAGTGTCCAGGCACCCTGATAGCCATTAGTAATCAAGATCTGAGTGTAGGGATCAAAAAAGATTCTTATAGTGAAATATTCTCAGTAATAACACCAGTGGGTCCTTCAGCCTCTGGTGTCTACTAAGGAACAATATGGCCAGGTTCTGTTTTTGAACCCTAGAACTAACACATAAATGATTTGTTGTAGAGTAATGTGGGATGGTGAGAAGATTCTATGATTTCTGTGTTTTCCTACCATGATAGACATTTGGAAGATTCAGATTTGAGGATATTACCAACAAAATGTTGTAAGGCTTTATGCACAAGTCTTTTTGGAAGTAGCTGTCATTCCATGTAGATAGAAGTATCTGTACTATATGGTAGATATGGTGTGTGTGTGTGTGTGTGTGTGTGTGTGTGTGAACATGCGCGCACATACGTGCACACACACACACGTATGCAAAGGTCAGAGATGAAATCCTTTTTTATTTGGTTTTTTTGAGACAGGGTTTCTCTATGTAGCCCTGGCTATCCTGGAACTCACTCTATAGACCAGGCTAACCTCAAACTCAGAGATCTGCCTGCCTCTACCACCCAAGTGCTGGGATTAAAGGTGTGCGCCACCACCATGCGGCCAGAGATCAAATCCTGAGCATCATTTCTAGGGAGCCATGTACCTTGATTTTTGAAACATTTTCTTTTTGACATGGTATTCACCACATAGGTTAGGCTAACTTTCCAGGAATCACACACACCTGCTTATTTAAACCTCCTCAGTGCTGGAATTACAAGCATATTACAAAGTCCAGGCTGTTTTGTGACTTATAGGGCTTGAATTAAGGTTCTCATGTTTGTGCAATGGCTACATTGCTGACTGAGCTATCTCTCCTGCTCCTCATTTTCAGCAGTGATTTTAGAATTTTACTTTCTATAAATGTATACCAGGCTTTCAGTATCCCCAAATCTTTGCCAAGTCTCTGAATGACATTTTTTGCTGATAAGTATCTCAGCAAGTGTGTAATGTTGTCTTGGTATAGTTGAGATATGTATTTTATCAGTTACTAATTGTGTTGAGCATTTTTATGTTTGTTGTCTATCCATACATCTTTACTGAGGAGTACATAGAATTCTCTGACATATCTCTATAGTAACTATTTTCAACTTTGGTTTCTTTAAATAACAAAAATATTACAAGAATATGTTCAGAAATATTGCAAGAATATATTTTTATTTCAATCCCTGGGGTCAAATATGGAGCTGCTTCAGATGGTCCACAGCAACTGACTATGAATTACCTCACGTACTAGTGGGGTGTGAATTTTGCCAGTACTTAATAGTTTTTGCTAATGTGTTATATTTGATATTCTGGGGACTTTTCAGAGGATATATAAATGCTAGGGCCCTAAGAGTCAT
Source organism: Apodemus agrarius (assembly GCA_964023405.1). Lineage (NCBI taxonomy): Eukaryota > Metazoa > Chordata > Mammalia > Rodentia > Muridae > Apodemus > Apodemus agrarius. The sequence continues at coordinate 4,556,180 of OZ030006.1, read as the reverse complement.
CATGGGTTGTTGGTTGATTGTTGTTGGTTACAGTGTGTTAAATGATCTAGCACAAAGAAACAACAAGAAGAAATTAAATTTCCTGACAGGTGCTACTATTTCCCTATATCAAGGGCAAAGCTACTTCCATAGAAAGAGCAGGATGGTTTGGAAGTGCTGGGAAATATGTGCTCTGGAAAACAGTTGTTAATAATCAGAGGCAAAAATTAAAATTCCAAGTAAATAAGATTGAAGTAGAAGGGTTGGGAGATATAGGAGCTGATATAACTATCATTTCACAAAACTCTTAGACCTCAGAATGGCCACATTAAAAGGTTTACACCCAGTTTCTAGGCATTGAAGGGTATTTCAGATAAAACAGTGTGTGTAATGGGCTAAATGTGTGGAACCAAAATGCCTAATAGGAAAGTTAAGGCCTTATGTGGATGACATAGCCATACATTTTTGGGGAAGGGATCTTTTATAACAGTAGCATATGCAGATTAACATTCCTGCAAGACAACCTATGAAGATACTAAGGGTAGGTGCTCTTAGGAAAATGTATTGATGCATGACATCAAAAACAACCCCAGGCTGTGCCAATTGTCCAAACACAGGACATCACAGGGATTGAGTTTCCAAATTTATATGCAGGGGGCAGAAGGTGGGGGGACTGCTGAAGTACAAAAGGCCATATCCTTAAAATGGTTGACAAACACGCCTGTATGGGTAGAACAATGGCCCTTAACTAAGGCAAAATTACAGGCATTTAAACAGCTAGTACAGGAACATCTGGAAGCTGAAAATATAGAAGAGTCTATAAGTCCATCAAACCTCCCTGTATTTATTATAAAAACAAGAAAAAAAACAGAAAAAAGGAGGATGTTAAACATATTTAACCTGGAATTCCTTTACTTTCTTTATTACCTAAAGCATGTCCTATGGTAATAATTCATTTAAAAGATTGTGTTTTTACTATACCATCACAAGAGCAGGATAGGGAAAGGTTTGCTTTCATCATACTTGTTTATAATAATGTTCAACCTATAAAACGTTGTCAATGGAAAGTTCTTCCACAAAAAATGTTAAACAGTCCAACACTATGTCAATATTTTGTGCAACAACCACTAGAAATAATTCATAGACAGTTTTCTCAATCCACTATTTATCACTACATGGATGATATTTTGTTGGCTGATTCTGATGCAGATACTCTAGAGAAAATGTTCAAGGAAATACAAAGAAGTCTGTCAGGATGTTAGTTACAGATTGCTCCTGGAAAAACTACAGAGAGGAGAATGAAGCTATTAACTATTTGACTTATAAAATAACTCAACAAAAAATTCAACTAGAAAAGGTATAGATCAGAAGAGATCAATTCCAAGCTCTTAATGATTTTCAAAGATTAAGGGGAGATATTAATTGGCTGTGATCTACCACTGGATTAACTACTCAAGAGTTTAGTAATTTATTTCAATTGTCACAAGGAGATTCAGACTTAAACAGTCCAAGATGGTTAACAGCTGAAGCAGAGAGGGGGGGAAGAGGGAGGGGGGACAGGGAGAGGGACAGGAAGAGAGAGAATCGATTCTGGTAGAACAGTGACTACAACAAAAACATTGATTGATCACATATATATCAAACTTGATTGTATTTTGGATATTTTACCTTTAATTCATTCTTTTTCTGAACTCATTATTCAGAGGGAAGATAACATTAGGTAATATACTTTCTTAGCACATAAACAAGGTAAGAAATTAAAGACTTACACAAAAATCTGATTTAATCAAAAGAGGTAGAATAAGACTACATCAATGATCAGGAACAAACCTGTCAAAAGTTGTAGTACCTTCTATTAATGCTGAGAGTATGTCATTCTAGGTAATCAGTGAAGATTGGCAAAGAGCTTGTAGCAACTATTTTGGAGAAATTGTCAGCAAATATCCTAAAAGCAAATGTCTTCAGTTTATAATAAGAACTAATGATATTGCAAAAAGAATACATTGTAAAGATGTATTGTAAGAGGAATGTCAATTCCTGAAGCACCTGCATTCTATACTGATGTAGATAAGTTAGGTGCTGCAGGCCATAAGTAAGAGAAATAAAGGAAACTAATTTAAATCCCATATACTTAAGTTTAAAAATTAGAACTCTATGCAATCCTTATGGTATTATTAGATTTTCCTACATCTTTTAATATAACTCTCAAAGTACAGAAAGAGTTGTTTTGCTGAAACTGCTGAATTTCTTCCTGATAATTCAGAATTAACCTCATTATTTATTAACAAGTAAACTATGCTTTATATATTATCCATATTCAGTCTCATACAGGCTTTCTAGGTCGATTAGCACAAGGTAATGAAGAAACTGACCAATTGTTAATAGGACATGTATTAGAAGCCTCAAGTTTTCATGAAAACACAATGATAACATAAATGTTTAAACAAAAAAAACTCTATCACTTGGAAACAAGCCAAGGAAACTATAAGAAATTGTCCTTGCTTGTTTTTTTGTATAACTATGCAGTATTGCTCACTGGAAGTAACGCTAATGGTACCAAAAGAAATGAAATCTGTCAGATATATGATTCATTTTGTAGAATGTAGAAAACTAAAGTTTGCACAGACTACCATTCATATATATTCAAGGTTTTAATGGGCCACTGTTTGAATTCTGAAAAGTCTGATTCTGTAATTATACATTTACTGGAAATATGGCTATTATAGGGATATCTGTATATATTAAGATGGAAAATGTCCCAACATATGTCTCCATTAAGATGAAACAATTCTTTCCATATTATAAAGCATATTACAGGCATACCACAATGTCTTCAGGACAAGCAGTTACAGAAAGATCTAACCACACCCTAGAAGAAATGCTTATAAAACAAAAAGGAAGAATAAAGACCCCCAGGTATTGACCAAATAGTGTTCAGATAATTTTCAATGTTCTGAATGCTAATGAGAAAGGACCAACAGCAGCTGAGATATACTGGGCTATAGAAAAAAAACTGTGGAATTAAATTATACTGTAAGAGCATGTGAGCATCAGAATGGAAGCTCTCGAAAGGTTTGCATTGTGGTCATGGATTTATTTATATTTCTATGGGAAATAAAAAGCTGTGGATACATAAAACTGATAAAGATTAGAATCAAGCAGGAAAGGTCTCCTGAAAACCTTGGCACTGGTCCAAAAAGCGCTTAGTTCTTTGAAAATGTCTCTGTTTATAATTTCCTGCTACATACAGTACAACTAATGGCTTAAAACAGAAAAGAATAAATATAGTGACAATTATGGAGTTTTGGGTTTTTTTAAACTTAAAAATATTATAAGATATGTTTTGATTTTAATGCCAAGTGTGGAATATGGGGATGTTTCAGATTGTTCACAGTAGCTGACTGTCATTTGCCTTGAACACTAGCAACAGCAATGTCACCCCCTTCCCTTTATTCTTTTTTCTCAATCTAGTGTTAGGTGATTGAAAGGATGGAAAAAAGAGTGGGAAAGATGGAAGAAAGAAAACCCACAAAGTAGTTAATGCTGGTTACACATTTCCAATGGCCCACTTGCTTTCTGTTGAATTATTAAGCACATGATTTGCTAAATGCCCCTTTTCTTCTGTGGCAAGCTTTGAAGACTATAAATATGTACTTTGGTTGTTTACATGCATGAGGAAAGAAATCAGCTTTTACCCATACCCATCACTGTAAGGAAATACTTGCTTAAAAATGAGCTATAAATACAGATGTTAAACCTGAAATCTTAATCTAGAAGGAAGTATGAGATAGTGACCTTCTTAGAGAGCTAACTTGGGCTTGTATTTACTTCTTTTGTTTAAACATCCATATTTTAAATAATGAACTTCCTGAGGTATCACCATCCCTGATCTCAAGCTGTACCATAGAACAATACTAATAAAAACATGATATTGGTATATAGACAGACAGGTTGATCAATGGAATTGAAGTGAAGACCCTGAAATAAACCCACATTTATCTATGAACAAGTGGTTCATGACAAAGAAGCCAAAACCATACAATAGAAAAAAGAAAGCATCTTCAACAAATGGTGCTAGTCTATCTGGATATCTGCATGTAGAAGAGTGCAAATAGATTCAAATTTATCACCATCCACAAAATTCAATTCCATGTGGATCCAAGACCTTAACATAAAACCAGATATACTAAATCTAATAGAAGAAAAACTGGGGAATAGCCTTGAATGCATTGGTACAGGAGACGATTTCCTGAACAGAACACCAATGGCTCAGGTTCTTAAGATCAACAATTGGTAAACGGGACCCCATGAAACCAAAAAACTTATGTAAGGCAAAGATACAGTCAATAGGTCAAAACATCAGCCTACAGATTGGAAAAAATTTTCACTTACCCTATATCCAACAAATAGTTAATATTGAAAATATATAAAGAACATAAGAAATTGGACACCAACAAACTAAATAACCCAATTAAAAATGGGGTGTTGTCTTAGTTAGGGGTTTATTGCTGTGAACATATATCAGGAACAAGGCAACCATTATAAGGACAACATTTAATTGAGGCTGGTTTACAGATTCAAAGGTTCAACCCATTGTCATCAAGGCTGGAGCATGGCAGCGCTCAGGCAGGCATGGTGCAGGTGGAGCTGAGAGTTCAACATCTTGTTCTGAAGGCAAACAGGAGAAGACTGACTTCCATCCCCTACCCTTGTTGCCCATTTAGTTTCACAAGATGCTTGTCAACTGTTTTCCTGCATTACCATATTACCACTGAAAGTCCTTACCCTGTCTGTAAATTGACAAATACTCTATTCCTTGACAAGCTTCAGGGTATCAGGGTTTTTTAGACTTCTGTGAGATCCTTTACACAGTTGTTGAGTTTTGTTTGAAGTGAGAGACCCAGAACTAATGGTTTTAAGCAGTGTCTGGTTATCTTTTGGGTTCTCTGATGTTTTATACATTACCATAAACTTCCCTCTCAGGACCACCTTCATTTGCGCACCATGGGTTATGTTTTCATTTTTATTCAACTCTAGGATAGTTTTTATTACCTTCTTGATTTCTTCAGTGACTCATCTGTTGTCCAGTAGTGTCCATGGATTATGTTATTTCCTGTTGTTTCTGTTGGTATTGTTTAACTTTGTTCTATTGCGGTCAGATAGCACTCAAGATGCTATTCCATTATTTCTGCATTTGTTGAGGTTTGCTCTGTGTGTTAACATCAGATTAAATTTTTACTTTTCTGAACATTGAAATACAGTTTTCCCCCCAAACATTTATTGAAGATACTGTTTTTTTCCAATGTATATTTGTGACAACATTGTCAAAAATCAGATGGCTGTAGTTGTGTGTATTTACATCTGAGTCTTTTATTCCTCTGGTCTATGTGCCTATTTCAGTGCCACTAGCATTCTGGTTATATCCTTATGGCTTTGCAGTATAATTTGAAGTCAGGCATTTTGGCATGCATTTATTATAGTATTCATTGGGTTCCGGATTCCTCTGACTATCCACAAACAATTCTGGAGAAAGTTCTGTGGGTTGCTGAGAAGAATGTATAGTCTTTATTGTTTGAGTGGCATGTCCTATTTATCCATTTTGAACAAAAATAAAAACCTCTGTGAAAATACCTTTAAATATTTTGATGTATTCTTTTCTATACTAGAAATAATAATCAGAATAAAATAGCACTAAAAGATGTGTAAAAATTATGCTTGTAAGGAAGTATGCTGTAATACACCTATCACATTCTTAGGATATCTTTTGATGTAAACTTAAGTCTCCTTATGTTAGGTTTATTATGTCTTCTTGACAAAGGAAGGCATTTATTACTGCATCATGCCTGTCTTTGTCACATTGAACAATGTTTGATTTAAAGACTACTCTTGCCTTGTATGAGCATTGCTCTCCTCTGCTGTCCTTCATTTCCATCTGCATCTTTTTATTTGTTACATCAGTACACACATATGTATAAATTTGAAGCAAGTCTACTGTAGACAGCATATTCATGAATCTTTTTGTTTAAAAATCCATTTTCTTTTTTTTTTGGTTTCTTTTTTTTTTTAATTTTCTATATTCTATGTTTACATTCCAAAGGCTTTTCCCTTTCCCAGTTCCCAGTTCCCAGCCACCATAGTTCCCATAGTTCCTCTCCCCCCCAACTGTTCCCCAATCATTCCCCCTCCCCCCTCGGTTTCTTTACTAAACTGGATGCAATCTTTACAGGCCCAGGGTCCTCTCCTTTCTTCTTCTTGGGAATCATTTGACTTGCTATTTGTGTCTTGAGTATTTAGGGCTTCTGGGCTCATTAATATCCACTTATCAGTGATTGCATTTCATGTGCATTCTTTTGTGATTGGGTTAATTCACTCAGGATGATATTTTCCAGGTCTAACCATTTACCTACAAATTGCATGAATTCATTATTTTTAATTGCTGAGTAGTATTCCATTGTATAAATATACCACATTTTCTGTATCCATTCCTCCTTTGAGGGATATTTGGGCTCCTTCCAATTTCTGGCTATTATAAACAAGGCTGCTATAAACATAGTGGAGCATGTTTATATGTCCTTATTGCATGCAGGGGAATCCTCTGGGTATATGCCCAGGAGTGGTATGCCAGGGTCCTCTGGAAGTGACATGCCCAATTTTCTGAGGAACCGCCAAACTGATTTCCAGAGCGGTTTTACCATTTTGCAATCCCACCAACAGTAGAGGAGTGTTCCTCTTTCTCCACATCCTCACCAGCACTTGTTGTCTCTTGAGTTTTTAATCTTAGCCATTCTGACTGGTGTGAGGTGGAATCTCAGGGTTGTTTTGATTTGCATTTCCCTGATGACAAATGATGTTGAACATCTTTTAAGGTGTTTCTCGGCCATCCGAATTTCTTCTGGTGAAAATTCTTTGTTTAGCTCTGTGCCCCATTTTTTGATAGGGTTTTTTGGTTCTTTGCGGTCTAAATTATTGAGTTCTTTGTATATATTGGATATTAGCCCTCTGTCGGATGTGGAGTTGGTGAAGATCTTTTCCCACTTTGTTGGTAAAAAAATCCATTTTCAATAATTCAACTTCTTTACATTCAGGCTAACTTTGAGTGATTAAAAACTACTTCCTCTTTTTTCATTGCTTTCTAGTTTTTAGTAGACAGGCTGTGTTTTTTCTCATGCTATCTTTCTTTATGATTAATACTTCTGGTGGCATATTAAAAATGGTTTTGTTATTGTGTGTCTCCTGCAGGTCATTGCTTTTTGGTTACTGTGCTGAAACGTATTACACCTTGAATTTTCTTTGGATGAGTTGTGACCTCTCACATCCCTATGTCTTAGTGCTGTGTTTGTACACATGTAGAGGCAGCTACAACTTCAGCTTTTACAAAAAGGATAGGTTTTGTATTCTTTATTCTAAGTGATGGCTTATATGGATCTTCGAGTGATAACCTTGGGTAAGCAAAGCTTGCTTTCTAATTCTATGTGTGCTGGGCAGCCGGCTATACTCTGAACTCAGGCAGGACATCTGTCTTGGCCCAGGTCTTCAGCACCTGTATCATGCAGCTGAGTGTCCTGCTAGATGGGCACGGAAACTGTTCCAGCTCATCTGGGCTACATTGTGGGCTCCATGGTTAGAAAGCACTCAGACAGAGTTCCTGGCATTGCCTCAGAATTGGGACCAATCTCTTGATGGACTAATCAGTAGATTGTGATTCGTTGTTCTGTATGAACCTAGGGTGGGTAGTCTGTAAGGTCCCAGGATACACTAAGTTTCCCTTTGTGTCAGAACCATCTCTCTTTGTGGACTTTCAATCACTTTTGAAGCAGGACTGGAAAGAAGGCAACTTCTCAGGTTATTATTGGATGGAGCTTGCCAGAACTGAATTTATCAGACAAATAGAGAGTGTACGTGAGGCTTTGTGACAAGAGATATAAAGGAACAAGAAAAAACTCAAACTTACTGACATCAGAAGATGCACAGAGGAACAGAATGGAAATCCTGCTTACTGTTTGCTTTATTCAGAGAAATATCAATAATTCTCTTCTGTGTTTTCTAATCATGTTTTACTGCTGGACTTGGGGCTTCATGACAATCGGGTAGGCAGTTTACTGTAGCATTAAGTAGAAGTTCAGAGCAGAGGGAGGACAAGGGCCTGGGCTTCCCAGGAGGCAGGAAATCTGGGTTACATCCATAATGTATCTGGCATTTTTTTCTTTTAAGTACCTTGTATGGGTATTGATTTTTTCTTTTTCAATCAAATGAACTCTACCAAAAATGCTGCATAATTTACAAAGCACCTTGCAGGGTTCTGTAAGCACCAGTCTGACCTCTAGCCCTGAATGAGTTCTTCAGTATTACACCGAATAGCTTAAACTCAGGAGGCAATCAACAAACATGTAACTAGCTCTAAATAGAAATACCTGAGTTTTCAAGGTAGTACAGCTCTTTCTGGTCTGTTTTAATTGGAAATGGTGGAGTTGGCTAAGTAAAAATGTCCAGACTCTGGTGCTTTGGCAAGCCCTAGCTTGAATCAAAGCTAGGCTCTCTTCCCTCCCAGCTTGGCTTGCTTTAAGTATATGAGCAGGAGAAGGGAAGGACTCTCTCTCTGGAGGTGGGTGGGTCTCTCCCTGGAGGTGGGTTGGATTCTCTGGATTGGATGGGTCTCTATCTGGACGTAGCAGGAATCTCCCTGGAGAGGTGGGGTATCTCTTTGTCTTCTCTCTAGCATATTCATTCTTCATCTTGAATTGACTTGTCTTAGTGTCTCTCTTCTCCAAGTTTTGGACTAGGTGAGTTGTAGATACAGTGCTATATGCTGGTGGGTCTCAATAAGTTTGATTCATGCACATAGATGACCATTTTCTCTGCCATAGTTTCCCTTGGAATCACAAAAAGTAGTGAAAGATGGCTGTTGCTGTCTTTACAGCTGGAAATCTACCACTGGTTTTCTTGTCTCCTGTAGTCCCATCTGCTAGCCATTGCCTTGTCAGCATGGTCCTTCCACAGTGACTGTTGAGTCCCTTCCCCTATATGTAACATTGCTAGTTCACAGGAAACATCCTCACTCCCCCACCACTCCCAGACCAGAGACTTACCTAATTTGAGAAGGTGCTTTTGGGAGCTCGGTAGGGTAAGACACAGGACTGTGCTCAAAAAACACTGTTGGTCAAGAGAATGCATGTGACTACATTGAGGGGAAACCCTGATTATTTATATTCTAAGAACGCTAATGTAGCCTGAGCTGACGTTTCCCATGTTGGCTTCACTTATTACAATCAAACATCATATAAGCATATCAAATGGTGAATTCTAGAAGTAAATAATTCCTAAGTGTTCGGTTTTATGCTTCTCTGAGTAAGGTGCCATCACTCGTGTGGTCCAGATTCATAAGTGGGCGGTCAGATCCACTGCCTCCTGTGCACTGCACCTTTATCCCCTCCTGTCAGTCATTCCCTTCTCCTGGTGAGCCAATGCCCAGTGTGGCAGTGTGTGTATCTCCTGTTGTGCTTGATAATGGCTCTTGATGCAAGGGCAGAGATGTTGGCAGCACAGGAGTGCAGAAGTGAAATCAGAGCATGCTCACTAGGAGATATTAGATTTATTTTATTATGAGTATTTTACCTGACTAGTTGTATGTGCACCTTGTGTGATCCTGGTGCCCATGGAGGGCAGACAAGGCTGCTAGATGCCTTAGAACTGGAGTTATAGGCAGTGTGAACTGCATATAGTTAAAAATATTTGAGTTTGACAAATGCTTCCACTATATATCACAGTCTCATCCTGAACCTGTGGAGGCTGGACTAAGGCCAGAAAATTACCTGCTGAGCTCCCATCCTGATATGTTCTTCCATCCCTCCAAGACCACAAAACCACCATCTCCAAGTGCCATAGCACTGTCTCCACTTCCTCAAAGAGCCTGTGGTCCTTCCTTCCATTGTTCTGATTAAAAGAGCAATTCTGCTTCTGGAGGTGACTGCCTCTGCCTTCTGTTCCCATGTTGCCCCCATCAATCCCTATCTAGTAACATGGGTCCTGGCAACTGAACCCTGGTCCCCTAGAACAACAGCAAGTGCTCTTCACCCCTGAGCCATCTCAAATTCACAAGAGGTTGAGAGAAAGGCTACAATCACATTACCTGTTGCAGCAAGTTGCTTTGTTTTATTATTTTACCATATCTAATTTACAAATTACACCTTAAAATGGAGAGAGAGAGAGAGAGGGAGAGGGAGAGGGAGAGGGAGAGGGAGAGAAAGAGAGACACACACAGAGACAGAGACAGAGACAGACAGACAGACAGACAGACAGACAGACAGACATAGTACCTGCAGACCTCTCCATACTAGCTATGATTTCCGGCATCCACTGAAGAAGTGGAGGTGGGGTGAGAGGAGAGGAGTCATTTCTTTTCTCTAGTAACTCCCTGCCTGTACTTTTAAAAAAAATACTTGTGTATCTGAGTCATCTCAGATTACAGGGAATTTCTCTCATTACAATGTAGATGACTGGTCTAAGCAGAACATGAGATTCCATTTAACTCCCCCCCCCAGGGATGCCTGTGCTCTGTGGTCCTCTGGCCACACTGTGGGTGACAAGAAACTCTCACTTTGACAGAGCAATCCCTGTATCTTGCACTGTCTATTAGCGCCAAGGGTCTGTGGATATTTTAATGTTGCGAAGATAGTCTTAGTGGTAATTTGACCATGATAGCCTACTAATTTGAGCTGTGGCTAGAAATTTTGGTATCATTTATGTACTGTTGGAATAGAAACAAGTTTGCTACCAGCTGCCCCTGGCCTATAAGCAGACATCCCTGAGTCTATCTTCTGCTTACTTTTATTAAATGAGTGTTGTCTTAGCTGGTCTGCAGAAGTCTAGCTTATGCTAACTTTTTACTTTCAAATAAATGTGCCCATGCTCTTATAAACTTGGCATGTGATTCTGTATTTATATGTATTTTCTTTTCAGAACAAAAAGTAGACCCTTTCCCCTTGTGCATGCTTGGTAATATCAACTAGGGATGGTGACACATATGGACTGTGGAGATGCCAGATAGCCACTGAATAGAGATGAAACTGGGGTTTAAAATTTCTCCAGGAAATCTATTTTGGAAAGGCTCAATGCATCAGTGTAGGGGAATACCAGAACAGGGAAGTGGGAAGGGGTGGATGGGAGAGCAGGGGGAGGGAAAAGGGCATATGGGTCTTTTGGGGGGGCGGGAGCCAGGAAAGGGGAAATCATCTGAAATGTAAATAAATAATATATCAAATAAAATAATTTCTCCAGGAAATCTATTTTGCTTGATGATGTTAACTTATTAGCATGAAAATATATGCCTGCATAATGAAGTTCTCATTTCTAATGTTTCCAAATTCCAGTAGTAACATCTGAAGAAAAGTTGTAAACATTATTTTGAAAACAATTCTCTAAAGATGAAGCAAAGCAGACCTCTGTCTTCTTATTGACACATCCCAGTGGGTGAACACTGGGGATCTTTCTTCTCTACGACATTAACCAAAATCACTTAATCTTCCAGACAGTTCCTACAGTCCAACTTTTTAATGCACCTATCTTGATCCTGTCTATATCGGAGTTCAAGTGATGGTTTGAAAGGTCAGAAGTTGAACCACGAGCTGTCCCTGACCTGTGATATGCTTGGTCTGTTGAAGACACAGATGATTGAAAAAGGCAAAACCCCACTGTGAACTTTAAACTGCGTGTTATTATACAAGGGAATCTCTTTCTGCCATTTCCTTGAGAAAAGAGGAGAAGGTAGGAGTAGGGAGAAGGAGAAGGGGATTTTATGTGAAAAAAAAAAAAACCCAAACAATCGAAAGCAAAACGAAACAAAAAATTGTTGGTTCATTTCACAGGTGCCATGAGGGAAATTACATTGCTTTTAAGCAGTGAAGTAAAGGTCTACCTATTAAATTACAGTTTTTACTTTAACTCATAAATCTTCTAAATTCCCATATCTAATACATCCCAAGAAAACAATGGAAGATTCTAGTTAACATGTAGATACTAGACAACTTCTTAAAAAAGTTAGATAACACATGTTCCAGAGAGTAATCTCCATCCTGCGCAAAGTGATGCATGAACAAAGGGACTGCAAGGAGGCGAGGGGACACCTGGAAGAAGGGTGCGCCGACCCGACCCGGGCTGACCCTGCCAGCAAACTGCAAGAGGCAAATCACCTGTTTACACAGATGTCCTTTCCCCATTGGCCAGCTCCAGCATCACGTTCTTCTGTGAATGGCTGATTTTAAAAGAATTAACATGAAGGAAATAGAGAGGTGAGGAAGTGAGGTGAGGGGGAGTTGAAGGGTCAACAACTTCAGATTATCAAATTCCAGGAATTCTGAAGGTATGTGAATAAACAAGGGTTTTAAAAGGCCGAAGAGATTAAAATAGTTGCAAAAGGTTTTACAAACTGAGGGAGATTTATAAAAATTTTTTCAAATACATAACTTTGTTTGATATTATTGAATGCTTATTCTGAAAAATATATACCAATGCTACAGGATCCTTAAGTCCAAATCACTCTGAATCTGTGTTCCCTTGGTAGGATTGTTGCTTCAATGGAGACAGCTACTGTTGTATCTCCTGCGAAGTGGATGCTCTCAGGACAGTGTCACTGGTGCCTGGGAAGGTGGCTTCATAAAATGTGGGCCTGAGAAAACATTGGGATCCAACTGAAACCAAACTGAGATCCTTTAAAATCTGAAAGATTGTCAATATCTGAAGTAGATGTCCCAGTGTTGGAAACTTGCTGATCAAATTGATGCTACAGAAGAAAATTAATTCTTTGGTTCTGTGTCCCATATTAGAGATGATTAACCGTAAAGTAAACCTGTGATCAATTCAACAGTTCTCGCACAAGGTAGAAATACAGCATCACAGTTTAGTCAACCTGAACGAGGCTAGAATCATCTGAAAGGGGGTAACCTCAACTGCGAATATGCCTCCATAAAATTTATTTTCTTAATTAATTAATTAACTAATTAGTTAACTAATGGGTGAAGCCTATGGTGGGTGAGGCCATCCCTATGATGGTGGTCCTGGGTTCTATAAGAAACCAGGCTCAGGACACCATCATGAGCAACCCAGTAAGCAGCAGTATTCCCTGTATGTCTTCTGCATCAGTTTCTACCTCCAGGTTCCTGCCCTGACTTCCCTCAGTGTTGGACTGTTACGTGGAAGTGTAAACTGAAATAAACCATTTCCTCCACAAGCTGCCTTGGTCATGATGTTTCATCATAGCAGTAGTGACCCAATATATAACACAAATAATGCAATGTATTGTGGAAAGGGAATCCTTAACTCTCTTGTAACAGTATATGGGACTGGAAAAAACATCTTCAATAGAAATTAGGGAAGAAGATTTACTCATGTCTGAAAAAACTGAGTCCTATGGGCCATGAGCATGTAATAGTTTGTTTAACCCCAGGATGGCCCTGGGAGGTACTTCTGTAAAGAGGACTTAGAGACAGAAGGCAGAAAGGTCAAAGGACATTTGAGTTGACAATCTTAGTGTCTTCCCTGCAGTCATTGAATCTAAGGGTTTGGTTGTCTGATTCAATGCTGAATGCTAAATGGTCAAAAATTAACAAGTTCACCAAAATTCCCACATTTGATTTTTTGTTCTGTACTGTAGGGGGCAGCACTGAGCAGTGGGACCACCATGCTGCAAATGCTGGGTCTGATTTACTCACTAAGAAATCACTTGGTCTTATTGGTTGATCTCATCACTATTCATCTCACAACATTCTATGATAATGTTCCTGGACTCTGTGCAGTTGATGGTACGACCTACAAACAATAATGGTTACAACATAATTCTCATATTTTGTTGTCCCCCTTTTCTTATCTTGCCTGAGATTTATTGTATGGTTTAGATTAAGGAGTACAGTGTGACCTGTTGATGCATATATACAGTGTGAGGCGGTTAACCTCCATCAAACTAGTTAGCATGTCCTCCACTCCGTGGCCTTATGCGGGGCCCCTGGTGCTGTGATAATCAGTCACATTATTCATCCATTCCACATCAGATTGTTTTGTTTTGTTTTGTTTTGTTTTGTTTTGTTTTACCTTAGACAAGAATGAGGGTGGACTGGAGAGATGGCTCAGCAGTTAAAAGCATTGAATACTCTTCTGAGGATCCTGAGTTCAAATCCTAGCAACCACATGGTGACTCACAACCATCTGTAATGAGATCAGATGCCCTCTTCTGGTGTGTCTGAAAACAGCTATAGTGTAGTCACATATAATAAATAAATAAATCTTAAAAAAGCAAAAAGAATGAGGACAGAGCATCTCACAGGCATGCAGAAGGGTGTATGTGTGTGTGTGTGTACAAGTGTGTATGCGTGTGTGGTGTGTATAAGCACATGTGCATGCATGTGTATATACACACATGATTGCATGTTTTTATAAGTAAAACACTGATTCCTCTCTCTCTCATTAGTCAGTAGCACATAGTTTGAAGATAGCCTCACTACTTAACATTTTTTAAAGACCCGTGTTTCCAAATTTAATTTTTAGTTCTGAGCATATTTTTTATTTCTGAGTAGCCTCTTGATAGCAAGTTTCTGCAAGCAGAAGTAGGTTCTGGTCTGCTCAGATACATCTCACAGAGCATAACAGAACTGTGCCCAATAGATAATTCTTCAGGGTGTAACTGTCAGCATCTGTAGGTTCCCAAGACGTGCACCTAGACAAAGATCTAAAGGCATGGGGGTGGGAAGAACACTGTGACTGACAGGTTACAGTGGCCTTGGAAAATACAAGCCCTGAGATTAAGAAGTTAGTGAGACAGGAAGAAATTGTTACTTGAATTAGTGGCGAGAGAGATGAGTGAGTCTAGAGTTTAGAGCATGCATTGGAGAGGACATGCTCTGATTTCCCTGGTCCTTCCAGTTCCCCAACGTGATTTCTTTGCAAGATGCATCATGATCTGACGTCCCTTCATAACCTTGGATTTGGAAGAAAGCAAATAAATATTATTCTAACTGCTAAGTTGAGAGTACAGCAGAGAAACTGTGATGGCTGCAATACATTTGCCTGATGTATTTATTAGGATTCTTTCCTGGACCCCTTGTCAGGGAGACACTGAAAAGGAGCATCCCATTTCATACTCTTAGGTATATTCTCTGAGTTATTTTAGAAGAGGGAGTATAAAATGTTGATTCATGAATTACCTGTGCAGGCCTGGGCCAGGATGCCTCCTGATCACTCCGGGTCCATTTCTCATCTTGCCTTGCAGACAGAAGCCCCAGTGGCCTGGGATTAGCTGCCCACTGCATCAGTTTCTTGATGTTTCAATCTAAGATGAGAAATAGACCAACAACTTGCTAAATCCCTCATTAATCCTGGATCAGATCTCCCAGGGGCTGCTGGGAAGGCTGCTTATACAGAGAGAATACATACTTGGCAGTGGGCAACTAGCAGAGATATTCCGGAGGGAGCTGCTTCCTTCCTGTCTGACTGGGCATGGGGAGAAGCAGTCCACCATGGTGGGCTTTGGGCACTGTGAGTGTTTCCTGGTGGATGGTGTGTGCTCTGCCCATCAGTCTCATGGCAGGAAGTCAGATGCAGGAGGCAAGGTTCTGAATTTCCTGGGGTTCTCTTAAGGAGAAGCAAAGGGAAGAGGCCTCTAGATTGCTCTTTATTCTGGAGAGACTTGGGTGCCTTGAAGGAGCTGGCAGGGCTAGACAGCTTCTCTGTGAACTCATGTCAAGACCGCAGTCCTTGGCACTTACTGAAACTCAGGCTCATTCAAGCATCATGAGGATATTTGAATTTTAGCTCAGTTTGTGCACTTTATAATTATTTTTAGATTTACTTATTTTATGTGTATGTGTGTTTTACCTATATGTATATATGTGCACCACATATATTCAGTGCCCTCGGGGGTTAGAAGAAGGTATTGTGTTCCATGGAACCTGAGTTATGGATTGCTGTGAGTGACCACATGGGTGGTGGGAACTGAACCGGGGTTCTCTGCAAGAGCAACAGGTGGTCTTAACTGCTGAACCATCTCTTCAACCCCTATCTTATTATGTGCTTTTAATGGCTTTTTTAAAATAGTGAGTCAGTTAACCAAATCTTGGGCAGTAATGATTAAGGCATTACTGATTAAAGTCTGCAGAACTGATCATGAAACAACTTTTCTTCAGAGAATACATACAACTATTGAATGGGAATACACATATTCAGTATTCATATGCCCTACATTTTATATGGATTTTCCAGTCTAGAAGTAATAATCAAGTTGGTGAACACTGAAATTTTCAGCTCAACATATGTGGACCCTTCCTTCTGTGTTAGTACAATGGTACTGTGAGTTCAAAACCAGCCCTATCTCTTGGGTGGATGCCGAATTCTCCAAAACCAGTGATTCTCAACCTTCATGATGCTGTGACATTTTATAGTTTCTCATGTTGAGTTGACCACCAACCACAAAATCATTTCACTGTTTCTTCATAACTGTAATTTTGCTAGTGTTATAAATCATAATGTAAATATTTGATATGCAGGACATCTGACATATGATGTCCAAGACCCTCATGCTGAGAACAACTGCTTTAAAACTAGTGTCTTCTCTGGATCACAACAGAGTAGGCAGTAAGGCCCAAGACATTTGCTGCAAACCCTGTGGTGATGCAGTCATCAGATGCAGAAGCAGCCAGTCAGAGCATGTCACCTAAGGGTTAGAGGAAGTATGTCAACATGGGGGCAGGCTTTGAACTCTCTTATGCTCAGTCTCCACCAAGTGTGGGAGACAATCTCCTGGTTGCCTTCAGATCAAGATGTAGAACTCTCAGCTCCTTCTTCATCACCACGTCTGTCTGAATGCTGCTGTGCCATGATGATAATGGACTAAACTTTGAATCTGCAAGCCAGCCTCAATTAAAAGTTGTCGGTTTTAAGAGTTGCCTTGGTCATGGTGTCTCTTCACCCTAATAAAGTCCTAACTAAGACACTCTTCAAACACTCTGGAAATAAAGATATGGAGTTGAGTACATTGATGAGAGGAATCTAATGAGTATACCCATTTAGGAGAACAGTCACTAACTGTCATTGTATTCCAGTAGTTTCTCTGCTAAGTGCACACACACGTTCATGAAAAGAAATATACAGATTATTCATAGAATCATCATTATAATAACTGGCACTTAACAACATGCTTGATGCTCATCAAAGTAGTCCAGATCAGCATTCTGTAGGGTTTTTCATTTACTAGAACACTGCATGGTAACGTGGAGCAACACAGATTGAAGCCATTCCTATTTATAATATATATGAAGACAGTAGTCTATGCATGTTCATCTGCTATGTGTTTTGAAATTTAAGAGAATAGAGGAAGAGGCCGAGGAGATGGCTCAGTGGTTAAAATTGCATTCCCGGCACTCGTGTTGGTTCACAGCCTCCTGTGACTTTACTTTCCAGGAATCTGATGTCCTCTCAGGCCTCCTCCAGCACACATACAGTTCATATGCATACATGCACTCAAAACACCCTTGTACATAAAATTTATTTTTACAAGATTTTTATGTTTAAAATGAATGCAGAAAGACATAATTAGTGTAGAGTAAAAACATGAAATAATTTTCCTGTCATCTTTTTTTCAAACACACCATGGCATTTGTAATTGAGGTGCATCGGAAGATGAGGAGATGTGTCATGAGCATTGTGTGTATATTATCCCCTTCTCATAATCTACCTTTCTCTGCACATCTTCATCATCAATCTACATTCAAAACTGCACTCGCTGTGCTTTGCTGGCAATAAACGTAAATCTAGAAGACAGAGCTTCTGCATTTGCAATCACATAATAGTAAAAATGACAGAAAATCTTCTCTCAGTCTGCCGCTTGATCCCGTCGTGTCCTTTAACATGGAGCTAGCTTTGAGCCTATAGCCATTAACATCATCAAAGAGCCAGAGTGCTTGAAAGGTAGGTATTTGATAACCCTGAATGCTTTAGTTCTTCTTGATTTTAGAGAATTGATTTTGGATGGTGAGTTGTGGTTTAAAACAGCTTAATTTCAGGTGAAGATATGATTATGAATTCCACTTTAAATCTTAAACACCTGCAGAGCTCAATTGCGGTGAAGCTCATAAACAGTCCTGCCTGCAGTTGGCAGGAGTTGGTTTTCACTGGTGTGCTGCAAGAATCTAAATAGACCTGGATCTCCATTATTAATGGGCCACACCTAACAGACAGACAGAGCACAGGCTGATGAGGATATAAACTTGATTAATATTTACCAGAGTTGAATAAGGCAATTATAAGGAAAACCCCAGTATGTCAGACCAAAACTAAAGCTGAACTAAGCAGCCCTAACATGTTACAAGATAAAATCCTTTGCAGGAAATTACAAAATCAGTTAACCAGAGTCCTGGAAAGAAAGTGAAGTTTAAACTCCACCAAGTCAGCAGTGACAGTTGACTGTAGGCTTTCCTGGTCAGCATGGATGCTATCAGTTTGTATTTTAATCCAAGGGCTCCACAGAGCTGGGAGAAGGGATGAGTTGGAGCCCTGCAGGTGAGAGGGCGGCAGCAAGCAGGTGAGAGCTGGCTGCTTAAGGTGGACCACAAGCCTAAGTGTCCCTGTCTTTGGTACCATCTGTTGGCCTCTGTTCTAACATGATTAACGTGATGTCTATCCATTGACTGTCAGTTGCATGAGGCAAGGCTCTTTGCTTTGGTAATGGATGTATCCTGCCAGAACAAGTCTGTGTGGATTTGATACATGTTTGTTGATTGGTCCATTTTGGTATTTCATGTCCTCTGCTATCTTTAATTACCCATTGCCCACTCTTCCTACCTATTAGTCCCTTCTAAACATTCTCTGCAACAACACAGGCCACCCCCTCAGATACACATGCTACCAATTTTAGATCTGTGGATCTGTCTTTGACATTACAGTGACCATGCCCTCTAGATGAACTTACTGGTCTAAAGAGTTCCAATTTTGCATTCTCTCTTTGAGAAATGAATTCTGGGTCTATTTTCAAATGTGTGGCTAAACAACAAATGTGGGAGACTCAGGCATTTTAGCTTTTATTATCTCAGTTCAGTGTTGCATCTATTGCGTGCTCTGCTTACTGCATCTGCCAGGGTGCTATAGTGACTGCGCATCTGCTGCGGCATCAGCCATGTGCAGACTGTTCAGCTTGCTGGTGCTTTCAGAGCCTCAGCTCCTCCATGACGCACGTCAGCCTTTCACATTAACTTCCCTGTGGTAGGGGCCTAATTGCAGGTTCTGATGAAACACATTACTCTACAAAGATAAGGACTTGCTCATCAACACAAATATGAACCCAGTGTTACCAATGATTTGAATGAAGGCACAGGCTACCTGAGGTAATAAAAATGCTATAGATATCACCATCTCCCCAGTAATGAAAACAAATTAAAATTAATTAAAATGAAAAGATTGTTTGAACCCGTCAGCAGTGATTGGCAAAATCTTCGTTTTCAGCTCATACTAGTATTCTTGTCATAGTAGAATAAACTCACTTGTGACTCAGAAAGTGAGAGGTGTACAATCTAGAAATGAATGTGTCCTGCATAGCATAAATGAGGGGTGGAGAAATGGGTATTAAAGGCCAGGGATATAGAAATTAAACTGTAATAATAACATGATTAACCTTTGTTGTGACCTAGGAGGGGGTTAGTGGTGAATGCCACTGGAAGGGTGCTGCTGGGATATCTAGAGACCAGGCAGGCATTCAGCTTTCTGCAGCCAGGGAAAGCCGGGGGCGGGGGCAGGGGGTGCACCATAGTCTCCAAAGGACAGAGAGGAGCAAAGAGAGAAGAGATGTGGAGACCTCCAGAGAGGGATGTTACATGAAAAGTAAGAAAACAGTCTCCACTGAATCATGCTGGTAGCTTATCTTTGTGAGATAAATTTCTCTTCCTGCACCACTAGCACCCTTATGCTGCTTTTCCCATTTATCTGGAGCCCATTGTCATTAGCTATATAGGTAAATAACTCTGTCATTGTGATGTGTAATAATTGAGATACAGAAGCTGGAATGTTGTAAAATAATTTTTAAAATTGCCTTTATTAATGAAATTCCACGAGCTCCTGGCGTTTCATGCAGCTCAATTAATGTGATTGTATCTGCTGGTCAGGTTCCTGAAAGGCATCCCAGCATGCCTCAGTTTCATCTCGGCAGTTGGGCTCATGTGCTTTGGCACAGCCTTTGTGATTGCACTTTCCACTGAGTATGAAATTGGAAGCTTTGTGAGAGAGTAGATATATAAGCTGAACAATTTATTCTATTATTCAAGACTCTATCTCTAATTGATGTAAGCACTCCTGTCCCCAGTGTTTTCCCCAGCACTTGCCCTCTATGAACCTTCTCTTCAGACAATTCCAGGATGACTGTGTCCTGACACAGAAACAGTGTGAGACAAGCAACTCATTCAGTCCCCAGGGAGATGTGCAGCTTGTGTGAGCTTTGTAGCACTTCTGTATCGAAACGTCAACCTGCACTTTGAAAACTAGTGAGTAGAATGAGCTATCAACTGAACACTAAACATAACACCAGTGGAAGACACCCTTATGGATATTCAAATTGTCTCATTGGGGTGTTATTGCTCTCGCTGAGAGATACTGTAATCACCAGAGTAGAACATGGAAAAAGACTGCGAGTCTGGATTTCACTTCCCAGTCTGCTGGCTGAGAGTTGTCAGATTGGAAGTTACTTTAACATACATTCCAGGGAGGGAGGAGACTCATCCCCCACCCCCTCCAAGTTTGGACCCTTCAAGGAAGCAAATGACAGTGCCTAGTAAGTTCGAAACAAAATCAGTATTGCACAGGGAGACCTTTTACAACAAAGTCCAGGCCAACACCCAAGGGAATCCCGTTCATCAAAACAAATCTGGACAAAGTAATGGAGGGAGCAGTCTCAGGACCTCATATCTCAGGACCAGACATCACTAGGGAGTGATGCCTAGACTGTCAAGCCAGAGGCTTTTCAATTGGAATGGATTATGCAGAAAGTTTACTTTAGACAGACACAGTAAACGTTTCCTCCAGTGGCAAAGTGCTAGGGAAATGGAGCTGGGTGTGTCCAGTGCCTCCTTAACATGGGAGCATAGTGCTGAAGGAACCCATGTCAACAGGTCAAGGCTAACATGCACAGGATGCCTTGCCTTGGCCTAATCCAGTCATCTTTCACAGTCTAACACAAGCACAGTTCTCTGAAGTCAGACTAAGGGCACTGTTAAATCTCCTTGTAACAGAAATGAATGTGGAAACTGTAATTGTTAAAGTACTATGTCATAAAAGAATGGAGAATTTAAACCAGACTAATTCAGCTATTCCTACCACATTTGCAACAGAGAAAGTGAGCAGCTCCAACCAGTGACTCAGGAGCACCAGCTTCCTGAGAGGAGACCAGTTTACCATTGTAGCATGCAAACATGCACACATATAGACAGATAGACATCCACTCAGTTACAAAATAGTCACATACAAATAAAAACAATGTACATATATAGATTCACACACATGGACAGAATATGCACACATGCACATACATACATAGATACCTATACATATACCCACATATATTTATAGACACACATGCAAATATACAGGGACAAATAAATGTACAGGCATAAATATGCAGATAGACAGATATAACTACACACATATACATGCTAACATGCCTACATACATATACACATGTACATGCATACACAATCACACATATTTACACACATATATCATTCTCTGTCTCTCTCTGTCTCTCTCTCCCTTTCTCACTTGCTTGTTCTCACTGTCGCAAATTCCTTCCATTCCAGGAGTCAGACATAACCATGGTGTCAGTGGGGTTAACAAGGATGTCATAATGGTGTCTTAAGTAAGAAATGCTCCAAAACCATTGAGAGATTTGAATTTATGAATTAAAACAAAAATGAATAAAATCACAGAAAAGGGCAAAGTGGGGAAATGAGAGCAAAAATGTTAGAAATGTTGTCAAGCTTGGTAGTAAGTAGGTGATGTTGTGGTGATTAGCAAGAAACCATATATGGTACATGGTATTCTTCACATTCAGTACATTCATATATGGTACATCCTGGGGTGGTTTGAGTGAGAATGGCCTCCATTGGCTCATGTATTTGAATGCTTAGTCCCCAGTTGGTAAATTGCTTTGAAGTATTAGGAGGAATGTGTTTGTTGGAGGAGGTGTATTACTGAGGCTGAGCTTTGAGATTTCAAAAGCCAACACCAGGCCCATTCTCTCTCTTTGTCTGTCTCTGTCTCTGTCTCTGTCTCTGTTTCTCTCTCTCTCTCTCTCTCTCTCTCTCTCTCTCTCTCTGCCTGCACATCAGGATATAAAGCTCTCAGCTACTGTGCTAGTGCTATGAGGCCACCATGCTTCCTGCCTTGATATAATGGACTAAGTCTCTGAAACACTAAGCAAGCAAACTCCCAATTAAATAATTTTCTTTTATAAGACTCACCCTAGTCTGTTTTGTCTCAGCAATAGAGCAGTGACTAAGACAATAACATTTCATATTTATATGTGTGAAAATTTATGAATGAGTCCATGAAAACATATTGTAGGAAAGGCAGCAAGCAACCTTTCACTGTAGGTTATTTTTGGCCAGAGCCACAGGGAAAACATGCACTTTCATTCCCTTGGTTACAACACATTTCTGAGGATGCCAGCACTTGGAAGGCCTGGGAGCACTCATCAGCAGGTGTCCGTCCTGAATTTCCTAGGATGCAGCTAAGGGTAGCTTCATTCTACCAGCATTCACAGTGACCAGAGTGCGAGAAGTCAGAGACAGCTGCACAGACCTCTGCATCTCTTGTCCTGTTGTGCTGTGGCATGTTTGTGCAGAAGTCTCATTCTACTGACGTCACACATTAACTTACTGTTCTGACATAGATGCTCTTATTCTTATCCTTGCATTTCCCTCAAAGTGAGACATCTCACAGCCAGACATTGTGGCATTTGGTTACAGCTTAGGGAAGATTACCTTCATCTTGCTCTGCAACTGATGTCTGCCAGTTGGGATCTGTCTGGGGTTTTGTCACAAAATATGCTCAGCTGCTACTCCTTCAAAATTTGAAACTTGGAACCTGAGTCAATAGTCTTAGGGTACCAGTGAAATGGAGGCTGATGACATTAGTAGGTACATCTTTGTAAACCTTGTTGAAATGCCTCAGTGAACATTAGGTCAGCAAAGATTGACTGCCTTCTGTTTGTGTTGCTGCTGTGAGATATTTCAACACATTGTGGCCATATGCTTTCCTGGAACTCTGTAACCTTGGTTAGTTGAGATAGATGTAGAGAATCAAAGTAGTATTGAAAAGGATGTAGAGGAGTGGTTAAAAAAAATTAAAAACATTCATTGTACCCATATCCTGATTAGATTTATGATCAATTTGACACATCCAAGAATTACCTGGGACAATGGAGTTCCAGTTGAAGGATTGCCCAGACTAGATTAGCTTGTGGTCACAACTTAGGGAATTGTCTTGAATCCTGATTGGTGTGGGAGGGCCCAGCTCACTATAGGTAGATACCATCTTGCAGTGTTAGTGAGGTTGAGTAAACAACACCTGGAACAAGTCCTTGGGTCTGCTCTGCAGAGCATCTAGTCATGACCATGTAGAATCCAGGATTGCCAAGGTATGTCCCAAGAAGTGGATGAATAGGAAACCCTGGGTCTGATCGTCAGTGATGCAGCTTAATGTAGTCCTGTGAGCCACAGCCAACTCTTATCTGTGTACCAATTTAGGTTAGTATAAAGGTATCAGAAATTTTTTTTTGATAAATTATATGTGTTTCATTGACACAGGATTTTTCTCATGAATCTATGGTCTGTGCTGTGCCTTTAGTATACCATGGGGGGTTGAGTACATGGTAGCATACAATCCCATTTCAATCTAGAAAAACAGCAAGAGTGGGTTTCCCATATGGTTGTTGACCCTCTTAGCTATGGACTGCTTTTGATCAACTTTACAGTATCTGGCATGATGTACTTCTTGTAAAGCAGGCTTCAAGTCATAAATGTTGGTTTCCACATAATAGTCATGCCACTATGCATTAGTGGGCACATCACTGAGGGGGTAGTTATGATCCTTTGAATGGGTAACTTCATGTGAACCCCAAAGGTCCTGTTCCCCAATTGGTTCTTGATCGATCAATAAAGATACCAGTGGCCAATGGTTGGGGGGAAGACCCAAGACTTCTAAGTTCCTACAGGCAGACTATGAGGCACAGGAAGAAGAAAGGGATTCACCATGCTTCTGAGGGATAGTCACCAACCATGTGAGATCTAGGTGGAGTGGCCATTGGCCGCTTCCCCAGGTGGAAGATTAGAAACACGACTAAGTTGAGGGCAGATTTAGGGTGTTGAGTAAGGAGAAGGTAACTGGGCAACTAAGCTAAGGGCATGTTTAGAGTGTTGGGCAAGGAGTAACGGAAAAGGCAGGCTAGCTATGGGAAGCTTAGAAAAGCCCAGCCACTGAGCCATAAAGCAGGTTAAAAATAAAATGTGTGTGTGTGTGTGTGTGTGTGTGTGTGTGTGTGTGTGTTTCATCTGTGGATCCAAGGAAACCAGGGAGGTGGCTGGTAGTGTGGACTGCCTGGAGCTTAAAGCTGGTAGAAAAAGCTACACACTATACATCATGGCTGGTAAAACAGTCATATTTAAACACTAGAGGCTATAATGGAGTAAAAACATCAACTTTCTCCCACCAGAAGTCTAACATTTCCAGCACTATGAAAGCTGGCCAGCATGGAAGAAGTTTCCTGTTTAGTTCCACTTTTATTTCTCCAAGTCCTAAAACCAGTGTGTAGTATTTTTAACAATAGGCTCTTACCATCTATTTGTGTCAGACAATCAAGAACATTGACAATTGCCTGTATGGGGCCTTCTGATGAACAATTCATAGGGAGGTATCCCACAACTGGCTCTGATGCAGTGTCTTTTTAGGTAGCCCAGGCTAGTCTTGAACTCAAAGCCCTACCATCTCAGCTTTCTGCATGCTGACATTGATCATTTGTGCAACCTTGTTGCTGGGTAATTATTTCTTCAGTGTCCAATTGGGCCCACCATTGGAGCCATTAGGCCTGTAGATTTTCTTTATGGAAATGTTTTTTAGCAGAAAATTAAATTTCCCTAACAGATGTAAGGCTTTTCTGGTAATAAACTAGGTGGTATGGCCTTGTTGGAGGTATGTCACTGGAAGAGGGTTTTGATGTTTCAAAAGCTCACACTGTGCACAGTGTATCTCTTGGTCATCAAGATGTAAGCTCTCAGCTACTTCTCCAGTGCCATGAATGCTGCCATGCTTCCTGCCATTATGATCATGGACTAAACCTCTGAAACTGTAAGGAAGTCCCCAATTAAATGCTTTTTTCATAAGAGTTCCCTTGAACACAGTATTTCTTTATAGCACTAGAACATTGACCAAGACATATGTCTTTTAAATAATTTTACATTCCATTACAGTTAATTTATTATCACAAAGCATTCCTTATCATTAATATGTACATTATGCTTTAAATATCTGTAGAATCTTTGACAATTTCACTGTACACATTTGTGGTTTCCAAAAATTTGTTTATGTTATATGTGCTGTGTGTGTGTGTGTGTGTGTGTGTGTGTTTGGGTGTGTGTTTTACCTGCATGTACATATGTGCACCACACACATGTGCTTGTGGAATTCAGAAGAGTGTTGGATGCCCCTGATACTGGAGTTCTGATGATTATGAGCAGACATGTATGTGCTGGGAATCAAACCCAGGTCATCTGCAAAAGCAGTTAGTGCTCTTAATCAATGAGAAAATCCTCTGGTTCTTCATTTGTGCTTTATGTCAGTTGTATTGTGATTTGGGTTTTTTTCTGGTTATTTTGGCCAGATTTAATTTATTTTGTTGATAACAAAGAACTCCCCATTTGTGGCCATTGCTTTGCTGGCATAGTTGTCTTGATTTTTCACTCGGAATATGTGTTATTTCTTTGATTTTATTTGCTTTCTGTTGTAGTTGTTTTCAGGTGGAAATTAAGATGCTAATTATAAATGATTGTTCTGTCCTGATATAGTCACTTAATATAACAAATTTCTTTCTAGGAGTTGATTTTAAAAGTTACCCAAAGTTAATATGACATAATTTTATTTTCATTCCATTCAAAACCTGTCATAGTTTTGCAATTTCTTCTTTGATTTCATTTTTAAAATTTCTTCTTTGAAACAAGTTATTTAAAGAGGTGTAACTTGGTTTCTGAATATGTGAACATTTTGCAGAGAGTGTATTGTTATTGATTTCTAATATTTTTCCATTATAGTCAGATCACATACTCTCTATGAACTACTTAATTTAAATGTGTTGGGATTTGCCTTTTGGCCCAGAATAGGGACCATCTCAGAGTGTTTTATGGGCAGTGGCACAGGCTGTGTACATTCCTTGCCATTGGCAAATGCAATGGAAAGATCATGCCCATAGGTATTGTTGCTGCAGTGTTTGGTATCCAGGTTGGCTTTGTCCACATTTGAGAGAAGTTTAGATATAATTATAAATATGCCAGGTGCTCTCTAAAACATTCTTGGGTTTTGCTTCCAATATTTTGAAGCTCAACTGTAAATCACGCAGATCTTCAGAGTTATTGTATAATTATAAAATATGTCTTTAGCTGTAATATTCCCCGATTTTAAATTTACTTTGTCTGGTAGCAACATAGCTACTCTAGCTTTCTCAAGACCACTGATGTTAATATGGTTTCCAATGAAGAATTTGGTTTTGCCTAAATTAAAGTCTGCCATTTGTTCCTGGCCTCTGGAATGGTATCTCCAAGTCCTTAGTACTCACTGAGTGATAGGAGGATCCCCATATCCTGTGGGTCCCTGAACTGTGACTGATATTTATGCTAAATACATAATTTATACAATGTCAGTTATGATCAGTCGGTCACATGTTTTCAACCCTGCCTCTGAGATCAACTGGAAACTGAACTCAGAAAGCTGTTAAAGAATGCATCAAATAATCATGCCCATACAAAAGAGCCCCAGTCAAAAGTCTGCCATGCTCTCTAGGTGGGTGCCATCCATGTGTAGTGTGAACACCAGGAGGATGTGCAAGCCATGTGTTTGGGATGGTTCAGACTCTTCCTTGTGACCAACATGTGTCTTTATATTTTCCCTCTAATAAACTAATAAACTACAACATGAGTGGAACATTCTTAAGTTTTACCAGTCCTGACACAACTCTCTGCCTATGAGCATCTATATCAAAAGCATAGATGAACACATTTATGTCTTTCTACAGTGTCAGAATTTATAAGAGAGCAATGAATTCTTAAAGATTTGTGGTTTCAATGGCAGATATGTTTCATATACCAATTCCATCTATCTAAGTAACTCAGCTAAGGTGGATGCAGAATTATATTCTAATCTTGATTGAAAATATTAACTATGAAAACACACAGTACATAGTAGATAAGATGATAGTATAAATGTATATGTGAGGGGAGCAGCTAGGACAGGAGCCTTCCGGTCAGCATTTGCACCAGAGAGCCATGCGGCTCCACAGCCTTCTGTGCACAGATCCTACCAGAAGAGAGTTGGTCTCCCAGGAGTACAGGCACAGGCTTACATGCCCACAGGAGGGACAAGCTCCAGCCAGAGACAGCAAGACCAACTAACACCAGAGATAAGCAGATGGTGAAAGAAAAGCACAAAAACTCAACTGACAGAAACCAAGGCTACTTGGCAACATTAGAACACAGTTCTACCACCACAGCAAGTCCCAGATACGCCAGCACACCAGAAAAGCAAGAGTTGGATTTAAAATATCATCTCATGATGATAATAGAGGACTTTAAGAAGAACATAAACAACTCCCTTAAAGAAATACAGGAGAACACAGGTAAACAGGTAGAAGCCCTTAAAGAAGTACAGGATAGCACAAACAGGCAAAGAAACTGAACAAAACCATCTAGGATCTAAAAATGGAAGTTGAAATAATAAAGAAACACTTAAAGGAGACAACACTGGAGATAGAAAACCTAGGAAAGAAATCAGGAGTCATAGATGCAAGCATCAACAACAGAATTCAAGAGATAGAAGAGAGAATCTCAGGTTCAGAAGATACCAAAGAAAACATTGACACAACAGTGAAAAAATACAAAATGCAAAAAGCTCCTGACCCAAAACATTCAGAAAATCCAAGACACAATGAGATGACCAAGCCTAAGGATAATAGGTATAGAAGAGAGCAAAGATTCCCAAATTAAAGGGACAGTAAGTATCTTCAAAAAAAATTATAGAAGAGAATTCCCCTAACCTAAAGAAAGAGATACCCATTGACTTAAAGAAGTCTACAGAATTCCAAATAGATTGGACCAGAAAATAAATTCCTCTTATCACATAATAATCAAAACACCAAATGCACAAAACAAAGAAAGAATACTAAAAGCAATAATAGAAAAAGGTCAAGTAACATATAAAGGAAGACCTATCAGAATTGCAACAGACTTCTCACCAGAGACTATGAAAGCTAGAAGATCCTGGGCAGATGTCATACAGACCCTAAGAGAACACAAATGCCAGCCCAGGCTACTATACCCAGAAAAACTCTCAATTACTGTAGATGGAGAAACGAAGGTATTCCATGACAAAACCAAATGTACACAGTATCTTTCCACAAGTCCATCCCTTTGAAGGATAATAAATAGAAAATCCCAACACAAGGTGGGAAACTACACTCTACAAAAAGCAAGAAAGTAATCTTCCATTAACAAATAAATAAAAAGACAGCCACATAAACATAACTCCACCTTTAACAACAATAATACCAGGATACCACAATCATTTTTTCTTAATATCTCTTAATATCGATGGACTCAATTACCCAATAAAAGGACATAGACTAACAGACGGGATATGTAAAAAGGACCCAACATTTTGCTGCATGCAGGAAACCCACCTCAGTGACAAAGACAGACACTACCTTAAAGCAAAAGGATGGAAAACAATCTTCCAAGCAAATGGTCCCAAGAAACAAGCTGGAGTAGCCATTCTAATATTGAATAAAATCGACTTTCAACTTAAAGTTATCAAAAAAGATAAGGAAGGACAAATCACACTCATCAAAAGAAAAACCTACCAAGAAGAGCTCTCAATCCTGAACATCTATGTTCTATACATAGATGTGGGTACAACGGTACCCACATTCATAAAAGAAGCTTTACTATAGCTCAAAGCACACATTGCATCTCATACAATATTAGGGGAAGATTTCAATACCCCACTCTCATCAATGGACAGATCATAGAAACATAAACTAACAGAAGCTATGAACCAAATGGATTTAACATATCTATAGAATATTTTATCCTAAAATAAAAGAATATACCTTCTCAGCACCTCAAGGTACCTTCTCCAAAATTGACCATGTAATCGGTCACAAAACAGGCCTTAACAGATACAAGAAAATTGAAATAATGCCATGCATCCTATCAGATCAGCACAGATTAAGGCTGATCTTAAATAACATCAAAAACAATAGAAAACCCATAAATATGAGGAAGCTGAACAACACTCTACTCAATGATAACTTGGCCAAGGAAGAAATAAAGAAAGAAATTAAAGACTTTTTAGGATTTAATGAAAATGAAGCCACAATATACCTAAACCTACGGGACATGTGAAAATGTCATAGCTCTGACTGCCTGCAAAAAGAAACTGGAGAGAGCATACACTAACAGCTTGACAGCACATCTGAAAGCTCTAGGACAAAAAGAAGCAAATACACCCAAGAGGAGTAGATGGCAGGAAATAATCAAACTCAAAGCTAAAATCAACCAAATAGAAACAAAAAGAACTACACAGATTCAACCACACAAGGAGCTGGTTCTTTGAGAAAATCAACAAAATAGATAAACCCTTAGCCAGACTAACCAGGGGGCAGAGACAGTATCTAAATCAATAAAATCAGCAAATGAAAAGGGAGACATCACAACAGAAACCAAGGAAATCCAAAAAATCATCAGATCCTAGTTAAAAAAAAAACTTTTTTGAACAGAACTAGAAAATTTGGATGAAATGGACAATACCAGATACCAGGTACCAAAGTTGAAGCAGGATCAGATGAACAGATCTAAACAGCCCCATAACCCCTAATGAAATAGAAGCAGATATCAGTAGTCTCCCAATCAAGAAAAGCCCACGACCAAATGGGTTTAGTGCAGAGTTCTATCAGATTGTCAAAGAAGACCTAATACCAATATTCTCCAAACTATTCTACAAAATAGAAACAGAAGGAACCCTACCCAATTTATTCTATGAAGCCACAATTACTCTGATACCTAAATCACCAAAGACCTTACAAAGAAGAACTTCAGACCAATTTCCCTTATTAACATCAATGCAAAAATACTCAATAAAATTCTTGCCAACTGAATACAAGAACATATCAAAATGATCATCCATCATGATCAAGTAGGCTTCATCCCAGGGATGCAGGAATGGTTCAATATAACAAAATCCATCAATGTAATCCACTACATAAACAAACTCAAAGAAAAAAAACACATGATCATTTCATCAGATAATGAAAAACCATTTGACAAAATCCAACACCCCTCCATGATAAATGTCTTGGAAAGATCAGGAATTCAAGGCCCATACCTAAACATACTAAAAGCAATATACAGCAAACCAGTAGGTAACTTCAAACTAATGGAGAGACACTCGAAGCAATCCCACTAAAATCAGAGACTAACATGGCTGTCACTCTTTCCATATCTATTTAATATAACACTCAAAGTCCTAGCCAGAGCAATTAGACAAAAAAAAAGGAAGTCAAGGGGATACAAATTGGAAAGGAAGAAGTCCAATTATTATTTGCAGATGATATGATAATATACTTTAATGACCCCCAAAATTCCACCAGAGAACTCCTAAACCTGAAAAACAACTTCAGCAAATTTTCTAGTTATAAAATTAACTCAAACAAATCACTGGCCTTCATCTACTCAAAGGATAAACAGGCTAAGAAAAAAACTAGGGAAACAACTCCCTTCATAATAGTCACAAATAATATAAAATATTTTGGTATGACTCTAACTAAACAAGTGAAAGATTTGTATGACAAGAACTTCAAGTCTCTGAAGAAACTGAAGATCTCAGAAGATGGAAAGATCTTCCATGCTCATGGATTGGCAGGATTAATATAGTAAAAATGACCATCTTGCCAAAAGCATTCTACAGGTTAAATGCAATTCCCATCAAAATTCCAACTCAATTCTCCATAGAGCTAGAAAAAGCAATTTGCAAATTTATCTGCAATAACAAAAATCCCAGGATAATGAAAACTATTCTCAGCAATAAAAGAACTTCTAGCGGAATCACCATCCCTGACCTCAAGCTGTACTATAGAACAATTGTGATAAAAACTGCATGGTATTGGTACAGTGACAGGCAAGTAGATCAATGGAATAGAATTGAAGGCCCAGATATGAACCCACTCACCTACTTGATCTTTGACAAAGGAGTTAAAAACCATCTGGTGGAAAAAGACAGCATTTTCAATAAGTGGTGCTGAGTCAACTGGTGGTTAGCATGTAGAAGATATGCAAATTGATCCATTCTTATCTCCCTGTACAAAGCTCAAGTCCAAGTAGATCAAGGACCTCCACATAAAACCAGATACACTGAAACTAATAGAAAAGAAACTGGGGAAGACCCTCGAGCACATGGGCACAGTGGAAAATTTCCTAAACAGATAACCTAAACCTAAATAGATATTCATAAACCAATAGTTTATGATCTAAGATCAAGAACTGACAAATGGGACCTTATAAAATTGCAAAGCTTTTGTAAGGAAAGGACACTGTCAATAGGACAAAACAGCAACCAATAGACTGGGAAAAGATCTTTACCAATCCTGAATCCAATAGAGGACTAATATCCAATGTATACAAAGAACTCAAGAAGTAAGACTCCGAAGAACCAAATAGCCCTATTTTAAAAATGGACAACTAAACACAACTAAACAAAGAGTTTTCAACTGAGGAATACTGAATGGCTGAAAAGCACCTAAAGAAATGTTTACCGTCCATAATCAACAAGAAAATACAAATCAAAACAACCTTGAGATTCCAGCTCACACCAGTCAGAATTGTTAAGATCAAAAACTCAGGTGACAGCAGGTACTGGTGAGGATGTGGAGAAAGAGGAATACTCCTGCATTGCTGGTCAGATTGCAAGCTGGTAAACCCACTCTGGAAATCAGTTTGGCGGTACATCAGAAAATATATGGACATAGTATTACCAGAGGGCCAGACACTATCATGGTTGCCAACAAGCACTTGCTAATAGGAGCCTCATATAACTTTCTCTGGAGAGGCTCTGCCAGTACCTGACAAATACAGAGGTAGGTGCTCTCAGTTAACCCTTGGACTGAGCACAAGGTCCCCAATGGAGGAACTAGAGAAAGGACCCAAGGACCTGAAGGAGCTTGCAGTCCCATAGGAGGAACAAAAATATGAACCAACCAGTAGCCCCAGATCTCTCAGGGTCTAAACTACCAACCAAAGAGTACACATGGAGGGACCCATGGATCCACCTGCATATGTAGCAGAGGGTGGCCTTGTTGGACATCAAAGGGAGAAGAGGCCCTTGGTCCTGAGAAGGCTTGATGCCCCAGTGTAGGGGAATTTCAGGTCAGGGAAGCGAGAGTGAGTGGGTTGGTGAGCAGGGGAAGCAGGGATGGGATAGGGGAGGGGAAACCAGGAAAGGGGATAACATTTGAAATGTACATAAAAAATATCCAATAAAAATGTATATGGGTTACAGAATAAATATGAGTCAAAGAGACTCCAGCAGAATCCAAGAGGGCGCAGAAAATGGCCTATGCTGGTGATCTAATGATCCAGAAATTGCTGAGAGGCCTGGTTTCTTTCCTTTGTCCTCCTTCTACCACATTTTAGACTCATCACAGATTGATCCCATGTACATGTTTCATAGCCTTGATTTCTGTGGGTCTTTTTGTTGTTTTAGTGGTTGCCTGAAGGAGACACTGTGTACTCCCAGAGAGAAAGAAGAGGCAATGCTCTTGAGAACTATCAGCAGCTCCCATGGGGGAGGGAACATGATTCCTTTACAGAAAACTCATCTTTAAGATTAATTGGGTGAATTTGAAATTTCAGATTCTTGCCCAGTTTGCTCCAAGCTGACTTTTGATTTCTCTAAATATATATGTTTTGCAGACCTAACATACCAACCACCAATCTTCTGACCAAGGAATTAATTATACACATACGTGAGAAAACCTAAGATGTCTGGCTACTAACTTTTTCCTTTGCAAGTTTGAGACCTAAGTTTGACTCTGAGCATCCACATGAAAGTCAAGATGTGGTGATTTGTTTAATAATATTTGTAAAACAA
The DNA here is from genome assembly GCA_964023405.1 of Apodemus agrarius. Classification (NCBI taxonomy): domain Eukaryota; kingdom Metazoa; phylum Chordata; class Mammalia; order Rodentia; family Muridae; genus Apodemus; species Apodemus agrarius. Next base: position 4,522,781 of record OZ030006.1, on the reverse strand, counting down.
ATCCTGGGGAGACTGAGGCAGAAGAATGCCTAGTGCTCAGTGGCCAGATAGTCAAGGCTAGTTGACAAGTTTAAGGTTGTAGTGAGAAGCTCTGATTCAAAGAGTAAAATGAGTTGTTTCTGAGCAGATACCTACAGTTGATCTCTGGTCTTTACATTTATAGGCAAGCATGTACTGTCACACTTATACACATGCACCTACAGCATACACACACCTATAGATACACACATACCAACATAAATATCCACATATATACACACACAAATGCATGCTTGTATACATATATACATACACATACATATACACACGTGCATACATATACACATACAGAGTATGCTGTGTGGCAGCAGAGGATCTGGTGCTGAATGGAGCAGACTCCATCTTTCCCCAGGGAGCTTCTGCCTGTTTCAGTGTCATGTACCACCCAATTCTGGGATTTGGCTCTGATTTTCATGTGAGCTCAGATTCTATAGTCTTAAGTAAAAAGATAATCCCTATATATTCTTGACCCTCTATGTCTCACTGGAGTGCAGATAGCCTGATGCTCATGAGTGTTTGGGATTGGCGTCTTCCTCAAATATAGCATTTTGTGCATTTATTGTGAATTACAATGAACCATATTTAGATTATTGAGATTCATTGCCTCAGTCATTCCTAGAATTACATGTCAATTTATCATCTTAGGTTAGAGTGCAATTATCACTTCTTTCAGACCTTATCTCATGCCATGTAAGTCCAAATCAACAGTGAGAGAATGTGAAGGGCAGTGCTGACTGCCAGCTTCACGGGTCATAGGCCAATCACAGGGCACATCTGAGAGGAAATGCCTAGGCTGGGTTAACTAGATGTCAAGATTCATCTTACATGCACGCAGCACTATTCCACAGCTGGGGTTCCAGACTGAATGAAAGGGGTGCACCGTGACCAACTGCCGCACACTCCTGCTGCCTTGCCTTGTCTACCACGGCAGACTGTACTCATGAACTGTGACCCCAAATCAGCCCTCCCTCCCTCTCTCTCTCCCTCCCTCCGTCTCTCCCTCCCTCCCTCCTTCTGTCCCTCTGTCCCTCCCTCCCTCCCTCCCTCTCTCCCTCCCTCCCTCTGTCCTTCCCTCCCTCCCTACCTCCCTCCCTCCCTTTCTTCCTTCCTTCCTCCCTCCCTCCCTTTCTTCCTTCCTTCCTCCCTCCCTCCCTCCCTCCCTCCCTCCCTCCCTTCCCTCCTTCCTTCCTTCCTTCCTTCCTTCCTTCCTTCCTTCCTTCCCTCCTTCCATTGCTCTTCTGTGTACTTTGTCACAGCAGAGGAAAGTCTGGCGTGCTCAGTGCAAATCACCTGAATTGTACAAAATATGCTTCCTCTGAGAACATCTGGAAAATTGTATGTATTAGGTAGATAAAAATGCAGAAAAGTGGTAGGTGTATGAAGACCCAGAATGGGAATTGCTTTCTGGATTTCTCAAGGCCCTGTTGCTATTACATTACTTTGGTGTGTGGACCCAGCACCCTTCTTGTTGTACAAGACTTTCATTTCTCCTTCTACAAAGAGAAGGTGTAGTTTCTAACATCAACACTAAAAAGTGCACTTAGTTTTCATGAAGGATGCCAACAAGGTAAACTCCATGGTGGTTCTTACTACAGTGCCAAGTACATGGTGGCCAACTCCCACATGTACCACTCCAAGGGCTCCGTTGTCTGTATGCTTTTTCCAGACCCCAACCCCAAGCCACCCATATGATGAAGGCAGCTGGCATGCAACTGTGGGAGAAGAGGGGACATTTCTGAGTCCTGGATCCTATGTCCAGCTGTGCCTCTCTAGAAAGGGCCAGGTTCAGAGGGAGGCTCTGTGGAAGTGGACAGGAGAGAGTGCTGGTACCCTGGGGAGTCATTGAGGGCCATACACATCCTGAGAAGCTTAGCCTCATGGCTCTGTCTATGGAAAGAGAGAAGGGAAGAAAGAAAAGGGATGACATTGCAAGGTGGCTTGAAACAGAGACCTTAATGCTTTTGAGGAAGGACATGAAAACCCCTGACCTCTTCTAGGAAGGTAAATAGATAAAACCTTGTGCACTGGAACTCGGAGGCCCTGAGGAGGCCGCCTCAGTACTCGGACTGCTCACAGTGCAGAGAATGTTAACCAGGCTCTTCTTTTCCAATATTTATTTCTGTGCCTCTGAAGCCTTCCACATCTCACAGTCAGCTTTCTTTTCAAAGGAGTTATGACAGGGAGGAAGGGCAAGTATTGATCTTATCTCTAAACACTTGGGCAAGTCTGTGAGAACTTGCAGCAATTTGTCTAAGATCTGGAAGTCACATGATATCAGTACTGACCCCTTAGTCTGCTTGAGAGGGACCTGAGAGAGCTGAGCCTCTCACCTGTGCTCTGAAGCCTGATCTGCCCATGGTTTGGATGGGGACACACCTAAATCCCACTGCTGCTTCTAACCTGGCATCTCTTCCTCTTCACCTATGACAGGAGTTACAGGGCCTTGTGAGGGCTCTGGCAAGTCAAAACAAACACCCCCACCCAGGACTGCCTGGTGCCTGTAGATATAGAGTTATTCAGGAACCATCTCAGGCTTTGTTGAGAGGAGGTTTGTTGTCAGCCAAATTGTATTGGGATTCTGTGAGTTAACATTTCCCAATAAGAATTCTGTCCCAGAATTCTGACAAAAGATAGGCAAGAAAAGACAAACACAAATAGTGGCTTCTTGCTGCTCTTTGAGATTGGCTGGTCCCCCACCCCTGCCTGAGGCATGACATTTGATTACCCGGCTTTCAGTATAACTTATTATTTTTTACTCTATTATTGATGTTTGTAGATGTGCTGAATCTTCTCTGTGGCTGTACTGCCTCCAGTTCCCAGGCCTGTTCAGGGAATTCATAGGAAAGGAGATTTTGATTCTTTCAGGAGTTGGAAAATAAACTTGTTTGTGGACTAAGAAGACTCTGCATCTTTCTTCTCTGATGCCCTGCCTCTGTTGTACATTACCACTGCCACTGTTACATCTGAGCCACCGCCTCTGCCCGTGTTGCTGCAGGTCACGTCTGAGCCACTGCCTCTGCCCGTGTTGCTGCAGGTCATGTCTGAGCCACTGCCTCTGCCCATGTTGCTGTAGTAGCTCGGTTCTGGCTTCTTGACCCACTCTGTCACTCATCCAAGCAGGCACAAGTCCTGGAAGACATACCACGGATCTGATCACTCCTTTGCTAAAGACCTGTACATGCCCTGTGCATAGAGTCCAATACCAGCAGCAACACATAGTCCCAGGAGACTCAGAGCTGCCTCCATCGCATCTGCCCACTGGCCACTTTGCTCAGACCTGCCTACAGGCTCCCTGACATCTTAGTCCTACACCAGCCTGTCCCAGCCTAGAGCGTCTGCCCCCTTGTTGTTCCTAGCACAGGCAAATTGTGAGGGTTAAAGTGTCCACTTGACTGTGACACAGGGAGCCCAGATTAAGGATTAGTTGCAACTTTTCTATATGTTTCCAGATGTAATTAGTGTTAAGATCTGTGGGGTCTATAAAGCAAATGTCCTTCCTCTGTGGTTATAAGCATCAACCAGTCATGATGGCTTCACAAAACCAAACAAGAGAAAGAAATAGCCTGCTTCTGCCTGCTGGAACTGAGAGGTTTCCACATGTGGGGACTTCTGCTGGCCATTCTGGTTCTCAGGGTACTGAACTCACACTGAAATATGTACCAGCTTTTTTGAGTCTCCTGCTTACAGAAGTTATACTGTGGTATATGTCGTAACTATACACACACACAAATAACACATACAGCTATATGAAGAAAGTTATCATCTTTATATTATATAATACAACTGATGAAAGAATACTTTATATAGCCTGTATATGAAATTTTAATATGCATATATGAATCCATGTTACAATTTATGTGGTAGAAGATTCTAATATATAAGAATAAATAGTTTTATGTGTACACAGAGGACCTAAGTTTGATTCCTAGTACATACATGGTGGCTTTCAACCATCTGTAACTCCAATTTCAGGGAATTTCATGTCTACTTCTGGCCTCTGTGACACTAGATTTTTCAGTACTCAAGAGCACTATATGGTTCTCATAAACTCACATAAGTATACACATAAATATAAAAATTTTAAAATAATAAGAATATGTAATTTTGTATATATACATTTCAAATATGCAGATTTGTTATTTTAATAATCTCTGTATATAAAACCATGTATAGATATACTAGCAAATGGATATGCATGTGAATATAAATTTGTGCATGTATGTACACGTGCACATGTAGTCATACATAGGCAGACATATGATATGTGTTTATCTCATTTGGGCTCTTTTTCCAGGGATCCTGATCCTACACAGACTTCCCCTCTAGGTATTTGCATACCGGACTCCCAAGCAGTTGTGGTCTGCACTCAATCTTGAGTTTAAGGCAGTCCTCTTATCCATCCCAACACGTGGCTTCCTGCAGCCTCACACTCCTGAGGACCCTCACCTGGCTATGCTTAGTTTCTTTTTCATATCACAGTGCATCAATTCTAATGAAGCAGTCATCTCTCAGGTGTTATGATCTCTAGACATGGACTGCATGTCAGCAGGCTCTGCAGTAGGGGAAGGTGATAGTTTCATGTTTACAGACTTGACAAGACACACAGTGTGAGCATCATGTGCTCCTGAAAAAACTCATAGACAGTCAGAGCTGGAAAGATGGCACTGGCCTGGGAGAGACTTCATCTGTACCGAAGATTGCCCATGTATATGAGATTCAGGAATGAAACGATCATTTAGTCACTGGTAGTTCCATTTTTAATTATTGGCATGATGATGTGTGACAAGCAATGAGGTGTAGACAGAGGCAGTTTTAACCAAATAACGACTCCCATGAAAATTAATGTTTCCAATTTTAAATGTTAAAGTGGTGTTTCTTTCCCAGAAGTATATAAAATAGAGGCCGGCTTTCCATTTGATGATAGTTTAGATGTGATACAACATGTAATTCATGCGCTGTCTGGTGCCTTGTTGATATTGTCATTCCTTGTCTGGTCCCTAGCATCTGTTCAATAACAGTTGTTCCTGTCATTGTTCTGTCAGGACACTCAGCCACAAACAGGAAAGTGTGTCTGAGTTGTTTCTGACAGAGTGCTGGAAAGGATGTTCTATGAGTTCCTTCCCTTCATCCACTGATGGAAAGGTGTATACTGGACACATGTGGAGAATGATATTTTTGTAACTCTGGTAGGCGTTCTGCAACTGGGCAATAAGGCTCCCTTGGGGAGGGAACCTTGTCTTTGCCTTTCCCAGCTGTCCAGCTGGAGTCCTGCCTGACTTCTCTCCTTGCCTACTCCATGAGCCCCTTTCCATCCTTCACGCTCTTGCAGATCTCTGAGGGATCTTCCTGGAAGTCTCTTCCTCAGACTCAAACACATTAGACTCCTGTGACCAAGAGTTTAAATCCTTCATTGAGTCATTGTTGTGCAGTATAGATTGGCCCATGCCTCCTTGGCCTGGCATCCTTCAAATCTTTCTGGGAGTCTCTGGATACACTTACCTTTCCGGCTGTGTGTGGGTGCATGGAAGTTAGGACATCTGAGTGAAGGAAGGCCTTATGGGATACCTTCTGCGTAAGCAATGACCTATAAAGAAGCTGACCACATTTCTCACTGCGTGTCTCCTAGTTTCTGTTTAGTTGTAGCAGATGTAAAACTGAAGTGCTATTAAGTACCTCCTCTTTATAAAATAGGTTTTCTACACACCCCCATACCTTTAGGAATTGCTGTTCTTTGTTATGCTTGTGTTGTGTGGATGAAAGTGTGGGAAGAAACAGGGAGAACAGACTAGAGAAGGCACGGCATTCTTTCACAGTACAGAAACACACCGGTGGAGATGCAGTTTATCAAAACGGGACTTAGACTAGTTATCACAGCAATTTAATCAAAACCTCTTTCTTAGCCCCCTTCTTACTGGAAATTCAGAATCTTGTCTTGGTAAGTAGACTGGTAAGTCATAGGTAACACTTCTCAAATCCTCAAATTTCACTAGTGTGAAAACACACTAGTATCCTTTGATTCAAAGATAATGTGCATGGGTTGAAAAGGTCTGTGAGATGTGATGAGGCCAGTGTGAGCTGTGGCTAAGGAACATACACTCACACACACACTCATAGGCACACACTCATACACACTAATGCTTACACATGCACACACTGATATACACACACTCACGCATACTTAAACACACATACTCACATACACTCTCACACAGTCACACTTATATACACTCATACTCACCCACAGTCACACTCACATGCATACAGTCACAGTCACACACACAGTCACACACTCATACTCACACACATTCATACAGTCACACTCATAAATACATAGTCACTCACATATAAACTTATACTCACACACTCACACTCACACACATACACACTCACAGACACACACATATACACACTCATATATACACATTCACACACATACTCAAACAGAAACTCAAGCATACAAGTTGTGAACAGACCATCTATCAGGATGATGACAGTATGCATCACTTTACTATGTTGCCATCATATGTGCATGTCCGTGTGTCTGTGTGCACATGTGCAAAGATCTACAAGTAAATTTGACCTTCACAATAGTCATTAACTATCCTCATCATGCCGGACATTGCTCTCCTATTTTGGTTTATTCCTTTCATTTCTGCTTTTTTCCTGGACCCAAGCTCTCCTCCCCAGCCAACCTCTGCTATCCCTTCTGCTATGTGAGTAGGTCACTAAGGCCTATTTTTCATGACGGTTCCAGGTGTTGTGGTTAGCCTTCTGTCCTCCAGGGCTACCCATGATTGACTTCTCCTTATCTGTTTTGCCCTTTCCCACTTCTCTGTTAATAGACACGTGGGTTGTTTCTACATCTTGGTCTTGACTAGGGTTTTTCTCAGACCCATTGTCCATCTGACGCATCTTTGCAAAGATATTTGTCCAGGCCCTTTACTTATTTTCAGTTTGATTACTTGTTATTGAGTGTATGAGATCCTAATTACCTTTTGATATAAATAACTTTTGGCCTTTCGGTGGTTCCAAAGTCTCTGGAACCCATAATTTACCCTTCTCTCTGTTCTACCTGCTGTCTCAACATAGCACTAAGCAGCCAGGATGGATCCAGTGCTCCTATAGTGACTGATGGCTGAGGATAAATTAACGTCCCTTGAGACATTATTCTGGAATGCTGTAGGAGCCCCTGAGCTTGGCAGGGTATTTTGTCTACATGTAAGTGTGTGTACCATGTATGTACCTGGTGCCCTACAAGGCCAGAAGAGGGCATAAGATTCCCTAGTACTGGACTTACAGATGGTTGTTAGGGGACATGTGGATGCTGGGAATTAAATCCTAGTCCTCTGGAAGAACAGCCAGTACTCTTGCCTGCTGAGTAACTTGCCTGCCATCCCCAGTAACTTGACTTTTAAAGAAAAAGTTGACTGCAAAAAGGCACATATGCTATGATCATAGTCCCTCAGGGAGTCCATGCAGAGGACCAAAGGCAGAGGAATGGGGAGAGGGAAAGGGGGGAGAAGAGGGAAAGAGAGAGACAAAGAATCTCCTGAGAGCATCACAGATGGCAGTGCTGAGAGAGATGAGGGTAAGAAATGCTGGAATACTAAACCCAAGTCCTCCTGACAGGATGTGCTGCAAAGCCAGCCTGTCTCTGCTCCAGCCCAGTCAGTCCTTCTGACTCTGAAGCATGCACTACCGTGACACTGCAGCAGAAGAAGGTAGTGGTGGTTTGAATAGAATTGACCCTCATAGGCTCATAGATTTAAATGCTGGTAATCAACGAGCAGCACTATTAGGAGATACGGCCTTGTTGGAGGAAGTCTGCCACTGAGGGTGGACTTTGAGGTTTCAAATGCTCAAGCCAAGCCTAGTGCCTCTCTCTTCCTGCCTCCTGCCTATCCAGAGGTAGAACTCTCAGTTCCTTCTCCAGCACCATGTCTGCTCGCATGCTGCCATGCTTCCTACCATGATGATAATGGACTAAACCTCTGGACCTGTAAGCCAGCCCCAATTAAATGCTTTCCTTTATAAGACTTATCATGGTAGCTCTTCATAACAATAGAATACTAAGACAGAAGGAATGCTGGTTTCTAAGAAGGTGACCCTTAGTCAGAAGTTCAGCCTGGGTAGCTTCCCTAAGGCAAATCTAGTCAGAGCCAAAACCACTGTTTAAACTAATCAAAGATACTATCATAAACTGTAGAAATAGGGCATTGACAATATGTTTGAGGATCTACCTTTTCAATGTCATTTGCTATGTAAACTGATCTTTTCATCACTGATATGACTTCAGATACATTTAGTAGCTAAACATGTGAATAGAACAGAAAGATAATGCAAACCAACAAAATCAAGAAAACCATTATCTTTATAAAATAATGTAAAAAAAATATGAAATGATCACAATAAAACCACCTTCTCAGATTTTCTACCTAAAATGCAGGTATTGCACATTTAAAACATCAAGAAGTGACTTTTCAAACCCGAGACAACTTGCAACAAATTCTGTATGTTAACATATATAATGCATTAAAACAATAAGAAAGAAAATTGGTCAAATAGTAATAACATGTTTCCTTATTGAGCATCTACTCCATGACAACCAGTGCTGTGTGCCTCGAGGACAGATTCACTGCTGGAGCATATTCAGGATGTGCGCAGAGCAAGCTGACTGCTCTGTGGTCCAGGTGGGCATGTCCTAGGTCTCAGTTTACCCAATGCTGCTTGTGGACAAGGACATTCACAATGTAGCCCAGCACAAGTGTAAAAAGTACAGCCACAAATGTAACCCAGCACCAAGTGCAAACTTGCTTAGAACATTGTGAACCTTTTTATCAGCTTTCCTGCTGAAGCTCATCTGTGCAGGTCCTCCATGTGAACATTGTACGTCACATCTCAAAGCCAGGAGTTGGATGTGCCTGGTCCAGACATTCCTGAGGATATCTGAAAGGAAGATAGAAAGCAGTATCTCTTACAGCTCCTGGGCCTCTGTCCTTCCTTGGGGTAACCTACCGTGACTTAGCAGTCCTGTGCGTCCTGCCATTGGCCAGCACAGGAATGGACACAGTGAGAGCAGACATGTTGATGCAGGCACAGTCTTGCAGGTCAGAGCCCAGGTTCCATTTCATTATGTATTTTTGAGACTTTGGAATCGAGTGAGTCAAAATGAATTTGGTCTCAGCAATAATGTACTTGTCTCCTGGTTACAGCTTTAATCAGGTATTAAATTGCATAAACCCTTTTCAATTATATTAATTTAACCCACCATCAGTGGCCATGGATTGATGCTTAGCATTCGCTCTGAGAAAAGAGCCCTCAGTGAAGTCCAAAGCCTAGCAGGTGCTGCTCGGTTCTTTAAAACGCTTAGAAGGGTTCCCAAGCTCCAGAGGTTAGACTTTGATTCTCTATCACAACAAATCTGCTCAGAAAAGTCCCACCTAATCATCCACTCTTACACAATTAACCAGTGCACGTATTTGATGAATTGGAATGATTAGGACAGACTAGCAACACCTTAATATTCTTGAGAATGGTGCACCCACATCAGATGTAAATTAGGAGTATGTGTTCCTTAGCTGTTCTTGTAGCACAAGCTGAGGAAGTCAAGCAAAAGGGAACAGAGAAGCATGCAACCAAATGCAAAAGTGAGCTTTTCTCTACATGCAGGCTTAGAGGTTACAGTACTGGTCCATCTTGTGCTCCTGCTGGCAAGCAGTGGCTTCTGGAACTGAACGGAGTAAAATTAAACCCATCACCACATTTTATCTCATTCTAAGTTCAGTGTCTTATGACTTAAGCAGTATCTTACCTAGAGATAACAAAGACTTAGAACACATTACACATGTATGGCTTAATTAGAAGAGAAACTATAATTTACTTTGCTAAATGCTGACCCTGCCATTTACATGAAGAAGAAAGTAGGCCAGCATTTTCTTCGCTGATGCTATGTATATTTAATGTGCTGTGCCCACACACATTTTGTGTAGGATTGCAGTTTGTTTTTATGTTTTGCAGATCACATTAGAGAAAATAAACATACTGAGGACTAAATTAAACTAAAAATGGCCTGAGCACAGTGATGTTAGTAGGACCAATATTTATGAATTTTCAATTAACTTTATTATTTATCTAATATCAAGTTAGTCATTCTGGGAAGGTGCTGGACACTTGCTGTGTGTGAACATGGGGATGGGTTGAGTGTGAGGACTGACACCAAGCAAGTGAAGACATCTTGGTTTTCATCAGACTTGTTTGTGGAAGAAGGGGCCCCATGTAGAAAGGCAACCCCGGTGCCCATAAAGAAGACATGGGGGTGACGTGCAAACTAAAGGGGAGTGACTAGCAAAGCCTCATACCTTTGCTGGTGGTTTAATAGGAATGGCCCCACAGGCTCATACAGTTGAATGCTGAGTTAGTCACGGGGAGTAGAACTATTTGAGAAGGATTAGGAGGTGTGGCCTTGTTGGTTAGAACATGTGTCACTAGGGGTGAGCTTTGAGGTTTCAAAAGCCCATGGTAGGCCCAGCTTTCGTTCTTTGCCTGGAGATCAGCATGGAGCTATAAGCTACTCCTGCAGCACCATGAGAGCCTGCCTCCATGCTCCCACCATGATGATGGTGAACTAAACCTCTGAAACTGCGAGTGATCCCCAATTAAATACGTTTTTAAAAAATAAAGAGTTGCAGTACTCATAATATCCCTTCTCACAGAACAGTGACAAAATAAAGCTTCCTAGAGAAGTAACATTTGAGATTTAGGGAACCAGCAATTCACAAGGAGGAACTGAGCTGAAATGGAACAGGGGCCAGGTTTTATGGGCTGAGGCATGGTCCCCAAACCTTTTACCTTTTTCTTCTTCTTTTCTTCCTCCTCCTCCTCCTCCTCCTCCTCCTCCTCCTCCTCCTCCTCCTCCTCCTCCTCTTCCCCCTCCTTCTCCTTCTCCTCCTTCTTCTTGTTGTTCTTGTCCTTGTTCTTGTTGTTGTTGTTGTTGTTGTTGCTGTTCTTCTTCTTCTTCTTCTTCTTCTTCTTCTTCTTCTTCTTCTTCTTCTTCTTCTTCCTCCTCCTCCTCCTCCTCCTCCTCCTCCTCCTCCTTCTTCTTCTTCTTCTTCTTCTCCTTCTTCTTTTGTTTTTGGATCTTGAGAAAGAAGTCAGGGTCCTGTACATACCAGGAGAGTGCTCCACCACTGAGCTACCCCTCCCCCTCACAAGCAAAGGGCGGGAGATTGGGGAAAGTGCTTTGTGCCTTGCAGCTTGCTGTGCCATGATTACTCTGCTCTGCTCTGGTGAAACTAAAGCAGCCACAGATGGTCCAGAAGATAATGGCGTGGTCTCTCAGAAAGTCTTCTTTATGGACATTAACACCGTGTGTCATAAAACACTGTCCTTCTTTTGACTTGCTCTCAATCATTGAAAAACATAAATACCATGCTTAGCTCAGGACTGTGCACAGCAGGTAGTGGGCAGGACTGGGTGTGTGAATTAGTTTACAGACTTGTGGGCAAGAGACATTCATTTAATAGTTGGGTGCCCACTGAGCAGGAACCAGGTCACTCGAGGAGTTAGAGAAGGGACCAAGGCATAGGAGAGATGGGCTCATTGCAACTGCGTGCAGTTCCTCTGGCTGTACCTACTGGGTGGATTATAGTGGGCATGCACAGGAACAAACAGGTTAATTGGATGGCGACAGGTACAGGCCAGTGGGTGAGAGAACAGAGAATATATTGTGTCATTGATGTCAGCCTGATATCAACTGAGGTCTGACACTCTTCTGCCACCTCCAGCTCACCGACAAAGCACTTGACACCAGACCTCTGTTGCTTGCAATAAAGGTCCTACTCCGTTCATGATGGAAACAAACAAACAAAGCCTGAGAGTTCCCCATGAGAGGGACATGCTGATGACATCTGTTGCTGAGATGCCTCATCATGATGACTCTTGTGATCACAGCCACATCTGATTTTTGAGGTGTTCTTTTGCACACTGATTTCCGTTATATGTTTCTAGGGAATTCTGTGCTGCTGCTAAACCATGTCTGATGCTGAGAGTTTACAGAGTGTGTCTGTATGATGGCCCCTTTCATTCTGTTCTCAGTGAGACAGCCAGAGTAGATCTTTTTTTTATTTTTATTTTTCTATATTCTTTGTTTACATTTCAAATGATTTTCCCTTTTCTGGTTCCCCCATCCCCATAAGTCCCATAAGCCCTCTTCCCTCTTGCCCCCCCTTCCCCAATCAACCCCCTAATACTTCTCTGTCATGGCAATCCCCTACAATGCTGCGTCAAGCCTTTCCAGGACCAGGGCCCTCTCCTTCCTTCTTCTTGAGAATCATTTGATATGTGAGTTGTGTCTTGGGTATTCAGAGCTTCTGGGCTAATATCCACTTATCAGTGACTGCATTCCATTTGTGTTCTTTTGGGAATGAGTTACCTCACTTAGGATGATACTTTCCAGTTCCAACCATTTGCCTAAGAATTTCATGAATTCATTGTTTTTAATTGCTGAGTATTATTCCATTGTGTAAATATACCACATTTTCTGTATCCATTCCTCTACTGAGGGGCATCTGGGTTCTTTCCAGCTTCTGGCTATTATAAATATGGCTGCTGTGAACATAGTGGAGCATGTGTCCTTATTGCATGTCAGGGAATCCTCTGGGTATATGCCCAGGAGTGGTATAGCAGGGTCCTCTGGAAGTGTCATGCCCAATTTTCTGAGGAACCGCCAGACTGATTTCCAGAGTGGTTGTACCATCTTGCAATCCCACCAGCAGTGTAGGAGTGTTCCTTTTTCTCTACATCCTTGTCAAAAGGTATATTTGTTTGTTTATATATGTGTGTGTGTGTGTGTGTGTGTGTGTGTGTGTGTGTGTTAAATCCAAAGCTTCAATTACTTTCACTGTGTCCCTATTTAGTTTCTGGTTTCCTGATCGGTCCATTGAGGAAAGTGGAGTGTTGAAATCACCCACAATTATTGTGTTAGGTGCAATGTGTGCTTTGAGCTTTACTAAAGTTTCTTTACCAAATGAATGAGAGTGCCCTTTCATCTGGAGCATAGATGTTCAGAATTGAAAGTTCTTCTTGGTGGATTTTTCCTTTGACTAGTAAGAAATGTCCTTCTGTGTCTCTTTTGATGACATTAGGTTGAAAGTCAATTTTATCTGATATTAGAATGGCTACTCCGGCTTGTTTCCTGAGACCCTTTGCTTGTAAAATTGTTTTCCAGCCTTTTACTCTGAGGTGGTGTTTGTCTTTGACACTGAGGTGTGTTTCCTGTATGCAGCAAAATGTAGGGTCCCGTTTACATATCCAGTCTGTTAGTCTATGTCTTTTTATTGGGGAATTGAGTCCATTGATGTTAAGAGATCTTAAGGAATAGTGATTATTGCTTCCTGTCATTTTTTATGTTGTTGTTTATATTTGATAGGTTTTCTTCTTTTGGGTTTGATGAAAGAAGGTTACTATCTTGCTTTCTCCAGGGTGTAGTTTCCCTCCTTGTATTTGTGTTTTCCCCCTATTATCGTTTGTAGGGCTGGGTTTGTGGAAAGATATTGTGTAAATTTGGTTTTATCATGGAATATCTTGGTTTCTTCTTCTATGGTGATTGAGAGTTTTGCTGGATGTAGTAGTTTTGGCTGGCATTTGTGTTCTCTTAGAGGCTGCATGAGATTTTCCCAGGATCTTCTAGCTTTCATGGTCTCAGGTGAGAAGTCTGGGGTAATACTGATAGGTCTTCCTTTATATGTTACTTGGCCTTTTTCTCTTACTGCTTTTAATATTCTCTTTGTTTAGTACATTTGGGGTTTCAATTATTATATGACAGGAGGTATTTCTGTCCTTATCCAGTCTGTTTGGAGTTCTGTAAGATTTTTGTATATTCATGGGCATCTCTCTCTTTAGGTTAGGTAAGTTTACTTCCATAATTTTGTTGAAGATATTTGCTGGCCCTTTAAGTTGTAAATCTTCACTCTCTTCTATACCTATAATCCTTAGGTTTGGTCTTCTCATTGTGTTCTGGATTTATTAGATGTTTTGGGTTACAAGCTTTTTGCACTTTGCATTTTCTTTGACTGTTGAGTCAATGGTTTCTATGGTATTTTCGGCATCTGAGATTCTTTCTTCTATCTCTTGTATTCTGTTGTTGATATTTGCATCTATGGCCCCTTATTTCTTCTCAAGGATTTCTATCTCCAAAGTTGTCTCCCTTTGTGATTTCTTAGTTGTTTCTACTTCTGTTTTTAGATCCTGGATGGTTTTGCTCAGTTCCTTTACTTGTTTGTTTGTGTTTTTTCTATAATTCTTTAAGAGATTTTTGTGTTTCCTCTTTCATGACTTCTGCCTGTTGACCCAAGTTCTCCTGTATTTCTTTAAGTGATTTTTGCATTTCCTCTTTATTGGCTTCTATCTGTTGACCCATATTCTCCTGAATTTCTTTAAATGATTTTTGCGTTTCCCTTGTAAGGGCTTCTACCTTTTGATTCATGTTCTCCTGGATTTCTTTAAGAGATTTATTTATGTCCTTCTTGTGTTCCTGTAACAGCATCTTGACCAGTGATTTTAAATCCAAATCTTGTTTTTCTGGTGTGTTGGGGTATCCAGTATTCGCTGTTGTTAGAGAATTGGGTTCAGATGCTGCAATATTGCCTTGATTTCTGTTAGTAATGCTCCTACATTTGCCTTTTGCCATCTGGCTATCTCTGGTGTTAGTTGGTCCTTTTAGCACTGGCTGGTGCTTGAACCTCCTGTGAGGCTGTAATGCTATTTCCACACCACTAGATGACTGGGTTTCTCCTGGCACAGATTGCTGATGTGCTGCCCTACTCTTGGGTGCCGTTGGAGCCCTGGTGTGCCCTGCCCCAAGCAATGTTATATTTGGGTTGTCTCTGTGTATCTGGTGTTGCTTATCTGGTCCGCTGGGGGGGGGCAAAGAGAGCAGAAGCAGCGGGGACCCCCTCCAAGTGCTGATCACTCTGCAGGGCAAATGGCCCAGGACAGGGCTGGCACACAGATGGCCTGCAGAGCTGCCCAAGCACTGGGCGTAGGCAGAAGCCTGGTGGGCTGCATCCCAAGCGATGTTAGAGTCAGACTCAGGATATCTCTGTGTACTGGGCGCTGCCTGTCCGGTCCTTCCGGGAGCCAAAATGGCAAAGACTCCCAGATCTTTTTCTCTGTATTTTGAGTCAAATCATTTGAAACTCAACAATGTGAAAACACTTTGAGACTACCTTTAAGCATACCCCATTTACTGGAACATAAGAATTTTAATCATATATATTGGCACAAGTGGTGCACTGCCATACATGTAGCAAATACTCATACACATAAAATAATAAATAAATAAGCAACTTCACATTCAATGTTAAATGTCATGTTTGGTTACCTAGTTATAAGGCAGGTTATATACATATTCATTCTATAACAACCAAGTACCCACTCTGCACAAAATCACCATTTAGTTGATGACATCTTGGACAGTGACATTGGAATTTAAAAAAAAAAAAAGACAAAAATGGCTTCCTTCCCTTGTCTCAAGTGGTGTGAATGTACCACTTATTCTTTCTTGTTAGATATTCAGAAAAAGATGGTTTCCTGCTGTGCAGTGATGTAGCCCTGTATTCCTATCTTACAGGCTCTTCTCTGTTAATTCCCTTCCTTTGTCTTCATTTTTCAACCAAGTAGTTAATGATGAGAAATATAAATGCTTATGTGGCTTTCAGTAGTGGTGAACTGTTATCAGAAACATCGTTCCTGTGGCTTTCAGCAGTGGTTAACCAGTATTGTATCAGAAACATTACTTTAAATAGGAAGGCTCTTCCTGGTGTAGTCCAAACACCTAAAAAACCAAAAGGCTGAGTTTGCCCTCTGCTGGAATTCAGTTACACAGTTTCCTGGGTGGGGAAGAGAAGACAATTGATTTGGATTGCTTTGTTTTGTTTGTGTTTGTATTTTCTACTTTACACATTCAAGCTTTCTTTTACCAACTTGACTTATCCCCTCCTGTAACTCTTCTAAATATAAGCCAGCTTACATGAACCAAATGCTCCCAAGGAAGAATGTCAGCGTGAGTAGAGGGCAGCTTGGAAGGACAGACGACCTGATGGTCCGCAAAGGAATTTCTTTGATGGGATATTTCATCTCAGCCTCATTCCTTAAGTGTGGTGCAAACATGCAGTGTTTTTGGTGATTTTGCTGCTCTGCATAAAAAGAATGCACTGTGCAGAAAACCTTGTAGAAGATCTTCATATTATTGTGTCCTCCTCTTGTTCCATCATAAGGATAAGAAAAGCCAATGAAAACTTTGGATTCATCTAGAATGGTCCCTTACACTTCTGAAAGCTACACTCACATACTGTGTCCTATAATTTAATTGTAAAACCTGCTTGAATTAGATACTAAATAGAATATTTCCTGGATGTGGATTAAAGAAGTTTTCTTGCCTCTTATAGAAGGTTCTGCTTTTGATGTCATCTGTGCCTCTGGCATAGCAGTTCATATTCATTATAGCAAAGTCTTATCCTCTAGCTTTAAATGTAAAAAAAAAAGAGTGACTCAGAAGTGAATGCTCAGAACTAAGGTGGAACACTCTGGGACAAACAGTCTAAGGAGGCTGGATATAGCCCCACAGCCCTCTAGTCTTAGTGCTGGTTGGGTGGAGATAGGCAAATTCCAGCAGCTCACTGGCAATCCAGACCAGTGAGAGAGCCTGTCTCAAAAAAGGGAGGAGGGGTAATAGAGTGATTGAAGAAGACCACCATTGACCCCTGACTTTCTGAAGCACAGGTACAGGTTTATGCAGAAGACCTACAGCTGAGGAGGTATATATATCATGATAATGATGTGTGTGTGTACATGCA
The DNA here is from genome assembly GCA_964023405.1 of Apodemus agrarius. Lineage (NCBI taxonomy): Eukaryota > Metazoa > Chordata > Mammalia > Rodentia > Muridae > Apodemus > Apodemus agrarius. The sequence continues at coordinate 4,505,889 of OZ030006.1, read as the reverse complement.
TGCCTCCCACAGAAGGCCTAGAGCTGAGGATGGCATGTTTGTGGAAGATGACCTCCCAATTCTGAGGGAGTGCTGTGAAACTTAGAAGGCTCATATCCAAACACATCTCATCAGACTCAGCTAAAATTCAATGCAGACACTGGAGGACAGGTTAACATTTCCCCCATCAATAATGTTTCTGTCCTTGCAGCCCATACTTCACAGAACTGGGGCTCCAGAAGGCTTTTCTCATTATGTGTCAAAGGCATGAAGCTTTTGGGGACGGGTCACTTGACCATGCCTGCTGTGTGTGGCATGAGGCTGAGAAGCAGAGTGAACACTTCCTACTGGGAAGAGAACTCAGCAAGGTCTACTCAGAAAGCAGAACGTCCCACTCCTATGCTTCCCCAGCACACTGCAGATGGAAGCTCCAGGTTCAACGAGAAACTCTGTCTTAAAAGGCTGGGGATGCTGGGCATGCCTTTAAATGGCACACAATATGATGCGGAGCTAAGAATGCTGGCTGTTCTTCCAGAAGGTCTGGGCTCAGCTTTCAGTGCCCACACTGTGGCTCACAATCACCTGCAACTCCAGTTACAGAGAATCCAATCCCCCTTTCCAACCTCAGCACACACACACACACACACACACACACACACTCACATACACATGTGCATACATACACACACACACGCACACACACACAACAGAGAGAGAGACAGAGAGAGAGAGAAAGAGAGAGACTAACATACACATGCACACACGCACACGCACACATGAAACCAATGATCTTCAAAACCACGGCTCAGTAACCTTGAGTCATTAGTAGTCCACTTCACTTTTCAACCCTACTCCAAGTACCTGGGCTTTTCCTGCCAAGTGAAAAGCTCTAAGTACAGATGAAAGGACAACTCGATGTTACCAGGAAGATCTGTGACTTCCTAAATAACACGAGGGTTGGAGATGAATGAGTTTGCAAGAACTACTCAAACCAAATTGGTTTTGCCCATATTTTAAAATCTTTTTACATTTTGCTTATATATTCCACAGAAACTCATAAATCTGAAAGCAACTGGAGTCAGCTGAAAAAAAAAAGGAAATACTCTAAGCATTTACCATGAACACAGTATATTTGAGAAAGTAGGCTGAGGAAAATTGTGAGGAGTACTGAACCGAGAAGCTGTGCTGCCAATTTAACGCCTCCAAGGAGAGACAAGCTCAGCTTGACACAGCACTTTCTCCTCCTCTGCTGCATTTACTTTTCCTGAAGAAACTGCGCCATACAAAATACTAGTCATTTTGTTGTGTTTTAAAGAGTTAATTTGATTTTTAATGTGTGTGTGTGTGTGTGTATGTGTGTGTGTGTGTGTGTGTGTGTGTGTGTGTTGTTGGACAGGGTATCTACACATGAGGGTGCAGTGCAGGTAGAGGCCAGAAGAGGGCATCAGATCTCTGGAAGAGGGCATCGCTTGTGAGCTACCAACGAGGGTGTTGAGAACTGAACTCAGGTCTCCTGGTAGAGCAATATGTGTCCTTAAATGTCAAGGCATCTCGATAGTCCCCTATGAACACTATGTTTTCTACCTTTGATTCTATATGATCCCTAATTTACAGTACCTTCAACTTCTTCGTGAATGAGCCAGTGATGTTGAGAAGTATAGGGGGTGGCAAAAGGTAAACCCATAAAAAATAACCGTATCTCAAGTGTTGTTCCTGAAAACCAACATCCAGTTTATATGCCAAAGGATTCTGACCAATGGGGAAAATGTCCCCTCTAGGAAGCTACAAAAGCTTGCGCAGTCCAAGAGACAGAAAAGGTCAGTGACTCTAAAACCAGCGCCCCATCAAAGTGATGTAAAACATCTCTTAGCTGACCCAGTCTACATGCATCTTTATCTGCTATATTGCCATTATAATTCTTCTAATCAATAATTAAGATATCATCTTATAAATTTGTTGTTTGCAATAACTAAATACTATTAGCTTCAGGCTTTTCTTTTCTTTTTATATTTTTTTATTTTTTTTCCTTTTTTTAGGAGAGAGATGTTCTGTTCTCTTAGTCCCAGTTCATATTTTTCCATTGTATTGCATTCCTGTTATATCAGGTTGAACACTGCCTCCCTAGTCCAGAAGTACATAAGTATTTGTCATATTTGTCTAGTGGTTCCCAAAGGGAGTGAGTCCTGTTACAGCTGTCTTTATGACCATGGGTGTGAGGTGACACACTGGGGCATGAGAAACTGCCCAGTGACCACTCACACTTATATAAAAGAGATTTTTCCCTACCCTCAGTGGGAGCTACTGACAGTTCATACAACTTGCAAGTAATTTCAGGTTGAGAATGCAATTATCATACAGTCATATATTTATTATATTTGTAGCTACAGGGTGAGAGATAAATTAAAGTTTAGAATCAGGTTCAAATAAGGGGAGAAAGCTATGACCAAATTGGTATTCTTGTAATATTCAAATTGCCTTTATTTTTCTCACAAATAGTTTCTACTTTGAGAATTTCTTAGAGAGTGAAATAAAATTCCTTTTGTTCAATGAGAACCAACCCTGCCATTGACTCCATAGACACATCTTCTCCTCATTTCTCTGTGTCAGGTATCTGCAAAGTATTTCCTTGAATATTTGAGGCATCATGGCCACAGGTCTGAGCCACAACCAATTAACTGGGTTCTTGAAACATAAGCCAGGTGTCCTAGTTAGGGTTTCTATTGATATTATGAAAAACCATAATCAGAAAGCAAATTGTGGAAAGGGGCCATATTCAAATCTCACTTCCATACTGCTGTTCATCACTAAAGGAAGATAGGACAGGAACTCAAACAGAACAGGAACCTGGAGGCAGGAGCTGATGCAGAGGATAAGGAAGGGTGCTGCTTACTGGCTTGTTCACCCTGCTTCCTATTTTTTTCAAATACTTTCTTTTATTATATATGTTCTTTATTTACATTTCAAATGTTGTCCCTTTCCTGGTTTCCACTCCCCCCAAAAAAAAATCCCCTAACCCATCTCCCCTCCCCCTGCTCACCAGTCCACCTACTCTCACTTCCCTGCCCTGGCATTCCCCTTTACTGGGGCACCTGGCCAAGTGGATCCAGTGGAAGAGTGTTCCCCTTTCTCCACATCCTCGCCAACACCTGCTGTCTCCTGAGTTTTGATCTTAGCCAATCTGAAGGGTGTGAGGTGATTCTCAGGGTTGTTTTGATCTGCATTTCCCTGATGGCTAAGGATGTTGAACATTTTTTAGGTGCTTCTCAGCCATTCGATATTCCTCAGGTGAAAATTCTTTGTTTAGCTCTGTACCCCATTTAATAGGGTTATTTGGTTCTCTGGAGTCTAACTTCTTGAGTTCTTTATATATATTGGATATTAGCCTTGTGTCGTGGATGTAGGGTTGGTAAAGATCTTTTTACAATTTGTTGCTTGCCATTTTGTCCTATTGACAGCGTCTTTGCCTTACAGAAACTTTGTGATTTTATGAGGTCCCATTTGTCAATTCTTGGTCTTAAGAGCATAAGCTATTGGTGTTCTGTTCAGGAAATTTTCCCCTGTGCCCATGTGCTCGGGGTCTTCTCCAGTTTCTTTTCTATTAGTCTCAGTGTATCTGGTTTTATGTGGAGCTCCCTGATCCACTTGGACTTGAGCTTAATACAAGGAGATAAGAATGGATCGGATTTGCATTCTTCTTCATGCTAACCATCAGTTGAACCAGCACTATTTGTTGAAAGGCTATCTTTTTTTCCACTGGATGGTTTTAGCGCCTTTGTCAAAGATCAAGTGACCATAGGTGTGTGGGTTCATTTCTGGGTTGCCAATTCTATTCCATTGATCTATCTGCCTGTCACTGTACCAATACCATGCAGTTTTAATCACTATTGCTCTGTAGTGCTGATTGAGGTCCAGAATATCCTGGGTTTTTTGTTATTCCAGATGAATTTGAGAATTGCTCTTTCTAACGCAATGAAAAATTGAGTTGGAATTTTGATGGGGTTGCATTGAGTCTATAAATTGCTTTTGGCAAGATGGTCATTTTACTATATTAATCCTACCAATCCATGAGCATGGGAGATCTTTTCCATCTACTGAGGTCTTCTATTTCTTTCTTCAGAGACTTGAAGTTCTTGTCATACAGATCTTTCACTTGTTTGGTTAGAGTCACACCAAAATTTATATTGTTTGGGACTATTGTGAAGGGTATCATTTCCCTAATTTCATTCTCACCTTGTTTATTCTTTGAGTATAGGAAGGCTACTGATTGGCTTGAGTTAATTTTATTTCCAGCCATTTGCTGAAGTTGCTTATCAACTGTAGGAGTTCTCTGGTGGAGTTTTTGGGTCACTAAAGAATAATATCATATCATTTGCAAATAGTGATACTTTGACTTTTTCCTTTCCAATTTGTTTCCCTTTGACCTCCTTTTGTTGTCTAATTGCTCTAGCTAGAACTTTAAGTACTATGTTGAATAGATATGGGGAGAGAGGGCTGCCTTGTCTAGTCCCTGATTTTAGTGGGATTGCTTCAAGTTTCTCTCCATTTAGTTTGATGTTAGCTACTGGTTTGCTGTATATTGCTCTTATTATGTTTAGGTATGGGTCTTGAATTCCTGATCTTTCCAAGAGAAGATACTTAATTCTGTGAAATGCTTTTTCAGCATCTAATGAAATGACCATATGGTTGTTTTTTTGTTGTTGAGTTTGTTTATGTAGTGGATTACATTGATGAATTTCTGTATATTGAACCATCCCTGCACCCCTGGGATGAAGCCTACTTAATGGTGATGGATGATCATTTTGATGTGTTCTAGGATTTGGTTGGCAAGAATTTTATTAAGTATTTTTACATCAATGTTTATAAGGGAAATTGGTCTGAAGTTCTCTTTCTTTGTTGGATCTTTGTGTGATTTTGGTGTCAACATAATTGTGGCCATAGAACAAGTTGGTTAGTGTTCCTTCTGTTTCTTTTTTGTGGAATAGTTTGAAAAGTATAGGTATTAGGTCTTCTTTGAAGGTCTGATAGAATTCTATACTAAAACCCTCTGTGCTTTTTTTTTTATTTTTTTTTATTTTTTTTATTTATTTATTTTTTTGATTGGGAGGCTTTCAACGACCCCTTCTATTTCTTTAGGGTTTATGGTACTGTTTAGTACCTGATCCTGGTTTAACCTGGTTTAGCCTGGGAGGCTTTCAATGACCCCTTCTATTTCTTTTTTTTCTTTTTTTTTTTTTTTTATTTATTGGTATGTGTAAGTACACTGTAGCTGTCTTCAGACACCAGAAGAGGGCATCAGATCTCATTATGGATGGTTCTGAACCACCATGTGGTTGCTGGGATTTGAACTCAGGACCTTCAGAAGAGCAGTCAGCACTCTTAACCGCTGAGCCATCTCACCAGCCCCCCCCCTTCTATTTCTTTAGGGTTTATGGTACTGTTTAGTACCTGATCCTGGTTTAACTTTGGTATTTGGTATCTGTCTAGAAAATTGTCCATTTCATCCAGATTTTCCTGTTTTGTTGAACATTGGCTTTTGCAGTAGAATCTGATGATTTTTTTGAATTTACTAAGTTTCTGTTGTTATATCTCCCTTTTCATTTCTGATTTTGGTAAATTGCATACTGTCTCTGTGTGCTCTAGTTAGTCTGGCTAAGGGTTTATCTATCTTGTTGATTTTCCAAAAGAACAAGTGTCTTAGTTAGGGATTCACTGCTGTGAACAGACACCATGACCAATGGAAGTTTTATAAAAGACAACATTTAATTGGGGTTGGCTTACAGGCTCAGAGGTTCAGTCCATTATCATCAAGGCAGAAACATGGCAGCATCCAGGCAGGCATGGTGCAGGAGGAGCTGTGAGTTCTACATCTTCATCTGAAGGCTGCTAGTGGAAGACTCACTTCCAGGCAACTAGGGTGAGGGTTTTAAGCCCACACCCACAATGACACACCTACTCCAACAAGGCCACACCTCCTAATAGGGTCACTCCGTGGGCCAATCATATACAAACCATCACAACAAGCTCCTAGTTTGGTTTACTCTGTATGGTTCTTTTTGTGTCTACTTGGTTGATTTCAGCCCTGAGTTTGATGATTTCCTGTGGCCTACTTCTCTTGGGTATATTAGCTTCTTCCTGTACTAGAGCTTTCAGGTGTGCTGTTAAGCTGCTATTGTATTCTTTCTCCAGTTTCTTTTTGAAGGCACTCAGAGTTTTCCTCTTAGCACTGATTTCATTGTGTCCCTTAAGTTTGGGTATATTATGCCTTCATTTTCATTGAATTCTAAAACATCTTTGATTTCTTTCCTTATTACTTCCTTGACCAAGGTATCATTGGGTAGAGCATTGTTCAGCTTCCATGTATATGTGGGCTTTCTGTTGTTTTTGTTGCTATTGAAAACCAGCTTTAATCCATTGTGATCTGATAGGAGTCCTGGGTTTATTTCAATCTTCTCAGATCTGTTGAGGTCTGTTTTGTAACCAATTATATGGTCAATCTTCCAGAAGGTACCATGAAGTACTGAGAAGAAGGTATATTATTTTGATTTAGGATGAAATGTTCTATAGATATCTGTTAAATCCATTTGGTCCATAACTTCTGTTAGTTTCATAGTGTCTCTTTTAGTTTCTGTTTCCATGATCTGTCCATTGATGAGAGCAGGGTGTTAAAGTCACCAACAATTATTGTGTGAGGTGCAATGTGTGCTTTGAGCTTTAGTAAAGTTTCTTTTATGAACATGGGTACCCTTGTGTTTGGAGTTCAGAATTGAGAGTTCTTCTTGGTAGATTTTTCCTTTGATGTGTATGAAGTGTCCTTCCGTGTGTTTTTTAAAGACTTTTGGTTGAAAGTTGATTTTATCTGATATTAGGTTGGCTACTCCAGCTTGTTTCCAGGGACCATTTACTTGGAAAATTGGCTTTTAGCCTTTTACTCTGAGGTAGTGTTTGACTTTGACACTGAGGTGCATTTCCTACAATGCTGGGTGCTGTTTATGTATCCAGTCTGTTAGTCTATGTCTTTTTATTGGGGAATTGAGTCCATTGATGTTAAGAGATATTAAGGAATATTGATTATTGTTTCCTGTTATTTTTTTATGTTATTTTTATGTTTGTGTGGTTATCTTCTTTTGGGTTTGTTGAAAGAAGATTACTTTCTTGCTTTTTCTAGGGTGTAGCTTTCCTCCTTATGTTGGCATTTTTCCATCTATTTTTCTTTGTAGGACTGGATTTATGGAAAGATATTGTGTAAATTTGGTTTTATCATGGAATATCTTGGTTTCTCCATCTATAGTAATTGGGAGTTTTGCTGGGTATAGTAGTCTAAGCTGGCATTTGTGTTCTCTTAGGGTCTGTATGAGGTCTGCCCAGGATCTTCTAACCTTCATGGTCTCAGGTGAGAAGTCTGGTATAATTCTGATAGGTCTGCCTTTATAAATTACTTGACCTTTCCCCCTTACTGCTTTTAATATTTTTTCTTTGTTTAGTGCATTTGGTGTTTTGATTATTATGAGACAGGAAGTATTTTGGTTCTAGTCCAGTCTGTTGGAGTTCTGTAGGCTTCTTGTGTGTTCATGGGCATCTCTTTCTTTAGGTTAGGGAAGTTTTCTTCTATAATTTTGCTGAAAATATTTACTGGCCCTTTAAGTTGTAAATCTTCACTCTCTAAGTTGTAAACCTATAATCCTTAGGTTTGGTCTTCTCATTGTGTCCTGGATTTACTGGATGTTTTGGGTTACAAGCTTTTTTCATTTTGCATTTTCTTTGATGGTTGAGTCAATGTTTTTTATGGTATTTTCAGCACCTAAGTTTCTTTTTTCTATCTCTTGTATTCTGTTGTTGATGTTTGCATCTATGACTCCTGATTTTTTTCCAAGGTTTTCTATCTCCAGAATTGTCTCCCTTTGTATTTTCTTTATTGTTTCTACTTCCATTTTTAGTTCCTGGATGGTTTTGTTCAGTTCCTTCATTTGTTTGTTTGTGTTTTTTTATAATTCTTTAAGGGATTTTTGTGTTTCCTCTTTAAGGGCTTCTACCTATTGACCCATGTTCTCCTGTATTTCTTTAAGGGAGTTATTTATGTCCTTCTTGAAGTCCTCTATCAGCATCATGAGATGAGATTTTAAATCTATCTCTTGCTTTTCTGGTGTGTTGGGGTATCCAGGATTTGCTGTGGTGGGAGAACTGGGATCTGATGTTGCCAAGTAGCCTTGGTTTCTGTTACTTATGTTCTTGCACTTGCCTCTCACTACCTGGTTATCTCTGGTGTTAGTTGGTCTTGCTGTCTCTGGGTAGAGCTTGTTCCTCCTCAGGGTCTGTAAGTCTGTGTCTGTACTCCTGGGAAACCAACTCTCTTCTGGCAGGGTATGTGCATAGAAGGCTGTGGAACTGCTTGGCTTCCTGGTATAAATGGTGACTGGAAGGTTCCTGTCCTAGCTACACTACTGATTGCATGCCCTATGCACTCCTAGCTGTTCCCCTCCAGAGAGATTTTGGAGAGAAAGTTGAGACCTCACCTCTGTGCTCAGAAGTGAAAACATTGCTGGGAGATCACTCTCTCCTGGTGGGATGTCACAGAAGGCTGTAGAGCTGCCTGGAACCCTGGTGGAAATGGCAACTGGAAGCCTCCTATTCGAGGTGCTCCACTGGTCATATGCATTGTGTGCTCCTAGCTGTTCCCCTCCAGAGAGATATTGGAGAGAAAGTTGAGATCTCACCTCCACACTCTTAAGTGGAGGCACTGCTGTGAGATCACTCTCTCCTTGTGGGCTGTGCACAGAAAGAAGGCTGTGAAGCCACCTGGCTCCCTGGTGCAAATTCACCCTGCTTTCTTATACAACCCAGAACCACCAGCCCAGGGATAGCACTACTCAAAATGGGCTTGGCTCTCCCCCACCAATCACTACTTGAAAAAAATACACTAATTAATAAACTCTACAGATTTGTGTACAGCTGGATCTTATGGAGGCATTTTCTCAGTTGAGGATGCCTGCTAGCACAAGATGACTCTAGCTTGTGTTAAGTTGACATAAAAGTATCCAGCACAACTGACCCCTTGTCAGTTAGACATAAATACATCACCACTAAGATCTCACACTAAAAACATTACTTTTAAAGTCCCCAGTCTTTACAAATTCAAAGACATTAAAACTTCACTCTTTATCTAGTCTCTTTAAAAATCCAAAATCTCTTTTAAAAGTTTAGAATCTCTCAACTGTATGCTCCTGTAAAATTCAAAATTAAATTAAATACTTTTTCGCTTCAAGAGGGGAGAGCTAGGGAATTACAATTGAAAAAAAGCAAAAGCAAACACCCAACAGTGTAAATAATGCAACTTCTAATGTCTGTGACCAACATACAGTCTTCTGGGCTCCTTCAAAGAGCTTGGGTCACTTCTCCAGCTCTGCCCTCTGCAGCACAGTTTCTTCTAGGCTCCAGCTGCCTCTGCTCCACTCCACTGCTGCTACTGTTCTTGGTAGTCATCCCATGGTACCAGCATCTTCAACATGCTGGGGTCTTCTGCTCAAGTAAGCTGCAATTTCACCAATAGCCTCTTCTGGGGTCTCTTCAGGACATCCAGCCCTGCCAGGGAGTACCAAGTTTCAGCTGCTTTTCATGATCCCTTCACACTTTCAAAGCCAGCATCACCTATACTACTCATATTACCAAGTTCGGCCACCAGCACAAGGTATGAACTTGGCCATGTATGGAACACAGTTACTGTGTGCTGCCTCTCAGGAAACACGTTCCAGAAGATTTCACCTCAACAAAGTTAGTCTCTTCTTAATGACCACTAATTTTTCTGCTCCAAATGAGCAGCACTGAGTATCCCAACAAATCAAAGGTTTCTCTTTAGTAGTCTGATATGTAGTTACTCATGCCTGATTCTTCAGCTCCAGCTGACTGGAATCAAAGGGTCTGAATTCAAAACAACAACTGCCTCCAATAGAGCCTTTAAACTTCCCTCTGAAACCTCCCTCAGGCCTCCATCTTCTGCAGTGCCCTAAACATTCTTATCTTCCAAATTCCTGTGGAACAGACAACTCGCCAAACTTCAGACACTCCATGGTGTTTCTAGCCCAAAGTCCCAAAGTCCCCTCACTATTCTCCTGTAAAGAACATGTCACAGCAATATTCCACTATCCTGGTGACAACATCTGTCCTAGTTAGGGTTTTTATTGATGTGATGAAATACCATGACTTTGGCTTTGGTTCATTTGGCTTTCACTTCCACATCATAGTCCATCATTGAGGGAAGTCAGGACAGGAACTCCAGTAAGACAGGAACCTGGAGACAGGAGCTGATGCAGAGCCCATGGAGGAGTGCTGCTTACTGACTTGCTCCTCGTGGCTTGTTCACCCTGGTTTTGTTTTGGGGCTTTTTAATTTGTTTGTTTTATTTTGTTTTGTTTTGTTTGGTTTGGTTTTGTTTTCAATAGAACCCAGGCTTGCCTACAGTCCACAGGAGGCATTTTCTTAATCAAAGTTTCCTCCCCTCAAATGACATAGCTTGTGTTAAGTTGACCTAACACTGTTTAACATGCCAGATATGGATAATTCCTATATGAGACAGCTCAGCTTTCCAGTCAATGCTTAATGACAGATACTACAATAAAAATTATGCATCATTCTCATATGTCAGATAAATGATCCTTTTCATTTCAACTTTTTCAAAATTTGAAAACACAAGGTCTATTTTTAGATCTTGGATCGGCCAGTCCCAAGTACAGGGCTGGGTTGGAGCAATTGGATGCACCTTGCCAGTCCCACTCCATACAACAGTACTTTAAAAACACTGAATAATTTTGCAAAATATTGCATCATAATAAACTTATAGTTCCTAGTTGACAATTAAAATGCTTTTAAGTACACTTTCTTGGACTGGCATGGATATAAATTCTTTGTGGTGATAGATGTGGAGCTGTATAAACAGCTGAGATGACAGCGCTGTAAGAAGGAGTGAAGTGTCTATGGGTCTCTGAGTCAGACAGATTGTATGTTATTCAAGTTTTCTCTGAAATATTTGATAATTGAAGCACAAAAAGGAATAAATTCCAGAGTTAGACTTCATTTATGGTTTTAAAGATGAAGGCAATTCATCATAGGAAAATAATCTAGTTAAAGGACATTTCTAAGAGAAAATTGGTTTTAACAAATGGATTTGGAGTTCTCGGGGGGATATTTATCACTGTAATTGATAATGTGTTATGAATTTTTATCCTATGACGCTTCTGTTATTAAGCCATGCTAGATATTAAAACATGCGATCTTGTCTTAGAGGCTCTTTTCTTTCCTTAGCTACAGCTATGGTTTACTAACTAAAACCCACCTACTTGCTTGCTGTCACCCAGCTTTTTCCAGTCTAATACAACCAAGGGCCCCGTCTATAGACTGGTGTTGTACACAGGGGGCTGGATCACTTAACATTCAGGACAGTCTGTCACATATTTTCCCACAGGCCTCCCTGACCTAGATATGCCCTGTCCCCTTGGGTACTTCTAGGGTGGGACAAGCTGACAGCAATGGTAACTTTCATTTCCACTATTTTCACTGGCATATTTTGTTATTAGTTTTAAAAAGGTGTTTTCCCTTTGCAATGTGGTACCATTAATATGTTTCTTGTTTTGACACTTGCTTGGCCTGACATTAAGGTATTGCTACAGGTTCTTTTTGATTGGCATGTGATACAATTTTCCCTCTGTCTTCTGGTTCATGCCTGCCCCTCCTACTGAGTGTAAGTCAGGACTTCAGTGAAGTATTGACTTTGACAATTTTGATCTTTGAATTTTCTATTCCATTTTAATTTTAGTCTCAGGTCTCACCAGGATGATGTTGGATGTGCTTGGATTTTTCTGCTTCTTTGCTTCTCCCTGTTCATCTGCCATACACAACTACAAACTTCCTGTTTTACTCTGTTTCTCTTGGGTTAAAAAATGACAAACCAACCATTTTCTCCAGAAATATAAAATTGAAACACTATATTCATTTTCTTTGCAGGTTACAGTAGACATTTTACAAATACATTTAATAATCCTTTGAAATGTGATCAATTTTTTATTATAAAAATTTTCTAATCTTACTTCATTTTAACCAGCCTCCCCATTGCCCTGGGTATCTTCCTGTTATTGCCTTGATTTTGATGACACATTGGCTAATTTAAATGCTCTTAATTATCATGATAGTTTAAATCTGCCATGTGCCATCAACTCAGAGTTCACTGTGCTGGCTGCTCCTCCTACTTTTCCTGCTCACACACACAACATTTTCCACAAGGAGGTTAGTATTGTTCTTTCTTAAGTCTATGTCTTCCTTCAGCTATGTCCAATCTGGGCTTAAGACCATCCTGTGGTTTTTTTTCCTTAAATTTTAGGTAGTTTCAGTATTAGACTATCCCCTTTGCTTGTCACCAAGGAGAGATCTCTGATGAGACTCCCTTCCTCTCATTCATGATACCCTAGATCATATTCATGATTGCTATGCTATCATACTCAATTACTATGCATTGTTATACCTAGAATACTGCTGACTCTGCAAGTTTCTGGTGACTTTTGCTATCTTCATTACACATGGTTGTAGGCTTAAAAATTTCATAACCTTTAATAAGGGTTCTTTATACCTTTGAACCTCCTTTGTAGCCCACCACCCACCAGAGGTAGTCGAAAAGAAAGGTTATTAGGATATGGGGAAAGTGGACCTGTTTTGTTTTGGGTTTTTTGTTGTTGTTTGTTTGTTTGTTTGTTTTTGAGCAAATCCAATCTGCATTGTCAGGAAATCAGCAATTCAGTTCGTAGGAATCAGCAATGACAGCTAAATCAACTCACAAACACTCCACAAATATACCAGCAGTCCAATTCAGTAGTGTTGGGACAGCAAACACAGGCCTCTGCTGAATTGGCGCAGTTCAGCAGGAGTGACCCAAACTAGCAGGAACACCAGGAGAAGTTCTCTGTTGTGCCCCTCTCAAGAAAATGAAGGTCAGCAAAGATGAAGGCAAAGACTTGAGACCAAGAAGCATTGCAAAGGTAGCTATGCAAGCCCTCCTAACTGATGATTGAGTTCTATTTATACTTCCTCCAAATATCATGTATCCTCCCCTGGGTCTTGCCTCACCAGTCAATATGTCTTAACAAAACTCCACATGAGTCTATATCAGCTAACATCACTTGTAAGACCCAAAAGAAAAATGGGGGTACCCCAGCACCCCACGCCTCGGAAACCAGTACCCCAATCACTCACGAGAAACAGTCTTGATGCAAATTGCAAGAGGGATTTTAATTTCCAGAGCTCTGGGGGTCACAGTCTCACCATGCAGGGTAATAGAGTGAGCCACGCGGGCAGAATCGGATTGGCTTTTTATAGGCTTATAACAGAACCCGCCTACCACAAGTTTCTAAGCCAATCAGTTCAAACCATACGAGCCCGCGATCTCTAAGAACAAATCAGCCTCCCACAGAGGCCGGATGGGACCTGGTTAAGTCATTTCTGCTTACGTGGCCACCACACACAGGGTCGCGCCAGGGTTACGTATTCAAAGCCCACCCTCCCCCACTGGCAGTAGGTGTTGGGGACCTACGCACCCCCAGGCAGGAGCTTCGCAGCCCCCGCAGTGATTCTGCCAGTCCCCAGCCGCGCTTGTCCATAGCTGCTCTGCGGAGGCAAGACGGGAAAAGGCGCCAGGGACACTCCCAGAGGTTCTCGGCCAGACCCTGGAGGCGGGTATGATATGTGCACACTTCCAGGCCAACAAAGAGTGGGCTGAACCTCTGCTCCTTTGGGGTCACCCAAGACTCAGGCAAGGGGGATTCCTAGCTTGCAACCTTATCCTTTTACACTCAGCCAGTCATCCTAAGACAGTAGAACTGGCAAGAAGCTACAGGAACCTTATGAGAAGTTCTTTGATGAGTTTATTTCTATGGAGTCACAACAAATGAAGCTCAGCAATGCAATGTAATGCAAACCAATACATGTGTGCCATTATCAAAGAATCCTTCATCACTCATTCTTTCACGCTCTTGCTTTATCAAAACATCCTTTTACCTGTGTCTGTTTCAGAGAAACATTCCTTTATGTGTCTGATTTAGCAAAACACCATTCAACACAACCGACTTTCCAAAGAAATCTGAAGTTTCCACTACACGTTGCCTCTTTGCACATTTCGTAACATGGAGTTTTCTGGGTCCTGGATTTGCTTGTGGAGGCTGTGGGTATTGTGGCTGAGGGTGACCGTGCTCTAGGAGGTAGCTATCTTCAACCTTGAACTTGAGAAGGTTGGTTTTATACTTTATTATTGTAACTCTATGGATGTGGATTCTTGGATTTTTAAATGATGCTCTACTTTGAACCCCTTTGGAATTTTGGAAGGAATTGAAACCTAAATTCTGTCTTCTTCCTTATGTACAGCAGCTCTTCCTCCTGTCTCTCTCCCTCTTATCTATGCATCTCTTCCCATCTCCCCTACTTCATGGCTTCTATTAGGTTAACAGTTTTTCCTCTGTCTTTCCTTCCCATCTCTGTTCTCCCCATCCCATCTCTGTCCCCTCATCTCTCCCCCTGGGTGCCATGAGATAACAGCCCTCTCCCTCTTTCCTCCTCCTCCTCCCCCCTCTCTTTTTCTCCCCTGCTTCTCTGCCTCCCCATATCCTCTTTCTCTCTCTCCCATCCCTCACTAGTGGGCAACTTTCCGTGCTTACTCTTTTACCATGATGCTTCTGTACTGGTTCAGTAGAGCCAGCTGTCCAGGGATCACAGTCTCTGAAATCTTCACCCCAAACAAATGTTTTCCCCCACGCTAGCAAAAACCTATAGAAAACATTGTTTTCTGACTCCTTAGTTTGGAAGTGTCCTTTCGGGTTTCTGCACACTGGTATCTGGGCCTGGCTAGCTTGAAGATCAGCTAGGATTTCATAAAGGTTTCTGATTTGACAGTCATGGAAGCAGTAGGACTCTGGTGTTTCCTGTATGTGGGAGTGTGCCCCGTATTTAAAAAAAAAATGCCTTCATCCTTATTTCTTTACAGTCAGTGCCTGGAGGTGAGCCAGAGGACCTTCCTACCATCTAGGAAAAATGTTAGCATGTGCTTGGCTCTCTGTATTCCCAGAAACTTGTTCAGTCTTTCCAGAGTCTCATGAACATTTCACTGTCTCCTTGTCTAAACTCTCTAAGGTTTCTGGTCAGTGTGCTGGCTCTCACCATTATAGGACACTGAATAATTACCTCCGCCATGTCCACTACTTGCCCCAAGTCAAAGACCGTCAGCACTCCAGCACAGACCCCTTCCCATACAACCAGTCTCAGCTCAGCCAGGGAGACCATGTTTCTCCAGAACACGTTCTATGTTCTTCATGCAGTGGGCACTGGGCTGTGGCTCCCACTGTCCCACTGTCCCTGCAGCTGCTGACTGTAAATGCACTTCACAACTGGGGTCAAAGTGACGACTGTGGCAGGAAAGGCAGTGCACACCAGCGTGGGCTTTACCTAAATCAGGCTGTTTTGTGAGAAGGGCAACCTCAGCACTTGGGTTCAGGTCGAGCTCTCTGAATCTTGAATTCTGGCCTGTTTGTCAATTTTTTGCACTATTTTAACAGATGAAAAATGTTAGGGTTGGACTCTGCCACTCCTGTTGAAAGCTGCTGTCTTTACTTCACTATGAAAATACTGATGCATATCTGAGGCATGGGATATCATAAAGCATACTACCTGGCCACAAGGTTTGAAGGGGTTTGCATTTTAAGTATGGATGCCTATTGGATGCTTGGCCTGTGCAGCCTCATGTGGATCAGTCACACCTGAGCCCATCTGTATACACACCTCCCTCCTGTCCTGTTTGTGAGGGTGCTGTCTGCTAACCCATCTGAGTACTTCATCCGAGTACTTAATCACCAAGAGCTGCTGTGCCTTCATCCAAGGGGAAGGAAGCAAATGAAAATTGTAGGGTCTGTCTGTCATACCTAAGGTGGCTGTAACTCAGGCTTCATCCCATGAATGAGGTGGTGTGTGGAGAGAAGTGACAATAACCATAATCATTGTATTTAAAACTTGTGAATAGGGTTAGACTTCATAGGGCCTGATGCAATATACGCATGCATCCTTTCCTTTGAAGGGACAATCTGGTGTGTTTAACATTCCCTCCCGCCCCCAGCCCATTGCCCCCCCCGCCCCCCAATGATTACTGTGAGCATAACTATACCCCTCCCACATTGTACTAAGCCAACACTAAATATACAATTTTGTCAGAAAGAAAATGATCTCTCCAGTGGAAAGTGTCCCCTCCCTTATCTGCCCAGCTCCTGCTCACAGCTTTCTGGTGTGTAATCTTGGTGGGCCCTGATTATTCCAATGAGCTTGGGATTTTCTGAATGCTAAGCCCTTAGGGTTGGTGGCTGTCCCTTCTGCTGCCTCCACTGTTAACACATTCCTCCAGTGCTTCTCTGCCAGGGCAGGGCTGGAGGGTACCCAGGCCAAGCAGGGCTCCCGCTGAGATGAGGCTGTGGAGTTGCCTTGATATTTGGTTCCTGTCAGGCCTGCCTGTGTGCAGAGCGTCTTGAGTAGGCTCCATTGGGCTTTGAAGTAACTTGCTGTGGTGGGAGTTCGGGTACATTGGTGAAGGTGTGAGAAGAGAATAGATCCTCCATGTTATCAGGTGCTCTCAGTTGGCCCAGGGTTTGTCTGGGTACAAAACTATGCAGATGTGCTTCTTTTCAAGACCCATTTGCATACTGATGTGTTTGTTACATTTTCTTCTAATTGGTCATTAGCATATGTCTCCTAAGGACAGTTTGGGAGGCCCTGACAGCCAAACTTGAATTACAGGCTTTTGCTTTCTGTTGATTCTCCTTGTCTGTCTGCTTGAAAATGACAATTTCCTTTGCCATCAGCTGGAAGAGACTAAGCTGAGTCAGAATGAGCTTGCTAATTGCGAATGTGCGGAAACCGTAGCTCGTCTCTGGGGGGCACACAGCACTGGAGGGAGGTTTGTTCACCAGGAGCCAGGCCCCTGTTTCCTGGCTCTGAGAAGGTTGCTCCAGGGCACGGCCCTGCAGCTACATCATCTTGGAGACAAGCCTTCCCGCAAGGAAGAGAAACAGCAAAAGTGACACTAGGAACGTGTTCCTTCTCCAGGGCACATCATGAGCTGGCCTGGGGCTGTGGTCGGTGATTGTCAGACGATTATAATACCATCCCAGCATCGTGGGGCAGGACTCAGGTGAGCTCACAGCCCAGGTGTCACTGTTTCTGAGAACCTTTGCTCCTTGGTAGGGAATTCCCTCTCAGGTCTGTGGGAGCGCCTTCTGCCAACTTTGTAGACTTGATACTTTGTAGAACTTTTTTTTCTTGTCTGCTTGAAACAGACTTGTTTGATAAAATTGAGATTTCGTTTGCCACACACAGAACCCTGGCATTGAGGGGGAAAGGCTGTGGAGTGCCGTGCCAGAGTTAGCAAAGGCAGCCTAGGATGTTGTCTGCCACAGTGAAGGCAGCATTGTGCTGTTATGGCAGTTTAGCCTGGTGGGTGGTGACACAGTGACTTTGTGTTTACACTCAGTGGTGGCTGGTTCTGCCATTCAGAAATCTGTTGCTGTAGGGATGTGTCCTGTGGATGGAGAAGATGTCTCCTGCATCACCTGTTAAGTTGCTCCTTTAAGTTAGGAATGTGGTCCCCCAATGAGAACGGATGCAGAGAGCATTGACTTAAGCATTTGGTTCCATGCCTCCTCCTTTGTGCTGTGAGGTTGTTGGAGTTCATGGGAAAGAGGCCTGAGGCAGGTGAGTGGTCCACTCCCAGAGGCAGAAGGGTTGGACCGATGTGACCTGCCCAGAAAACTTCAGTCAGGAGCTTCAGCCTGTGTGTGTTGTCCTGCCTGAGTCTAGTTCCTGCTCTCCTCTGTAGCCCCCCACCCCCAGGCCTAGCAGAAGAGTAGCTACCCAGCTATGATTCTTTAGCACCAAGCTACCTTTGAGTGTTTTTCCTAAAATTTCCCCAAGCCCTTAAAATCATATCCACTTAATAAACTTTGCTCCAGCAGGCGAGTGCTTCTGGACTCCCTCTCTCCTGCCATGGGCACTTCCTACTGTCCTGCCAGTCATTACCCTAAAATTCATTAAGCTATCATTTCACTAGCCAACATGGCACACACACACACACACACACACACACACACACACACACGCATGCACATGGTCACATACATATAAACACACACACAGGCACACACACACTTAACATTTACACACACATGCATATGCACATGTACACACATGCACAAGCATACACAGGCAGACAAAATATTCAGGCAACCCAGGGAATAGATGAATTAATCATCAGCATCTACTTTTCCAGTTTTAATCATGTAGGATATGTTAATGTTTAAAAGCCTCACGCTGAGACACTTCGCCAAGTAGCAGGTGGTTCAGAATTGCGTTTTCATTGCATTTCCCCGTGTCGGGCAGAGGAATGCTCTTCTCTCCAGCTATCCTACCATGTGCTAAATGTTCCTCTGCAGTTACCACAGATAATTATTCTTTTCAGATCATATTTAGACGATTAGAACTTTTAGGGTAATTAACTTTATATATCAGGATGAAAGCCTTTATAAACTTAAGGCGATAGGATTGATGTTATTAACAATAACAATTACCACTAGCCATAGACCCATTATAGTTTGTATGCATAAAACTAATCCCTGCTGTAAAAATATTGGGAGTGCTTATCAATGTAATTTAACATCCCCAAATGCAAAGCTTCTGTGTCGTCTCACCCAGTAGAAACTTTGACCAGGGTGTCATTATAAAGCATGGTAACAGGGTCCTGGGATTTCAAGGCTGAAGACCTTAGTTTTGCCCTGGTAGCCTACGGTCAAAGAAGAGAACAGATGCCCAAAAGTTGTTCTCTGACTTCCATATCCATGCCTTGGAACCCCCCATAATAATAAATAGAAAAAATTTAAATAAAAAACCTTTATACAAACCAAGGTCTAAATGGACATCTCTGAAAAGAAGATAGACAAATCACCAAGACTGAAAAACAATCACGCATCTGTAGTGAACAGAGAAGTTCACATTTGATCAAACACATCTATTACATCATTATTAAAAAGAATCAGAGTTTAACCAGTGTGGGTAAAGATGCAGACATGTGTTTATTGTACTGGGTAACCATTTGAAAATAAAGAGGTGCCCTGAAAAACTCCAAGCTAACCCTCATCTCATGCCCTGGGTGAACCCACAGCTGAAGACAGCGCTGAAGTCTGTGCCCAGTCTTTAGTAAGATGAGAACACAGCCCAGAGCTGGCCTTGATTTCCCCACGACAAACACAGGAATGGAAACATCACAATGGATCCCACTAGTAAACAGCTGACATTTGTTGATAAACATAAGAGAGTAAAACCTGGAAAGTCAGCTCAGACGTCAGGCTGGCTCCACTCTGCGATCCCAGCTCTGTAAGGGTGGATTGCTCAGACTTCATCTTAGCACCAACCACCTAGCCCATTCTCTCCCCTGCAGTGCTGTGGAGAAGTCCCACCGACCACGCCCATCTGTCCTCTCTCCCCTGCAGTGCTGTGGAGCAGTCCCACCAACCACACCCATTCGTCCTCTCTCCACTGCAGTGGTGTGGGGCAGTCCACAGCCCAGCTCACTCTCAGTTTGCTTCATTTTGCTCTGTCTTTATTTTTTTCCTTTTTTAAAAATTATTTTCTATATTCTTTGTTTACATTCCAAAGGCTTTCCCCTTTCCAGTCCCCCCCCTCACCATATGTCCCATAAGTCTTCTTCCCTCCCCATTCCCCAATCAACCCCCCTCCCCACCATTTCTTTGTTCTGGTACTCTCCTACAAAACCAGATTTAGTCTTTTCTGGACCAGGGTCCTCTCCATCCCTTTTCTTGGGAATCTTTGGCTTAGCTAATTGTGTCTTGAGTATTCAGAGCTTCTGGGCTCATTAATATCCACTTATCAGTGATTGCAATTCATGTGTATTCTTTTGTGATTGGGTTGACTCACTTAGGATGATATTTTCCAGATCCAACCATTTGCCTACAAATTGCATGAATTCATTATTTTTAATTGCTCAGTAGTATTCCATTGTATACGTATACCACATTTTCTGTATCCATTCCTCCATTGAGGGACATCTGGGTTCTTTCCAGATTCTGGCTATTATAAATAAGGCTGCTATGAACATAGTGGTGCATGTGTCTTTATTTCATGCAGGGGAAACCTCTGGGTATATGCCCAGGAGTGGTATGACAGGGTCCTGAAGTGTCATGCCCAATTTTCTGAGGAACCGCCAGACTGATTTCCAGAGCGGTTGTACCATCTTGCAATCCCACCAACAATGGAGGAGTGATCCTCTTTCTCCACATCCTCGCCAGCACCTGTTGTCTCTTGAGTTTTTAATCTTAGCCATTCTGACTGGTGTGAGGCAGAATCTCAAGGTTGTTTTGATTTGCATTTCCCTGATGACTTATGATGTTGAACATCTCTTAAGGTGCTTCTCAGCCATCCGAATTTCTTCTGGTGAAAATTCCTTGTTTAGCTCTGTACCCCATTTTTTAATAGGGTTATTTGGGTCTTTGGGGTCTAACTTCTTGAGTTCTTTGTATATATTGGATATTAGCCCTTTGTCAGATGTGGGGTTGGTGAAGATCTTTCCCAATTTGTTGGTTGTTGTTTTGTCTTTCTGACAGTGTCTTTTGCCTTACAGAAACTTTGTAATTTTAAGAGGTCCCATTTGTCAATTCTTGATCTTAGAGCATAAGCTATTGGTGTTCTGTTCAGGAACTTTCCCCCTGTGCCCATGTCCTCCAGGGTCTTCCCCAGTTTCTTTTCTATTAGTTTCAGTGTGTCTGGTTTTATGTGGAGGTCCTTGATCCACTTGGAGTTGTCGTTAGGTGGTGCACTTAAATAATACCCAAGACATCCTGCCAGTGTGCTGGACTTTAGGTAAATGAAATTGCATATACAAACAGACTGTCCTTCTGTTTGCACAGGGAACACAAGCTAGATGAGGCAGCCTTAGCATACTTTTTCTTTCCTATGTTGTTGTATTAGTCTGGGTTCTCTAGAGTTACAGAACGTATGGGCAGTCTCTATGTAGTTAGGGAATTTGTCGATGACTTACAGTCTGTAGTCCAACTCCCCAACAGTAGTCAGCAGCAGCTGTGGATGGAAGTCCAAGGATCTTGCAGTTGCTCAGTCCCACGAAGCAAGCCAGCAAGGAAGAATGAGTCTTCCTTCTTTCAATGTCCTTATATATGTCTCCAGTAGAAGGTGTAGCTCAGATTAAAGGTGTGTGTATCCATTCCTTTAATCCCAGATGAACTTGAACTAGAATCCATAGCCATAATCTGGGATTAAAGGTGTATGTCTCCACACCTTTAATCCCAGATGACCTTGACTGGAATCCATGCTTCAAGATCTCCATGCTAAGTCCAGGTCAGAAACTTATATCTCTGAGCCTCCAGATTAGGATCATAGGTGAGCCTTCCAATTCTAGATTGTAGTTCATTCCACATATAGTCAAGTTGACAACCAGGAATAGCCACTACAGTTGTTTTCTTTTAATACATATGTATGTGTGGCTCCACATGTGTTTGCAAGTGTATGAACATGTGTGTGCCTGTGCATAGATGGACTTCCTCCATCTATGCCATCTTTGTTGATTAAGGCAGAGTCTCTCTGAGGACCTGGAGCTTTCCAGTTCCCTGAAACTATGTAGGCATCTTGCTCTAGGACCCTGTTTCTCTCCCCCTTTAGCCTGGGATTGCAGCCAGGTCTCCAGGCCCTCTGGCTACATATATTAGTGGGGAGGTCAGACCTCTCAGCCTCGTGTTTGCACAACAGGAACTTTACCCCTGAGTTATAACCGCCTACCTAGCCCAATATTTTTGTTATTTCTTTTTATTTATGTGTAGATATATGTCTATGTGTTTATGCCATGTTTATGAGAGTGCTTGTCAAGGCTGGAAGACAGGAGGCAAAAAGGAGGCATCTCTAACCATGTGTGAGAGTGACAGTACCATGCTGGGCACACATGCAGTGCAGAGCATGAATGCAGGGCTGAAAGATGATGAATAATAAAAAGCCTTCTTTGGTATAAATGTAGGAGATGATAGCCATAGCAGTGTCGTACACACACACACACACACACACACACACACAAAACAAGACAGACAGACAGACAGACAGACAGACAGACAGAGGTTGGAGTTGGGAAAGACAGAATAAATGAGAGTGCTGGGTAGTACTGGCCAGTGCTGGTTACTATGTGGTGGTGGTGCAGAGTGCTAGGTATCAAATGATGCATTTGGTATTATTTGCTATTCTGGATTCTGATGAGGTGGTTGGTTCTCTTATTGATATTCTTCTCTGAAAAGGCTCCCAGGACGGAGTTTCAGAATGCAAATAGAATGGCTGCTTTCTTTCCCCTGTCTGTGGTGTTGCTGTCACCTAGTAACTACAGCCTGAGTGACAGCTGGGATACAGATGACAAATGTGTCCATAACTCTGTTTATACACATCCTGGCAATGCATAGTTCATTTTTACCCCTTTTGTTGATATGCGGAGTAGTCATTATAGTTTTTTATAGAAGTCATTTATGCAGGTTGTGTGCGCGTGCGTGAGTGGGTGCATGTGTGTGTGTGTGTGTGTGTGTGTGTGTGTGTGTTTTGACTTCTGCAATCAGCAGTAGACATCCAACTGACTTATGAGACAGATTCTCTTCCAACGCACCTGACACTCACTGAGCAGGCTACGCTGATGCCTAGAAAGCTCCTAGGGTCTGCCTGTCTCCGCCTCCCCAACACTGAGATCACAAGCATGCACCACCATGCCCAGCTTCATACATGAGTTCCACAGATCAGGCATGGGTCTTCATGCATGTGGTTCTGTGTTGTAGCAAGTTGGCATTTAAAACTAATTATCACACATATCTAATCTAGAAGAAAATAATAAATGAAAACACTAATCCCATTCTTATAATGCTGAAAGGCTAACCTTAAAGGTCTAAACATTTACACCTTTGGTAGGGGATGTGAGTGGGGCTGAATTTTGAAGGTTTAGGAGAGCTTGTTATGGATGGGTTATTCTGGACTAGGAAGTTGGACGGTGTTCTGTGGTAGCAGGTATTACCCAGGGGATGGAGAAACTAGTGAGGGGACACTGACCTCTGAAATGCAAGAAGGGAGAACAAATCATTGTCAAGAGCATCAGAAAGGAGTATCAGGGAAGGGGTATCTTGAGCAGGTGAAAGCAAAGAGAATGAAGAGAAAGACGGGTGGTTTTATTAGAGCTGATATCTGCATATTTGTACATGATAGCTGTTGGTAAGAGTCTGCAGAGACTCTTGGCCCAGAGATGGTTAGAGTCATGGAAACTATACCTGGTTGAGGCAGAGGAGCAGAGAGGTAAAGGCTATCCACCAAATGTGAGGCTCACACTCTAAAAACGATGCAGCCCCTGACCGGATTGAGACTGCCCATTTCTGCCTAGTCAGACTGCCTACTAAGAACAACATCCAGAGGAAAAACAGACAGTTTGGGCCAAGACTGTCCTTACCAATGTAATGATGGTGTGAAACATCCACCCAAAAGTCCCTGAGAAAGAGGGTAGAAAGAGCTGAAGAGGGGTATAGACACACAGAGACACAAAACAGTGCCCAAAGATAGGATCAGATGTGCAATCGTAAGCAGTTAGCACACTTCAGGCACAAATGATAAGATGCAGACACGCCCAAAAGAGAGTTATGGGAAGATTTCAAATAGAATACTAGAAATGAAAAGCAGTCGATATATAAGTGGGGATCTTTTTAATTGTGTGGTTTTGCCTGTATATCGGCCTGAGTGGCACATGCATGTCAGATTGCTACAGAGGTCGGAAGACAGCACTGCATCCTCTGGAACGAGTTACATACATTTGTGAGCCCCCCATAAGGGTGCTGGGAGTTGAACCCTGATAATTTGAAAGAGCGAACAGAGATTTTTAACCACTGAGTCATCTCTGTGTTTTCTGAAATGAGGCTTTTACTGAGCAGGAAGTCTTGTAGTCGCTCACATGCAGATAGACAGAAGTGAATAAAAAAGTGTAGAGAAGATTGTCGTGAATGCAGTCTGTGTTAGAAATGTCTCCTGTGAGATAAAGCTCTCAGAAACCAGATAGTTCTAACTAGAAATGTACATATAATTTCAGACATGTATTATTTTACACTGTATGGGAAAATTAGTGAGGGGTATATTTGTGAATGTCCCTCTAAGCTACTCTCTTTGAGCAACTTACGCTCAGTTATAACTTTAAGCTGTGCACGTAAGTTGTATGATAAGCCAATTTAAATCCTTCTTTGCCTAAATCTCTTTCCCTTGTACATCAGTCCCAATCTATAGATGTGTGGCTGTTTCTTCAACAGGGCTCAAAAGTATTTGTTCTTGTGCTCCTGACTTTGCAAAGCGACTGTCCAAGACGATGTCATGGCATCCACAGACATAGCAGCCATTATTTGTGTAGCTGTATGTGATTCTATATGCTCACCAGTTTTTAAGAGTTTTTTTTATAAGTACTCTGATGTTTAAAACTCCAGAGAAGCCAGCTTTCCTGAAGGAGCCCTGGTAGGAGTGACCCAGCCAGGGATCTGGTCAATTTCTCTCATTCTTAGGGAGTTTATGACTTCAATGGATATGAGTAACATACCCCTGAGCAAGGGCAGCGACAGACAAACTAAAAACCTCTAGGATGCTTGATTCACCACAGGAAAGGAAGACAGGCCCAAGGCTCAAGGTCACTTGTGTAAACACTTGGGGTTCCTTACATCTATTTTCAGCAGTAGAACAATGCACCTTGGCTTTAAAGGCCATTGTTATAAAATGTGACCTGTCAGTTCTTGACTGCTCTTTGCAGATAGGTGACAGACACATCTTTTCTCGTTGCTCTGGTTGTTAAGGATCATCACTGGCTGTCTATCAGTCATGTTTTAAGAGTGTGAGAATTCGGACAAATGGCTGGTGGTGCTGTCTCTAGTTTAGTATGAAAAAAAACTGACATGTGCACACAGACAAATATGATAACTTATAAATTTTCTATTCTACCTGTGGGAAAGATGACTGAACAAACAATTAAATGAGGTGATATAAGCACTCTGATGTTTAAAGCTTTAGAGAAGCAAGTTTTTTCCTGAGGGAGAGCTGGTAGGAGTGACCCAGCAAGGGATCTGGTCAATTTCTCTCATGTCTTGGGGATCTCAACCTGAGAATGTAAAGGGTGATGTAAGGGATGGGGATGTGATGGGTGATGTAAAGAGTGGTGGAACCATGATGTAACGAATGATGTAAACAATGAGGATATAATGGATGATGTACAGGATGAGGATGTAAAGGTTGAGCATGTATAGAATGAGGATGTAAACGATGATGTAACAGATGATGTAAAGGATAACATAAAGGATGAGGATGTAGAGGATGAGGTAGAACAGGGTGTAAAGAATGGGGATGAAGAAGATGATGTAATACGAGCCCTAGTGATGCTGGACTCAGTAGGTTTTATTAGTTGGTTGGGTTTTTATTTATTTTTTCTGTTTTGATTTGGCATATATGTGGTACATGTTTTTGCAGGAGTGTAGATACGTGGTTCTGCATGTGTGCCTGTATGTGCATGAATGTGGAGGCCTGGATTGAAATCATTAATCACCCTTGAATGTACCTAAAGTTTATTCACTGAGACAGGGTTAAACTCTCTAGTCTTGTTAGTCATCTTGCTCTGAGGCTTCCATCTCCGTCTTCCAGAGCTGGAATTATAGGCAGGCTGGCATACCCACTGTTCATGAACCTCTCTGGGATCTAAATTCCAAAACTCAGGCTTGTGTGGTGCCTTAACCACTGAACCACCTGCCCAGCCAGTATCACCAGTTTACAAGGGTGAGCCATGTGTACCTCTACTCTACACCTTGATTCCTACCAAAGCGCCACTGTGTCCCACCTCTCGCAGTCGGTATGAGAATGTCTGGTAGCCCCACTTCACTCCCGGAAGGATTGGTCAGAGGAAGAGCCCTCTCATTTGTTGACTGCGGAACAGGCCGCATCATTGACCTCTGGGGACTTGGGTTTAACCATCCAGTTTCCACCGGATTGGCTGCCACAACCGAGTGACTAGTGCCAGTGATTCTGGAGTGCCTCCTGAATTTCGCCGCACACCCTCCTGCCTCCAGATTAACATTCTGATTGACTCATGACGTCCTGCTGCAGAAGCTGCCATCCTGGCTCCAGATCCCTGGTGGCGACATCG
Organism: Apodemus agrarius; assembly: GCA_964023405.1. Lineage (NCBI taxonomy): Eukaryota > Metazoa > Chordata > Mammalia > Rodentia > Muridae > Apodemus > Apodemus agrarius. Next base: position 4,479,650 of record OZ030006.1, on the reverse strand, counting down.
ATCCTGAGCTATAGTTCAGTCATGACTCTCACTTTAGCTCATCCTGATTTTTGTCCCAACTTCCCCCCAGCACTGACATTCCTGAATCACATCCACACCATCAATAATCTGATCCATCACATCTCATTAGTGTGGTGACATATTTGGAGTTAATTTGTCTTATTTCTGCATGAATTGAGAGAAGACACAGGACAATTTACTACATACATTCTCCATACTGTTATTGAATGTGTATTCATTTGGTAAAGTGAATGCCAATCATTCTTATGTTTCCAGAAGACATGATCCTGAAAAATTCATGAACAAATTAAGTTATATAAGGTACCTTATGCTTTCAACAAAATAGAAATGACTACATTGTAAAGAAAGCCAGTGATAAATTTAATGGGCATAAAGACAGGCGATGGTTAAGAATAGGGGTGTAATTTTCCTTGCAACCTTGGAGTTCTCTGTGACACATGGAAAATTTCACATGTTGAATATTTTTATGATGAATGTTCACCCATTAGTATAACTTGGATGCAAAATCCAACCCTTGTGCTTTGTCCCTGGTAGTCCCTGCCTGTTTGTGAAGGTTGTGGCACCTGTAAGAAGTAGAACCTCACTGGGAGAAGTGGGTCACTAGTGGGTGGGGCTTGAAGTCTGTGACTCCCCCTGCCTTCCTGCCCTGTTTCTGCCTCCTGGTCTGCTGAGACCTAAGCAAGCAGCCTTGCCTGCTCTCTGTAGGGACGACTGAGACACCTCAAACTGGGAGCCAAAATAAAGCCTTTCTTTCTTCAGTTTCTCTACGTAACTGGGCATTTTCTTTTTGAGATTATAACTTAATTATAACATTTCTCCCTTCCATTTTCTCCCTCAAAACTTTCCCATATACCCTTTCCTGATCTTCAAATTCATGGTCACTAACTGTTATTGCATATATATGCATATGTATGTATATACATATTATATATATATGACAGCCAATTGGTATACTCTTCCCTGAGGAAGACCACTTCTCCTGCTCCTAGATTTTCTCAGTTACCTATGGTTTTTCTGTGTGTGTAGGGCTGAGGGCTCATGGGCTTTTTTTTATCTACTTTGGCATATTCATTGTTGTGATTCTTACTCAGCTTATTTCTGTACAACCATATTAACCATAACTTCACTAGCACTGAGTAGTTAGCTATACTTCTTGCTGTAAAGGTCGTAAGTTCACTGAGAGAGCTATTGGCTACTGCCAAAGTGTGTATGCCAGTACTGAGCTCGTAGGGTTATGGTGCCCCACTGGCCATCATTGTGGTTCGTACAGTCATGGCGGGGTAGGGCTGTTGGTTGTCTCCCTCCTTTGGGGTTTCCCTGGTGCCTTCTCGTACCATGAAAGTTAGTGCTCAGGGAGAGAACATTCAGGTCACTTCCAGCTCAGGGGTCTCTGCGCCCTGTGTCTGAAGTGCATGGCATCTTCAGCAATAAGGATTTACCTTCTACCTCTGGGAGGCAGCCAAAGGCAGTATGTTTGAGGAATCTCTTGGACAGCCTCAGTCAACAACCCCACAGAGGGCTTCTCATGTCTGTTATTGATGTTTTTAAGGTGGTCTTTAGGGGGAATTATTAGAGGGAGTTCTGTCATCCCAGATGAGAAAATTTTGTTAAAACTCTCTCTGTCTCTGTCTGTCTCTGTCTCTCTCCCTCCACCCATCTATCCATGAAGTCATATGTATATAACTTCATGTCTCTATCTATACATGAAGTGATAGGATTTTGCTTTTATTTTTGATAAATCTTAATAGTATGATCCTTTGTGGCCTTTCCAAAATCCTTATTTTTATTTTGCTTACCTACTGCTTTCTCCTGTATTTACCTACTTCCCCTTCCCCTCTCCCTCCCACCTCTCCCTAAGGAGCCCCCCTTTCCCATTCCCCTTATCAGATGACTTTTATCTTGCTATTTCCCCATCTATTGCACCCCAACTCCGTACCCTGGTGGTCCCACTTTCCTTTCCCTGGTTTTGTACTGACTACTGGCTATGTACTCACATCTAAAGAACCGAAGCTTGGATCCTCCAGGAGAGACTGTGAGGTGTTTGTCTTTCTGGTCTGGGCTATTTCACTCAACAATATGATCTTTTCTAGTTCCATCCACTTACCTTCGACGTTCATGATTTTATTTTTCTTTAGAGTTGTATATTATTCCGTAGTGCATATGGGCCACCGTGTTGTTTCCTATTTGTTGGCTGAAGGACATTTATGTAGGCATTTTAATAAAAAGGAAGTCAAATAACACACTCAGGTAATCACATTCTTGTATTTAATTTTCAAGTAACAAGTTACAAGATGGGATTACAGATAAAATGACAAGAAATTTGTTCTTGTGCTATAAATATTACCCAACTACAAAGGTAAAAAGGAATATTGATCCAAAATGATCAAACCTAGTTGATTTGACGAGACACTAAAGCCAGCACACTAGAAATACAGGTTGGAGTAAAGTTTAGACATGTCAGTGGCCGCTGGGTGGCTGGTCCAGCGTCAGCCTGCCAGGGGTCAGCGGCAGCCCGTGTCACTGCTGAGCAAAGGCAAACGGCCTACAGTTAGGGCACCCCGTGTGTCTCAAACAGACAGAAATCTTAAGTAGGCCCGCCCTTCCCACACATGTCACAGGGAGCAGGATGACCACTGTGGAGGCTCGAGAGACAGTTGATACTTGGGAGTGAACCCAAGGACTGCATTTGTGTTTGCTGACTTCGAGTGTCCGAGAAAAACACATGGTGGAAGATACTGGGAAACAGAGCAGGCCTTTGGGATGCAGTCAGTCAGGGTTAGATGAAGCCATGATGTCCTTGTGGCTTTGTAAGAAGAGGAAGGTGAGGCCAGGTCGGCCTGCCTGCTCGGTTCTACCCTTGACACTCTCTGCAGCGTCCCTGTTGGATGTATAATCTCCCTATCTTGCACTTGCCTACCTTCAGAACCGTGGGCCTTATCCGTTATAAGTTACTCCATGATATTTTTATAGGGACAGAAAGACGCAGCATCCCTGCTCAGAATTGCAACACTGGCAAGAGATCCAGAAAGCTACAATTTCCGGAGGGATTTTCTTGTAAAATGTATTATCTGAAATTAATATAAAAATTTGTATCGTAACATTTTCAGCATTTTTCCTTATTTTCCTCCCTCCCTTCTTTCTCATGGAGTCTCATGGTGGCTCATTCTTCTCTCTCATTTCTCCTCAACATCCCACAGGCACTTAGCTGAAGCAGATGAGTTACAGGGAAAGAGTGAGCAGCCATGCGCCCAGAACCTGCCGGCTTCTGCCTCTGGGTCTACCGCTCTCTCTGCTGTCCCTATAGGCTTTGGACAAACAGTGGGCAGAAGTAACAGCCCAAAACAGCAGGGCTCGTGACCATTGGGTGAGCTTTAGGGGCAGACTCTCTGGGGGTGGGACTCCGGATGGTCGCGTGAGGGTTTGTCTGTTCATCCTTTCCATTTCCTGGGGTCACTGCTAGGTGACGAGCATCCATTGCTGTCGTTATTTTGTTCCCCTACCCTGTGAGCGGAAGGCCACCGTGGACAGCTGTATGAGCTCCTTCTCTGATGCCATGGTCAAATATCACATCCCAAAGTGACTTCTAGAAGAAAGAGTTTCTTTTGCTTATGGCTTCAGAGGGGAGAAGTAGAGGCTGGCCCGGGCAGGAAGTGAGGAGCTTAGGTCTCCAGATGCAGGCAGAAAGAGTTAAGTGGAAGTCCTGTAGACATTCTTAGTGGTGAAGGCTCTGCCTGTGGTGGCACACTTCCTCCTGCAAGGTTACATCACCTAAACTTCCCCAACATCAGCACCAACTCAGGAACAAGGGTTCAGTTGCCCAAGACTACAGGCATTTCTCCTTCAGAACATGCGTGTTAACCTGGTCTTCTACGGCCTGAACCCCTAAGAGTGGAAATACTGCCCTTACAGAGACCCCGGAGAGCCACCCCCTCCTCCAGCCACTCAGGGCACCCAGAGGCTTTGTGTGGGATCAAGAAGCCCATCCACCGTAGCAGGACACCTGGTGTTAGGGAGGGATTTATTCTGGGCTTCTGGCACTGGGAGACTGTATTTCTGTTTGCACTGTCTTAAGTAACCCTAACAGGAGACTGTATTTCTAGAAGAGACAATCCTTACATTGTAGACAGGGACACTGCACAGCCCGATCTCTAAGCCTTTGTTCTCAATTTATGCCCCCTGTTCATCCCTGTAGCCCGGATCTTTGGTTTAAACCCATGTGCCAGCTGACAACAGCTTTCATTGCATGTGATTGTGCTCTGTACACTCCACACTACACACTGTGTGTGTGATGCACATACACTGTGTAAGAATCGGCTTAAGCCACTCCTGCAGTTTCTTTTCTTACACATCTTTTGTGAATGTTAAATAGGTGGAAAGAAGTTTCCGAAATCTTTTGCAGTCTGGCTCCCGCCATTGCCCGTCCCTGGCAGGCGAGGGCGCCCTTCCCACATCTCCACAAGCCCGAGTTCATTTGGGTTTGGAGTGCTCTATCTAGGTCTATCTGTAGAAGAATGTGCCAGCCTTCAGCACGCACACTCTGGAGCTCCCGCTGTGTGAGACAATGCTGAGCAAACCCCGGTTGTGAGTGATCCTGGAAGCGCTCTGCTTTGGTGATCCTGGAATCTAGGCTTGGCCACCCTAAAAGAAGGCTGGGGAAATAGAAGTGGGTCTGGAGTTCCGCGGGGGCGTGCGTGTGGAAGAGAGTAGTGGCCTGAGAGAGGCAACTGGAAAACAAAGGCGCTATCAGGACTGTGGCTGGCTGGAGGTCTGGAAGGCAGTGACCAGGGTAGCAGGCGTCATGATGGGGCTCTAAGGACCCAGCAAGTAGCTCTGTATGGTGCAGTTGTCACCATCAAGGCCACTGACTATAAGTCGCCCCAGAGCAACCTTGGAGACACCACGTGTGCCCCATAGTAACCCGAAACCACATTAAATATCAGCTGCCACTCAGGCTCCTCCCACTTGCCTCTAGCTCCTCCGCCAGCTCCTCCGCCAGACTCTCCGCCGGACTCGTGGAGTCTGGCTCCCTGTGACTCTGCTCCCTGATCTGGGAGGCACAGCCCTAGGCTGGTGGCTGCTCATCCATCCTAATCTCGCGCGGCTCCACCCACAAAGATCACCCTAGAGCTTGTTTGTAGTCGCCCTCTTGCTGGCCAATCCCCCTGGCAGCTAAGCTAACTGAAGCGTGCTGCAGCCCAGGGTTTCCAGTAGGCGCTGAGGCTAGCACGCGCACGCGTGTACACACACACACACACACACACACACACACACTCCCGGGTGTCGCCACCCTTGGGGATCGGCACTGTCAGCCAAGCATCCCCGCCCAGGGTCCTGGAGTGCACAAGGCTCTTGCCACGCTGCCGCTGTCGCTGTCACAGGGTGTTGTAAGCCAGCTCCGAGGATACACGCCTTTGCTCACTGGCAGCCACGTCCTCGCTCCTCGCTCCGCAGCTCCCAGCTTGCTTTTTGTTACAAGCCGCACCCCCAGCACCCGGCTCCTGATTCTGCTTTCCTGGTAGCCACTAGGAAGAGTTGATTTCAGCGGGAACACAGAGGGACAAGAAACCCAGGACCTGCCATAATTGTATTTTCTTCAAAACCCATCTCCACCCAGTAAACGCGGCTGGGATCTACACTTGGGTGCTCATCATAACAATGGATTAAGTTACTCTTCCCTGGGCCAGAAGTGAGGTTCAAGACTCCAAGCAAAATGAAGGAAAAGGCAATGATCAAGACTGCTAAAATGCAGGGCAACGTGATGGTGAGTGCAGTGGGGCGGGAACCCACATTAAGAAATGCGGGGGGGGGGGGGGGGGCGGGTAGACTTCCGAAGTCCTGAATTTCTCAGGGAAGTAGGAGACTCCGTTGGTGTTCACACGAAAGACTTCTCACTTGAACCTGAGGGTGTGAACGATCCAGTATCTTTTTGCAAATGGGAAGTTAGTGGTTTGGCGGTTGCTGGCTTTTGGGTGTGTGGTTTTGTTGCTTTGGGCACAGGCTAATCTCTTGTGTGTGTGTGTTGAGTTTCAAACACATCCTTAGGGCTGTTCTGGAGCAGACACAAAGATAGGAGGTCACTTCAAACAGGAAGTACCCCTGGGCCTTAATGCCCTCACTTGGTCTCCTGGGTGCGGGTCAGGGCTGAGACCTGTGGGGTTTCAGCCTCCAATGTACTCACTATGCCAACATGCAGAGCGGAGGCAGATGCCGTGTCCACCGCTGCCCAGCAGTCAGGGGCCTTTTCCCCAGGTTTGGGAAAGATGATTGTCTCTAAGGTGTGTAGAAGTGATTAGAAATACCTTGGAAGGACAGGAGACCTCTGGGGATCCCCAGAATCTCAGGTCCATGGGCCAAGGGGCATCTTGGCAGTGACAACTTTGCCAACTTGGGGACCATTGTCCCGCTTTCTCAGCAAGACAACTTCAGCATGCGTGTGGCTGGCGGGTCTGATATCAGTGCCCTGATGGTGGTGGCAGTGACCTGAAGCATAGGCCCAGAGGTCAGAGGGTTGGATTCTTCTGGTAAGGGCAGCGAGGCAGCCATCTGGTTGATGAAACCCTCTGTGTGTGTTTACTGTCTCTCCAGTTCCTCTGTGGGGATGTGTGTGTGTGTGTGTGTGTGTGTGTGTGTGTGTCAGAGGCAGGAGGGATTGCCATGCTACTTTAGAACATTCAGCAAGAAATGGAAGAATGTGTATGAAGCAAGGTCTGTAGTTGTTTACCAAAGTGGGTTGACTGTGTGGTAGGCTGGTGTGGAGGTATGCTTGGGAGAGCCTGTCTGCCCAGTTTGGAGCCTCTTGTTAAACAAAGAGAAACAAGAAATGAGAGTGTGTTCGGTTTTTTAAAAGTACCCCACCCCCAGCAAGGCACCTGTTGCCCTGCACAAAACTGCAGAACCTGACTTCAGGGCTGACAGAGTGGTGCCCGAAATCTGTGACGAGACCTCCCTCCACAAACCCACATTCAGCGCCTTTCCGTCTGCCCTCCGCTGTGTGTGAACGCATATCTGCTTGCCTAATTTCTTTCGCCTTCTGTTGGTCTGTTACGATAATCATCATACTTTTGTATAAACAGGTCAGAAGTATGTATGTAGTATACCCATAGTGTAACGCCTGTCCACACAGCGGTCCCTTGTCATATCCTGCCATAGCATGTTCATCCGTAGCATGCTAATCGAGCTGGAACATTTATGTATGAGGCCACAGACATGGATCAAGATTAGTTATGTAAATAACATGGAATCAATGGTTAGAGGAATCTAATATCAAATGAGTATCTCCAGCCATAGCCAGCATGGTCTGCTGTGGAACAGAGATGTCTTTATGTCTCAAAGCCCTGTGAAGTCTCCATTTCCACTCTCTCCCTCTCAAAGGCTGAAAGGCTTGCTCGCCGTGTATCTTCCTTGTTCTTTGAATATGGTTACCCACGTGACACTCACCCTTCCCCGCGCCTTGCATGTTACTGTCATTAAAGCCAGTTGAACTGAGCCCAGGGGATTCTGCAGAAATCAGCATTTTATCCATCATCTGTCGGGTAGAGAGTAAGATGAAACGTGAGCTCACTATATGTTTAGATGTTCTATTCACAATCAAGTTGATAAATAAGAGTGTGGTTTGTAACTCATTTGAATCTCACATTCCTGCTAAGTCTCAGTGGCTCCATCGAATGACACGTTTGTGTTTGCTCTGTTAACTGGGGGCTTGTGGATTCCTAATACTTCATCAGTTGCCTTGGAAGCCTTGCTAATCACAGTCTCGCCTGGGCTGGATGACTGGCAGTTCTTGGCACTCCAGGCTTGATTGGGATTTGGGTGATATTTAACACTCACGGTGAGGACTGTGTGATTTACGCCTGGTTCTGACAGGTGAGTGGTCAGACGTCTCAGTGCCTTAGATAGCAGCAGAACAACTCACACTCAGTGGCTTCGAGGCATCCACATCCACACAGAGACAGACAGACAAGACAGGGCTGAGTTCTCCGCGCTTAGGGCTGATTCTGTGAGCAGAGACAGAGTATCGAAGAACTCTTGACCCTGCCCAGTGGTTGTAGGGACCCCAAACCCAGTTACAGCTGTGCTCTGGGGGCTTCTTCTGCCAGTCAGTTCCCACATGTGTTTCCAGGTGTGGCTCTTGCAGGTTTGTAGACCCACTGTCTCACCAGGATCCCCACAAAAACTAGACAGCACCCCAAGGCTGGTCCTGCCCGTGCCATGTTGCCTACCCCATGCTTACCATAGATTTTATTTCTTAAAATGCTTCTAAAAGTTCATTTATGGTTGCAGTTGGGTGGCTTAGAGAAGGCAAATATATTGTTCTGCTCCCTGGTCTTATTTTGTGCTATTCACTGAGTAGTTAAAAAAAATGCCATTGGTGAAATCAATCCACAGAGTTCCTTTAATTATTGACAGAAATCTGTTTCGCAAACTTTGGATACTCGAATATCAACAGACTAACCCTTCAACTTGCCATGTCATGTACTATGACAGAAATCAAGATGTTTCATTCTTGTAGAACAAAGCGTTATTTTTAAAGTAATACCATCTTTAGACATCTTCCTTTGAAACCTGTTAGGTCGTCCTAACACAGGCGCAGTCACTCCAGTGTCCTCTGTGGCTGCTGAGTCGCCATTTCACTCACATGCAGCACGGCTCCTTCCGGAGCAGCCTCAGTGGGAAGTTTTATCACATGAAGGCCATCGCTTCTCCTTAAATCTCCCTGCTCTGCTCCTATGAACTTTTCGCTGACACTGAGTTGCTGGATAAAAGTTGGTTCTAGGGTCTAGCTCTGGTCCTCAGTGCCTGCCTCTGTGGATCCCCAAGTATGTGATAGGAGAGATGGGTACAGGTCTATAAGGCACCTGGACCCTTGAGAATCTCAAGGCCAATCAGCAATGGCTTTAAAGAGAGTTGTGACCTGGAAATCCTTGGCACAGGGAATTCTTGTGGCTTCTGGAACCCAGTTTTCATCTTTTTGTCACTAACTGGGTATTTTGTGACACACTGTAATGCCCCTGGACCATAACTGTCCAAAGTCTGGTTTTCTTCCTTTCAGGCTTATGGATTCCAGTCTTGATCCATATGTGGGTATAATGAGCAGACAGCCTTTGAGGCTTTTAGTTAATGAGTTACTGTGAGGTGCCACACCCTGTGTGGAGCCCTCCCCTGGAAACAGCCTCTCTGCTTGGGACATGAGTTACAGGGTTGAGCCTGTATAGGAACAGGATTCTCTGCCCCAGGGAACTTAGTGGCAATATGGCCACTATCTCTCATTCCTTGGTGACATGAAGCTTCTCACCCTGGCTATTAACACAGGCATGATTAGTGTTTGAAAACAACCCACTTCTGAAAATGGGTCCAAGTCTATATGACTTAGAAGGGCAGCTTTCTGAGTAGCCTCCCTGAGCGCCCGTCAGGATTCTCTCCATCTCTTGGCTCCATAGCATCTATTCCTAACATCTTCCCTCCTCAGACTGTTCTTCACTCTCTCTGTTGCTGTCTATGCAGGAAAGCCAGGTGAACATTAGTCCACACCACACATAGCTTCCCAGAAGCAGGAACATCTTAAACATGTGAACCAAAAGTAAATGTCTGCAAAGATGGGCTGAGGCCATGGCTCGGTTACCAGATGATTGCCATGGAAGCACAATCACATAGAAATGCCTCAGTCCAGCACTGGGCAGATCTTTGGAGTATGAGCCCTGGGGACGCGAGACAGAAGGGTCCCTGGAGCTTCCTAGCCATATAGTCCAGCCTAATTCATAAACTCTGGTCTCTAGAGAGAGACCCTGTCTCAACAAACAAAGGAGAAAATCCTGAAAAGGACATCAAGGTTGACCTCCATAAACACCCCCCACACACACACACATACACATACATACATACCCACACACACGTAAGTTGGTAAAATTAGCACAAAGAAATTCTCAAAGCCAGAAAGAGGTAGTCACCTCAGGATGCTTTATTCGTTGTCTTAGGCAGAACTTCTGTGGAGAGGGCTGTCCTGTCTTCTGTAGAGCCTGAGCAGGCTTTGGCTCGAGTGTCCGAGGGATCTCCACATTTGGACCCGTCGATATGCTGAATCAGTGACTTTCTGCCCCACAGCCACTCCGCTTTCTGGCACTCTGGCACTTGTTCCCTAAGCCCGCCAACTCTGCTCTATTCCTGCTCACAGTCAGTGTCTGAGCTCCTTTATTCCCAGGGGGAGGCTGCACTGTGGGATGCCACAACCACCTACAAACCCCATTGGTGGAGGATCTCCCTGAGCTGCTCAGCCAGGGACACCTGATGGCCAAAACATTGGGAGAAGTTTCTGGAAGGCGACTGGGGAAAGCCTTATCCTGAGAGCAGAGCGCAGTGTTCTACTGAATGGAAACATTCCTTCAAGTTCTAGTGGGTTGGGCAAGACAAGAAAAGACTACATACACAGTGTTATCCTAAAGTCAAAGGTTTACCTAGTTCATGGAAGAAAATAACTCTGGTCTTCATGTCCTTTTTATTTGGAGGGGAAAACTAATTTACCTCAGAACCTTTGTCTCATTTCAACGTAATAGTTTAAAACAAATTTACATTGTGGGAAAATTTGGTGAAGTCCTTTGATTATAGGAACCAGCGCTATCTGAATAGGCAAACTGCCCTAGGAACTGACCCACGCACCCAGACCCTGGAGGTCCCGTGTATATGCTGTGCTAAGGATGGAGGGGCACACAGTGCCAACCTGTATCACGTTACCATCCAACCTCACCCCCACCCCCAGGACTGGAGAGACTCTCCTCAAGAGCACAGTGGCCTTAGAACAATTGCTTTATAGAAGCAGCTGGAAGAAACTGAGATTCACTCATTGAAAATGGAAGCTTTCAGCCCCCACAGTAGCACCACCCTTCTGTCCAGCACCTCATTCTCAGTTATCCAGGCTGCAGCCTGCAGAGTGGGATTAATAGTCCACTGCTAGGGCAGAGGCCGGAGCACACTGTCATCAGGTCCAAGGAAATAGTCAGAACATTGACTGGGAAGCCTCCTGGCAAATGCACAGTCAAGTTTGGCTTCGGGACTGTGGGGGAGGTAGGACCTAGGGCCAGATATGTAACAAAGGCAGAAGAGGGAGAGAAAGAAAGACACGCAGCTGCAGCAGAGAGGAGGAGATGGGGGGCGTGCTGAGGTAACGGGCCAAGGTGTTCTTGTTTACTTTAACCAGTTCACACTTAAAGATGACACATATTCACAGGGTTAAGATGCTCCTATGTCTGTATAATATGTAAATCATGTCCAACATTAGCATCCCTTTATTTCTATTTTATATGTATGGGTGGTTTTCCTGCATGTATGTCTGTGCACCACATGTAGGGAATGCGTATGGCAGCCATAAAAGGGCAATGGATCCCCTAGAATTGGAGTTACAGGCAGTTATAAGTTACCATGTGGGTGCTGGGAACTGAACAGAGTCTTCTGGAAGAACAGTTCATGCTCTAAACACTGAGCCATCTCTCAAGTCCCTTCCTTTTTTTTTTTTTTTAATTAACTTCTTCTTACCCCTCCCCATCTCACAAGTGCCATAGCCCTCTTGTGGATGGCAGAGGACAACTCGTACCAGTTGGATCTCTCCTTCCATCATGTGATTCCTGGCCTTGGACTCAGATCCTCAGGCTTGGTAGCACGAGCCTTTACCTTCTGAACTCCCTGGGGTCCTGGACCTTGTCTGAGTTCCACTGAAAGTTTGTTTCTAACCAAGTGGAAGCAATGTGGCAGTAGCAGTGAGGCTGTAGGTGAAGGCAAGTGGAACCAGCAGGAAAGGTTCTAGAATTTTTAATGAATTTGAGTTCAATTCAGCTCCCCTCCTTAGTCAAGGGTGGTTGTAGTTCTCTCTTATTAGTCTCATCTTAGGACACATTGTAGGAGTGACTTCCAAGCCAGAACCCAAGACACTGCTGGCCTTGGCTCCCCTCCCCCCACTGACCTCATTCCCTTATCGTACCATCTTCCCAAGATGCCACTGGTCATAGGGAAAGAAAGTGGATAGGGCTGGGGAGAGTGTACCTTGGCCAGCATAGAGCATAGAGCTTGCTGCACAAAATGGAGACTTGAATTCAGCATCCAGAACCCATGTTGTAAAGCCAGGCATGAGTACCGGGCAGGGTGTGGGTGGGTGGGGGGTAGGGGATGGTCAGATTCTTTGAGCTCACACCAGCCAGACTAGACTACCTTGCTAGTTTCAGGGTAGTGAGAGACCATTTCACAAGACAAGGTAGACTGTACAGTGGCGGTTGACCTGGCATGCACACCCACAGACACAAAACAAAGCACACAGAAAATAGATGGCACACATGTGCACATGACCCGGCAGGGTTGTCAATGATGTGTGCACACTGCAGCTTTGCCGTACACCTCACACACCACCATGCATGATGCTCACTCCTCTGTGGTGCAGACAGAGCTCACCCTGTTGAGCACAGCTGCAGATCTGCTGGGTAAGAATGCTGCAGATGCCATGGCTTTGATTGCTTGACTTTCTGGCTATTAAATAAAAATAACAGCACTGTGATAAGTCAGGGGTGCCAAGGATGTTCCTGCTTCCAGTTGAGCCTTACTCATCTGTGAAAATCAACGGTCTTTGCTGGCGCTCTGGGTTGGCTGTGGAGTCAGGTTGGCACTGAACCAGCTGCACTGGCTTTGAATGCAGTGGGCATGACTCAGGGGGGAAGCTGGAGTAGTCAGTGTCTTCACTGGAATTACAGTGAGGATCAGAGACTTTCCCTCCCCCTCCTTACCTTCATCCCAACTAGACAAGACTATATTTTAGGAAATAGAAATCTTACTTGCAATACTTGTTATTGTCTGATGTTCATATATGAACAGCAGGTAGTGAACCTTCCCAGCAATGACGCCACATAAACCAAACCAACAATCCCATATTCCTTCATTCTTACAAAGCACTTAGATTGTATACTAGATTCTCAATGCTGAGATTAAAAAAAAATAACACATATAAGAATAATTCTTTGTAGCTCATGATCTAGTCTTCAGAAATTCCCTCTTTTTTAATCACATAGAGAAACACACATAGCCCAGAATATGACCAAGGCTCTGGGGAGGCTAAGAATCGTCTCTCCCGGGCTGTGTTTTTGTAGCAACTCCAGCTTCTTCCACAGCAGCTGCAGGCATGGGCATTTCTGCCATTGCTGACACCATCTGCTTCTAAGAATCCTTTAGCTGGGAAGAAGGAAGACCTCCATCCGGTCCCAGCCATGGGAGGAGATGAAACCCCACTGTGTTGGTTTTGCAATGACAAAATAAGAACCAAACAAGGAGAAAGGGAGGGAGAGAGGGAGGGAGGGAGGGAGGGAGGGAGGGCTTAGTTTGGCTCACAGTTCTAGGGCATGGAACCCATCATTTGGGGGATCAGCAGAAGGTGCTTCTGTGGGAATGGGAAGTAGTTGGTCACATTTCGTCTCCAGTTAGGAATCTAGGAGATGAATCCAAATCGAGTCAGATTCACAGCGAAGACCAGCCATCGCCCAGCGGCACTGCTGTGGGCTACCTCAGCCATGGAGAAAGGTTTCTTGGAAGTGTCTATCCAGATACCTGTAGAAAATACTAGAATGTTGTAAGACTTCTGTCCTCATTGCAAGGCCATCACAGTCTGCACTCTGGATCTGTAGAGAATATTTCTCTGGACAGATGGAATTTTACAAAACTGCATTGAGCAATTCAACTTCATTAACATAACTAGAAAAATGAAAATTGAAATCACAATGAAGAAACCTCCAGTGAAGTCAGATTTTAAAGATTGCTTGGACTATTTTTGTTTTGTTTTCTGTTTGTTGTTTTGTTGGTGTGTGTGTGTGTGTGTGTGTGTGTGTGTGTGTATGTGTGTGTGTGTGTGTGTATGTGCAAAGTTGGTGGGAAGGGATATTAAAATTTGGAAACCTTATAGTAGGGCAAAGATTAAGACTATATTTATCAGCTAGCCATCTAACTTCTGAGTATTTCTTTTCAGCAAATTCTCCCCATGAGAGATTTGTTTGGCTGTTTGTGATGGAAATGTTTTTAGTGACCTTGAGCCTGAACTGACTGATTCCCCATCAAAGGAATGATCTATAAATATACTTCTCTTTATGTAGCAGAATACTATACAGCAAAAGTTAATGACTTCACACTCTAAAATATGGAGGCATTATCAAATAAACTTCCACAAAAGAAGCCAGGCTTAAAGTATATCAAGTGTGAACAGCGTAGTGGAGGGGTGCATAGGGAGAGGGAAGGAAGAGTGTCGGGGAGCAAGGACTGTGTGAACTCACAGCAGTCCTGACTGCCTTCCTGAGAGCTGGGTAAAATTGGGGTCACAGACATCCTCTCACAGAGGGTCGAGGGGATCCCTGGGCACCTCCCATCTCTGAGAACTTAGATGTGTTAATAGTCACTAGAGTGGAACAAGGAGACAATTTCTTTTCTTTTTCTTTTTTTTTATTCAATATATTCTTTATTTACATTTCAAGTGATTTTCCCTTTCCTGGATCTCCCGTCCTCTAAAGTCCCATAAGCCCTTTTCCCTCCCCCTGTTCCCCAAATCCACCCCTTCCCACTTCTCTGTCCTGGTATTCCTCTACACTCCTGCACTGAGCCTTTCCAGGACCAGGGGCCACTCCTTCCTTCTTCTTGGGTATCATTTGATATGTGAATTTTGTCTTGGGTATTCCAAGCTTCTAGGCTAATATCTGCTTATCAGTGAGTGCATACCATGAGTATTCTTTTGAGACTGTGTTACTTCACTTAGGATGATGTTCTCTAGTTCCATCCATTTGTCTAAGAATTTCATGAATTCATTGTTTCTAATGGCTGAATAGTACCCCATTATGTATTTATACCACATTTTCTGTATCCATTCTTCTGTTGAGGGACATCTGGGATCTTTCCAGCTTCTGGCTATTATAAATAGGGCTGCTATGAACATAGTGGAGCATGTATCCTTATTACAAGCTGGGGAGTCCTCTGGGTATATGCCGAGGAGTGATATAACTGGGTCCTCCAGAAGTATCATTCCCAGTTTTCTGAGGAACTGCCAGATTGATTTCCAGAGTGGTAGTACCAGCTTGCAACCCCACCAGCAGTGGAAGATTGAAGACCTGGAAATGAACCCGCAGAACTATGGTCACTTGATCTTTGATAAATGAACTACAACCATCCAGTGGAAAAAAGACAGCCTTTTCTACAAATGGTGCTGGTTCAACTGGAGTTCAGCATGCAAAAGAATGCAAATTGATCCATTCACATCTTCTTCTGCTAAGCTCAAGTTCAAGTAGATCAAGAACCTCCACATAAAACCAGACACAGTGGAACTAATAGAAAATAAACTGGGGAAGACCCTTGAGGACATGGACACAGGGGAAAATTTCCTCAACAGAACACCAATAGCTTATGCTTTAAAATCAAGAATTGACAAATGGGACCTCATACAACTACAAAGTTTCTGTAAGGCAAAAGACATTGTCAAAGGGACAAAATGGTAACCAACAAATTGGGAAAAGATCTTTACCAACACTACATCTGACTGAGGGCTTATATCCAAGATATAAAAAGAGCTCAAGAAGGTAGACTCCAGAGAGCCAAATATTCCTCTTACAAAATGGGGTACAGAGCTAAACAAAGAATTTTCACCTGAGGAATATTGAATGGCTGAGAAGCACCTAAAGAAATGTTCAACATCCTTAGTCATCAGGGAAATGCAACTCAAAACAACCTTGAGATTTTACCTCACACTAGTCAGAATGGCTAAGATCAAAAACTCAGGAGGAAAGCCGGGCGTGGTGGAGCACGCCTGTAATCCCAGCACTTGGGAGGCAGAGGCAGGTGGATTTCTGAGTTCGAGGCCAGCCTGGTCTACAGAGTGAGTTCCAGGACAGCCAGGACTACACAGAGAAACCCTGTCTTGAAAAACCAAAAAAAAAAAAAAAAAAAAAGAAAGGAAGAAAGAAAGAAAGAAAGAAAAAAAAAGAAAGAAAGAAAAAAAACTCAGGAGAAAACAGATGCTGGTAACGATGTGGAGGGAGACAATTTTTTAAGTATTGTAGCCACTAGTGAAGTGTCAATGATCCTGTAAGCAACCATCAACCTTTACTCCTTTAAGGAACACCAGAAGAGCTTATTTAGGGAGAGAGGAGAGAGGAGAGAGGAGAGAGGAGAGAGGAGAGAGAGAGAAAGGGAGGGAGAAGGAAGGAGGGAACGGGAGGGAGGGAGGGAGGAAGGGAGGGAGGGAGGGAGGGAGAGGGAGGAAAGAAAAGGAAAAAGGAAAAGAAAAGAAAGCAAAAAAGAAAAGGAAAGAAAAATATGAAGGTGGAAGGCAAAAGAAAAATGAGGAAAGAAAATCAAATGGAGGGGGTAGGAGCTCCAAGATTTGGTAGCAAGTGATTGAAAATTCATTGTATGTGTGAGTCTTAGTTACTATTCTATTGCTATGTGGAGACATCACGACCAAGGAAAGTCTAAGAAAGGAATCATTTAATTGGGGACGTACTTACAATTGTAGAAGGTTAGTCCATGATCATCATGGTAGGAAATAGACCTGGTGCTGGAGCGGTAGCTGCAAGCTGTACATCCTGATCTGCAAGCAGCAGGTTGGGGGGAGGGAGGGAGGGAGGTAGGGAGGGAGAGAGAGAGAGAGCGAGAGCGAGAGCGAGAGCGAGAGAGAGAGAGAGAGAGAGAGAGAGAGAGAGAGAGAGACTAGCCTGGTATGGGTTTTTGAACCTCAGAGCTCACCCCTACTGATATACCTTCTCTAACAAAGCCACACCTCCTAATCTTTCCCAAACAGTTCCACTAATTGGGAACCATTCACATATATGAGACTATGTGACATATATATTAAAACCACCACAGAGTATATAACAATGTAATGGAACCCATTACAGTAATTAACATGCTAATACAAAGAACAAAGACAATGTATAAGTATGCTTATATAAAGCCAGAGTTTTAAATGCTATAAAAACAGGTATTGGTGTGGTATTCATGATGGAAAACAAAATTTTCAAAAAGAAGAAATGTAAGGAATTATATATGATCATGAAAATTACAGTCCTGGCTCAGTGTTGAAAGGAGCCAAGACACAGGGGGCACAGGGGCACATCAGCAGAGAACGAAGAAAATGTGTGGATATATGTGTCTTTTTCTTCTGCTAAGAGAAATACAATCTTAGTTTCAATCCTGAGAATGCTATGTCTTCTGCTTCTGTCTCGTCCAAGCACGCTTTTCAGTAGCTTGGAGATTCATGATCTGTGGGGCCCTCCGGTGAGTTTCTTTTCTTAGTATGACCATTCCATTGGTTGATGGAACAATGTTTATGTGGTTAGAATTAGGGTCATGGATGTCTTTCATTCATGCATCTCATGAAGTCTTCTTCAATACATGTGCAGGAGATATGTTGAAATATTTTATGCAAATTTTAACATTCCTAATTACAATAACAATGTTAATGAGAGTTCATGAATTCCTAAAACTTCATGGAACCCCAAACATTCAAAGGTCTGAGAAATGCTCAGGACTGCCATGCAGCTATTGGTGGAATGTAGTTTTTCAGTGAGGTTACCGCTGGAAATGATTCAGTACCAAATGCAGAAGTGCCGAAGCATTGGGATAGGGTGGTCTCCACCACTGGGGAACTATCTTCTACCCACTGCAGTGGATGGTGCAGGATCTGATGTGATGGTCACTGTGGTGAGGAGGAAATCAGAGCAAAAGATGGCGAGGGCGTGTCAGTGTCAGCCAACTGATGGCAGCAGAACAGCCTTGTCTTGTCTTAGAGATATCAGCCTCCATTAGGACCAAGTAGGGTAAACTCAAGAATGCATCATTGTTCAGAGACATGCCAGTCAGCTTTTCATACCTGTGACAAAATATCTGAGATGAATCTGTAGATGTTAAGAAAGAAAGGCTTCACTGGCTCATGATTTCAGAAGTTTGGGTTCTTTGTTATTTAACACTACTGACCCGAATGGCCCAGAGCATCGATAAATGCACCAGGTAGAAGAGAGTTGCTCATCTCATGATGGCAGGAAGCAAAGAGAGAACAGTAGGATACAGAGTCCCCAAAACACTTTCAAAAGTACATGCACAATGACTTCACCTGCTTCCACCAGGCCACTTGTAGCCTAATTTCTGTTACCATGGCAAAACATTCAGATAAAAAGTAACTCAGGAGAGAAAGGGGCTTATTTTAGGACCACCCTGCAAATTGACATGAAATGGAATTTTCCATGAATATTTCTTTCCACAAGAGTAGATTCCATGTTGATTTCAGCTTATGATTACAGTTTATGGTCCATTATTGTGGGGAAGACTATGTAGGAACTTCAAACAGAATCTTGCATTATATCTACGCTCAGGAGCAGAAAGAGGATGCAAATAGGCATGACCACTCACTGCTCAGGGTCAGCTCGGTTTCCCCACTCTTACACAGTTCAGAACCCCTACTCAGGAAATGTTGCTGTTCACGGTGGGTTGCGGGTTGCCTCTTCTTACATCAGTTAACTTAATAGTCCTTAAGACAATCCTCCACAGACATACCCTCAAGGCCATACTGTGTAGACCATCCTCATTGAGACTTTCTTCTAAGGTGATTCTGGAGTGGGAATAAAGTTGACAATAAAAGATGTCCACAACAAGGCCCCACCTTTCTAAATGTTCCTCTGCTTCTCGGTAGCACACCAGCCTGGTGACCAAGCCTTCAGTACATGGACTTTCAGGTGACATTGAAGATCTAATCCATAATGATGGAACTGTCTTTAGATCCCTGGGGATTTCTTGCTAGAACCCAGTTTGAAGAAGGTGTTCTCAGCCTCAGTAAAATTATAGATTATTATGGATTGCTGCAGGTTACTTTTACAATGTATGTTATTATGAAAGTTTTTGTGACAGTATTAATCTCTATTTCTCTTTCCTTCTTTTCTTGAGCTCCTTAATGTGGATACTGTTGTGGGTGGCCCTAGTGTTGCCCATATTTTGATGCTAATTCTGCTTTTCCAGGAGGGTCTGGAACAAGGAATGAGTCATGGACTCAGGTGACTTCTTGTGAACCTTCCCCACAAGAAAAAAGGGACCAATCACTGCGCAAGTGAGGGGGGGCTTCCAGGTTGGAAGGAGAAAGAAAGGAAAAAGAGAGACTTAGGTGCTTTTTGGATGGGGATAGCATAAAGACAAGATGCAATTATGAGTGTCTCCCTGGATTCATCAGGATTTGCCACCGGAGGATTTAGATTTTATATGGTTTACAAGATTAGGATTCTAGTTGTTGTGCCCAGAGATTGAACATTATAGTTTTGAGATAGTAAAGGTGCTAATGGATATTGGGAAGGTCCTAGCTATGTTGTGTAGCTCCAGTATTTGAGTGTGGAGATTGCGAAGCACACTAGCAATGGGCAGATTAACAAGAGAAAATGCATAAGTCCATAAGAGCACACACAATGTAAAGCTCAAAGAGGAGCCAATCGGGCATGGTTTAAATGTTTTCATGGGCAGTTGGTAGTTGGGGTGGTAGGCATTTTTCAAAGAAGAATAAGGTAAATGAGTAAACTGGTAGAACTTCTTCTGTCCTGGACAAAGTTCCTAGCTGTTGTAGGTGGGAAAAACCCCCTGTCTCTTTCCTGTGGTGCAAGCTAAGTCTTTCTTGGTTAATGGCATTTCAGAAAGGCTCAAAGGTGACTGTGTCTTTGTGCATCTCATCTTCAGGTCAATAGAGATCATTAATAAAGCCATTCCCTACAGCTGCAACCCCCCTTGGCTCCTGTCTAAAGTCCAAGGCAGCTCAGGTTGGGATATTGGTTTTTGAGCCCTAACAGGTGCATTCTGGAGCTCCCCTGAGGGATATTTATAGTTGAGCCCGTTGAAGAACATATGATTAAAACCCAAATCTTCTCCCAACTCAGAAATCCTCCCCATAAAGAACATAGAGATAAATAATACTTTTGGTATTTGAGTAAGCATTAGGAAGAATGTGGCCCCTCGCAGGCAGTATGCTCTAAGAAGAGAGAAATGTTGCTTTATTATGCACCCAGGCAAATGAAACCCATGAAATTCATGTTTCTAAGATATGCAGAAACTAGTACTTAAGTAAGAGAGCTTACCACCTCCATTTGTCAATTCATCCTGTGCTTGTCTGGTTGTGGAAATGGTATCTGCATTGGCTCTTTATGGTTTTATCTGAAGGAAAATCAAACTTTCCTATCTCTGTGGTGGAAGGTAGTTTTGCATCCTGAAGCAGAGTATCTAAGGTTAGCGTGTGAACCTGGGAGAGAAGAGGGCTCTCTTCATTCAAAGTAGGGAGCAGAGGAATATATTCCCAGACTGCAGGCTGACAGAGGTAGCCAATCCAACCCACAAAAAGATCCATGCCAAAGAGACGACACAGTGCAAATAGCCACATGGGCTGTGAGGTGCACTCTCTAAGGAAATGGGAAAGAGGTCTGTCTGTCCCTCACCTCTCAATGAGGAGAGCAAACCTCTTCCTTTTAATTTGTGTCTGTCTCACAGCGGAACACTGAGGCCAGGAAACCACAGATGCCTCAGCTTACAGATGTTGAGTCCCTGAGATGTCAGTATGGCTTGTCTGGAACTGATCCTGTTGGCTGTGTTCCCTCTTCTGATGATATTTGAAGATGAGAAACCACTCAAGTACGATATTTGGGGTGGAGACGTCCGTATCCCGCAGTCAAAGCGTCAGCTGCTGCCCAACATTGGGTGGAAAAATTCAGAAGGCTAGATGGCAGAGCACTGAGCAAGGGGACAAGCAGCTCCACAGCTGGGCTCCTCAGGACCCTCACTCCCTAGGCTAAGGGCTAAGATGTGGTCACCTTACAACATTGTCTACTAATGATGTTCCTGTTTTCTGAAACTGCAGCCATCATACCCAACAAGGACAGGGCCCCTGGGTCTCAGCTGTCCATGCAAGGAAGCAAGGATTTTCCCACCCAGGGAATTGAAGTGAGATTCGTCTAGGATTTGCCTGTGTGACCATCGGTGTGTTATTCTGGAGACAATACTGTTCTCAGTGCCCTTTCTGGTGCATTCCACAAGTAGAGAAGGTGGGAAGAAGCCCTCCAGAGCTGACAATGCTTGAGTGTGTTCTGGAATGGCTGGTGACGTAGGCACCTAATTTTTCCTCACCCCCATCACTTCCTGAACAATGGAGTGATGGAGGTGACACCTGTGCACTGAGCATTGAACAGGCTGTATGTTAGAAACCCGAGTGTCCAAAACACAACTCTGCCCCCACCCCACGGCCTGCTCACTAGCACCAGGAACCTACAGAATCCAACTGATCATACAGCTCATTGTTTAATGACAAAATGGATGCATTCTTCCCAGAAGGTAGGCTGAAATTTTTATTATTTCTGCATAGATATTGCAGTGTTGGGGTGAATTTTACAACTAAGAAATGTGTTTGGGAGTTCATATATTCAAGAAAGACATGACAGATGAGAGAGCTGTTTCCCTTACATTGTCAATTCATGGCAGAATGAGATGTCATAATTAGGAATATTTCTTACAGATGTAACAGCTCAACAGTTTCAAAAGAGAATGACTTAAGTGGAGTTTAAACATGTCTCTATAATTTCTGACTGTTGTGAGAAACATCTGAGGAAGGACATATGGCTTTCACGACCTGGTGTAAAGATTTGCTGATTAGAAGCTTAAACTGGGGAGAAGTGGAGCAGAGAGCACCCTGCAGGGGAGTATTGCATGTAGACATGGCCTAATACAATGATGGGATTTGGGGGTAAATTAACAAGGGACTGATCTCAAATGAGCCCTGCTGTTGAGATGTACAGGATACCTGAGCTGGGAAGAGAAAATCCTCACCATTTCTTCATTGATACGTTTATTCTAAGACAGCTCAAGGGCCTGTGAGCCCAGCTTTCATGAGTAAATGTAAACAAAGGCCAAAGGAAATGCTAAAGGCTTTCGTTAAATTAATATTTAAACCCCATTAACTGAGAGAGAAATTGGCACTCCAAGGTACACATCCTGATACTGTGCATGCCGATGGAGCTGCAGCTAGAGTCCCAGTTCTGGGTTCCTGTTGGAAATGGAAAGAGAGGGGATCAGTACACATCAGGACCATGAACACATAGAAACAACAGCAGGAAAGAAAATTTGAAGTCAGTAGTGATGCTTAAGACAAGCGCGGTCGTTGGATTCACCTATCAGCTTGGTCACTCAGTGCCCAAGTAGGTAGCCAAACACCAAGCAGAATGGAAATGGTGAAGGATTTAAAGTGAACCTGAGACTTCAATTTGTAGCTAATGAGCAGAGCAAGTAGTCCAAGCCTAATGGGAGTGGGTTATATTCAGTACTTTGAAGGCCTAAAGAGAACATCAGGCCATAGTCCCACCATGAGGGAATTCTGCAGCTGGTGCTCTTGGCTGAGGAATAGGCTCTCTGGGCTCCTGTGCTGTCCAACCTGCAAACTTTGAATTTGACATCTCCCATGATTCCAGGAACAGATTCCTGGATGACTCCTCTTCCTGTGGCTGTGGGTCTAGATATGTGCCCCAGTTCTGTTTCTCTTGGGGGCCAGACTAATGCACAGGGAAAGCAGAAGAGCTGGGCAGTGTGCTGAGCACTGACCAGTGGCTCCTAGAGAAAGCTGGGTAGGCTTTCTTGAGCACTTATTAGAAAGTCCCTCAACCCTGGAACCCTGGTTAAAAGTGGTAAGACAATATTAATGTTAAATATTGATTCAATCATACAAAAATATTTAACTAAACATTGGCACATGATAGAAGAAAGATCAAATCTATGTCTTTTCATATAGTTTAGAGGTCACAAAGAGTCCTAGATTTGAATCAATATGTCCACTGGGAATCAGAATCATTAGAAATTCCAGTAACTTGTGATCCAACAGTCTGTGTTTCTGGAAAAACATATTATGAAAGACTGAGAAAAAATAATTATTCTACGGAGGACTGAGTGATAATCTTAATTCAGAGGACACTACTGTGAGTTTGAACTGAAAAAAATCCTGATAGACAGAATACAGGCAAAACCATGGAAATATTTTCTTTAAAAAATACCAGTTATTTCAGGATATGGCTAGAAAATTGCAGGTAGAAGCATGTCAGAACTATCCACTGGAAGGAACAGGGTGGTGATGGAATGGTCTGTCCAACCAGAGAGCAGCTCTGACTGCATAGACCACAGCTAGTATCACTAGAAAAACTGGGGCTCCCTTTCAGAATTCGTAGTGTCATTAATAAAAGTGTTTAAAAATGGAATCAGAAGGAAGATCAATGGTGGTTATATAAGCAGTTTAAAGAGAATGTGCGGGTTAGGTGGAATTCCCACAGCCACCTGGAGGAGAGATGGAGAGAAGATCATACACGCTTTTAAGTGAGGAGTGGGCAGGTTATGGAGGGAAAAGGCTGTCCCAAGAGTGAAGGTGGAATGGTGAGCTGAGAAGGAGCTCTGAAAGGTAGCGACAATGGTGTGCAGTCTTCTGTAATGGTGTGTGGTCTTCTCTAAAGGTGCATGGTCTTCTGTAATGGCGTGTGACACTCTGTAAAGGTGTGTGGTCCTCTGTAAAGGTGTGTGGTCCTCTGTAATGGTGGGCAGTTCTCTGTAATGATGTGTAGTCCTCTATGAAGGTGTGTGGTCATCTGTAAAGGTGTGTGGTCCTCTGTAATGATGTGTGGTCCTCTATTATGGTGCATGGTCCTCTGTAAAGGTGTGTGGCACTCTGTAAAGGTGTGTGGTCCTCTGTAAAGATGTGTGGTCTTCTGTAATGATGTGTGGTCCTCTGTAATGGTGTGTGGTTATCTGTAATGGTGTATGGTCCTCTGTAATGGTGTGTGGTCTTTTGTTCCCTCTGTGCTGTGTGCATTTTGAGGGCTTTGTTCATGAAATGTCTTGGCCTATTTTGTTTGTCAGAAGATGCCAGGGTGAGAAATCACTTCCAGTCTTCCTGTTCAAACTGGCTTCTTGCACATGGTAATCTTGATTTAACATTTTAAATCCTGATTCCCCTGTCATACTAGTAAGAATTTTGTGAGAACTCTTCTTAATCAATTCCACATGTGCCAAGGGAACCCTGCAAGTGCCGCCTCTGGGGATTTCCCTAGGAAGGGTTTCCTATGAACACTAGCACAGCATGAATGGCTCTCTGGTCCAAGTTTTTTAATGTGTGGATGAAAATATCAGTGATCACATAGAAATTAATGTAAAAGCCAGAGATAATGGTACATGGTTATGATCCCAGAAGATGGACAGTAGGCAGAATTAGGAGGGAATCCTCAGAATACAAGTGCTTCTTAAAGATAGGAGAGAGCTGAGCTCATCTAGGAAAATGCTAGGGAGACCCAGAAGACAGGGAAAGACCTTAGCTGTGTGAGGTGCTACAGTGGAATGTTCCACTTCAGCTGCTGGGGGTTCCAGATCAGACAGGACCTAACCAGACAGCCTCTGCCTGCTTTTGCTTAGACATATCATGTCTCATGGAGCCTCCAGAGTGAGAATTGTAGATAGATCTCTCTGCTTCTTGCTGTTGTAAGGAAAACTGTAAACTTAGCAGGGCCTTGCCCAGCTGCTGCACAAACTGCACACACCAAGTCCCTCAGGACTCTCTGGAACCCATGAGGTCTGTTCAGCTTCAACTAATTTTGTACCTGCTCTTCCTTCTCCAGGGCCTTCTTTCTTTCTGGGACATTTGCCCTTATATATTTTCATGCTTACATCATTTCCACACTTCACACTCAACCTTACTGTTGCAACTCCTCCTCAGCCATGTGTTAACCATGCAGTTTTCTTGAAATTATAAGCTCTATCAGTTCAGGAGAGTGGGTCATGTTTGTCCATAACTCTAATGGAACATCCACAGATGGAGGTCTTATATCTTTCTGTTCACATTTTATATGTCCACAACTTGGCCTAATCCTAGATAAAATGAACATATATTGAAGGGTGGTTCCATTAGAATATATATATGTGTATATATATGTATATATATACATATATATATGTATGTGTATATATATATATATATATATATATATATATATATATATATATATTCATCAAAAGCTTTCAGATGCAACACCATACCCCACCTTAGAATTGAAAGTGGTTTAGAGTAAAGATAAGACAAACTGGTAAGACAAACAGGTATACAGAGATCATCAAGGACATCTTGAGCTCAATGTCTCCATGTTAACAAAATGATGCCTGTGATATAATCCTTGGCTCTCAGTGGGGCAAGATAATGTGCAGATTCAAGAATGGAGGTGGTGAGAACTGCCTTCTGCATGCACAGTTTTCTGAGAGCAAGACATGCACGTGTGCATGTACGTGTGTGTGTGTGTGTGTGTGTGTGTGTGTGTGTCTGTGTCTGTGTGTCCACTGTCACCCATTCAGTATCTATGCTGATGTATTTTGACAGCACTTTTAGAATTATTTTCCTATCATGTCTTCTCCTCTTCAGGACACCAAGTGCTAAGAGAGCCACTAAGCACTTACAGCAGTGAATGCCAAATTCAGTGGCTAAAACCCATACAAATCCATCACCATTTATCTGAAAACATGGGGCGAGATTAGTGATTCAGAACTTTCTGTAGTTTCAGAAACATGATGCTTTTACTGTGTGTTATGTAACACCTCCAAGTAGTTTCTGAAGCACCACTCCACAGGCATAATTTTTTGTGTGTCAGAAGAATGACAGCTGCCTTAACTGGACCAGACAGAACTATCCATGGCTTTTAGAACATGTCCAGATGAGTCTCACGGTCAAAAGTACTCAGGGCACACCAACTGTTCGGTTCCCAAATGAGTCTCTAGATGCCTTATAGACTTTGCAGGTGGGCCTGCCTGTACTGTCACCCTGGCTCTCTGGGAGCTGACATCACTGTAAGGAAACTTTATACACATACAGATAAAATGGACAGCCATGGAGGCCAAGGATGCAGGGAGGAAGTACTTTGGGGTCAGCATTGGAGAGATCAGTGAAGCCCAGGATGGGGCAGGGAGCCGGCCTCCTGAGACATGTGCTCCAGGAGATGCACTTTAGTTGAAGGGCCCCTCTGCAGAGAGCTTGGATCCTCCCAGCCTTCATCCAAATTCCCTTTCCTATTACATTTCAGCTGCCAAAATAGCTCTTTGAATTTGGTGCTTAGAAGGATTTAGAGATGCTAAAAATTGCAGCTTTTCCTACAGAGCTATTTGTAAGAGGAAAGCAATGGAGGCCGAGAAGTGGGTTGTTGAGAATAATAGGCCGAGGTTGAAAGGGGAAGAGAATGAGGATCAGAACTGGGGTGATCGTCTACATATTGAAATGTCTCAAACTCAAGCTTCCCTAACGAGTTTAATTTATCTTAAGGGAAAAAGAATTAAACTTCTCAGATTTTGTTCACACATAGATATACATTCTATAGTGGGGTAGCCTGAGCTACAGGAGCCTTCTGGCTAGGCATTCTCAATGAGGTCCCATTAGACTAATTAGCCCTTCATAGTAGGTTTGTCTGAAGAACAGGAGAGACTTCAATATCCTGTGACAAGGAGAGTTGTTCAGCCTGAGTTTAGACACCACTGTGTCTTTTGAAAACCTTGCAGTCAAGCGCACTTGGTGAGTAAGTTTGGAGCCTCTCCTCCTTAGGATGCTGCACTCAAAGGCTCTGATGGGCATGGAACCATGTGTATGAGTCAACAGCTGATCCCAGCTTCAAAGAGCAGGCTGCAGTTAGGCGCTGTGGCTCCTCCCACTCTCGCCATATCCATTATTTGATTTTAACTAGAAACCTGGAATTATTGTTTTGTCATGAGTCTATAGTCTGTATAAAACAATCTTAATATTAGAAACCCATGCCAGCAAAAGACTATTTTCTATTGTTTCTCCTAAATGGTAAAAATAATTTTACTGGCCATCACTTTCTACTGTTTGTGTTCATTGGCCTTAGAGCTGCAGGTTAATGTGAGTGTGTGCATGCCTTTGTGTGTCTATGTGCATGCTGACATGGACATGCACCTGTTTGCCTGTGAGTGAGGAGGCCAAAGGTCAACATCATGGCATTCCTTAGTGGCTGTCCACCTTGTGTTTGGAGACAGACCTAGAACTCAGCAGCAGTTTAAGTTGTCTGATCAGTAGGCCCCAGGGATCTACCTGTGTATACATGCACCCTCCAACACTAAGATTATAAGCTCACATAACCTTTCACACGGGATCTGGAGAGCAAACTAGTGTTCTCATGATTGCACAGCTAGTATGTGAGCAACCTGGCCTTCTCCCTAGCCTCAGGATCGATAGTTTTGATCAGCACCAAATCTCTCTTTCACCTGACAGATGTTCAATATTTGAAGCAACCAGGCTCAACATCTCTTAGCACTATTTTGCATGGTGCAAGATTACTGAATCCAAACTTCAGGAACATTGTCACGGCTTGCTGCTTTAGATCTGAGAGACATTTTAAACCTCTGCATGCCTGGGGTTGCACCAAGCCTCGTGAACCTTGATAGATGTTCTGTGTCTCCATCTGAGGAATGAGAGAGGAAGTGAAGCACTCACTCTCAGTGAGAGAGGAAGGATTCTTGTTTGCAGTTAACAAATTTTCACATATCTGAGTTTCATGCTAGAAATATGAGCTTTTTAAAAAAGTGCATCAAAATGCTAGGTACTTAACTTACTTTCTAAAGAGCTGAAGAGAAACACACTTTGTGTAAGTCTGTCCCTTCCATCCTTCCTTCCTCCCTTCCTCCTCCACCTCCTGTTTCTTCTCTTCTTGCCTCAAACTGACAGTGATTTGCCTGCTCCTGGGATTTAGGTACACCACCACGTAAGTCTATTCCTGATCCAGGAGCTTCCCAGACCCTTCACCTGCAACCTGATGTTTATTAGAATTCTTTCTTTGAAGGAAACCTTTCTCCTGACCACACAGTGATTTTTAAAACATGTTCATTTTCTGTCCTTTACACAGTATGCTTGATTGTATAGCTTCATTGATTTTAACACATTTACAGAGCGACACAACCATTACCAGCTAGGGTCTTTTTTTTTTTTAACTATTTTACCTTAAAAAAAAAACCCTTCTTTCTGTCTCAGGTACAGCAGGACTGATGGCTTTTGTTCTTCCTTTACCAGGGTCAACAGTGATCCCCAGAGAAGCCTCTCTGATATAGCACTGTCAACTATACTTGTCTACGCTGTGGCTGCCACCTCTTTTGTGTCTCCCACACTCATCAGTAATTGGGTCTTAACCCTAGCTTTTATTCATGATTTAAATTTTCATGTTATTGTCAAGCCAAAATCACTAACGTTTTCTTTTAGCTTTAATTAATAATGTGATTTGATATTTAGGAGTGGAAGCTTTTCTGTTTTACAGGTGCGTCTCTTGGAAGGAACAAATTTAGTCTTATAAACTGGCTAGAAAATGTGTCAAGGGGAATGCACTAAAATTAGGCTAAAAGTTGAAGACAAGACTCTATGATTTCAATTTTATAGAGTGTGGAAATGCAGTGCCTTCTCTGTAAAAGGTAATAGGAAAGTTTTATTCCAAAAACAAATCAGGAGTCTAGAAGAGAGTAGACAAAGTTGAGTTTCTGGCCCATTTTCTGGCATCCTGAGGGATGACTAAGAGGGTGCCTGGAAGTGGCCTCAGACTTCATTCCTGGCGCCAAGCCCATCATCCTTCACTGTCCTTAGGCCCCCTGGCACCTCTCCCTCTCATGGGGCTAATGACTATATCTCACCCCACTCACGTGGAAAGGATCAACCCTGCAGGCCAGGCTTTGTGGTTTTCTCTCTTCACGTGTGAACTTGAGATTGGTAGGAACTGGGAGGCTCAGAATTAGAATGGGTGAAGATAAATCTTCTAGAAGGTTCTGAGGAGGGTCTGATTATATGTAAGGAAAGATAAGTCAGAGTCAGTGCTGGATACAAGAGATAGGGACAGGGTTGCTGGGTGGGGAGTGCCGTGGGAGATGTAGGGAACTGTTTCCTGCCTGCTTTGAGCTGCTCATTCCCACGGGGCCCGAGTGTCTGATGGGACTCCAAGGCTTCTCTATGCATTTTTAGAGATGGTAAAGAATCGCAGTCAAACTGTAAGACCATCTAGATTTAGACTTGCCTCCAATGATGTTAGATGGACCTTCGGGTGTTAGAGATGAAGGTAGTCCTGTGTGTGTGTGTGTGTGTGTGTGTGTGTGTGTGTGTGTGAGAGAGAGAGAGAGAGAGAGAGAGAGAGAGAGAGAGAGAGTTTCTGCACATGTGAGCCACAGTGCACACAACACATTCTTGTGGAGACTTCAGGAAAAGAGCTTGGTGAGGCCAAGAATGTAAGTTTCCCCAGTGTAATTCGACCTGGATCTCCATTCCTAGGCTAAGGAGTTGGTGCTGGGTAATGATATTTTTGGAGGAAGACCTTGTTGTGAGAAAAGATGTCCTCCTTCCTTTGTCTCACCAGAATTTAAGATAGTCCTGTATGGAATCAAGCATGAAGGAAGAGACATTGGTACCCTCAGGGTTTAGCCCACAGTGCTACATCTCCCTTTACTGACACTGCTCCCCATGGCCCCAGTGATCTGAAGAGTTTGAAAATATAGAAGAGTTAGCCAAATCTTATTGAAGACTCAAATTGTGATCTGGTGTTATATCACTGCACCATGCATGTAATGATGTATTACACCCCATTCCAGCCATTCCAAAGCTGCGTGTGTACTCAGGGCATGGCTGGCCTCCTGTTTCCAAACCATGCTGTTTGGAAAATTCTTTAGTAGCACCACACTGGACTTCCAGCGGAGCGGTGCAACCCAGGGAAACAGATTATAAACATCTCAAAAATGACTCAACTTTATCAACATTAAATTTTTAATTCCAAATTTCTTTAGAGTTCATTTATAGGATGAGTTATGGTGTTTGCCCTCAATCTGGAAGAGTCGTATAAAGACATAGAGCGTAGCTGGTCATGTCAACTGCTGAATGTAAGCAGAGGAAGTGTGACTGCCCACAGTGCTTTGTTTCCATAGCTTCTGAATCAGACACAGTTTCTGGGATGAAAACAGAACAGCATACTCTGCTGGCTGTGGAGGCAGACACTGGGGACAGGATGAAAGATCATTCTAAACTGCCTGATGGGGATGTCTCTATCGCTCCTGGTTATAGACTGTGTGAAAGATGTTCTGGTAAGGACCCTTTACATGGAATCTTGACTGGTGATAGATCACATTTATCCTTTAGCTATTTCTCTTGAGGCAAAGGGGAAAGGCAGGCTTTAAGAACAGCAATGAGGCCACCTCTGTGAGGCCAGACCAGCCATGTGTGGGTATCAGTGTGATCAAGGAGTTCTGATAAGATCTGAGTATCTGCAGCATCCCTCAGTTGCATGGCAGAGACGGAGTACAGTGTTCTCATGCTCCCATGACTCCCGACTTATAAAATACTCCTAAACCAACCACATTTGGGGACTGTAGGGGTCATTAGAGAGATGGTTGAGTCGTTGACAGTACTTTCTGCTCTTGCTACGAACCCAGGTTACCAGCTCCCACACTGGGTGACTCACTACTATTCGAAACTCCAGTTCCAGGGAATCTGATGCTGTATTCTGGCCTCTGCAGGCTCAAATACCTACAAGTAGACTCAGGTATACCTATGGAATAAAAGTAAACAGCTCGTAAAGCACAGTTGGAGCTCCTTAGTGGTGTTTAGAAGAATGCTGTGAGCTCAGCGAACATATAGAGAGGGTGCATGAAGTAGACCCTGGGTCCACCAGGGGTCAAGTGAGCTGGTCTCTGGTCATTTGTTCACTGACTCCATGACTGGGCTGGGCTTATCTGTTAGCAGCCTTTCACACAGCCCCTGGTGCAGGGATGCCATTCACAGTGGCAAGTCTGGGGAACTTTAAAAGACCCTAGAGGGACCGAGCCACAGGAGTGTCCAATTGTTATCTTGTGTGTATGTGAGTCCACCATAAACTCTGTCTCTAAGTTGTATCTAAGAAAACACTGTGGTTAGTGCCAGGTGTCCTGCTTTAGCAAATTCTAATCACCTATGGCTAGAGAAGGGGACTTAGTCAGGGCAACACAAGCTCAAGTCGAAAGGCTTGATTTACAGAGAGCGAAATTGCTCTTTCCAGAACCTGCAGTGTGGTTCTGGTAAGTGATCCATGGGTCAGAGGAGAAGACACAGGGAAACCTCCCTACCCACTCCTTCATAAGGAAGGCTCTGAGTTTGGACAAATGGGAGACTGGACACACAGGCATGACCCATATTGCACTTCTGAAGCTCCAAGGTGGGCTGGGGTTAGAAAAGCATGATTGCAGTTCCCCACGGAGATGCTTCCATTCATATTAGTGGGACTTTCTGCTGGCAGGGCCACAGCCTGCGCCTGCCGGTGTCTGCACAGGGCCACAGCCTTGGCCTGTCAGTGTCTGCAACGGCCCACCTTCAAGGACGATCTGGAAATCTAATTATCAAGAATCAAATTGGATGTGAAATACCTTTTAGGATGCCATGCATTCAGAACAACCCTATCAAAGAGCTTTTGGGAAGTGCAAAATTAGCATCTAATTGTTCTGTTTCATAAGTACATAGGGCAGAATGTAATATACCCAAAAACCTTTTTAAAAATGATAAAAGCTCAAGCTTTGACTCCACTGATTTCCAGCATTATTCCCCAACACTTATGAGTCATTTATATTTTGTCAGATCAGATTGGTGGCTAAAATATTTGCTTCCAGTAGGGTCATATGTTTGTAGATGCCTGTGTGAAGTCACAGGAGAATAGGGCATGTGGGCTCTTTGGCCCTGTCTTCAAGCTGTTTTCTGTATCTGTGATAAAGTACCCTGACAAAAGCAACTTGTGGGAGGAAGGATCTGTTTTAGATCACAGTTTCTGGATTCAGTCCATCACAGCAGGGAATTCACAGGTCTGGAACTTGAGAGTTGTGAGCAGAGATAATGAATTAGTGTATGAACACCTGTGCTCAGCTCATTTCCTTGTTTTGTTTTGTTTTGTTTTGTTTTGTTTTGTTTTGTTTTGATGTTTTTGGTTTTGGTTTTGGTTTTGGTTTTGGTTTTGGTTTGTTTGTTTATAGACTCCAGGACCCAAACCTAAGAAGTGTCTCACAGCGTCTTCTATCTACCTCAATTATAATTATAATCAAGACTGTCCCTCAAAGACATGCCCACAGGGAAACCTGATCTAGACATTTCTTCACTGAGAATCACTTCCTGGGTTATTCTCCATTGCATCAAGTTGACAATTAAAACCAACCATCACAGGCCCTGAACACTGTAAACTGGTACTGACTGTGGCCTGAATCTGAGATAACATGCCCGGGGCCATCTTTACCACAGTGTCGATGGCACTGGTATACCTCACAGGAGTCAAGTGAGCAGTAGGAGGAGTGAAGGTGTGTGTCTCCATAGCGATTGGGTCCCTTTTTCCTGAGATATACAGCAGGTCTTCTGTGTGCCCTGATAATTAGTTTTTCTTAAGGGAGGAGGGAGAGAGAGCAACTGTAGGCACTTCCTTGGGTGATGCCTACAACATCAAGGTTGGATGTTGAACACCCCCAAAGTCCATTTTTAAAGGCATGGTCCCTGTCTTGGTCCTGCTGAAAGTAGTAGAACCTTGGAGAAGTGGGACTACAAGGGTTTGTAGCTCAATGTCACAGCCAGCATAAGCTAAACAAGATAGTTCATAGATGAAAAAGAAAGGCTGAGACAGAGAGCTCCAATGGTGTGTGTGCACATGATTTTGAGGAATAAGGCGGACACCATATCTCGACAGTTTCTCCGTCCTGCATTCTGAAGAGAAGAGATTTGAGGACATGATTTGTGTCGGCCAACAGGATCTGTCCCAGGAGAGCATGATGTGCGGGCATAGGTAATGCTTGTGGCTCCTCAGGCCTCTTTGTGAATATTCCAGAGCGGTGTGTAGCCCAGATAGAGGACACCCTGGAGCCAGAGTGAAGAAGACACCACAGGGGCCCTGATGACACATAACAGATAATGAACAGGAGCAAAGAGCAAACATACACTCCCATGAGCCTCCAGAGTGCTGGAGCTGCTTGTAAACACAGCACAACCCAGCCCACAGCACCTGGCAACAGGCTCCATCAGCAGGAGTCTCCTGAGATCCTTGGATATCTAAAATTTTACATTGTCATCTTGTCCTAGAAAAGGGTTAAATGTGACTTTTAAAAGTACACCTGACTCAGTGGACTTCAAAATGCATGTATTACATAGCATAGACAAAGCGGCTAGCATCCAAGCCAGCCAATGCGTGTGGAGCTTCCTGGGGCAAGTCTTGGTTCCATTATGAAGCAAGAGCAGGTTGCTCGGGGCTCAAGTAAACCAGCTGTTTCCATCTGCCAGGAGTACAGCACACAACAAGTGGGAGCAGAGAGAGAATTAAAGTATTTTGGTTTATTAGCAGCTGAGCAGGACACAATGACCCCTGAAAATACAATGGGGCATCAGGACACATCTCTGAGGTATGCAAAGCCACTAGGATATTCAGTCTCTTGCTGTTTCTTCTTTATCCACCCACTCCCAAGTGAAGTCTTAATTCTAGGACTTTCCATCCTGTCTGCAAGGGGTGGAGGCAGCGACCGGGGAGTCTGCTGTGGCTGAGCTCCCACACCTAGATGCAGATTTGAGAATGTGTGAGGTGCCAGCAGGCCAGCAGGACCAGCCCCGGTTGGCTGCTGTGGTACAGGAGCTGATGATTT
Source organism: Apodemus agrarius (assembly GCA_964023405.1). Taxonomy (NCBI): domain Eukaryota; kingdom Metazoa; phylum Chordata; class Mammalia; order Rodentia; family Muridae; genus Apodemus; species Apodemus agrarius. The sequence goes on along the minus strand of OZ030006.1, from coordinate 4,445,939 downwards.
AAACGTCGATCAAGCAGCACAGTACACAGTCCAACAGTTCAGTTGATGTATTGTTCTTCTGTGTGGTTAGAGGAGAGAAGCCTGTAGTCACGAGAACTCTTAAGATGGGCTACAGTGCTGTAACCCCACCTGCCCACCTCCCACATCTCTCCCAGCTGCCTATCATTGAAGTAATGTTATTTCTTCATTTCTAAGATGAAAATTATTTCTTTTTCTATGTTTCATGTGTCAAAGTATGCATATGTATGTATGCATGTTTGCATGTGTGGTAATACATGAGTGCATGGGTGTCCATGCACATGCTTCTAATATAAAAAGTATTTATACATTTTTTATCTGCAATATCATGAAGTATCTAATTAAGAATGGTGTGTGTATGTGTTTGTGTGTGTGTGTGTGTGTGTATGTGTGTGTGTGTGTGTGTGTGTTTTAAGCAGAAACTATTCTTCCCTGTGAGTGGTCCATAGAGTAAGGAGTCCTGCCAAAATTGTGGGTGGGTCCTCAAATTTGAAGAAGTCTTAGAAAAGGACTCTTTCCATGACAAAATCATCCTGCCTCCACAGAGAAAGGTTTTGTCTTACAGAGACCAGGCTGCCAGTTTCAAGGGCCTCACAGTCCACCAGTCCTCCTCAGTGTGTCTGCCTAATGTACAGTCTTTGTAGAGTAACAGAGAACAGGAAAATGAAGGCAGAGAAAGCTCCAGAAGAGTAGTATAGAGCTTGTTAGTCCTTACATTAGTGTTTGCTACAGCGACGAGTCCATGAGGTCAACAGGAATGGCACAGGCCTTCTAGAGGCTCACAGGTTTGGAGGTGTTGTTTGGGGGAATTGTTGTTACACAGTCTTCCCTGAGTGGTTTTTCTTCATTTGGTACAGGCTAGAGTCATTTGCAAAGAAGGGACTTCAACTGGGAAAATGCTCTAAGCAGATTGGCCTGGGGGCAAGCCCATGGGGCTTTTTCTTGATAGATTGATGTGACAAGGCTTAGCTCATTGTGGGTAGGACCTGGGCTGCTGGTCCTGAGTTCTGTAAGAAAGCACACTGAACAAGCTCAAAAGCAGCATTCCTCCCTGGCCCCTGCATCAGCTCCTGTCTCCAGGGTCCTACCTGTTTGAGTTCCTGTTCTAACTTACTCAGTGATGGAGTATGACCTCTGAGTTGTAAGGGGAAATAATCCGTTCCTCCGTGAGTTGACTTTGATCATGATGCTTTATGACAGTAATAACAGCTCCAACTGAAAGCTGACCATCGGCTTTATAATTATTGATGAGAATTCTTATTATATTTATTTAGTGTGATGCACACTGCATACTTTTGGAAGTCAGAGCATGGCTTACTGTTGTCGGGCCTCTCTGTCTGCCAGGAGGGGTCCTGGGAATTGAACTTAGGTCATCAGGTTTGGCAGCCAGTTCCTTTACCTAATAACCTGTCTTACCAGCATTTCACTCGATAAACAACCTTAGGCAGGCCAACTTATGTCAGCTGGTAATTTGTACCCTACTTCTCTCTGTGTTACACGAGTGACAGCAGTGTGTATCATTCATAAAGTTAAAATGAGTGAACCATTGGTAGTGGAGACCACAGTTGTGTGGTTATTAAATTTGCTTTCTAACCATCCATCCAGGCAGTCAACTTCCTCTCTTCTGTTCAATTTCTGCCATTCACAGAATTTTCCCATCTCTTCAGAACATAGGAGGGGCACATACAGTTATTTCAGGTCCCAGAGATATGTCAGCTCTGACTGACCTTTGACACTGGAATAGAGCATTCATTCAGTTGTTGGTTCAAGTCATCCTAGACCCCCAGGTAGGGTGATGCTAGTGAGCCTGGACATGGCAGAAATAGAACAGTACAGAGGGTGTGTGTGTTCTATGCTGGCCAGGTGAGAACTAGAGGCCCACTGAGAAGCAAGTGCATCAGGTATGACAGGTGGTGGCTGTCAACATGACAGTGGTAGTCAGTCCAAGACCAGATGTGAGGACTCTGTGGACATTTTCCCCTGTTAACTGTCCTGGCAGAGGCTGTAGATTCTCCAGGGCCAGGCTGGAAGCCTACCATCTGATCCCGAGAGTGGATGGTGGTGGCTGTGGAACAGTGCTGAGGATGAAGAAACGTGAATGGGAGCTTTGAGCATCCCTGGATCTGCAAGGACACTGACTGGTTCAAGGTCTAGTGAGTAAGGTCCTAGGTTTTGATTTGGGACAGAGGACAAGTGTGGGACATTGAATGCTACCTCGGGAGATCCCCTCATTTTTCTGAGTCTCTAGTCCAGCAAACTCAGATGAACTGCCAGAAGGGTGAGTGTATATACATGGTGCCAGTCCCTGGTAAGTACCAACCATGGCACAGTGAAGATGCATAATGACATGATGGCAGGGCAGCACAGAGCTGCAGCCACTGCTTCATAGGGATAGGATCTTTCTCCCAAGCCAGAGTGCCTTACCGTGCCATCCATGTCTATCAGGGATCAACTCATTTCACAGAGATTCAGAGCACACCCTGAAGTACTAGCCTCCCATCCAAGTTCTTGACACTCGGGGGCCTGAGTCAAGGGACCCCAGCCCTTATGTAATCCATGTCACCTGTCACTGATCACTAAAGGGTCCAGGTCCATATATAAATCAGTGCAGAGGAGGAGTTGCCTCTTGTGTCTGGAAAATTCTTCTGTAACTTGCTTGCAGCCACATTTCTGTCTCACCAGCAAAGAAAATGGGAAGGAAACAATTCTGACACCCTAAGCTTTGTGCAAGAGATCACACATGAAAGCAGGAGTGAGGTAGGATGGTGGGGGTAGAGACAGGAAAGGGTCGGAAGATTCATTAGCTGTGGTTCTCATGTCTCTGCCACCCAAGGTATAGTGAGTGTACTTATAAAGTGTTTCAGAAACAATAGTGTGTGTGTGTGTGTGTGTGTGTGTGTGTGTGAGCACGTGTATGCACACATGTGCTCATTCTTGTAAGTGGATCTGTGGGCTGGAGGCAGTGCTGGGAGTATCTGTCAGTACATGGTACCTGCTACTGCATCCTCATCTGATGGGCAAGGATAAAGCACCTGTGGTCCCCTGTCATAAGCTCTCTGAGTTTTGTGAGATCTCCTCACTCATTATGTGATCACAACAGAGTCTCACTTCTGAGATTCATCACCTTGGGAGTCAGAACCCCAACATAGATTTCTTACAGGGAGATACAAGCATTCAGCCCATAGCAGACTCTACATCTGGTTCCTGTTGTTGTTGTTGTTGCTGCTGCTGCTGCTGTTCTTTTGTGACTGTCAAGGTTGATTTCTAGGGCTGTGTGTCCTCAGAAGGTGCTCTGACTAGGCATGCTGTCGGCCCCAGTCTTACTGTCATATCACAGGGTACTTTGACCTAGGCCTTCCCTACCTCAGTGTAACAGACCTAATCTGGAAGGTGTAATGGAAAGGGAGGATGTCCCAGTGTGCTGGCATCCACACAGGAGGAGTCAGGGCAGGACAATTGCAGAAAGGGCAGTATCCAAGCAGGAGGAGACTGAAAATAGTAGACAGGAAGCAAGCAACTTTGCCGTGCTGTTGGGCTGTCATTAGGGAACTGGCTACTTTGGATAGTTTGGGGCAAGGAAATGAGGCGGGGTTACTAAAAATTGGGAGGATGGGGCTGCTAGGTTGGGAATATGTGGCAGGTGGGGGGCCGGAGGGATATTCCCAACCCAACAAGGGCTCTCTAAAATAGGATCAGGGAGGTGGCCTGCAGGCATGCAAATGGGACACCAGGTCTTGAGGAAAACGGGGAGGGCAGAGGTCAAGGACAGCATGAAGACCTGAACAACTAAAAGACTGAGCCTGTAGTTTCTTCAAATTCATGTAACTGCATTTCATAAAGCAGATTAGAGGTAAAGAAATGATTGAAGAAGACAACACCAACTTCTACTCTACACACACACACACACACACACACACACACACACACACAGAGAGAGAGAGAGAGAGAGAGAGAGAGAGAGAGAGAGAGAGAGAGAAACACAGGGTAGGGGTAGGAAAGGAAGAAGAAGAAGACAAAAAAGAAGGAGGAAGAGGAGGAGGAGGAGAGAGAGACACTGAGAGAGAGAGAGAATACAACTTAAGAAGGGAAGGCTCTTCCTCGGCTGGCAGGTGGAGGGCGCGGTCTGAGACACGGCAGCCACACAGCAGAGTGACGGAGCTGCCCACGATGCTTCTGCAGTCAGGAGGCCAAGGGAGGGCCCGCTCAGCCTGCTTTCTCCTCTTTACTTCCTGTGGGGGCCCAGCCCACGGCATGGTGTCATGCACAGTTGGCATGCGTCTTCCTGCATCAACTAACCCAGTTTAGGCTGTTTCCCTGGGGATTAACCACATAACTATAGCATTAGGGGTCCTCTTCTGACTGCTCACCTTCTCAGTAATGCCTCTAGAACCTGGGATATTGTCCAGGGGCACGCGTTCTGGGATTATGGTGAGAATGAGGACTATAGATGTGTCAACTGGCGCGACGCTGCTGCGGGCAATGTTCAGCTACACGGGCGCACTGACTGTGCTTGCCCACGTGGTTCATCTCAGAACAATAAGGCTAATTTTCTTTTATAGTTCTGAGAACAATTCTCCAAAAGAAATTCCAAAAATATTTTGAACAGCGACTGTGTTCTCCAGATTGGCTGTTTGCCACCCCCAAGGTGACTCCAGCACAGGGAATTCTCCTCCCTGGCAAGCAGATGCCCTGCGTGGCCTTCAGAGTGAGAGCTTGTAACACTGGAATACTATTATTTTCATACTGCTTGTCTGCTGACTAAAAACACCAGCTAATTACTGGCAAGTCTGAGTCCAGTAGTACCAGGGATGAGTCAAGCTAGACAAGGCAGCACTGCTTTTTAAGAAGGGGCCCCTGAGTGCTTGCTTTTTCAAGAAAGACACATTGCTTCCTCACTGCAAGCGCTGGTAGTCTTACTTTGTTAGTCCATGAGACAAATTTTGCCATCATTGCATGCTTTTACTGACAAATTCAACTCTACTTTATTCAGGTAAAATGCCAAGGAAAAATATTTTGTTTATTAATTATAGACAAAACTAAAATAGTTTATGGACAGTAACAAACTTTACAAGTTCATTATTCTGTCTACCTCCCTTGAGAACCGTGCAGGTTGGAAGACTCACATGACTCTGTTCATAGGTTTGTTTCTGTCACGCCTTGAGTCCACAGGTTCTTTATACAAATGTGGTTTTTTTTTCCCTTAGACAACAACTGAATTTTAATATGCTGGTTTCGACTCCTTTGAGAGCTTATAGGATTGTAAAGGTATCCATAATGAATGGGGAGAACTGGGGTGCTCATCCAGCGGTTTGCAGCTGTTTGTGACTTCATTTGCATAGCACCAACAGTTGATCATAGTAGACCAGAGGCGCCATCTCTGCATGGCAGTTAATTTATGGCATTGTTGAGAAGTGGCGGCCCGAACAACTCATCAGGAAACCGCTCCCCCTCATTTGTTCTCCCACCAGATCTGGAAAAGTGCTGTTGATCTTAAATGACAGAGACTGGAGCTGTAAAAGGTGAGGCTAGAGCTGTTTTATCGTATTATTGTGCTGCTAGCCTTTGATTTATCATCAGGCATGGAAGGAAGGGCCTTCTGATGGATAAGCCTTTGCTTTGCAACAGAACATGGATGAATCCCCAGAGCTGAAGGCCAAGAGGCTGGTCTGTTGTCTCTCCTCTCCTTTCCCTCTGTGACTATCCTCAGTTTCCTGTGATTAAGAATTTAATATTATACTTCCAAAATCCCACTATGCTTTGCTACCTGAAGAGCCCATGAATATGGCTACCGCATTCACCAGTCCTCTACAGCACAAGGCTGGCTGAGACTGAGGACCATCTTTGGCCACTCTTCCTCTGGCTTTCTAGTGTAATTCAGGTTAACCCTTGTCTATGCTGAAAACACAATTAAGTTCTCAGTAAGCAGAGGGAGAAATAGACAAGGCATTCGGTATCTTTATTGACTCAGAATGCTTCTGCCATCTTAAATAAATTAATTTCTTCTGATGATTCACCAAGTGCCTGGCCATGTCCCAGCTGCTCTGTGGCACACTGACGGTCCGAGAGGAAACAGGATATGAGCCTTTCAAGGTTATTCTGAGTTACTCTCCCTTCCACCTCATTCTTACCTTTGTCAACATATTCTCCGTGTCCTACTTCCCTCATTCCCCCTCCCTCTCTCACCCCCAGTGTACAACACCAGTAAGGAGACTCTGGCAAGGTGCAGCAAGCCTTCAGAGTAAGCCTTAGGATGGGGAGCCCAGTCAGCCAGACAGGCAGTAACAGACTAATTATTCCCTCAGTTACTGGGTGATGGGCACCCTCACCCTCTCCATATAGATAGATGACCCCCCTGAGGCTGAGTTACAGCCACTGATTTCTGAGAGGCAGTGACCCGTGGCAGTGTGCTGTGAGCCGAGTTGATATGTCTATGCTCATGACACCCAGCTTCTGTTACTGTGTTCTGGTGGCCCTAGAGTCGTCTAGCTGCAATAGGTTGACATTAACATCCTTGAGCGAGCATTGACTTGAAATTGGGTTGTAGACTGTGGTTAATGGTGGATGCAAGGCCAGAGAGGAGGTGGCTGGAGTCTAGCTTGGGGGTCACTGGAGGATAGGCATGTGGCTCTGCTGGAAGAAAATCCTCATGTTTTAAACTCTGAGGTCACCTTAGGTACTAAGGGGAGGGTCTGACGTACCCTGGGAGATTGTATTAGCAGCTTCAGAGAGTGAGGAGGTGTGATGTAGAAAGCTGACACCAGAAATGGCCACACAATATTAAGATTATGACATAAAAGCAGCCCAGATTTCTTCTTCATTATGACTAGAACGAGCTGCACTACCCAGTCTGTCTGGGATTCTTTGATTTGTTTTGCATTTTCTTCTCCCCTTTCAACTGCTTTCAACAGCCTTTGATTCTGTGCTTGTGAGCGAGTTCACCAGGGCAGCAATGCCAGGAGCTAGCCTAGGAGAGGTTCTGGTACTGCCCTTCATGGTACCTTTCCCGTGGGTTCCTCCAGCCAGGGGAAGTCCATTTCTCTCTGAAGAAATTATTTGTCAAATCATGTGCCCCTCCTGGCAGGGCAGAGCGGAGGCCTTGAGGCTGCGGCGCCTCTGTTGTACCGGCTCCTGATACCTCTTTACCCTTTCTCAAATCTCTAGTCTAGCCATGTATCAGCCCCTGGCGAGTCGGTAAGTGCACAGAACCCAGATATTAGGAATGCCTCCCTTTGTACTGAAGCCCCACCATGGGGTTGGCTGAACCTAAAAGAGTCAGTGGGATTTATAGACAGACATCATGCAGAACTTATTAGAATAATTGTGTGTTTCCAAGGTAGAGACCAAACTTCGAAGCCTTAAAGAGAGCAAAGAAAACAGCATTTCATCTTTCAGAAAACCGTGAAGAGTCTGTCTTGTAAGTGACCAGATGCTAGAGAAAGCCTAATGGAGGAATTGAGAAAAAGCAGCATGATTCAAAGCTGCTAATGCACTTGTGGCATGCCTGCCCACACTTCTGTCTAACGTTATTGATGTTCAACCCCATGAGACTCCTATGTCTCCACTGAGCTTAATTTCTCTCCTGCTACGTCCTCTCGCCCCTCCCCCAACCAGTGTCCATGCTTCCAGCCTGTCTCTTAATTAATTAAAAAAAAAGCGAAGATTATTGAAATACCTGTTCTTAAGGGCAGTGAGTTCTAAGGGGGTCATCAGAGTCACCACAGGCAGAACATACAGGAAGCGTAATGGAATCTCGTCAGTTCTGTCTGCGGTGTTCAGACATGCTCAGTTTTCCCAACCAAATCCCTTCACTAAAAACCCCTAGGTTATAGACCCAGAAACACTCTTCACACATCCGTCAATGACAACCACCATGGAGACTGTAGCTCAGTGGTGTGCTCTTCCACTGCGGTGCCACCTTCCCGCACTACCAACAAGTGGAGCTGACTTTTCTGGGCTATTGCTTCAATCCTCCACAATCAAAATAAAAACACTCTGTGAAAGGCAGAGTGACGCCATTTGTGAGGATACCATTCTTACTCTCTGGTTCCTGGGACAAAGTGCAAGGCCATCACCCTCAGAGCCATCAGAATCAGGGCCACTAATCATCACTATATATAGACGCACTTATAATCAATCACCAGACAATTTTGACACAGAATCCATAAAGTGTGGGGGTTGGGCACGGCAGGTGAATTTTCCTCTCTTCCAGCTAAGCAGTCTTCTCTTTCTCAACAAATGTGTGTGGACAGCCTGCCATAGGCCACAGCTGTGCCTGACACACAAGGCCCCGGGCTCCTTGGAGTTCACAGGCAGACATTTGACAGTCACTGAGATTAATCTGAAACTATCCGTGTGACAGCTGCAGAGAACAGGGAAGGTCACTGTAGCAAGGATGGCAGAGACCCAACGCATAACCAGCTTTGAGACTCCTCCCCACATGGGTTTCTCTGCAAGGCCTCCTCCTTCAGCTTAGTATTTATCTGAGCCTAGCAAGTCCTCTGCTGGTGTTACAGAGATAAAAAGATGAGCAAGACATGCTTGATATCCTTGGGGACTCCACACTCTAGCATGAAAGAAGGCTTCTGTGTGACCACTGAATGCCCTTTACCACAAAAGTAATGTGTTCCCTGTTCTCCCAGAGAGGAGCTGAGTGACAGCCATGACAGGACTGGCAGAGCCCCTGATCTTGTGGAAATGCACACCACAAGGCAGAGATGCCACTGGTCACTGAAGAGCAGGAAGCCTCATCAGGATGCAGAAAAAGAGTTAGGAAGTCAAGTGAGCTGCATAGCTAGACAGTAGGTGGACGGTTACCATGAACAACACTGACTATAGCTCATGCCTTTCTCCTTCCGCTTACTGTGACCAAGCCCTGCGCAGATTCCAGGTTAGAATGCAGAAGGCCACTTAGCAGCTCCATTTAAATACTGCTGGGACTTAGCTCCGCGTCATTCCACTAGGGAGGATGATGGATACAGGGATTTCTTCATCAGAACTACCCCTTGGTAGAGTTTGGAAGAGTTGGTAGGGTTGATTCAAACTATGGGGACAAGAATTCAAGCACCTTCTGACAGTGTCCTTTGCCTTACAGAAACTGTAATTTTATGAGGTTCTATTTGTCTATTCTTGATCTTAGAGCATAAGCTATTGGTGTTCTGTTCAGGAACTTTCCCCCTGTGCCCATGTCCTCAAGGGACTTCCCCAGTTTCTTTTTTATTAGTTTCAGTGTGTCTTGTTTAATGTGGAGGTCCTTGGTCCACTTGGAGTTGAGCTTAGTACAAAGAGATGAGTGGATCAATTCACATTCTTCTGAATGCTGACCTCCAGTTGAACCAGCACCATTTGTTGAAGAGGCTATCTTTTTTCCACTGGATGGTACTAGCTCCTTTATCAAAGATCAATTGACCATACTTCTGTGGGTTCATTTCCGGATCTTCAATTTTATTCAATTGATCTACTTGCCTGTCACTGTACCAATACCATGGACAAAACAGCAACCAACAAATTGAGAAAAGATCTTCACCAACCCCACATCCGACAGAGGGCTAATATCCAATATATACAAAGAACTCAAGAAGTTAGACCCCCCAAAGAACCAAATAACCCTATTAAAAATGGGGTACAGAGCTAAAAAAAGAATTTTCCCCTGAGGAAATTCAGATGGCTGAGACGCACCTTAAGAAATGTTCAACGTCATTAGTCATTAGGGAAATGCAAATCAAAACAACCATGAGAGTTCACCTCATACCAGTCAGAATGGCTAAGATTAAACACTCAGGAGACAGAAGGTGTTGGCGAGGAAGTGGAGAAAGAGGAACACTCCTCCACTGTTGGTAGGATTGCAAGATGGTACAACCACTATGGAAATCAGTCTGGTGGTTCCTCAGAAAATTGGGCATGATACTTCCAGAGGACCCTGGCATACCACTCCTGGGCATATGCCCAGAGGATTCCCCTGCAGGCAACAAGGACATATGCTCCACTATATTCATAGCAGCCTTGTTTATAATAGCCAGAACCTGGAAAGAACCCAGATGCCCCTCAATGGAGGAATGGATAAAGAAAATGTGGTATATTTATACAATGGAATACTACTCAGCAATTAAAAACAATGAATTCATGAAATTTGTAGGCAAATGGATGGAACTGGAAAATATCATCCTAAGTGAGCTCTCCCAATCACAAATGAATACACATGAAATGCAATCACTGATAAGTGGATATTAATTAACCCAGAAGCTCTGAATACTCAAGACACAATTAACTAATCATATGATTCCCAAGAAGAAGGGAGGAAAGGGCCCTGGTCCTGAAAAGACTTGATCCAGTATCGTAGAGGAGTACCAGAACAGAGAAATGGGTGGGGGATAATTGGGGAATGGGCGGAGGGAAGAGAACTTATGGGACATATGGTGAGGGAAGAACTGGGAAAGGGGAAAGCATTTGGAATGTAAAAAAAGAATATAGAAAATCAAAAAGAAGTGTAATAAATAAAAAATAAACAAAACAAAACAAACTACAAAACAAAATAAAATAAAATAAAATAAAATAAAATAAAATAAAATAAAATAAAAATAATTCAAGTACCTGACCAATTAGACTAGGGCTTATCAGGAGTAGGGGCTCAGCAAGTGACCAAGCCAAGGGCACTGTAGCCTTTGCTGTAGGTAACAGAAAATCCCTGCTGAATAGACTTCTAGACCCTCCCAAGGAGCATGTTGTCGGGGATGACCTGTTGTTCTCCAATCAAGATCAATTTGCACCAATTCTCCAGGCCTTGCATTTTACCAGTGATAGAGGCAAAGGGATGTGAAGAACTATAACAGGTGATTGTACTTTTACGGTAACACACACACACACACACACACACACACACACACACATCTTCCCAAGAAGTCTTAGCTGCCCTTTGATCCTTCAGGAGCTCTGGAACTTGCAGAAATAGAAGTAGAGAGTAATAGCACAGAGAGCAAGAAGAGAAACTGAGGCCTCTGAAGGCTTGTGCTAAGGATGTGGTGTTAGACGACAAACCCCTACCCCATGATTGCTCAAGCATCCTGGCCAGGCTCGGGCTCCTTGCAGCAGGTACCTGAGAGTATCCTTGGATCCTGCAGTATCCTCTGTTGCCCCTGACCATAAGATCTGGCTTCTTTTGTTTGTTTGTTGTTTTTCAGTTTTTAGAGACAGGGTTTCTCTGTGTAGTCCTGGCTATCCTGGATCTCACTCTGTAGACCAGGCTGGCCTTGAACTCGGAAATCTGCTTGCCTCTGCCTCCTGAGTGCTGGGATTAAAGGCGTGCACCAAGATGTGGCTTCTGGCTCGCTGGCTGTATGCCTTGCCAATCCTTTCACTAGCTGCAGTTCCAGCTCCTGCCTAGTAATTACTTGGGTAAGCCAGAACCTCCCCTGCTCCACTCATCACTGACCTTTACAAACTGCTGAGGAAGCTAACTCAAAGGTAGTGCTGGCTGGGTACTAAACTGGCTGTATTCGGCCTCAGATGTTATGTCCAATTCCCTTGTATTTATCCTCTCTCAACTTTCCCACTGGAGATTATGTAAAAGCCTGAATCTCACTGGCTATGTATCTCAAGTGGAGTTTTATTGATGAGGGACTTAATGGGGGCCCAAAGTAATTGTTCTATTGGCTAGGCACTCCCTAAATGCCATGACTGAAGATCTGGAGGCCCGAATGGCCAATGCAGGGTACCTGCTGGCAGCTAAAAGACACGTGGAGGCCAAGAGCTCTTCCCCCCAGCTTCACATTATAAAATTGAGCATTTGTCAATATATAAGTCCATATACGTACGCATGCATACCGTGATCCGTCTAAAGGAGCAGATAGCCGCAGTCCAGATAACGCATGAGGTATTCAAGAACTCCGTCAGCACCTGGAGCCCTCCCACGGAAGTCACATCCTAGGCTCTTCCTCTGCTGTGCTCCTTCCCACATGGAAGGACAGGACAAGGCAACTCCACTGAGATTTCCTGAAGCGTGCTCTGGCCCCAGGTAGTCCCTTGTTTCCCTTTCTTTTCTGTGTGAGGAAGGGTCACAGGCATCCCTGGGAAGCTGAACACTGGCTCCATTCAGATCCCGCCATGGCCCTGCCATGGTGTGAATGAACAAGCCAGTGGAGAGGGTTTTTCATAAATTATTTCCAGAAAAATAAAATGTGCCTGCCAGCTTCAGTGTTTATAGAAAACAATTTTGCCTCCCTGTAAGCTAGCAATGTTTATTAAACATGTAATATAGAGTTTGTATTTAATATTTACAGTCACCGCATACTCATCTGAGTGATGCCACACTGCATTTAGTCACAGAAAGGGAGCCAGCACCTAGCTAGAAATGAGCCCGCCCCTCCAGCCTGCACTCTGTCTCCTTCCTCTCTTCTTCTCTCTCTGCACCAGCTCCATGGCTCCTCATTTAGGCAAATGAGCATCTGCTGTGTACATAGAGACTGAGCCAAGTGACACAACAGAGAAGCCGGTGCCCACAGGGGAAGCCAGACCCAAATCACCCACGGAAAGGGGTGCGGGGGGAAGCCTGCTGCAGGCTGTTCCCCGTGTCCCTGGCCTGGGCTGTCACTCAGCAGCATCTGTGTGTTACGCTGGGGCTCACAGGTGTATGAGCATGTGCGTGCATGGGCATGAGTGTGCATAGGCGCGTGTGTGTGTGTGTGTGTGTGTGTGTGTGTGTGTGTGTGAACACATGCTCCCTAGCCAGTGGTGGAAAGTTGCATCAACAGTTTGCTTGGATATAGAGGAGGAAAGAAAAGGACGTAGGTTCTGCTCCTGTGGCAATCAAGCTGGGTTCTAGGGGATGAACAAGAGGATGACCTGTGGAGCGAGGAAAGGCAGAGGAGTGAAGGCTCTGGGCTCAGAGGGGCTGTGAGAGCTGGGGAGGCTCCGTCTCTCTGTAACAGGTCGGGGTCATGAGGAAGACTCAGAGGAGGCTGAGGACCCGCTCACACAGGGTCTTGAAGGCCGTCTCAGAATAGAGTGGCTGCTCACTCTTGAATGACCACTTGGTTTGAGGCTGTAGACCTAGAAGCTTCTTACTTTTGCCTCTGCTCTCTGTTGCTGTCTAGGACCACCATGAAACCCCCTGAACACAGACCAGGGCCACAGACCTTGTTAGTTTTGTGACTCGTCTCTCTATGACTATGTCACTCTTTGTATCCCCTTGGGACACTGGGCCCTTTCTCTGTTCTTCCTCGAGAGCCCCTCATTTCCATCCCCTCCTGTGATGCTAAGAGCACGGTCTACCTTTCTAATCTCTCTTCCCAAGGAGCTAGTCATGTCTGGAAAGAAGTCATATCTGCATCAGTATTTGCAAATGGCGTGAGTGAAGTCTGACACTCAGGTCCCAACAGCAATGGCTGAACAGTCCCAGTGAGGAGATGCAGCCATGTGGGTTGAAAGGGAGGCACAAATGGAATGATGGAAGGCAGTCTCCTGAGAGAAGGACACTGATGAACTGAGGAAACTATAGAAAGGGAGAGTCAGGAGGTCACCTTTCCTGGCTCCTTAAGGCTGGTGCTGTGCAGCTGCTGGAGATGCGCAGAGGTCTCCCGGGGGCCATACTCCCTGCAGAGGTCTGGCTGAGGCGTTGTATGCTGTTTCCCCCAATCTGCCATTCTCACTCAATCCATATGGAAGAGACAGAACAAGAGCTAACGGGCTGTCCATAAAGCTGAGGGAGCAGTCGCCAGCAGCGCTGTGGCTCTTGTCCTGGGTGTCCCCAGTCTGTGTGCCATGCTGACCAAAGACTGGTGTTCGTAGCCATCTTCACCTTATACCCTTCTCCACCCCTGTTCTTGCACCTTCTTAACCCCCTAACACTAGATAAGAAGGGGAAAATGGACAGTAAGGAAAGGAAAGAAATTCCTAGATAAAGTCAGGGCCTGAAAAGGGGCAATGTTGTCATTATACCACTTCCGATGATTGCAGGTTCCTTGGGGAAACTTTGATCTTTGATATTGGTATAGCTACTTCTTATTGCTTCTTTATGCATGACTCCTTAACAAACTGCAACCAACAACGACCAGCCAACAACAACCAACCAACAACCCAACAACAGCCAACCAACAACCCAACAACAACCAACCAACAACCCAACAACAACCAACCAACAACCCAACAACAACCAACCAACAACCCAACAACAACCAACCAACAACCCAACAACAACCAACCAACAACCCAACAACGACCCAGCTGCCTTTTAGACCCCAGCATGTATATGCCCCCTGAGAAATCCCCAGAACTCCAAGTGTCACAGAAACTGTCAGCAGCTATCAAAAGCATACCCCTGTGAGGGAGGCAAAGCAGTCAGCTGCTGTGGACAATCTGAAGGACATGCCCATATGCCACACCTGGTATTAAAACAAAAAACATATTCCTGTAATATTTCTGTGTTTCTTAAAGAAACCAAAATTCTCACTATAGGCTTTCTCCTAAATCTTTATATGATAATAGGACAACATTGAGTTTCATCAATAAAATCCCCCCATGGAGCCTTGGATGTACATGGTCAACTTCTAAGAGTCTGGAGGAAATGTAAGAGCGGCCTTTATCTATCCTCCACAATGGCATTGCCTCACCTGGTGAGAGATGATCAAATATAGAAGGAAACCCTTGGTTTAGACTGTGCAGACGGTAGTTCAGAGCTGAGGAGCAGGGCGAGGGATAGATATGATCTTCTGGCTGGGGAAAGCTTTCTGGAAGGTGTGCTAAGTCAAGGATGGATAATATTTGTCACTCTCAAAAAGGAATTGAAGGGCTCAGGAGATAGTTGAACAGTTAAGGGAAGTGTGAGGACTGAAGTCCACAGCTCTAGAATCCATGCAACACTGTGTAGGCACGGTGACCCATATGTTGTTCTAACCTTGATAGGTAGAGACAGGGTTCCCAGAGCCAACCAACCAGTGAGACCAGCCATACCAGCATGCTCTGGGTTTGACTAAGAGAACCGGCCTCAATGAATAAGGCAGAAGAGTGGTTGATCATGTTTCCAACATCATCCACTCCACTCCACTCCACAGGGATGCACCCATGCATACCACGTCCATACTCACACATACATAAAAACTGAAAGCAAGAGCAACTGAGAATTGTAATTAGAATAAGAAACAGTTTGGACATACCCAGGAAGGTTGAGGTCATGGTCAGGGTCTGTTGCTGGAAGCTGCTCATTTCCAGACTGTGGCGGGAGGACAGCCTCATCCCAGGTGTGCAGACCACCAGAGATAAGCCAGATTGCATCTTGGCAGCATGGTGTTCCTCGAATGATCAGGGTCTCTCGGTGTACACAGATCAGAGGCACAGGAAACCATGGTACCCTGTGCAGAAGGTGCAGCTTGTCTTTGAATACACTGGACCTGTGCACCCAGGTTGTGGGTATTGTTATCCTGGGTGGCTGTCACCAGGCAGCTTAAATGGCAAGAATATCTATCTCAGAGCTCTGAAGAGTGCAAGCCTAAAACCAGATTGACTTTCCAGGCTGTGATGGAGGATTGACCCGCCTCTCCCCTTCGTCACATTCATAACTGGAGGAAAAGTTAAAATCTTTCCCTTCCTAGTCTTTCTGCATGGAGTCCTGTAATTTAGATTAGCAAAAGAGAGACTGGCAAGGAAAAAAGCACTAAATTTATATGGTTTAATGTTATAAGATGGGAGAGT
Organism: Apodemus agrarius; assembly: GCA_964023405.1. Taxonomy (NCBI): domain Eukaryota; kingdom Metazoa; phylum Chordata; class Mammalia; order Rodentia; family Muridae; genus Apodemus; species Apodemus agrarius. Next base: position 4,430,243 of record OZ030006.1, on the reverse strand, counting down.
CCCAGTGAGGAAGCCAAGTTCTGAAAAGCAGGTCTTGCTGATACAGTGGGCAGTCTTGGCAATGGGTGGGGGGGGGGCGGGAAGGGGAGTGGTAGGGCCACGGGGAGGAGCTAAAGGCAATAAATGGGGATATTTGGTGGCGCAGTGGGACAGACCTCAGTCCCTTGTGCCAGGCTGTGCTGTGACATTGGCCTCCAGTCTCAGATGTTTTCATGGCCCTGGCTGGAGGACTTAGTGTCCAGGATCCTGCACTGCTTTCCGTGCTGCCTGCCGAAGAGGCAGGCCACACCCAGCGGCTAGTTTCCCCACCTCCAGTCTTAGTGATGCTCTCTGCAGCTGAAAGGAAAGGGGGAGAAACACAAACTGCCAGAGGAAATGTGAACCTGGTTGTCTCTTCCAGAGCAAGCAAGCTGGTTCTGTTGTTTTAGCTTAATTTGTGAATTGATATACACAGTAATGGGCTTTATTGTGACATCGGCATAGGTGTCCTACATTCTGTTCGGACTCATCCTTTCTCCACTGCCCTCCCTGTGCCCACCGCCCCCTCTGTTAATTCTCTTCTCCATCCTCAAACACCCTGACACGTTCCCTCCTGCTCCTCTATTCCCTTCTCCTCCTTCCCTGAAGAGCAAGCTGAGGTTTTAGTACCTAAATGTGGAAGCTTTTTGTAATTTTAGTTTTGGATGTAATGCCCCAGACTATGCAAAAGTCTCTTCTAACCCTAATTTCCCCTTTTGGGAGTGGACTCACTTCCCTGCTAACACACTGGGAGGCAAAGTGGCATCTGAGAACCGGTGGGAACTTCCTCCTGGCATTAAGCAAGTTGTACAGTGGTTCCTAACCTTTGGGTTGTGACCCTTTTGGGGGACAGTTAAGAAATCCTGCATATCAAATATTTATATTACCGTTCATAATAGTAGCAAAATTAAAGTTATGAAGTAGCAATGAAAATAATGTTATGTTTGGGGGTCACCACGACATGCGGAACTGCATTAAAAGGTCTCGGCGTTAGGAAGGGTGAGGACCACTGAGCCAAAACCATTGATACTTTCAAAGCAAGGGGATAGGAGCGTCCAGGGCCTTAGATGGGCAGCTGCTTCTGCTCTCTGGGGAATCCAGCTGTGGGAAGAAGCTGAGGAGGAGTGACCAGAACCATCAACAAGCCCCTGCAACTTCCCTTGGGCCAACAGAGTAAACCTGGTATGAAAGAGGGAAGATAGCTTATAGCTCTTCTCTCTCTCTCTCTCTCTCTCTCTCTCTCTCTCTCTCTCTCTCTCTCTCTCTCTCTCTCTCTCTCTCTCTCTCTCTCTCTCTCTCTCATCCTAAAAGGCAGTTTATTGGGCAGCTCACTGTGAAGCACCTTCTCTGGGCTGTGGTCCAACCCAGCTGCTGTCCAGCCAACGGTAGGTTAGGCACAGCAGCTGACTCCTGGTCTCAATCTTTGTCCCCATTGTGTGCCTTGGAAGGAGCCAATCACAGAGGCCCAAATCTTAAGTCACCAAGCTGTTGAGCTTTGTCCGTGTGGCAGCTTCTGTGCTCAGTGTGAGGATGCTTGTGACAGCCCGTGGGCATCCGAGCCCATGGGGGCAGACCCACACTGGCTGCTGTAGGCTCGGTGGCAGGAAAGTCAGTGGGAACACCGGCTCCTGTGAACAGCAGAAGTAGGCCTCTCTGAGAAGCATAATCCAACTTCCATAAAGCTCAGGCCCTGGACCAAAGTGAGTTCTCTAGGGAACAGGGAAGGGAATGTGTCTTCCCAGGACTAAGATCCCCGTGGGCTTGGGGGAGCTGTGGCATAGGAGAGAGGAGTCCTGGTTGGAGGTTTGCAGAGAGGACTTGGGAGTTTCTAGACACTCAAAAGAAGACAGCAGCCGGCAGCTGGATCACAGAGCCTCACCACCGAAGCTGCTTTTGCTTTTTTTTTATGCTTGGCTTTGGAGAAGAGGGTGTCAGACACAGGCAGGCAAGTGGCCAACTCTAGGCCCAGGCTCAGGGTACAGCATGTATATACTGCGATGTGGAGTTGAACCAGTGTAAACACGTCCCCATCTAGCTTACAAATGAATGAGACTCAGACTATGGTCATTTTATTTGACTTTGACAATTACTGGGGGTGTCACTCCTAATCTACTTTTCTAACTGCTGGCCTGGCTACTTCCCCAGCGGTGTACCCCAAATACTTGCTGTTTCTCCTGGCCATGTGCTCATAGTCCATCTCCCCTCATTGCAGCTTCCCTCCCCCTCCCCCTCCTCCCCATGCCCTTCTTCTCTTCTTTACCTACAATCCTTAACCAGGTAACTGAAAACCTGCCTACCTCTATTCCTTCCAGTAACTGGCTCTAGCAATTTTACTCAACCAATAATTTTCAATTAAGGAGCACGGTTTGCACCTCAAAAGCTGATATATGTGAGAATTCACTCATTAATGCGACCTCAGGATACACAGTTTAGCATTATGATACATAGAGAGCAACAGACAAAACGTCAATAGGGAGAGCCCACGTGTACTGGGGCAAGGCAGAGAAAGTTTCCCGAGATGAGTACATCAGAGATTGTGAATCAGCTCTGAGGACGGAGGTTGAATAGCAATTTGTTGGGGGCGGGGGGGAGAAGGGATTCCAGGTCTGTGTCAGTGTGACCAGAGGTCTCAGGGCTCAAGCACAAGCTGTGTCAGACATATTGGTTGTGATGTGGTAGGAAACTGGGTAGAACTGAAGCCTAATGGTGAGATAACAACTATTTTACATAAGTTCCATGGCTCTTGTGGGCTATGGAGCCACGGCATAGTACAACCTTGCTGTGAGCACAGTTGCTTGTTAGCATTATCTAGGTGGGAAGAAAGCAGACATGGGAAATTAGGTTAGAGAAAAGAAAGACTAGGAAGTTATATCCATCACCCACAGAGGAAAAATGCAGACAAAGATAATGCAAGATGCTTGAGAGGTGGGCTCACTAATTGCTTTCATAGAGAATCTAGGGGGAGGAGACTTGGTTCTAATTTGACACTTGGGTGGGTGTTGAGCTTCTTCCCCGAGACAGGGAAGTGGGAATAGCAGAGAGCAGGGGTGATGGAAATTTAGGCACCCAGATGTGGACACGTGGGCCTGAAAGGGACATGTTGGTGACAATACCCAGGCAGAGTATGGCCAAGCCATCAGATCAACTGGGGTCACACTGCATGTGTGCTAGGGATGGAAGCCAGTTGTGCATGTGGGATGTAGAGAGGATGGAACACGGGGCCCGGCCTACACTCAGGAAGTGAGTGGGTAGACAGGGCTGTGTGAAGCAGACAGAGGTGGTGAAGTGAGCACACCAAGAGGAGAGAAAAGTTAACAGTGCTCGTGGATAATGCTGAAGCTGCCCTGCCAATCCACGGGGCTGGTGAGTCCAGCCGGGGCCACGGTGTGAGCAGTGAGATACAGAGTAAAGAGGAGGTAAACACAGGAAGCTCTGGGGTGGATGGAAAACATGCTTTCAGAGAGAGCTGTTCCTGGGAAGACTGACACAGCAAGGAGGGAGAAACAGAGGAGGGGGACGTAAGCCATTGTGTTTGCAGTGAGGAGGATAGACCCTAGGGCCTCAAGGATGCAAGGCAAGCTCTCTACCACAGCGCTGTTTAATTAAAAGCCTAGAGATTTTAATTAAGAAGGACCTGAGTGTGTACCTATTTATGTTAGAGATGCTGATGGGTGAGCAGCTTTGAGCTGACTCAGGTAGGAGGAGAGAACCCTGAGAACATTATATGATATGCTGAGCCCTCCTTATCTGGATCGACCCAGGTAGCAGGACTGTCCTCTGCCTCATGCCTTCCCTAAGGGGAGACACATTGTCTTGTTGGACCTGTATGCTAGTCAGCCTCACCACCAAGGAATGTATGTTTGAGGCAAAGAGTTTCCTTTGCTTCAGTTTTGTTGGGAACCTTCCATGACTTTCCAATACTGTATAACAAAAATTCCCCTTTGTCTGTTATCCCCCAAAAAAACTCACACAGGGCAACAACTCTGTTGACTGGGAAGTCTGTCATTGTAGATTGTAGTAGAGCATACCTGTCTAAAGCACTAGGCCTGGTTCTTGTATTCTTTGTAGGAAGGATACTGACACTGCCCATGGTCGATGCTCAGTTCGTCTGACACCCATTAAATACAACTTTCTCCTTGTCACTCATTTCTGGACGCTACCATCAGGCCCACTGACATCCCACATTCTAGGAGATTAAAACAAGGCCCAGAGAAGTCAAACATCCATCGAAAGCTTTGTAAGCTTTGTCCTCAATATCCTTGGGTAAGACTTGCTGAGATTCAAATTGTGCTTTTAATTCTTTCATGGACATGGAAACCAAATAAAATATTTAATGAAAACTCTGGTAGGAAGTAGGGATCTGATTCCAGCAAGAAAGTCCATGTGGACAACTTGAAACGGCAAAGATTTTGGGCTAGGACAGTTCATGGTGGCCACTCACACTCCATAGAATCCAGTGTCCTCAATCCTGTCTGGACAGGAGTGGCCAAGTGGGGCTTCAGAGACCTATATGGAAAATGACTGCGTCAAGCACATCTTTTTTTTTTTTCAAAAATTTTTTTATTCAATATATTCTTTATTTACATTTCAAATGATTTCCCCTTTCCTGGCTCCCCACTCCCCCAAAGTCCCACATACCATTTTCCCTCCCCCTGTTCCCCTATACACCCCTTCCCACTTCCCTGTTCTGGTATTCCCCTACACTGCTGCACTGAGCCTTTCCAGAACCAGGGGCCACTCCTTCCTTCTTGGACATCATTTGATATGTGGATTGTGTCTTGGGTATTCCAGTCTTCTAGGCTAATATCCACTTACCAGTGAGTGCATACCATGAGAATTCTTTTGAGACTGGATTACCTCACTTAGTATGATATTCTCCAGCTCCATCCATTTGTCTAAAGATTTCATGAATTCATTATTTTTAATGGCTGAATAGTACTCCATTGTGTATATATACCACATTTTCTGTATCCATTCCTCCATTGATGGACAGAAATGATATGTGTGTGCATCTTTCCCTGGAGACCATGATATTTGTTTGGTCTTTATGATGAGGACAGGCAGCAGGAAAGCTCTGAGAGCCTACTTTTATCTTCTGTCTATAGCCATGAGAGGAGACTACACTTGGGGTAGCTTGGGGGAGCCATGAACCAATATTGTTAGGTGTCTCTGTGTGGATAGAGGGTTTCTTTCTCATTCCCCCAAAATACTTTTTAATCATTCTTTAAATATGAAAGGTCCCCTAAGATCTGATTTCTATTTTATCACCAAACCCACAAGAATTAAATAAGGGTTGGCACTGTCAACTGTCAATGCCCTTTGTGATAAGAGAATGGAAGCCAAAGAACTTTGGGGAATTTGCCCAAGATTTCAAATACGGTGAGAGATGGAATCAGGACAATAGCACCTATCTTCCAGAGCCTTGATTTCCTAAGTACAAAGTATCCAGTCTGCTTCCCACTCGACCCTAATGAGTAGTCTCCTCAGACTCATTCACAAACTGGCACAAATGGGCAGGCGGTGATAGACAAGAAAGGAGACCTGAGGAGGGATACGCACTTGCCTCTGGTGACCTGCTGCATGGGCCGAGGCTCGTCTGAATGTTCAGTATCCTGACATCCTCTTCAGTAATCTATAGTAATAGAGAGGGGGATATAGAAAGAATATAGATATATGTGTTGCGGGTAGAGGCTGGGGACTAAATGCAGAGCCTTGTGCAAGTTAAGCAGGTGCTCTACTAGTGGCCCAAGCCCCAGGTTCCTCTATTATCAGGCAAAAGAGATTAAAAAGAAAAAGCATTCAGATACTGATTGCTTGGATTAACCTGCTCAGATCTGACATTCATTTAGAGACACCATCTCTAGAGAAAGAGAACTTGCCCCTGAGACAACACACACACACACACACACACACACACACACACACACACACACACACGCTCTCACACATACACACAAACACACACACACAGGCTCCCACACATATACACACACAAACACACACAGAGGCACACACACACACACACACACACACACACACGAATCAGTACTAAGGAAGTGGATCACAAGCAGGTTTGGAACCTGAGCTATATACTTGTACATTAGAAACAGACATAAGTTCCAAGTAAGTCTCTTAAGGGAGGAGTTCTAAGAATCCCCGGGGTTTGCTCTTCTATGCAATGCATGCATCAGGCAAAGGTCTCCTCTCTTCTTGGTGTTCATCTCCTTTAATCCAGGCTGACTTTGGATGTAGGTAACTCTGAATGTAAATGCTAAGATCCCTTCACAGAAGCACCTAGATTAGTCTTTAACCAAATAACTGGCCACCATTAGCTAGTCAAGTTGACATGAAAAGTTCCCAGCAGGAAAACTCTATGGATCTTTCTCTCCATTAAATATGTCATAGGTAATAGCAAGCTATAGCCAAAGATATCTGTCCTGAAGAATTTATTTTCTTAGAAAAAAAAGCAAAATAAATATCTGATGGAATGTAAGTTTTGTCCCATTGTGCCTTTACTTTTCCAGCTGTTCAATATGAGGGATACTGAGCTTACCTCTTGAAGAAGGCTAATATATCAGTCTGTTATTAATCTGTTAATCTCATATAGCAACTTGACTGGCCATGGTGTCCTGAAATTTGGTCAAAACTTTATTACAGGTTATCTCTTGTGATATGTATAGATTACATTACCTTCTTCATGTGTGTGATTTACATTACCATTTATTTAATCCAGTGAAGACTGGGAAAATCAGATTGCTGTTCACAGAGTCTACATGCCTCATCGAGTCTGTGGAAGACCTCACTAAAGCAAAGAACTGACCTCCCCAGTAACAGGGTATCTTTTCAGTTGTCTATGACTTTGAACTAGGTCATGAGTGCAGCTCTGGAATAGAAGACCTTTGGACTTGAACTGAATGACTTTAAAATCTCCAGACAGATGACTCTTCCCACTCCAGTGTTGACTAGTCAAGACTCATTGCCCTATGGCCAGATCCTTAGGGTGCATTTCTTTCATTTCTCTGTATGGCCCTAAAACCTAAATAGGGGCTAAAAATCTCAGAGTCTGCCAAGATAAGCAAGTAACAAGGTTAGTGTAAGGAATCAAGTCTGATGCTAGGCATCCAACTCTGAGATGCAGTGTGGCGTTGTGGTGACCTAGAGATCCCAGTCCTAATGACTCAAGATGGCCATTCCAATATGGAATGTTCTAGATCCATTTATTTTATTTTCTGTGTATGAGTGTTTTGCCTGTGTACGTATACATGTCTAATAGCTGTTGAGGTCAGAAGAAGGTGTCAGGCCACCTGGAAGTGGATATATAGAAAGTTTTCAGACAGGTTGCCATGTGAGTTCTCTGAACAAATCCAGGATCCTCTTACAGACCAGCAAATTCTTAATGGCTGAGACATCTCTCCACCTTGTCATTCCAGTGTGGAATGCTCAGGAAGACAAAGCTCCTAATTTGTGAGTTAATTTGTAGATGTGGGCTTTATGTGAAGGTAAAAGTATTGGCAATAATTTTTATAATTTGTGTGTGTGTGTGTGTGTGTGTGTGTGTGTGTGTTTATGTGCACATAATTTATCATGTGTGTGGAGGTCAGAGGACAAGGTTCAGGAGTCCACTCTCTCCTTCCATCTTAATGAGTCAGTCTCTTATGTACTCAACTTGTTGGCCTAGAAGCTTCTGGGCAAGTTTCCTGTCTTTGAAGCTCTGTATCAGGAGTAACATAGCACAGAAGATGGTGCATCAGTGCCTTGGCAGGGAATGTAGTTTTATTGGCAGAAATCACTACCACCTCCATCCTCAGCATGGCTGGAACAGGCCTCACAGAGCCAGTTTTTATCTGACTATGTCACCTTGTCTAGTTTTCATGATAAGCATTCCTATAGTGCTTTGTCACTGTTGTTATCCAGAGTTTGGGATGTGAGGAGGGAGGGCTGCTAAGCCATTGGAAAGGTCACACAGAGGTCACAGGTGAGTGCAGGGATTTGAAACCAGGAAGTATAGGTTTATGGGGCCAAAAGTATATTTTTATGTTTGCATAGCAATAACTTTGCTAAGTGAGCAATCTCCCCAGACCCTATTTTGTGTGTGTGTGTGTGTGTGTGTGTGTGTGAGTGTGTGTGTGTGTGTGTGTGTGTGTACATACTCATGTGGGGACTGCATATGTGTGCATATCCATGTGCTTATGGAATCGTACTTGTCCCAGTGTCCTTGGTTGTTATCCATTTTACTTTCTGAGACAGGGCCTTTCATTGAACCAGGAGTTCACCTCTTGGTTAGACTGACTGGTCAGCAAGCTCTAGGGATTCCCTGTCTCTCTCTCTCTTTAATTCCATCCCCCATTCTGGGCTTACAGGCACATTGGCTCCATGCCCAGATTTTTATATGAGTCCTGAGGACCTAAAATCCTCGAGAATATGTGACAGGCACTTCACTGAGACAGGTGTCTTGTCAAGCTACTCCCCTGGACCCTGCCAATTTATTTCAAATTCTAGGTTCATGGGGTGGGGCTGACATCCTTGGGACTCTGACACTTTGTTCTTTCTCTGCTCATTTTGCTCTGCCTCTGGGATGGAGGACAGCAAGATCAGATGCTCAGATCAGATTTTACAGCTCAGATCATCTCACCTGGCTTCTCCTGATGTGGACCCATGCCCACTCCTCCCTAAAGAGCTGGCTTATTCCTGGCATGTGCAGAGAGCCCCCATGCCACTTAGGACATCAGCTTGACACCTACAACATAGACACGAAGACCTTCGGAAACCACCGCCAGGCACTCAGATGCCAAGCTGCTCTCAGTGATGCTTCACACTTAGCACTGACCTGCCTGACCAGGAGGCGCATGCGGGCTATGGACGCTTGCCTGCAGCCTGAGGAGCAGGGGTGTTCTACTGAAATGTGTGAAGTAAAAAGGGTCAATTCTGTACTGCACTGGTTATTTTCTTCTTGCAGTAATGCGTGATAAAAGCAACCTAGGTCAAGGGCTACCACTGCGGGAGAGCAGGCATAGTGGGGAGCATGGGCCACAGTGCACCCACAGTCAGGCAGCAGAGAGTAACAAATGCTGGTGCTCAGGTGGCCTCCTTAGTCTGGAGCCCAGCCGTTGGCTTGATGTCTTCCATATTCAAGGTAAGCTTTCCCACCACAGTAAACAGAATCTAAAATCCCCCTTACAGATATGCCCAGAAGTTTATCTTCCAGATCCTTCTAGATCCTGTCGACTATGTGAACTGCTACTATTAAGAAAGTGGGCTGAGATGCCGTCCTGGCTCCATTCTCTTGGTGCTTCTATACTGATGGTTGCTAACAGTGACAGAATGACAGTCATAGAAATTGCTACTTTGCATTTAATCTCAGGTGTCATCGGCAGCAGACGGGATCTGATGTCAGGTCCCAGCATCCTCAGGCAACGCCTCTTGCCTTTGCTTCATGCCTTGTTTTCATGAGTCTTAAGTGAACCTCAAATGTCCTGGTTCTCAACAATTCATTGAGTCACAGATGCTCCGAGCATGGACTCTTACCCCTGCCCTCCCAATCATTGTATTTTGAACAACTCAAGATGTGACTATCTTTACATCATCCTGAGAGATGTCATTTATGGGGACAGTGAATATACATCACCTTCAGGTGCCTCAGGCAGAAGCCCAATTATAAGTTCTATTCTTCTAATTAAGTCATACAATGGAAGATCTATGTGAGTTTATTTGTGTCTCTGTCTTGATGCCACCCTGACATGATTGTATGTAAGAAGAGGTTTCTTCCCTTCAGTTTTTAAACAGCTAATGATTCTATGTCCTCTCCATCAACATGTCTAAGGGCTAAAACTGCTGAAAGAACTCAGTGTACTTCTTGGCACCTTTGACATTGGATGTACCACAGGGAAAGTGCTGGAACCCCTCAAAGATTGCCAGAGCTATGTGTGCACTGAGAGGTGACTATGTTATGTGAGAAGGTATACAATGCACTTAATTATTTCCTGGGTCCTCTTCTGGTTTCTGTGAGTAAGTTGTAATTAAAGTGAGCATTTGAAATATAAGACAAAGATAGATGTTTGTGTAATTACATGTAAGCCCCTTATAAATTTGTCTTATTAGCCTAGCACCTTTCCTAGAAAAAGTTCTGATGTTACTTTAGCAAGCAAATTACTAGTCTCTCTCTTCCTCCCTCTTTCTTTATTATATATATATATATACATATATATATATATGTGTGTGTGTGTGTGTGTGTGTGTGTATGTATATATATACATATATATATAATAGCTAATATATTCATTATGCACATATAGAGACACATATTTTTGTACCTAGGATTATATATATGGAGCTATTGGCAATTGGTAACTGTTGGGAATGGGATAGTCCACTCTCCTCAGGCATGTGGCTCTGCTCGGTGGAACACCACACACTTGAGTTTATGGGCAGCACAAACTGTATTTAAAACTCTAAGGAATACAAGCTGATGAAAGTGGCAGAAGTAGTGATAGAATGTATCTGGGACACATTGACTATGACAAGGTAGATTACATGACATTCTCTAAGAACCAGTAAAAATGAGGAAACAATACATGCTGGTTACAGTATATTTTTCCCAAGCATACCTTTCCCGCAGCAATGTGTCTGTCTGCATCGGACTGCAGTTTGAACGAACACCCACCTCTCTGTACATATTGCCACACAGCCGTCTATAGTGTCCACTGAACACGGTCTCTGAGTGGTTGTACAAATGACTTTTAGGTTCTGCTTTTAACAAAAGTGCCAGGATGAGTGCATTGGGCTAGCCCTCCCTGACGTTCATGCCAACAGAAGCGCTCACAGAAGTGCTAAGAAATGGGCTGGCTGGGCGTGAGGTACAAAACAGAAACCGAAATCGACAGTGGTGCCCCATTACTTTACAGTCCCACCGATCTTACAAGGATGCCTTTCTGATAGAATGTGTGCTCTAAACAAGGTAGTGTGTGGACGTAGAGGCCAGGGAGACAAAGCCACTCCTAGTGCCCATCCAGCATGCTCTGTGAGTGGCATTCACAGTTCTCAGCTGGGATGGCTCTATTTTAGAGTACATGCTGGGAAGCCCTGGGCTGGTCCTCAGGTCTGAGTACAACATTCCTTCATGTGCCATAGGCGCATTGCACAGAGACCAAGGCAGGCTTAGGCAGCATTTTCATAACTTCACGCATGAGACAGTTGAATGACGCAGTTTCTAGAGTTCAGCCCCTAGTCAGGACCCAAAGGCCTTCAGATGAGATAAGGATGCAGTGAGCAAACAGATGCTCCTCTCTCACAGTCACTGTCAGTCATAAGACATATGCGCTCTCTCCCCTTAGCACACCATTCTGTGAGTGGGTTTGTATGTATCCTTTGAAATTCCCTGGCAATATATCACACCATTTTAGAAATCAGGGCAGAGGTTGATGCACTGAACATGGGTTTTTGGCTTTTGAAAGCTACTTAGGGTGGATTCTAACAAAGAGGGTGCATGGCCAAAACCTAGCCGTTTGGACATACCGTTCACAGATGTGGTGAGCGGCGAGGCTTAACCCCTCACACACATCTTCCCACCATTTGAAGCGTAGTTTTAGCTTGTCAGAGCCCTGCAAAGGATGCTAAGTGGAGGGGGCAGAAGTATGGATCAAGGACAATATTGAACTTCAATTTATCACAGAGAACAGACGGAATGTTTTCATCTCTGTGCGTAATCATCATCTGGTTGGACCACAGCCATCTCAGCAGCCTGAGAGTTTGCTTAGTTCTTCAGGAACAGCGTGTGGTTTCGCATTCTCTACAGAGCCCTCAGAGCCCATAGGGGACATCAAGCTATGAACTGATCTGACTGCTGCGGGCCTGAAGGCACAGGCGCACCTCCTCTGGTTTCCCATTAAGAAAGTGCCAAGCAGGCACAGGTATCTCTGCAAAGGGTGAGAGGTCCTGAAGCTTTCCTGAAGGGGACAGTAGGAAATCTCCACTCCCTGGGTGACTGGTTGGCATGCTAATGAGACAGCTGGAAATCCCCCTGCCTGTGTGGATGTGATCATTTCTAGCACCTCTTTTAATGACTATTAGGCTTTGAAAATTGCTCTGAGCTATTTTTAAGACATCTCCGGATAGAAGGAGATTATCCTGGAAGCTAGAAAGAGAAGCAGATGCCACACTGCTAGGAACAATGAGAATGGCTTTATGTTGGGCTCTTGGTCCTCCTAGAGTCTGGAGGGAGGTGCATCTCATCAGCCTGGTCTGTGCATGGGAGCAGAGAGCTGTGAGCACACGCACACACAGCTGTGAGCACACGCACACACAGCTGTGAGTGCCACATTCCTTCCCCTTACAAATGCCCTGGTACTGAGCTTTGGTGTAGGCAGAGGAGATCAGGCACAAGGGCACTCAAGGTTGATGGAAGAAGGACTGGGGACATAGCTTTGTTGCTACTTTGTTTCCAACCCAATTCCCCAGTAAAAGAAAGCTCAACTCAGTTAACAAAACAAGCTACAAGCCTAGATTGGAAACATGATCTGTTTCCATCTATTTTATCCCATACAACTTGCGGTTTCTCCAGGCCCCAGCTTCTCTCCCTGCCGCCTCTCCTTTTCTCTCCGTTGCTCCTCCCCTCCTGTTTATCCCCTGTCGCTCCTCCCCTAGACTCTCTGCTCCTCCCACTTCCTCCTGCCCAATCATTGGCTCAAGCCTTTATTTGAAAAGTTAAGGTGGGGGGAAGGTTCACAAGGCAACTCCTCATCGGCAGCCCTCTGAGGAGTGGAATTAGCATCAAAATACAAGCCCAGGCCTATCCACAACATAGCTTTAGTAAGTAAATCACTTGCCTTGAAAGTGTAAGAAATTGAATTCATCATGGAAGACATCTTTTCATTATTGTTTTTTGTTTGTTTGTTTTTAAGTTGAACTTGATGGTATAGCCTTGTATCTTAGACCTGGGAAGCAAAGGCTCATGGGCCAACCAAATAGGTCAGTTTCTGGTCAGTGAAAACCTCAGAAAATCCTAAGGTAGATATTGTCCTCAGACTGAGATTTGAACCTGTTTTCAGGTCTCCACATACATGTGTACACTGTACATCCACACTCACACAATATATGGAACAAGATGTAAAGAAATGATACCATGGATGAATGTAACCTTGGAAATCAAGCCTAAAGTGTGTCCATGAGTATGATGAGGTAAACACCCAATGAAGTAATGTGTGAATGCCTTAATTATGATGGGCTAAGAGTAGCTTAAATACCCCAGTCTGGCCACCACAACTCACTCACTCTCGGAGTCCCACGGAGTTGCTGTCATGCTGAGAGATTGAGTCTACAGACCCAGAAGACCGCTACCGAAGGAGACAAGCCCTATACCTTGGACTGAGCTTTGGCGGGACCAAAAGCAGAAGGGTATGTTGTGGGCTTTACCTGGCTCCACCATTGAGCCAGGCTACGACATCAGGCCAGACCAGATGTTAGTGAAATGTGTGTGTGAGGACGAATGTGATCGCTACCTGTCTATTGTTACTGAGGATTAAATAAGCTATCATAACCTGATCTCCGAGTCCAAGGCTCCCTTCTCTCTTCCATACTCAGTCCCGATTCGCAACACACATGCACCCCAACACATGACCACACATGTACCCGCTACCACACACAGGTGGGAACTTGACCTAAAGAGTAGGCTTTGGCATTCTGAGTTTATCCATGGCCTGGTTCTGTACAGGTGAAGCCATGTGTGTCAAATCTACTAGCCAAAGAGCTCCTATGTAATCAGAGATCTTCCAAAGGACTGACACATATCAAAAAAGTTGAGGGTCTTCTGCAATACCAGGGAAGTATGTCCCAGAATCAGGAGGCTGCATAAAAGTAGAATGTATGTGCACTTATCAGGGACTGCATACCATGGGTATTCTTTTGAGACTGGGTTACCTCACTTAGTATGATGCTCTCCAGCTCCATCCATTTCGCTAAGAATTCTAATGGACACTGGTGCTGGAAAGGATCAAAGCATCAGTGTAGGGGAATACAAGAACAGGGAAGAGGGAAGGGGTGGAAGAGGGAGCAGGGGGAGGGAAAAAGGCATATGGGACCTTTGGGGATGGGGAACCAGAAAAGGGGAAATGAATTGTAAATATAGAATATATCCAATAAAAAAAAAAGAAAAAAAAGTAGAATGTATGGTCCCTTGAAAAGTGTACTGTACTTGAACTTGAAAATGTACCCAGATCTCCAGGAGGAAGGAGCTGGCAGGGGCAGAGGGTGTGATGATGATAAAGGTCTTTCCTGGTACATTAGTTTGAAGATTAGCCCCCTGAGAGACTCTATTCAACCTCAGGTCCATTTTATATTGTCTGTAGAATTTGTTACTAATGACCAGCTCTTTTTAAAATTTTTTTAAAGTCTGGTTCTCCCACTGTTACCATGACAATAGATTCCTGCTTTTCTATAAAGATATAAGAGTTCTTTGATTCTTTTGGTTCTTGGCTAGCTCAACTTTAAAGGTATCACTAGCCTTTTGGTTCTCTCTGTTGCTAGTCAGGTAAGGAATGTTCCAGGGTAACTGGGTGAATTAGCCTGCCCCTTGCCTCTCAGCTATTGTCTCCTGGTGCTACATGTCCCATCCCATCCCTCACATGGGTTTACTTTTTTGTTTTAAATTTCTTAGCTAACTGGAACTCCCTGGAGATCTCACTCTTAATAAGTCAGGATGTGCTTGGTACTCCATGTTTTATTTGTCTTAGTGATGGTACCATTATCTTCCCAAATGGAACAATCTAGAAATTTAAGAATCTGCAAACATTGCTTCTCTAACCAAAAACTACTTTGCATTTCAATAATACCAAACTACAATAACAATTTTGACTATAACGTGGAATTTCTGGTTTTGTTCATAATATCCTTTTAGCATATTCTTCCTTCATTTCCATATTCCACACTCCTAACCCTCCTTCAAGGCCCACTTCAAGTTTCACTTGCTTGGTGACTTTCCTCCAGGCATAATGGATGGCTCCTTTGTTCACATCCTCTGAAATGGTTTGCACCACCATTCATAATGGTTGCTAAAGGCCCTGGAGCAAAGAAAACAACTCCACAAGTACCTTCCTTATTTTAAGGGATGTGCCTATGGAAATGTGGGATATTAAAGCCAACATAGTCAACATTTGCTTGAGAGCTAAGAAAAAATGAAGCCAGTAAAAAGAGAAAGACCGCCCCCAAAAGGAGAATGATCCACACAGGAAGGAACTCTAGTCTCTGAACACCTCACAAGGGACCTGTGGGGAGTTAATGTTCCTAAAAGTCAGAAGACAGCCAGAAGCCACAGGTTCCATGCCTGGTTTTCAGCACACCTTGCGTTAGTGGGATGGTGTTTGCATGGCTACTTGCTAAAACATAGAGCAATGCGCTTCTTCATGTACAGCATGCGCACCAAAATTATTCTAAACAATGCAGCCGAATTTACACATAATATGCTGGAAGGTGGCCTCCTGCTGGGTTAGCTTTTGCAAAATGTCCTAGTTTCATTCCTTGACTGTGATTAAACTCTCTTAAAAAGCAATTTAAGGGTGGAAATAGTTTATTTGGCTTATATTTCCAGGTGACTGGCCACCATTGAGGCTGGAGTGTGAAGGAGAAATCATAGAGGAATACAGATAGATAGGTGATTGACTTAAGGTCAGTTAGCTTTCTGATGCCTTCTTGGACTACCTGCCCAGGGAATTGTGCCACCCACAGTGGGCCTGCCTAAATCAGTTCACAGCCAAGACAGTATAGTACAGGACAATCTGATCAAGAGAATCCTTTAATTAAAGCTTTTCTCTCAGATGACTCTAGGTTGTGCCAAGAGGGCAGTTAAAACTAACCAGGGCATGGAACTTCAGAGATCCCAGAAAAATGTTATTTTGTTCCAGGGGTATTAGAATTTAATAAATGCTCCTGGGAAATTGTTGTTGCATACCGTTTTCTTTATTTCTGAAGATCCCATACCCTCTTCCCTGGCCTCACTTTCAAGCCCAGGAAGACAGCACTCTGATGGTTCTTGGCATCCACAGTGTCCGTCTGGAACCTAGGATGATTGAGTCATTTTTCCTACCTCATGTAATTGGCCTTTCTTAGTTTTGTTTCCTGTTGTTGTGATAAAACATGCTAACAGAGCAACTTAGATAACAAAAGGCTTCTTTTCTTCACAATTGCAGGTTATGGTCCATCATTGCAACGAGGTCAAGGTTGAAGGGACTTGAAGCATGCAATCATGCTACACGCCCAGGCAGAAGCAGAGAACAGTGCTTTAGTGCTTGCATGTCAGTGCTCAGGTTGCTCTTCCCACTCTCACACAGCCCAGAATCCTCTGCGTAGGAAATGGTGCTACCCACAGTGCATAGCTCTTCCCACTTAGTAGGATCCTTTCCCATGGACATGCCCACAACCTAATCTAGTCAGTCCCTTATAGAGACTCCCTTCTAGGATGCTTCTAGATTTTAGTGAAGTTGACAGTTAAAACTAACCACCTTAAATCCTAATGGTTGATTTTTTGGCTCCTGGTCTAA
This sequence comes from Apodemus agrarius, assembly GCA_964023405.1. Taxonomy (NCBI): domain Eukaryota; kingdom Metazoa; phylum Chordata; class Mammalia; order Rodentia; family Muridae; genus Apodemus; species Apodemus agrarius. The sequence continues at coordinate 4,413,699 of OZ030006.1, read as the reverse complement.
GTCTTGTGTGGAGTGGAAGGTGTGGCAGCTACAGTGCCTCTGAGCACAGTGACAGGAGCACATGGAAGCTGCCTCTCACACGCTGGCTGACCAGGGCTTCCAGAGCCACAGCGAAGAATCAGGGATGTGTATCACCTTCAAGGTCTGCCTCCAGTGACTCAGTGCTACCACTTACTCTCCAAGGTCCATCTCAAAGGTTCCACACATCTCAAAGGTTCCACCACCTCCCAAGCAGCAATAACAGCTGGGAACTAAGTTTTCATACACGCAAGAGCTCTTAGGGAAACATTTCATATTCAAGTGCACCAGAATTACCTATGAGGTTTGAGAATAGTGACACCCACTTGCGACTATCAGTATCTTCACTGATCTTCCAAGAACAGAATACAGATTGGTATTCAGCTCCATGAACTCGCAATGTGTTTATCTTTAGAGGGTCTTATGTCTGGTAGGACCTGGCACAGGTTTGCAGTGGGTCCTGTGAGACCAAGCCCTGGCCTGACACTACCCAAGTGATTTCCCTCTATATTCAGCTATATGCAAACAGCTAAGATTTTCATGAATCATGACAAGACTATTAATAATTTTTGCTCTATTAATTTTCTTGCATGGCACAATAATTTATCTTTCAGCCAGGATTTCCTCAGTCTCAAGCCATAACTCTCAGCTTGCTCATATCATCACATTTATGTTCTAAAATAATCTGGGGCACATGCTCATTAATGCTCACATTCATTCAAAGTTTAGGATAGATTTTCAATTTGCAAACTTTTTGAGTATGTACACATTCATGAGTGTGCAGATGTGTATATGTGTTTGGAGGCCAGAGGGCAACTTTGTCCGCTTTTGTTTTTGATACACAGTCATTCACAAACCTGGAACTGGACAAGTAGGCTACGCTAACTAGCCAGTGAGCCCCCAAGGACCTGCCTGTCTCTGCTACCGCAAAGCTAGGATTGCAAGCATGCTGCTGCACCTAGCTTTTTAATGTGCCTTCTGCAGAGTGAACTCAGGCTCTCATCTTTCAAAGACAGCATGTTGCCAGCTGCATCATTTTCAGTCCCAGTTTGATGTTTTAAATAGCGTGAAGTCTCAGCATCTAGAACTTTCACTGTGTGACAATTTGAATGTTTGATTATTCCTCTAGCTTTTGATCATCTACCTTTCTTTGTCCACTTTCACCTGGTTGTTAAGAATGAAGCCATGGCTCCTTCAGTAGCATCCTCCATGGCCTGGAGTGTGGGTAGCTTGGGTTTGCCAATGTGTAGAAATTCCACACTTGTTTCCTGTCTCCCATTTCTGCAACACTGTGTTCCTATGAGTGCTAATAGAAATGCTGCTGCTGGAGTAGCCTGGAAATATGCTTGGTTTTACTCAAAAGCATAACCTGCCTTTCGATTTCACTAGCTTGAATTTAACCTTTCTGATCATTCATACAAACTTGATGGTAGTTGAATTCTTGATGGAGAAAAATCATACCAGAAAGATGTGTGTATTGAGACCCTAGGGGCTGGTGAGAGCTTTAAAGAAGAGGTAACTTTGGAAGGACTTTATAAAGAGGAAGCCCCTGGCTTAGTGACAGACTAGCTGTGGAAGATGAATGAGAGAGGAATCAAAGAAGAGGCATGAAAGTGTGCTCTCTGGGGGTGTGGAGGATTTATGTTGTCAAGCAACTGAACTGAAACCTGTCAAGCTATGTTCAGTTCTATTACCAGTTGCTTATGTGTAGTCGTGTGTGTGTGTGTGTGTGTGTGTGTGTGTGTGTGTGTGTTAACAAGGTACAGTGTTCTAAAGGATTCTGTTATTGTTGGCCTCTAGGTCCTGCACCTCTTTCTATAGCTCAGCAGAGAATCCTAACCTTATCACATTCTCTCCCTTCATGTGTCCTCTTTCCACAGCTACCGCATGCTGACCTAAATCCTTGCTTACATGGACATTGTCTTGACCTCCTGTTCCAGGGCAGAAAGAAAGTAAACACATTTGTCTGTGTTGCCTCTCTTTTTCTACGTTGATTCTGCAAGGACTAAGGTGTTATAAAAATCACAATGACTCTTAGAGGAAGGAGAGAAAAAAATGAATGATATCATTTATCTTAAATTGGGCCATCTCTGGCTCAGAACAGGACCTCAGGAGTTTCAACCTTCAGTGGGAAGGGGATCATATAGCATTCAGGAAAGTTTGTTCTATCTGCTTGACCTTTTGTAAGTTAGTCTGATGGGATATGGTGTGTGCTGGGGAGATACTGTAACATCTAACATCCCATAATGGTTTCAGAACTCTGTAGTATTAGGTCTCAGTTTCTTTGATGGACGTTTCCCCACGTTTGTCCAGGTGTTGCTAGGAGACTTATCGGGAAGACATCGGATTAGTGGCAGGCTTCAGCTTGAGCAGCCATCAGCCCACAGAGCAGAAGTCACTGAGGAAGCCACACAGGGTATCACAGTGCTTTGGGCAGTGATGGCAGGGACAATGGGTCTTATACTCTTTTTAAGTTTGGTCATTCAGGTAGCAGCTACCCTTGGCAGTGTTTCCCTGGCTGATAGGATGCAGGACAGGAGTTCCTGGTCTTTAACTTTCTACTGTGAACTTTGAGAGATGGCTAGGCAATACAGGGATTAGTGCTCTATGGATGAGTAGGATGTATTTTCAGAGTGTCAACTCTCAGTCTATAAATTGTAAAGGAGCATAAACTCAGGGTCATTATAGTTGAGAAGCAGGTACCATACACAACATTGTCTGATTGGTTTAGTCAATGATGGAATGTAGCCAAAACCACTTATGACTGATACAGTAATGACTGCCCCAGTGATGGAGACTACATCTAATTTTCTCTTGAGCTACAAAGAGAAGGTGCGTGTTTGTTACTGTCACTTTTACCAAGAATTCCCGCAAATCTTGCAAGGAACTAGAAAGGTAAGCTCACCTGACTGTGCAGCCAGTCTGTATCTCACAGCTCTGAACATCTGCAGAACATCTCAATGCCAATACCCTGCAGCTCAGAGACCAGTTGCACACCAGCTTCATCCATCCTCCAATGTGATCCTGAATCAAGAGCAGTAGAAGGGCAGAGGACTCCAGGAATGCATTGGAGATCAAGGGTTCCCCTGGAAACAATGTTTAGCACCATGCACAGAGTTGTAACTTTGTGATACTGGTATGGGGTCTTGTCCTTGTCTTTGTCTCTCATTTTGACAGATTTGATATGCTGTTAGATTGTTTGCTGTAGATTGTATCTATCATATTAATGGTCATGGTTAATCTGATTGTCAACTTGGTGAGATTTAGAATCAGCATGGAAACTATAGGTGTGTCTAGAAGGGTGTTTTTGAAAGTTTTGCCAAACCAGTGATCATCCACCCTGAATGTAAGCAGTAGCTTTGCACAAACAACCAGATCCCCTTGCTCACTTTGCTGACAGCAGCTGCAGTGTGACCAGTTACCTCACACTCTTGCCACCATGATTTCCCCAACAGGATGGACTTAATCCCTTTGACCTGTGAGCCAAAATGAACCTTTCTCTCTTAAGTTGCTGCTTGACAGGTATTTGATCATTAAGACTGGAAGAGTAACTAATAAGCAAAAGGACATATTTTCCATGACAATTTTTATTAATGTGTAATTCATAAATTGACATTTTTAAAAAGTATGTAACTCTAGCATTTTAGTATATTCATAAATCTGTGGAAATTATACTATGACCTAAACTGAGATAATTGTGGGCTGTTGAAATGCTCTGTGATAAAGGTACTTGTTGCCAAGCCTGACAACCTATGTTTGATTCCTAGAACATGTATTTTGGAAGAGGGAAAACTAACTCTCACAAGTTGTCTATTGACCTTCACACACACACACACACACACACACACACACACACATATATGTAAACAAAACCACTTATACACACAAATATACAATTGGCATCCATCCCTGTTTTCTTCTCCCATAGCCCTGGGAAGCCATTCAGTTTCTATGGACTTGCCTGTTCTGTATATACAAACATACTTATTCTGTTGGGTCTTTGGGGACTTCCATCTTTCTTATAGCATTGGAAAGTTCACAAACTGCTTCCTTGCTATGTGTTACTGAATCATCTCCACCTATGGCCCTGCCACATTTTCTTTATTCATTCATCAGCTGGGGACATTTGGACTGCACTTTGGGGCCTTTCTGGTTAGTGGTGCTGTGCAGATTCATGTTTCAGTTGCAAATTAATCTCTTCTATAATCAATCCAGAGGCAGCTACATGTGTTCCTCACTACCCGCCCCAATGTTAATATTCCTTAAACAGCTCAATGGCTAGACCACTTCTTAAGCCCCATGCAGCTAACATGCTCCCCTCTGATATTCCTGAGTTATTATACTTACTAACATCTATATTCCATCGTTTCTGCCTCAGACCCACCTGTGGCCCTCCTGGGCCAGGTCCCCAACTCTTACATGACTGCGATGCTCTCTCTTATGCACCTCTCAGGCCTGGTCTTTACTCCTTTTCTGGCTTGGTGGCTCTATCTCCTTCTTTTCCTCCTTTGGTCCCTTTGCCCAGGAATCCTAAAGTCCTGCCTGTGTCTCCCTACCCAGCCACTGGCCACTGGAAACTTTTTTTACCAATCAAAACCAACTGGGAATGGGAACCATTCTCTTGCAATTTTGGAGACACAATTAACATAATGCAGGCATTGGACCTACTCCACAACAGATTCATGTGTGAGCCCTGTGCAGACATGGATTAATTTCTCTGGGTTATGCACTTAAGAATGGAATTAAGTCCTTGTGCACCCACCTTGACCCTGCCCTGTTGAAAGTGTAAGGCCTCCTTTTGGGGGACCCCCTACTCAAATCTCAGGATGGCGCTCCCCAAGAAACTCCAGAGACCAGCTTGATGCAAACGCATAAGGTAGCTTTAATAAACGGAGCTCCGGGCCGACACTTGCCCCATGCAGGGGTGCAGAGGAGTCGACCCCGAGGCTCAAATATCGAAGGTTTTTATAGAAAGGAATTGAGGGAGGTTGACGTGGGCACACATGATAGGTTAGTTCAAACGGTTACAGGCAGATTCTTGGTGGGCAATTACATCAGCAGGCAGTACGTGGGACCGGTATCTCTGGAATGCAGGAGGGCAGCTTATCTTTTGGAGTCAGTCCGGGTGATGCCAGCCTGTCCGGATGGTTTGAGGCTTAGCGGAGATAGTCCTATCCCTCATCTATATGGTTTGGGATGCCTTAATAGCCTGCCCGGGTGTATCCTGGGTTTGCTCTTCCCAGGACTGATCCCTTATCTATATGGCCTGGGATGCCCTAATAGCCTGCCCGGGTGTATCCTGGGTTCGCTCTTCCCAGGACTGATCCCTTATCTATATGGCCTGGGATTTTTGTTGCCCTTATCCTTTCCCAGGACTGTTTGATTCTTTAAGTCCTGCGCCCTGGGAAATTTTAACTTCTTTTATTCTTTCTTTCAAAAGGAAGGTTCAGGCTGCTACATGGACACAGTAGCACAAAGACCAGCTCTATCCTGGCCGGGGTCAGGGCCATTTTTCTCTATGGTAAAATCAAAACTGTCACAAGATGTTGATGGATTTCCAAAGTTATGAAAAACAGGTTTTGATGATTTTTGTCAATGTTCTCAATGCTGTGAAAGAAAAGCAGGTCTTGGGGGTCCTTCCCCTAGAAGTCCCTTAATGTTACTGCTCCTTCATCTTTCTTTTAATAATATTATGCTAAGGCTCTCACTCCACGTTTTTATTATTATTAATTTCTTTGCTTTTAAGCTATATTAAATGTGACTTGAACTTTGCTTTTAGCAGATGCATCATGTTCTAGAAATCAATCCATTAAAGTACATTTTACTTCTCCAAACTCTGACAGAAAGACACCCTAATCGGGGTACTTTGGTGACTAACATTCCCCTGAGACGCTTGCCAGTCACTGCACGGTAGACTCCCAGGCTCGGAGTCTCTCCTCTTGCTCTCTTGCTCCCTCCTTTTCCTTCATGCATTTTGTGTTATCTTTGTAGAGGTATAATTTGCATTCATTAAAATTCTCCAATTTAACAGTGTAGTTCAGGAGCTCCGGCAAAACTCAACTGTGCAGCACCATCATGCATATGCTATTTTAACAATTTTATGCCTAAACATCTCCCTCCTGAAGTCTCAGCCCTTGGGAAGCTCATGTCCACATTGTACTCCTGTGGCCGGAGCATTGCTAGGTGCCCCCGGAGTGTCCTGCCTGGGACCATGTGGCACCAGCCAGCGCTGTGCCTAGCCTCTCGGCATCATACCTTCAAGCTTCATTGCTGTGTCTGTTACAAGTTTGATTTCTGTCTGTCTGTTGTTTGTTTTTTCTCAGTAGGACTCCATCCGTTATGGTCACTTAGCACAATTGTGTTTTGTATTTGACTGGGGATGAGCATTTGGGTCATTTCTGGTTTGGAATATTTCAGATACAGCTCTCATCATTCTTATGCAGGTAATTCTGTGATGATGGTTTTGCTTCTTGTAGAAAAGAAACTATGGATCAAATTACTGCTTAAAGACTTTAGGAAGGACAGGCCAGTTGTGATATGTGTGGTCAATGATCTCTCTCTGTGTTCATTTCCTGTCTGGAACTTAGGATTGAGCAAAACCTTCTACCCTTTATTCTTGGGCCATTGCCTTCAGGTTACTGAATTGAAAAATTTCAAGCATATACAATTCATTAATGATTTGCACAATTTTCTTAGTACATGCCTTGCTATATTTTTCTTAGCATCCTTAATCTTGTCCTTTGGAGAAAAGGATGTTTGCATTTCTTTTACAAGTTCTACTTTTGCATGCATGGTTTGACAGTTTCCTCCCCCCAAAGTCATCATGGTCTTTCCTCATTTGTTTATAGAAGTTTCATAGAAGTGATTTTACACTAGTTCCATAATCCACTTTCAGTCTGTTAAAAGCTGAGACACTAAGTTAAAAAATGGAGCTTACTGACTAGGGTGATCAGCATTGGCTGGGCCTTCGCAGCTGCCCTTTGTTAATCCGCAGATTCTATCTGGAACTCTACTCTGTCTGCCAACAGACCGACTCCCCTTTTAGCACCCATACAATTTCTTGGTTAAGGTTGCTTCTTTAAAGTCCTGAAGTTTAGGTCTCAGTGTATCTTCCTCCTTTGATTCCCCTTTGCTTGGGCTGATGGACAGTGGTCTCCAGGGATGGCTAGCAGCTAAGAGCACTTGCTGTCCCAAAGAGAACCCAGGTTCAGTTTCCAGCACCTACACTGTAGCTCACAACCATCCACAGCTCCAGTTTCAGGGAATTGGGATGCCCTCTGATGTCCTGAAGCACCAGGTATGCAGGTGGTGCACATCCATGTGGGCCAAACACCCATGCACACAGAAGAAAATAAATACAAATTTAAAAAATAAGATACTGAGTTGTTTTGTCTGATCATAATCTATACATATTTCAAAGTAAACTTTAGAATAAGTCTGTCAGTTTCTGGAAAACTCAATATCGATCAGTCTTTGTTGGCTATTGTAGATCACTTTTTCAGGATTGATGGGTTGGTGATGTCGAATGATTTGCAGATAGACTAGCTCTCTTTTCCGTAGCTATAAATACCATGCATTTTAAAAGAACTCACTTAGTTAATATTATCAATGACATATTGACATTTTAAAACTATTCTTCTAAGTGTTCACTGTTAGTGTATGAGGAAATCATTCATATTCCAATATTGATCTTTTATCCCACAACTTTGATGAACAGATTCATTAGGCTCCGTCTCTTTTCTGCAGAGGTGAACATGTCATCTGCAAAGGAAGTCAGTTTTACTTGTGCCTTTCTAATTTGTGGAACATCCAACTCCTTTTGTTGTCATAGTAACTGGTCAGAACAACTACAAATCAACTACAAATTCATATTCACCTGGGCATAATGGACCCCACACCTGGTTCATAACTCCAGAGAAATATTTCCATCTTTGGACCATTAAGTTAAATATTATTATGGCCTTTCCTTAAGATAATTTTAGCACATGTGGGAGTTCCTGGGATGTCACAATGCCAATGTTCCTTCTTTCCTGCCCTCAGTGCAGTCCACAATTCTAAAAATAAAGTAATTTTTATAAAGATTATGTATGTATGTATGTATGTATGTATGTATGTATGTATGATTTTTTATGTGTATGAGTGTTTTGTCTACATGTATGTTTGTATGTGTACTTTGTGTTTGTAGAAGCAGAAGAGAGTATCAGATCCTCTAGAACCAAAGTTCCAGACAGTTGTTAACTGCCATGTGGGTGCTGGGAATTGAACGTGGGTACAAGTTCAGCTCGTGCTCTTATCTGCTGAGCCACCTCTCCAGCTCCCAGCCCACAATTTTGATATGTGCTTAGTTAGGCTTTGTTCCAGCATCCATCCACTTGCACTTGTACATAGGTACATATTCAGCCAGAGACTCCATGAAGCCTGCTAGAGATGCTCAAACCTTTCAGGCCCCTTGCTTCACAGGCTAGCCTCAGTGGCTGCATCCAGCTAGCATTCTCTGGATTTTGTGCCCCTTCCTATCTTTTGCTGTAGCTAGGAAGCATGCTTCAGGCAATGAGGTGGAGACTTAGAGACATAGTAATTGTCTCTCAGGGCTTGCCTATGGCATTGTCTGCTCTCCTAAGTCTGAACATTGCACACCTGTCTCCAATGGCCAGCCATGCTGAGGCTGAGGCAAGAGAGAGCATCTCTGTGCTCTTGTTCCATTGTGGTCAGAATCAAAATATACTCCTGAAAAACTCAAAATTATGTGTTCAAAAGGAATGTGTGTGAGATAGAAAGTTTTAGAAGTTCATTTATCTTAAAGGAAGAAAGGTCAGAATTGGCAAACTTTGAATAGTACAAAAGGGCTGAGGCTACTCCTCAGAAGTTCAGGGTTCTCAGAGAAACAATAGTGCTCTGATGACCTCAGGGGAGGAGCAGAATCACATACCAGCATGTTGTAAGAGTCACTACCCCCTCCACATGCACACCATCCTTAGAATGGTTGGGCCAGTTCCAGTAAATTGGTTCTGGCCTGTCCAGCGTGAAGTGGTTCTGAGGACACTACTAAATTGTAGCATATACAAACTAATTTAAGCAGCTTGCTGTAGGAACACACAGGCTCTGATGGCTTCAGACAGGCTGGAATTATTCCCAGGTCTGAGAAGCAGTGGGTTTTGACCTCAATCTGCAGGACAATAGCCAGTGGGATGCAGCAGTGAATGAATGCTGATTGTCTTTGGGATTGCGAGCAGGTGTTTAGACCTGCCCATTAAGCCTATAGGTAGAGAGCTTCTAAATGGTGGTGGGCTCTTTGTAGGCATTTGAGCAGCACATTTACTATGCAGAATCTTCTGGTTGTTTTAGAACTCCTTCCCTCGGATTTTATCTTCCAAGGTTTGGTGATGCTCAAATAATAAACATGCAAATGCATTAGAGATTCACGGGAGGGAGGACCACAAGTGTACTACATATTTTAAATAGGAGAACTTACTAAAACTATAAGTGCAGAGTTGTTTACATATACTTACACATTTAGAAATTAGAGCCAGTTAATAGAGAGAACCTGGGTTTACTTGTAGAAGGAATTAAGGAATTTTGTTTCTAAGATAAAAATGACCATGAGTAGTTTGGAAAAGTGTACAGCCATCTTTTACAGGAATGAATGTCCCACCTATAAAGTAGGATGGCCCGAGGAAGGGACTTGCCATCTCCCCATCATTTACAGGGTGAAGGTTTGTGAGGCCTAGATGGATCTCAGCGCTCCCCACCTTTCTTCCTCTAAAGGAAGGTCAGCCTAAGCCCCTTGCCTTGCTCCCCCTTTCTGCTCCCCAAGGAGAATCTCTGTCCCCCTACTTATACTCCTGCTCCTGCCACCACTGGCCCTGCCCAGACAGCACAGGCTTAGGGAAGAGCAGTAGCTGACTCCCCTGACTCTTCTGACTCCACTTGGAGTCCACCTTACATGGACTCACATTGCCCAGAGGGCCGACTCTACTATGGTCTTATTCCTCTGGGCCACAGGATCCCCAGATGCTCTGGGAGACAGGTCATGATATGTGTCATTTGCTAATAATGATCTTTAGAATAGGAAGTTGCAGAACTCCCCATTTTTAGAAAGACCATAAACTCTCACAGGTCTTCTAGATTCACTCATGCTGACTCACCAGCCCACTACTGTCAAGAACTGTTCCAGGTCCTCCTCACAACAGAACAGGTGGGGGGAGGAGGAGAGGGAGAAGGAGAGAGGAAGGAGGAATCATGGGAGTCTCCCAGAAATTGGTTCGGGAACAAATAGGCTGCCCACTCAAATCCAGGCTGATCTATGCAGCCTTTCCTTTGACTTGACCTGACTGGGATTTTAACACTGCTGAAGGTAATGAGAGGCTCCAGGTCCACTGCCAGATTCTGATGGGGGGTACTCCAAGAGACCACCAATGGTCCACAAATTTATCTAATGTGAGCCAGGTGATGAGGGGGAAAGAATGAGAGACCCAGGGAAAGACTTTTTGAAGTCTATAGGACCTACACTGCTTTTGACCCAGAAGTCAGAGAGTAACAGTCAGCTGTCAACATGGCTTTTGTTAACAAAACGGCCCCTGACAGCCATTGGAAGCTTCAGACACAGAATAGATATGCCAGGAGGCCATGCAGAAACCTGCCCTGCTAGAGGTGCTGAGTCAACTTGGCTATCAAGCCTCTGCTAAGAAGGCTCAGCTTTGTCAACTTGAGGTCACCTATCTTTGGTATATACTCAAGGAGGGGCAGCCAGTGCATGCTGTTGGATGTCCTGGAAGTGAACCATCCTCAGAATCCCAGTTCAATCAACTTGAAGGAAAGTATGGACATTTCTGGGATCTGCTGAGTTTTGTAGACTTTGGGTACCAGGGTTCATTGAGGTAGCCAAACTGTTATATGAAACCACTGGGGTCAAGAACCAAAATAGAATGGACCTCTGAGATGGACATGGCTTTTAAGACTCTAGGAAGAACCCTATTAGAGGCACAGGCCTTGGCCCTCCCTGACAATCACAAACCTTTCCACCTGTTTGTGGATCAGAGAAAGGGGATAGAAAATGGGGTACTCACTGAAACTTGGGGACCATAGCAAAAACCTATGGCTTATTTACTGAAGAAGCTGGACCTGGTGGCCCAAAGATGAGTGGCCTGCCTACTGATCAGAGCTGCCACTGCCCTGCTAGTCAAGTATGCTGACAAAATAACCATGGGACAGGAACTTGTTATCACCACCTCCTATGCTATTGAGGGGACCCTCAAGAGTCCACCCAGCCAATGGCTGTCCAATGCCTGACTGGTGCACATTCAGGCTCTACTTCTGAATCCCTCTTGCATAAAATAAAACCATCATCTGCCATAAACCCAGCCACCCTGCTACCTGACCTGTCCACAGATGTGCAGCATGATTACACATCTAGAACTTCATATCAGAATCAACTGACATACCCTGGCCAGATGTGGAATGTATCTATTTCATGGATGGGAGCAGCTTCATCCAGAATGGAGTCAGGTGTACAGGGGAGGCAGTAATTGACTTGGACTTCATTATTTGGGTAACTACTTTGCTACCTGGAACTTAGCCTAAAAAGCTGAACTAAAGTCTCTGACTCAGGCTTCAAAACTGACAAAAGGAGCCATAGTTAACATCTACACCAATAGCAGGTGGGATTATTGGAAAACCATCAAAAAAATAAGGAAAAATACTTGCTTTATGGGAGATATTATGGCTTCCTCTCAAAATAGCCATAACTTATTTCCCCAGGCATCAGAAAGGGACATCAGAAATAGCCTGAAGGAACAGGCTAGCTGATAAAGCCAAAACAGATGCCACCCATACTTCCACTGCTGACATCCTGGTAGATTTGCTGTCCCGTACACTCCCAGCCATCCCTGAATACACTGCTGAGGACAAACGTGATCAGGCAAAATGCCAAGGAGTGTACAGAAGAGACGGATGGGTGCTGACCTCTGCAGGCTGTACCATACCACCTAAGGAGTTTGCTAAGCAACTCATCCATCAGACTCATCAACCTTCACACCTGGTCACTGAAAACTGAAGGAAGTGCTGTGAGCAGCAAGGTACGAATATTTGACTTCGGACACTTGGTTGGTCAGGTAATATCAGGCTGTACCACCTGCCAGGCTGTGAACTCCTCAGGCCCCAATCAAGGAGCCGCTCTCCAGGAACCAGAATCAGGGGTCAATGGCCAAGGCCTGATTGGAAATAGATTATTACAGAAATAAAACCAGGGCCATATAGACATAAATATTTGCTAGTTATTATAAACACCCTTTCAAAATTAGTAGAAGCCTACCCTACAAAGGAGACTGTCAACGTAATGGCAAAGAAGCTTCTGGAAAACATACCAAGGTATGGTTTGCCTACCTCGCATTGGATCTGACAATAGACCAGCATTCATTCCTCAGCTAACTTAATCTCTAGCACAGGCTCTGGGGACCAATTAGAAATTACATTGTGCATACAGACCAGAGTTCAGGCGAGTAGAAAAGATAAAGTGGACCCTGAAGGAGGCTTTGGCCAAATCAATCCCTGAAACTGGCAGTGACTGGATATCTTTTCTACGTTATGCCTTATATAGGGCTAGGAACACCTCCTATACTTTGGTCCCGCCCCCTTTGAGATCCTACATGGGAGGCCCCCTCCCATGTTGCCTAACTTTCAGTCTGATGTATTAGCTGAATATGACCAACGTAAGTTTTTTAAATCCTTGGAAGCCCTCCATAGAGTCCAGAAGCAACTCTGACCTGCCATCTGCCAGGTTTGTGGGTCTGCTCCTCTCCTAACCCCCACTGCTTTGAACCAGGTGACAGTCTGGATTAAGAGATATAACTGCAGGATTCTGGAACCTGGCTAGAAAGAGTCTCATGCCATGATCCTGATTACACCTATGTCTGTTAAAAATGGATGGGATCAGGATGTGGATACACCATCCCCACGTTAAGCCTGCCAGGAGAGAGACGATCCAGCAGTTGAGGACTCAGTGGAGGAGACTTCCAGGGAAACTGCCACAGGAACAACGGAACAACCCCACACCCTGAAGAAAGCTAAAACTGCAAATCCAGTGCTCCCGATCCTGCTTGCTTGCTGCTTATGTTCTGCTGCCTCGGCCACTAGCCCAGGATGTGATGCAACAAACGTATCATCCAGTTCACAATGGCAGGCAAGAAAGCTGATTGGACTGCTGGTTCTTAACTCCTCTCTTCCCAGACTTAACATAGAACTGTTAGTTACTGGACAGGGACTCTGCATTGGAAATAAGGTACCCCAGCCTATTCTCACCTCTGCAACCAAACTGTAACGCCCACTGTTGCAGGATACATGCTAACCCTAGACAATGCTTGGTGGGCTTGCACCTCAGGGCTTACTCCATGCCTGGGTGTAAATACAACTGAGGATTTATTTATTTATTTATTTATTTATTTTTCATTTATTTTGGTTATTCCAGTACAACTTGTACCCAGAATGACCTGTTACTCTGGGGAGGATGTCATCAACCAGTTAACATCTCCAAACAACTGGCTTAAAAGAGTGGCCATTTCCACTGTATTGCTATGTTACTAGGTTCTCTTCTTGATAGAGGGCTGGCCAGAGCTGCTAATATAGGGACCTCAGCCCTAATATTCCAAGGTGAAAATTACAAGTCCCTATGGATGGCAGTAGATTCAGGTATAGAGGAAATGGAGAAGTCCATCATGGCCCTTCAGGATTCCCTACCCTTCCTGGCAGAAGTAATCATACAGAAGAGGACTAGACTTGCTGATCCTTCAGCAGGGAGGACTCTGTGTAGCCTTAGGTGAAAGATTTTGTTTCTATGTTGACTGCTCAGGGGTGGTCAAAAAAAATCTGTGGCCTTAGTCAGAAAGAGACTACAAGACAGATCCCACTGATGTTAGCTTTGACTTATGATCCCTGCATAATCAATGCTTTAGTTAGGTGTGTTAAGGAATGGATTTATTAAACATCTCAAGGATTCGAGATGGCCCAAAACTGAAGGGGGAAATGAGAAGGCTAGGCTGACTCCATGGCAGACATCAAACTGTCAGTTTAGGAGACTAAGTCTAAGAACTGGGCAAGTCCAGGCAAGTCAGTTACTAGAAAACAAACAAACAAACAAACACAAAAACAACAAAAAGCAGACTTCAGTCAGCTAGTCAGAAACTGCCTACCATCTGCCACCTGGCCTGAGGCAAAGAGGAAAGGTCAACAGCAGTTTCCACTCCTGGTATTGGTTCTGGAATGTCCACAGAGAGGGACCCAACAGATTAAGGTAGAGGTCACCTACCCAGAATTCCCCTAAGGTGCTTTAAATCCGGCCTCCAAGGCCACTTGGTTGTCTCTCTATCTTACAAACCTGGTCAGTGGCAGCCATAGCCATTGCTTGATTTGAGGTGCTGTGACTCCAAAGCCTCCTCTCCTGGTCTACACTGTACTAGCTATCATGTTTCCAGATTAGTGAAGATTAACTAAATTCACAATCTTGACCTATAACTCATGTTCCACCATGTTGATATTAGGCCAAAGCATAAGAGAAGAAAACTTTTGTCTGGATCGAGGCCTTCCAGGGACATTTTAGATCTGTGCTATTTTGCCAAGTAAAGAAAAAGAAAGGCCACTGCAGCATTTTTAGAAATTTTCCTTTTCCATTGACCGCTTTAATTCCCCGTAGATCAATAACAACAAAACTCTGCTCAGAAGCTCAACAGGCCTCTAGGCAATGCAACCCCCTTTCCCTGAAAGATAATCTCTAGTAAAATATTTCTAATTGAGAATCTAAAGACTGTCTCTGGGCATACATTTTCAGGCACCGTTTCCAAGATCCTACCTAAGGCTGGACCCACAAATTTTGTGAATTTCCTTCTCTAATTTGGGAAAGAATTGGTGATTCTTTTTTTTAAAATAAAGATTATTAACTTTCATGCATATGTGTGCCTGCCTGTGTGTGTGCATGTCCACCTCAATTGTGCATGCGTGGTGCCCGTGGGGTGTAAGATGCTCTGGGACCTGACTTACAGGGGACAAACCTCCATGTGAGTTCTAGGCCTTGAACCTCTGGAAAAGCACCTCGTGCTCTTAACCTTGAAGCTTTCTCCCCAGCCCTCCTTAACTGCAGCTTTATGTAAATCCCCTGGCACTTATCTGAACGGGCAGCAGCGAGGAACCCGGGCCAAGTGTGAACATGACAGCATCAAAACCTGGATCTGCACCAGGCTGCCAAGGACCACTGTATGTCAAGTCAAGGTCGCCATGACAACCCTGTACAGTCCTGGCAGGGATGTAGAGCACATGGTAAAGAGGGCTTTTTGTGAAAGTGTTTTCACACAATGTGGACTTGAACTTTATTAATCAGCAGTTTCAATACCTGTGAAATGTCTTGTTTAATCAGGTCAAGGTGGGGATGGGGCAGGAAAGAGTTTTGATGGGAAAAGACATGTTAGCGATGTTAAAATGCTCGCTGTCTGGAAGTCATCAAGAACACAAAGGGTTGCAATCCAGCGAGGTGTTGCCCCTGGGGTTTCAGGACATTTCTGGAGAGGTGAAAAGCTGCTGGGAGCTGCAAGCAGGTGTCCTGTTTATCCACCAGCCACACAGAGACTGCTACTCTGGGACTCCTCGGGCCTGCCCAGAACACAGCGCCCTGCCCACCGCTCGCTCCAGCCTCTCACTGCCCCCCGCCATTGCTGGCTGACCCAGCCTCGGGCTTTTCTCCCTCCTGTCCTCAACTCCCCCCTCTCCCT
This sequence comes from Apodemus agrarius, assembly GCA_964023405.1. Classification (NCBI taxonomy): domain Eukaryota; kingdom Metazoa; phylum Chordata; class Mammalia; order Rodentia; family Muridae; genus Apodemus; species Apodemus agrarius. The sequence continues at coordinate 4,397,929 of OZ030006.1, read as the reverse complement.
ATGGCCCAGTATGTAGATCACATACAGGTGCCAGGCATATGCTTCCCATCTCTCTGTTCAACTCACGGACAGGACGGACTTCAGCCATAGCCAAGGGCTCAGAGGACGTCTCGAGGTGACATGTGAGGCCGGTGGCAGCTGGCTCTGTGCTTCACTTACTCAATGGCATTCACTGTGGAGGCTCCATGTGTACACACGGGTCAGTGGTTCCTTGAGGTCTGTGCCATAGTGTGTGTAACCCTGCTCCTCAGGAGCCAGAGCCATCCTCACGCACTCTGACAACACTTCACTCACACACACACACACACACACACACACACACACACACACACACTGTCATAGTGTGTGTAACCCTGCTCCTCAGGAGCCAGAGCCGTCCTCACGCACTCTGACAACTCTCTCTCTCCCTCTCCCTCTCTCTCTCTCCCTCTCTCTCTCTCTCTCTCTCTCTCTCTCTCTCTCTCTCTCTCTCTCTCTGTCTCTCTCTGTCTCTCTGTCTCTCTGTCTCTCTGTCTCTCTCTGTCTCTCTGTCTCTCTCTCTGTCTCTCTGTCTCTGTCTCTCTGTCTCTGTCTCTCTGTCTCTCTGTCTCTCTCTCTCTCTCTCTCTCTCTCTCTCTCTCTCTCTCACACACACACACACACACACACACACACACAAAGTTTGGGGATTACTCTAGAATCAGAAACTGCCCCAATTCTTAGTTCAGTGTAATCTCTCCTTATGTCTGCTTTTTCTCTCTGACATATTTGTTTATTTAAGTTTTTTTTTAAATGCAGTAATTTAAAAGTTCAAGAAGTTTGTATCACAAAACACTTCCAACTGTATGGCTGGTTCACCAAAGCCCTTCATAGACTGGCATCTCCAGATGTTTTCACCAGAAGTTCTCCCAAACTTGATGCCAGTGCAGGAGGGGGAGGGGCATGCACAAGCGCAGTGTGTGTAAACCCTGACATCCTCAGTAGCTGAGATGTATCATTGGGTGTAGGGGTGAGGCTGGGTGGGACTCGACTGCCCTGTTTCTGTTGCAGTCAAATGAAAGGGATGGAAAACTCTGGTGTTCCCTGATTGTGTATTTGTCTACTGGCTTTAGAAAAGGGACCGAGGGCCCCCGCATACAGAGCCCTGGTGCCATCACAGTGGGCTTTCTTTCATGGGAATCCATGAGGATTTTGTTCATTGTTTAATCATGCTCTTGTAATGTAGGCTTTTAAGAGCAGAGTTTCCATCTCGCATATGGATCCTGTGATACTCTTTCCTCTGGGCAGAGCAAAGTTGTCATCTGAGGTGATGCAGGGGGACCCTAGAGCTGCCATCCTGGTGTCTGGGAGGAAAGGACAACTTGGTGGCTCACCTAATTCCCAGGCCTGGAGAGGCTGGCGCCTTCTACTTGATGAGGTAGAAGGATTTTACCTGGCCACCACACTGGAGGGGAGACGGAGAGCTGTTACAGGCAACCCTCCATGTGCCTGCGGGTTGACTGAACACCACATCGTGTCCTGTGGCTCTATCTCCTGATGAGATGGATGGACATGCCATGGCCAGAGTCTCCATGCCTCCCCCAACCATGCAGGTGTCTCTTAGTTCACAGCTAGAGAAGCTCTGGATGCCTTGAAGGGAACAGCAGAAACAGCGGGCGATTCAAAAGCAGGAAAAGCTGAAAAGAGGGACTCTACACTGGAGTCGGATCTGAGTGACCATAGCCTGGGGACACAGATTCAGCTTGCTTCAATTCCAAGGTCCAACATGGTACCAGCTTGATTACATTTTTATAGTGACAGAACAAAGCCATAAATGGGGGCACTTTTCAAATACATTGATGGCATTGAGTCGGCAGTCACAGAAAAGTGGGGGACTCGCTGCTGTTAGCGTCATATACTGTCTGACAGCACTTTCACCCCTCTGCTGGTGTAAGTTAGGGGTCCATTAATATGTTCCAAGAAGTTTTTCCCTAAGATGATAATTCCATGCACAGGCGGGCAGCAGCAATGATTAAGGGACTAAAGACCTCCCACTAGGAGTTGTACAAAGGGCTCAAGACCTGTGACTTTCCAGCTTCTCCTCAAACACTGAAGTTCTAATAAGACATACTGTGGCCTTCTTAGGAAATCTGGTCAGGTGATCTGAGGTTCTTTTTGGCAGGAGGCATTTCTGTGAGCACCAAGCACAGAGATAGGCACACTTGTGGGAGCCCAGATGGTCCAAGTTGAATCATTTTAATTCAGTGAAGCTTTGAAAATGGCTACTTAAAAATAGCTCGCAAAAAGGTTTCAACCTTGGTTAGGCTTAGCTTGGCAATTCTCAGGGTGAAACAGATTAGTAGAAAATGGAAGAATTTTTCATTGGGCTGAGGTGTTTTCTGCTGTGTGTGAAGGTCCGGGGGCGTTTATGTCCTCTGATTAGCAGAGCAGCACAGGTAAGAAGCAGCTTGAACAGCCTTCCTTGTTTCCCAATGGGTTCCGTCTCTGTGCTCACTAAAGGGAGCTCGGGTGATGTGGGGACAGCGTGGAACGCCCTTCCTTCCATCCCCTTCCACGGAAGTACTCATTTCCAGACTCTGCTGTTGACGTGAGCCGGTTTTTGCTAACCCCACTGGATGAGAGTAAGACTTCTACCACAAGTTTGAGCCAAATTTGAAGCAAGCTTTAATTAAACACTGACCAGGATGATGGACTCTAGCTAATTCCATTCCATAGGGTCCCTAAAATGGCCCCCAGCTACATTGGCCAGGTGGTTTATAAAAGCAAATCCACAAAACTTACACACTTCCCACCTTCATCCCCTGACTTACATCAGTCTGCATACCTCTCGCTGCCTTTGTGTGATCAAGCACGTCTGATGTAGTTGGGTCAACAAAACTTGTTCAGGGAAGTAGAGGCATGTGGCTTGTGACATAGATAACTTCCAGCATCTCAGGAAGTGTCCTTAAGCAAGGGGCTTATGGGTTAGAGGCATTTTTGTTTTATTGATCTCTTAGGCACAGTAAATTAAAATTTAAAATGTAACTTTGGCTCTCCCAGTCTATAAAAAAATCATCCCAAAGTCATTCCAGGGCCACAGCCTTGGTATAGGCGTGTTCTTGGGAGCTGACTCCGTCTGGGGAACGTCTTGATGGTTCCTACATCCTTTAATCCACAGGGAGAAACGGAGTGTGAAACCTTGGTCCTTTCCCCTAAGCTTCAGCCCCCGCACACTTCCACAGGTCTTCACTGCTTCCTGCCTCAGACCCTGAGCAGCAGCTGGGTGGACAGTCACCATCCACGCTCTGCGGCATCATGCTGAGAAGGTGTGCAGGCCTCCCTCTGCCTCCCACCTCCACGCCTGTGCCACTGATTTGTTCTCTCATTTTAATATAAAGTGTGCCATGCTGGTGTGTGAGCATCGCATAAGTAAAAGGGCATCCTGCCTCACAGACCCGGACTCTGACTGGAGCAGGGATAACTTCGGAAGAGTGAAGACGCGGCCTAAAGCTGCAGGATGCTTCAGCCCAATCCAGGATAGGATTGGCCAGAGAGGAGCTTGGAAAAGGGGCATTGAGAGAAGGTAAACAGAATGCCACAGAGACTTGACACCGGGAAGCTAGTCTAGTCTCCAGATACCTCTGGACCCCTCACAGCCTCTTTGTAATTACCGCCAGCCCCTGGAGACGCCCTGGCACAGATGGGGTTTCCTTAGTGAATGTGATCTTAAGTTGGTGGTGATCCCTCTTTCTGGTTCCCCTGCATAGAGCACGGAGGGAGAGCATGGAAGGGTGGTCCTTCCCAGGCTACACGACAAGAAGCTGACAGCGCCTGCTCTAGTCCCTGGCCACGAAGGCTGACAGTGCTGGAGTGGAGAGGTTGGCAGCAGCTGGGGGTCGTGGGCTCCTAAGGTGTGCACACACACAAATGGCCACAATGTCCCTCCTGTTAACATCCAATCAGAAGGCGGATACCACTGTGTCCTGGGGTCATCCTGTCATGCTGGGAAGGCGCCCTGCATGTGTGCCTGTGTGACAGTGTGCTGTGGGGGAAGAACGAGACTGTTGTTCCTTAGGACGGCTTAGGATGAGCATTATCGACATTTGTACTCCCTCCTCCCATCTTTCGGGTTCTGACCTCACCCACCTTCTCTTTCGAGGGTGAGCCCGACTCAGGGAGCTGAGGAAGGAGGAAGGAGGAAGGAGTGGGTGGAGACGCAATCTCTTACAGACCACCTGGCAAGGACGGTCATCGGGTGCTCTCGGCAGCAGAAAATGGAAGAAGGACCAGATCCAGCTCTAACCTCTCTGTTGGGTAGGCAGCGTGGAGGAGGATGAGCTTCCTATGGCGGATAAGGAGCTAGGCTCTAGGAATTCCTAAGACCCCAGCAGAGAGTCAGAGGAATGAATTTCAGAAATGCAGTGCCTGAGAGCCCAAATTACTATGGAGATTACATTGCTTCACCAAGACATAGAAATGAGGAGTCAGCCAAAGCTATGGAAGTCTGATGCATGGAGACAGGCTGTGTGCACAGGGGCTCTCCCGGCAGTGGCAGGGGGATTGCTCCATGTATTAAGCAGGGATGTCTTGGCGTAGGAAGGCAAGTCGGTGTCCTGTGGGCAGGGCTCTGGTGCGCAGGTCTGATCGATCGGTCGTGCCTTTCCCTCACCCTTTGAGAGAGGGTCTGGTAGGGGAGAAAGCATGTTGTGGGTGAACAAGTGGCCTCTGGACCTGGGAGTGAGGAGCGCAATGCTCAGGTGTGAGGATGAGCGTCTGAGGAGTGGAGTGTGTGTTTGGATGAGTGTGTGCTTGCACATTAGAGTGAGTGTGTGCATGGGCACCTGTGAGGGACGAGCCAGGAGTGTCACAGAAGAGCATAGCTGGGGAGAGAGTGGGTGTGCAGGTGGCCTTCAGGGTCATCCTGGGCTCTGTTGCCCCAATGTTTCCCCAGGACCAGCATGCCACACTATGGTTGACTTTGCCAAGGTGACAGGCAGCTCCAAGCCGGGATGAGCCTCAGGAGGGTCCCCTGGGTGTGCTAAGGAAAAGCTGGTTGGCTAATGCTGGGGACAGATAGTATGGTTCACTGGTAGAAAGGCTCGGTGCCTATAGGAACACAGAGTTGGTGGCTGAAAAGCCAGCGCCACAGCGTTAACCAGGAAAGACATTGGCCACAGCTACAGACAGGAAAGACACACACTGTGAAGCTCTGAGTGGCCCACCCTACAGCAGGCCAGCATCCAGCAAGCCCTTGCTGCCTCTACCCATGCCTCCTGGCCTCATTTCTGGCATCTGCTTAGTTCTCAGCATGCTGCTGCCGCTAAATACTGGGGTAACCCCAGAGCACCTGGAGTGGCCACCCCCAGCCCCACCCTCTACACCCCCCCCAAAACACCCTTTTAAGGCAGATAGAATAAATTAAACATGAAAAGAACTTAGGTATTGCTATGAGGATGTGTGCTGGGGAGGAATCTTCCCCTTTATGCCAGATCTTACCGCTCAGAGACACCCAGGAGGAACTGCTGAGGACAGCTGCCTCAGCCAAGTGCTCAGAGCCAGGCCACCACTCACCCCCTTACTTAGAGCAGAGTTCTCCGCAGGGCAAGCTCTCTCCTGTGCCTCCTGGGGCTCTGTCTGCAGTGCTGCAGCTTGGGTCCCCGGAGCTAGCCAATAAGCGGAGAGAACATTGAAGAAAGGGGGTGGGGAAAGACACTAAGTTCCTTGAGCTTTGGAATGACAGTGGTTGGGTCTTGTTTAAGGACTTCTCTTCTGTGTGAATTCCAGTTCTTGTCTTTGAGACCAAATACAAGCAGTGACTTAAGTACGAAGGCTGAATGGAGAGGGCTGCAGGTGTGCCCAGTCTTGTGGGTAGTGATAGGAACCCCACATTTGCCAACTAGGACCCACATCTAAGCGTTCTCATACCCCCAGTCCCCAAATAGAACTTCTTTGGAACTATCTGTTTAAACACATGGACCTATGGGTGCATTTCACATTCAAGCCATAGCAGCCTTATTTGATGAAACATTTTTTGTTGTTGTTGTTTTTGTTGTTGTTGTTTTTTTTTCCAAGACAGGGTTTCTCTGTGTAGTCCTGGGTGTCCTGGAACTCACTCTGTAGACCAGACTGGCCTTGAACTCAGAAATCTGCCTGCCTCTGCCTCCCAAGTGCTGGGATTACAGGCATGCGCCACCACGCCCGGCTGAAACTGTATTTTTTTTTAAATTCCTCTTTCCTCTGCACTATTTCCAGACACAACATATGGGAATTCAAAACCACAGGGAATGTGCAGTGCCCCACCCCGGTCCTTGTGGTGGGTCAATATAAGATTCCCCAGAAGGATGGAGAGGAGGCAGAAGGGTAAGACTAAGACGTTTTGAGACCAAGCTCAGAAGAGACACCTGCTGCCGGTTACTACCAGAACCTGGAGGGAGGGGCTGAGGCTGGAGCAGAGGAGCCTGGGTGGGGAAGGGCTGAGGCGGGAATATTAGGAGCTCAAGTGAAGCTAAAGAAATGGAGCCCGTGTCTCAACACTAAATACATGAACCCGGAAGAAAGAGGAGAGGGCACTGTGGAGAAGGGGTCCTGGAAGCAGCCCGAGGATGGGCGGGGGCTGGGCGGGTGGAAGAGCCCGCCACAGCCTGGCCAGACAGCTCACAGCTTCTCACCGCATGTCAGCCCTTGCTCACGTAGCCCTTGCCCGCCTCTTCCCTCAGGGGTTCAACAGCGTTAAAATAGCTATATTTATTTTCGAGTGATCTTTTGATGTTGTGCTATTTTTACACAATGTAAAAAATCTCTTCATTTCCCATGTTTAGAGTCTTGAATTAAATGCTTTTCATTCCTAGAAGACAATAAGCACTGAGTCAAAGGTGTGGAAATGCCTCTGGAAGCTTCTAATAATTCTCACAAAATACAACAGGCTGGAGTTTAAAAATGTGCAGGGTTTCGGTTTTTGTCTTTTAAAAGAGAAATGGGCGTTTGAGCAACGGGATCTTTGGAGCCCCTTTGCTTGGTCTGAACCTCTGTGGTCTCGGGTAACGGCAGAGCCCACTGGCACCCAGCCTTCCCGTAGTGTTTTATGGACTCTAACACACAGGCAGGTCTAATGCCCAAGGGACTTTAATTGGTCACAACTCACACTGGGAGGGACAAGCTGACTCTGGAACTGAAGCTCCAAAATATGTGTGTGTGTGTGTGTGCATGCACGTGCTCCTGTGTGTATATACATGCTTGTATGCTTGTGTATATGCTTGTGTTAAGTGTGTTGTGTCTATAATACATGCACATATACATATACATATACATATACATATACATATACATATACATATACATATACATATACACCTGTGTGTATGTGATTGTGTGTTCTTTAATGTGAGTATGTATAATTGTGTGCTTGGGTTTGTGTGCCCTTGCGTGTGTGTGTGTGTGCGTGTGTGTGTGTGTGTGTGTGTGCGCGCGCGCGCGCGCGCGGGTGCATATGCATGTGGAGGCCAGACAACATTCTTGGCTCTCAGTCCCCAGGAGCTACCCCCCTTGTTTTTGTGAGATGTGGTTTCTCAAGTAGGCTGGAGTATCTAGCCAGCAAACTGCGTGGTGCCCAGCTCTTTGAATGGAGCTCTGAGAATCAAACTCAGGTCCTCAGTGCTTGGGTTTACAGACTAAGCCAGCCTGCAGCAGTTTTAACCTCTCAGCCTCTACAATACTCCATGCCCAGTGTCCGCCCCTCCCTTCTCCTGTGTCTGCGGCTTCCCTCCATTCCCCACCCCCAGCCTCCCTGCCTTTTGTAACCCTTTCGCAGCCTCTCCCTGTGGGGCCAGCTCTGCTGAGCCCGGCCCTCAGCTGCTCAGCTGCACCTGACTTGGGGGCTGCCCTGGAAAGTCACATCCATACCCTGCCATTCTCCTGCAGCCACGCTGTGGGACTCTCACAGCCTATCCTTCAGCTTCTGGTGTTTGCTAAAGTCTCCATTCTTCCCATTTTTGCTCACTTCTGCTAGAGTCCCTGGTTTTTGCAGAATCTTGGCCCTGACTTTGACTTTTCTGTGTGAGTGGAGGATCCTTTAAAGGCACTTTACTGGTGTTTACTTCCCCTCCTCCCGCCCCTCCCCCTTCCTGCCTACCAGTCTTCTTCCAGTTCCCTCTGCTTTCATGACGCCTTTTATTTATTTGTTTATTTATTTATTTATTGAGGTACAAAGACTTGAGAAAATGCATGTTAATTATCTGGGTGTGGATTAAATTAATTAGCATGATGGCCTGTGGTTCCACCCACGTTCTTGTAAACAGCATTAATTCTTCTCTGGTTGGATAGGATTCCATCACTTACATGCACCGCATTTTCTTTATCCTGTTGTCTGTTGATGGGCACATGGCCCATTTCGTGACTTTGCTGTTGTGAACAGGATCTCTGAGAACTCGGGCATGCAGGTCTCTCCATAGTAAGCTACCATTCATTCCTTCAGGTGTGCGCATAACCAAGAGGCCACATCTGAATCCAAGAAGCCTTCTGGTTCAAGATTTTTGAGGCATCTCCATCCTGATTTCCATGACAGCTGCTCTAAGTTCTGTCGATCATGTATAAGTCCGGGCACCCTCACCAGCCGGGTGTGTTTTCCTTAATGACAGCCATCATCATAGGGTAACGTGGAAATCCCAATGTTGGTTTTTTTTTAAAAAAGATGAGTGCATGATGTAAACTCTAATCCAGACTGGTCCACTGACACCAAGTTCATGCCACTGCAACATGTACAAAAAATTTATAATAATTTTAGCTCCGTGCAATACATGTCTGAGGTAACTTCCATGTCCCAGGGCAAAAGGTGTCAGGAAAGAAGATCCATGTGCATATGGCCTGGATTGTTGAGGGAAATCCAATGTCTGTGTCTGTGATGATTCTCAAACGCTAGCCAGGAGGGCTTGCTTGCTCTAATCAGAGATTCAAGCTTAATTTTTTTTCCTGGTGTTCTGTTTCTTTCTATTAAAAAGCTTCTCCTAAAATTCTCATTTGATGAGAATTGTGATTCAGGAAGGCTCAGGTCTTTCCCAGGTGAGGCATGCTAGTCACTCTTACCTGTCGCTCTCAAGACCCATTTCTTCCAAGAGGTCTAAACAAATGTAAGTCTCAGCAAGCATGGCCATCTTCACCTCCAGGGTGCTGGCCAACTTTTCTTTCACCCAACATGGGAGGGAGCCTGGCAGAGCCAGGAGCTCTGTCTGCTCTGCCAGGCAATATTACACGGGGTCAGGGACTGTGTCATGTGCTGTCTGCATACCGACTGCATCTCCTGGCACCTGCTAGGCCATGGCCTTCACTGCCATGCGTGAGCACAGCTGTCAGGCCAAAGCACCCTGACTCTGCCTACAAATCATGAGGGAAGAAAAGCTCGCCCTACAGGAAGATGCCAAGTGCCCACTGTTACGTCATTAGACAGAAATGGGTTTCTCAGGATGGTAAGGAATACATTTTCTAAATCATCTTAAGAAATCTTTCTTTTAAAATATTTTTATTATTTTGTTTTGTTTTATATGTGTGCGTCTGATCGTCTACATGTGTACCACATGCAGACAGGTACCCATGGAGGCCAGAAAAGGGCATCAGATCCTGTGGAGGTGAAGTTAAGTACAGTTGTGAGCCAAACCCAGGTCCTCTGCAAGGGCAGCAACTGTTCTTCCCTGCTGAACCATCCCAGAAGCCCTGAGTACTCTCCCTGAGACAGCCTTCCATGCAGACCAGACTGGCCTTGGACTCATCCTGTAGCTAATTAGCTTGAATTTCGGATTCTTTTGCCTCTACCTCCAGGTTCTGAGACATGTTCCACCATGCCTGGTTTGATGTAATTCTGGGGATTGAAGCTGAGACCTTGTGTAAGCTACACCCCCACCCCTGACACTGTTTTTCTTTTGCTTATCCATGAGCTAGCCAGTTGATTTCTTCTTAGAAGAACAGGGAGGGAGACAGTGTGGGCATTCCTACCTGCTTGTCAGGACTCAGTCACAGATTCTCTCAGGACTAGCTTCTGTAGCCTAACAACCCAGGTAGCTATGTCCACCACCCCTCCCCTCGACAGTTCCCCAAGCACAAGCCACAGGCTGCATGTATCAGTATCTTACAGCTAAAGTGTGTAAGAGAGGGCTCGTAGGGAAAAGGCCAAGCACACAAAGTCTGTGTCACTCCTGGACCTGCTTGCTTTGACAATCCTCTGAGGCCATTTCAAGACAGGGTTGTCATATTTTAGAACATCCCCCCAGTACATAATTTTTGCAAACAATTCCCAAACAACTAATGGCAACTACATACCAAGAACAACACATAAATTAAACTGAATGGCTGATATCTAATATAAAGTTTGGGTTCCAGCAAAATAGTTGTCCTAAGGACTGCGTGGCCCTATGCCTGTTGGTTTAGTGAATAAAGTTCCCCCAGACCATGGCCTGGACAGTAAAACAGAAGGCAAAGGCAAACTCTTTGCAAAGCAGAGTTCCCCTGGAATTAGAAATCCATGTTCCCTCTGTCTCACGTGTCACCACACCAGGTGCCCCATTCTGTCACACTAAGAACTACTTTAGGATGTCAGGATGCTGTACCTGTGCAGTGATACCCACAGGACCCTGTAGTCCACCCCGGGTGTCCACCCCAGGGATGTGGGATTGCGCTGCATGGACCAACGGTAAACCTCAGCATGGGCTGAAGCTCAGAAGCTCTGTGGGCTGCCAGGACAGTGTCAGCCTGGCTGCTGCTAACCTCTCTGCCTGAGCACAGCATGATCAGTCTCCCTGCTGTGACTCTGGGGCCCAACTGCTCTATTTACATTTTAATATCCATGATCCCATACTCACTGTCCTCTAAGTAAAATCTTATCTAATGAAGAAATGAAAAAGATGTGGTTTTAAAATTCCGTTTCATCAGTACTCATTTGGGGATGAAGAGGTGGCTCAGTGCTTGAAAGCACATGCTGCCCCTTCAGAGGACCTGAGTTAGTTCCCAGCATCCATGTCAGATGGCTCACAACCACCACTAACTCCAGCTCCACGGGACTGACACCCTCTTCTGGCTGTTGCAGTCACTGCACTCACATGCATACTTACCCCACCCAGCACACACACACACACACACACACACACACACACAAAACCTCAATAACTATTTGATATATACCTACTCCGAACTGGGAATGACTTCAGGCTTCTATCCTTGTTCCCAGCTTCTTTCCCCAGAACAGAGGTCTTTTTATTCTAAGCATGAAGACACACACGCACGCATGTGCATACACACACACACACACACACACACACACACGCTATGCACACATGCACACAAACACCTGCTTTATATCCAGGCAAGTTGGTCAGACCCATCTGTGGCTTTCTCTTTCACAGGCAGCACCAAACCAGGCAGCTGACCATCAAAGACAGGTGCGTTGGTCACTCAGCCAGCAGCAGGAGTTGCTAGGCACCTGCTCCATCCGTGCTGCGTGGGCTCTGGAATGCCACACACATGTTAATAAGGAGACGCAAACAAAGAGGTGCTTGTCAGTGGGTGATGGTGCTAAGGAGCGAGATAAAGGAAGGGACAGGGAGTGCTGAGGAATGCTCACTAGAGAGGGAGATCATTGCAGCCAGCCTCGGGGACAGCAGTGTGAGGGGGAGGGGCTGCATGTGGAGAGAGCACTGCCCTTCCTGGTTATGAGCCTCTTCTCTCCAGAGCCAGGGTGCAGGAGCCTCCGGGGCTCCAGTGCCGTTTGTTCCTGTCAGTCAAGCAGAGTGCTGCTGCTGTGTCTTTACTGGTCCAAGTTCAGCAGGACCGGAGCATGTCACACAACTGTGAGAAGAAAGGAGAAAAGCAAGAACAAACCACACTAGACGGTACAGAGCAATAGCCAGAAACATCTGGAGAGAAACACAGGTGGGGACCAGGAGGTCAGTTCCTACATAGTTAGCCAGTGTTCTGGGCTATTTTCTCTTTAAAAATAAAATCGCTTTATTCTAAATAACTCCCAAATACAACATCACATTTGCCCATCTGCAAACTCAAGGCATCTCTGAAATTCTATGCAGCAAAAAATCTTCTTCTGTGGCCATTCTGAAGGCATGGAGCTGTTATGAACCAGAGGTTTACCCAAGGTTTACACTTCCACTACTGTGTAAAGGGCCTTGTCATCCAAGTGAATTTTCCACATCTTCAGTTTAAGCATCGTGATTAAATCAATCCTGCATTTGCATGCTGGCCTGGCCTCAGGGTTTCTCTGAAATCTTCCCTGAGTTCTGGGCATCCCCAGAAACCATTTAATCTCAAAAGAGTAAGGCCAGGCCGGCAGATTGCTGCTCTGCCAGGAAGGCTCCCTCGCTGTTTCCTGTTCTTAGTGCTGGTAAGAACTCCTAAAACCCCCAGCAACTTGGCAGTGCAGCAAGTGCTCCACCGCAGAGTCCACATCCAACCTGGCTGCAATACTTGCAATCAGGCCTGGCTATCAGCACGCGGTGACAGCTGCTGCAGGAAAGGCTGCTGCAGGGGCTGAGCTGCATGTGTCCGCCCTGGAGCAGCTAGCTCTCAGCTGAGAGGCACAGCTGGCCAGAGGGGCCACTCGGGAACACCGGCTTCAGTGTCCATGGGTTATCCTGAGTATATGCCCACTTGGCATATACTTTAAGGTATACTTTGTGCACCACTGGAGATACCTTGATTTCTTTTCACAGTGTAAGAACACGGTGAAGTACTAATGTGCGTGCCTCCTCAACTAACACAGACCGCACATGTGACATTTTAGGGTGATGGCGGGCTATGGACACCATCTAAGAGAATGTAGAAACCTGCTTGATAAATCATGCACAAGCGCTGTGATGGATGTGACTGTGTCATTCCTCGGTGCACCCACTTAGAGTTGTTTCATATTTTATTACTTCGTAGACCGTTTTGTATGTTTTGATCCTAGTCACAGCTCTTCCAAATCCTCTAAGATCCATATCTGTTCCCTTCCCACTCAACTTAGTGTTCTTTTGTTTTCATTGGCTGTTTTTAACCTCTCAAGTCCAAGTTGTGCTGTCCCTATATTCTTGGCTTCTGTCATCTCCCACTGGAGTATGTAAACGTCCCGGGGACTATGCCCTTAGAGAAAACTGACCCCTCTGGTCTCAGCAGCTATCAGCTGCTTATAGTTCCTCAGCTGGGGGTGGGACTTCTTTCACGATAGGATGTGGTCTGACTCGAGCTTGCATAGGCTTGCGCACGCTGGCATAACCACTGAGAGTTCATATGTAGTGACCCTGCTCAGAAGACACGGTTTCCTTGCAGTCTGTGGATCGTACAGTCTTTCACTCCATCTTCTGCAATGATCCCTGAGCCTTGGCAAGAAGAGATGTTCTAAATGTATATCTATGTCTATGTCTATATATCACACACATACATATAAACCCTAGTTAGGGCTGAGCACTATATAGTCCCTTATTCTCTGCACCAGTGTGTGACTCTGCGTTACTCTATTGATTACAAATAGAAGTTTCTCTGATGAGGACTGAGAGATGCGCTGATCTATGGGCGTAACAAGAAATCTTTAGGAGTCAGCTATGTCCATTTAGCAAAGTAACAGCAGTAGATTCTCTCCTAGGGCCTCATTTAAAGACTGTCCCCCAGTGAGTCAGACTTCCTGAAGCCCTGTCTCCACTTACTAAATCTTGCGCTGCAGTTGATGCATCTAGAACCACCCGCCGTCTACCTTTCTCTGAGCACTGTGGAGCATGCAGATATGGGTGCTGTATCCCGGTGCCCCTCAGACACATATTTAGTAGTTTTTAAATAAATAGACTCCCTGATAGAGTTCTAGATCAGGAGGAACTCATGAGGAACCAGCTTTCCTAGAGGGGCTGTAGACATCAAATGGTTGGCATGTGGCAACAGGGTGTCATAATCCTCAGTGGTGACGCAACTGGTGTATTACTTTTATCGAGTAACTGAGGTTCTATCTATCTCTGTCACTCCAGCAACCCTAACTGAGCCCAGGAGATCATGGAAAAAAGGGTCTGAAAGTGGGAGAGGAACTTGTAGGAAAGGAGGAGGAGCCTAGTGGGGAGTTGGGGAGGGGAAGGCTGATGAAAGGGAATAGAGGCTTGAAAGGAGATCGCATCAGGTGTTCCGGGTTGGAAGATCAGAGCACATTGTATGTATGAATGTATGTGTGTGTGTGTGTGTGTATGTATGTATTTTATACTCTAAAATATATAATATATATGTGTGAAGGTATAAATAATAAAAACATTTATAGTTTGTTCGTTAAATTAGAAACTACAGAGAGCCAGTGGGGTAGGAGCTAAGGGGTCTCCATGGGACTCCTAATTTGATTGACGGCAAATTCTCCCTACAGGAGCCTGCCTAGTCTATATGTTCACACCCTCTCCAGCTTGGGTTGAAAATCCCAGCCCTCCCCTGTGAGCAGCATTGGCTGTCATGTAAGTCCTGTGACCCCAGGGACTGAGATGCGTAGCCTTGTGACATGCACTCCCTTTCTCCAATGGTGCCAATGTTGTAGCTGTGAGGGAAAGGACTTAATTAGCTTGGGCAGACTTACTGGGTTTGTGTTAATCTGAAGACTCAGAATCGATTCCCAGGGCTCATCTGCCTACCCTTGTAGTCAGCATGGGACCCTGTACCCGTGAAATCGATGTTTACTCTATGAAATATTGCCTCCACAATCTATTTACCCAGTATGCCTTACCCCCACTGGACTCGCAAGGCTCAGCTTAGCCTTGAAGGCCCAGTGGTTGTGTCTGTTATGCATTAGTAGCATCTGCTATAAAAGTCTGGACTGTCTTAGAGCACATGCACTGAGTGCTCAGTGCACTTACTGTGACAGCATGTGTGAGTGCTCACTGCACCTATTGTGACAGCATGTTAGGTACTTTACTTTTGCTGTCCTAACATATACTGACAAAGCAGCTTAAGGGAAAAGGGATTTTTGTTTGCTTTTTGTCCAGGGTTCAAATGTACAGGACAGGCAAGCATGGCAGCAGGAGGCGGAGGCAGCGGGTCGGGTCGCATTTCACACCCAGTCAGGCAGCAGGTCGCATTTCACACCCACAGTCAGGCAGCAGAGAGAGGAACGCTGAGTCTCGGCTCATTTTCTCTTTGTATTCCCTCCAGCCCCTTAGCTCACAGAACGGCGATTCAATGGGTACAGTGTCTCTTTCCATCTAAAATATCCAGTTCTAGATTGTCCCTCAGACTTGACTCTGTGCAGTTCTAGATGCTTTTAAGTCTACAGTGTTAGCCATCAGAGATGGGGACGGGAACAATAATGAAGGACCAGGTGTCTCAGTTAAGGTTCCTATTGCTGCAACAAAACACCATGATCAGAAAGCTAGCTCGGGCGGAAGGGGCTTATTTGGTCTCCACTTCCACATTGTAGTCTACCCCTGAAAGAAGCCAGGACAAGGACTCGGAGACAGACCATGAAGCCGTGGAGGGATGCTGCTTCCTGGCTTGCTCCCCAGGCAGTGCTTGGCCTGCCTTCTTACAGGACACAGGGATGGAACATACAATGGGTTGGGCCCTCCCCCATCAATACCTAACTTAGGAAATGTCCTACAGTTAGACCATGCAGAGACATTTTCTCAATTAAAGTTCCTTCCTTTCCCATATCTCCAGTCTGTCAAGCTGACATAGGACGAGCCAGCACACCAAGGAACATGGAGAGTCTAGTTCTAGTCTGCCATTATTCCCTCATTTCTTCTTGTACAGAGAAACAAGATGGACAGACACGGAATGCATCCAAATTCCTGCAAAGCAGAACATGGACAGAAAATAGCCAGGAAAGCAAGACTAGAGAACTTGGCTTACGTGCTCACAAGACATGTTGAATTTAGCTTTTGCTTTAGAGGTAGGCAAATGGGTTGTTCTGGGTGTGAGATTTGCTTTGAACACAAATATGGTTGATGATTATCAGAACCAGTAAGGAAATTACCAAAGTGCCTAAACGCTGTTTTATAGGCACACGATATGTTGATATTTATTTCAAATCAAAGAGCTGGAGGCCCAGTTCTCCCAAAGTCAGAAACCAGAACAGAAGGTGGAGTGTAGCCAGAGCTTGGCTCTGCATTCAGAGCAGGGGTACTCCCTGCTGTTGTAGCTAAGAGTAAGGGAAGGAGAGGCTGGTGGGATACTATACTCAGCTGCCATGCTGTCCCGGATCTGGAAACCTCAGCCCACACAGAGGCCTCAACTGCTTTCAGTGGGTGAGAGACCCTAGACATGTGGGGCAAAGCATCTCCCTGCCCTACCCCAACCCCAGTCTCCCAGGAAGACTGGAAATATAGGCTCAACACATGACTTTAGCAGGTCCTGGCTCGACCTTGAGGAAGTGTGTGGTTTCCATATTTGGAAAAACAGGATATATAATCACAGCCGCTAATGTTTCCATATTTCTGATGGTACCTCTTCTACAGGAGTTCCCACCTACAATCTCAATGGGAATCTTTTCTTTTTTTAAAAAAAATTTGTTTAATCTTTTTTTTATATATATACTCCAGATTTTATCCCCCTCCCAGGCAACCCTCTGGCTGTTCCACATCACATATCTTCCCCCACTGCCCCCCCTCCCTGGGGCCTCCAGTCTCTTGAGGGTTAGGTGCATCTTCTCTGACTGAACCCAGACCAAGCAGTCCTCTGCTGTATATGTGTTCAGGGCCTCATATCAGCTGGTGTATGCTGCCTGGTTGGTAGTCCAGTGTCTGAGAGATCTCAGGGTCCAGGTTAATTGAGACTGCTGGTCCTCCTACAGGGTCTCCCTCCTCCTCAGCTTCTTCCAGCTTTCCCTAATTCAACCTCAGGGGTCAGCAGCTTCTGTCCATTGGTTAGGTATAAATATCTGCATCTGACTCTTTCATCTGCTAGTTGGGTTTTTGGGAGTGCAGTCATTATAGCCTCCTTTTTGTGAGCACTCCATATCCTCAATACTGTCCATCTGCTTTCCGCTACCTCTGACCCCCACCATGGCTGAACTTTTGATTGGCTTGCCTCAGGTGATGCAGTGTACAGGTCAGGCTGGTAACTGGGTACTGAGCCTGTGATGTCAGGTCTAGACTCAGACAGCCAATCAGAAGGCCATCATGAGAGACAGGTGCTTCACAGAGGGAGATGCCCATGCTGATCTCTGTCTCCTCCCAGGATGCCTGAGACCCTGCAGCCCACCTCCACTCTGCCTTCATCGCTGTGTCCACATCATTGCAGACCAGTTAGCAGTGATGTAGCTTGGGAGCTCAGGTGCCAAAGAAGGTCTTTAACAACTCTCATCTGCAAGAGCCCTCACTGAGGAGAGTGAGAACACAGGAAGACTCTCTTCCACAACCTTCTTTAGAGGAAGGTATGAATGAGATGTACACCTCATCCCATCTGTATACCTCAATCAAGACTCATTCTATCTTAGTCATACTACACCTTACTGTAATCTCCTGAGGATGGATAAACTCTAATATGGAATGACAGAGATCTATCTTCAAAGTGTCGAAGGAAGACCTGTGTGCAAAAACTCACTTTAAAAATGTGTTGACCTCCACTTCTAAGTATGTCTTCCTCCATCCTTTCTCCTCTTGCTTCCTCTCCCCCTGCTACCTCTTCTTCCCCCTGTAATCGTCTCCCTCTCTTTCCTCTCTTACCTCTCTTTCTCTTTTCTCTCTCTTCTTCCCCTATCCCCCCTTTTACTATCCCCGTTTTCTCTCTCCTCTCTGGTGAATAAATGAGAATAGCAATGTCCCAAAGGCCTGCTCTCCCCTAGAATAGACCAATAACAAGCAAAGTCCTGCCCTGGACACTTCAGAATGAAGCCAGAGGGCAGCTCGGACCTTCCCTCCCTTGCAGCCATGTGAGTACTAGGCCTCCCCTACTCTCTCTGGTATCATGGACCACCTGACGGCTCCAAGGTTTACAGATGTCAGCAACAGATATTAAACCCTCCGGAACTCTGCAAACTCTGCTGGGAAAATTTCAAATGCCCTTGTTACATGCGGATCACAGGCATGTGACTGCAACATTGCTGACTTTGTAACTTTCTACATACTGCTGAATTCAGAAAACACTAAAAATGCAGTAGGCCTAAGGTCTGGCTTATTAAAACGGAAGCAGCAGGACTACAGAGCACATGTGGCTTGGGCAGCCTTGGTATAGTACCTTGGTGTGATCGGCTTCCTCAGTGTGGGAGCTCGTGTGCGCAGTAGAACGGGTCCTTGCTGCTTTCTTGTACCGTCTGACTCCTAAGCGTGGCGAGGAGCTTCTGCACGGAAATGAGCACTCTGCTATAAACACGACACAACTCCACTTCTCACTCTTGCTTTCAATAGTTCTTTTATATATTTGTGAGTGAGTAAGCGTGTGTGTGTGCGTGCGCGCGTGTGTGCGCGTGCAGGGATCATATATGTGTGGGTGTCCAGGGAGGTCAGAAGAGAGCATATGAGCCCCTGCAGCTGGAGCTGCAGGCAGCTGCGAACAGTTCTATGTGGGTGCTGGGAACTGGACCCGGGTCCTCTACAAGAGCAGTAATCTCTCTTTACCTTAATCCATCTGTCCAGATGCAACCATCCCCAATTTCCCTTAAAGAGACCAGAAAGATCTACGTTGTTCCACTTTGTGCCTTAAAATGATCTGCTTTCTAAAGTGCAGGAAGCCCCGCAGGAGCTGGCCATCGCTCAGTCATCACTGGATGGCAAGTCTCTGTAGGCGTTTCAGAAGTACAGTAGACCTTCTCCACCTCAGCCCGCAACACTGGACCCGGGGCCTCGAGCAGAGCAGCCAAGTGTTCTAGAACAGACCACCTTCCCCAGACACGCTTATGGAATCCCTGGGAGCCAGTTACAGAGTTGGCTCTTGGGAATGCTCTCAGAACAGAATATGAGTGGTATCTGCCCTGGGTCTGTGAGCAGGTGAGGAAGGACTGAAGCCACATGTGGTTCATGTTGTCTTCTCTCTGATGAAGACTTGAGCACATTGGGAGATGTCTGACTGACTGCAGAGATGGAAAACACCATGGTTTGGGCACTAAGTCCCTCCCAGGCTTCTGTGTTAGAGACTCGACTCTGAGCATGACCAGGAGACAGAAAGGCCCTTTAAAAGACTCCTAAAGTGGGACTTCTTGATAGGAGGCTAGGTTATTGAAGATCCTCAAAAAGATTAAATTCATTCTTGTGGGATCCAGTTAGATCCTGCAAAATAAAAAAAAAAAAGTCTTAAAAGCAACCCTGGTTTCCTGTCTTTCCATGTGATTTCCCCCTTACACACAGACATCGCCTGTATATATAAGACGAGCCTCTCATGATGTTCTCCATGCGTATGTACTTCAAGAGAGCTCTTGCCACAGGCTGGACCACTGGGGCTGCCTTAATTTGGAGTCTATCCTCCCAAACTGAGAGTTAAGTAGACATCTTTATGAAGTGGCCAGCCTCAGGCAGTTCTCTAAAGCAATGAGAACAGATTACTACACTCTGTTTCCAAGAAGGGACTTTGACGAGGACATATTCTGTCTGTGAGGGAATGCTCAGTGTGCCTCCCGAAACGACAGACATCTGCAGCCAGATCCTCCTCTCAAAATGCCAGGGTGGCCACCCTTGTGCGATTCAATTCAGGGGATTGAGTTCAAGTTGAAGCAAAACCTTTAGGGGAGAAAGAAGAAAGGAAAGAGAGGAGAGAATGGAGCGTGGTGACCGCAGAGAGCTTACAGATCTTTGCTAAGTGTGCGAGTCCCAGATAACAAGATTTAAAGAAGGGAATTAAGCCCTTGGGTATGAAAGTTTTGAATAAAGATGAATTTTTTAACAGAGAAAATGGCATTACATCAGTTTAGCCATGCTCAAAATCAATTAATACTTAATAAAAGCTGAGAGCTTCCGATAAGCTTCTGACAGCATGCTGGGATTCTCTGTAGGCTGCCTGCTGGGTGCCTACACTGTCCTGCAGACACCTCGGTGCTCAGTAGTTTGACACAATAACCCATTATCTGTAATGGTCCCACCTAAGCTGGCCTGTCCTTGGCCACTCTTCCTCACGGGTCAGCTTACTGAACAGCTTGCTAGTGGCCTGGTCTCAGCAGAATGTGCCGGGGTATTTCAGCTGCCCCACTTGCTCTCCTATCTCCCCTCTCCTTCCTCCCCTCCTGAATCTAGGAGCGGTTGTCTGTGCAAGACCACTGCAAGAGTTCAGGGCAGAAAGTAAATGCATGCATAGGTCTCTTGAGAACTGACTCAGGCCAAGTGTGTGGTCCTACCCCCTCATACGGATCCGAGCAAGTCAAGTGGCGGAGGAACATTGCTCATTCCTTTGTGGAAGCAACCACAGTACCATGTAGATGACAGGTAAAGGGAGCACAGGGACGGAGATGTGGAGCACTGGTGCCAACGACCACACTTTGACTGACAGGGAATCTCATTTACACATCTGGCAGTCCTGGGCCCTGACTATGGTAGACCGAGCCACCAGTATGTGGACTTTCCTTACCTTCTCCTCTCACCGCCATTGTGGTGCCTTCGCAGACACCCAGGTTCAGACTGCTGCATCAGCAGTGAGCATTTGCTCTTGGAGTTACTTTCTATCATCAGGGGTAATTCCATCTCCCTTAATTACCCTCCACAGTGAGGAGCACCTGCCACCTGCAGGGCTCCTGAGGACAGCGGACAAGGACTCACAGTTACTAGCTTGTTGCAGCGGATCCACAGCTATGTGAGGAATCTTAGAAGTAGGTGGACCAGTGGGGGTTTGGATAGTTAATACCTGAAGGAAGCAGAGAGCTCTGAGAACTGACAAGAACTACGGGAAGGAGCTGCTGTCAGGATGTGGCTTTGTCGGTGACTTTTAGGTGTATGTGTGTGCGTGTGCGTATCTGTGTGCATGTGTGTATCTGTGTGTCTGGGCGCCCATATGCATACCCATGTGTATGCCCAGTCCTCTTTTATATCCTAACTTTTTGGGTTTTCACTGAAGTTGGAGCTCACAGTTTCTGGCAGGCCATCTGACCAGTGAGCTCCAGGGATCTTCCTGTCCCAACTCCCATCGCTGGGGTTGAAGATGCGTGCCCCGCCCAGGGTTTCTTAGATGCTGGGGAGCAAACTTGGGTCCTCATTCTTGTGTAAGAAGCACTCCACAAACTGAGCCTTCTCCCCAGCAATCTGGACTTTGGCTACATAGGAAATGATGATAAATTATATTTCCTCACACTCTGAGTTGTTCTTTAGAAGAACATCTGCACACACAGCTTGAAGTCCCCTTACCCCAGCTGAAAACATATCTTTTTTTTGCTTCTGTAAGGTTCTCAAGACTTCTGCCCAGAGCTCTCTGGGATCATGTGATCACGGTTGACATGGAGACTTTTTGCAAGTTGCGACCTTGGGCAAATGATGGGCTGGAGTGTGAGGAATCTTGTGTTTATGGGTGTTTCTCTTTAGCCAGCCCCCTGCTCATGTAGCTCCAGTGACGGCTGCTAACAGCTTTGAAGAAGTGCACAGTGATCTGTTTTGTCACAAAATAAGGTTACCTTCTGCGTTTTCTTTATATTCATGGTTTCAAAAATGAGTGTAGAGTAAGACCTAAAATAATAATTTGATTCCATGTTCTATGAAAATCAGTATCAAACACAATACAAATTTCTTTCCAGGTCTTTGATGCCTGACAGACAAAGCCTGGATGGGCTGGAAAGGCTATATTGTTTAGGTCTTGTCTTTGATATTTTAAAATCATAATTCCTAAGAAATTTAGTCTGTGATACAGTTCTTCTCCTTATGGTATTATCTGGAATGATGTCTGGGCTGACTGAGAAGTTGGTAGCTTCTATGCAAGGGCTTTAGTGGACTGCCTAGATCTGTTCAGGGGATTTCCTCAGGCTCTGTACAAAGGTTTCAGTGGACTGCCTGGATCCATCACCCAGTTTTCCTCAAGCTGGTTTTTGTAGCTCAGACTAGAATTCAACAAAATATCTCATAGTTAGTCCGTGAGGCCAAACCAGCAGCTAGCTGTCAAGAATGTGGAAAGAAGCTGTTAGGGAAGAAAAGACACAGAGGAAGACAGTAATCACATACGTCATCAAGAAGCAGATGACTCAGCAGCTGAGAAGCATCACCGCCCTTGCACCCTGAAGCTGTTGGGTGGCTCACTATTACCTGGGACTGCAGCTCACCATCCCTGCCTGGCCTCTGTGGCTTTGGGAACCTGAACATGCATGCAACATGCATGCACTCAAATATTAAAAATGTAATCTTGCATTTTAGGAGGGGAACGGAAGGGAGCACAGCAGGGAGGAAGCTAGGCATTCCTGTTAGCATAGGGAGAGAAGTAGACCCCATTTTACCCTCTTACTGTTTGCTTTTAAGGAATGGTGGGTAGCTGCGGTGGCATACAAGAGCTGGCTGTAGTGGAAGCCCCGTGCGCAAGCCTTACTCTTGCCTACTGTGGTCTGTTTTCCCAGTCCATTACAGGCTCATGACCTACTAAACCCCCACCTGCCTGGTCTCAGTAGGATCTGGTAGGCAGTGTGGCTCCTGGCCTCAGGGGTTGGGCTTCTCCTGGATGGGCAACCAGCAGTTGCAGGCTAGAAAGGAGCAACTGGAGATTAGAAGCCTGCCTAGTGGTCATTGCTGAAGGTCCTGGCAGGTGGAGGGAAGGGTCCCACTGAAGATGGGAGCGTTGACAGCAAGCATCCCTGGCCCTGCGATGGAAGAGACTGATGAGAAGAAGCGGTGACTAGGTGACTGGCGCAGGTACATCCTGCTGGGTGGACCTCGCACACCAGAGCTGATGGAGCTCAGTGCAGCAAGAAAGGAAGCTAAGGGGCTGGCTGCAGAAGTAGATCTCAGCCTGGCCTCTGTCATCTGTGAAACATCCCAGAATCTTTCTGAGTGCCCACAAGTGAGCTCATGTGCTATATCGAGCTACCTTTGAAATCGCAAAGGCGGTCAACAGCAGTCCCTTCCTTGCCAAAGCGAACGCTTGCATAACCAGCCACCAGGCTCCAGGGAAGGCTCCTGGTGATCCTGGCAGAGACCATCCCAGCCCTATTCTGACAGCTTCTGGGATTATGCCTATGTTATACTATCTCCCAGGACCCAGTTTCCCACTAGAGATCTGGGGCAGAAGACCCTACTTATGGACTGCCATGGGAACTTGCAGCCATTCCTCTGTATTTGTGAGCAATGATGTCATTGTCACCTAGGTACCCAGTCCCTTCTGGAACATGGCCTTGTTTTTGTATGTTCCTTCCTTGTGCCCTCAAGCATTTGATATTATCTCTAATTACTGAAAATTCCAAATACAATATTAATTCCATTTCAATGGTTGCTGTGTGTATCATAAGCCATCTCTGGCTTGCTCATGATATCTATTGCAATATAAGAATCATGTGCAATTGTCCTACCACATTGCCTATGGAGTAAGGACAAAACCGTGCCTTTAAATGTTATGTACAGATGGAATCCTTCCCATTTTTGCTTTGTAGTTGGTTGAACCGAGCCGTTGATAGTGACCATGCTGTATATAACTAACTGTGGTGGAGGCATGCCCTATGCACCCAACTTGTCTTTAGTGCTATTTGGTTCCGGGAACAGAGTTGCGGCAGCGTTGTTCAGTGGGGAGACACCTAGTTGAATGGGGGCCTGGCCTCCAGTCTTGCTCATTAGCTCAATGAGAAGCTCAAGTCTTCCTAAGATCCTGGAGGTTTAGAAAGAGGTTGTGGAGAACATGTTACACATGATCTATTTGTTACATGGACCCTGGGGACCCACTGTCTTTCCCAGCCTGGGTGTCACTATGTGAATACCTCCAGATTGTGCTCTGTACCTCTTGGTAATGTGGTAAATAAATGGCTAAAGGAACACGATACTTTCTACTCAAGTCTTTCCTCTGGGATGGATGAGCTTGGGTCAATTGTGAGACTCTCATACTGCTTCTGCCTCATTCTTTGGAGAACGATTCATTATTTTTGTTAATGAGTTTCACAGCACTTTGTATTTCAAAATAACCATCAAATGTGTGCATTGGGTCATGTGTCTTAGTTAGGGTTTCCATTGCTGTGAAGCAACACTGTGACCAAGGCAGCTCATAAAGGGCAACAGTGAATTGAGGCTGGCTTACAGTTTTAGAGGTTCAGTTCATTACCATCAAGGCAAGAAGCAATGTGTAAGCATGGCAGGATCCAGGCAGACATGGTACTAGAGAAGGAGCTCTGCGTCTTAATCAGAAGGCAACCAGGAGGAGTCCGTCTTCAACCAGGAGGAGTCCGTCTTCAACCAGGAGGAGTCCGTCTTCTTGAAGGCAGCCAGGCAGAGGCTATCTCTGTCCTGGATGAAACTTGAGCATGGGACCTCAAAGCCCACCCCTACTGTGACACACTTCCTCCAATAAGGCCACACCTGCCCCAACAAGGCCACACCTCCTACTAGGGCCACTTTCCATAGGATGCACATATTCAAACTACCACATCAAGCAACCCAGGGAATGGTCCAGAGTCTCCTATGAGACTCATATTCCCTCCTGCTCCTCAGAGTAGCAATCAGGAATCCCCAGTTACTTCTTTTATCTTGGCTCTTATCCTACCATAAAAACCTCTTAACTGCCTTAACCTGTTTCATTTTTTAAAAAGTCTTACTTCTATTTCTCCATCCATTTTGAAAAATAAGTTGGTTATTCTAAATTCATGGCTTGTAGTTATTTGCATCTAGAGTTTGAAATATTTCTTTTTTATTTCTTCTTCCTTCCTCCTTTTTGTTTCCTTCCCTCTCTTCCTTCCTTGTTTATTTTTTTTTCTCCTCACAATTTCCATGTCTGACCACCACTCTTACTGCATCCTGTCATAATAGTCCTATATACTTAGAACCAAATATAGCGTGGAATTCCAGCATTAAATATTAGACAGGTACTGGGTCGTGGTAGTACACACCTTTAATCTCAGCACTCAGGGGACAGAGGCAGGTGGATCTCTGAGTTCAAGGCCAACCTGGTCTATAGACCAAGTTCTAGACCAGCCCAAGCTGCACAGAGAAACCCTGTCTCAAGAAATATTATATTTATATTAAACAGGAATTTTAGACAGAAGATCCTTGAGAATGGAACATGGGTAATATTTATCAAACACAGTAGGGAAGGATATCAATTTATGTTACAGAAAGGATAGTTAGATATCAAATCTTATAATAAATAAAGTAAAATGGAATACTTCAATCTGTTCAAACCATTTTCCTAAAGAGACTCTCCATTGCTAGAAATCTTGAGTAGTCTCATCTCTGTCTTCTGGAATCAATTTCTTCAAGATGGATGGACTTGGTATCCACTCTGGAAAGAGAACCACCTTTTCTACACTTGTTTGCATTTTGCCTTAATGTCTTCTGGGGCCTTCAGTTGTTTTAGGTTTTTTGGTTTTGTTTGTTTTTTTTTCCTCTGTCTTTTAAAGGTTCCTAACCTTTTGACCTTGATGTTGGTAGTTTTAAGTGTTGTCTGTTCTGGCTTGATGTTTGTGCACTCTCGGCATGAGTGTCTCAGACAGGTTTCTTCACTGAGATGCTTTCTTCTGTTTCCTCATTATCCAGCAGCAGCAGCCATAGTAGCAAGTCTTACCTTTCCTGTGGGACCTTGCTACCATTTCCTGCCGGACCTTGCTATCATTTCCTGCCCAGGAATTTTATTCCAGCAACATGACTGTTCTG
Source organism: Apodemus agrarius (assembly GCA_964023405.1). Lineage (NCBI taxonomy): Eukaryota > Metazoa > Chordata > Mammalia > Rodentia > Muridae > Apodemus > Apodemus agrarius. The sequence goes on along the minus strand of OZ030006.1, from coordinate 4,372,307 downwards.
CCAAGGGATCACATCCAAAGACATGATCTGGTCAGAATGCAGACATGCCCTGGGTTACAGTATGATCCAGTGGGAATACAGGCCCGCCTTTAGTATATACCTTTAACGCCTAACAATGAAGTTAAGTGTAGAAGGAAGCGCCACGTTTGACAGTGATTTCTAATTGAGGGGCAGACAATGTAACAAATCAGACAAACATTTGACAGAATGAATCAGTAGAGGACAGGAAAAACAGGCTCCTTAAGAGCAGTAAGAGAGAGGGAAAAAGGAGTGGGGAGAGGCGGTGTGGTCTGTGTGTGACCTCACGCCTTGGGAGCATCTAACTCATGAGGAGTGAGTATAGTCACAGTATGACCAGGCTGGACATGGACATAGCATACAGTAATCCCTGTATGCTATATTTCTTCTGCCACTAGCTTCCTCTCCCTACTGTCAGGTAATAGGCTCAGCATAGGCCAGTCCCTTTGGGAGTTGGGAGCCCCTGGCATGCCCAGGAAGCCACCACCTGTCAACAGCATATGGCACCGGGCATCTCTACAGTTCCGACCGCACTAACAGCTGAGGTCTCCAACTGTGCACTCAGCAGACTTGGAAGACAACAGGGCTTAGGCAGTACTGACCTTGGCCTGGTAACCTTCAAAGGCTCCTGGGAGATGAAGCAAGTACTTAGGCCCCTGAGAATATCCCTGACTCTCCTCTTCAGTTCCATAGGAAGTCATCCCAAAGCCTGCCTGGGCAGCCTCCTACTGATGAGATAGAACATGAGGATTAGAAGAAAATGAGTCTACGATGCTGCTGACTGCAGACTAAGAATGCTGAAGCCCCTCCCCGGTATCCCAGCTGATCCACTCAACACTCACAGCCAGCTCGTTAATACCCGCTATCCTCCTAGTGGGAAGGGGACCTTTTACCACTCTACTGGACCCTGAAGTCCTTCAACACATAGCAGACTCACCCTGACATAGAGCAGATACCCCCATCAAGGAAAGATTCCCAATGTGATAAAACCCAAGCATGGAAGTGCCATGTGTATACAAACCACATACCAGGCACTTTAGAACACTCGACTTTATAGTTCCTTATTCTGTCCAAGTTAGCATACCTGACCTAAGGAAACCAACATCTTAGTGAAGCATGCTTGCCTGAAGCCATCTGGGGGAAATGTGCTGCAGCGTCCGTTTGGGGGAAAGAAAAAACTGGATACGGAGTTATCTGTTTCCTTCTCAGGTTTATTTAGTACCTGACTGTCCCTGCCCCAAGATTGGCTTTGCCGCTGAGAGGCCAAGGCAGCTCAGCTTGAACAATGCCGTGTTTTTGCCTTCAGTCAAAGCTTCTAAATCAAGAATACAAATCAACCGCAGTTCTCCTCCAGCTGTGCTTCATATGCTTTTCCGAAGCAGGATGCACAGAGTGAGTCCCAGCAGACACAGCAAACAACTTCATCCGCAGTACCGGGCTGGCAGGTTATAGGCAGGCGCAGCTGAAGCCCAGAAGGCGCTGTCACACTGCAAAATCAAACACGTCCAGAAACCCCTGATTAGACCTCAACTCACGCACCATCTGAAATAATAGCACTTGGTGCCAAACCCATCACTTAAACCCAGAATCATGTTTATCTTTATATCTGTGGCCTGTTGCTTCAAGTGATTCCTCATGAATTAATGAGCCCACCACATATCATTACTTTGTGTTTTTAAAGCAAAAGATAAAACATGGGACCAAGTTTTGCTCTCAGCGACTCCTTTTCTATTGTATCGATGTAGATAGAGATGAAACACTGAGCTCAGAATGGCTCCCTAATTCATTGTTTTTAATGGCTTTTATTTTTATCAGTGATGACTAGCAAAAGCTCTTATCTTGGAGAGCTTTAGACTGAGGTCATTGAAATGGTCCAGTGTTTAGAAATTCTTATAAAACCTAACTGCGCAATTGGGTTAGAATCCTGCTAAGAACAGGTTTGCCTGTGCCAGGCTTGTGCCCAGTTCCATTTGGTTCCTGGCAGAACAAGCTTTGAGGAATAACACTTGGTTTTGTTTATTTGGCTTTTCAAATTCTGGACCTGCTGGCTCTCTTCCCAGGCAAAACTGCAGAGGACCGAAGGTGTGGAGTGCGGTCTCTCAAGGTGAAGTCATCAGAGCTGACAGCAGTGTGCCACAGAAGGTGTTCAGGCTGTGTGGCGCTTGCCGTGGGTGGATGGAGTATGCTTTGCATGCAGGGTACCTGGGTCCTAATGTGCCACAGAGGGTATTACATTTCATGATTCCTGGGCTCACATACCAGCATACCATCTGGGTGCTGTATGGCACAAAGTCACAGAGTGCGCCATGGAGAATGCTTTGTGTTTCGTGGCACCCAGGTCCCATGTGCTATGGAAGGTGCAACTGGCTATAGGGTTGTGTAAGGTGAGCTTCATGCTGTTCCTGTGGCTAATCTCATCATGTTTCCTGGACCTACAAATATCTCCTTCTTCCTCAAGAAAGAAATCTCTGACATAAACACACTGGGCTTTGCCTCTCCTCCTGAGATTGTGTAGATGCCTTCCCGAATACGATAGGACAGATAGATGCCTTCCTGAATACGGTGGGACAGATAGATGCCTGTCCTACTTTCCAGCCATGAAAAATGCATGCCCAGTGCCCATGCCCCAAGCCTAATGAAAGACGGTCTCTTTGATGCTGTTTGCACCGAGTTCCCACTGCTTGATTTGTAGTGTGTTGGGTTAACAGTCTGAGTTCTGTCTTTGCCTCATTCTGCAGCACAGTAGGCAGCTGAAATCTAAGCATCATTCAATAAAGAGAAAAAATGCGCCTTTTAAAAGTAGGCTGTGCGGCCTTAAAAATAAATAAATAAATCTCAGTGCGTGAACTTTACAAGCTCAGAAATGATCAAAATTGATTTGCTCTTTACTAAGAATATGGTATCCGAGGCAAGAGGCCCCTGTTTCATGTATTATCTACTCTACCAGGGCATTTATTTCTGTGTAAAAACTGTCTCTTACTTAAACCAGGGGCTGGAGAGATGCTCAGCAGGTAAGAGCACCTGCTGCCCTTCCAGCACCCAATACTGGGACACCCAAGACCACCTGTAACTCCAGCTTCTGGGGACCTGATGTTCTCTTCTGGCCCCCTTGGGCACCTGCACAGATGTGCAGACTCATAAAGTAAAGAAGTAGATTAAAATATAAGTCCAAAGCAGTGGGTAGTGTTGCCAATGGAACCATAAAACAAAAAGACAGAAAAATAATAAAGTATTTGACCAAAATTCTGCTGTTTAAGTGGATCTAAATAGGTCATCAAATGCATTCTTGGGATTTTCCACTGAGGCTCAAAGAAATCATGTTCTAAGATCACAGGGCCCATGAGAGGCAAGAACAGCCACACAAAGTGGGTACCCCCAGGCCTTTTCTCACAGCACCTCACTAAGTTACAAGAGCAGGACAGAGCAGGTCCTCACATAGCAAGACTCAGTAACAGGAAGCCACTTTCCTGGGGTCGCAGAGGGAGGCCTCGTGCATGGGCTACGCAACAAGAGTCAGCACCTCTGTTTACTCCCTTCCGACCACGTGAAAACTCCTTTTTGGTAACTTTTTTAAGGAAAAATTATTTAAAAAGTAGTGAACAGCCGGGCAGTGGTGGTGCACGCCTTTAATCCCAGCACTTGGGAGGCAGAGGCAGCCAGATTTCTGAGTTCAAGGCCAGCCTGGTCTACAGAGTGAGTTCCAGGACAGCTAGGACTATACAGAGAAACCCTGTCTCGAAAAAAGACAAAAACAAACAAACAAACAAAAAGTAGTGAACAAACACCTCCTTGTAGAGCTGAAATAATGAAACCATGAGAAGAAAATGTGAAATGGAACCAACTGGGAATTTATAACCCAAAATATAATATCCCATAAGAATGTTGAGATGACCTTGGATTGGATTAAGCAGTTTTCAGACATACACACACACACACACACACACACACACACACACACACACCACAACACAGAAAGCACAAATAACCAAGCAAAAATAGTCATGTGGACCTCATGAAAAGTAAAAGCTTTTATACATTAAAGCACACTATCAAAGAAGAGAACATAATAATGTGGAAAAAATATTGAGGAGTCCTGTGTCTGACCAGGAACTTATATTTAGCATAAATAAAACAGAAGATGAACAACCAGCTGAAAATGAAAGTTATGTAAATCTTTTCCTTTAAGTCATTGCACCATGAAGATGGAAGCTACAAAGGTCTTATCCTTATTCTGTCCATCGTTGGTCCATTCTTTAGAAGAACTCTTCTCTTCTGCTTATGGTGACTGTAGCATATCATAGATTCAGAACTTTTAGCTTCATGGGAGGGATTATGTTCTGCTCTAGTTTGCGTGTGTGTGTGTGTGTGTGTGTGTGTGTGTGTGTGTGTGTGTGTGTGTGATTTTTTTGATGGTTGGACAACTCAGTCCATGCAGCTTCTTTTCGGGTGTTGTCCAGATGTTGCGTGTCTACGTCCAGTAGTCACTAGTGCTGCTGGTCCAGCTGCATCAGCACACTTTCTCATCTCTGCTTCTCCCTCTGTGAACCTGCTAACGTGGGATCGATCGCTGCACCTATCCATGCCACAGTTTAAAAGCATCCCTGGGCGGAAAGCTAGTGTGCAGGATGGCTTCGGTGCTTTCCGTCTCTCCCCAGTCAGGGTGCCGTATGGTCTGTGATCCACTAATCCATTTCCGAAATGCTATTGTGTAAGTCTTGTCTAGGATGGTCAGTGAGAGGGTAAATATGGCCTCCCACAGCCCTGCCTGGCTAGGGACACAAGTCTTCCACTTCATTTCTAACCGCTCTGGTCTTGGTATTCTTTGGCATACATGTTGCAGTATCTTGACTCTTTCATGGAGAGAAGTTTAAGGTAAGTCATAAATGAACCAGCCACACTCCTATCCTACCAAATCTTCAGGTTCAGGGTGGGAGAGGTGGAGAGAAAACTCAAATTCAGTTATTGGAGCTCGTGTAAGTTCACAGCAGTCTATAAGTCCAGCTCAGGGGGTTTTGGTGGACACCCGCACACATGTTGCAGGGATTCTTATACATATAAATAAAAAAATTAAACCCTGAGATTCCACCTCACACCAGTCAAAATGGCTAAGATTAAAAACTCAAGAGACAACAAGTGCTGGCGAGGATGTGGAGAAAGAGGAACACTCCTCCACTGTTGGTGGGATTGCAAAATGGTAAAACCGCTCTGGAAATCAGTTTGGCGGTTCCTCAGAAAATTGGGCATGTCACTTCCAGAGGACCCTGGCATACCACTCCTGGGCATATACCCAGAGGATTCCCCTGCATGCAATAAGGACACATGCTCCACTATGTTTATAGCAGCCTTATTTATAATAGCCAGAAATTGGAAGGAGCCCAAATATCCCTCAAAGGAGGAATGGATACAGAAAATGTGGTATATTTATACAATGGAATACTACTCAGCAATTAAAAATAATGAATTCATGCAATTTGTAGGTAAATGGTTAGACCTGGAAAATATCATCCTGAGTGAATTAACCCAATCACAAAAGAATGCACATGAAATGCAATCACTGATATTAATGAGCCCAGAAGCCCTAAATACTCAAGACACAAATAGCAAGTCAAATGATTCCCAAGAAGAAGAAAGGAGAGGACCCTGGGCCTGTAAAGATTGCATCCAGTTTAGTAAAGAAACCGAGGGGGGAGGGGGAATGATTGGGGAACAGTTGGGGGGGGAGAGGAACTATGGGAACTATGGTGGGTGGGAACTGGGAAAGGGGAAAGCCTTTGGAATGTAAACATAGAATATAGAAAATAAAAAAAAATTAAACCCTCAGGTCTCAACAAATTTTAAAGGGTGGTTAAAGGTATATATATATATATATATATATATATATATATATATATACATACATATATATATACACACACACATATATACACACACACACATACATACATACATATACATACATACATAAATATATATACATACATACACACATACATATATACACATACACACACACACACACACACACACACACACACACATATATATATATATATATATATATATATATATATATATTCCCATATCCTTAAGAGAGGAGTCTAAGTTGGCTGGTAACGCATGGGAGAACACTGTGGAAGTCTCACTGTCTACATGAAAATGGCAGCTGGTCCCTGCGTGATCAGATCTCACAGGAAGCTAGCTTAGAGCATGCCGGCTGCCTTTACCTCCATTCCGAGTCACTGCTCTGTATTCCGACCTGGGCCTCCCGTCTTGATTGGCATCCAATTTCTCCAGCTCCCTTCTGCCTCCATTCACCTAGGAAATTCATTCAGATTGTAAGAGGGTCAAAATGTGAGCTGGCTTCTACGTCCCTGTCAAAGAACTGCTTGATTCTTGGACTTTAAATGAAGGAAGTGCTAGCTTCGTTCTGAACTGAGTCTAACTGACGGGTAACGTGAAGGGCCACCTACTCTCTGGCCCCGAGTCAGGTGCCCCAACACTGCTGGGCTCACCCTGGCCTGTGCATCTTTCTCTCTGTTCCTCAGGTTCCGTCACAAACAGTCTGATTTCGGGAAGGCGTTAGTAACTAAATTGGGCTTGGGGGATTTTGTTTATCATGGGGAAGATAAGGCCTTGACAGACAGGTCCTTGATCATTTCCCTCAATGTCATGAGAGCTGTAGAGAGTATAAAACATTAGATATTGGAGCAATCTTTCCCCAGCAAGATCACCTCCCTCAGCTACATAATGCTTCAAATATGCACTAGCTCAAGGCCAACCTCATCTTTAGCTACAGATGTGCTGTTTCTTGCCTTCCCATTTTGGGCAAAATAATGCAGGTGTTGGCTATTCCAGGGCTGCTCTGCATTCTTCTTCAGAGGCAGCTTTTTGTCCTCGGTGTTCTGGAAGCAAAACCTCCCCTCAGGTCACCATGGTGCCTCTTGCTTGGAACCGGAATAGGATCCCAGGCAAGACCAAGCCATGTGGTTCTTTGCATCGAGATGCCTGTATGGTGTCACTCTAATGGGTCTGAGCATTTGCTTCCATGGTGGTCCAGTTTTTGTTTTTTCATTTAGACATTGAACTCCATTAAATGAAACCCTGGGAGACTGTTTTCCATGGTACATTTGCCTCTCAGCGTAATGGGAGCAAAGGAAGTTCCAGAAGAATGGTCCGCAGCTCCCCTCCGCCTCTGCGGTAGTTCCTGCCCTCATCCTACCTCAGTTCCTTGGGGTATAGGCCATGGCTGGGCTGTCCTGCAGTGGTGGCTATCCTCTCATTGTATTTCTCTTATCGTACATATTCAGGGGATCAGCCATATGTGAGAGTGAGGGAGAGCAGGGTGATTTGTAGTCACCCACCTCAGGGGTGCCAGTGAGAACCTCCCTTCCGGGTGCAGGACACCTGAAGTAGGTGTCCAACTAGAGATTGTTTCTTCTTGACATTGGCAGTACACATCCATCTGGTCCATTGCAGCATCTTAGAGCACAGCCTGGCTTTTGCTGTATTCTCAGCAGTTACATGTTCAACTAGATACATGAGGAATGCCTACTACTAGTGTTACATATGGAGGGAAACACTGGAAAGGGATGAAGGAAAATGCAGAGGCCTTTTCTGCTCATTCAATAGATTTCCCTCAATCTGCAGTTGGAGCTTAAACCACAGCTTTATTGTTCTCCTGAATAAGTAGACAGGGACTCTTCCTGGAGTCCAGACAGGCAATGGTCTCAGTGCTGGGACAGGAAGAGCACTTCAGTCTTCCAGCACTCCCATCCTAGTGTGTCTGGGCCTTAAGTACCGTGGTTACCATGACATCACTCACGAGAACCTTCCAGGCAGTTCCCATGCTCAGGGCATGGGGTGACTGTGATATTAAAAGTAGCATTTGTTGCTCTTTATGCTCAAAGGTAATCAAGGTGAACTTGAACTCATTAGAAGCAGGCTGAAAGCTCATTTGCATGAGTAGAATGTAGATTGGGGGTTTCTCTCAGCTCAGACCCAGGGCTCCTCCTGAGCCCTTTTGTTCTTAATTAAGAGTGATCCTAGGGGATAGGAAAGAGTTCAGAATAGCATCCTCATCCCCACACCCGAACTCCAGTTTTCCTCTGCCTTATCTTCAAAGCCTCATGCTCAGCCCTTAAAGCAGGTTCAGAAAGAGGACTCAAGGAAAGCACACAAAAAATACAGTAAGTAAAAAGAGCTACTTAAAATGCTTCTATACACAGAGGAATAGTGCACACATTCCTAGCATTTATTATCTGTGATGTATCTGCTTAATATTAATAATCTTCGGAGGAAAATAGCATCATTTTTTAAATGGTGTAGTTTGCCTGTGAAATCTTGCACGTTACCATCTCCGCTTACCTTGGCCCACCTTGCCAAGAGTTTGTTATCTTTTTCAATTTAATTTTGTGACTAACACAGCATTTCCAAAAGGAGAGCAAATATCCTGTCTAGGGCCAGACCTGCCCATTCCCTTCAGCCGCAATACGTCACCCCTGTCTGGGCTCCACCATGGTATTCCTTTTGTTCCTGATTTGCGGCCCCTGGCTCCATGGATGATGGGCGAGGTGTCATTGGCTTCAATGGCGATCACTCTGTCCCCAGAGATGGTTTATTACAAGGCTAGCAGCCCATCTAAAGTACTTGAATTGTTTTCTAAATTCTCTCTCCAGTGAACACAGTCATTAAAGACTTGCGTGAAGAATAAACGCTTTTATAATGTGGCTGTGTCAAATTCTCAGGATAATGTTGTTATTGATTTAGTAATAGCTGGCAAATAATGACCACATTGGCTCTCCCCCCACTTCTGTTTTTTCTTTTTTTTTTTTTCCTGTGTAAAACCTTTGTTGAGCAACCACAGCCAAGGTAATAATGGCTGATAGTCTATTAAAATTCAACCTTCCTTGTGGCCAGAGAAAGGCTTTTGTGGGACCTCAGCTAATGATCCCTGCGGCCTTGCTTGCTGGTTCCGGTGGGAACCTCTTTTATCTCAGATTCTGGTACTAGATGGGTTTTGCTGCAGCCGTGCAGGGGACACAGACAACTTTAGTAGCTCTCACTGGGCACATCTCGGGGTGCGGAACAATTGACAACTTGATGAAATTTCACACGCCCATATGGAGCACACCTGCTCTCAAAACATGGGCTGAGCTTTGGCTTGATTTATTTATGTCTTGAATTCTCTGCACATAGTTTAAATTTTATCTTGAGATAATGTTGCCCATAGAGAACCAGTTACAGAGTCTTAGATGTTTACTGTGGGATGGGGCGGGAGGGGGCAGCTCTGGGGGAAATGGGGAGGGACTTGAGCACACTGGTGTTGGCTCTGAGCTCTCCTGGCTCATGTTGTGTCTGAAGATGGTACTTGTGAACAGAATAGCCTGGAGTGACAGTCAGGAGTGCGGCAAAGCTAGTCCCCTCTGTTCGATTCAGGACCTTCTCTTCTATCCGGCCACTGCTGTATTCAGGGCATGTCAGTAGTGGTCTTTTGCTTCCCAGCATGGCTAAGGCTCGGAACATTGCAAGGAGTGGGGAGGTATAGAGTCTGGCCTCAGTAGCTCAGGCAGCAGCCCTGTGATATGCAGGTAAGAACAGACAAGATCCTGGAGACAAAAACGATGACTGGAGAGACACAGCAGGAGATGGAAGTCACGTGCTTCAGACAGGCTGAGCACTGATGGAGGGCAAAGGTCGAGCTTGGAAAAGGACACAACTCCATGGCGTAGTAAGTTACCCCTCTATTCTCTCTCTCTCTCTCTCTCTCTCTCTCTCTCTCTCTCTCTCTCTCTCTCTCTGTGTGTGTGTGTGTGTGTGTGTGTGTGTGTGTGTGTGTGTGTGTTTGATGCACATGAGAAAGAAGTCAAAATACACAGGTGTCTCAGGATGTGTTTTATTGTATTGACAAAGATGACTAACTGAAGTCATCAGAACACACCTTTCCTCAACTCTGTGAGAGTTTGTATTTACTTCTGCTAGGAGGTTATAGCTGCTCTTACCAAGACCCAACAGGCAGAAAGGCCCTCTGCTATTAGGTTTGCACATAGGTGAGGATATGGTCTGCCTTAAGAGGCAGAGCTCGGCCATTCTCCTGTGAAAGGAACCTATAGTAGGGTTGGCTCCAGGCACAGGGTCTAGAGCCGGGCTGATCTCTGGCTCCCCAGTTCTGGGTGTTGGTCCCCAGGCTTCATTTAATCCTCACCCACTTTGAGTGGACCTACAGAGAGTCTGCAGTACTCTGCCCTGGTCCTGCCATCAGCAGCTGTGGGAAGGTTTACACTCAGCACCGTGTCCCTACCTTTGCTGTAGATACAGAGGCCTGCCTCCAACTGAGCTGTGCACATAAAACAAACAGGACTGAGCCTCCCGAGTCAGGCTGAGCCTCCCGAGTCAGGCTGAGCCTCCCGAGTCAGGCTGAGGTTTTCCCTTCATCTCCTCCCCCATATCCTCCCTGGTTTTGGCATCTCCTCCATCTTCCTCCTCTTCCTCTTCTCCTTCCCCTTCCTCCTGCTCTTTCTTCTCTTTCCTTCTCCTTTCTCCATTCTCCCTCTCCATCCCTTCTCTCCTCTTCTTCCCCTTCCTTGCACCTGCATGTCACAATAATGACACAGGCATGTTTTCCCACAACTCTTTGAGTCTCACGGGCTCACAGGGCTTTGCTTTCTGTCTCATGGAGTCACTATATTTGAAGCCTTTTCTTCAATCAATTGCAGACATATAAGAGACTACTCTCTTGTTAAATATTTTAGATTTAAAAAAAATTACTCCAAAATGGAGTAAATAATGACAAAAGATGTACAAGAAATGTAGACAGCGCTTGGGAACCAGAACTTCAGTGGCCTCTTGCCTGTAGCCATTTCTGGTTGTGTTCTGCTTTAGAGCGCTCGCCTGTGAACGCCCGAAGCCATGGGAGGAAGGTATGCGAGCATTCCACAGCATTCCCTTCTCACCAGTAAAAGATCTCTTTAAAAAAAAAAAAAGTATGGGCTAGAAGAGAGGGAATCATGGGAATGAATATAGTGTTTATGGCTTGAATTAAAAGACCCAGCCTGGCACACAGCACAGCTATCAATCAATACAGAGTGTGTGTTGTCAGCGGCTTGATTCAGAATCGGGTGAGGTAGCTGTCTCTGTGTGGAGTGTCATCAGCATCAAAGCCACTTTTCTGTGTATTACTTTTCTCATCCCCCACAAATCATGTTGCAGGAGATTGATGGTAATTGAATAAATTGCTGTGTGTACTTTAAGCTGGGCTTGTTGTAGGCAGAACAGATTTATTAGATGATCAGTTTGGTTTTTCTCATGCCCATGCTCCTGGAGCACTGCTCTTCAAACAAAGCAGAGCAACCTCCTCAGGACTGAACGAGCAGGCTGTTGTCTGGAGGCCTCATGATGATGTCTGTCATCACGGAGTCACCGAGGGAACCACTGATGGCTTCTCTGGCCGAGAGAGTCTCTGGGAGCTCTTTGCTTGGGTTTTTCATGCCATAATGCCATTGTGATTTGACTTTTTACCTGATTCTGACCCACGTGGTTTCTGTTTTACAAATAGAGAGGTAAATGCTTTCCTAGTGATGGGGGCTTTGATCATCTCGGTTCCTTAGCAGATAGTTGTAGAATGTTGTAGATGGGTATGGTATTTTGTAATACCAAACAGCATTTTTTAACTCTTACTTATGGGGCGTGGACAGAAGTCAATCAGGGCCACACAATCCACCACAATCACTTTATACACGATGTAACTTGGCAGAACCGAGGAGCCATGTATGGCCAATGTCATCACTCACAGGCTGCCAGTAGCACCGTGGAAGGAGGGGTATCTTAAAACACGAAACCTATGAATCCTAGGATGCCGTATTGATTACTTTCCTTGTTACTATAGCAAAATATTGGGCAAAAGCAACTTGAAGAAGGAAGGAAGAAGAAAGGTAGGGAAGGAAGGAGGGAGGGTTTGTTTTATCACAGCCCAGGGTACTTACTCTCTGTCATAAAAGGAATGCCATGGCAGCAGGCGCAAAGGCGATGGGACACATTGTGTCTGTGGCCAAGAATCAGAGCAAGGGTGCTGGTGTTCAGCCTGCTTTCTCCTGGCCACTCATCCAGGGCTCTAGCCCATAAGATTCTGCCATATTCAGGGTCAGTCTTCCCAGTTCAGACACACCCCTCTGAAAACATGTTCAAAGGCATAGTCTCCTGGGTGGTTCTCTACCAGGTCAAGTTTACAAAGATTAACAATTACCAATGTCTTTATTTTTTTAAAAAAGATTTTATTTATTGTTATTGTTAGTAAGTACACTGTAGCTGTCTTCAGACACACCAGAAGAGGGCGTCAGATCTCATTATGGATGGCTGTGAGGCACCATGTGGTCGCTGGGATTTGAACTCAGGACCTCTGGAAAAGCAGTCAGTGCTCTTAATCGCTGAACCATCTCTCCAGCCCTACCAATGTCTTTAAATCATAGTTTATGGTGCAACAATAGATGATGTGTCGGGACTTAACATCCTATGTTAGCTACATCTCTTAAGTAGTTTTTCTCTTATCATTCTATCAGATAAGTGGCAAGAAACCTTGAGACCCTTGAGATCTGTGCTGAGTTCAGCAAGGAAACTGTCTTAAGGAAAATAGCCCGACGAGTGAGCTTGTATGGATGGGTGTGAGCAGGTCAGCAGAGATACCACAAGGAAGAATTTGGAAGGAGCTAGAGAAAAATGTTGCCCTTCATTGAGATCAGGGCTCCATGCCATTGTTCATGTGGCTTAACAGGACACCCATCTCCTCCAGCAGCAGTGTTGACCTGTACAAAGCCCTTTCTCCTATCAGCTGTCATGACAGATGAGCCCAAGTCCACTACAGTGATGAACACGGCTGCCCTTTCTCGGAAAGAATGGCTCCAAGCTGCTTAGCACATCCAGTGTCTTAATCCCCTGGTGCATTTGCTTTGTTTTATTGTGTTGACTATGACACAATTAGACGGCCATGGAATTAATGCATCAGTTTGTGTTTAACTTAAGAAAATAAAATACAGTCAAAACTGTACCTAGTGCACAGTTGCTAGTAGAATATGTGGTTGTATTTTCTAGGTTTGTCATGGATAATGTGATGTGTGTGTTCATATATTTGTTTCTGTGTGTAGGAGAGAGTAGGCATTTACTGCATTGCAATATAAAATACATTTCTTTTTATTTAAATGTATTTATTTTTGAGCATTGCATACACATATACAATGTATGTTGATCATACCCTCCCCACCCTCCCCTCAACATCATCTCCTCTTCTTTTTCTTTTCTTTTTTTTTTTTAACTCACTGAATCCAGTTAGTGATATCCTCCCTTATGTGCATGGAAGCAGTATGAGCAATCTACCAGGGGCCACACCCCTGATGAAAACTGGCTCTCCCTTTACCAATAATGATCAGTCACAGTTCCTCAGGTAGGGATGGGACCTCATGAGACCTTCTCCATTCATGCTTCATTGATGACTGGCTTGCACAGGCCACAAAATGTATTTCTCATAGCATACAGCAGTCACAGAATTTGAACCTTGGAGAGGAAGGAGAAACTGATACCAAAGACCCGAGGTAGCAGGAACCTCCTTATTCCCCCAAGAAAAGCCATTCTTCTGAAATGTCCCTTGGCAGACTCCTGGGAAATTAGATGTCAGCTTCTGGAATGTTCTGTGTTTTCGTTTGTGTATGCCTCAAGCCTTGGGCCATATTGTTTGGGGTTGATCAGATGTTTTACCCTAAGGATAAGACCCAAAGTGAAGGTTGGTTATGTTGCTGGCTATGGTGAGCAAATGAATGTAAATACTACTCACTCATGAGAGCAAACCCAGGGACAGTCCTGGTCACAGAGCATTAGGTGAGCTTCCTTAGCTGGTAGCACAATTTAGAGAGCATTAATCTTGCCATGAGACTTCACTAGCATCCATCAGCTTCCCACTGGTTCACTTAGACTACCTCATGTTCATCTTCTTTTTCCTGATTTTAGCCTGTATCCCTTTGCTTTAAGACATCACAGATAGAGTTATGACCCAGGGAAGTCATCTTTTATGACCCCTGTGAATCTGGGGAATCACCAAGGTAGGGTTCCAGGACTACAACATGGGTGCCAAAACAGGAATTGAAGGTGGGAGAAGGCTTTGGGACAGAGATACCAAAAGGGACCTTGAGCTCTAACTGGAAGAGGATCTACAATGAAATGAAGTATTCCGTGGCCGTGGAGGGAGGATCTCATGCTTTACTGTCTGCATCAGCAGTGACCTTTGGATACAGTCATCATAGGCAAATATAACTAGGTTAGAACACAGGGAACTAAATGCTTTAACAGTCTACCAGTGCCCATTTGGAACCAGTGGCATGACTGTGGAGCACAATCACAAAGGTATATTGGTCAGTTTCCCATTGTTGTAATGAAACACCCAGCCTATACGTTTATGTGGCTTATGGTTCTGGGGGTACAGGGGTATAATACCTACTGGGTTGCTCTGTTGAAGATCTCCCAGAGGAAGTGACCTCAGTTGGTAGAATTGGGTGTGTGGTGGAGAGATTGGATGGTAAGGAGCCAGGCCTGCAACTCTCTAAGAATTAACCCTGGTCCCAAGCAAACTCAATTAGTTTGCAGCACTCCAATGACATAGGCACCTCCCACTGAGCCCCACCCCCTCACAGTACCATTGCCCTTTACATGCTGAGGACTGAGCTTTCTGTGTGCAAGCCTGTGGGAGACACGTCTATATCCAAACCTTTGTACAAAGGAACGTCTAGCTTTCCTGACATCATTGTTCTATCTTCTGACTAATAATTTTAGTGGCATTTAATCTTATAAATTAATTTTAATTATGATATATTGTAAACAAGTGAGATACATCTTCAGCGTCCACATGAAGGACAATCAATATCAAATCAGAATCCAGCGTCCTCCGTGGGAGCTTGGCAGAGGCTCGCCTGCTCAGGCTGCTTCTCAGCAAGGATTCTTCTCCTGTTTCCCTGTGTGGTTTGGGAAAATAACACAAAAGAGATTAGTCGTTAAAGCTTTGAAATTTAATTATGATGAGGGAGTTCTAAAGGAAATTAAACATAGCATGATTACTTTTGAAAAATATAAATTCAAAAGAGAATATTGTCGAATAATTCTTTCCATACTGCTAGTTCATGTTTCCTGCCATCAGGGGGTAAAAAAGAATTTTGAGAGCCATTATTAACTAATAAACGTTTCTAGATTTTCATGTCAGTTCTGTTTCTGAACATTTTTGCATATTAGTAATCTCCTTGGATCTCCAGGTCTTACTGATTAGCACGGCCTCTTTGAAAACTAAAGTCCTGCTGTATCTTCTGCTTTGAAGGGAAGCTTTTCACGGTAGGCTTGTGGCTGGGAAGGAGCTGAGGTAGGAAGACAAGAGGTGGATGGCCTATCCTAACCGCACCGTCCTGTGCAAGCTGGGGTAGCCATGAGGCCCTGTAGTAAAGATCTGGTAATCTCTAAGGATGGTGGTCCCGAAGGCCACCAATAGGTCTTCACTCTTCTAAATCACTCCTGTTGACAAAGATCGCTTTCTCTCAAAAGCTGTGAGATTCTGTGCTGTCTGTGACTATTCACCAGCCTTGTGCATACACCTATTGTGCAAACAGCCCAGGCTCCAATGAGTGAATTTTGACTCATACCACAGTGTGATCTGAAAAGATAACATCCTTCACTGTCTTTACACTGCACAGCTGCTTTTGCTGAACCCCCTGCCTGCCTCTCCATGGACTCATTGCACTTGCTGTGAACTTCGCTATCCCGTGATCCTCCATTCCCACTGACTTTGTCTCTGATTCAGTTTCCATACTTCCCTTATTCCTGACAGTTAAGTCTCTCCTAATGCCATCTTCTCGCTGGAAAACTGCACTTCCTTACAGCATTCCATCTCTTCCACACTTGTTAACACCAAGACTGCAGGTGAGTTTAAGCATAGGTCTGCTGGGGCACACAGACTCCCCGCAGCCCCTGGCTGCCCTGTAGGGAAATGCCCTCCTCAACCCCCTCCGGTTACAGTGTGCCTCTGGAAGCCATTGTTCTTGGTGCCATCTTGCCAGAAGGAACTGTCTCAGGGTATCTGAATGTCCCGATTCCAGGGGACAAACAAAAAACAGTCCCTTGCCTGTCTTCTGCAGTATCTTCAAGGATGACTGACCTAATGGGTGCTCTACCTGCCCACTGCTGCTTTCAGCACTGGCCACAATAAGATTTTCCTACTTCAAATCCTGTCTGTGGAAGCTCAGGGGCAAAACCCATTACATACATACATACACACACACACACACACACACACACACACACACACACACACACACACGCCACACATATCTTATGGCTTTGGAGCATAGGCAGACACTCAGGCCACTGTGATGACCTGCCCGAGTAGTCCCAAGCCTCTCACAGTCACCAAGTACCAGTACTCAGTCAGGCATTAGGTTCTACTCAAAGCCTTTCGTGGGTGCAGGGTTCAGGGAGGGTAGGCTTGCTGTTCCTTATAGAGTCCTTCACACAAATGGGCATTCCTCATTATTTCCAGTCTTTATCAATGAACTCTGTACATCCATCTTGGCAGCCTGTATCCTTGTCAATGGCAACCTATAGTCAAACATTATTAACATATCTAAGACAAATAGCCCCTGCTCTGATACTTAAAAAAAAAAACATATTTTAGCTTTGCTATGTTTTTGGTGACATTGGGAATTATTAATAACTTTGTAGATTTGTGATCATGTTTCAAAATAATACACTTTCTCTGTCATCTGACACATTTTAGTAGTTAACACATTAGAGGAGAAGCTTCTGAGAGATAGGCTTCAAC
Source organism: Apodemus agrarius (assembly GCA_964023405.1). Lineage (NCBI taxonomy): Eukaryota > Metazoa > Chordata > Mammalia > Rodentia > Muridae > Apodemus > Apodemus agrarius. The sequence continues at coordinate 4,355,452 of OZ030006.1, read as the reverse complement.
ACAGTATCCTGAGAGTCAGTCTCTCTCTCTCTCTCTCTCTCTCTCTCTCTCTCTCTCTCTCTCTCTCTCCTCCCTGCCCCCTCCCCCACCCCATTGAATATTTTTCTAAGCAACTACCTTTCTCGTCTCCCACTTGTCTGTCGGGCGTCAACAGGTCTCCCCTTCCCCTTCATATGCTGCATCCTCTCCTGCAGGTCTGGCCTCCTTTCCTGTTGCCTTTCCTTGCGTGAAGTGCATGCCGCGCCTTCCCCTTGCCTGTGCACTGTTGCTGAGTCCCAGGCACCAACACTGCTCATCACCATTGGTCTAGGTGTCCCTGTGCTCGGGGTCTCCCCTCATTATTCCGTGGTTCAGTTAAATCGTTATTCCTAAGAAACATCACGGAATGGGGACAGACTTCGGGTTTCTGTCTCTGGATCCCCTCATCTCTCGTATTAGCTATTGTCCTGGGTAATCTTTTGACATAGGTAAATGCCCGCCATCCTTCCCTTTATCTCTAGAACACACGGATACCTGAGAGTTTTCTTTTTAAAGTGTTCTCTCTGACATTACTCCTCCCCCCTGTTTTGTCCCTCTGCACTGGGATTCGCTGGAAGGGATGTCTTGCATTCTGACCCTGTCCTCTTGAAGAAAGAAGATCAAACCTAATCTACTCAAGGCCTCCTAGGAAACCAGAATTCTCATTTAAATTCAGTCTGCTTTCTCTTTGGCTGCTCTCTTAGCCTTCAGGGTCAGGCTCTCAGGCTTTGCAGGGGAGGCTTAGCCTTGTGCCTCTGCCTGTACCATTTTTACAGGTCTTTGGTACAGTTATGTTTGAGTTCTTGAATTCTTCTACATGCTAAACCAACAGTTGCTTGGATTTCAAACTTGTTGAGTTTCTAGCAAACAAACACCTGCTCGTGCCTGTAGATGTGTTTGTTTGTTTGTTTGTTTGTCCTCGGGATTGCTGTGACCTGGAGGGACTGGCGCACAGCCTCTTCACACTTGGTGCCATTCCTATGCCAGCCAGAGCAAGCACCCTTTCTGAGGAGCAGTCACTTCCTATCTCCTCTCTGAGCGTGTTTCTGTGTGAGTGGAGTTGACAAGCATGAGGTCATTTGTAAACATGGTTGTAGAGACACACAGAGCAGCACCGCCCTGGCAATGTGGGTGGAGAGTTCCTGACGACTGTGGAACACGAGCGCTGTGATTCCCATCCTGGGACTTGTGCCTGTATCAAATTATGGCTATGTAAGCAGCCAAACAATGCACGTTTTTTCTCCTGTACCTGTTGCCAAGATGAATGGGTTTCTTCCCCCAAATTTCACAGTCCATTATTTTTCCCTAAAGCCTGAGATTTACATAGACATTATCTCTGGTGGCTTCCAGAGGCCTGGAAGCCCGGAAGCCTGTCACATGCTCAGTTCTGCCAATGCTCTGAGAGGAGCTGAAGTTCTAGGAAAGAGGGAGGTTGTTTAAAGTCATTTAGGAGGGGGCGGGGTCTGACGGACCCTCAGTAACCCTTTCCTAGGCACCAGGGGTAGTTGTGCTTTCTCTCCTGTAGCCAGGGCCCCTGGAGCAAATTTACAATGAGTTTCTGCTTTAGTTATTTTTCTGTGGCTTATGGAAGAGTTCATTTTAAGCCTACAGCATCAGAGGGATAAGAAACCATCAGGGAAGGGAGATCTTGCAGCAGATGGACCAGGAAGCTAAGATCACAAGCACAAGGCAGAGAGTAAGGACTGGAAGTAAGATAAGGCTAGGCGCTCTCCAAGTCCACCCTCTGACAGTCTCTCCCAGCAAGGCTGTAACTCCATCCCAAACAGCGCCATCTACTGGGGACGAGCTGTTCAAATGCCTGAGGCCACTGGGACATTTCCAATTCAAACCTCCCAGATTCCACCCCAGTCTCCCTCCTTCCTTCCTCTCTCCCTTTCAGTGTGTGTGTGTGTGTGTGTGTGTGTGTGTGTGTGTGTGTGTGTGTGTGTGAGAGAGAGAGAGAGAGAAAGAGAGAGAGAGAGAGAGAGATCGTCAGTCTATTTTTTTTTTTTTTTTTTTTGGTTTTTTGAGACAGGGTTACTCTGTGTAGTCCTGGCTGTCCTGGAACTCACTCTGTAGACCAGGCTGGCCTCTAACTCAGATATCCGCCTGCCTCTGCCTCCCAAGTGCTGGGATTACAGGCGTGCACCACCACGCCCGGCTCGTCATTCTATTTTTTGATCTGAGTTAAGATGTTTTTATTGAGTCTTTACACATGCATCTTCACTGGGTAGTCCCCATCTACCTTCATTAGTTAGTACTCATGGTACAATACAGATAATAACACATCTTAAACCCCTGTGTTCATTAGTTTTTACCAACTGGACACAACCTAGAATCACCTGGAATAGGGAGCAATACTTGAGACAATCTTCCCATCAGATTACCCCGTAGGTCAGCCTGTGGGACACGGTCTTCATCAGTGGTTGATGCGGGAGGGCCCAGTCGACTGTGGGGTGGGTGGTGGTCCTTTGTGGTATGTAAAAGCAAGCTGAGAAATGCATGGGACCCATCCAGTAAGCAGCGCCCTCCACAGCCTCTGTTTCATTCCCTGTCTCCAGGTTCCTGCCTTGACTTCCTGCCTTGGCTTTTCTCAGTGATGGACTGTGACCGGGGATGTGCGGCCCACTTAAACCCATCCCAACCCAACTTGCTTTTACTCACAGCATTAATTAGAGAAACAGTAAAGGTAGCTAAGGCCCTGCCCCTTTCCCTCTTTGTTTCTACAGTCATGCACCCACTCTTATACCAACCATCTCCATGATGTCACGGCATCCTGGCGTGATCTGGCACCTTGGCACCAGCAAAGAGCCAACACCAGTGAGCCATTCGTGGGCATGTGCCGCCTGAGCCTCTGCTGCTCAGTGGTGCTCAGGGTTCCGTTCAGCACTTTGAGTTGTGATTATTTTTTATTCTTCCCTTGGTGAAGTAGTCTGATGCTGGGTTCTGTCTTTCATGGGCAACTGAGATGTAGAAAGGCCAGCTCAGACTGCTTGCGTGCACCTCAGACCCTAGACATTACTCTGACCCTTATTCATGGAGCCAGATAGGAAATGACAGATACCCCACATATACTAGATATTATGCAACAGTTCTCTCCCTAGAATATAATATTTCTGGACAGACCTATTATGCCCATGGCCATTTGCAGCATTCCAGTGTGCACAGGGGACCAGTTATGTACAGTAAGGCAATGTGGGATAGAAGCAGGTGAGCACACTGGCCATACCATTCACCCAAACCTTCCAGGGAGTAGCTGGGAGCTCGGGGTGTCTAGGTTCCTGACAGCCACGTTACCTGTGACTGTGCCCAGTCGCAGCCACAGGAGCGATTATGTCCCAAGGCAGAAAAAAATCCAAGAAGCAATCTATTTGTGAATATTATTCAAAACTGGAATATCATGCTGTTGGGTCTTTGTCTTCCCTGTGCAGGCTTGATTTGAGTCTAGATGTAGACATTTGAAAATCTTTGCACTCAATGGAAAGACGCGCCAAAGAGTCAGTGAGTAAGCCAGGTGAGAAGGGTGGCCTCCCAGCCCACCCAGGGGACAGAGAGGCAGCAGCTGGCTTGGAATGTGGAAGGTCCATTAGGAAGAACTTTCAGTTTGTGCATAGTCTGTGAGTCTGCTTTCTTTAACACACCACAGTTAAGTGTGCATGGTGTGGCACCAATGGTGATGCCTTCAAGGACTTCCTGTCAGGACCACAACTGTAACCACAGTTGTCTCCCAGGGGTTCACAGAGTATGCTTCAGAGAGATGCTTATATAGTGCTATTGCAGAATCACCAATGCTAGAGTTAACAGCAACTTTTAGTTATCAAGATGACATCACAGATGGATAAATGACGGGGTAAATAGTATACAGAGTCAGGAGCTCATTCTGGAGAGCCATACAGGACTGCTGCCAAAGTGTACAGAGAAGCACATGGCACAGCAGACTTCCAGACACTGTAAAGAGAACTGTGTGATGTCACGACAAAGAGGGCCCTGGATAATAACATGTCTACGAGGCACAGACTTATATGAAATAATTCCAAATGTGTGAAAATTACTTTGCTAGCTTCTTTTCAGTAGCATCAGCATTAATCCATTCTGGGAAGATAAACAACCAGGAGAGTTTTCTTCCTATAGTGGCATTGTGCAACATTCGTTTCTCTGAGACTTTCTCTAAGCTTCCTGGGAATGGATGGCCTTACCAGTAAAATATTTTAAAATCCTAAAGGACAGCCCTTTCTCTGTTCAACTTATTAATCTTGCAATGGAGTCAGAATAGTTTCAGCCCTGGAGGTTGGGATGCACAAGAGGGCTCAGTGACCACCGCCCTCTGGGCCCAGTACTTGCTGAATCAGCGTCACTCAGCAACATAATCCTGCACAGGCTCTAGAGGCCATTGCCACCCGTGGCCTCAGCAGAGGATGCAGGAAGAGCAGTGGGCCAGGATGAGCATTCTTCCCATTTGACTTCCTTCTCTGAACCTCATAGAGCTTTTGGTGTGAGTTTCACTCAAATCTAGTGTTTCTTAGAAAGCAATAGAGCATAAAAAGCCACAAGATATGGTCACGAACATGTGTCTCATGACTGAAATGAACCATTAGTAAAAGGTAAATAACAATGTGACTTTTGAAACATGCTAAGGGATTCATAAGACCAGTTGATTTCTTTAAGTATGTACGAAATTATGCCTTGTGAGGGACTATTGGCAGCTAGTGACTGTTGGAGGAGGGGGTGTATTTCCTCAGTGGTGTTGCCTCTGTGACAGTAAATAACATGCTATGCATGCTCATGCAGCAATTCTAATTAAACTCAGGGGGTCACATGTACTCACACAGAAGGATGTGATCAGCCCCTGGGGCCTTCTGGGATAAATAAAGTTTTCAGTGAAGGAGGAATGGGAGAAGGCAGAGATGTGACAATGACTAGAATTCATTGTAAACCTATGAGGCTGTCAACAATAGAAAGTAATTAAAAACTGCAAACCAATCAGTGAGGGTTCTGGGCTACGCTTCAGGTAAGACTCCCATTACGATCATCACTTGGAAGTTCAGTTTTATAGCTTCTTGGTGTGTGCTTCCAGGGTGATACATTGCAGAAGAAAGTGTAAAGCAATGGGTGGAGGTTTTCCAGTTAACTACCCCACTCAGAGAGTAGTCAGGAACCTTAAGATCTAACTCCCTCAACAGAATAGCTTTCAAATTACCAAATAACAGGGCACATATGTAAAAGGAAAATCTTGAATTGTAAATCTGTTCGTTTTTTTAAAATTATTTTGTTATTTGTTTGTTTGTTTTTCCAAAACGAATCAATAAGCTTTTCCATATTCCCTGGGCTTCTCCATCTAAATGGAGACGCCCAGGCCGCTCTCCAGGGTCCTGAATTTATTTGCCATTTTCCTCTGAGCGTTAGCTCTCTCCACATCCACATCCAGCTCCTTGGTTGTTTTTGTTTGCTTGTTTTTGTTTTGTTTTTCAGTTTTTTAATTTGTAAGAAGGAAATCCAATCCAGGCTCAATAAGACTTGTTTTAAATAATCCCAGAATATTCTCACCTCCAGTTGAGACCTCACTGCTCCCCCACTGCCTCTAGCCTCAAGCCAGCTCTGTATCCCACCTACCAATGGCCCAGTGGATACAAAAAGGCTGAAAAGAATCCCAACCCCCTTTGAGCTATAAGTTGTGTGAACATGAGCACAACTGTATAACTTATTCTCAGAACATCATTATGAAACGTTAAGGCCGTGATCAGCCCTCCTCATCTTCTAGACATCTGATTGTTCAATAAATAAAAGGGCAGAATTGGTTCATATAGTGAGTTAATTTTAATACTTCCAAAATCATGGGCAGACTTATCAACAGACGGTCTTCATCTCAGTAAGAATCAGACTACCAGGCTGTCTTATTGCCCATGTGACCAGCTGGACACACACATGCTGTGAACTGGAGGAAGGGTAGCTTTTAGGCAGTTGGGGCTCTTGGACTGAATGAGTCTGCATTTCTAAGCTCCCACAGCACCCCCAAGTGGTGACATTCAGCTCAATTTTGCTCCTGGTCTGGGGCTTCCAGGTAACTTCTGGCTTTCTTTCTTCTGAACATGTTTGGTTGCTTTTCACAGATGACAGAATTCATCAGAGGGACATCAAGCTGAAAGCTGAGAGAGCAGAGTGTGCTGTGAATGTCAGCTTGTAATGAAGGAGGTGTGAACCCAAGGGAGGCTGCTGGTGGAGTTGGGGTAGGAAGAAGCTTGGGGAGAGGAAAGCAAAGAGAAGAAAGACTGTGAGACTGTGAGAGATGGATTTCTCTCTCTCTCTCTCCTGCCTCATAATCTTTATATAGGGCCTCATACTCTTTATATGTGTTAAGGCAAAGATCAAACAACACATAGATACAGTCCAGCAGTCATGAAAGCAAAGCCTTCAGGACATAGGCTTGATTCCTGTAACCCAACTTCCCTACCATGCCTTTTTCACACTAGACTCTAGAGGGTCCTTGAAAGACAGGTTGTGCATGTTGATTCTTCTTTGTGGTGAAGACCTTAAATGTCCTCTCCCATATGCAATTCTAAAATGAAGCACTGCTAAGGAAATAATAAGAACACATAGATGTGTTGAGAATAGTTTCTTACCAGATACTTTGGATATGATAGACTATGCATAGCCACCAGGCTGGGAATGTTTCCACTGTTTGGATAACTCATTCAGATAACAGGTGTTTGAAGGCCTGCCTGGCCGGGCTGCTGTTTGCTAGCAAGACATTTCAAGACTGTGCTGTCTGCTTGTGCCTCTCAGCAGTCTTAACATAACAAATATGTCCAGTCTTTAGACACTACAGCATGAAAACTGTGACCCACAAATATACTGTTCTACATGCATAGCTATGCCAGGATTTCATGAGTCATAGGTTAGACAAGCCTGATTGTACTGCATTTCAAATTATATTTTATGGCACCATGTCATGGTATATATTATAGAAACCTCTTTAAGGGCTTATATGTCTAAAAAGTCTGGAGTGCTGAAAGTGTAAGAGGTTTACTTTTATATATATGTGTGTGTACATATATACACATATATATGCATATATATACATATATGTATATATATATATATAATTAACTGCTTATGGAATTTCCTTCTTGCACACAGTGTATTTTGATAATATGTACTACCTTAACTCCTTCCAGATCCTTTTACTCTTCGTGTCTGTGGGACAGTGGACTGTGCCAGGAAACTTGGTTAGGTTGGGCAAGTTCAGAGTCCCCAGCACCCAGTCACCTACCTGAGACAGTGGGTGGTTCCCTGCTCCCTACCGGATTCCTGGCATGGAACACATGCCATACTTCCCACATAGGAAATGTGACCTGCAGTTACATATCTCAGAATAGAGTTCTCTATGCTTATGAGGTATCTAGAAGCCCTGAGGATTTAGCGATTAACCTTCCCTTCCCAGAAATTCCTTCCTGAAAAAAAGGCATTTAATCTTTGGTCAACCCTGAGAAGGTGGTATGCACCCATTTTCCACGTTGAACAATCAATAAACAGTTTGGAATCAAGGACTGTCTCTTTCGTCAGGAACCACCAGGGGGAGCATGGAGAAAGCCTTCACCCACAAAGTCCCTGAAGCCTCCTGCAGATGGTCCCTCTGTGCTCCCAGAAAACCACTGATAAGCTAAGGACTTCTGCAGATGAGCTAAGCTGGGGAGTTCCCCTCCCACCAGTCCTGGGCTTGTCCTCAGCCCACAGCTTCTTCTGTTCTCAGTTCTTTCGTGACTTTCAGTGTCATCTGGATATACAGTAGATGAGAGTCCGAGAGCTCTCAGCTCTGGCCTCATCACAGGCCTGTGGGCCCCAAGCTCCATTTCCAACTTCCTGGGACCCAGCGGTGTCTGGATGTCCAAGAGTTCAAGAGCCCCCAGCCCTGGGCTCCTCATCATGGGGCCTGTGGGCTCCCACCCTTTATTCCCAACTCCCTACGTTTCCAGGAGTGACTGGATATCTGGGAGCTTGGGATCCCCAGCTTCAGCCTCCCACATCATGGGCTGCATTTACCCACACGCTGAGTGGTGCGTTGGCACTTCCCTGGAGCCTAGCAGTGGCCGGGCAGAACACAAAGTCATACATGTCCTCTTTTTCATAGAACCCCACTGATTCTGATTTGTACTTCTTAATACTCCTGGGTGCAGAGCCATTCTCTGGAACAGTGGTTCTCAACTTTCCTAATGCTATGACCTTTGTATATAGTTCATCATGTTGTGACGACTCCCAACTGTAAAGTATTTTCATTGCTACTTCATAACTATAATTTTGCTACTGTTATGAATCATAATGTAAATATCTGATATGCAGATCGTCTTGGGTTACCAGTGTGACAAGAATTGTTTAACCTCCAAAGGTTCTTGACCCATAGGTTGAGAACTGTCACACTAGAGCTTGGAGTAGCCTAGATAGGCAATGTCCTGAATAGTCTCGTGCGTTTGAGTACATGGCCTCCAGCTCGTGGGGCTGTTCGGGGAGCTTTAGGTGGAACGCCCACCAGAGGAAGTAAATCACTGGGAATGGGTTTGAGAGTTAAAAACCACCCACCTCTCTATTTGATGCTTTTCTTCAAGATGTGAGCCCTCAGCGTCCCGTTCCTGCTGCCATGAATGCCTCTTTGGCAGCCCCTCCCCTCCTAATGGACACCTGTCACTCTGGAATGACCATGGGCCCAAATCAACCCTTCCTCCCTTAAGTTGCGTCTAGTCATGGTGTTTTATCTCAGCAACAGACAGGTAACTGATACAATGGTCAGCCTACCAGGGGACCCACCCTAAAGAAAACGGACCCCTCCCTGCAAAACTATCATCAACTGTAGGGGTACATGAACTCCTCTGCCCTCCATGCTAGAATGCTGTCTCCGCCTTATGCCAGTCTAATGCAGATGAGCTTTTGTGAATTCCTGGGTTCAGGATTCCTGTCTTGTCTGAAGACACTGTTCCTCAGGTCCTCCAGGCCTCTGGCTCTTACAGTCTTTTTACTTCTTCTTCCTCTGTGCTCCCTGAGCTGTGTGTGTGTGTGTGTGTGTGTGTGTGTGTGTGTGTGTGTGTGTGTAGCAGGGGAGGTAGTAAATATGTCTCATTTCTGGCTGAGCACTCTATAAATTATTCTCTCTAGACACTGAACAGTTGTGAGTTTCTGCATTAACTGCCAACCACTGTACAAAGGAACTTCTCTGATGAGATCTGAGAATTGCTGATTCCTGAGTACAGACAGGAGTGGCTAAGGCCATGGTGCTCTTCTCCAGTCACATGCCTCCCCACCTGCCCATACTCTGTCCTGCCCAGGGCTGGCACTCCTCTGTACCTCATCAGCCCTATGCTAGCATAACCCCAACTCGTTTCCATCCTTTAGAATATGCAAGAGGCTTTCACGACTGAAAGCCACTTTCTTCCACATGTTTCTGTTGAGGGAATGTTCACAGACCAAGAGAAGGTCCTCAGCTGGAGGAGGTCCATTTTTCTCAGAATTAAGGATAATGGCATTCTAAATTCAGAGAGAAAAACAAACAAACAAAAACAAATACAAAAAAAAAACAAATGATATGTCTTGGAAGACTAACTATAGTATTTTCTGGAAGTTTGGGTAAGTTCCACCCTTCCCCCTTCCCTTACGTAATACCTAAAGATCTCAAGATCTCAAGATCTCAAACACTGATAAGGCCCTCCACTCTTACCATCCTCCATGGTCTGAATGACGAAACTCAGGCCTGATCCAGGGCTGCAGTGAGCCAGGGGTTCAGGTGATGGTGCCTGACTGAAGTCCCAGATCCAGAATCTTTGCTGGGTGGAGAAACCTGGCTCCAGGTCAGCAACCTCCAGCTTCGGGTTCCCATGACTGCAAACGTGTCTGTTCTTGTGGCCACAAGGAGGCTGTGGTGCTCTGAGAATCACATCCTTACACCGCTATGTTCAGAGACTGAAAACCAGGAGGAGGTGCTAGACTGAGTAGTGTGTATGAAAAAAGAAACTAGCCCCTCTAGTACTAGGAAAAAGCAACTGTTCCTAAAAGCTGTCCAGAAAATATGTTCTCTTAAGTAAGAGGGCCATTGTCTTAGGATTTCCATTGCTGTGAAGAGACACCATGACCAAGGCGACTCTTATAAAGGCAGACATTAGTCGGCACTGGCTCACAGCTTCAGAGGTTCAGTCCTTTCTCATGGCAGCAAGCATGCTGACTTGGTGCTGGAGAAGGAGCTGGAAGTTCTACATCTTGATCTGGAAGCAGCAGAAAGAGACTGGATTTCTCACTGCGTGGAGTTTGAACATAGGAGACCTCAAAGCCTATACCCACAGTGACACACTTCTCACATCAAAGTCACACCTCCTAATAGTGCCAGTTTGCATGGGTCAAGCATTCAAATACGTGAATCTATGGGGGCCAAACCTATTCAAACCACCCCAAACATCTATCTTAAGAATAGACATTTTGGGGGCTGGAGAGATGGCTCAGTGGTTAAGAGCACTGACTGCTCTTCTGGAGGTCCTGAGTTCAAATCCCAGCAACCACATGGAGGCTCACAACCATCTGCAATGAGATTGGATGCCCTCTTCTGGGGTGTCTGATGTGTACTTACATATAATAAATAAACAATTATTAAGAATAGACATTTTGTTTGATGGGCAGACGGTAATGCACACACGTGGCAGGTGGTTAGCCATCAGTATCAAGTGATGATTGCATGAGCCATGTTCATTTTTTTGAAAAGCAAAACCAAAAGGTTTGGTTTTCATCAAAGTAGCCATCCAAAGGCTTCCCAACAGCCTCCCAGAGCATTCTACACACTGCAAAACCCAGGACCAACGAACCACAGATGCTATCTTTCAAAACCTGTCCGTCGCGAAAAACTAGGTCTGATAAATACCAGAAAGAGGGCATTCTTATGGACCAAAATTTGAAGAATCTGTGATGGGGACAGGGTAGCCAAAGGTTTCTCCAAGCCTCCTTCTTTGGAGGGTACTAAGTAGAATTGAGTTGAGCATAGGGATGAATGTGCTTTTCTCAAAGATGGCGGAGAATGGGCTAGAGAGTGAGCTCAGCAGTGAAGAGCACCTGCTGATCGTTCAGAAAACTCTGGTTCATTCCCCAGCGCCCACATCACAGGGCTCACAATTCCCTGAAACCATCTTCTGACCACCATTGTCAGATCCATTCATGCATGTGCATGCACACACACACACACACACACATACACACACACACACACACACACACACACACACACACACACAATTTTAAAAATGACCAAAAGCAGCAATGTGAGGTAGCAGAGCATGGGTGGCTTCAGTTGAGACTCTTCTTGTAGCCACATAAGTTAATTTTAGACATTTTATCAGTGCACTTTCACTCAGAATAGAAAGCAAGGCTGGGCGTGGCTCGTTCCCTGGATGCTCTGAGGTGCCATCATCTCAAGTGGCCCTGTCACTCTCTGAGGAAAGTTCCCTGAAGGTAATTCTGTGATTTGTCTTAGAATACATACAACTTCTGCAGCATAAAATTATCACATTCACAGATAACCCTCCTGTTTAAGCAGGATGCTCAGTGACCTGACTGTCTGACTGGGGACCCCGCACCCCCGATGTCACCTCCTGACATCAACCCCACTCATCTCCATCTCATTTGGAGTTGATCGTGGCTGAGTGGTAACAGAGCCCTTAAAGGCAGCTGTTAATGTGACTTCTTTCTGCCAGGGCTTCACCCCAAGGCCAGAGTCCTTCAAAGCCCTGTAAGCCTAAATTTACCCAAGTTTCCCCACAGAGATGGAAAGGGCTCTGTGGAAATGATGTAATTTGAGTATTGTTGGGTTATAATGGTAGTGATTGTGGGTGGGATTCGAGGGGACTGAGGTAATAGGCCTATCAGGAGCTCAAATTAAGAGGCAGGGAACAAATGGGACTACCTCCCCCTATTGTGGTGGAGAGTGGATCTACTTGTTGCCCCCTGTAAGCGAGGGAAGGAGCTGTTCAAACTGCAGGCCTACATGACTAATGGATTTATTTAGCCAACAGGCAATTTCTGTTTACCTGTCAAGCAAAATATAAATATAAGTCATTGTAAGGGGAATTACTTTTTTGCGTTCCAAATTACTATGATTTGAAATGCAATTAGCTGTGTAGACAAATCAGTTTTAACCTTTATGAGGAGGAAACTGTGGAGCGGGTGGAGTAGAATGGATAGAGTTGCAGTCCGCGGGATTGAATTACCCACAAGAAATGGGCAGCTTCCCTCCGCTTCTATTGTTCCTGATAGGATCTGTTTTCATCAGTGAGAGGCCGCCGGCTCTCCTGGCAGGCACGCCCACACATGCGTGAGTCAGACTGTGCACTGGCAGCTTTTGCGTTTACTTGTGAGGACGGGAGCACGCGAAGCGTACGCCGGCTTCACTAGCAGCTCAGTGATCCGAGTGTTTACATACAGATATTGGAGGCCACCTCTGTCCACACGATGCATTAAGTTCTAGGAAGTCTACTGAGCCGACTCAGATGGCACCAGCCCATTTTTCAACCTGCAGGTGTGTCATGGGAATTTGAAGTGGATCTTAAGTGATGGTGAAAAATGTAATAACATAGATTTTATAATGAACATTTTAATGGACTTTTACGAAGCAGGTTCAGGAAAATTAAGCTCATAGAAGTCAGTTTTCAACTTAAATATGTTTATTACATTTATTGGCTTTTAATTAAAGACATTTTTTTTTTATTGAATTAACTAAACAGCAAGGCCACAGCAGAGGTGCTGAGGGCTTCTTAATGGAATCTGTGTTTGAATGTAAGGCTTTCTCCCCTTTTTACTTCGGCCGCTCTCTCTGCCAAGTTGTATGCATTTTGGCAGAATGGGAGAGGCTCTTAGATTTTAAAGCACAAAATCAAAATGCCTCTTGAGAAAGGCATCAAAAGGAATGGATTCTTCCCTTTCACCGCAGAGGACAGATCAACTCAAGGACAGACAGCATCCAGACATGCCCTCCATTCTAGCATGATTCTGAATGAGTTGCTAAGCTAACACCACAGCAATGAGAAGGGGCTCTTCTTCTTCTCCTTCTCCTCCTCCTCCTCCTCCTCCTCCTCCTCCTCCTCCTCCTCCTCCTCCTCCTCCTCCTTCTTCTTTTCTCAGTCTTAAACGTTCCTCTCCCTGGAATGGATAGATGGTTCAGTGAGTGAAGGTACTTGCTGCCCAGTTCTAATGACCTGAGTTCAATCCATGGAGCCCACATAGTAGAAGAAAGAACTGACTTCTTCAAGCTGTCATCTGGCCCACAGGCATGCACACATATACACTAAATAAATATAATTAACCTCCAGGAGAATCCTTAATGGACCCTCTAAAACTATGGGTCTCTTTTTGGAACTATGGAGCTTGGAGACTCTCAGCCCTGGCCCTATGTAGAGAGTGGTCCAAGTGTGTTATTCTAGGGCATATCTTACCCTTGAGTGGGGTCTAGGCTTTCACCGAGGGCCGTTTCAGCACAGATGTCATGCTGTCAGTCCCAGCTCGTTGTTTGGATAGGTCTAGAATGGGTTAAGCCTAGCATCTGTATTCCTAATATGTCCCCAGTGGAAGCCGCTGCAACTCTCCACAGTCTTCAGTGGGTTGAAAATGGGGCCTAATGACCACACTGTAAAAAAAGGTCAGGCTTTGTAAAGAACACACCTGCAATCCGGGAGTTCCTGGCAGTCAAGTCCTGATCTAGCTACTCTCTGGTAAGCCCAGCAGTGGGTGGGGCAAACAAATGGAGAAGCTGCATCACTGCGTTTTGTTAGGGATGTCTGAGAGTCTACTCGTGAGTAGCATTCACCTGTGGACGCCTGTTGTCCAAGCCACAGGTGGGACACTTTCCACTTCACAACACAGCACAAGCAGGTACTTTCTGATAAAAGACATGAAGTGCTTATAGTGTTACTAGGAATGCCCTTTCAATGTACAGGTTTTGTTTGTTTGTTTGTTTTTAGTTAGCTATCAGTCATGGCATGCTGTATAACAAATTACCCCTGGATGCAGCTGATTAGACAAGAAGTTATCCAAGTCTTGGTTTTATGCTAATGAGCTGGAGTTTCGCTGGTCCACACTAGGCACAGCTAGATGCGTTTTCCTGTGCTTCCAAACTGCGTGGCATGACCATAGCCTAGGAACTGGGTCTAGGCCCAAGTGCAGCAACTAACAGGGGCAAGTGTCCTTCTGGTGAAAAGGTCAGCATCTGCCTGCAGCATGCCCATTCATGCATGTCAGTCATACGGCCAGTCCCAAGGTCATCTGGTCAGCCAAAGGTCATAGCCCCAAAACTCTTATGGGTGAGACGATATCCACTAAATAACATCCCAGTCTGTAATGCTTATGAGCATGGAAATGGTGGCTTGCCTCAAAGATGAATCATAAGCTAGAAATAAGTGGCTCACAATTAGAATCCTGTGTGTTCAGTTTTGCTGAGGACTCTCAATTTCTCCCCAAACACCTCCTCTCCAAAAATGAGCAGGTGAAGAAAGCATCATTCAAATTCATAAAGAAGTGAAGATAGGAGATTAAAACTTTACTGATTTTATAGCAAGTTTTTTTTTATTGGATATATTCTATATTTACATTTCATTTCCCTTTTTCTGGTTCCCCACCCCCCAAAGGTTCCACATGCTTTTCCTTCCCCCTGTTCCCCCTCCATCCCTTCCCACTTCCCTGTTCTGGTATTCCCCTACACTGATGCTTTGAGCCTTTCCAGAACCAGGGTCCACTCCTTCCTTCTTGTCAGACATCATTTGGTATGCAGATTGTGTCTTTGGTGTCCCAAGATTCTAGGCTAATATCCACTTATCAGTGAGTGCATCCCATGGGTATGCTTTTGAGACGGGGTCACCTCACTTAGTATGATGTTCTCCAACTCCATCCATTTCTCTAAGAATTTCATGAATTCATTGTTTCTAATGGCTGAATAGTACTCCATTGTGTATATATACCACAGTTTTTGTATCCATTCCTCCGTTGAGGGACATCTGGGTTCTTTCCAGCTTCTGGCTATTATAAATAAGGCTGCTATGAACATAGTAGAACATGTATCCTTATTGCATGCTGGGGAATCTTCTGGGTATATGCCCAGGAGTTGTATGCCTGGGTCCTTCGGAAGTATCATGTCCAGTTTTCTGAGGAGCCTCCAGACTGATTTCCAGAGTAGTCGTACCATCTTGCAGTCCCACCAGCAGTGGAGGAGTGTTCCTCTTTCTCCACATCCTCGGCAACACCTGATGTCTCCTGAGTTTTTAATCTCAGCCATTCTGACTGTTGTGAGGTGAAATCTCAGGATTGTTTTGATTTGCATTTCTCTAATGACTAATGACGTTGGACATTTTTTAAGGTGTTTCTCAGTCATCCGAATTTTTTTAGGTGAAAAGTCTTTGTTTATCTCTGTACCCCATTTTTATTGAGTTAAAATAAGTGTTTTCCTTTGAAACATATTGATATGTTGAACAGTTGAGATGTAAATTCCCACTTTGCCTTTAAGAACTTTCTGAGTGCAGGATTCACCAACTCCTTTGTGTGGTTTGTGTACGCGCACTGCGCAGTCCCGGTTTGAAATCTGTGCAGAGCCTACAGCCCAGCTGATCTTAGGAGCCATCTTGCAAAAGCAGGCAAATAATGTAGCAGAAGGGGGCTTGGTGATTCAGAGTTAGAGGTGCTTCTCCTGTGTGTTTTAACACTATTTCTGGTGGATGTCCAGGTGTTTGTTTCATTTATCCCATATATAGAAGGTCAAAGTGCTGTTATTTGAATGTACAGATGCCTAATGTCTCAGGAAAGAAGCTCCTTTAGGGAGTGCTACGGTGGCCATTTTATATCTCCAATATTAGTGGCCAGAAAGGGTAAGAGTCTTTTGAGATTCCTTTGTTGTCCATTTAAAACATCTGTAGCATCTGCTGGATCGGGTGATGTCTCACATTTGCTTCTGAGGTCTCATGTTCATTCCAGGGATCAGTAAACACACACACAATCATGAGGCACAACAGAAAAAAGAGAGCAGGCAGACCCTGGGTTCAAACAGCAGAAGGGAGTGCAAATCTTGACATGAAATAGCCACAAAGAAGCCGAGATATTTCCTCCATTCCACACAGTGCAACTCAGCCTCACCTCTGCCCTCCTAGGCAGAAAACTTTGCCCCAACATTCTCCCTGGTTGTTTTATGAGTTTTATAGTATAATGCTTTTATTACACCTGTTTCTCTCTCTCTCTCTCTCTCTCTCTCTCTCTCTCTCTCTCTCTCTCTCTCTCTCTCTCTGTTCCATAACATACTTGTGGAAGTCAGAGCACAGCCTGTGAGAATCAGTTCCGTCATACTGTATAGGACGTGGAGATTAAACTCAGAGTGTCAGGCTTGGGGGCAAATACTCCCATGCATCTGCTGAGCCATCTCAACTGGCTTATAGTTTTTATTTCACAAACGAGATGGTCAAAGCCAAGTTGAGCAAGGGAGCTTAGACGTGTTTCCTTCTAAGATCCAGTCCAAAGCCCCCTGGCTTTATTTCCCCTCACAACACCTCATTCCTTATGTGGTTGGGGAGGGGTTTCCAGGGGTCAGACTTGATTAATTATGTGTGAAAAGCAGTAAGTTTATCATTCTCTAAATCCCCAATGCCTCACAGTTCAGTATTAGCTTGCCTAGCCTTGCCCAGGAAGTTATGCAATGCTGCAGTCTCTAAATGCGCTGTGCAGTTTGTGCGCCCATGTTTAGGAGAAGGCTGGGTCTGCAGGTGCATTGCCCCACGTTCACGGCTTCACCATCCCTTAACATGGCCCTGTGCTCATTGTCAAGGATAAAAGGGCTGTGGCCAAGTTCTCCGCTTAGCTGTGGGCTCCATCAAGGTGGATCAAGGGATGCTTTGCACACACACAGCTCTTCCACACTCCCTGATCTCCGTGTCTTCCAAGCCTGGCCAGGCTCTGTCCCCTCCCCCACCCCACCCCCCATCTTCTCTGTTCTGCTCATGCTCCAGATTTGCTTCTATGGATAGAAAATTTTACTTTAATTCTTTCCCTGATTTTAAGTTTTTATTTTATAATATGTTTAAATAGGAATAATCTATATTTTCAGAGTAACTTAATTTGAATTTTAAACTTTGACAAAAATTGAATATTTGCAGAGTCATCAGAGAAAATAACTCTTGAATGTCAAGACACACACACCCTTTCCATCAACTTACTGAATTCATCATTAAATAAATGATTCAATCTTGGGGCTAGAGACATGGCTCACCTGTTAAGCATACATAATAACACTCTTAAAGAGGACCTGAGTTGAGATTCAAGTACCTCTATCAGGAGGCTCAGAACTGCTGGTAAGCCCAAGTCCTGGAGATCTGACACTTCCAGTCTCCAAGGGCACCTCATTTGTGAAGACATACTCATGCAGAAATACATGATTACAAAAAATATTAAAAAATAGCTCTTTAAAATTCTATCATTAATTCACAGTGGTTAACAGGCACTTATCTATAACATTTTGAATACCATAGCCTATATGATTTCTACATTTTGCATAAGTGTATTAACATTATATACAAAGTTATTGCTGCTTGTGTAAAACTGCATGTGTCCTTTTTGTATAATAAGGAAGACACAGGGGGCATCCCCAGTAGTAATGTCAGAATCCTTGGCTGCAGTGGATATGAAGCCCTGTCAGGCAGGGCCTGCTCTTCCAAGGGCGAGTAGAGCAAGCTTCCATGTGAAGGGTGGGAGCCAGGATGGCGCTTCCTGGATGACACTTCTAATTTAACATCCTTATAATCATCCAGTGGTTAATGCGATTGTGGCTTGGTGGGCAAAGCTCCCCAGCCCAGATGTTAGTGGTGTTCCACTGAACAAGTCCTGCCCAGCGGCTGGGATGCAGCCCCAATCTCTTCTTAGTTCTTCACAAAGAGCGACATCTCTCGTGCACTTCGGTGGCTGTTTATTCAGGGTGGACCCAGCAGCTGCAGAGCATAGGACCGGCCGACAAAATTCTATGGAAAATGAGTCTCCGCACTGAGAGCTTGGGAGAGAAAGGCCGCTAGGAATGGTAGGCAGTCCCAGCAGAGACCAAAGCTTAAACAGGGCAGCACCACTTCCTCCACCCCGAGGACTCTGTGGGGCTCTCTCTGGGCTTGGGAGAGAGAGACCTCAGGTCCTCTATCAGCCAAGCCTTCTGAGTTGCTGCCGCCCCCATGTTTTTAAAATTCTCAGTACTGACAGGAAGCTGGGGAGACTCCTGGAGCACCGCTGGGGGTGGGGGGGAGAGTCAAAGGGACTCCTCACTGTGCGTGTGTGTGTGTGTGTGTGTGTGTGTGTGTGTGTGTGTGTGGTGGGGGCAGCTGAGACTCTGGGCAGGTGCCAGAATTCCTGTGAGTCTCCCCAAAGTCCCAGCCCCTGGTGATGCAAGGAATGAACTAACTTCTTCCAACTCAGCCACAAAGGTCTGGATCGGGGACGAAGGAGGAGGGGGAACAGCCAAAAGCCAGTAGTGACTCAAGAAAACAAGGGTTCCAGAGGCCTCCAGAGAGGAATCCAGGAAGCAAGTAGGGGAAGATGCCAGACAGGGCCTAGACTAACAGTCAGACACAATTTGCACATCTCTCCACACGAGGGCACTTGAGCACGCTCGAATGCACCAAATGAGTTTGCTATTGGAAGCCCTGTGTGCTTGCTGTGCAGCGTTTGGTGTCAAAGCCCCTCTAACTGCATCTCACTGCCAAAATGGGGTGGAACAGGGTCTGGAAAGGCCGCTGACTTCCAAGAGCTTTAGCGTTTCCCTGTACTGACAGGAAGACAGGCAGGCTGGAGCCAGACATACCCTGGAAAGGAGGTGTTCCTGAGGCTTGAAATAGGCCTGACTAGGAGTTCTGTGGCCTGTTCTAGACTCGCCCTTCCCTTCTTCAGAAGATCAAAAGTAAATGTATCCTTTTTTTAAAAAAATCCTAGGTGATGGAAGAAGGGCGTGTCCGGGAACAGCTGTTTCCCTGGCCTACTCTTTACAGGCCTCCCTTCTCTTCTGCCGCTCCTCCTGTGCCCTTCAACTGCATTTCTACCCCAGGCTCTCCAGGGTCTTTGTCAAAGTTAACCAAAGCCCCAAAGCCAGAAGAACCGAGCTGTGCGGAGTACCTTCCGGGCAGCTGTGCCCTGCAAACCACACGGCCTCCCGTCCAGCAATGAGTGCCCCAGCCCTGAACCCCGATCCACAACCAAACCAACATTCCAATTGAGTGTCTTCCTGTACCCAGCATCCACCTCCAGCTCCCTGGGACTGCAACTCCCCAGGTGCTATCGCCCGGGCTGGAACTGGGTACCCTGCTGAGAAAGGAAAAGGAGGAGCTGCAAGGGGCCGGGGCGGGGATGACAGGATGAGCTCGTATCTAGGTGGTGCCAAATAATGGGGCCTAGGCGAGTCCCCTCCCTTGGTGTGCTTCTGGTGTTTTGCTTTCCTCTTTGGTGAGGCCGAACGTGGCCGTGGCGAGGACTTTAAAAAAAAAAAAAGCAAAGCAGAAAGAGAAAGCGATCACTCCGACCCCTGGCTTCCGCGCCGGGGAGGGGGCGGAGAAGCTGAGCCAGGCAGAGTCGCTCAACACCCAGGCGACTGACTCGCGAGTGGCGCGAGCGACCGGGCTTGCCTTTCATCTTTCCCCACCGCCTTCTTTTCCCCCCTTCTCGCTTTTCTGCTGGAGGGGGTGGGGAGAGGAAAGAGAGACAGAGAGAAAGGAGATTTTTTTTCCCCGAAGCATCCTAACCAGTGAGCCAGCGCACGGCGGCCCATGGCTTCGCTGTACCAAAGGTTCACCGGCAAGATCAACACCTCGCGCTCCTTTCCGGCGCCCCCGGAGGCTAGTCGCCTTCTGGGTGGCCAGGGGCCGGAGGAGGACGCGGGCCCGAAGCCCCTCGGGCCACAGGCGCAGGCGGTGGCGCCCCGGGAGCGCGGCGGTGCTGGTGGCCGGCCCCGGTTCCAGTACCAGGCGCGGAGCGACTGTGACGAGGAGGACGTAAGAGAGCATCGTGGTTGGTGGGTGGCGGTGGTGGGAGCATCGGCAGGATGCGCGGGCCTGGCGGTTCCTAAGGGTCTCCGGATCCCCTGCGCCTCTCTTTGCGTTCCCTCCCGCTGTGCGGGAGCGTGCTCACACACTCTCCTTGGCTCCTGATCTCAGTCATCATAGTCCGGAGCAGATCTTTGCGGAGGTGGCCAGGAGTTGGTAGCTGGAGAAGGAAGGGTTTTGGAGCGGAGCCGCGCTGGGATTTGGACAATGCTTGAAATTCGCTAGATGCGTGGATGTCTGTTTGTAACCGCAGCCTGCTGTGGTTCTCAGGGAATTAGATGTGTGTATGCTTGGAGTTGTGTTTTTGGTTTATTTTCCTGCTTCTGGCTCAGGGAACAACTAGTTCAGGCTGCTTTTCTCTTCCTACCACTTGTCACAGCAACTATCCAACCGAGGTGACCCTCCTCTCTGCTCCACTCTGTCCCCCTTTCACTGTCCCCAGACACCTTCTCTCTACACCCAAGAATTAGACCTATGGTGCTCTTTTTAAAAAGTCCTTGCTTTAGAGCCCTGGCCTCTGACCCAGGCCCAATACAGCTCTCAACACGCATGTTAACTGAGGCTGCAAGCCCGTGGTCCAGCGACTCTACTTGGAACAAGCTCCTTCCTAAGAAGTTCTCAGAGAGGTCTCTTACTCTTGAGGCTGAAGTCTGGGCTCCAAAGACTGACTGTGCTTATCCAGCTAGTAATCAAGGATTCTTTCAGGGTACCAGCGGCCACAGAAATGGGTCGAAGGTCTTGTTCCGATCCCTCCCAGCAGTTGGTACCACTAGGACTTTCAGGGAGGGAGAGAGTTTCCTGAGACCTGTTCCCAGGGAAAGAAGACAACTAATTCCCAGGCGAGCCCTCAGGCAGGAGGTCTGGTGTGGCGGCAGCAGCCCTTAGAGAAGGCTGTGCAGTATCTGCGGGGTCTCTAGGGCCCCTTTTCAGTGCGGTTCTGCAGCACCTGGGTCTTTGCCTTTTAGTCTCCTTGACCCTTGCAAAGCAGGGCAGTCCATCACCCTGGGGGAGACACGCGGTATGCCCATGAGCCATGTAGGGTCTCAAGTAACAAGACTTCAGTGCCTGGTAATTTTTGGTGCAAGAGATCTGTACGGAGCAACAATGTGCCCATGGGATTGGGGACCATGCTATTGTTAGTTGTTGGTTTGGGGGTTGTTTTATGTTGGCATAGGGACTGCCACAGAGGTGACAGGAGTTGGTGGCAGGCCCACCCACAGCCCTGCATTCTGCATCATTTTTCTGGTCATTTCCTGATTCCCCTGGCTAGAAAAAGATACCACAGACTAATGTCCTGCACTCCAGTGGGCCAGTCTTGAGGAAAAGGGACAAATTATTACATCTGGTTTGAAGAACTAGAATTTTTTGAGGATGGTATTGAGCAACAAATATACTTCTGGAGGATTCTATTTACTTAGCATCCTGTGGACATAACTGGGTTGCAATGCAGGTGATAAACACACACACACACACACACACACACACACACACACACAGTGAAATCTGGCTTAAAAGCTTTGGATTATGGGTCTGGAGTGAGTTTGCTTTGCTAAGCAGGCTCTAGATGTCGCTAGCAGAATGGACTCACAGGGCTGGGAGCACCAGCTGGTCTCCGCCCATCTGGATTGGGTTTGTTTGTTTGTTTTTTAAGATCCTAGCTGAGAGCTGGCAGCTTGCTCTTTTCATTCTGATGCACAGCTAGAACTGCTTCTTAGGCAAATCTGAGGTCAGCATCAGAGCAGGGATGTGGGATCAGTGCGACATGACATCCCCCATGAGAGTTCTGAAGGGTGCCTTCCTCCAACTCAGAGACATCAAGTTCCAACACTGTGTTTGTGTCCTGCAAAAAACAGAAATGTGTATGTGCATGCAACTGTGCACATGGGAATTAGTCAAGTGTGCATAGTACTCTGTGGTGTGTATGTTTTTTCCGTTATTAGGTTATAATAAGCACATACCTTTTCTTCAAAGTAGCAGTTGTCTGGGATAAGAAAGCATGGGGGCGGGGTTCACTGGGCGCTTTATAGGCAGTACAACTGTCCTGTGAAGGAGTCATTATAAATGCATAGATTTTAGCTGCTCTTACCACAAAATCAACAAAAATAGCCATTGAGGTGGTGAACATGTTTGTTTACATTCTCATCAACTTCTTTCTTCCTATATGTGCCTATAGCATCATGGTATTTACCTCCTTTGTACTCAAGGACGCACTGATCAAGTTTCTAATATAGAGTTGAGCTCATGACATAGAGCTAAATGTAGCCTCAATTTAAAAACTTCCTTTTTTTTAAATTGGCAAAACATTTACCAAAAAGAGAGACACAAATCAAACCATCTTTCTTCCAAGAACTACAAGAGGCTGCTGCAGTTTGCTTGCAATTAAAGGTAACTGATCAAGTTTTGGGGGTTTAAAAAACTGCTAGACATTTCAAGACGGAAGGCTCTCACGTTGCGCCTCTCCCTCCCTCCCTCCCCCTCCCCCTCCCCCTCCAGAAGGCAGATAGGTGACTATTTTGGACCACTTTGCTTCGCTCAGGAACACACTTGGATTGAGACAGAGACAGAGACAATACAGAGACAGAGAGAAGAGAGAGAAAGCTCCCCACCCGCCCCAACCCCAGGGATCTGTCCTGGGTGCTGAACGCTCCCCACCCCGACTCCAGGGATCTGTCCAGGGTGCTGAACGCTCTCTCTCCATTAGCTCTTAGAAAAATCTCCACCATTGTGTCTGAGTGAGCAGTCTGAATACAAGACCGGTGACCTCATCCTCAATCTGTGTTCTGCCAGTCAGGCACCATTGTTGTACAGTGTCTTAGTTGTTTTCCTGTCACTGAGATAAAACACTGTCCAAAAACACTTTGGGGAAGAAAGGGTTTATTTAAGTTGACAACTCTCAGGTCATAATCCATTACTAAGGAAAGTCAGGGTAGGAACCTGGAGACAGGAACTGAAGCAGAAGTCATAGAGTAACACTGCTTACTGGCTTGCTTCTCATGCCTTGCTCAGCCTTTTCTCTTATACACCCCAGGGCCACACCCAAATGGTCACACTATCACTTTGGACTGCCTCCTCCTACATCAATTGCTAATGAAGAAAATATCCCACAGAGTAGCCGACAGCCCAACCTGATAGACATATTTCATCAATTGGTGTTCTTTGTCTCAAATGACCTGAACTTGTAGCATCTAGTTGCCAAAAACAAACAAACAAACAAACAAACAAACAAACTCAGATTCCCTGATTATCTGGTGACCTGATGCTGGTAAATAACATATCTTTAATATGCATTAGGTTTTACATTATCATGTCCTTAGATCTAGAAATGAAGAAGGGAAATAAAAAATAGTATAGAACATAAACATGTGCACAAACCAACATAAAGACTGGGAGAAGGCTCCATGAGGAAAGAGATTGCCACACAAGCATGAAGACCTGAGCTTGTACCCCCAACCCATGTAAACGTTTACCATGGCAGAGGACCTGACTGTAATCTCAGTGGTCTGCTACGACGATAGGAGGTGGAATCCCAGACTCAGCAGAATCCCCAGCAGCTTGTGGGCCAGACATCCTGGTGCATGCCATGGCAAACACGAGAGGCTCTGCCTCAAAAAGGTGGGAAGAAAGGAACGCCACTTGAGGCTGTTCTTCAGCCTCCAAAGACACACTATGGTGCCCTCTAGTTTTCTGTCTGTCCTTCTGTCTTACTGTCTGTCTCGTACACACTCTTTTTAAAAATAAAGTAAAACAAACATGTCTTTGTATGATTGAGAAAATGTAACTTCCACAAAGTTTAAGATACTCTACAGAGACTCAACCAGGTAACCTTTAATAAAATGCACACCGACAAAACACTCCTACACTAACATTAAGGGACTGGTGATGAACAAAGAAGTCACCTAAGTACAGACACTATGACACTGTTTATAACCACAGACAGCCTCTTTGTGACCTGTCACCCCTGCAAGTCCACAGACAACCTCTTTGGGTGGTATCATGGTTAATCACAACCAGTAGGTTGATTGAGTCTGGAATAGCCTGAAAGACAGGCCATTGGGTACACCTGTGGGATGTTATTTTCATTTTGGTTAGATTAGTTGAGTTGGAAAGACCCACTCACCACGGGCAGCGCCATCCCCTAGGCTTGCATCATGGAGTATATGGAAAGGAAGAAGTGAGCTGAGCACCAGCCCTTCACCAGTCTTGGACCAGACTGTGGATGCCGTGTGACTATTAATCTCAAACTCCAGTGGCTGTGACGTCTCTGCCACAGCAGAGTGTACCCTGAAAAGGTAACTGAAAGTCAATCAATCCCTTTCCCCTTTAGTTGCTGCTGTCAAGGGGTTCCATCACAGTGACAAGAAACTAAGATGGTGGGGCTGTCCTAGGATCTTTCATTTGTAATCAGTTTCCTTGTAAACTTTACCCTTATAAAGTTTTACCTAATAAAGCCAATTAGATGGAAACCCCCTTTGAGAAGCCATTAGCCAATTTTATTTAAAAATTATTGTGTAGAGTTAAAAATAGGTTGACTCTAAAAAGCTGCTGAAAGTTGATTTTAGTGAAATTCGGTGACTTGCTATTGAAATTAACTGTGACTCATTTTAAAATATCTGCCTTTGTGAGGACTGTCCGTGAACGTTTCTCTCTGGCCTCTGCAATGGCTTTAGGGGCCTTGCCCACTGCCGCCTTGGGCCTTCTGCCTCAGGCACATGGCTGTCCCCACACACTGCCACTGGGGTCTTCTTGCAGTGGCATATGGCTGTCTCTGCTTCCTTCTTTTTCGGTGACTCAGATTTTCCTAATGATGTTAACATGCTGGCGGCCTGATTTTAAAACCACAAACCAGCCAATGCTGAGGTCCAATGGCAACCACTACCCATGATTCAGTCAGCCCGTCAGGTCCAAGCTCTTCATGCTGTATGTCCTTTTAGCCCCGAGCACATCTTATTTTTTCTCTGCTCTGCTTCTTCAGTGGCGTACATCTTCTGGGCTTGGGACTTGTCAGTTTTGTGACTGGCTTCTTAAGCAGCTTGGTGACACAAAGATGTGCATATATCCTGAAAAAAATTTTTTTCACCAGTATTAAGTGATTTTTTTTTTCGTTCTCCTAACCTGAATTTTAAAAAAGATTAAACCTTTCTGTAGTCCAGGAGCTCCTCCTCATGACATTAGCAATGCCTGAGATACCTACCCCCAGGATGGGTTCAGGGAAGAACGGGGCCATTTGGAGCTGTGACCAGGGAGGCCCCCTGTATTGCAGTGTGCCTTGATCTGCACACCAGTGGGACCTGCCGAGCAGATATACCTGCAGGCGCTCACTGAGCCTAGCAGCTGCAGGGGTGACTTATTACCTTCTGCAAACAACTGAATCTAAGGGGAAAGTCCAGAGTCTCACCCCTGCTTTCTCCTCTTCCCATTTCTGTCTTCAACAGTCTTTGCCTCATCTGACCTGGGTAGAGAGTTGCATTCAGAGTGTGGCCATGACATGACCTTGACATGACCTGCACACAGGATGACAGGTGTGCTGTCCACCTCGTGATGAGATGTCAATGCTATCACATGACTTTTCTTTTGTCTTGGTGCCATCCTAACTTCTGCTCGAGAGGACAGCCACTCTACTCTGTAAAGCTTTGGGCCTTGTGCTTTTTCTGGTACTGTGTGAATCCCCCTCTTTGCCCCCCTCCTTCTCTTCTTTTCCTATCCCATCCATAGTCTCTCCCTCCCTCCATCTTCCTATCTCTTCCTGCCCCCTCTTTTGATCCCTTTCTGATCTCTGTCTTATTCCTTTGGTAAATCCTTCCTTTTTCCTGCCCTTTAAAGTTTGGATGTCTGGTCTTCAGTTCTCCCCCTTTCATGCTCCCTTCACCTTTGTACAAAGGGAACATGATGTGTCCTGTGGCTCCAGCCAGAAAATTATGCAGACAGCTTTGTTTCCCAGGATGCACTTCTCTGAAGATAATTTGCCTTTTTTTTTTTCTTTTTTGAAGTGGGCAATTCTAGAGTTGCAAAGACTGTAGAATAACTGACTGCTCTACTAAGCTCTCTTAAGACATGTCAACAGCTTTGGAAATTATAACAAAATATCTGCACGAATAGGTTACTATTTCCAATTAAAACAGCATAAGCACACAAAAGTCCCAGTCCCCGTGTCCAGGTTCCTTTCTTATAATATGATTTTCATCTGGTGAGATTTGAAGCCCCCTTACATCCCTGTCAAACCATCTCATATCTCACTGCTAGACATAATATTTTATTAATATATTTTTAAATCTAAATTTTATTTAAAATTTTACTGTAGAATGTATTTAACACCAGAAACAATAGAGTTCAGGTAAAGCAAATGGTCACTTAGCTTCACTATAAATTCTTTCCCTAAAAATTGGCCAAAGTCATGCTATGTGTGTAGCAAGGACATACCAAGTTCTTCTCTCCGAGATCAGGGAATTCAGAGAATCAGGAAATGAGGGAAGGAAGAGGGGAGAGTTCGCAGTGAGAAGCATGAGGCACAAACAGGAAGTCGGGAAAGCTGCAGGAAAGCAGCCCGACGCTCTGAACAGAGAAGCAGAAGGAGGACCGACAAACTCAGCATCAGAATCACGACCTTCGCTCTGCCCCTTCGAGGAGCAGGCAGCACCACCCTGGCCCGCAGCACCACCCCTGGCCCACGCCACCTGTACGGAGGCTGGAGCTGGGAGAAAAACTCAACAAGGAATCACCCTTTGCACTCCACATTAACAACATTAACAAGAACAGACTGCCGTGAGTTGTTATTGGTTGGGTCAGTTGTTAACTGTGAACCACAGCAAACAAATTCTGACATGTTAACAAGCTTTTGCTCTTTAAAGCCAGATGAAAAAAAAAGATGTGTTTGTGAACCAGGAATGTGATCTCTTCCCAGGGGATGTGAGCTGTTGGCAGTGGGAGATTTCGAAGTGGGTATGAAAGCCAAACTTACATGGCAGACTAATTTTTTTTTTAAATTGCTGCCAGCACATTTCTAAACTTTATATGGATCTATTACCTATAGGTTAAGAAGACCTGGAGTATTAGAATTTCAGAATAGTAAGTTTGTGTCTTTGGTGCGGGCTTATTTTCCCAGGTCAGATGAACCTTCTTTGATATATATCACCAGGTGGGAAAGGTGTTTCCTAGGTTTTGGCCCTGGGGGTCTTTTTTTCCTTTTATAAAGCAGAACTTTTCCATTTCTTACTCAAAGCTTTTTATCCTTTGCAGCCGGATTGATGAATGAGTTTAATTTTTGTGAGCAACTGGCAGGAGCTGCTGACTGAGATGTACATGCTGATTGTAGCCGACCCTGCTCCTTTTAATTACTCCAACGATAATAATTCATTAATCAAGTGCAGGAGAAGTGCTTCCCTCGAAGTGCGATATTGATCCTCTCATGCAGTGTTGCCTATAAAAATAATAATCCTGTGATCCTTTTAAAATTAAACTCTGGTTAATAAATTGAATGTTAAGGGCATAGTGGGACCCGCGTGCCATGTCCCGGGTTTCTTCCATTTCAAGCTTATCGATTTGATTTTATAAAGATGTAAAACACACGTGCCCTTTCCCAGGAACAACTTTTACAACATTTTCCCTCAAAGCTTTAAACTTATTTTAGGTGGAATTTTTTTTGTAATTGATAGCTCTAGTTTTACAGATGACTGGACTACAAATGAAGCCGGGTAAATGACGGCAGACGAATCAGGTAGATTTCCGGGCTCCTCTGCTCAATTTTTCTTTTCTTTTCTGTATATGCCATGTCATTTAGTTGGAAAATTAACTTAATTATATCAATCAGTTAGAAATGGAACTGCAGAGATGGCTCAGTGGTTAGGAGTATTTGTTGCTCTTCCTGAGGAGCTCACAGCCACCTCTAACTCCTTCTCCAAGGCATCTGATGTCCTCTTCTGGCTTCTATAGGTACACACACAAGCATGCACATACACACATATACCCCCCCACGTGTACATATACGTATACACAGGAATGCTAGAAATCTGTAAGACCTGTGAGATCCAGGGCGTGGAGTTACAGGTGTGGAGGGATGCCTGTCTCCCCCAGACTTGCAGAAGATTGATTGTTGGGGTAGAACTCTCATCAGGCCATGGGGAGGATGGCTGGTATAGAAAATTTATAATAATATACAAAGGAGGAAGAATCCATGTTTATAAGTAGAAAGCCTCTTAGGTCCTGAAACAGTGCCTGTCTCTAACAGAAGCATAAAAATGTACCTCAGCAACTACTGCATGTGCCTACAAATTAGTCAGAAAAGTCATCCTGTATAGAAGCACCCCCCCCACACACACACACATACACATACATATACATAGAGAAATTTATTTCAATTCAAATGAAACCTAATGTTTTTGAAGATCATCAAAGTCACTGTAAAAATCAATTTTTAATCTTCTGTAATAGTTGATTTCTTGTGAGTATCAGCATTTACCGTAAATAAGCTTTTTTATATAGAGCCAGTTTTAATATAATGCTTATTGTTCTTAAAGTGGAATAGAGGGAATAGGTTCCTGTCCCAACTGAGAATTGAGAAAGTGATTTTTTCTGTCTTCTACTCTTCACCACTGTGGGATGGTTAGTAGACGGAGCAAGCAGAGCGAGCACATTAGCCCTCAAACAGCAGTGGCCTCCCCACGGTGCCTCCCACGGTGTATGCACATAACCTTGCGTTTGCTCTCTCCTATAAACAATGTGTGTGTCAAGAAAGCCATTCTGCACAAAATACAGAATATATGCATCTGATTTCAATGCACATGCCCCACATATGGCCGCTCTGTGTTATAGATATGATCTATGAAAGGACGGACTGAAGGTGACATTGAGAAGAAGGGCAGGAATGGGGGAAGGGGCGTGGCTAGCACTTAGAGTTGGAGACCCTTGCTGAGGGTTGGGAGGGAAGGTAGAGGTGGGGGAGGGGCGCTCCAGCTGCCTGAGGCCATGGCATGGAAGAAAGTACAGCTCCTCTGGCAGAAGCTTCGAGAAACCAGTGTCTGGTTTACTGTGCCTGTCTGTCTGTCTGTCTGTCTGTCTGTTTGGAAGGCAGTGGTGTTCCAGCCAATGCTGCTCAGATAGATCTGCACCTATTGTGGGCAGCATGTTCATAGGCTCATCACAATCTAGCTAGCCTGAGCCGGCTGCGGCAGAGGACACACGTCTTCTAGGTTGACAGGTCATCCTTTATTTCTGGGCCCTGGTGGGTTCAGTCATGGTGGAGTGGTGGGTGCACAGAATTCTCTCTGAAAATTTAAAAATTTTGTGTATGGGTATTTTGCTCACATGTATGTATGTATAGCATATGGTTGCCTGGTATCAGAGGAGGTAAAAAAAAATAAAAAAGGCTCTAGATCCCCTGATACTGAGTTACAGACAGTTGGGAGCCGCCATGTGGGCGCTCCATCTCTCCAGCCCCCTTCTGAGCTTCAGGGCACAAACCTCCCTTTATCTCACAAGGTTTTCAATTCTCTGGTCAACTGACTTGGAAACTGTCCATAGGCAGGCGGCAGAGATGGGGTACCTGAGCGTGCTGGCCGCATCAGCTCCTTTCTCAGGGGAAAGCGTGTTCTGTTCAGTGCCCGGGGAGGAACAAGAAGGCTCTGGCTTCTGAAGGCAAGAGCCTGTGTGGAGTGTGTGGGAGCTGCTGGATCACAGGGCAGGGTCGGGTCTTAGGTCGCCAGGAGTGCACGGCAGCCTCCTAGATGTCTGTACTTAGGAATGTAGCCTCCAAGAGTCTTGAGCGGAGGCTGGGTAGTCAGCACAACAGAGAGCCCGGGCCAGGCCCTCAGGGTCGAAGGTCCTGGTATAGAAACATCCAATACCTTGCCAAGCACTTAGCATCGCTCCTTTTCTCCATGACACATGGATTTGAACCAAGACTGTTTTCATCTTAGAAGGTGAAGGTTATGAGCTTCCTCTAAACATTTCCCTTCAATGCAATCTCTTCTCCCTGCTATTGCCGTGGCTGATAACGTTTAATTTCTACTCTGTATGCGGAAAGGGCATACAGGGCATCTCTACCTTACTTCCAAAAGGACAGGAAATTCAAGCCCAGCTCTTCCTCACTGCTCGCTGTCTATTAAAGGAGGAGATGCTAGGGAAGGCAGGGCCCTGTTTCTATAGAAACCAAGCTGCTGGTACAGCGGGGCCTCTGGCTTCTGTGTTGGGCAGCTGGACTTCCTGAATGCAAAATCACCGACATCGTTTCTTATTGAATCTTCCTGGCCTTGTTTTTCTCGTGTCCATCAGCAAGGCGCAGGACGCAGCTCGGCAGAGTCTTGAGGTGAACCCCCTCCTCCTGACCTCTCTGACCCACTGCCTCAGCGCTTCCATTCTCTGTACTACACCAGGGAACTCATCATCTTACACTCTGGGTTTCTGTGTGACAGGGCTTCATCCCCCAGTCCCAGGATGCTTGAGGGTCACTGCCAGGTCCCTCTGCATCAGCAGCCCCTGCCTGATGCCTGAGAAACACAGTCATACATAAATAGAGGAAGTTTTCCCACTCTGCTCAGGACATGCCTTTCCCTACCCCAAGTCCAGGCCCAGGCCTGCTTCCTTGGGTCCTGATCCTACTGCAGATATCTGTTCTCCAAGAGCCATGTGTAGATTAGTTCCACCCATGACAGGCGAAGCCACCTCATGTCACTCGGAGCAGCAGCCGGCATGTGTGATGTGGTCTGTCTTTGGATAGCCTCAGGATCCCTGGCATTCACTTTACCAAAAGTGTTCCCATTGGTCTATCTACCAATCCCTTCACCCAGAAGCCCCTCCCTGCCAACACACACACACACACACACACACACACACACACACACACCTTTATCCTGCCTGCTGCCATAGACTCAGGTCAAGTTTCCTCTAAGCTAAATTTCTCAGTCTACCCTTCGTGTTTAGAACTAGAATCCATCCCACAGGCCACACCCGGACTCCCATTCCTGCTACCGTTCCATCCTGCCTTGCCACAGGGTTTCTGACTTCTGATACATCATGCAAGAAAATTTCTTGTGCCTCTTTTCATTTCTATTGTCCTTGGTCAGAATCTTGTCTGAACTGAGAATAAGGACATTGGGCTGTCTTGTTGTCAGGCACGCACAATCCCTGAGATTTCTCAAGGGATTAGTCTATGAAATGACTGAGTGACGATTCCACACCTGAGATGGCGAGGTCCCTTCCATCTGAATACGCCTCCCCTATTTGCCACTTTGTTGTTGTTGTTGTTTGTGGTTTCTTTTAAAATATAATGTTGGGGATTTAATCCCCAGTCTCACTGGGCCTAGTTCCACTGGTGTATTGGAACCTACACTTCCAGTCACCATGTAAATGTTGGAAACTTTACAGAGCAACATTTTTGAACTTTTCCTGTGGATTCTCGTCAGTGTCTCCAAGGGAATTCTCATTGTGATTTCCATATTGTTGGGATAAGCAATGGTTCTTTCTGACCGCTCAGCCTAAGAGAACAGGTGGGCAAGTGGTTATCAAGAAAGCAGCAGCACGGAGACTAGAGAGATGGCCTCGCAGGTATGAGAAGTGCTGGCCATGTTAGCTGCCTCCTAGCTGCCTGTAGCTCCTACTCCGGGGATCAGACGCCCTCTTCTGGCCTCCATGGGCACAGCATTCATGTCTACATACATACACATAGACACATAATTATATTTTTGAATCTTAAAAAAAGATAATACTAAAATGTGTTTTGTAGGATCAGCATTTAGCATTTGTAAAGTCCTGTATTGTTTTAATAAAGTTGACAAGTATGAATTCAAGTAAAATATTCTTCAACCATTTTGCCAATTTTGTTGTTGTTATTGTTGTTGTTGTTAACAAAGAATAGAAGTAATAGCTAAACATCCCAACAAGGACAGCAATTTCTATAAGAACAGCAGGGCAGGGAGTCACTTTGATCAGAACACTGCATTACCTAATTTAATATAATTAAAAGAAAGAAAAAAAACCCCACAGTTTTTCTATGATCACACCTTTATCTGGCAGGTAGGAAATCAAATGAGAGTATTTTGAATCTTTCGTCATTAGAGAAAGACTCAAATTCCCAGACCAAATGCAATGTTTCTGCCCAGAAAAAAAAATGTCTTGGGTTTTATAATCTCTCTGAAATTGCCTGGGGCTCTCTGGCTGTGCATAGCACCCATTTCTATGATAATGTAATCAGGGCAGTCTTGTAGGGTGGAACTGGAGCAAGCAGCTCAGATCTTTAGCATAGCTCTGTCCCTCAGCAGAAGGACTTGGACACCTGCCTCTCAGATGATGTCAGGGGTACAGGGGTCTGCAGCTGCAGATAGGACTGAATGCAGTCTGTCTCGGATTGCATGCTTGCATATCTACACTCTCTGCAGTAAGGAGTGCCTCATCCCTGGAGGGTGGAGCCAGGCCCGCCTCGTGAAGTCAAGACATCTCAGACAGTATGCTAAACAGGAGGCCAGATTTGTGTGGGCAAATCATGTCCTTCCTCTAATGATGTGTCACCACTTGTGAGAAATTCTAGAACTATCCACAGTGTCCTGGTGCCCAGACTCTTAACCTGTGAGACTCGGCACTGGTTTGAGGTCACTTAACTCAGTCATGAAAGTTGTGCCAGTAGTGGTAGAGGGTCTCTGAATGTGCAACAAGCAAGAGGCAGTTAGAAGGCCAGCAAGCAGGACACCAAAGGTGTTTCCGGCAACGTGGCCTGTGTTGTGTCAATTGACTTCACGGCAGCCTTGATTCTGAGCTTATTTCGTGTGATATATTTATGTGAAGTGATGTTCTCAGAATGATAATTATAAAATCAAAATATCAATCAACTCTGAAAAGTACTGAAGATGCTCTATGTCCCAAAGAACTAAATATTTAGCCAACATTTAATTATTTATATAATTAAACAAGCAACGGATCCCATTAATATGCAAATTTACTTTCAGTGTTCATAAATGATGAAGTTACATGTATACCAGAGACTTGTGTGAAAATAAATTTCTTTATACCTTATTGCCAGTAAATGTTAGATTTGAATACCTATTTAATATGCCTGTATACCTGAGATTGCATAAAACTTTCTTAGAGAAATAAAGGTTGTGAAAAGACAAAGTTTAGGAGCCCCACCTTAGTGGTTATGATTAAAGTTGCTGCAAACACTTCACTCTCTGGTCACTGGGTTTCAGTTGCCAAAGGGTCTCAAAAAAGTTAAAAACAAAAGACGCACAGAAATCTTCCTGCTGCCATCATTTGAGGACTAAAAATGCGATCACTGCCAAAACTCTTAATACTCAGCAGCCAGCTCAAGTGCAGGGAAGATGCTGTCTGCGAGGCATCTGAAAAGCCATTGCATGTCACCAGAGGTATTTCAGGATGGCTTTCTGTGCCTGAGATGACTTGAGATCCCCATGGGACAGCCATGTAGCAGCAGAGATGTCAGGCACGAGGTCACAGAGCTGTCCCTCCTGCATGTCCACATGGGACCCAGGGAGGACTCTGTAAGGAGTGAAGGCCTCGAGGTGGTGTAGTGTGAGGGCAGTGCCTGGCTGCCATTTCCAGCCTCTAGACATGGACCACAGGCACATCTGCTGTAGGACGGACCAACGACCTTGAAAGGAGAAGGGCAGGATTAGATGGGTCCAGAGGTCGAGGAAGCAACAAAAGTGGGTAATTCGGTAACACCATCATGGGGGAAACCTCAGAGGACATGGATGACTAAACACAGCTTGCAAGGAGACATGGGATCCTAGATGACTTCCAGGGCTGGTGGAATTCGCCACTGCAAGCATTCTTCCTGAGCCGCAGGGGAGGCCCAGCATGCCCATGAGAACAGCTGTGCTCAGTGGCATGTATAAGCCACGGAGTCTACCTTAATCAGCCCCCAGCACAGATCCTGGGCTATGGTTTGGAGTCTTGGCTTTAAGCTACTGTATTATTCTGAGTCCTAAGGTTCCCAATTAGAACAAGCAGGGGAGGGAAGGCAGGACACAGAGAACTGGCAAAATGGTGCTCCCCCAAAACAATTGTGCTTTTTAAATATTTTACTTGAACGTGCAATTTCCGATGAAGAAAGGGCTTGAGAATAGAATGAACTCTGCTGAAGGAGCAGCCACTTATTCTATGAGCTCGGAGATATCCAGCAGGCTCGTGTGATGAGATGTTCTCATTACAGCCCAGAAAGGCGCTGCAAGGAGAAATAAACCAAGCCTGTACTCACCCCACCAGGACTAGCCATTGTTCACCGGTTGACTGAAAGGCCCTGGGAAACAGGGAAGCACAGTGGGGCTGCCTGCTCCAGGCTCCAGCCTCTTAGCTTGGATGCCAGTGCTGCAACACCTCCTGTTCACGGGCTTCAACGGGCTTCCTTGTAATGCAGGAAGCAGTGGCGGCAAGCTTCACCTCATCTGTTCATGAAAGCTGGGTTGATATGTCTGAAAGCCTCGGACCTGCCCTTGCTGTGCCACAGACGGATGCAGAACTGACCAGTCTCTTAATCAGACCCAGTTAGTTGTTGCTGCAAAGGGCAGAAAAACTGGGTGGCCGCTGATCAAAGCTAGCTCAGGGCTAGAAATGCCACAGGGGCAGGCATTTGGGTAGGTGCTGCTGCTGTGACCATTCCCATGGGGAGACAGCCATGGGCCTGGAGGAAAGAAGGGAGAAATGAAAGTAGGCCATTTCCTTCACCTGCAACAAGTTTCTTCTTCCCCGTCGCACAGAAAGGAACAGAGGGCGTCTCCCAGCAGTGACCAGTCAACGCTCACCTGTGCTCCTGACACAAAATGGGAGACTGTATCAGCAGATGAAAAGCCATGCACAGATGGAAGTGAGAAATACAACTCTCAAGTCAGGAGGAGCACACAAACACTTTAGGACCAGTGGAGAGGAGGACGGGAGTCACAGGGATTGAGTGCAGGAGCCCAGTGTTACCAGGATCCGCTCCCTTTAGAGTCAGTACTCTCCGAGCTCTGGGGCCAGTCCTCTGTCTAAAGAGTCTCAACTCTTGTCAGTAACTTCTACTTTTCCTTTGCTCTGGAATTTTCCATCTTTTAATTCCTTAACTGAAGAACCCAGGAGGACAAGAGTGCAGATGCTACCTAGCAGGAAACGTGTAATTAAATACACAGTATAATTGAGGGCCTTAGTCATGAGAGAGCTGGACCGTGGCGTGTCCTCCTGTCCAGGCTTCCTTGAGCATGCATGGCTTTGAGCCCATGGCGTCCTTGCTGACCATTAAGAAGACATGGGAGCATGGTGATAAAGGTTTCTTTCTCCATCTATGTTCATATATTGATGCCCAAGTCCCAAATTATGGGATGTAAAATGGAGCATTTGGTGGGGCCCTGATGAGTGGGACGGATGCCCTTATAACAGAGAGGACTCCCCGGGTGTCCATTGTCCTTGTAGGATACACTGAGCAGCCACACTGTATACCCTGGTGCAGGGCTCTCTGCAGAGCCGAACACGCCAGCTATGGCCTCAGCGGCCAACCTCCAGGTCTGAGAGAACTCAGTTGCAATGGTCTCTGGTACCCATGGAGTTTCGCTCCCTCTCAGAGGTGAGGAGGGCTGTCCTATTTGAGCTGACTGGCTTTCCTAGTATAAAAGGTGCCTAGCTGTCTTCCCAGGACCAGGGTGAAGTCCAGGGGTGCAGGCAGCCTCGATGTGTGTGTGAGATGCCTACTCTCTCTCCCAGGAGCTTCTGTGGCCTCAGAGCTTGCTCACCTCTAGCTGATTTATCAGACAACATGACAAAGGAGGCAAAATGAAGCACAACACAAGCAGAGCCCACAGTTCGGAACAGTCTGAAACTGAAGCCTCAGTGAATCAGAGAGAGAGTGCTGTGGGATTTCCCCAGGGAGATGTAAGCAGTTGTCTGTTTATCCTAAGTAGAGTACCAGCAAAAGCCCTAGGAAAAACTTTGGCTGAGTGAGCCAGCAAGTTTGTTGTGCTTATACACAGAGGTGTAAGTGAGGGATCACTTACTGAATCACGGATAACCCAAGGCAGCCATGTTACCAAAAAGCCACACCAGCCTGGATGACAACACGCATGCTTTGGTCTCCCTGAATGGCTGGGAGATATCTGGGTTAGTCTGGGAGAGTCTTCTCTCCCCAGCAATGACTTTTGCTTATCTAATCTTGAGGGGCCCTATGAGTCTTGTAATTTTCAGGAGCTTGGTGGGACTGCTTTGTTTCCTTTCTGAGACTTCAAGGGATGCTTAAGGAAGAACTGTCCACTCAATGGGCAGTACATGGTTATAAAACTCTGACAACTGGTGCTGTTGCCTAAAACATCCAGAGGCTGTGTGATTGCTCTGGAGGTTGTCTCATGACCTGAGGACAACTTACCTCTCAGGAGTCAAGGTGTAATCAGTATGACAGAGAAACTCAACAGTATCCTGGAAAGACCCATCCTGAGGATGACATCCAAGGTCACACCCTCCCTACCTTTCTCAAGCAGTGCTTCTCAAACATTTAGGAATAGGGGTATCTACCCCAAAGTGGATAACTTTTTAGAAAAGGATGAGTAAGCCTTCCCTAACTGTGAGGCAAGGTGCATATTTGAGAACAGCAGGCCAGAGGAAAGAGACAGTATTTTTAATAGCTCTTTAGTAGACAGGAAGGTATGGACGCTTCCTGCATCTCTCCGCGAGCTCCCCATTGCAGTCGGAGCACATCGTCAGCACTTCTATCAAGCTCAGAGTAGTCATCGCCCGCTGGCATTCTTCCTGCTCTTCCTGGCTCCAGCTCTGGCCTGTGCGCAGAGCACAGAGTCCAAATAAACTCTGTTGATGAGAAGAATATAAGATTTCACTTTAAAAATATGATCATGAAGAGCTTCATCTAATCTAATTCATGAGCATCAGTGGTGTGTGTGTATAATCAGCTGTCAGCTTTGCAGCTCCTTCCAAGCAGCATTGGTCCTTGTTAGTGCAGAGCTTGGGGGGAACTGCTGGGACAGTTTCTTAGCTATCCTGTAAAAATCTGTGCGCAGGTTGGGGTGTGTGTGTGTGTGTGTGTGTGTGTGTGTGTGTGTGAGCCTCAGTTTAAAAGATAGACATGGTAGAATATGCTTGTAATTCCAGCACTTAAAAGATGGTTAGAGGCAGGTCCCTGAAGGTCACTGGACAGTCAGCCTGGCCTCATTAGTGAGCCCAGGCCAATTAGAAACCATCTCAGAACCAAATAAAAGCATAGGGATGGTGTCTGAGGAACACCTGATTTCTAACCTTTGGCCTCAACAGTCATACATTCACATATATGCACTTGTACACACATGTTTGTGCACAGTTAATCTGCACATGCAAGAGGATTTCATGACCAAAAAGTTTAGAAAACACTGAATTCTTTGAAGTTCTTTTATTGGTTTGTTTCACTTGCATTTCACAGTGAATAATGGAATACTAAGTAGAGCTATTTTTGGAGAGGTTTCACGCTTATGTGCGTTGGTTTAGGTTGGCGATAGAATTTTGGGACAGATATTATGTGTCCCCCTTCATTCACTTCTGGATGCCATAGCCATCTCTACCCTATTCTATTATACCAGTTTTGGAGGTCCTGTTCTCTCTGCCCATATTTTATGCCTTCTAAAACAAACACCACACACTGGGTGGCTGAGAACAGCTCCTGTTTGTTATCTCGGAGTTCTGGATTTTGGAAGCTCACAAAATGGAAGTACGGAGAGCCTCTCCCCTCCTGATGGTAGGCAGGGTTCTTTTCTGTCTTTTCCAGCTGTGGGAGGCTTGGTCCTGCTGTGTGTCTTCGAGCTGTAAGGCGGCCCTTCCTGGGAGTCTTTCAACTGTAGGGAGAATGTCTCTTCCAGCTTCTGGGGGCCCTGACAACGCAGACCTTATGTCAGCTTCGCTCCAAGTCTCTGTCCCCTGCGGCTCCTGGCCACTTCTCCTCATGAGCACAGTTGTAAGTGCCTGGTTTCCACATGAGCTCGCGTTCTGAGAGACTTGGTTGGGCGAGCTTCCTCACAGACTATTGACAGCAGCCAAGATGTGCGATTGGCCTGGGTGTCTACTGATGACTACATGGATTTAAAAATAAGCGATGGCGTATGTGCATTGTATTATTCACCCATTTAAAAAATTCTGCCATTGTCAGCAACGTGGGGAACCAGGCCGGACATTATGTTAACTGAGACGGGCCACGCACATCCAAGCAGGAAGCTTCTCCGCACGGAGAGCGAGCAGATGTGTGGCCGTACCATCTTCCTGGCTGAGCAGTGCCCCACCTTCGCCCTGGCAGCTCGCTGCCACTTATGCTGGAAGCTTCAGGCTGTGCCCCTTCACTTTACTGTCCCCTTTCTGGAACGCTCCCCTAATTTCTCAGTCTAAGCTTACTGCCACTCTGACATGCTCCCGGGACATCCATGCTTTGGACAGAGGGCTTGAGTACATCTCAGTGAATACCACCTGTGTCCTCTACTTTGTCCTCTTACAGGGCCTGAGCTCATGGCGGGCAGGGCTGGGCCTGGACTCGGGGACCTCCATGTGACCTCAAGCCCATGCTGCCCATCTCTGCGTCTCATGGAAGGCATTCATTACTGGACACAGCAGGCAGTCCCGGTGGCAGATGGGAGCATCAATGCTGTATCTCCAGGGCTAAAACCACAGGAGATGAAGGAGCCTCACACAGGCCTCCACCCTGGGTACCCATGGGCTGTGACATTTCTACACTATTCAGTCCTTCCACCCAGATGCCCTGCTTCCTGCGGGTCTGCCTTAGTGGGAAGGAAGCTATTTTTAAGTGTGTCCTTTTACAAAGCAGCAGCCACATCTCTTGGGGCTTCTGGTTCCTTGCCAGACAGTGGATAATAATCTGTGTTTGGGGACAAGCAATGAGCAGGAGGTTTAGTTAGAAAAGAAATGTAAAATGTCACAAGTCATTACGAACAGCAGTGCCTCAACGGCTCCGTGTGTCCACCTTGTCAAGTGGCTAAGTGTACACCCCCAGGGACATTTGGTTACCACAAGCTTGCCTCACAGAGTGACCCATTTCTGTACTCAGTGGGCCTCGCAGCCTGCACACAGCAGCACGTGTCTGTCACCCAAGCCCTCTGCAGTCTCCCTGACCCTGTGCCTTCCCTTCACATGCCAGACTCTTCCGTCCTCCTGCGTTGGCATGCTGCCGACCGGGACCTCTCCCGAATCTTTCCAATTCTAGAAAACGTCAATCATTTTTAGGCCTATGTCAAGGTCATCTTTTTCTCTGAGGTATCTGTTGGAGGAGGGATAGCGCTCTGCGGCTCCTGGAGTTAAGCTGCCGAGGAGCAAACCACACCGACATTGCAGCCTAGACACAGCCTCTCCCTTGCCCTGCCTTCTCACTCCAGATTGCTTGTTAGTCCAAGGATGCATCTTAATTTGGTTTTAGAACCTCCGGGAATGCATGATGGTTATTATTGATCAGCAGCTTGACAGGGTCTTGAATCACCTCCGACAGGCGCCGACGGGGCGAGGGAATTGCTAGGTGGGTGAGAAGAGCCACCCTAAGTGTGGGCATCGTCATCCCACTGGGGCCCTGGACTGAATCAGTGCGGGAAGGCGAACTGAGCAGCAGCATACATCTCTCTCTGCGTCCCAACTGCAGATGCACTGCCATCTCCTGCCACCATGCTGTCCTGCTGTGCTGAAATGTAGCCTTGCAAGCCAGAGTAAACTCTTGCTTCCTAAAGTTTTGGTGAGGCACTTTGGCACCTCAGTGAGGAAGAGTAACTAAGACAAGGTGATAACAAAGACATGTATCAAGGTTAAGATACATATGTGGTAAAGCACATATATCCCTTGGATTATTTTAAAAGATCTCCACTCTGCAATTTATGAACCAGGAAGTCATAAATCTCGTGGTGTGAGACAGGAGTGAGCTCCTGAGAAGTAGACTGCTTTGGGGAGTGAATCATTCTCTCTGGAAAGAGCCAGGTGGTTTGGGAGACCCTGGAGAGTGCAGGGGTCTCAGAAGTCAGCCAGAAGGCCAGGAAACAGGCTTCCCAGGGCATCAGGAGCAGCCAAGGCCCTGTGCTGCATGGTGCTTGGACAATCAGTTAGAAGAGCAAAGACTCAGATGATTCCTGGGGCACATGAGATCAGTTTTGAGAGTCATGTCTTTGTTTTGATTCCATCTCAGAAATGAGCATCAACTGAAAGAGACAGGATCTCCCATCTGCAGCATTAGGACATTGCTAACAAGGTGATTTCAAAGTCTGTTCAAATAATGAGCCCCTAATCCTCTTATTTGGCTTCATTAAGAAGCTTTGTGAAGACAGACAGACAGACAGAGACAGAAAGTTGGCTGGGAATCTCCAGCTCTGGCAGGGCTATTCTTCCACAATAACTAGATTTGGTCCCCACATTCTCTGTTCCAACTTAGCATGGCTGTCTCAAACACCAGAGCTGTTCCTAAGCCACCACACTATGTCGTGTGATGGTTTGTATATGCTTGGCCCAGGGAGTGGCACTATTAGAATGTGTGGCCCTGTTGGAGTAGGTGTGGGTGTGGGCTTTAAGACCCTCATCATAGCTGCCTGGAAGTCAGTATTCTGGTAGCAGCCTTCAGATGAAGATGCAGCACTCTCAGCTCCTGCTGTACTATGCCTACTTGGATGCTGCCATGTTCCTGCCTTGATGACAATGGACTGAACCTCTGAACCTATAACCAGACTCAATTAAGTGTTTTCCTTTTTAGAGTTGCCTTGGTCATGGTGTCTGTTCACAGCAGTAAAACCCTAAGACACACTGCCTTCTGTCCTATGAGTCACACAATGGTCTGTTTTGCAGACATTTGCTTTGCCATGGCCACTGTTCTCATGCTGTGAATACCGTGTTGGCCAGCCTGTGTCTCAGGTTTCCATTCAACTTTTCTCTTGGTGTCTATCTTGGGACGAATGCACAGCCTTGCCTGAGTGACCTTTTGTGATGGTGGGATTGGTGGCGTAGGGTGGTGGGGAGCATGGCTACTCCAGTGCTGCCATGCCCCATGCCTTCTGTCTCTCCCAGTGCAGGTCCATAGCATGCTCGCTGTGACCTGCCTCCTGGTCTCACCTGAGTCTATCTCCCTGCTATCTCAGTTCCCTGTGGCTGCTGTTTCCATCCCAGCATCTCCCTGGCATGAGCTCTGTGGTTCCCTAAACAGATCCCCCAGCAGGCTGGACACCTGCTTACCCTGGTCACCAGATCATTGCACTCCAACTTGCTACTTTTCTTTAAGCTCTGAG
Source organism: Apodemus agrarius (assembly GCA_964023405.1). NCBI lineage: Eukaryota > Metazoa > Chordata > Mammalia > Rodentia > Muridae > Apodemus > Apodemus agrarius. The sequence continues at coordinate 4,314,177 of OZ030006.1, read as the reverse complement.
TAACAGACATATTCTGAGGTGATTTTCTCAAAGGAATGCTGCGTTTTTCACAGACATTCTCTAATGGAGTTACCTGTTGTTCTTTAGGACCAGAGCGCACTGATGAGATTTCTGTGGAATCTGGACACACATGTAATAGATCTGTCCAGAGCTCTGTCTGTCCATCTCCACACTCCGAGCTTCACTTCCCACTGAGTGGATGGACAGAGAGCAAAGGTGGCCCCCTCAGTCTGGCTTATCTATCTTCCATGTTCGTGATCAAAGATAAAATGAATGGACATCTGCATTTCTGTCTCTGTCTCTGTCTCTGTCTCTCTGTCTCTCTGTCTCTCTCTCTGTCTCTCTCTCTCTCCCTCTCCCTCTCCCTCTCCCTCTCCCTCTCCCTCTCTCCCTCCCTCCCTCCCTCTTAATTTTGAGGTGAGGTCACATGTAGCCTAAACATGTGTCAAACTGGATGTATAGCCAAGAATGACCTTGAACGTAAGATGCTCCTGTCTCCTCAGTGATTACAGACTGTAGCACAACACCCAGGGTTCTCAGTGCAGGAGAAGGAACCCAGGGCTTGCATGCTAGACAAGCCCTTGTACCGGCTAAGCCATAGTCCAGCCTTCTACTCGGGGTTTCTGGGAGCTACTTGAATTGTGTGACATGATCAGTCACAGCATCATGGTGTATGCTCTGGGGACAGACAGGGGTTTGGCTGGGGACTGAGGCCCAATCAGAACCCAATGGCTCTCCAGAACTCACTGTGTTACCTCTTTGCCTGAGCTTCCTCCCCAAAGTTCCTTTCCAGTGTGTTTTTAATGCCAGCAGGACTAGAAGGCCCAGGCTCCCTCCTGACTATGTCCTAGGATGTGTTTAGCTTCTGCCTTGACCCCACCGCAGGCATCACAGTCCTTCCATTGGTCTCCCACCATTCCTGTTATGAGTGGCAGCCATTGGAGTATGTCCACCATTTAGATCATTCACCAGTGAGTCAGAGCTGGGGTAAAATGGGGGATGGGGAGCTATGAGAGATGTAATGCCCACCTCACTGGACAGAAATACAACCGCAGTCCCATTGCCAAAGTATCCCTCTGTGAAAGAGGAAGCCTGCAGGTGGGCAAAGTAAATGGTGTCCCTTGCCACTCTCACTGTTCCTACTGGTGGGAGGAACACAGGTTAGACCCTCAGCAGGTGCCACCATAGTTGGTCAAACTACCCTCCCCAGTCCAGTATCTATTGTGGAATTAACTTTAAGGCATGATTAGAAAGGGCCCAGATTAGGACCAGGAGGATGATGTAACCTCTCAATCCTTAAGTCCAGAGCTCCTCTGAAGGGCCCAGTCCTGCCTCATCATGAGAGATGAGGCTGGGCCTCTGAGGGACAGTGGCTGAGGACTCTACTGATATGCCGGAATAAAGACCTCAGTCTGTGATGGTGTTTTACTTTTCTACAGACCTTTCTTGGTATCCCATTTACCTGTTGCATCACAGTAACTTGGTGTTCTTCATGAGTCCCCACTTTCTCCTAGGTCCTTCCTTGATACAGTTGTGGTTATTAATTAAGTTAATTATTAATTAATATCAGCCATCACCACCTTTTACTTCTTACAATCAAGCCCCTCCATGGGTGTCCCCCTAGGGCAGAGCCCTCTCCAGTCTATGCTGGAGCCATGATGGTCCAGCATGGCCCAGGGCATTTGATGAGAAATATTCCATACTCTGTGTTTTCAGATTTGGCCCCCAGGGTCACATGATGAGCACTTGGAATGCGGCTGATGCAATCAGGGACCACCCTTCGACCATTACTTCATCCATTTTAAACTCACACCATTGTATGTAGCTAGCAACTCCCACTCTGAACATCATGGGTTCGGAGGATGAAGACGGGAATTTATATTCCACCAAGTCACAGGAAAACATGTTGACTCATCCCTTTGGTGTAAAATCCCTGGGTAAATCTCTTTACTAGCAATGGGGGTCTCAGTCCAGGATCTGTAAGTAAGACAATCTTTATTTCAAGTTAAGCTTACTAGCTTATCTGGCCAGTACGCCATCCTGTGTTCAAAGAACCGTGTGGCAGCAAAGGAGACATTTGATTCATCTCAAGGGTGTTGGGAGTGGCTTCCTGAGGGCTTAGGCAGTCAGAGGATGGAAGAGGAGGAGGATGGGTCCAGACATCAGCTCCACAGAGCAGCTCAAAGCGGCCACATGGACATAGAGCTTCACATGCAGACTGTGCCAGTGCAGAGTGCTTAGACAGGAGCCCGGGACAGGCTGTATATCTTTGTGGCTCTTAAGAGAGTGTCACACGCCGGGCGTGGTGGCGCACGCCTGTAATCCCAGCACTTGGGAGGCAGAGGCAGGCGGATTTCTGAGTTCGAGGCCAGCCTGATCTACAGAGTGAGTTCCAGGACAGCCAGGACTACACAGAGAAACCCTGTCTCAAAAAAAAAAAAAAAAAAAAAAAGAAAGAAAGAAAGAAAAGAGTGTCACACTTTAGATGACCTTTGTCAAGGTGAGAGGGAGCCACGGGAGAAATTCATACAGACTTCTGAGAAGTGTGCAAAGGTCTTCTTTCGCTTTCGCTGTCTCACACACATTCTGCCTTCCATCTGAAGAATGGACTGTTGTATTTGGCTAGTGGAGGGCCATCTAGAGAGAATGGGCTGAGGATCTTGCTGAATGGAACCTACTTCTCGCCTCCTAACACAAGCAACAGAATAGAACATCCACCAGATATGCAGAAGACACACCTGTGTCCTTGGAGGGGGACTTCTGTCCTCCCCTCCTGTTCTCCATTTTCTGAATACTAACATCATTAGAAAGAAGTATCAGTAAGAAACCCAGAGAAACCCAGAGTGAGAGAGAGGGGGGGGAATTTGGTGGAAGGGGAACTGGGTGTGGAAAGGAGGCTTCTGGACTCACCGGGGACGCTGACCGCAAGCTGGAGACAGCTGCCCTGGAAGAAATGCTCTTACAGTGAGCCGGGGCTGCTTGCTGCATTTGATGCCGTGTGAAAGGAAAGCTGTGAGCATTGGGGACAGCCTGTATTTCAGGGAAAGACGAGGAGAGCCACTGCTGTGGATGGATAGAACACAGGAAGTGTGCATGCTGAGTGTGGAAGGCAAAGGCAGCACAGGTGGGGTCAGCAGCCAGGGCAGTGCCAGCCAGAGCATGGGCTGGAGTTCGCTGCATCCTGAGAGCACAAGGGGAAGACACAGCAGAAGGAAAGGAGACATTCCCTTGAGTCCTCAGCGCTCTGGAGCGTGGCCAGCCCCTCCTGACAGGGGCAGGGTCATGGAGAAGGGAAGATGCCGCTAAATGCTTCATGACTGATGCGCAGAGAGAACACCCCTGACCACAAGATGTCTGTGAGAACTTAGGAAGTCTGGTCAGTGATTAAGGCTATTAATACGAAGTTATTCCATAAAAATTGTCAGATAGCAATAAAGGTTCATGTCCTTGGAACTTACACACAAACACACAGACATACACATATTACATACATCACACATATACACACCACACAATACACATACATACACCCATGAGTGTGCACACACACAACACACACATGCACATGTACACACACACCTCTTTTTAAGAAATAGGAAAAAAGCAAAAAACAAAGAAACCAACAAACCAGCCAAGGTTGCTCTCCCAGAGTGTCAGGCAAGCATCCCTGCTGTGGACCGAGAACAGCAGGAGCCTGGGGCCGGAGGGTGTGTGCACGCACACAGGTGTGTGTAGTCGGAGTCCAGGATCCACCTTACAAGCTACTTCCAAAGTAAGAAGTGCTTGCCACCTGTTCAGTTCTCTTCTTTACAACTCAAAACGAGAATAGTGTCTCTTCCCAGACACAGTTGTGATGTAGTTATCAAGTTATAAAATTCCTGTTTATTCATTGGAGAAGTTCTGAAAAAGTTAGGGTATATTTTGAGATGGCGGCATAACATACTGGTGTCCAGCTGTTTCCTTATGGTAATCACACACTTGGATTTCCACCCAGCCTCTGCAGTTATGTCTCTAGGGGCTCCCCTCCTTAATGGCATAGGTAATCAATGTGCTTATCCAAAAGGCTTAAAGGCAATAGACAAACCCAGTGTCATCAATAAAATCCCTTCTGAAAAAAGGCATACCTCAGGGCTGAAGAGATTGCTCAGCAGTTAGGAGCACTGGCTGCTCTTCCAGAGGTCCTGAGTTCAATTCCCAGCACCCACAATGATGGTACCTCACAACTATCTGAAATGGGATCTGATTCCACTTGCTGGTATTTATGAACACACACACACACACACACACACACACACACACACCATAAATAAAATAAATCTTTAAAAAATGGTGGGCATTCCTCTCTTGAGCCCTCAGTTAAAACAGTAAACAAAAATTACTAGACATGGTTTTCTTTGCATCTTTTTGTTAGTTGAAGGCATGGGAAATTGCAGAGTACATTCGCATAATTTCTAATAGGTAAATTATCCATGGGTCAGGCTTAACGTTGACGAATGAATTATGTTTTGAAAGGGAAGTATATTATTAAGTCACTCATTCATCTAGTCCTCCTCTCTGTGTCACAGAACTCGGATGCCCAAGTGTCACATGCACACACACTTTGTTGTAATGCCTGCCAAGACAGAGTATAAAACACAACTCACATATGTGGCTGTATGTCACTGTGTTTGATGGTTTTACCCCAGGAGGCAGAACAAACTTGCCACGCAGAGCTTACTGCAGTTTCAGGAGCAAACAAGGTACTTGTGCAGGTTGCATCTTTTTAAAGATGGGGGTGCTGGGCACGAAAGCTCGGGAGTGCTCTGCCGCTGAGCTGCCGCGGAGCTGGTTTGCCAGCACACTGGCTGCACTTCTGACCCTTTTATCTGGAGAAGGACAAGGGAGACCACAGGCAGACTCTTGACCTGCTGCGCGCTGACCACTGTGATCCCTTGCTTTTCTTTGCTCCCCGAGGATTTTCTTTTATTCACATGTGGGTGCTCACAGAAGCCAGAAGAGGGTATTGAACCCCACGCGCAGAGTTTGAACCAACATTCCTATGAATGCTGGAAACTAAAGTCAGGTCCTCTGAAGGAGCGTCGAGTGCCCCCAATGTTGGAGTCCTTTAGCCCTGTGGCTGCTTCCTTAGTTCTCCAGCTGTGGCTGTTCAGTCTTTACAAACTGAGATCTGCCCAGATTCACTTTATGGAAATTTATAAACCTAGAATAAATTGCGATGAGCCCATGGCACCCACCGCCAGCTGGGTGGTAAGCAAGACAGGCAGGCTTTCCGTGACTGGATGGGCAGGCCATTCCCACCATAATCTCACTCCCCCCCCCCACGCCAAACACTGTTCCGCCTTCCGTGGATCTGGTGCCGACCTGTGCTCACGGAGCATGCTGATAGCTCAGCTCTAGCGTCTCTTTGAGCAAGAAGCAAAGAAGAGGGTCCTCCCTTGAGACGACTAGGAAAGGGGGAAGGCTTCTCCCTTTTCTCCAACTCAGCTTTTTCTGAGCACGGCAAGAGTCAAGTTGGCAAAATTAGGCTAAAACCTCAATCAATAAAAGCAGAAAAAGTCCGCATTCTTAAACAAAGCGTTACGCATCCGCTTCCTTTTGTCTGCCTGATCTGGCTGGCGTGGGAGAGTAGGAGTGTGTGTTTTGTGAGTCTGGCCAGCAGAGGGCAGAGTTTACTGCTGAGATCCTGGTTTTTAGGGTTGTGCAGAAATGCCGCGAAGCTGGGACAAGCAGGAGCCTTTTGAAAAATAACTCCTGTGTCAGCAGAGAGGTTCATCACACCGGGGAGAAGCTGCGGCAGGGCCCCTTTACACTGAGGGGCAGCCCTGTCTGGTTCCCTCTGCTTCCGTCTTTATCCTCTGGGGTCTCCATGGCACTCTTGCAGCTGCTCAAGGGCTCCTGATTACCTCACCACAAACAGACCTCGCGCAGAAGCCTGTGCTCCTGCCCATGTTCATAGAATGCCCTGAGCTGTGCCACTCCCACAGGGCACCCTCACAGATGACATGTAGCACCGCTTTTCTGAACAGTGAAAGCTATCCTGTAGCTATCCCTGATCTGGGGGTCTCCCAGCCTTGGGACATCCATGCGTGGCTGGATTGTGTTGTTGCTTTGGAGTTGTTTTAGCAGTAGAGTTTGCAGTGGTCTTCAAGCAGAGGGTTCTTTCCAGCATCAGGGCCCTTCAGCAGGCTCCTATCTACAAGTTGAGGATCTGTCTTTGAGTATGGGTAAGGTTTTCTAGGCACTAGTGAGTTCACTGTGGATCTAATAGTAGGAGCCTTGCTACAGCTCCTGAGGAGCCCGTCTGAGCACCGCCAGGCAGGGAGCTGCAGTGTCCGGCTTTTATATTCATGGTCTGATCAGAGCCTCCTGTAGCTATCCCTGATCTGCAGCAGCTGAAATGGGGCTGTCTGCCTGCACAGGGCAGCCACAGGGCCAATCACAGTAATGGTTTTTGCATGATTTTTACTGTGTGGAGTGTGCACTGTAGCATGTTTTAATTATGTGGCTAGGGTAAGACTAAACACGCTAGAAATGTAACAGACCAAGACTGAGCACAGCAATGGAGAGCAAATGGCTTCTGCCAATCCGGCATCGATCATGCGGTAAGGTCCTGGTGATTTCTTATATTATTGTTTTAGTTTTTATTTCATATGCAGGAATGTTTTGCATGCCTGTATATATTATACTACTTGCATGTCTGATGCCTGCGAAGGCCAGAAGAGGGCATCAGATCCCCTGGGACGGAGGTTACAAACTCTTGTGAGCTTCCTTCCATGTGAGCGCAGAGCCTGAACCTGGGTCCTTGGGAAAAGCAGCCAGTGCTCTCAACTGCTGAGCCATCTCTCCAGTCCTGTGGCCTTGGAAATTGAGATCTGAACCCTGTACTAGGTAAAGAAAGAGTGCTCAGTCTGATGGATGGACAGACAGACATAGCAACAGACACAGCTTACTACAGTATGACTTTAATGATTTCCCAGCATGGACACCTGGAGCCTTCACTCCAGTCTGTGATATGATATTTATAGCACCCATCTCAAACTTTAGAGAACATAGGGAAAGACAGGTTAAGTCTCTGAAAATGCCAACTTGTACTTGGAAATTAGCATAAGACCGAAGCGTTTTCACAAGTCAGTGGGAGCAGCATTTATCCACCTGTGTGAAGAGCAGAAAGCCAGCTTCCTTTATCTGACTCTAGGAACTAAAGACTAACAATTTTAAATTATCAGGGGAAAATAGAAACTATTTCTGTAGAAGAAAGGCTATGAAAAAATACCTTAATTAAGACACAAAATGTTCACATGAAAAAGGGGAAAAATGAATTATTTTTCTGCATGACAGAAGACACATGAGAAATCTCTAAATTTTAGGAAGCCCTTGTTCTGAAGGCCCCAAATTTTATGGCCTTGGATGTGGTGCCCCTGGTGTCCAGAGTTTCTATGCCCTGGATCTGATGGCCCTGATATTTAGAAGCCAAATTTCTAGATCTGGTGACCCTGGTGTGTGGTGGCCCATCTGTGACTGTCAGTGTCACAGACAGGTAGATTTATCCCAGCCAGCCTGCAGGGCCTGAGGATGTCTAGACCCTCTCAAGGCAGGCTCTTTACTCCTCGGGATGGTCAGCATCCCCGAGTCCTGCCATAAATACCAGCAGCACCTCTCCTATGACCCTTGGAAAATCAAGGAAGATGCAGTTGAGAGATGGAGCGAATGCCCCCTCCTCCCCAGAGCCGCACTGCAGCGGCGCCTCCCTGGTTCAGGCTTTGGGCAGTGACTGCGCTCACCTTGCTAACTCCACCCCTGACTGAGTCCTGAGCAGGCCTGTGTGCCACTTCTCCATACCTCAGCCTCACATTTTACTTGGCATTTTGTCAGGTAGCGAAGAAGTATGCGGGAGGCAGACATGCTGTCATCCACTTCTGTAAATGCTCAGACATTCTAGCACCTTCCTAAAAGCAAGACATACTAAAACAACCCTGAGAAATGCAGCAGGAAAAGTATTGACAACAAGAACAATTAAAAATTAAATAATTACTATGCATCTCAACTGTCTAAACATATATATCTGTTACCCATTTCTACCATAATGGTAGTTGTAGCCCTATAGTAGACAGTAACTCAATGTAGACTTACTACTCTGAGAAGAGAGTGTGAACATTCTACTCCTGGATGAGCAGTGGTAAGGAGAAGATGTCTCGGGGATAAATTTGTCCCTAAGGTCATCATTTAGTGACAGAGCTATGGTTGTGTGCCTACTGACAGGTAAATAAATTAGAAACCACCGTAACATGTACACGAGGAAGATCTGGAGGCTAGAAATATTTAGGGATCTATTGTTGTTGTTGTTTTTAAAATATCTACCCAACTCCTGAAAAAAAAAAGAGTGGTTGTCATGGCAACCTCAGTATCACTTGGCACAGGGAATGCACGCACAGGATTGGGTGAGGGAGCCAGAGGAAGCCACCTGGTTTAGAATTTAATTTGGGAGAGTAAAATTCACCCAAAATGATTTGTTAAATGTGATTTACTTTCCTACCAAAATGGCTATAGGTTGTGATTTTTTTTAAAAGATTTTTTTTTTTTTTGCTTTGGAAATTCAAGTTACTGTGGATGAATTCCATTAGAAATGTATAGAGACCTTCCAGGTCAAAACATCCTGCAGACAGGCTCTCCTACAGCCCTGCTCTGTGGAGGGTTCTGAGGAAGTGGTAGCTGAGCACCACTTACCTGCTCCTTAGTGATTAGAACAGGACTTGAATGTTCTCTGCTCCCTGCGTGGTTCCCCTAGGGCTCTCAGTGTCCTCTAGGAGTTCTTGTGCAAATGAAACCCTGAGCAAATAAATACCTAGAGGAGATGAATGGAGAAGCTTGCCTTAGAAAAGCCAGTGAGGCTCAAGGGCCCCTCAGAGCCTGATGGTTTCCCCAATAGTGTCCGATGGGTAACTGGATGGAGAGTCCGAGAAGACACAGGGTACTAGCAGGGACACCCTGAGGGGTATCATACTCTTCACTCAGAGGAAGGCGAGCTTGAGTGGAGCGACTGGACATCCAGAGGGACCATAGTCAGGAGACGGGGGCTGAGGTAAACCTTTTCCTTCAAGCCAGTTTGAGTCCTTTTGGACAGGCTTCCTGACCCCCTGACCACCATTTCTCACCCTTGGATATTGGTTCCCTGTCTGGTCTATATTGTAGCACTGCACAGTCACATAGGCACACAGTGCTTCAGAGTTAACAATATAGGAAGGACCTGGGGAAATCCTGGTTGGTAATTGCAGCCTGGCAGTCAGGGTACACAGATGACCAGATAGTTAGAACCACCCCGTGACTGGTTTACAAAAGAACCTAAACCAAGTTGGAAGTCAGGACCCAGAAGCTACAAGGAGTCCTTCAAGTTGAGGGGTCAAACCCAGGAGAAGATGGGTGGAGAAAGTACTTTGTCCAGAGGAGCACAGGCGAGGTAAGGTGACACACAGAAGTGTGGGACCAAGACCCAGGCTCCCACCCAACTGCATCACCCATAACCCATGTCTTGGTACACATAGCCATGTGTCAGGCTGTCTTCCCAAGTCCCACAGCCTCTGCTTGCTTTTGGCTGGGAAATACTAGTGGCATATCTGTGACAAGGTGGATGGAGGCTGCTAACTGACCAGTAGACGGGAGTCAGTCCAAAAGTGGCTGAAGAGGTGGCTTGTGACATGCCATCAGATCTCTGATCGGCAGCTCGTCCAGAAGGATGCCATGAGCCAGGGTGGCTGGTGAGGAACGATGGGGTCTTTATCCTCCCCATTTCAAGTTTCTCGAGTCAAATCTCTGTCCTCGGGGCATTCCTCTGTACCTGGGTCTTAGGAATACCAAATGTGTGTGGTGCTCAGGATTTGGAACTGGTACCTAGCACATTGCAGTATCACTTGAAAAGAATGGAATTCATGATGGTGATTTGGGTGTTGAAGACTGAGATGACCTAGCATCACAAAGATCTCAGACAGACCCTAGCAGGGTGATAGTGGAGAGCAGGGTGCAGTAGTGAATTCCATCTTCTGATGTCGGCGCAGCAGGGAAGCAAGTGCAGGGGCAACCTCAGACACTTGTGACCCTGCCCTACTCAGTACCGTGATGCCACCCATGAACCTCTGTGCTCAGGACTTAGCGCCATGGCCCACGACCCAATGAAAGCAGTGTAAGGGAGGTTTTGTCTCATGGTTTCCGGAGCTATCAGTCCTCTGTGACAGGGAGGCATGGTGGCAGGAGCTTGGACTTCTCACACCTTGGTTGGTAGGAAACACAAAGAATGGGACTGGAAGATGGCTAACACCTCCAAAGGTCCTGACCCAGAAACCCACCTCTAACTGCCAGACTCCACCGCCTCCCAAAACAGCCCCAACTGGGGCCACATGTCCCCATTCCTGAGCCTGTGGGGGACATGGCATATAGAGATCATGATAGTATCTGATTCCCAAACCGAGTGTTGGGACACATATGACATCAAATACATTGTCAATAAAGACATGAAGTTGCAATGCTCTGTGGCTTGGCAATGGCACCTCTTGACAGCCGTGTGGCCACTGGTCCTGCCAGCTACATTCTGCTACCTATGCCGTGAGATGCCAGAGGAGGTGGGACGGTCAGTGAAGGCTGCTGGGAGGGGTGTGAGCTTTGAGTCACTGTCTGTGTTAGGGCTTAGTCAGGAAGAGTGAAAATGAGAGCCTATGAGGAGCGTGATGATGCTATGATGTCTTCAGAGAACGCCACACACTAGACCTGCTACTTAGACGCGCATCAAACCTCCCAGATGTGCCTTCCTGTTCCGGATGCTGATTGTGACGTGAACGTGTCTCTTCCCTTTCCAGTGCTGTAGGAAGCGATAGCTCCTTATTAGCAAGGAAGCTGGTGTGCTATGTATTCGGAGGGTGACTTGCTATATGGAGTGGAGAATGGAGGTTTGATTTTAAGGTCATTCCTAAAGGTTTCCCGAGGAAGCTCTCTTGGGGAGCCCCCTATTTCATTACATTAGAAATGCACTTGGTGGCCTTTCCTTGGAAACAGACTGCAGGGTCTGCTTGGAACACACCAGTCTTCTTAGGGCTCGTTCATATGCTCAGACTTGCTGGGCACATGAAAACAACAGCCTAAAGAAAAATGGATTTACTCTTCCAGGGGAGAGGGTGCTTGTACGAGTGGGACTCAGTTCTGCTAAAAAATTTTCTAGAGGCTCAGGGGCTGGCTCAGCATATAAAGCACTTGTCCTGAAAACACAAGAAGGATTTGAGTAAGATCCCTGGCACCTCTATAAAATCTTGGAGGGCAGGACAGCCTCTCTCTAATCCCAGTGTTTGGGGAGGTAGAGATGAGGATTCCTAGAGCAAACAGGCTAGTTAAATTAGCAGAAATTGGCAAGGCCCAGATTCAAATGAGAGCCTCAGCTTCAATATAGAATACGGTGGAGAAGCACTCCCATCTCCAGCCTCTGCCTGTATATCCCTGCACTCACACACACACACAATTATAATGCACATGCGCACATGTATGTATCTCTCTCTGTCTCTGTCTCTGTCTCTGTCTCTGTTTCTCTCTCTCTCTCTCTCTCTCTCTCTCTCTCTCTCTCTCTCTCACACACACACACACACACACACACACACACACACAAAGAAAACAAAAACTCCTAGTCTGGCTTTGGCCCTCTGTGAATGACTAAATAATGAGCAACACGTGTGTTTAAGAGTGTTTCGTGTCATCAGCCATCAGAGAGATGTAGAGAAAGCCAGGATGAGGCAGCAAGCATATCACTCTAGCTAGAAAAGCTCTCAGCCAAAGAATGTGTCGGTGAGCACGTGGGAAAGGGGGCCTCTTGTGCTCTGTTGGGGGGAATGTAAAGGAGTGTAGCTATTATGGAGAGCAGGTTCCCTGAAAATCTAAACATAGCCCTACCATCTGACTCAACTCACACATCTTAGTATGAAAGAGAATAAAATCAGCATGCCAATGCGATGCCCACACACCTGTGTTTATTGAAGCCCTGGTCACAGTAACCAACTCATGGAATTAGATAACTGGCCACCAGCGGATGAACAGACAAGGGAAATACAGCATATGTACTTGGCAGGGTGTCTCTAAGCCACAAAGGAGTAAAATCCTGTCATTTGCAGCACAGAGGCAAGAAGTAGAGGATGTTGTGTTAAGTGAAAAGGGCCAGCCAGACACAGAAGGGAGTGGACCAATGTCCTCGACCTACAGGTGAGCGGGGATGCTGGGATGCCTAGTTGTTCGTCAGCTTGACACACTCTAGAACCATTCAGGAGGAGGGGAAATGTCAACTGAGAGATTGCCTTCATCAGACTGGCCTTACGATAAGCCTATGGGCCATTTTCTTGATTGATGGTGGTTGTGGGTGAATTCTGTGTAGTGTCATGCAAAGGCAGGTGGTCGCCTGTTGTATCTGAAAGCAGTCTGAGCAAGTTTTGGGAAGAAAGCCAGAAAGCAGTGTTCCTTCACGGCTTCTGCTTCAGCTGCTGCCACTAGGTTCCTCCGAGCTCCTGCCCTGTACTCCCTCAATGACTGGCTGTGAGTTGGACATAGAAGCCGTACAGATCCTTTCCTCCTCACGTTGCCTTTGGTCATGGGTTTACCACAGCAATAGAAAGCAAACTAATATAGATAATGATTGATAGAGGCTGAAAGGGAGGGGGCAGGGGATAAAAGAAGGCTGGATCTAATCCATAGACCCTGCATATATGGAGATAGCATTCTAAATATTATTAATATGCACACTTTACATGGCATGCTAGTAAACTTATAAAATAAGTAAATAACTCTCTTTGAGTGCATACCCTGCACCCGCTTGGGCTTTAGAACACTGCAGAACACCCCTGTCTGTCTTCTTTACAGTGGCCTTCACAGCAGTGATTTTTGCCTGGGCAGGTTCAATGTCCCTTGGAGTTTCCATTTGTACAGGTGGGGCTCAGTCTCTGATGCATCTAACTGAGTTGGGGTGAAGGAGGATAAGTTTTGGCTTTGGAGAAATGCCATGGGGGTGCTACTCCAAGTTACTCCAGTGAAGGGGTGTCAGGAAGTCACATAAATTTAGCAACACAGAAATCCTGAAATGCGCTGGGCAGTACTCTAAGTTAATAATTTTAGAAGTAGGGCTTTTATATCCCAAACTGAACTCAACTTGCTATGTAGCTGAGGATGGTCTTGATCTTCCTGCTTCTACTTCTGCTGACTCTTTATGACAGTGCTGGGAGACGTGATTATTGCTCAGGCAGTTTGCCCAGCGTGGTCCTTTGTGCTAAACCCTGAGTAGAGGCTTTGGAGATGCTGTCTGAGATGGGAGGGAAGTGGGGCAAAGGGCAAGGGGAAAAGGGAAAGGGGCATTGGGCAAGGGACGATAGGTCTTTCATCACTCCTGCACAAAACTGTGATACTTTTAAGTTAGCCTCAGCTGGGTTATCTAGGAGATATGGCCACCAAAATGATGACATAGTTAGTATTGTAGCGATCATCAATTATGTCTGGCATTACACATTTACTTCCAGATGACACTTTTTTTTTTTAAATAAAATTGCATTCTTTTCTGGAGAGGTCTTGGTCTTTGTCAACACAAGAGCCAATCACTCTCTATAGGTATTTAAATTTTAGACTGTTGAAGGTAAAGTTTGAATCAACGTCTGTGTTGTGGAAATGGCACCAGCGGTACAGTTTCTGCCACACAAACAGGAAAATCTGAGTTCAGATCTGGAGAACCTGTAAAAAAAAAAAAAAAACAGGTATGAAAGCAAAGGACTGTAAAACCAGCCTTCTGGTGAGGGCCGGAAGGGTGGGCTGAAGGTCACCGGCCAGACACCTTAGCATAACCAGTGAGCTTCAGTGAGGGACTCCATTTGAGAAAGTAAAGGTGAGGGGCAGTGGACAGAAGATACCAGAACTCCACCTGGGATCTCCACACATATGCACAAAAATGTGCACACACCGCAAACACACAACACTACATATACCATGAAACACATGCGCGCGCGTGCACACACACACACACACACACACACACACACACGAGGAAATAGTGTTCCTCCAATACCAGCTATGCTTGAGTGTTCAAGGGCTGCTTGCAGTTCCCGTCCACAGAGCTCCTAGTGCCGCTGCTCCATGCTCTACCAGCCCCTGGACACCACTCCATAGGGGCAGTGACTCAGCTAAAAGCCACGGGGATGGAGCCATGGTTGAACGGCAAGTGCTCTCCTCCGATGGCTCCGAGAACTGCTGGCATTTCCCAGGCGTGGCTTTGAGAGCTCTGCTTGGACTAACTGAAGGGATGTGAAGAGGGGGCCTTGGCTCTCAAGAGCCAGTGTTTCTGCCAGACTGTTGAAAAAGCAGAGCGTCTATCTCCAGGAATTGTGAAATTTTATTCCCTCAAGATGTTCAAACAGACCGATGTCCAATTCCTGTGGAGGCTGTGGAGTAGGCTCCTGCTTGGAGAGATGCAGTGAGAGCTCACATGAAGAGCTTGGAGTCTAGAACCGGATAATACATTCAACTCAAATCCCAGGTCCAGCACTTTTATTTGATTTTTTTTTCTGAGATAGGGTTTCTCTGTGTAGCCCTGGCTGTCCTAGAACTCACTCTGTAGACCAGGCTGGCCTCGAACTCGGAAATCCTCCTGCCTCTGCCTCCCAAGTGCTGGAACTAAAGGCATGTGCCACCACAGCCCGGCTTCCAGCACTTTTTAACTACATGAATTTGCTTGGCTCCAACCCCTCCAGCATCTCCTCCATCAGTAATTGTCTCATGACACTGTCCTGGGTAGAGTTAGAGCAGATGAAAGCACCTGGCCTCTGTCAGGAACATCAGCTCACTGTGTTCCAGCAGCATCCCCTGAGCGGTACACTCCCCAAACACTCAAAAATCCATCCGCCCCACTCAGAAAGGGAATGTAAGGAGGCGAGAGCCACCTTCTCACAGAAAGACATATTAATGGTCTGTCGCTTGTTTTCCACTCTATAATTCTTTTTCTTCTGTTTTTAAAATCTATTTGTTTTTTGTTTGTTTTTGTTTTGTTTTTGTTTTTTGTTTGTTGTTGTTGTTGTTGTTGTTGTTTTTGTTTTTGGTTTTTCGAGACAGGGTTTCTCTGTGTAGCCCTGGCTGTCCTGGAACTCACTCTGTAGACCAGACTGGCTTCAAACTCAGAAATCCACCTGCCTCTGCCTCCCAAGTGCTGGGATTAAAGGCGTGCGCCACCACTGCCCGACTTAAAATCTATTTGGAACATTAAACATGATAGACATAGAAAAAAATCTCTTATGAAGTCCTCTATGAAAGGAAATAGTGACAAGATTCTGACTAGACAGAAACAGTTCCATCTCCAAAGGGGAATACTTGGCGTGACTGTGACTTCATAGAATGAACTGGTAGTGTTCCTTGTGTTTCTAATTTGAGGAATACTTTGAAGAATATTGGTATTAGGTTTTCTTTGAAAGTTTGAAAGAATTCTGCTCTAAACTCATCTGGTCCTGGGCTTTTTTTGGTTGGGAGACTTTAAATGACCACTTTTATTTATTTAGGGGTTGTGGGACTGTTTAGATGGTTTGTCTGATGCTATTTGGTATCTGTCTAGAAAATTCCTCCATTTCATCCAGATTTTCCAGTTTTGTTCAATATAGGCTTTTGTAGTAAGATCTAATGATTTTTTTTAATTTCCTAAGTTTTTGTTGTTAAAAGTCACTTTTCATTTCTGATTTTGTTAATTTGGGCAGTATCTCTGTGCCCTCTGGTTAGTCTGGCTAAGGGTTTATCTATCTTGTTGGTTTTCTTAAAGAGCCAGCTCCTGGTTTTGTTAATTCTTTGTATAGTTCTTTTTGTTTCTACTTGGTTGATTTCAGCGCTGAGTGTGATTATTTCCTGCCGTCTACTCCTCTTGGGTGTATTTGCTTCTGTATGTTCTAGAGCTGTCATGTGCACTGTCAAGCTGCTAGTGTGTGCGCTCTCCAGCTTGTTTTTGGGGGCACTCAGAGCTATGAGTTTTCCTCTTAGCACTGCTTTCATTGTGTTCCATAAGTTTGGGTATGTTGTGCCTTCATTTTCATTAAATTCTAAAAATCTTTAATTTCTTTATTTTTTTCCTTGACCAAGTTATTATTGAGTAGGACATTGTTCAACTTCCATGTATATGTGGGCTTTGTGTTGTTTTGTTGCTATTGAAGACCAGCCTTAATCAGGGGTGATCTGGTAGGCTCCATGGGATTATTTCAATCTTATTATTTGATGAGGCTTGTTTTGTGACCGATTACATGGTCAGTTTTGGAGAAGGTACCATGAGGTGCTGAGAAGAAGGTGTATTCTTTTGTTTTAGGATGAAATGTTCTATAGATATTTGTTAAATCCATTTGGTCCAAAACTTCTGTTAGTTTCAATGTGTTTCTGTTTAGTTTGTGTTTCTATGGTCTGTCCATTGATGGGAGTGGGGTACTGAAGTCTCCCGCTATTATTGTGTGAGGTACAACATGTGCTTTGAGCTTTAGTAGAGTTTCTTTTCTGAATGTGGGTCCCCTGGCATTTGAAGCATAGATGTTCACAACTGAGAGTTCACCTTGGTAGATTTTTCCTTTGATGAGTATAAAGTGTCCTTCCTTATCCTTTTTGATAACTTTTGGTTGAAATTTGCTTTTATTCAATATTAGAGTGGCTACTCCAGCTTGTTTCTTGGGACCATTTGCTTGGAAAATTGATTTCCAGCCCTTTACTCTGAGGTAGTATCTGTGTTTAACATTGGTGCATTTCCTGTATACACCAAAAAATGGGTCCTGTTTACATATCCAGCCTTTTAGTCTGTATTGAGTCCATTGATGTTAAGAGAGATTAAGAAATAGTGATTGTTGCCTGCTATTATTTTTGATGTTATATTTATGTTTGTGTGGCTATCTTTTTTTGGGTTTGTTGAAAGAAGATTTCTTTCTTGCTTTTTCTAGGGTATAGTTTCCCTCCTTATGTTGGAGTTTTCCATCTAGTATGTAGGGTTGGATTTGTGGAAAGATATTTTGTAAATTTGTCTTTGTCATGGAGTATTTTGGCTTCTCCATCAATGGTAATTGAGAATTTTGCTGGGTATAGTAGCCTTGGCTGGCATTTCTGTTCTCTTAGGGTCTCTATAACATCTGCCCAGGATCTTTTAGCTTTCATAGTCTCTGGTGAGAAGTCAGGTGTAATTCTGATGGGTCTGCCTTCATATGTTACTGACCTTTTCCCCTTATTGCTTTTAATATTCTTTCTTTGTTTTGTGTATTTGGTGTTTTGATTATTATACGACAGGAGGAATTTCTTTTCTGGTCTAATCAATTTGGAGTTCTGTAGTCTTCTTTTCTGTTTATGTGCATCTCTTTCCTTAGGTTAGGAAAGTTTTCTTCTATAATTTTGTTGAAGATATTTACTGGCCCTTTAAGCTGGAAATCTTCACTCTCTTGTATACCTATTATTCTTAGGTTTGGTCTTCTCATTGTGTCCTGGATTTCCTGGATGTTTTGGGTTAGGAGATCTTTGCATTTTGCATTTTCTTTGACTGTTGTGTCAATGTTTTTTATGTTATCTTTTGCTCCCGAGATTTTTCTATTTCTTGTATTCTATTGGTGATGCTTCAGTCTATGACTCCTGATTTCTTTCCAAAGTTTTCAATATCCAGGGTTGTCTCCCTTTGTGATTTCTTTATTGTTTCTATTTCCATTTTTAGATCTTGGATGGTTTTATTCAATTCCTTCACCTGTTTGACTGTGTTTAAGGGATTTTTGTTTCCTCTTTAAGGGCTTCTGCCTATTTACCTGTGTTCTCCTGTATTTCTTTAAGGGAGTTATTTATGTCCTTCTTAAAGTTTTCTATCATCATCATGAGATGTGATTTTAACTCAGAGTCCACCTTTTCTGGCTTATTGGGTTATCCAGGACTCTTTGTAGTGGGAGAACTGGTTTCTAATGATGCCAAGTAGCCTTGGTTTCTGTTGCTTATGGTCTTGCCCTTGCTTCTCTCAATCTGGTTATCTATGCTGTTAGCTGGTCTTGCTGTCTCTGGCTGTAGCTTGTCCCTCTTGCAAGCCTGTGTATCAATCTTTCTAGGAGACCAGTTCTCTCTCAGAGGAATTTGGATATGGAGAGCTGTGGCACAGCATCAGCTCTGGGGTACATATGGAAACTGGAAGGATCCTGTCCCCACTGCTCCTTGGTTCCTGTGTCCTGATGGCTCTGTCTGGTCCCTCTTGGGCCAGGAATTTGAGCAGAAGTGGTGGTCTCACCTGTGCTCTCAGGTGTGTCAGCACTCTTGGGAGACTAGCTCTCTCCCAATGGTATTTGGGTATGGAGGTCTGTGGCACAGGGTCAGCTCTGGGTGCAGAAAGCACCCAGAAACTGGAAGGCTACTATAATCCTTAGGGTGGAGTTTCAATCTTTCTTAGCTTGTTTATTAAGAGTTATAATTCAAAATATAAATCCCACACATTGGATGATTCTAAGCCCCATTCAATTTTAGGCACTACAATGCTGCCCTTAAGGTTTAGGACAATGCTTTCTATCCATGAGGCTCCTGAGTGAGTAGGTCCCACAAGTCCCATAAGAAAGTATTCTGGCACTATGCTTCTTACAACATCACTCTGACCACCCAGTGCTCATTGCTGAAGGTGAATGCAGAGTCAGGCATGAATGTGGAGTCAGGACATGGAGCAGTCTTCCCAGGGTTCAAGATGGCACTGGGGAAAAGCAGGGCACTCTAGAAGTCTCCTGTCAAGTTCTCTCTTGAGTGAGGAGGCACCAGGCTTGGGTTCATGGTGTCACAGACACTCATGGCTCTCAGCAGCATTGGGGAATTTTAGTGCTTGTCCCTAAAGTAACACAGAGAATAGGGCCACCCTGTGTTTAAAAGAAGCCTTCCCAAGTCCTGCCCTACACGCATCTGACTCCATTTGTTGTGGAATTTCAGTTTCTAGAATAGTTGTGTAAATAGTACAGTGCCTGTTCCGATGGTTCTCCCGCAGAGCACCCCAGCCTGTGTTGCACTTCCTGATTTCTTTTGTGTGCATGTAGGGAAATTTTTTGTTGTGAGTAAACACTTTGAAGCTGATTGTAGAATTTATTACCTTTTACCATTAATACTAAAATATGGCCTCGGAATATTAAAAGAAAGGCATTTTATTGCTGAGGTACAGCACCAGAACCAGACTATTTCTAATGGGTTATTATCATCCGATCTAGAATCCATATTCTATTTTCCTATTTTGACAGTATGCTGTGAACATCCCGGGATCTGATACAGGTCACCCAGCGTATTTAGATGTCATTTCTCTTTATTCTCCTTTCCTTGGAGGATACCTTTTATTTTTCTTTGCTGTGTGTGGTTTTGATAATTTTAAAGAGAATGACAGGACTGTCTGTAAAAACCTTTTGCTCTGATTTTTTTCTCAAAAGAAGTATCATCATAAGAATGATTAAAAATAATACATAAGCACAACATATTTACATACATAGTTTGCCATGTCTTATGAATACATATGCATCTAAAATACAAGCATACATGTGTGTATATGTGTGTGTGTGTATATATATATATATATATATATATATATATATATGTATGTATGTATTGAGGAAGAGGATGCTTGTATCATCATGGATTCATGGACTCATTACCATTTTCAGGACTGGTTAGTGTGTATAAAATTCCCAGTATGTTCTAAAATCGGATCAGAAAGCAATGGTTCCCATGTGCTGCACCTCCGTCATTTGCTTTGGTGCCGTTGCCATGCAGATGAAAATCTTCATTCGGGAGAGCAGCTATTCCTGGTGGAGATCTCTGCTGTGTGTGATTTCCTTGATTTACAATGTCTTAAATAGTCTGTGGGGTTGGATGCTCAGACAGCTGTGTGGTTTTGCTCGTAATCTCTATGTTAGAGTGCAGGACATGCCTTAGACACCTGAGTGAGTGGTGGGAAAGGGCGGGTATGCCATCTACTGCTCGCTAGCAGAGAGAGGCCATATGTAGGGAATTTAAGCACCATTCAGCTCTTCTTGGCTTTTCAGCTCCTCCTGAGTGTGACCCTGGTTCTCTGGCAGCATGCAAGGCAGATATAGAGAAAGCAGGTTGATGTAGGTCTGCTAGGGAGATTGGAGTGCCTGGCCCTCTGAGCTGGGAAGCTGGTGCCAAGTGTTCTTTGAGAGGCTGGGGAGACCTGACTTCAGCTCAGCAATGAAACCTTCACTGGACAAGGGCAGCTGCTGGGAGATGCTGCTGCGTGGATGTCCCTTAGTGCTCAGGCAGTGGCTGAGCTGATTCTGACTTCAAAGGTGTTGATAGAGGTTTCCGAATGACCTACAAGGATTGATATTACTGAGACCATGACACAGTGGCAGCTTCACTGTGTCATTATACACAGAGTCCTCTGCTGTGGTGACCATTTAGTGGCATGCATGGCAGTGAAAACTGTAAATAATCTCATAGCCCATTTTTACAGGAAACAAACCCAGAGACAGTCTGTGACTTGATAAAGATCTGCTGTGATTAGCCCACAATCTCCTCTGATAGGACAGGATACTAACAGATAGACTGGCAGTGGGAATTTCTATGTGAGTTGTCATGTGTCAATTGAACCAGATGGCAACATGAAGCCACGCGACTGCTATGCTATGGGACAATCCTTCTGTACCTCTGAAATACTGTCTCTTGGCATTTTTCTCTATCTAAAGTAGAATATTATGTAATCATTAAAACCATTTTTTCAAGATAATTATTTACTTTGCTTGAAAACCGATATCACAGCTTACAAGGGGACATAGTGGGTCAGTAAGCACTAATTCTAAACAGAGACTTACAAATTATATCAGTGTCACTAGTGAGAAATTATGATTAAGTCAAGATTCTCACTTTATTCTTCTGACTCAGTTTATATTTTTAAGTTAGCTTACAACATGTATTATTTCCCTATTATAATAATAGAACACAACAGCAGAGAGAATGTTAAGAAAGAATGGATTTATTTTGGCTTACAGTTCTGGAGCGATCAATTCCATTCTGGTGGGAAAGGCATGGGATCTGGAGCCTGAAGTCAACCGGGCAGGCAAAGAGAAGGAGGGGGCCTTTTAAAGCTACCCACAGTGAGGAGGGGGAGAGATGGGAGAATGGAGGGAAGAAGGAAGGGGGAGGGAGGGGGAGAGAGACAGAGACAGAGACACACACACACAGAGACAGAGAGTAGGAAGTGAAGCCAGGCTACATGCCTTCAGTCTGCCCCCAGTGATAAACTTCCTCCATCAAGACCCCACCTCCAGAAGTTTTCACAAACCATCTGAACAGTAGCACCGGCTGGGGACTACATTTCTAAACATATGAGCTTATGGAGGCCACTTTTATTCAAACCAGAATGCAAAGGGGCAGGTTTACTTATGGCACTTGTGTACAGATGCAGTGTCTGTGTCCCTCCCTGGTTCCCTGTCATCTACACACTTCCACAGCAGCACACACTGTCACAGAAGCTGGGCTCCACATAAGAACAGAAGCACATGAATTGGTCTATAGGAAACACTAGTCTATAACAGTGGACTGAAGTGAGTGGGCATGGTTAGATATTAAGACTGACAAAGGCCTCTCCTTTAGTGGTTCTTGGATGTCCCCACCTGTGATAGTGGCATCCCTCTACATCACATGGCATGCTCTGGATGGTCTAGACCCTCCTGGCTTACCACTCAGCCCTCTGACAAGTTTTTCCAACAGTTTGACCCACACATGGCATTTCTCCATTCCACGTCACCATGAGACATCTCTTCATGTCAGAGCAGCATGCTGTACCTGGGACAGACAGCTGCATTGCAGATGTATCTCAGAGGCTATGGACATGACTGGCAGAGTTTCCCATATGCCCTGGTCTAGAAACACATATAAAATGTGCTCACTTTTACCCTTGTGGGAGAACTGTGCCCCAATGACAGCAAACACAGCAGTCTGACCCACCCTACTATTGCTTACTTCAAGGTCACCCTGCAGCAGGACAGTGGACCTCTGTTCATAGGGCTCAGGTGTGCTCAATTTTGGGCTCGCCTTGTGTTCAGCCTGGTGTTCTATACACAAATGTGAACACTGAGCCTTGAATTTCAAACACTGGTTATCAGATCACTCAAATTCCTTCCCCCTCTGGATGTTTAGCAGAATCCGTCTCTCTCTCTCTCTCTCTCTCTCTCTCTCTCTCTCTCTCTCTCTCTCTCTCTCTCTGTGTGTGTGTGTGTGTGTGTGTGTGTTTGTACATATTAAAACCTAAAGTTAACTTCTCTATTTTTCACATTTTATGAGTATGAGTGTTTTTCCTGCCTATATATCTAAACTAGGTGAGTACAGTGCCCACAGAGGGCAGAAGAGGGCATCAATTTCCAGAACTGATATTACAGATGGTTGTGAACCAACATGTGGGTGCTGAGAGTCTAACCCAGGTTCTCTGAAAGAAAAGCCAGTGTTCGTAACCACTAAGCTATCTCTCTTAACTCCTACAGTGTTTCTCACTGGCTTAGACCTTTCTAATAAACCTAGACTGGCAGCAGAGTTTCAGGGACCCACTCACTGTCTCCCATTCTACTACGCTGGGATTATCAGTATGTATTACCAGGGCCGTTTTGTGTTCTTAGCTTGGCTTTCAGAGGACCAAACCGGGATCCTCATGCTTGTGCGGTGCACCCCTTACTGACTGAGCCATCTCTCCAGCACAGAATCATCTTTACATCATGGCATCATCCATTGTAGAAGATAATATTAGACATCCGCTGCTGGAGGACAAGTCGTCCTCACATGGTGAAGCTTAAAAGAGTAGCATTTGCTTCCCCAGTATCTGGGGAGCAAGGCTGGGGACACAGCCTAGGGTGTTGCCTCGGGGATGTCGGAGTATGCTCCTAGCACTCCTCAGGGTGTGGTTCTGAAGCCTGACTAGGTGCAAGGCCCAAGTGCACGTGAAGTCACATGCAGGTGAGGTGACCACTTGGCCATGTGGGTTCCTTTTGAAATGTGCCACCAGGTTTCCATCTACTTGAATGATCTGTGAAGGAGGGGTCAGAGGCTAAGGCTAAGAGAGAAGAAAGTTCTCACTTAGACAGCCAGACTGACAAAGGCCAAATTTGAAGTATGTCTTGTGCCTATGTGAGGTCCATTCTTCTAAGCTGTATTAGGTCATTTCTGCTTTGTTCATCGGAAACAGCTCATAAAATGCCCTCCGTATACCATCCCTTGCATTAAACCACACTCCTGGAAGGAAATATCATTAAATAATTCATGGTATTTTGTTTTCTTAATCAATGCAGAATTTATGCTTGGGCAGGTGATAGAAGAACTTTGTATATTATCCTGGAGGCAACATGGCTTCTAGAGAGGATCCCAGCCTCCTGGAACCATTTTGCCCCTTTGAGATTGGCTCCACCTGCCAGTGTGAACAGTGCGATGCTGAAAGGAGAGGAAGACAAGGCTGCAGCTCCCCCACATCCAGGAGCCAGCCTAGGAGGGCAGAAGATGGCCCTGCCCATGCGGCTTTCCTCGCTTTCTTTAAAGGGAGCTGAAGATGCTTGCTGGAGGACGGGCCCACTTGTAAACATCTGCACACATAGCAGGATAGGAGCTGTACACGGCTTCGGACTCCTTCTGCTAATGATGGCCCCAGTGCCCACTCTAATAAGCAGAGACAGTTGAGACTATGGTTTTGGAGGAGAATGGCAAGACAGAGGATCATGTTTTGCACAAGATAAAAACCAGAAACAAAATGGAGAGTACACTAGGCTCTTCTTTCTGCATCACCTTTATAACAATGCCAGTGCACACTAAATGTAAGCTAGGGTGTTCTTCATGCACTGGTTGTTCAAGAATTAATATTGATTGGGTGCCAAGTCTGTGCCAACTTTGAGAACTTTGGATACAGCCGTGAAAACCTTTGCCTTCATCAGTCTTGCATTCTAACCACAGCATCTAAAAATAAGCAAAGGGTGACTTTACTCACCATGTTTACATGCAGAGGCTGGGGGTATCTCAGGTACGGAATGCTTGTCCAGCTTGCATGTTCAATCCCCAGCACCACAAAAACCACGTGTGTCCAGGCATGGCAGAATATACACACCTGTAATCCCAGCACTGGAGACTTGAAGCAGAAGGATCAGAAGTTCAAGGTCAAACCTGAGCCTACAGCGGAAGGGCTGATGCTCACTGGGTCAGAGTGCTTTCTCCTCCTGTAGAGGACCAGAGTTCAGTTGTCCAACACTCATGTCAGCAGGCTCACAGCCACCTGGACCTCTCTAGTCCTAGGAGATTCAATTCCTCGGGCACCTGCACAAATGTGTGCATACCCACACACACACACACATGCATATAGAAAGAAAGAGAGAAAGAAAGAAAGAAAGAAAGAAAGAAAGGAAGGAAGGAAGGAAGGAAGGAAGGAAGGAAGGAAGAAAGAAAGAGAAAGAAGGAAGGAAGGAAGGAAGGAAGGAAGGAAAGAAGGAAGGAAGGAAAGAAGGAAGAAAGGAAAGTAGGAAAGAAGGAAAGAAGGAAAGAATCAAATAGATGTTAGAAACTGAAAATCATATGTTAATTAGTGTTTCTTTTATTTTTTATTAGATATTTTCTTTACATTTCAAATGTTATCCCCTTTCCTAGTGGCCCCTCTGAAACCCCCCTATCACATTCCCCCTCCCCCTGCTCATCAACCTTCCCACTTCTGCTTTCCTGTCCTGGCATTCCCCGACACTGGGGCATCCAGCCTTCACAGGGAAGGGCCTCTCCTTTCACTGATGTCTGCAAAGACCATCCTCTGCTACATATGGGACTGAAGTCATGGATTCCTCCATGTGTACTCTTTGGTTGGAGGTTTAGTCCCTGGGAGGTCTGGAGATACTGGTTGGTTCATATTGTTGTTCCTCCTATGGAGCTGCAAGCCTCTTCAGCTCCTTGGGTCCTTTCTCTAGCTCCTTCATTGGGGACCCTGTGCCTAGTCCAATGCTTGGCTGCAGGCATCCACCTCTGTATTTGTCATGCACTGGCAGAGCCCTCAGGAGACAGCTATATCAGGTCCCTGTCAGTAAGCAACTACTGTTGGCATTCACAACAGTGTCTGGGTTTGATACATGAGATGGATCCCCAGAAGAGGCAGTCTCTGGATGGCCTTTCTTTCAGTCTCTGCTCCACACTTTGTATCTCCTTCAGCAAAACATCCTCTCATAAGACAGCATCGAGAAAAACATCGGTGACACAACCGAGTCTCCAAAGAAACCAGAAATTTCTATTCCAGGGAGGTGCCAAGAGAGTAGACCAGACATCTCTGACATCTCAGGAACAAGAGAGAGGGACTTTGAGAGCCACGCTTGGGGCTGCGAGTCCTTTTAAAGCTTAAGAACTATCTATCTTCTGAGACAGAGACACCATAGTGCCACAGGGAGAGGTTCGTGGTGGTGTTGATTTGGGAAGTGAAATGCCTTGAGCATTTCATGGAATGTTTGAGGTTGGAACTCAACATGAGGAGTAAGGATGACCAGACCAGAATGAAGGAGAGCAAACTTCCAGCTTTGTGGAGAGTATTTTATAATCTGAATTGCTCACTTTTGTAACCTGAAGGTCCCTTAGAGAACTCGAAAAATAAAATTTCTATCATTAAGTCTCCAAATTATAATGTTCTTATGTGTAATTTAGGACCATCTGCTCTATAGATGTCTGTTTCCTGCTCTTATCTTCTCATGTAGGTTTTGGCTTTTAAAGAGAAAAATGCACTTATCCTTTTGTAGTGCATAGCAAACTTTCCCCTCCCCTGATCTTGTTCTGGATGATGGCCATCTGTCCACCTCCCCAGCCTGCCTTTTCCTAGTCCCCAAGCCTGCAGTCTTCTCCACGGAGCTCCCCTCAGCGTCAGGCTGTTCTCCAAAGCTGTATGGCCCCACTGGCAGAGTGACCTCCATCCTTCCCAAACTGGCTTCGTGGCCTGTGCCATTAAGTCTCAATGTCCTTCCTCAGCTTGCCACACAAGGGAGCAGTCTATTAACTGTCATTCTCTGCCCTCTCTCTCTCAGTGGATGATTTGTTAAACTACTCAGAATGGATTTTCCCTCTGACCTAAACTGACTGATGGCAAAGACCCTGTGGTTTCCAGGATACAGCCGGTTCATCTGCACCATGAAGTCCATGTTCCTTCCATGTGTGAGGCACCCCTTCTATGACTGGGCACTATCCTTGCCCTCGTCTGGTCAAATGAATCACTGAGTGTCCCCTCCCTGCCTCGCTGCTCATTTGACCATCCTTCCTCCATGGTCTAATTACTCTGTCTTTTATTTCCATCATCTGCCTTTGGATTTCCATCTTCCATGGCTTAGCTAAAAGCTCCTCTGGTATACCATCTACCAGTTTTGGGAGGCCAGGCTTCTTCTGGACTTTCTGCTTTAGGTCAGGTGTTTGTCCTACCTGTTCAGTTTCGTCCTGTGCTTTACTCCACCATCATATGCAAGTTTGTGATTAGCCCCCTCTACCATTTTCTCTGCAACCCAGGGAGGCCCACAGAAAATGGCCTGAGGCTCTCAGTATGAGAACAGCCATCTTGAGCTCAGGTAATAAGTATGGATTTGTTACTTTCTTCTTTTCTCTTTCCCTTCCACCTCTGTGTCCCTTCCATATTTTCCTTCCTTCCTTTAAACACATGTGGGATTCCAAGCAATAGAAGCAGAAGGGTTAACTAAAGCCAGGCCTTCAGCAGGTGGGCGTGTGGCAGAGGACAGTATGTCAGGTAAGAGAGGAGCCTAAGGTTTTAAAGATGCGGCAAAGCCAAGAGTGACAAGCTGCCCTGGTTTCCTTGTGGGCACACTGGAGCTCTCAGCAGGTCTTTGACTATTTTATTAGTAGTCTTACGGCCTGATTTGGTCCATCAATCAACACTGACTTCCTGCCTCCTGTCTCCTCACTGGGCTTCTAGCCCCTTAGATCTTGGTGATGAACGTCTTCCCAGAATTACAGACTGTCCAGGATCTGAGGCTCCTAAACTGTGAGTGAGTTCTTTGTACAGGGCATATTTCCCTCTGCACCCTGCTTGGTTTCCATAGAAACCCCTCGTCTGGCTGCATACTCCCATGACTACTGGTCACTTCATGTTCCGTATGTGACTGCTTATTTGCCCTCATGTTGTTTTCTTGGACAGAGTATGAAATACATGTCATATATTTTAATATCTTCCTGAGAATACACCTTACATTTCTGCACATTTGGTTCTGCTTTTGAAGAGCAGGCAGATTTCAATATGGCGGCCCCAATCCTCTTCCCTACCTCATTCTCCTTTTCCACCTAAGTCCTCTTCCCTCAAGATTTCTGCTTCTCTCCTCTGCCTACCACCCTCAGCATTGGTCTCCAAAGACATGCCATGTCAAGCTGTCCACAGACTATTCTGAGAGACAGCTCTGTATTACCTCCTAATCAACATACAGTAAGGATAATTGAGTAAAACTTTGAAGGTAGAATCCACCTGTCCCCAGTCAGAGCCCAGCCCCATGGTGTCAATCTGCTGCCCAATTATCCCCACCTACCCTGGGTTCCCCACTGAGTTAATGTCTGTCTCTAAGTAGTCACTAGCTCATGACACTGTTTCAAAGAGACAGAGTGAAGACTTCAGAGCTGTGTTCTTGCCCGCTCAGCTCAGGGCCAGCACCTCTGAATGTAGGTTTGTCTACTCACCCAACCTTTTCCTCTTGAGTCTTTCTTCTATGAATTTCTTTTTAAATAATAGGATTTTTTCCTTTGAGACTTTCATGAAATATATTATGAGCATATCCC
Source organism: Apodemus agrarius (assembly GCA_964023405.1). Lineage (NCBI taxonomy): Eukaryota > Metazoa > Chordata > Mammalia > Rodentia > Muridae > Apodemus > Apodemus agrarius. The sequence continues at coordinate 4,286,400 of OZ030006.1, read as the reverse complement.
CTCTGAACTCCTTCCAATACTACCCTCGATAGCTTCTTGTTGTGGTGTGAATATGCGCGGCCCTGGAGGGGCACTATTAGGAGGTGTTTCAGTGTTGGAGTAGGTGTGGCCTTGCTGGAAGATGGGTGTCACTGTGGGAGTGGGATTTGGAGCTTCCTCCAGCTGCCTGAGGATGCCAGTCTCTCTTGGTTGCCTTTGGATGAAGATGTAGAACTCTCAGCTCCTTCTCCTGCACCGTGTTTACCTGCACACTGCCATGCTCCCTGCTATAATGGTAATGGACTAAACCTCGGAAACTGCAAGCCAGCCTCAATTAAATATTTGTCTTTGAAAGAGTTGCCCAGGCCATGGCGTCTCTTCACAGCAATGGAAACCCCAACTAAGACACTCCCCATCCCTTCCCAATCAACTATGAAAGTCCTTTCTTTCTTTCTTTTTTTCTTCTCCCACTGGCCGTCTCTAGCTCTACACTCTTTCCACCCCTCTTCCTTGAAGATATGTAGAAGGCGATTCTGTGATATTCATCGTCCTTACAGTATTATGCTTCCCTAAAACACCCAGGCCTCTTTGTGGGAAGAAAACCCCACAGTGAGCTTCGAAGTCAATGTCTCTCTGAGGAGATAGATCGCTACAACACATAGTATTTAAACATAGTATTTAAACATGGTGCATCCCTCCCCTTCCCTGGAATCGAGAAGCTTCTGCTACAGGCTTCCTGTCTGTCCTTCACCATACATCATGCACAGCCCCCTCTGTCCCTGCCTCATCACCTGCAGGTCCCCATTGCCCTACACGTCACTCATGACCGACATCACTCCTAGCTGAGGGATGTTCCTCAGAAGAGCACCTCATCTAGAGGATTAGTGGGCGAAGCTTCCCTGATTTTGGTCTAGACCTTGAGAGATATCACTTCCTGGAAAATTCAGACATATTTTATAAAGGTCATTTGTCAGTGGTTAGAAAATTGGCCATGCATGTTGCACAGCTGGGAGGACTAACAAGCTTTTCCGGAAGCACTTTGCCAGTGTCAGGTGTCATGTCCATGGTGGACCTCACTTTCACGGCACCCGCCAGTGCGTTTCCATGGCAGGGCTCCATATTTGTACAGAGAGCTCAGCTACTCTGAGTTATCAGATGCTGCTACGAATCTATGGTGGCCAGGATGTAGGGCACAGTGGAGTTTCTTAGAAGTTCTTTAGCTTTCCCAGAGTCCTTAGAATGGAACTTTGCATGTGAGGAGACTCTAAACCTGTAAATAATTCCTCCAGAAGACAGCACCAAGAATATGGATGAACAGTCAGTAGAATATTGTTTCCTACACCACTATCCATGTCCTGACAGTTCATGTTGTGTAAAGGCTCAGGAGAGGGACAAGACCCAGCCTGGGGCTCTGTATTTCAGTTTGCCAGGTGGTAACTTCACACCTGTGGGGATAATAGCAAAAATAAGTGCACAATAGAAGTGCTCTAACCAAAAATATAGTCAAAGCCTCGTCATGCCTGGTACTCCAGGCCTGGATGGTCTGCTGACAGTCACACAGGGGTCTATCTCTGTCTAAGCAGAGGTTTAACTGTGGCAGTTTGTGGCGGTTCCCATGGCTTGTAAGTGAACACCAGTACATCCATATCTCTGATGACCTCTGCTCTCAGGGCTCTAAAGGAATGAATCTCAGTTCTGTCTTGCTCAGTGTGTAGTTGTGACTCTTTCGCATGCTACCACTCCACACTGCTCAACCATTATTCATATGTATCTGAGATTTAGCTATGACCTCATGTTAATTCCCAGAGTCTTTGAAATCCCACCTCCATTGTCTCATGGGGAAGAGAAAGGGATGCCTTACTGAGATCAGAAAGCCCTGGGAGTGTCTCAGAACCATTGCATTTCTTCCTTCATTGTTACCGTTGACCCCCAGATCACCTACAGAAATCGTTTCACTGGAAAGATCACATCTGTGTTTCGGTCCATCTTCCCTCCTTGGCTCTGTTCCCTCCGAAAACGGTTTGCTCCTTGGTGTGACTCTGTCAACCACGGGCCAGTCGCTAGGCTCCCCGGGGTGAGGGTGCAGCTAAGTTACACTCTGTCAGGAGAACCGACCAAGCCTGCTGCCCCTGATGTGTCTCTGTCCTGTGTTAGATGCTGGATGCTGCAGTCATCCATTCTGTTTGTGAAGCTTCAAGGTGATAGGTAGAAAAAAAAACATCAACATCAAATGACTGTGGTTTCATAAGGAATGGGAGGCAGTGGGGTATGAACAGGCCTCATTGTGGTTAGAATGGTCCAGGAAGATTTCTTCCCCGAGAAGATGACACATAGCTGATATCAAAGAAGAAGCCAGGGCTAACCTATCCCCAGGGGTGGGTGAGAACAAGTGCATAGTGACTAGAAGGAAACAGGGCGGGAAGGAGGGGGCCTGTAGCTGGGCAGCAGCAAGGCCAAGGATGGGGAGACACACCTCACAGACACCAAGCAGATTGCTAGCTATGGGTTGCTCCAGGGACATTGGACTTGGGATGTGGAGAATAGGAGCCTTGCGCACTCTTGCTGGGAAAATGGGCTAGGACAACTGTTGTGGAAAAGTGTGCAGCTTCCTTTAACGACTCTAAGCAGAGTTAGTGTGGGGCATGGCATCCCCACAGGTGGGCTGGGAAGTGAATGTGGAGAGACAGTTGTGCCTCCATGGTTTACAACACCCAGGGTGAGCGCATCCACAAGTAAAATAGGTGGAGAAAATACTTCATGTGCACGTTAGTTTTGTCAACTTGATACAAACTGGAGGCCCCTTAAAGAGGGTCTTCACTCGAGGAATGGCTTCCATCAGATTGGCCCACGGGCAAGTCTATTGTATATGTTCTTGATTGCTAACTGATGCAGGAGTATCTCACCCATGGCGGGCAGAGCCATCTCCAAACAGGTGGGCTGGAGATCACATGAAAGCAGCTAAGCATGCCAGAGAGGGCGAGCCTGTAAGCAGCTCTCCTCACGCTCTCTGCCTCAGTTTCTGCCTGTGGTTCTTTCCTTGACTTCCTGTGGTCATGGCTATGACATCTAAGGCAAAGAATCCTTTTACTCCATACAGTGGGTTTGGTCAGTGTTTTACCACAGCCACAGAAAGCAAATGGAGACATTGTATGTAAGTCTATGACATGCAAAATATAGGCCATAGCCTCCTCCCCAAAAAGGGAAAAAAAAAGGCAGCGCCACTGGACAACGCTGGAGGACATTGCACAGGGCAGACTGAGATGGAGACGAAGCGCCAAGTTCCTCACTGCTGTGCAGAGCCTGGAAACACTAGGCTCTCGGAAGCAATGAGTGCAATCGCACAGGCTGGGGCTCTGATAGACTGACAGAATCTTTCCGAATGAGCAGTTTTAGTCAGGGAATAAGCGCGAGTGACCTTTTGTACAGTGAGATTAGTTAGCAGTGATGTAATATGAGAGAGTGTATCCTAAGTGCTTTCAAAACACACACCCACATACACACACACACCACACACACACACACACACACATATACACTACACACACATACATACCACACACACCATACACACACACCTCACACATATACACTACACACACATACATACCACACACACCATATACACATACATACACACCACACACACACACACACACACACATACACACACACACTACACACACATACACACCACACACACCATACACACATACATACATACCACACACACATACATACCATACACATACATACACACCATACACATAAACACATACACACACCACACATACATGTATAACACACACACACACAAACACACACACACACACACACACCCCTCACACATATACACTATACACACATACATACCACACACCATACACACATACATACACACCACACACACATACATACCATACACACATACATACACACCACATACACACATACATACCATACACATAAACACATACACACACCACACATACATGTATAACACACACATTTAATATGTGAGTGATGGACCTGTCAGTTAGATTGATTTAAATATTATAAAGGCAAAACTCAAATCTCCATGCTCTACCCTACAAAGATCATAAAAGATCTTAGAAGATCATGTGTGTGCCAATGTGAGTTTATGGACACACATGCTTGCAGATACCTGTGGGGCCAGAGGAAGACATGAGATGCCCTGGATTTCGAGCTACAGGTGCTTGTGAGCTGCCTGATGTCGGTGCTGGGAGCTGAACCCGAGTCTCTGTGAGAGCAGTGAGTGCTCAACCACCGAGCCATTTCTCTAGACCTGTTCATTACATTTTAAAAGATGAATCTGAACTTAGAGCTCTCCGCCACGTGACTGGGGCTCTCTGCCTTCTATTGGCTATGACAGTGGGCCATGGTAAAGCGAGACAGTGTTCTCAGCCCAGGGTGCCCTGTACCTGGTGACTGGCAGACTCAGGCCCTCCCTGGGGCCCTTGACAGGTGCCCCAAGTATCAGGGCTGGTTGGAGCGCCTAGTGGTAATTTGGTTCTATTTGAACTTGGGCAATTTTCATTGCCTTTGAAATCTCATTCAGTCCGGTTTAATAACAAATAAATAATTCATGGGGCCTGCAAAATGAAAGGGAAAGGAAAATAAAGAAATATGTCCTCAGAGATGAAGGAAGGGGCACCTTGGCGCTCAGCACCACTCCCTAGCGGGAGCTTCCAGCAGACTCACGTGCTTCTGAGACGGTTCATAAGACCAAAGGAGGGAGTGGTAACTCTCTCAGGCACAAAAGGGTCTCCCTTCACCCACTCTGTCATCAAGGAATTGGCATGAGATGGACCAGTGCCCACTCCATGTAGCCCAGCCCGGTGGCCACGGATCCACCCAGTGTCCCAACAGTAATCTCAGAGCTCTTGTTCCTTTGCATGGGAAATAATTGGTTTTGGTAAATATCAAGAGGGGTTAACATAGCTTTGAACACTTGAGTGATGCTAACGGTCCCTCCAGCAATCGATCACCTATTGCTTACAAGTGGGCGGGGACCTGACTTCTTACTTCCTGTGGCACATGCTGACCAAACTTAATGGAGTCATTACCCCTACCTAACAGTCCTAACAAGGGGGCAAGCAGAGCGCTCTTCTCTGTGCCTAGAGTCCCCTGAGAAGTAGCTCTAAAGGGCACACTGCATCTAATCAAGTCCTTAAGTCTAACGTTTAGGATGTAGAGTGTCTGGATCCTGGATGTGGGAATAGAACATAAATCTACAGGGTGGGCCTATGACGGGACCACGGGCTGCTCATCTGTTGGCCAGTGTTGTCTGCTGGGGTGGGTCCTTTCCAAGTAAACTCATGTACACTGCCGTGGACAGCATGCAGGCTGCAGCCCAAGAGTTGGCTGTATATATGTACCAAGTGACTTTTAATAACTAAGAAAATAAGATGAAATGCGAGAATACTTATTTTAAAGTATGAAAATTTAGTTACACAGAAAAAGGTATGCAAAGTAGAGTCTGTTCTTGAGTTGTCCACCACCCAGATTTCATTTTTGCAAAAAAGATGTTGAATTATTTAGACCCCAAATGTCTGTTTTTATTTTCTTGAAACAATTTAAAAATAGATATGGAAGAAATATGCATAATACTAGTGATTGTCAAGATCTGAGTGATTGCTACACGAAACATAATTATACCAGAAGCCTTCTACTTTCCACAGTGGCTATTACTATATAAGTAATTATTAAAAGCTGACCACCAGAATTTTTTTGTAGATAGGTTCCAATCTGTTTTTGGGATTTATTTGTCTGTATTGTGGACAGGGATGACCTGATCTGACCAGCTGGGGCGTGCCCTGCCCATGGCTTCACTTGTCAGAGAGGGTTAGTTCCTAGAGGGCCCTGGATTGACCTGTTTTGAGGCTGAATTAACAGCTGTGGAGCTCAGAGCTGAGTGTCCTTGTGGGGAACAGGAAGCTCAGACCCCAGGGGATCCGCATACAGATGTGAACTCAAGTTTCAGAATGAAAGAGGGAAAGTGTTCTTCCATTAATTTATTCACTCACTTTACATCCTGATCTCAGCTCCCCTTGCAGCACCCCTCCTAGTCCCCCCTCACATGGCCCAAAACTACCTGTGTTAAAGATCCTAGAAGACTAAATGACAAACTTGAAGATGAGGGGAAGTTTAAACTGACATACCAGAGACAAATGAGCTACTGTTAGACCTTTTGAAAACCATCTGTCGCTGTTCTTGTCTGACCTACATCCTGTGCCTATCAAAACCTTAAAAGACTTTCTACTTCCACCAGCCATCTTCCGCCTCAGCCTCATACTAGTAAGAGCCATAGAGCCACAGGGCCTCCCCATTCTGTGACTGAGGATTGGGAGAGTCAGAAGAAAGCCAAGTTCTCGCTCTGCTCTATTTGGGTACCCAGAGATGAATCCTGACTCAACCTTGAGTCCAATGCTAATCTCAGTGTGAATATACTACAGTGGCCAAAGTTTGTAACTTAGACAAGAAGGGTAGAAAGTAGAGAGAAAAACACAAAGGATAGCAGTCCCTTGTCTGACAGAATAGAAACACTAGCTTCTACCAACCCCAAAGCTGACCACATCATCCTCAGCGACATCTGAAACCATCAGCAGATCCATGCATTGTGGTAGAGCACCTACCTGTGGCCCAGCAACACAGCTGGAAAATAATTTGATTTGTGATTTCCTTTGTTCATGGCTAATAAAATTTCATGTAACCACTTCTACAGTGGAACACATTATTTGGAGTAACCTAAATCTGTGTTCCTAGGCATGGTTATAAATATTTGGCTCCAGAATAAGCTTTCTTAGTCCCTTTGGGGTAACAGCCATGTCTTACACAAGAGAAAGCAGGGAGATTTCATGAAGTCGTATTTGGGATGTGGGGTACAGCTTACAGTTCTTTGTGCTTTGCTGAAATATTGTTGCTACTTGATTGATTTTAATGGCTGCAAAGTTTCATGCAGCTCAAAATAGAACTGTGGGTACCAAACAAGTCAAACCGTGATGGAGGTAGGGATTCTTGGTTGAAGCTTTCTAAGAGCGCATTTATAAACTGTGCTTTGGGGGTGGGGATCAGGTGGGGCATTGGGGGGAGACTAGATAATATCCTGTTACCTCCAACTGCAGCTTCTTGTGCAAAAGTCTTCAACGCAGGGTATTCAATCTCCCCCACCCCTTGTGTTTTGTTCTCTTGATGTTTCCGCCAGGCTCAGCCCCTTATTTGTAGGAGCCCTGGAGCCATGGTACCTCCCAATGATATTACTGAGGACTGAGAAAATTGGAAAGAAGCCACAGCTCTCGGCTCTATTCGGGCAGTCAGGGAAGAATCTGGGGCTAATTTCAAGTGTGTAGATCATAGTGAGCAGACTTATAAGACAATAGAGGAAGAAAGTAAATGGGAAAGTATAAAGGGATTCCAGGTCCTGGGACTGGAAGAAGTACACAACATTAGCAAAAGGGAAGTTAGTGACATCGTCTGACACATAAGCTACAGCCAGCAAGTGAGCAGGGGCAGTGAGGGCCCGCGGGACAGCCCAGCCTGGCAGCCAGCCTCGCCTGCTCTGGGGTCGCTGAAAGACTTTCAGTGCTCACCTCAGAAGAGGAAAAGGCAAGGGTCCTTCATAGTCTGGAGGTCAGAGGGCAAACAGATGCTGTATTCTAAGTTAGAAAGGCTTCCGTAGGAGGGGCCTAAAGTTACCTGGATGCAAAGGGGAGAGGGAGAGAGAGAGAGAGACAGAGACAGAGACAGAGACAGAGACAGAGAGACAGAGACAGAACTTGTGGACCTATAGAGAGCAGTTTTAGGATTTAAAAAAATAGAGAATAAGATGGGGTGAAGGTACATTTAAGCCAGGAAAAGAATAAGAGTAAAACTTGAAATGGGCAGCCAATGGCTGAACGCCCGTCTAGTCCACCGGGACAGGGGTTTCCAGTTCAAGGCCACAATAGATGCCTTTGGATGAGGACAGAAAGGAGTCTGGGACTCATCCCCAAATAAGCTTGACTGAAGGAGAGACTTCCTTTTATCTATCTATCTATCTATCTATCTATCTATCTATCTATCTTACACACCCATTGTATGTGTGTGATGTATGTATATGCCTGTCAGTGTGTCTCTGTGTGTGTGTGTGTGTGTGTGTGTGTGTGTGTGTGTGTCTGTGTCTGTGTCTGTGTCTGTGTCCTTGTCCATGCCCATGTCCGTGTATGCATTCAGGTACACAGAAAGGCCAGTAGAAAGCAAGGATCCTCTGGAGCGGTTGACGTAGGCAGTTGTAGTTACTAGGAACCGAACTCCAATCCTCTACGGAGCAGCAAGCATTCTTAACTCTGAATCATCTCTCCAGCCCAGCTCCTGTTATTGCTAGTTTGTATTATTTCTGGTTCCATCATTACCGATGGCGAACATAATTTTTCAAGCAGTGCACAGCTGCGTCCACTGTCAGGGTTGCAGCTATCCATCAGACTCCAACCATGCAAGTTTAGTCTGGCTGTGTGGACAGAGCCACGGTCGGTTCTGTCACTTGTCTCTGCAGTGTCCTGGTTTCCCCAGATACAGCACAGAGATGATCATGTCTGCCTTATAAGATGCCACAGCAATCACACGGGAACAACCATGTCAAACACTTCTAAATGTGCCTGGCAATCAATAAGCACTCAACAAACACTGCCACGGATATTGTCACAGGTGTGTGTGCTGCTGAGCAACCTGTCACAGCAAACCGTGATTTATGCCGGGGATAATGGAAAATATTTATTTTGGTTATTTTCTTGTCTAGGTAGTACCTGAGAGGATAATAAAAATATAAACAGGCAGGTATTTTCCCTTTGTTGGCAAGCATGATGTGGCTGATGAAATTAGATGTCTCTGCTTGTCTATTTTCTTTCTGTCTTCCGAATGGAGCACAAAATTCCATCTTTTAAAAAAAAATGGAGATCCTCCAGCATGGTACTGATAGACAGATGACTGAACTGATGACTGACAGCAAATATCTATGTAAGGAGGGTCAGCAATTAAGGATAATGCTTCCACATTGCAGAAGTACGTTTACACACAAGGCAAAAGCCTTTCTTTACCACAATAATAGCCAAACAGAAGCTGCAGACATGGCTCACAGTGAAGAGCACTTGTTGCTCTTGCAGAGGACTTAGGGTCACTTCCCAGCAGCCACGTGGCAGCTCACAGCCACTGATGTTGTTCATTAGTGGCTATGAGCTTTTAGCCCCCAGGGGTACCAGGCACATACAGTACAATATATACATGTGGGCAAAACAGAAATCCACAAGTCCATAATAAAAATAACTAAATCTTTCAAAGGATCAAATAGGAAAAGTAGTAAAGCTTACGTATGTCTACATTTTTAATGTCTGGTTTGTAATTTTATTATGGTCAAAAACCGGGAGCTTGCCCTGCCTGCCTTCCCTGCACCATTCCAGAAGGTTCGTCAGTTGTCTCTAATGGAAGATGCAGACTTGTAGATGCTATGCCGTGAGCAGCTTTGAGGTCAGGAGACTTCAGACTCAGATCACATGCAGAACACACAGTGGGGCATCGCATGCCCTGGTGACACCATCTCCACCACTGTCACCACAGCTCTCAAGCACTTGGCCACTTTGCCATTGAAGATGTTTGAAAACAGCAGGTGGGTTGAAATCACTTGTTACACTCAACAGCTACAGACTGAAGAAATCAAGGTACCATTTAGTAAGAAACTGACCGTAGATAAAGGAGTGCCTTCACAGATACTGGGACTGGAAGAAAGTAGCTTTATCCATTGTTTTTGCTGTTATTCTTCTGGGGTTTTGTGGGGTTTTTTTTTTTTTGTTGTTGTTGTTGTTGTTGTTGTTGTTGTTGTTTTATGATGCAGTGTGGGATCTTTTGTATTATTAGATCTTGAAATGCACAGCAGTCTTTGTTAACTATCAGCACTATAGGCTAGCCTCCTAGACCTCAGGGTTAGGGTTGGAGTCAGGGTCAGGTTAGGGCTAGTGTTGGGCTAGGGCTAGGGCTAGGGCTAGGGCTAGGGCTAGGGTTAGGGTTAGGGTTAGGGTTAGGGCTATGCATCTTTCCTTCCCCAGCCTGCAATACATACCATGCTGCCATCTCCTAGCCTGCGGCTAATTGATTTGAAAACCTCATGCACGAAGCTCTATAATGTCAGACTTTCTGGAATGGGCTTGTCTCACTCAGCATGAATCTCTCAAGCTGCATCTATGGTGTCATGTACAGTAGTATCTTCTTTGTTGAGACCGGATACTATTTTCTGGTACACACGATACATATCCTTTATCTGTTCCTTTGTTATTGAGCAGGTAGCCACTACAGTGCTGTCTATTGGGCCATAGTGATGCAGTGAGTGTGAGGTGGCTGGTGTTACTTCACTGTGTCTGTGTGTGCACCTCCCACCCGTGTGCCCACATGCATATGAGCATTCTCTGTAGGTCATGATCAGCATTGCATGTCTTTCTCAATTGCTTTCCTCCTTACTGTCAGGACAGGGTTTCCGGCTGAACCTTGAACTCACCATTTGATGAGACCAGCTGTGCGTGAGCTCCACAGAGCCTCCTGTCTCTGCCTTCCCTTTGCTGGGCTTACAGGCCCATGCCACAGTGCCTGGCTCTTCACGTGGACAGTAGGGACCCAAGCTCGCCTCCTCATACCTGCTCAGCAAGCATTCTTCCATTCAGACACCTGTCTCTCCAGCCTTTTATTTTGATTCTTTTGGGAAAAGAAATGGCCGCAGCAATGCTGGACCATGTGGCTGGCCATACGTGGAGCCTCCATGCTGCTTCCAACAGAGACTGCACTGCTGTCCATTCACACCAGCAGCACTAAGGGCCATTCCTCATTGCACATGTCATCATTTCCTGTATATAAGAACTGTCCTGTCTGGAGAGGTGGCGCCTCCAGCTGTTTTGGTTTCATGCCTGTGTACCATGTGCCCATCATGAGTCTGCTTTGGCGCTTTCTGCCCATTGTTCAACTGGCTCATTCGATCTTGTGCCCTTACTTTGTAAATCTCCCTCTGCTCTTGACATGCTAGCCTCTGTCATCAGATGCATGGCTGGTAAGCAGTCCCTCATTGGGCAGACTTTTCTGTGCTGTAGACTATTTCTTTGGCAATACAGAAGCTCCAAATTCTATGCAATCCTACCAGTGAGTGCTTACTTTGCTTACCAAGAAACCGTTGCCCTTACCGATATGACAAGGCATTACCCTGCAGCTTCGTGTAAAGGTTTCACGGTTCCAGGGGTTGCATTTGCATCCTGTATCCACTTGGGGTTCTTTTGCTGTAGAGAGAGTCATATTTCCTTCCTTTTGAAAGTCCAGATTTCCCAGCACACTGCTTAGAGACCTCACCATTACACCATTGAACATGTCTTCACCCATCACTGAAAACTCAGAAGCAAGGCCCAGGCTTCCTCTCCCAGGAACTGGAAGGCTGCACCAGAGCAACTGTCCCTGAGAAAGGAGTAAACCCCACCACATAATGTGGAGAGGAACAGTTCTCTACTTGAAGATAGAATAAAGCCATGTAGAGAAACAGAAGTGTCTTGTTACATTCTGTGTGGTTCCAGCTCCTGGGAGAGGAACACGGGCCTGGCTTAGCGCAGTCCTGAGCACACCACCAGGGGCTCAGCAAACACAAGGTGCTTTTCAGTTCCATGGCTGATTTGCTCTCTGTTGGGGTACTTTGTTCAGCGTGCTGAGGTAACTTGAGGAAGTAAACATCTGTAAATCTAATCTTTACTGTGTGGAAAATGGAAGATGCAGTGTCTACACCACAGAGTCCTGAAAAAGCAAAGTGCGGTGCTCTAAAAGTGCTTCATCCAAGTCTAGGGATGTCACAATCATAAAAGCTGAACTTTACTCAATTACTAAAGCCCAGATGCATTTCTTAGTGACCAGTCCAAGCTCATCAGGAGTTTCTAAGAAGGAGGGCCTAAGTTTACCATCTCCCAGACTTACCCAGGGAGAGGCTCAGAACTTGAAAGCATGGGCAAAGCCATAGATGGACCTCCAGGCACCTCACAGCAGGCTCCATGGCAGGGATTCCGCTTTCAGTATCAACACTCTACCTAACGCTCCCTCTCTGAGATCTGCCTGGACATGGGTGTCTCTGCCTTTGCTCACTGGCCCTGGCCAGGGGTCTGACTGTATTGTGTTCCTACAGTGTGAACACGGACGTGAGATGGAAAGGCAGATGGGAGGAGAAATGCACGCTAGCCCCCGCCATGTGCTCCTGGCTCTCGTTAGGCTCCCTGCAGGCTGGAAGGACAACCCCAGATTTAGCTCTACCTGTTCATTCTAGGTCAATGGAGGATAGGAGAACCTAGGACTGTCTGTGGATTTCCCTGTGATGAACTTAATGTGGGCAGGTTCATGGTTGCCTGTGGATGCTTCTAGAGCCATCAGCTGGAGTTAGAGTCAACTGTCTCTGAGTCCCCAGAGGTGATTGACACAGAAACGAGCTTGTGATGCTTGCTGACACTGGCTTAAATGAAGCCACTTCTGGAACTGCTACAAACACTCACCACTCAGTGCCTCACAGTGGAATCCTACTGGTAGCCACTAGAAGCTCCACTGTAAATCTCAGAGCCAATGGATAGTGAAGTTTGTAAAGGATTCCTGGGTGCCATCACCATGACTTCCATCTTACGGGCTCCCATCTGAGATTCAGATAAGATGATAGATGTGCGTCTGTCATGATTTGAGTGTGAGACATCTCCAACAGGCTCTGTCTGGGCTACTTCTGGCAGCTGGTAGCACTATTTTGAGAGCTTGTTTATGCTTCCCCCAAGGAAGGAACTTTAACTACTCTAGAGGAGAGTGCATGAGTACAGTTGCCCACAGAAGCTGGAAGAAGGTGTCAGAGCCCCTGGAGCTGACTTACGGGTGTTGTCAGCCACCTGGTATGGGCCCTGAGAACTGAACTCCTGTTCGCTGCAAGAGCAGTAACCTCTCTCAACCATCGACCAATCCTCCCAGTCTGGTACCTTGTGAATGACCTTTAAAACTGGGGTTCCTCTTTCATATGCACCCCCTATGGAAATGTCAGGAAGCAATTATGGTACAGCCTGAACTATTCCATGAAAGCCTCTCACTAAATTTTAGCTATTAAAATTTTTGCCTATTAAAATTTCCTGGAAATTCACACAGCACCACCAGGTTAACGGGGTACTGCTCCCAATAAAACAAAACCTGGGCTACTGGTTCTGAAAATTATCTTCTCAAGTGTGTTTAGGATTCAAGCATCCACTCACCTCTAGCTCCCTTTAAAGATTTGACAGTCTAACTTTATACAAAGGTCCCTTCCTCGCGTCCGTCCCACCTCTCACGACTCCTCTTCACGTCATTCTTAGCTCCAGCGGTGTTTAACTAGATCCTCTCAATTATTCAACACCTGCTTTCTGCTCCAGGTGGTAAGCTGGAAAGGAAGACAAAGAAGCAAATCAATAAGGATGGTAAAACGAAACCAGTCAAGGTGAACGCTCTGACTGGACACACACGAAAGATGCCTCTCATTTTTATTCTTGTTTTATTTGAAGACCAGGTTTGTTACTAGGCCAGTCTGGCCTTGAACTCGGGATCCTTCTTACTCTGCCTCCGCTTGTTCTTAATCCTTCTCTTCTAGTTAAAAGTGTCTGACTGTGGACCTTGGGAGGCTGAGGACTCCTACAGCCTCAGCCCTCTTCCTCTGCCTTTACTTTAAGAGCCAACACTCAATTAATACATTTCCATCCAAATATGTAAATTAAAAGATATCTTGGTTGGACAGTCAAAAACTTGACCTAATCCACTCAATCCCCAAGAATTTTGTTTACCAGATGTCCTACTAAGATATTGTTTTATTGAATAGAAGTTCACAAAATTTAAATTTTTACAATTTCACTTCATGGTCTCAAATGAGAAATTCAAAGTAACTTCTTAGAAGGGCCTAGGCACGAGACCTTCTGCCTTTGCTTCTGGGGTCTATGGAAATAGTTTTACATTTTCTTAGTGGGATTCTTTAAGGTCCAAGCAGTGAATTCATTGGGCATTTTATATCCATACATAACAGCTCAGTTTCTCTGTCTGTACTTTGGGGTCAACCACAGAGGTCTGGGACTGGAGAGAGACACAACCCACACTTCACCCACTTGAAAGTTTATATGAGAAGAATAAGAGAATGAGACTCCTGTCTCCTTTAGGAAAAAAAATGTATGTTTATTTATTTATTATGTGCATGTAAGCAGCATACATGTTTGTGGATGCACGTGTGTGTGTGTGTGTGTGTGTGTGTGTGTGTGTGTTCAGCTGTGTCCGTGCATGGAAAAAGTCATTGGGCATTTCCCTCTTTGTTTTTCTATTTATCTGAGGCACCGCCTCACCTGGAGCTTACATCTTCTTGGTTAGCTGGAAGCTAACAAGCCCAGATCCTTCTGTCTCAGCCTGTACCCCACTCCCACAGCTGGAATCACAGGCATGTAGAGGACACTTTGTTTGGTGTGGGCACTGGCAACTGAACTCCTAGTCCTCAGGATTGTGCAGCAGGCAGTATTTTTTTTTAAGCAACATAATTTTTCATTGATTCTTTGAGTTTCACATCATGCACCCCAGTCCCACTCATTTCCCATTTTTCCCATAGTCACCTTCCACCCTGTAACATCCCCCAGAAAAGAAAATTTTAAAAACCTAAAGTTAAACAAACAAACAAGCAAACAAACATGTTGCTGACCCCAGTGTCAATGACCGCAGCTGGCATCCTTAGCCTCTGAGCCCCTCCCCCATTGTCCGATGTAGACATTTTGTTCTGGGGTCCACAGGTCTTGGACGCTGCTGCCCACTGTGAGGAAACATGATGCTATCTGTAGTTAGGCCTCTCGAGGTCGGGCAGGTTCATATTGCAGACTGCTGCTTGGAGGCTGATCGTTGTGTGCGGACTGCTCTTCACGGGCTGGTCCTTGGCAGGATAGGGCAGAGGAGGGGGGGCAAGTGAAGAGCGAGGGAGCAGCGTTTGTCGGTGAGGACCACAGAGTGGCAGGACTCTGTCCTGTGTGGGAGAATCAGCCCTTGGTTCCAGCGCTGACAACTGACAGGAGAGCAGGTGTTCCCAAGGTCACTGTTCAGAGACAATCTCTAGCTTTGAGGAAAAAAAGAAAAAGAAACAAACGAGCAGCCATCTGGCTGAGGTCAAATTGTTCAAGGTAACAACACTAGGAAGGATGCTCATATACAAGGAAATGTATGGTATTTCACAAACACACACACACACACACACACACACACACCACCTACTACCTCCACCACCACCACATACACACATTCATACAACACACACCACAAACACCACACCACACACACACACCACACACACAACACAAATACTACCACATACACACACCACAAACACTACACCACACACACACACACACACACACACACACACTATACCAACTGCTCTCCACCCCCACATTCATGTGCACATACCGCATTATTACCCATTCAGAACACACATACTGCCCTTTCCCCAATCTCCTCGGCGCTTGCTTCCTTCTCTACTGTAGAAACTAAGGTAGTAAACACCACGATACACTGTGGGGACAGCCCTGGCATGTTGTAGCTCTGTATCATGGTCACGTGGTATACAAGCTGCGAAATCAAAACTCAGACATTCTGGGCCACTTAACTATAACACACCATGTCTACCAATGATGTGAGATTCTGGGAAGTTCTCAGAATCCTTTCTTCCTTCGAAGTTGTAAAGGTGGTTTGATATGAAGTTGAACAGGATGTTCTGAGATGAAAAGTTCAGCCA
Source organism: Apodemus agrarius (assembly GCA_964023405.1). Taxonomy (NCBI): domain Eukaryota; kingdom Metazoa; phylum Chordata; class Mammalia; order Rodentia; family Muridae; genus Apodemus; species Apodemus agrarius. The sequence continues at coordinate 4,270,610 of OZ030006.1, read as the reverse complement.
CGGGGACTTATGAGAACCACGGTGCAAGGGGCGCCATTGGCTGTTAAAGAACAGCTCACACTTGGGCCATTCTCTTTATTATTTTTCTACACTCTCATTGCTTCTCTGTCGGTTATTGCAGCCTGCTTCCTGCCCGCTTTGGGTTTGCTTTGTTCTTCTCTAGATGGTGTATTAAAGATAGTGAGTTATTGATTTGAGGGCTTTCTTCTTTCTTAATATTAGCGCTCACTGGAGTTTCCCTCCAAGGACTGCTTTGGTTGGATCCCCTAAGTTTTGACGTGGTGCTTTGTTTTCAACACAGTCCGTGCTTATTTCCCCATGGTCTCTTCTTTAATCCATTGGTTATTTATGAGGGAATTGTTTAACTTCTACACATCTGTGTATGCTTTTACGTGTCCATCTATTATTGATTTCTAGATTCAGTCTGCTGTGAACCAGATCATGCTTCTCATGACTGAATTTCAGTCTTTCTATAAGTATTGAGACTTGTTTCACTATCAAATACCTGGAGAATGTTCTGTGTGCAGTGGAGGAGGTATGTGTTCTGCGTGTGGGGAGCATTAGTCATAGTTCACACAGCACGGAGTGTCTTCGCACAGGCTTTTGGGGCAGGGCATGGCGGGGCTGTGATGGCACAAACATTCAGCTCCTTCTTCCTCTCTGGATTCCCAGCTCACATATGTCCCATGGCAGTTTAGCTTCCATTTGGAGCTCTGCACTCACACCCTGGAGACCACACACTTGCCTCGTATTCCTTACTATTCGATTAATAACTAAAGCTATGCATGAGCTCCTATTCTTTCTAGTTAAAAAGAGCATTTTCTCTGGATTGACTCACTCATTAAGAATACTTACTGCTCTTGCAGAGCACTGGGGTTCGGTTCCCAGAACCCACTTGGCCCATTATTAGCCATCACCTATAACTCTAATGCTGGAAGTTGACACCCTTTTCTGGCCTCCATGAGCATTGGCCATGCACATGGTACACACCACACCACACACCACACCACACACACACACACACACACACACACACACATACACACACACACACACACACACACACACACACACACACAAGCAGTACTCATACACCTTTCTTTAAAAACCTCTTACATATAGTTTTCTCAGGCTTTCCATTCAGAACCTTAAAAATGTACACATCAAGCTAAATAAGGAAGAATACAGTTCCCAAATGGGACTTCCTTCTTTCACAAGCTGTGAAGACTGTAGTGGAAAGTGTATTACTCTGGGGAGCTCGAAGTTTTAAAATAATAATTAGAAGTGATGAGTCCTGGAATGGGTCACCCCAGTGGCCCCCGCCCTGAAGTGCCACATGCATGCATCTGCTTGTTTGTGCACTGATTACAGGGAGTAATGGCAAGGAGTGTGGAACTTTGACATGCAAATGGAAAGTGTGTCATGCAAGTGGAAAGTGTGTCATGTTTTTCGATCTGACAAAGAGCAGTCTGGTAGAGGACCCAAGGAAGGAAGAGGGGCCCATGGCATACCGGAAGACCACGAACCAACCTATGCTAAAGACAGGCCTTGGTTCCTGAAGAGAGTAGGCCACTGATGTGTTGGCCACTTACCCATGATGATGACCGTGGCCTCTGGAAACCCACACTTCCCCATCTGGGCATCAGGAGCAATGGCAGAGCTTGGTTTAGACAATTACTGAAATAATTGCCAACATCTGAAAATGTGCCATGGGCATCTCTAACACATTGTCTCTAACACAAACTCCTGTTACTTCTTCCACAAGAGATTATTGTCTTAGGTTATTAGTTTCTCATGAACTGTCAGACATCCTTCCCTCTGCCTTCAGACCCTCCTCCCTCTAAACATCACCTGCCTTTTGGGAAACTCTCCTACTTAAGATTGAAGTCTACCATGTCTGGATAGTTTCTTTGAGCTCGATGCAAAATGGAGAGCTCTCTTTCCCAGCTGGGACTCCTCTTCTCTATCTTATCTAGGGAGCCCCAACTACCACACTCTGCCTGAGGAATGTCATGTAATTATATGATATCAATTTCGGGTTTTCTCACCTGAGAGTACAGGTTCAACCTCCTGAATGCCTCTCTATCCAAATGAGGTATTATCAGAACCATTAACAGTAGCCAGTGAAACATGACCCATAGAAGAATCCCTTCCTCACTTTCCAAGGTTCATAAAGACCTTGTCTACCCTGAATAAACTGTATGAGCACAAGCTGTTTCATTGAATGGCATCTGAGAGAGCCGCTTCATTGAATGCTGTCTGATAGAGCTGTAACACTGAAGTCCCTCCACATCACAGCATCCACAACAGGGCTGGGGTCCTGCTGACACACCCTTTCTGCACTGGGATCCTGCTGACATACCCCTTCTGCCCTGGGGTCCTGCTGACACACCCCTTCTGCACTGGGGTCCTGCTGACATACCCCTTCTGCGCTGGGGTCCTGCTGACACACCCCTTCTGCACTGGTGTCCTGCTGACACACCCCTTCTGCACTGGTGTCCTGCTGACACACCCCTTCTGCACTGGGGTCCTGCTGACACACCCCTTCTGCACTGGGGTCCTGCTGACACACCCCTTCTGCACTGGTGTCCTGCTGACACACCCCTTCTGCACTGGTGTCCTGCTGACACACCCCTTCTGCACTGGGGTCCTGCTGACACACCCCTTCTGCACTGGGGTCCTGCTGACACACCCCTTTGGCACTTCACTTCATCATTTCCCACCTTATGCGCTTCAGGGTCCAGACACCCCAAAGGAAGACATGGACCCCAGAACTCAGCTCTCCTCCATCCTTCCCAACTCTGTATGCAGTGGTACCTGGATACTCCAAAGGAAAAGGAGAAAAATGGAACCACACCTGCCGTGACTACATCCATCATCTCCCTCTTCATCAGACCAACATTGATGGGACCATCATTTTCTCTTCCCGGAAACCATCACCTTCTAATCTTCCCCTGTCTAATCATCACTGTTCCCACACTGGCCCTAAGACTAGCCATTTTCATACCAGTCAGGCCCCAAGTGGGTCTTAAACAAGCATCTGGCAGCAGCTAGGCACCGATCCCAGCTGGCTGTTTATCTGTCCAGACAATCAGAACTCTATCAAAATGCTAAAGCTCAAATAACACTTCAGATTATTTACAGTGGGAAAATGGAGTCTCGGGGGCCAGAGATATAACAAAGACTATGAACTCCAGCAGACTGAGTTGCCTTCCCTTTGGCCCCCAAGGCTTTTGTGTTTAACCTTTATCAAGTAACAGCATCAGTAAATAACTATTTGTACTACTGCCATTCATGACCCAGATGGCTTTTCCCTCCAGACAGGTTTGGAGCTGTCTGTGACACACTATTGTGAACCTGTCATACATAGTTCAGACTCAATCATTGTTCAGTTAAAGCTCTCTCCTAAGCATTTACCTTGTGTGGACATGAAGGAATTCACCACTGGACTTGTTTGGCATACGCATACCTTCCAGCAAGTGATCAGAGGATGAGGGTGCTGGTTGGTGGGAGGAGAATCTGATGGGTGATCTGATGGGCCAAGTGATGATGGTCTTATAGGAGAGAAAGTGATCAATGAAGAGAGGGTCATTAGTATTCAGAGGGAGGAGGGTTTAAGGGTGGGAAGGAAGCGTGTGTCCTAGTCAAGATAGCCCTACTATACAGAAGGGGTATGGCAGAGGTCACAGACTGTAAATGGCTCATGTGAGCAGTGCATGGACTTCTTTGATACCACTGTGGGCAGTAAAGAAAAGGGCCAGCATTCTGAGCATGTTGAGCTGGGGATTCTCATGAAATACCCTGTGGCAATGTCAACCCTATGAATGTGGAAGACAGGCAAGATGTGGGCACAAATAAAATGCAAGGGCCCTAGTTAACATAAGGCTAATAGTTGCTTGGAAAGGCGCCATGTTAGCTGATTCCTGAACGTTGGTGTGTAGGAAGGGAAGGTTAATCCAAACAACAGAGGCTCTGGGCACTCCACTAAATTAGCCTGGGGTGGGAAAGGGTGCTAGAGGGCATGAGAAAACAGTGACATGCCCTGGCATCTGTGGTGAAGTTGGAGATGAACCTCTAGCATCACCCTGTGCGATCTGTGGAGACATTGGTATGAGCAAGGTCCCAATGAGTGTAGGGATAAACGCCTGACTAGAACCCACAGTAGGGAGAAGAGGGTAGGAAGAAGTAATGATGTCGTAGAAGTGGACTCAGAAATTTCAGAGCGAAGAAAAGTTGAGGCTGCAGTAGAGTGTGCTCACGGGTCAGTGGATGACATCGGATCCGGTCCTTTGAAAGTTCATTCAGAACCTCACTCTCTCTGCTTTATGTACTGCCTACATTACGGGAATGTCAAGTATATGGTAATATGTTAATATGAATTTATGGCTTGTGCCTCATTAAAAATAATAATGTCACATTAGAGAAGAATGGACCTGAAGCATTAATGATCTATAAAGATACTTCCCTCACCATCTGAACAAGGCTCTTCTTGTAAATGCTGCAGTGGCTGACTTGGGAAACCGTGGGTAGCTAGCTGTACAGCAGTCATGGCCTCGAACCATGAAATCTGTGTAGTGACTTTCTTTGTGGCTGGGAAGTAGCACCTGATAAAAGCAGCTGAAGGTCTTTCCAGCCAGTGCTGATCAGTGGGCATCTCCCGGGACAACTGGCAAAAGCGCCGCAAGACCGGGGTAAGAGAAAACCCTACCACAAGAAGCAGAGGTATGAGCTGGGACGGCCTGCTGCCAATACTAAGATTGGCCCTCGCCGCATACACACAGTCCAGGTCCGAGGAGGCAATAAGAAGTACTGTGCCTGAGATTGGATGTGGGGAACTTTTCCTGAGTGTTGTACTCGAAAAGCAAGGATCACTGAAGTTGTCTACAATGCATCCAGTAATGAGCTTGTCTGCACCAAGACCCTGGCAGAGAACTGCACTGTGCTTGTTGACAGCACACCGCACTGGCAGTGCTGTGTCCCACTATGCACTGCCCCTGGGCCGCAAGAAGGGGGCCAAGCAGACTCCTGAGGAAGAAGAGATTTTAAACAAAAAAATGATCAATGAAAATTCAAAAGAAGTATGACGAAAGGAAAAAGAATGGCAAAAGCAGCAGTCTTCTGGAGGAGCGGTTCCAGCAGGGCGAGCTCCTCGCCTGCATTGCCTCGAGACCAGGCCAGTGTGGCAGAGCAGACGGCTATGGGCACGAAGGCAAGGAGCTGGAGTTCTGTCTGCAGAGGATCAAAGCCCAGAAAGGCAAATAAGCCATCATCCTTCATAGTGCATTCAATAAAGGTGTTTGCTGTTCTATATGTTAAAAAAAAAAAACAGCAACCGAAGGAATGAAGGGTTCAGTTTAACTTGAGTTAAAGGTACAGTCTATATAGCAGGGCAGGCATGGTGTCTGGAACATGGGGAAGCTGTTTGCATCACACCCAGAGCCAGGAAGCAGCCGGGACACATGCAGAACTGAGCTGGAATTCACCACTTTACTGTCTGGGACTCTGGCACATGGGTCATCCATCCTTAGGGTGAACCTTTCCAGCTTCATAACCCAGGCTAGGAACTCTCCCACAGATGTACACAGAGGTTTATCTCATAGATGATTCTAGATGCTGTCACACTGGCAATCGATATTAACTGTCAGAGTCAGAGCTGTATGCTGTGGTTGGTGAGGCATGTGTCTAGAGCATTTGCAGTGACCCACATGGATTTGTAGTGTGGGTGTGTGCTGGTGGCCTGCGAGCACTTACCAGTGGGCCTTGACTCTCTGTTGCTAGTACACCTTTGTGTGATAGCAGTTTGTGTTCAGGGATGATGCCTAGAGGTAGAGGTGAGAACAAAAACAGTGCTCCTCAATTCAGGGATTAAAACAGAGGCTTTGCATGTGTTTGAAAGAACGCAGAATGAACTGGCACCATATGTGTCATCTTCCAGACACCTTAGTAGAGCCAGAAGGGCCCTCCCAGTTCCTATCTACACTGACATGGTGGGAGCTTAGTGGACTTAACTATTCCAGGCCTACTGGGGCTGTGAAAACTCTGGGAATGCAGCGACAATGTCTCAGAAGAACCGAGACTTCCAGTGCTTTGTTAAGATACATGTTATTTTATTTACATGCATGTATGTATGCATGTGTTTAAGCATGCAAGTATGTGTGTGGGTGTCTGTAGGAGAAATCGTTCTCATGGTTTCATCCATTAAACATTTGTTCTTCAGTTGGTGGTGCTGTCTGGGGGGTGTTTGGGGGATGTGGCCCAGTTGGAAGAAGTCTGTCACTGGCGGCTGCTCGGAGAGTCTAAACACCCACACAATTTCAAGTTCAGTTCCCGCATCATGCTTGGGATTCAAGATGCCAAGCCCCAGCCTCATGTTTCCGCTGCCACGCCTTTGCTCCACCATCTTGAACTTTAAACATGAAGAACTGTGAACCTGAATAAGCCTTTCCCTTCTGTAAGTTGCTTTAGTTGTGACATTTTATCACAGCAACAGAAAAGTAACTGAGACGGTGTCTGTGATGCTGGCAAAAAGTACCTCATCCCGTGGAGCAGTTACAGGCAGTTGAGAGCCACCCGATGTGTGTGTGCTTGCTCCTCTAGAAGAGCCGCAAGTGCACCTTCATTTACAAACGTGTTTTTGTCTATTTTGTGTGTGGATGCTTGTGTGAGTGTATGCACATAAAATCAGAGAGAGCTTGTGGCAGTGAATTCGATCCTTCTACTGGGTCGGTTACAGGGACTGAACACAAGTCACCAGTCTTGGTGGAAAGCACCTTCGCCTGCTGAAATATCACGTCACCAGCCCCCTAAGCATCATCAGCCCCCACGCCCATTCATTACTCCCTTCTCAAGGTGTTCACTGTGAGCAGAACTACCTCCTGGGTCTAGCCAGCCAGGGGCGCAGTGAAGAATACTTGGGGAAGGTCACTGAACGTGAAGGTGAAATTTCCAACGCCTTTGTTTTGATGAGAAATAAACTCTCCCCATTATCAGCACATATGTGAACTTAGCATAACCTTTCCAGTTGGTTAAATATAGGGCCACGAAATAGATCTAAATGAAATCGATATAAAGGAACTTAAGTATGTGGTGCCCTGACTGCCATCCGAACAGGGTGATGAGCAAGGGAAGAGGGTAGAGACTCATTTAGGCCAGGACAGCTATGAACTATGGCATCCCTGGGATGGGCTTGGGTGCACTGTTGCCTCTCAGGGAATTCCCATTTTTAAGGAACATTTTATGGTACTCTCCTTTCTTCAGCGTAACAAGAAGATGCCCCCTTGATATATCAGCTAAACTCATCTGCAGGGTTCTACTCCCAAGGTCAACACAAGCCCACTTGTACATTTTCATCCCAGGCCTGTAGGAATTCTGTCATTCCTCCTGGTGATGTGTGCTCTTGTTTCTCCTGGAGACCACACCCTGAAAGACATCTGATATATGTTGGCACAGAGTAATGGCATTTTGAATGTTAATAAGGAAATCATGGGTATAACAGGATTTGTATGCTAGGAGGTCCTGTAGCTTGTGAGGCCAACTCCAGATGAGTTCTGGGGGACTGATTAATGCTCATTTGAAAGAGTATATTACTCAAATAAACCCATCCCTATTTTCCAGTTATCTTGCCCTCTGTGGATTCCTGCCTGTCTTAGAGACCCACTACTTTGTGTTGCTGAGGACTTAGATGCAAGGCCTCTTTCTACTGCCTGTTAGCAATGATTTGGGTATTAAGTTATTCTACTTTAAAACAATTGGATTAATATCGCAATTCCAATGATTGCTGAAAACCCTTTTTAAAACATTGTCAAGAAACAAGAAATATCAAAATAAAACAGGATCTGCCAAATATCAAATCACATTTATAAGAGAGAGAGAGAGAGAGAGAGAGAGAGAGAGAGAGAGAGAGAGAGATTGCAAACAAACAAAACCCTTCATTAAGGAGACAGAGTCAATCAAAAGGCAGATTTTATTCAGCATGACAGTATGGTTCTGGACTTTCTATATCCTAGGTGTGGACCCCTGTGACTCCTACAGTCAAATTCTGCTTCTAAGAACTAAAATTTCTGTGCTCTGCCTAATTGTCATTAAGCAAGGTGCAGTGAGGACAAGGCCAGCATTATAAGCTATAGGTTGACCCTCTACAAACGTATTATGTTCACTAGGGTATCAGAACTAGAAGGCAGGAGGAATGAGTGAGAAGATGCTTCTTGGAAATTGCTTCCACTTCCTGTGGTCGCACCGGGGCAGACATGGCAAGACTCATGGAAGCAAAATGAGACCTCTCGTAGCAGCTTCAGAATCTGCAGAACTGTGCCAGTGACTCCCATCATCTCGATGCACCCTGCAGTGTCCACCTCAGTTCCAGATTACAGAACCCCGATATCTATCCCCCTTTCCTAAGCTACTTAGACATATGGATACTGGGAAGTGTCTCTCTCATCCACCTCATCCTCTCATAGTGCATATCTGAGCCTCAGATGATTTCCTACTCATGATGTCTTATATCTGGGGGCCAGCCTCAGGTTTAACAGCTAAATAAATTCCCCCAATTTCATGTCAGGTGACTGGGAGGGGGAAGTCTCTGGGTAGAGAAAGGGAAAGTGGAACCACTCCAGAGTCTTACATTGTGACTGCCAGCAGGGTCAGACTAAAGTCTGATGCCTCAAGTCTACCACCAGAGGTGTCACAGAAAATGTCTTGGTTGCCAGCTTTGGGTACTCCTAGAAGACAAATTGGCGTGAATTCAGAAGAGGCAGAGTGGATGGACGGGCGAATGTGTGGCTGAGCAGAGTCAGGATCTGGAAGGTGAGAACTCAGTAAGCCTCCCACTCCTGCTGATCATCTGGGATGTACACAGCTGTGGGGTGGGCAAAAGTGAGCATTGCATCCTATGCAACTAAATTCAAGGATGTATCCTAAGAGTTAATTGCTATTTTAAGATGACGGGTCCTCTTCCAAGGCTCTCAAAGTAGACATAGAGGGTCACCCAGCCCAACCTTGCCTGGTCACAGTCCGCTACACCTAAAGAACATCCATGCTGGATGATCATCCACTGGGCCCCTATGGGAAAGCCACTAGCCTGGGCCAACCCAAAATGATTTTGCTTTGGACATCTCTGACAGAGATCTAAGAGAGGCTTCAAAGTAGCTTTTGTCATTCAAGGTCCTCACTGACAAATCAAAAGGCCCTTTCAAAACTGGGTCAACTCCTTCAGATGCCTCCTGTCCTTTGTTCTGTAATTACAATGCACATCAAGAATATGATCAAAGTCCTATTTGGAGAATATTGGATTAGCAGAACGCTTGATGAAATCAATAATTGGAATGATGAGGGACTTTTACTAATTACATCTGGAAGGGCTAATATTGTCTGCGGGGATGAAATAGGAGGCTTTGTTCCTTATGTAAATGATGGTGGTATAAAGAAAATGTGTCTTGGAAGGATGCCCTTTGGACTCTGTTTTCTCTGTGTCTGATGGAATGGAACGCAAGGAGAAAAGGATACATGGGCCCCTGAAACTCTAGATTCTAATTACACTAGAAATGAGTTCAGTTCATAAATTGGGTATGCCTCTCAAAAGTTAAATATCAGCATTGAAATATAAAAAGAAATTTGACCCTCTGTTTATACACTTTTTCATACACACATTTTCTCTTCCTGTAAATCAAGTGTAATGGGATTTATTTTACTTTTTAAGATAGAGTCTCATGAATCTCAGGCAGCCAACACTCTTCTGATCTCCCTGCCTCCACCTTCCAAGGATTGGGATTAATGGCATATACAACTTTATGCAATGCTGGCGACAGAACCCAGGACATCATCCATGCTAGACAAATCACTCTACTGACTACACCCCCACCTCCCAACATGTGACATTATCAGAAGTGCCTATTGGCAATGTGTGTAGCTTATGGTTAGACTTTGTTTATTTCTTCCTAAGTCCATCTAAGTAAAAGGACGGGTTTTCAAACACCCCACACCCTATTTAGTACCATTTGTATGAGACAGAAAGCACTGTACTTATCTCTCCATCAGCCTCATTATCAGAGAAACTGTGGCTGGACAGCCGATTGATTGGCTGTATGCATTGCTGGCTTAGTATTGATCTACTAAGCATTCCCCTTGGCTTGCTAAATATATTCTATAGAAATAAAGTGAGGTTTTACTTAAAGGAGAACTCATAACTCACTAGGATTATTGCATAGGAGACAGAACTCACCTTGGCCAAACCAGCTGGGAAGACATTGTTCCCAATGAGTGGGAACACTGTCCTCCCTCCTTGGGCACAGCATGTGCTTTCCACCCATTCTGCCCTCCCGGGTCTGGGTCTATATCCCTGTCATGCACACTTACAGACTCTCTACTCCATCACATCTGCTCCTCTTGACCTGAAAGACTCTTCTGCTTTAGCCTCTGTTGTGTTTTAAGGGTCCCATTCTAGCCCCTCCCCTTCCTTCTAGAGCTTTAAGAAGCTGTACACAGAATGAGCTCTTAAGTCTCTACTGGGTTTCCTTGTGTGTGTGATGGCATCATAGGGACAAAGAACCTTCTATCATAAGGTCTGGTCACTTTATCATATTTTCAATTCCGATATTTTTAGTGTGAGCAGGAGGCACAGTTCCCAGGAGATAGCCCTGGCCTCTGTTTCCACCACTTATTTCCCACGCACTCTGTAAGCCCAGAGTTGATGTAACCTTCATGCCTGGCTCCTATTAACTTCCCTTGGTACCATCCTCCTCTGTGTGAGTGGCTGTCCCCTCTCTTGTGCCTGTCCTATGCTGATGCTGCTACTGGGTCCTCGTGTCTCCCTTGCCCAGATCTCCAGGGACCAACAGAGACAGAACAGGGAGAGACTGAAGCTGTGAGGGACATAAAGAATAAGCCCAACAGCATGGTCTACTGACATGACCACACGGCAACAGCATGCGTCTACTGACATGACTACACTGCAACAGCATGCGTCTACTGACATGACCACACGGCAACAGCATGCGTCTACTGACATGACCACACGGCAACAGCATGCGTCTACTGACATGACCACACGGCAACAGCATGCGTCTACTGACATGACCACACGGCAACAGCCACAGCGTTAGCTTCAGGCCTGGGACTGTATTCATTGCTTTTAAAAATGGTGTCTCCTTCAGTTTTAAAGCAAGACATTTTTGCATACCTCACAGAAAAGATTCAGAGATGTCAGTTACAAGGCTAAGGTCACAGAGGAGTGCATCAGCAGGTGGCACTGTACCCCCTTCCCACAGCTTCCCTAGTGGTGCCCTGACCAATGGGTTGCTAGAGTAAGACAATACTCCACATGGTTCCAGGTTCTGGGAGGCTCTGAAGTGAGTAGAGTCATTTGTCAGGAGATGTAAAGGCATTGCAAGGAGAGACAGAGACAGAGACGACAGATCAGGATACCTCTCCTCTGAGGTCATGAGCCAGAGAGAGATGATGCTTCTTTTAAAAGAGAGATACAAAGCTTCTCTTAATATGTATACAAGCAGACAGCCATCAAACAATGCACATCTCTCCCAAGAGCCCACAGGAAATCTATTCTCCAACTTCCTGGCTTCATAGTTTTTGAACAATTTTGAGTTCATCAAAAGACTAGATGAAGAGAGAAAAAAAAATGTGTGTTCTATAGGAAAAACAGCAGGTTGGGGCCATTCTGAACCTGGACAGCAGGTGCCTGCTTGTATCTGGAACAGTCAGATATTTTCAGCATGGAATTTTGACTCTATGGGGCACCCTTGATCTTCTGCTCAATCAGCTCGGTGACTCATCTTCCTGGTTAAGGCTTGGCACAATCCCAGGGAGGCAGAGGGGCCAGTACAGTGCTCCCTGCAGGACCATATGAGGCTCCATGGCTTCATCCACCTCCCGTGGCTGCTGCCAATTAGGTCCACACCTCTGCTCAGCAGCCTGCTAATGTGACAAGACTCACTGTGCTGGAGAGCCCCTCCACCAGTCTACGGAAAGTCATGCCTGCAAGTTCACAAAGGCGAATTCCATTTCTCATTGCACAGCATGGCAAGTTGGCACAATCCTTAAAAGTCTGAGACATTTTTCTCCTGCAGGGACGACATTTGACTATGCTTAGCTAGACACAGTCCTCCAGTACCTCAGGGAAACATGAAAGATGTGCACCAAAACAAGCCCTGCCCCTCCATTCCCATTTACCCACTGGATACTCTCCTGTAGGCTGAGACTCCTCTCAGGCATTGGCACCACTGGGAAGAGTTGGAATCTTCTCTAGAATTTTCCAAAATGGTGATCTTGTGTCTACTCCTTGTGTTTCAGTAGGATTATCAGATTTGTTCATGGATTTATACTTGCACAAAGTGGCTGGATGCAGGTAGGGCATTGGCTTGGGGCACAGGGAAGAAGGCACAGAGAAAACAGCTTGACTCCCTTTGGGGGAGCTTTCCTGTCTGGATTCTGTCCAGTCCTAGGAGGCATCCTGGCTCATATTTTGTCAGTTCAGGGGGTTGGGAATACTGAGATTGCCTCAAGAAGTTTTTGCCTTATGAGTTTACCGTGAGGTAACCACCATGGTTACTGAAAGGCTCTTCACAAAATGGGAGCCTACAATACCTCACAGTCTGTGGGGGCAGAGCTCAGAGTTCCCTTGCCTTGGGAATTGTTGGCAAGCAATGGCTGCTGTGGGAGGGAGTGTCACTTCTTCAGTAGAAGTTGTCATTGCAGGTGCTTCTGTAAGGGATCCCCACCCGCATTCGTGAAATTTTAGTTAGACTCGGTGCATCACACTAAAATAAGGGAGAGAGGGAGATAGTGGGCCTGTGGAGAAAAAGGGAGGGAGAGAGGGAGATAGTGGGCCTGTGGAGAAGAAGGGTTTCTTTTGGAGCCTAGTGGCTGGCAGGAATAGAGCATGAAAATGACCACAACTAATTGTGTGAATGTATCAAGCTATAAAAAATAAAAGGAAAATGGAGCAAAAAAATAAAGTCTTGCAAGCTCTGGACATGGCAGTAGCTCTGACTTCCTGTGGTATGAGTCCTGTGAACACACACTTCCTGTGAGAGCATACTTCCTGTGAATTTAAACTTTGTGTGAGTGAGTGCACACTTCTGGTGCATAAAGTCTTCCTCAAACTGCATTTTTTTTCCCTGTGAGGCCACATGTCCTGTGAGTCAGACTTCTGAGTTCATGTTTCCTTGGGCGCACACGACCCATGGAACACTACCTTTGAGTCTATTACTTCCTGTGATTATATACTTCCTCTGAGTCCACCCGATTTGGAGCCCACACTTCTTGTATTCAATCTTAACTCTGTAGATGGTCCCCATCCTGAGACAGGAATTCTTGTGTATTGTCTTATCTGGACGTTTTTATGTATGGGACATAAATGCCCTCAGGGGCCATGGTTGCTCTTGCCTTTGACTTCTTCTGTGTTCCTCTATTGCCAATCATTTCTTGGGACATCTCCCTAAACACCATTGGCCCCTGTCCTAGTGTTTGCAGGGAGCCCTGCATTCTCCCTCTATGATACTTACCCAATAAGCTTATTACTGCATGACATTTGACGTCCCTGTACTAGATGATAAAGCTAAGCTAGCCTCTTCTCTGGTGCCACCAGGCTCAGGATTTACTGGGCTTCCCTAACTAAATGGGTATATAAGATTCAGATAAATTACATAGTTTACAGATCAGGCTCTTCTTTCTAGAAGATGTAATTAAATTTTAAGATGCACACGGGATGTTTTTCATATGGATTTCTTATAAAAGAATGCTACCTAAACACAGTTTATGATTTCTCGGAAGCCTGACATGCTGTTGTAGCTAATGGCACTAGCGCTTACTCCAGAGCTCTGGAAAGATGGGCAGGCCATGAGGCTGAGAGAGCAGTGGTCTTGTGTTCTGACAGCAGGCACACTCATACACATTGCTCAAGAGTCTCCTAAAATGATGCAAAATGATCCCACAAGCCCTTGGATATAGCACCCCTTCCTTGAGACTGGGACATGTGGGGCCTGACACATAGCTTTCGAAAGCTTGTTCATATTTCCTCAAAGACAGCTTCCTGGAGAAAGTTTTTTTAAAAAGTAGTAAAATGTTAACACTGGAACCATGAGACCTTGTGAAAAGGCAGCTCTATCAGACCGATAATTTAAGCAGAAGGTTCTGGAAAACATTAGGAAATAAATATGCTTAGCCACGGGAGATTTTGAACAGTGGCTGCAAAATTAGGTTATTCCTGTTGGTGAGTTAAATCTATAATAATTTACTGCCTAGAATACCCTGCCCAGTCCACCTGCGCCATTGTGCGGGCTCAGTGGGAAAGCCAATGGAGGCTCTCCCTACCCTCCTGCCTAGACCTTCACAGATGCTTGCAACTCCCTAAATTGCCTGCAAGGAAACTGAGCAGAAAGCTGTCATCGTGTCTCTGAGGACCTTCCCTCAGGTGTTTTTATGCTGCCTGCAAGGGTTCTGCCTCTGGCCTGTCCATTTTGAGGTGATCTCTCCCTGTCTCCCTACATAATTCTCCCACACAAGAAGTTCCTGCAGGAAATCAGGCTAAATGTACCCTCTCTCAACTCTTTTTCCATGCCTTCCCCTCTCAAATATAGTTAGACTCTCCACGTCTACTCCTCCAGAATTACAGCAAATGCAGAACCAGAGAAATAGAAATGCTTGGGTGATGAAGGAATCTGTTGCTGCAAGCCTGGTCCCTGCTTGCTTGCTATTGCTTCTGTACAAGTTTGGTTACTGTTTTCTACACACACCCCACCCAACTAGGTGGAAAAAAAATGTAATTTTGTGTAAGACTGAAATCTTCAAAGGCTAAGGTTACGTGGGGAAAATACACATACCACCCTGTAGCAGGAGCAGGCTGCTATGAGTTTCTCTGCCAAGGGTCTGTGATGTGTCTGACACTGGAGAATGATGCTGAGGGAGGAGAGGCCGCAGGAGACATGAGTGGATAGAGTGTCATTACCCAAACTGGAACAGACCCAAGCTCCTTGGATTAACATACATCTTCCCTGTGTGAGGAGAGTGATCAGAACCCCCAGCTGCCATGACATGGCCTCTCCTCTCATCCATTCACAGGCACCAGGCCAGGCGCACCACATGTAGTAGCATTAGTACCTTAAATCTAAAATGACTGTAGGACTCTGCAGAGATTGTTCAGTGGTAAAGTACATGTTTCACAGTCATGAATGCCAGAACTCAGAATCCCTGAATGAATGTAGAAACCCAGTTAGCTATGGTGCCCTGCCTATAATTGGGATACCCTGATACTGACAACAACTGATCCATGGTGTAAGCTGGCTAGTCAGACTCTGAGCTCAGTGAGAGACCCTATCTTAATATAAAAGAAATTAACAATCACTGCTGGCCTCCACACATACATACCCACATGCACACCTGAACATGAGCATTCTCTCTCTCTCTCTCTCTCTCTCTCTCTCTCTCTCTCTCTCTCTCTCTCTCACACACACACACACACACACACACACACACACACACACACGAAGTGAGGGAGGGAGGGAGGGAGGGAGGGAGGGAGGGAGGGAGGGAGGCTGTGATCTGCATTGGCCACCATTGCTTCTATGTATAAGAACACACTGAGACTCTTGTGTTGACCCAGAAATCAGAGCAGGCTCATTCTCTGGGCATAGGAACAGTATATCTGAACCTGGGGTCTCTTTCAAACAGAATGATCACTATCCCATATGGGTAACTTGGTTTCTGTTTTCAATAGACTATTTTAAAAAAAAAGAGAGATAATAATACTATTATTTTCAAAGTGTGGAGCAGAGTCTGAGGGAAAGACCATGCAGAGACTGCCCCACCTAGGGATCCTTCCCTACCATATACAGCTACAAAACCCAGACACTATCTTGGATGCCCATAAGTGCTTGCTGACTGGAGCCGGATATAGCTATAACCTGGGAGACCCTGCTAGTGCATGACAAATACAGAGGGGGCCACTCTCAGCCAGCCATTGAGCTGAGCACAGGGTCTCCAATGAGGGAGCTAGAGAAAGGACCCAAGGAGCTGAAGGGGTTTGCAGCGCCACAGGAGGAACAACAATATGAGCCACCCAGTACTCCCAGAGCTTCCAGGGACAAAACCATCAACCAAAGAGTACAACCAAAGAGGGAGTTACTCATGGCTCCAGATGCATAGGCAGCAGAGGATGGCCTTGTTGGACATCAAAGGGAGGAGAGGTTCCTGGTCCTGGGAAGCTCGAACAGCAGTGTAGGGAAATACTAGGGCAAGGAAGTGAGAGAGGGTTGATTGTGGAGCAGGGGAAGGGGAAATGGGTTATGAGACTTTTGAGGGGGACCAGGAAAGGGGCCAACATTTGAACTGTAAATAAAGAATATATCTAATAAAAAAAGATATAAAACTTAAAAATACTATTATTTTAATTATGTGTGTATATGTGTGCACTTGAGGGGTTGTGTGCATGTTAAAGCATGCCCAGGGAGTTCAGTGGAGGGCATCCAATCCCCCTGGAGTTAGAGGTAGAGGCGATTTTGTGAGCTGCCCAATGTGGTGTTGGGAACAGAACTTAGTTCCTCCGTGAGAGCGTACTTGCTTAGTCTCATCTCTCCAGCACTACCACCAATGGGCTCTCTTTTCTATTCAAGCCTTTTTACAAGCAAGTATTTTATGAACAGAAATTATGTGGACTTCACTGCTTTGCTTACTCTCTCAGAAGTCCATTAAAGACTTACTCACACACCAATCAGGCCTCTTTTCTAATGGGACCCATCCAAGATGTTTCATGCGTACGGTGCCAATAAACACACTTCCCTAGGAGGCTCTGGTCCTATTTATGTAAAGTAGACACTTAATTCAACTGAATGGAAATAGCAAGCAGGCGAAAGCCCTACTGAGATACTTTCCAGGGTGACGGTCGTGTTTGGCAAAGTCCCAGATGCTGGGGGTTGAGGGAAGATGGGATTGGGCAGGTCACTTGGAAACAGATTTGGGCAGTAACTAATTCTACCAGGGGCAGTTTACCAAGAAAGATTTCTGAATTGTTTTCCTATTGTCTTAGTCAGGGTTTCTATTCCTGCACAAACATCATGACCAAGAAGCAAGTTGGGGAGGAAAGGGTTTATTGAGCTTACACTTCCATACAGCTGTTCATCACCAAAGGAAGTCAGGACTGGAACTCAAGCAGGTCAGAAGCAGGAGCTGATGCAGAGGCCATGGAGGGATGTTCCTTACTGGCTTGCTTCTCCTCACTTGCTCAGCCTGCTCTCTTATAGAACCCAAGAATACCAGCCCAGAGATGGTACCACCCACAAGGGGCCCTCCCACAGTTGATCACTAATTGAGAAAATGCCCCACAGCTGGTTCTCATGGAGGCACTTCCCCAACTGAAGCTCCTTTCCCTATGATAACTCCAGCCTGTGTCAAGTTGACACACAAAATTAGCCAGTACACCTATCAACTAGACAGAGACTTTTCAATGTGAATATAGATGCACCCAAAGAAGCTGTACCAATGGAACTCTCCAGAGCATCAGGGGCATCAGGGGCAGGGCAGCATCTCTGTAGGCATAGATGGAGACTGGAAAGAAGGACTGCATTGGGACAGTTGCTTTCTGTGGTGACAGGGCATGAGAAACCCATGTTAGGTCATCTGCAAGCTGGGGAACCATGGAAGGTGACTGTGCGACCCAGTTCAAGTCAAAAGCCGTGAGAACCAAGGAAGATCTCTGTGTAACTGTCAGTCAAAAGCTGAAGAGCTGTGCACCAGAGGAAACTCTGGTGAGCAAAAACTGGGACTGTGATGTCCAGGAGAACAAGAAGAAAGGTGTCCCAGATTTGGGAGGAAAGTAGAAGACACCTTTTGGTGGCATTGTTTTTTATCCTGACTCAGCTGACCAGATGGTGTACTCCCATGCTGAGCCAGGTTCAGGCTTTCGTATGTTGTAGGTTGATTCAAATGTCCATCTTTCTCTCATCCAGAAATATTCAGATGCACCCAGTGTTCTCAGCTTACCAGCCATCTGGGCAGCCCTTGGCGGAACTGACAAGAAAATTTGCCATGCCTGTGGAGCAGGGAGGAGGCTGGGTGTGCTTCCTCACAGGAATGACACAAGCCCCTAGGTGGCCTCTGGGGCTCCTCCCAACCCAAAGGGAGCAGGGACTCTTTCCCTGTGCCTGCCCCATCTCTCCCTCACAGCACCACTCTGTGGTTGCTCATGGAGCCATAAACTAGTCCCCTCCACACTCCATCTCCCTCCACAAATAGGGCGCAGTGCTCTGTGCAGCTGCCGTAGCCACTGTGCCTGAGAGAATCTATCCCCTGTTCCAGGCAGAAGAAAATCAGCCACTCCCCTGTTTGCTAAGATTCAGCCTTGTCCCAGGGTGCTAGACCAGTGCACTGGAGACATTCACCCTGCGCTCGGTTCCTCTTTCTGGATCCAGTTGTTTCCTCCCTCACAGAAGGCTTGATGGACCTCTGTGGTTCTGGCTAGGACAAAGAGCCCCATGAAAGCTGGAGGAGCCTTGGGACACGCCCATCAGCCTCCGGGGTGTGTGGACTAAGCCGGTAGGAGGGGCCTGATGACTGGCTTTTAAATTTTGCAGCTTACACATTTAACTCAGACTCTATACAGCCTGTGTGTGATCTTACATGTGAACATGCGACAAATCCAATCCCACATTTATACTTAATTTACACCAGTCCCCAAAGAAAAAAGGGTCACAGCATATGGACAAGCAAACACAAGTAGCCCTTTACTGTAGCATACTTTATTGCTTCGTGCCCTGTTCAAACTCAGGGAACAGACCTTAGGAACCCTTGGCCATATGAGGAGAATTCATTCTTTGATTATTGTGATGTAATGAATTGTTCATCTAGTATGAAATAAGCCCACTGAATTTTAGAAGCAAGATTCTTCCTCCTTCCCCTCCTCCTCCCCCTCCTCCTACTCTCCTTCCTCCTTCTCTTCCTCCTTTTGGTGCTAGGGATAAACCTTGAGCCCCATAGATGCTAGATAAATGCTATCCAGCTAAGCTACACCCCTGGTCCTAGAACCCCTCACAACAGGGAAAGCCAAGCTCGCTTCTGGTCGGGACACTGAGCCACCAAGGTGACTGGAGAAGTGCTTCACAGTTTCCTGGGGGCAGGTGGCTTCTACCCAGTTAGCAGCTGACTAAAACCCTTACGCTTCGACACCTTCGGGCTCTCTGCTTCCTCTCCATCCATTTTGGACTGACCCCGTTAGACAGTGTCTGAAAGGCTCTTTGGTGTGAAGGTCTATAAATGTTCAGTTAGTCCTGGGGCTGCTTGGAGGCCACTTTTGTCTTTGGTCTTTGTGGACAGTCACAGGGAGCAGTAGAATCCATGCCTGCTGAGCTCAACGATCGGGGTGAGTGTGTCACATCGGAACATTGAAAGGTTCGGGGCTATTCATGGACCGAGCTGGCTCTCTGGGATGCGTGGGCGAGGGGGCTCTCACTGGCCGAAGCACCTGCCTGAAAAGATGCTTCATATCAAACAGACATAATATGAAACATAATACAGTATGTTTTCTTGCCCCATTGAAGAAGTCAGTTTGCAGTGCAGAAGGGGCAGCTTGCTACAAAAGCACTGTATATGCTTTGTGTCTTTCTTATGGCCCTGTCTCAGCATGGGTTCCCATTTCACAGGTGGAGACAGTGCGGGCTGGGTTTGCTTGCTCGGAGCATCTGAAAGCGCTGGCCTTGGTTGTTCTGTTTACTGCTGTGTCCCCATCTCTCAGCGACTCCATGTCTGAAGTGCCTGGTGTCTCAGTGCTTGAAAGAGCACAGGTGGATCCGAAGGGGCCACTAGGTCATGCCCGAGTTCCCCAGAGCCCTGCGTGTGCTTCGTGCGGCTTCCCTCTCCTGCTTAGACCCACACAGGTCTGCAGACACTGTCCTGAAGACAGTCTCATCTGCTCCTCAGGGGAATTTCTGTGTGTGCTGTATTTAAAGGTGATGGCTTATGCTCTTGTCATGCCTGAGTAAACCTGCTGCAGCAGCTCATTTCTCAGTGTCCCCAGCAAAGAGGCCCCCAGGTATGGTAATCCTCAAGTGAGCACAGTCAGGAATCACAGACACCTCACCCAAAGATCAGCAAGGACCAGAGGAATCAGCAAACATCTGTATCAGATTCCTCACTGGGCCCTCAGAGAGGACAGATTTGTCATGGGGCAAAATCTACCTTTTTGGTTGCATTAGAACCCATCAAGAGGAACTAAGTCTAAAGTTACAGAAAAAGATGGATATGGAGTCTAGACCAAATTTATGAAATTAATTAAATATTAGCTGTTCAAAACACTATCCTTGTTTATGGCTTCAAATTGAAAGACCCTTTATTCCCAGGACAGTGGCTAAAAGCACCACACAATAAGTGGATAATGACCTCATGCTTAATTCACTGCGTACGTGCTTTGTTAAGTAGCTTAAGTAAACGATCGAGGTGGCAATGTAAACACAGTATATGAGTGGAAAACATTCGAACTTCACAGATCAACGCAAGGCACTAAATATTGGATAAGAAGCTGGAGCTTGGCTGGCACTGGATAATTTATTTGGTTTGAGATTTGGGTTTGCAAAGTGAATACATAAATTTAGTATGCAGTGTACATAAAAATAAATAAACAACCTGATTCTCCAAATGTATTCAGAAGTGGGCTAGGAAGGCCACAGAAGTAAGTGCTGGAGAGGTGGGGTGGGTAGGATGGGTGGAGGTGCAGGGTGGGGTGGACTTCTCCTGCATCTGATCGTCACGGACCGACGCTCCTCTGCTGGATTGTGTTTGCACACTTGTTTCCTTCTGGTCTTCACTGACGCCTTCAGGTGAAGCACTTGCATCAAGTCTTCAGCTTTGTCTGTTCACACAGCAGAGAAAGCTGTGGAGCACAGTCAGTACGACGCCGGCCTTCTTCCCTTACCGTCTCTCTCAGTTCTGTCATGGTCTACTCATAATTTGCTAAGTGCCAAAACCAAACCACGACATACTAGCACTTGAGTGCCATGAAACAGGAGGTGAATGACATTCACAAGACTCTTATGCTCCATTGCCCCTCATGGTGATTTCCTCCTCCCTCATGGTGATTTCCTCCTCCCTCATGGTGATTTCCTCCTCCCTCATGGTGATTTCCTCCTCCCTCATGGTGATTTCCTCCTCCCTCATGGTGATTTCCTCCTCCCTCATGGTGATTTCCTCCTCCCTCATGGTGATTTCCTCCTTCCTCATGGTGATTTCCTCCTCCCTCATGGTGATTTCCTCCTTCCTCACAGTGATTTCCTCCTCCCTCATGGTGATTTCCTCCTCCCTCATGGTGATTTCCTCCTCCCTTATGGTGATTTCCTCCTTCCTCACGGTGATTTCCTCCTCTCTCATGGTGATTTCCTCCTTCCTCATGGTGATTTCCTCCTCTCTCATGGTGATTTCCTCCTCCCTTATGGTGATTTCCTCCTTCCTCACGGTGATTTCCTCCTCTCTCATGGTGATTTCCTCCTCCCTCATGGTGATTTCCTCCTCCCTCATGGTGATTTCCTCCTCCCTCATGGTGATTTCCTCCTCCCTCATGGTGATTTCCTCCTCTCGTTCTTGCTCCTTCCCCTCCAGGTCTCTCTTCACTTCTTTTTCCATCCCCAACCAGGAAACTCCAAACCCACCTACCTTTAACTCCTCCAGTAACTGGCTATAGCCAATTTTACTTAGCCAATGGTTTTAAATCAAGGAACAAGGTTTGCACAACAAAAGCTTGTAAAGGTGAAGATTCACTTGTAGGCCTAGACCTTCAGGTACAGAATTTAGTGTTACCATGCGTAGCAACAAATCAAACCTGAGCATCTTCTCTGAATGCTGGAAATTCTGAATGTTCTGACAGAGTATGTGAGGGTGAATCTTGATCATCAGGTGGATTGAGAAGGGCCAGGGAGCCATGCCTCCGGAAGGCACCCGAGAGGACATTTCACGATGGTACTAAGTGTGGAGACTTACCTGACTCTGTGAGGCTCTTTCCATAGTCTGGGGCTGAGCTGGAAGAAAACAGAAAAGAGAATTGTGATTGTTTGAATGAGACTCTCCCTCCATAGTCTTGGGAATTTGTACACTTGGCCCCAAATGATAACACTGCATGAGAGGTTTAGGAGGTATGACTTGTTGGACAAAGTATGACCCAGAGGAAAGGGGTGTCATGAGTTTAAACACAAGTGCCGTTTCCAGTTGGCACTCTCTGTTTCATGCTTAAAGTACGAGCTGTCTGTCAGCTTGCTGCCCCGGGCACCGTGTCTGCTGCTCCCCCACTCTGGCAGGCCCCTCTTCCCCTGGAGCTGGAGCTCAGATAAACTCTTCCTTCTATAAGTTGCCCTCGTCATGGCTTTCTATCACAGCAATTGAAAAGTAGCTGATCAAGGATGAGGCCCACGAGCCCAGGCATTCCCTGGGCTGTTCCCTGGCCACTATGATGTGAGCGCTTACCCCTCTGTGCTCTCCCCACTACGATACACTGAGCTCTGTGCTAAAAAATAAGTCCTTTCTCCTTTCAGTTGTTCATGTGAGGGGCTTTGCCATGACAGTGCAAAAGTAGCTAAGACAGGAGGGCCGTGGAGCTGTCAGTCTTCCAGGGAGATGCCCCCTGGAGCTCCTGTGTCCCGTGCTCCTGCTGTCAGTGAAAGTATTCCAGCGGAGGGGGCTTGGCATGTAGGCTCACCGCCTAGCCAAGCTGAGACCACTTAACACATCAGTTTTGAATAGGCAATGTATATTTAATATAAAAATTCAATGTATCAAGAAAATTAATAGCAATCTAACAAAAGAAGAAAATCAAAGGCGTTCTATAATATAAATGGTTAACAATCAGGCAAATTTTCTTCCTGAGGTTTTATAGACCTGTGTAGGTTTATTGAAACCTAGGTGCATGTACATTGTGCATATATATCCAAACAGGGACTCTTTTACTTACAAAATTAACTTACAAAAATGATAGTGCTTTATGCTCTTGCCCTGCCCTGGTACCTTGTACAGAAATAAATTCCAGGCATCTTTGCATACCTTTAACTCAGCTGTCATCCTAAGACCTCCTTGCCCTCCAGTGTCAGGCGATTCCTTGATACATTTTACCCCTGGCTATCAGAATGTGTGTTAGAGTTGCATAGTTAAAACAAACATATTGATGCATGTTAGAAAGCTGTCTCTTAGGACAGTCACACTAGCCTGTTCTCATCGGCAGTTCAGAGGGGACCCCTCAGGGTGTTTTCATTGCTTCAGTTGTTGCCAACCTAGGAGCTAGGAGGCTCCACAAGCTCGCATTTGTTTTATTAGAAGAGGCTGAGCTTTCGGGCATGTGGACCTTCCCATATCTTAGGTCTTTGCAGCTCGGGTGTCTGGGCTCTTGTCTCACGCATTTTCCACGTTATTCGTCCTAACACCCAGTCGTTTACTTCTCTACACCTGGGATGGTAGACCTAGCAGCCCTTCTTCCCTGTGTCATCCCCCAGAGTCCACTCCAGCCCCTGGCCTGATGTCATCACAGGATGTGTTCAGTGTGGCTTCGAGAAGACAGGCTGCATTGGTGCCAGGCTCACGTTGTGTAATGGTAACTGAATGGCCTTATTGAGGTGTCCCCATCGCCTCTCTGTCTGGTCTGAATGCTGTGTAAGTATGAGGAGACCCAGGAAAGCAGCATGATTCGACGCTGATGTGCTCTGCTCTTCGACAACTCTGCACAGCCGCATGTCCAGCACTCCAGGGCCAGGGAAGGTGGTGAGCAAAGGGAGGGAGCGCTCTGCCCATGCTGCGTGTGCGACGGCCTGTTCTCGGAGGAGTGCACAGATCTGCAGGGTTCTCTGTGCCCCGTGGCTCTCCAGGCAGCCTCGCTCAGGACAGAAGTCAGAACCCAGAAGGCACAGCAGAGTTGTGAGAGTTCCCTCACTCCATTTGTACATCTAGGAGACTGGGGACCTACTAAGTGCCCCAAACTGCCCTTCTTGTCCACATCCCACTCACAGCTTAAACTCTATCTGTAGCTTCCTTCCAACAAAACTGGTCACTAGGTCACTAGGTCCCTGTGTTCCCACTTTTTCTCAGTCTTACAATATTCTCTCTCTCTCTCTCTCTCTCTCTCTCTCTCTCTCTCTCTCTCTCTCTCTCTCTCTCCCTCTTCCCCCCTCTCCCTCCCTCCCTCTTCTCCCTGTCGCTTTTCTTCCACTCTTTCTCTCTTCCTTCTGTCCTTTTCTTATTATGAATGATACATGCATAAACATAAGAATGGAGAAGAAATGTAAATGCATCTGCCAAACCTAGTAAATACTGACCTGCGGATTGGGTGGGGGAGCTTCTCCATGTTCCTTCATTTCTCAGTTTTCTTGTAGAATACATGAAACCCATCAACACGTTCGACATACATGGTGGAAACCATGGTCTATGCCGCCCAGCCTCACATTTCCTCCATGCTTCCTTGATCGTGTTTCCTGCCAAGCTTCACAGATATCCCAAACCTTGCTTCTCAAATATACACCTCATTATATCTGACCTGAATGGGTCCCATGAGAGTGGCACTCGGACACATGGTGTCCCACCAGCCTTCATGGTGGATATCGGGGCCACAGCCCAAAGCACTTGGCAAGAGGCTTTGCTTTCAGGTGGGCACTGGGTGAGCTGATAACTGGTGAGGCCTACTGCCGAGCTTTCTCCTGACACCTGGATCTGTCTACACCTGGGCCCATGATGGCCTGGAAACAGGGAGACAGACAAGCCCATTTCCAGTGTTTTTGTGTACATGGCTGACTCGTGTTTCAGCCACCTCTGGATTGGAACTGTAGAGCAATATTATAGGAGGGCAGTGAGATGGCCCGGCCGGGAGCTGCCTGTTCAGCCATGTGTCCCCCCATGCCACACCTTCTCCCCTTGAGCTGGGGTGACAGTGGCTACCACCGAGGCTGCTGGGAACAGGCAGACAGTGGGAGCTCAGAGCCCTGGGCTGTGCCGTGTGTGTCACAGTCAGAATGCTCTGGCTTCGCTTCATCCATCTCTGGTGATCCCGAATGACCTATTTTTTTTTTATGCAATGATATTTAACTTATCTTGAAATTTCAAATGTCATTAAAGGGCATGTGCTGTTTTAAGGAATGAGTTTAAAATCTTTCGTATGCACGGCTCTCCTCACCTTTATCTGCATTGGTCCCCATGGTTTTTACTAAGTCTACAGAGGGTCACTGATCCAGGAAGTTGTACGACACACATAAGACATCATTTCTCTCTACAGGCATGCTCATGGCTTGCCTGATCCTGGGACCTGTAGACTGGGTGGGAACTTCTACATTTTCCCTTGCTTCTCAAATTTTCTCTTAGAATATATGAAATACATCTACACTTTCAACAGACACACAAACCACGATCTATGCAACCCAGCCTCATGTTTCCTCAATGAGACAGGCCTCACAGATATCCCAGACCTTGCCTCTCAAACACAGCTCCTCATACCTGACCCGAAACGGTTCCATTTGAGGGACCTGTAATCCCTCAGCCTCCAGTAGCATTGTGCCAAAGCATTCTCAGTACCTTCAGCATCAGATAGTTTGACCTTCAGCTGGCCATTCTTTCTGGAGGCTGTATGCCCCAAGGCTGCCTGCTGCCTCTGCTTGGCTCAGTGCATTGCTCAGTGGGGCTTTCCGAGGACCCCCACATCGTATCAGAAGCCAGCCAGGAGGCTTGGTACTGAGCCTGCTGGTCCAGACCCTCCCCCGCCTCTTGGATGCTGGGATGGGGATTACAGTGAGTGTCCTTCCCTCCCTCCACAGCTCCAGCTACAAGCAGCTGCAGTTGGTCTCAGCATGAGGAGAGCATGTACTGAGACTGTGAGGTAGGGAGAGCTGGCCTATGTGCAAACATGATTGCAGATCTTAAATCACCCTGGTGTTCCCAGCTGCTCTTCTCTGAGCACTCCCCACTGAGAGCACTCCAGGCCTCATGTGTAGTAGGGTTATCCACAAGTATTTAAGTTCTAAGCAGGCTTTAGGCATTGGAAGAGAGTGAATGGAGAAGAACCAGGGGCTGGGGAGACAGCAAGACAGCTCCGTGGATAAAGCATTAGTGGAGCAAACATTAAAACCCAAATGTGGCTCCCTGGAATCCCGACGTAGATGCCGGGCTGGTGTGGTGCCACTTGTATCCATGGCACTGGAGGAGCTGAGACAGGGCTTCCCTGGGGCAAGCTGGCTAGCTAGACTATAAGACTCTGGGAACTCAGGTTCAGTGCGAGACTCTGCTTCACTCAATAAAGATACATGGCATTAACTTCCAATCTCCACATGCACACAGGCATGCATGCACACCTGCATGCATACTCTCACACACATTCAAATATGCATAGATGCATAACACACAGACAGACAGAGTCAGAAACAAACACACAAAGATGACATATAGACATGTGGATAGAGACAGAAACAGACAGACACACAGACACACAGACATAGAGATAGACAGACAGACACACACACACACACACACACACACACACACACACACACGAAAAGAAAAGTGGTTACAGAGAATAGGAAAACAGATTAAGCCAGGGTAAAGGTTTTCCAACACCAGCAGTGTTTCAATGCCTTCCCACACCTGTTTTAATTACTATGGCTTCCTAGGCAAGAACAAGTTGTGGAAAGTTCTTTTGTGATTAATATTTTATGATATTATTGATGGAACCAAAAGAACCATATTATAATTGTTACCAAAAGAGAGTTTTTTTTTTTGAGAAAATACAGGCTTTTCCCCTAGCCAGGGAACCTCCATCATGCAGACTGAGAAAGTGTCTCCATGGAGACACTTTAAGCACTGGTGACTTGGGGGCTGTACCACCACGTGGCAATCTGATTTTGCTGTTGGACATCATCTAAGAAATATGTTGAGGGGACCTTTGAACATATTATCACCCACTTGGAACTTAGCCATAAAAATATTTTGCCCATAAGCAAAGAATAAACAGAATTTTTATGCTGCTATCCGATGACTGTTGGGACCACGGACCTCGGCAAGTATGAGAACCTTATCCTGAAACTACTTAGATGCCCACAGCCCTGCTCTTCTGTGATCTGGTACCATGAGACTGTCAAGAAATTAGCTATTTTCTGGGAGTCTATATTGAAAGACAACACAAACAGGAATGTTTGCAGTGGGGCCTGGACCTGGTCCTAAGAAGGTGATATGATGTGTATTTGTGGGACCCTCGAGTTAGTCCA
Source organism: Apodemus agrarius (assembly GCA_964023405.1). NCBI lineage: Eukaryota > Metazoa > Chordata > Mammalia > Rodentia > Muridae > Apodemus > Apodemus agrarius. The sequence continues at coordinate 4,243,401 of OZ030006.1, read as the reverse complement.
TGCTGACATTCACAGAAGCTCCAGAGCAGTGGTGGTGGTATTCATAACTCAGAGCCTCTGATTGCCCCAGCCCAGGGAAGACAACCTGTGTGGGGTCTGATGCAGCAGCGACGGTTCACACCCTGCCTGAGGCTCGTGCAGCAGCAGCTCTGGGTAGCAACCCCTCCCCAGCCTTGCAGCAGCAGCTACTCTTTCTGATGTTTATTTCACCTGTAACTCGGCATCTGGCTTTGGATGTTCAGCTCAGGGGCATGACAGAGCAAACAGGTGACAGGGAAGTGGCTGGCAGTACATAAAAATGTAGGGAGGGCATAAGCCCCTCAGCGGCAGTTGCCATGTGGTTGACATGATCCATGTAGCGTGTTACTATGGCCAAAGACAAGACCATAGAGCTCTGCCTGTGTTATCTTTTCATGGCTGGGCTGTTTCACCACAATCAAAACTGAGAGCCAGACCCATTTCTTGGATGACATAGTTGTGCAGAATGTATAAATTCAGCCTTTTATCACTGAAGGAGAGATGATGGGTGTTTATATAATGTCAGGCCAAAGAGACCTGCAGACAGGAGTCATGGTGACTCGGTGGCTACAGGTCTGACTGACCCTAGCCACTCTTTCCTACCTCTCCATGACAGGTCCGGTCCATACAAAGCAAATGGATGCTTCCAGTAAAACATTACTGACACCATTCAAGGAGCAGATAGCACTGTTGACATAGTCAAATGAGTTGTTATTTAACTGTGATGAACAACATTATACACGGAGCGTGTATGCTGCTTGTTGCACGGTCAGCAGAGTGAGTGGGGTTCCTGGAGACGTTATTTGCTCATTTCAAGGAGTTCCAGAGGTGCTGTAGTAGAATGTAGCATGTTCCCTTGGGAAAACAAACCAACAAACTGATCACACACCCAGGCGCACACGCACATGTCCGAACACCCAGAGCTTGGATTCCAGTTTAACTCACAAGCTCAGGACCTCCTATGAAGGCTGTGGAGCTAACAGACTGACCTACAGCTCACAGCTCATCCCTGCGCAGAGCTCTGCAGAGGTGAAGAGAGGACCAAAGGACATGGCAGGCTTGCAACCAGCAGGGCCCAGGCTGAGAGGCAGGGCTGGCCTGCGCAGGCTGCTGCAGCAGTGTTTTGGGGACAGGAGATGATGTCTGCTTTACCGTGGCTGGCTCCTGTCAGAACGGTGTCCAGGTCAGTTTTCTATATACTGTCCTACGTAGTACGATCCTGCAGGAGAAGCCCAGAGCCGTCCATCGCCGCGCTTGCCCCTTGGCTCTTTGGCGTCTCACCTTAGGGCCCTGGTGCCTCACACCTAGAAGAGGACCGCAGTTTCAGACCCCTGTCCCACCTGCACGTGACAGTCCTAGGAAGGGTAATACCACGGGACAGCTGAACAGGGCATGCTGATCTGTCCTACTGAACAGTTTTGGAATTGGCTTCTTTACAAGCGTATCGAGAATGAAGAGTTGAACTGCCTGCGCTGCAGAGCCTAACAGGGCAGAGTCTCTAATGGACAGGTTCAGGCCATAAAGCCATGTCTGCGGCCCTACGCCTGCTCTTCTGTTCTGGGCTGGCCAGCAGTGCTTCTAGAACCTTAAGGGGAACGATTCCAGTGTTCCAGAAGCTTGGCTCGGGGACCCACCCATACAAGCACGAGTCTGAAAATAACAGCGTGTCCATGCAGCAACTAAGGTCTCCATTGGTGTGGCAGGGGCACCCTTGAGGGCACCACAGGGCGATGATCCCCTCTTCTGCCCCCCTGGGGTCTGAGGGTGGCATGAAGAGAGTGGGGCGCTCTCTCACAATGGGGATCCCTCCCGAGACAACAATGCACTTCTCTCTTCATTGAAAACCATTTTTACTTTTGGTATGTTCAAAGTTGGTAAAGTGCATTTATTTAATTCTTTTTGTATACCCTTATTATTTAGTGTGTGCAGAGGGGTTCATACATGTCATGGGTATGTATAGAGGTCAGAGGAAACCTTGCTGAAGTTGTTTCTCTCCTACCATATGGGTTCTAGGGATCAGACTCATGCAGTCAGGCATGGTGGCAAGCACCCTTACTGCTAAGCTGACCTGTACACCCTAGAGCTGTATTTTGTCAATGAAAGAATAATAATCTCCCACTTCTCCTTCATCCTAATCTAGCTATTAAATGGGCAAACTCTTTAATGTTTTTGATATTTTCATAGCATTTTCTTTTTAAATTATTGTTATTATTGTATGAGTTTGTATGTTTGTGTGTGCATGTGTGTGTGTGTGTGTGCTTGTGCTTCTGAACACTTGTGTCCAGAATGGAGTTCAGATAACATGTTTTGGGTCTTAGTTCTCTCCTGCCAGCATCCAGGGATTGCGCTCAGGTCATCAGGCATCTGTAGGATCAGGTTTTACGGGCTGTAGAGTTTGCTTTACCTACCAATTCATCTGACTAGCCCCTGAGGCATTTTCACTGCTGCTCCGCCCCATAACAAGTGCATACTTTGTATTCATGCACTAGACTGTACCTAATGCTCTCCTGCCACACAGCTGAAGACATGATACTCACTCTCCTTAACTTCTCCTTTCCATGTTGCAGTTACAGTCAAGCCAATGAGAAGCGATAGCTTATAGGTATATATCTCTGTATATTATTAAATATGTTTTGTTAAGTGTTGAGCAGACACTGAAGGAAAGACCATCCAGAGACTGCCCCACCTGAAGATCTATCCCATATACAGTCACCAAACCCAGACACTATTGTGGATGCCAACAAGTACTTGCTAACAGGAGCCTGATATAGCTGACTCATGAGAGGCCCTGCCAGTACCTGACATATACAGAGGTGGGTGCTCTCAGCCAACCATTGAACTGAGCACAGGGTCCCCAATGGAGGAGCTAGAGAAAGGATCCAAGGAGCTGAAGGGGTTTGCAGCACCATAGGAGGAACAATATGAGTCACCCAGTACTCCCAGAGCTCCCAGGGACTAAACTACCAACCAAAGAGTACACATGGAGGGACCCATGGCTCCAACTACATATGTAGCAGAGGATGGCCTTGTTGGACATCAAAGGGAGGAGAGGTCCTTGGTCCTGAGATGGCTCAATGCCCTAGAATAGGGGAATGCCAGGTTAGGGAAACAGGAGTGCTTGGGTTGGTGAGCAGGGGAAAAGGGGGATGGGATAGGGTGTTTTTGGAGGGGAAACCAGGAAAGGGGATAGCATTTGAAATGTAAATAAAGAAAATATCTAATGAAAAAAACAAAGAAAAAAAGGAAAACATTTGTAAAAAAACAGTCATGATTATATATGGTCTGGAACACATTCCTATTGAGTTTCTGTTTCCCAGGTAACACTAAAGTAATATGAAAATAATTGGATTATAAAATAATGAAATAATTTGATTTTTTTAGCCACTTTATGATATTCTGTGTTACTCTTTACATTCTAACAAATAATATATTTTAGCACCCACTTAGCATTCTCTTGAACGGAAGTACCCCTCTCTGATGACTGCTATTGATCTGAGGCCACTTTGAGAGGTCAGAAGCTTTACAGCTCCAGAACCAGCTGGCCTGGCCCAAGCTCCCTGGGTAGAAGGGTTTTTTTTCTTTCTTTGTTTCTTTCTTTTATTATTTTCTATGTTCTTTGTTTACATTCCAAATGGTTTCCCCTTTTCGGGTTCCCCCCTCCCCATAAGTTCCATAAGCCCTCTTCCCTCTGCCCATTCCCCAATCAACCCCCTCCTACTCTGTCCTGGTACTCCCCTACAATGCTGCATCAAGCCTTTCCAGGACCAGGGCCCTCTCCTTCCTTCTTCTTGGGAATGATTTGATATGTGAGTTGTGTTTTGGGTATTCTGCATTTCTGGGCTAATATCCACTTATCAGTGAGTGCATTCCATGTGTGTTCTTTTGTGAATGGGTTACCTCACTTAGTATGATATTTTCCAGTTCCAACCATTTGCCTAAGAATTTCATGAATTCATTGTTTTTAATTGCTGAGTAGTATTCCATTGTGTAAATATACCACATTTTCTGTATCCATTCCTCCATTGAGGGACATCTGGGTTCTTTCTAGCTTATGGCTATTATAAATAAGGTTGCTATGAGCATAGTGGAGCATGTGTCCTTATTGCATGCTGGGTAGAATGACTTTCAATAATTTTATTTTAAAAATATGTTTTGTTAAAAATATACATCTCAGAAGTCAAAGTTAAATGTATAAAAATATAAAGATAAAAAATACACATTCATAGATTTAGATGTGTGTTTTCTCTTCTATCCTGTTTCTGGGATTCCCATATCCCTTATATAAGGCATTGTAGTGTTTATATAACTGACCCCACCCTCCAGCACACCCTCAATAATTTCTAGAGTACCTAAGGACCTAAGAGGGGGTAAACTGTTCCACGTGGAGAGAACAATGAGAGCAGAAGCACGCAGCACCTGCTCAGTACAGATGAAACTTTTCCAAATATTTTCAACCCATGGAAACTGAGTATGTGTGCTCTGAACCTGGGGCTGCTGAAGCCAGACCATACTCTGGTGGCCACTTTATTCTACAAGGGTGAAATAAGGTACAATAGGACACCAGGGTTAATGCTAGCCCTGCCTGATGTGGGGTACAACAGAGTTTGGGTGGGAAAAGACCTGGGCTTGATCCAGAACACACTTGGGCAGTATGCTGGTTAATTTTTGTCAACTTGACCCAAGGTAGAGTCATCTAGAAGAAGCATCATGTAAGGAATTGCTATCATCAGATTTGCCTGTGGACAAGTGTGTATGGCCATTTCTGGATTAATGACTCTTGTATGAGTGGCCCGACCCTCTATGTGTCGTGTTACCACTGAACTAGTGACCCTGACATCCATAAAAAAAAAGGCTGAGCAAGTCACAAGCCAGTAAGCAGCAGTAACATTCCTCCACGGCCTCTGCACCAGCTCCTTCTGCCAGGTCCCTGCCCTTCTTAAGTCCCTGCCTTGGCTAGACAGTGATCATGAAAAATAAGCCAAAAAGTCCCTTTCCTCTCTGAGTTGCTTTTCATTAGTATGTATTCTCTGTGTTCTCACAGTAGCAGAAAGCAAACTAGAGCAGACAGAGCACAGCCTGGCTTGACCTGTGTGTGTAAGGCTTGGGTCTAGATCTGAGCCTCCTCAGAAAGGGATGTTTCCAAATGGGCAATAGGCACTCAAAGATGGGTTTGATCTGGTCCTTGGTCCTGATGAAGAAAGTGGTCTCTGATCCAATAGACATGTATTTTACTAAGGGGTAGGTAACAGGAAGAGGTAACAGATGGCTATTGACCTCTTGAAAACGTCAGTAGAAACTCGCCTATTACCACAGTCATTCCAGTATTCTTGCTGTGATGCATCAGTCTGACTTGTAGCCTTAATGTCACAGAGGAGTGAGCAGAGCTAAAAGGTGAACCCTGGGGTGAGACACCCACCTGCGCTTCTACCTAAGTCAGTTACACTCGTTTCTAGTTTTGTTGAAAATGATCCAGTGGTCACCATTAGTGAGTTAAGTCTTATTCATAGAATGTAATCATGGGTCAGAGTTATATATATTTTCACAAAGATAATTGATATGATTTCTTTTTTATTTATTTATTTTCTATATTCTTTGTTTACATTCCAAAGGCTTTCCCCTTTTCCAGTTCCCCCCTCACCATAAGTCCCATAAGTCCTCTTCCCTCCGCCCATTCCCCAATCACCCCCCATTTCTCTGTTCTGGTACTCTCCTACAAAACTGGATCCAGTCTTTTTGGCACCAGGATCCTCTCCTTCCTTCTTCTAGGGAATTTTTTGATTTGCTAATTGTGCCTTGATTTTCAGAGCTTCTGGGCTCATTAATATCCACTTATCAGTGATTGCATTTCATGTGTATTCTTTTGTGATTGGGTTAACTCACTTAGGATGATATTTTCCAGATCCAACCATTTGCCTACAAATTGCATGAATTCATTATTTTTAATTGCTGTGTAGTATTCCATTGTATAAATATACCACATTTTCTGTATCCATTCTTCCTTTGAGGGACATCTGGGCTCTTTCCAACTTCTTGCTATTATAAATAAGGCTGCTATGAACATAGTGGAGCATGTGTTTTTATTGCATGCAGGGGATCCTCTGGGTATATGCCCAGGAGTGGTATGACAGGGTCCTCTGGAAGTGTCATGTCCAATTTTCTGAGGAACTGCCACACTGATTTCCAGAGCGGTTGTACATCTTGCAATCCCACCAACAGTCGAGGAGTGTTCCTCTTTCTCCACATCCTCGCCCGCACCTGTTGTCTTGAGTTTTTAATCTTAGCCATTCTTACTGGTGTGAGGTGGAATCTCAGGGTTGTTTTGATTTGCATTTCCCTGATGACTAATGATGTTGAACATCTCTTAAGGTTCTTCTCAGCCATCTCAATTTCTTCAGGTGACAATTCTTTGTTTAGCTCTGTACCCCATTTTTAATAGGGTTATTTGGTTCTTTGGGGTCTAACTTCTTGCGTTCTTTGTATATATTGGATATTAGCCCTCTGTCAGATGTGGGGTTGGTGAAGATCTTTCTATGTGTTGTATTCAGGCATGTCTAACTTGTGAGTGCTGTAGCAGCTGAAGTAGAAATGTCTGGAAGAGTGAGCATGCTAGGATGGGGTGCTTCCTTGAACATGTTACTTACATCTCAGTGGGATGGCCCATCAGTGAATGGAATGGCTTACTGTTCAATGTGAGAAGTAGGGTTTATCAGCCTCTGGAGATTCTCTGTGGCTCTTGGTTCCTGACAGTGATGTCTGGATAGAGGAGGAAAGTTGCTGCTATGGAAGCAGGAGTTGGTAAAATAGGTAGGATCCATCTCCCTCTCCATCTATCCCTGCTAGACCCCTTTCATGAGGGCCAAATTCTTCCTGCCAGCTCCCTCAGGCAAGCGCAGTCTCTTGTCTTTGACCAGGACCCTATGTGACACAAGTGAGGCTCTGCTCTTGGGACTTCCAAAGGGAATCTTACCAGGCTCTCTGTGACAGCTGCCACCAGGGTGTGCTGTTTGGCACAGGTGTACCTTGTCCTGGGATGTGTCCTGCACATCTGTATTTATATCTGGTCTTGTATCTGTGCATTTCCATGAAGAGTTACAGGAACCAACAGTTATCTTCTTTCCACCTGCTCAGCATGCTATAACAATGCCCATCTTAACGTAGGATGACAACTGTCCCAGCCCATTTATTTTAGAGCTTTATTGACATAAAATTTGCACACCCTAAAGTCCATCATTTTACAGCTTCCAATTCAACAATTTTTAGTGTATTCATAATTGTGCAAATATCAATACAATGCGTTCTGTCATCTCCAAAGAGAAATCCTCTAGCCATTTCGATCCTCTGTTCGTGCTTCCACCAGCCATTCATCTGCTTCTGTCTCTGTAGACTTAGCTCTTCCCACTATGTTATATAAGTGGAATTACACTCTGTATGCATGTGTCTACGTGTGTGTTTGTGTTTACTTTTTTCTTTAACTTTTATTGAAAAAAATCCAAACAATATATTTTGATCATGTTTTTTCCTTCCTTCAGTTTCTCCCAGATCCTCCAATATCCCGACTTATCCAACTTTATATTTCTCTCTCCTTTCTTCCCCTCCCCCTCTCTCTATGAAATGACAAAAATGAAACAACAATGGCACTAAACCAGGAAACACACACAAAATCTCACAAAAAAGTCAAAATAAACATGCAAAGGACCAATATGACAAAAAAATGTAAAAATCCCAAACAAAGCAAAAATGAGAATTTTTATTAAATATATTCTTTTTTTACATTTCAAATGATTTCCCTTTCCTGGTTCCTCCCCCCTCCCCCCTCCAAAGTCCCATAAGCCATCTCCCCTCCCCCTGTTTCCCAATCAACCCCTTCCTGCTTCCCTGCCCTGGTAATCTCCTACACTGCTGCATTGAGCCTTTCCAGGACCAGGGGCCTCTCCTCCCTTTGGTGCCCAACAAGGCCATCCTCTGCTGCCTATAAAGTTCACATGAAATGCCACTGAATTCATTTTGTGGTGTACCTGGGCTGGACCATGCCCTGAGGTATGGCAAATGTGTGCACTGAGACTGTATTGGAAGAAACTGATTTTTACTATGCCATTGAGCTTAGACAGTTCTTTAAACCCCACTTTAATGATGGTTCTTTAGCTCTTCAACCTCCCTTTTAGCCTACCACCTACCAGAGATAGGGCAAAGGAAATGTTAATAGGAAATGGCAGATTGTGGACCTCTTTGGAAATAGTTCTATGGGGCAATTCCAACCTTTGTGGTCAGCAGTGCAGTCCACTAGCAAAGCACCATACACAAATCAACAGCGGCAGCTTGATCTAGAAGAAACCAGGGGGCTAGTCCGCAGAAGTGACAGGAAGCAGCCAAAGTTCTTTGGTGTATTTCTCTCTACAAAGTCAGTACAAGTGATGATCAGTGAAGAAAGCAAGGCAAGAGTGCAGACCAGAGTCAGCAAAGCCCAACGGAGACCAGCAAAGAGTTGTAAAACAGAGCATTGTCTACTGTCTGTCCTGTTATACTTACATTCTTTCCAAACATCAGTGTCCTATTATGAGTCCAAGCCAACAAAACATCACATGGCACAAATGAGTCTCCAACAAAACCAGAAATTTCCACTTTGAGTGAGTACCTGTTGCAGATGGCTTCTTGGTTAAGAGAGAGAGCTTGTGTCTATTTCTTTCTCTTAGTGCCAGGGCCTCATCTGGCTTGAACTTGTGAAGGCTTTGTATGTGCTGCCATGGTCTCTCTGATGTCATATGTGTATCAGTCCTGTTCTGGCTGGAAGATGCTGCCTTGGAGTCACCCATGACCTGTCACTATGATCTTCCCACCTCTCCCTTGGCATAGATATCTGAGGCTTGAACAGAGGGCTGGGATGAAGACATCCCATTTAGGACTGAGTGCTCTGAAGTCTCATACTCGGCACAATAAAATGACTCAGAGTCATTCCACTCTACCTACCAATTAGCACTTACTCACCCCTCACCAGAGAAGCTCTTAGTTCCCTTAGCAGAATTGTAGTGTTCCCCTAGGCCCATGACCTGTCTAGTCTCTGCTTCTTGTACACTTTAGCAATGTCAAGGACGGCTCCATCTCATAGGGTGAGCCTTGAGGCCAATCAGAAAATAGTTGGTCACCCCCATAATGTTTGTGCTGCTAATGCACAGAAATATACTGTAGGCAAGTTCCTGTTGTTGATTGTAGGGTTTGTTCCTGGGAGATACAAATGATCATATTTCTCCTCCAATGCTGTGTAGAGTGCCTTCTAGTAGCATGATGACTCCTCAGTAGGGGTGAAGTTTCTAGTCAGGTACCAGTTTAACTTCCCTGTGTTTAGTTACATGTATGTCAGTGCTGTCTTCAGTGACAGGGCCTTACCACCAGGTTGTAGAGTACCTATGGTGCTTGAGGTTTTCCATGGGGCCCTTTTGGCCGGTGACTCAACCCATTCCTGTCATTAGAGGTTTCTTTTGGTGGCATAAGATGTCTAGTTTTATGATTGGCTTCTTTCCCTTACTGAGGATGTTTTGAGATTCACCCATGTTGCTGCATGTTCCTGTGTGCGTGCTATTTGAGACAGTTTCTTACTGCATGGTCTGTGCTGGCCTTGAAATTACATTCAGATTGTCTCTTGAAGTCTGGGATCACAGGTGTGTGGCACCACAGTGACACAAATCCTACTCCTTGGCACTAATAGGTAGTGACAATCTTATCTGGGCCCATCATGTTTTATATTCATTCATTAGTTTCTGGACAATTGGATACTTCCTACATTGGGGGGGGGGCTCTTTACATATTCCTAACACATCAGGTACAGTGAACTGTCATGCTGGCTTTATGTAGATATATATGTTAAATTTTTAATAGTTTAGTTAGCTATTTTTATTTTCTTTAAGCAAATCTAGGTTTTTTATTCCCCCCCAAAAGAAACATTTGACCTTCCAAATAGCATTTCAAAGTAGGAGCCTAAATCACCCAGTAGAAAACTTGGCTTGGCCTCACCTAAAATTTTTCCAGTGGTTTATTCAGGTTGATGTTCATTACAGTCTCTTTCTAACTTTGGTGTCTTACTAGATTCTGTGATATTTAAAGGGGGCTTAATTTCCTAACTGGAATCTGGCTTCTTCTTGCTCTAATTATAGTTTAGATCAACAATATCATTAAATTTCTGCATGATGATACTGACTTTCATCCTGGGTTTTTGCTTCTCTGTCAAAGAAGTTTCACCAGGGAGCAGCTGTGTGAAGCTGAGGCAGCACCTGTGTGACGCTGCCCTGGGTACCAGGAGAGGTGCAGACATTCATTCCTGTGCCTGCAGAAGAGCATGGTGTGCTGCAGAGGGAGGGAGGATGGGCACTGTTCTTGGGAAGACATAAATCAATGCCAACGCATCCCAGAAAGATAGCCAGCCAGAATAAGGAAGACAGCAAGCCCAACCTAGTGAGCCAGTGAGTTTATTGGGGCTGCATACTGGACAAGTAAGGAGATCGAGATTGACCATCTCCAGAAAGCAGAAATTTCTCTGAGTTTTTCCTCTTTCTACCTTTTCTATCCAACAAACATCCTTCATCCTTTCTGTGTGGTCCATCAATCTGTCTAGTTCTGTCTATGTAGCAATCTAACCTACATGACATGAGTCTTTTCCTCTTTTCAAAGCTTCTTCTTATAACTGGGAGGTGCTGCTAATTATCAATTAATTAATAATAATGAATTCATCTGTGCACCTGTTGGTGAAAGATTGTCTTGATTCTTGAATGATATCGGAGAGTTTAGCCCACTGTTGGTGGTACCATTCCCTAGGCCTGTGGACCTGGCTTGTAGAAAGAAGTCAGAAGAGCATGGATCTGAGCAAGGGAAGAGAACCGCCTAGTAGCAGTACATCATGGAGTTCCCGGTTCTGTCCCTGCTATGACTTCCCTCTTTGATGGACTGTAATCAGAAAGTATAACCCAAACAAGCTTTTCATTACCTAGATGGCTTTTGGTCAGTATGTTTTATCACAGCAACAAAAAGCAAACTAGAGCCTGGGGAGCTGTGATGGTCCAGGAACCCTGTCATGAGAAGTGCACAGGTGTTTCTCATACCCACAGATTTGTATGTGATTGAAGTGTCTTTACAGTATAGTTCAATTCACATAATGTTTATACCTTTCTTTGGGGCACCCAGCCCATCATGCCAGGCAGGCAGAATATATAACAAAATTATTCAACATCTATCCCAGGTTTGGACATGAGAGGCATAGAAGCAAAGGGCAGAATTTGCAGTGAAGTTTCTGAAGTCGGTCTGTGGATATTGATAAGGAAGATTTCTGAGCCCGTACTACTAGTCTGTTTACAGCATGGAAACATATTTCAGGAAAACCAGCAGCTGGGAAACCACTCTCCGGCCAGTTAGCCAGGGCAGTAATAACCAGATAGAGGCCAGATGGAGGTTAGATAGAGCTGGGATAGCATGTAAGTCATTGCGGAAATGGAGATATTATTAAAAAAAAAAACAACAACAAAAACAAAACCTCTAGACCTCCAAGGTGAGCTACAGAGTTCAACCAGCAAAGGGTATATTGAGTGGTGTTTTCTAGCAATCTGCTCAAATTCATACCAAGCCTCTACCTAGATGCATGGTGAGGGGTGAGCAGACTTCTGCTTTCATCAAGAGCTGACTTGTTGAGCAGTGTGTGCTGGCCAAGATGAGCTATTCCCTGAGCCTGCTTCTGTCTGTTAAACCAGATCTTAAGGTTTGGGGAGCTCAACTTCACATTAACATTTTGAGCCTTCAAATGGGACCTTCCCTTTAAGGGGTTCTCACCAACTCTAATCGCAAGGTACTTCCTAGGTTGGATCTGCTGTAACTGTCATAGCAGCAGACCAGTTTGGAGGTTGGGACCTGCAGGGGCTTGGAGCTGTCTCTAAGAGGCACTTTGCCTCATGACATTAACCATCTGTGGACTTGGCGGGAAGAATCTTGATTTCCAGTTCATATAGTGACTTGGTCATTTGATTAAAATCCGGTAAATTGCTCAACATAGATCATTTTCTCTGACCCCTATAACATATTGCTAGATAATTGACATTCGCTATTTTTGGAACAATAACCTGAGGCTCAGGTGGGATTGAACATGGAGCAGGAAGTGTGAGTGAGTTCTTGCAAGTACACTGGCTTCTCCTGGTGATCTGGGAAGCTCACTGGCTCGTAGGGCTGTGAGCACACTGAGCATACATGCTGCTTTGGTCTTGCTGGGGACAGAAGGTCTGTCTCATATCTGTCAGGCAACATCACCCCCCACACTGCTTCAGGGGGCCGCCCAGCCTCATCTGGAGCTGCTGTCAGCGAGCAAATCTGTTTCTTTCTATTAGCATCAAGAGAGGCAGAGGCAGAAGCAGATGCTGGAGGTTGACAGGTGGCTGTGACCCTAGGGAGACGAGCTTCCAAGCAAGGACTGGCCGTTGCAATTAAAGTGTTTCCTTGCTCCAGATGTTTTGTAATCAACAGAAAATCGGCTTAGGGACCCCTGACTGAGATACAGAGAGTCCAGACATAGTGCAGAGAAGAGCCCAGAAGGCCTTATTATTTCTGCCCGAGGAAGAGACTTAGGATCAATGAAGTAAATGAGCTGTTGCATCCAAGCTAGCTGCCTGCTCCAGAGATGGCGAGACAGACAGACACATGACCTCATCTCCCACCCTCGGACTGTCTCCATGGACAATGACTTGTATAACGAAGGTGAAAGAAGTGGGCTGTGTGTGGTTTTGACCACAGGTTACCTCCTTCCCCAAGAAAGGGCAGGGGCAGCATGTTTCTTTCTAACCAAAGCAGGGGCAGGAGCTGCAGAGCAGGGCCGGCAGATGTTGGTCTCCCAGCAGAATGTCCCCTGGCCCCTCTGAGGGTCCTCAGCATCTCTTGTTAATTGACTCTAATCTGGACAATGCTCCGTTGACACCAGAACTAAGTAAAGGGATCCACAGTGACTCATAGATCATAGATCTCATAGATGGGAAATACACTGCTGAAATAGCAGCGCCATTAGTAACAGATGATGTTCACCCCAATCATGTCACAAACATGTTCTGCTAATGTCTCCACTCTGCCCAGTAAAATAAGTGTCTGTCCTGACATTCCATGATATAATTAGTTTTAACATTACGAGTTAGTCAGCTGCATCTTGGCAGCAACTGGTTGTAGCTGACTGAGCTCAAGCTAACCTTCCCCTAAATGGGGCAAAGTGAAAGACTGAACCGGAGCAAAGCTAGGTGTGAGGTTGGCCCAGCAAGGACCTGGCTCCTGGTTAGACTCTCCCACCCCACTCTCTTCTGCCTTTCATGGAAAAGAGTCGCTCATATGTCCCAAAGTTGTATCCTCTGCATCTGATTAGTGAAGCAGGAGCCGTTTCTTCTCTAGCCCGAGCTATAAAACTCCTGTCAAGTCCTGGAATGGAGAGGGATCAAGGTGTTAGTATGAGTTAAACAACTCTGAGAGAAGGTAAAGATGGGAGTTGTGAATGTAAAGAACTTTCACTGCTGGAGTTCACATGTGAGCTTTGTGTCTATGCTCATTAAACTATGTGCTGTAAGGGCCTGGGAGGATGGCCCCTGGTTAAGAGCACTTGGTGGTCTTACAAAGGACTAGAGTTTCCTTACTAGCCTCAACTTCAGGTGACTTACAACTCTATCTCCATGAGATGTGATGCTCTTCTCTGGCTTCTGTGGGTACCCAAATACACACACCCATGCATGTGTGCACGAAATATATATATATATATATATATATATATATATATATATATATATAACTAAAATGGGTCTTTAAGTAATGAATCTTTAAAACATGCACCAAAGACTGGGCCTGGTGGCTCAAGTCTATGTTCTCAGTGTTTGTGAGGCTGAGTCAGGAGGCTCACGAATCTCAGACCATGATCCCTATGTAACAGTCCATCCTAGAGGGAAGTACATTAAGACACAAAGGTTCTAAAGGGATGTAAAGCATTACATCTATTTAAGGGCAGGGAAACTCCTTCAACCTAGGATGTTCCTGAAACTGACCAGATTCATTAGCCTTGTTCTTTCTGAATCATATAAATAGCAAGACCATTGAGAGACATTGAAGCCTATCTGACGAGAAAACACTCAGTCAAGCGGAGCTGCTAAAAAAGATCCTCTCAGGTCTGTTGAGCCCCTACAGGCTGTGCAGTGTGCTCCAGGATTCCAGCTTTCCTGGACTCTCAGTAGGCTGGGGTGCATTTTGGTGAAGTAAGCTGTCTTTGAGTCATTTCTTTCCCTATAATTAACCCCTCACCTACATTCCTGTAAGTGTCCACTGACTCTCTCTGGTGTCATACTCACTCTGGCCTTGTCATTGTCTCAGTTTTCTGTGAAGAGACACCATGACCAGAGCAATTTACATAAATGTTTATATGGGGCTCATAGTTGCAGGAGGTTAGAGTCCACAACTAACTTGCAAGGCAGGCATAACTGGAGCATTAGCTGAGAGTTATTATCTTGTTACAAAATCATGAGGTAGGAAAAGACTAACCATGACTAGTGGGGGTTTTTGAAACCTCTTTAGACAAGACAACTTCTGATCCTTCCCAAACAGTTCTACCAATGGGGGATATGCTTTTCAAACATATAAACCTATGGGATATGCCATTCAAGCCTTTGAACCTTATTTAAAGCACCACAGACATCCTTATCGGCTCTGTACCTGGGTCTTCATATATATTCATTTAAGTCTCCCAAGAACAGTGTCACACAACATTCTGCTCTCAAAAATAGAAAGTCAAAAACAAAAGTGTGGGAGGCCTAGTTCCAGCCCCTGAGTTTTCTTTTGTTGGTGGCTCAGTCTCTGCGAGCGCCCATAGGCCCTGGAGGGGTCAGTCCTGTAGGTCTTCCCGTGGTGTCCTTGGCCCCTTTGGCTTACTCATTTCTATCCCCGAGTCTTCCATAAGATTCTCCCAGCTCTGCCTGATGTTTGGCCGTGGGTCTGTGCATCTGTGTCCATCCTCTCCTGGATGACCCCTCTCAAGAGGCAATTATGCTAGGTTCCTGCCTACAAGCATAGCTGAGTATCATTCATAGTGTCAGGGGTTGACTCTCACATGGGATGGGTCTCAAGTTGGGGCTGTTGTCTGGCTGTTCCCTCTGTCTCTACTCCATCATTATCCCTGTGCTTCTTATAGGCATGATATATTTTGGGCTAAAGGTTTTTGGGGTGGGTTGATGTCCCCCTCCCTCCTAAAGTCCTGCCTGTACAGAAAATGACTACAATTGAAGCCAGGGACGTCGTGGACTCTGTTGCTAGCCACGGGATTCCTTTCCTCTACCTGGACTGCTTGGCAGGACCTCAGTGGGAGAGGATGTGCCTAATCCTGCTGGGACTAGATGTCACAGGGTGGAGTGGTACCCAAGGGGGAGTCCCCATTCTCTAAAGAGAAGGGGAGGGGTAATAGGGGATGGATTTGTAAGGTGGGGATGGGCGGAGAGGCGGTATGGGGACTGTGATCAGATGTAACATAAATAAAAAATAAATGATTGAAAAAAGTGGAATATAACAGTCACCGTTGATCTCCTTCCCTTTAAAAACCTTGGGCATAGGGATGCTTGTGTGAGTGGCTTCTCCCATATTATAAAATCATTGTGGCAAGAAGCTTTATCATAAAACATTATTTACAAGTGTGTCTTGACCAAGTCGTATGTTGTGTTGGTTAAAAATGAGCAAGGAAGCATACCAAAAAAGTCTATTTTCACGTTTACAGTGTTGTAGTATATAGATTTTCTAGTGGATTTCGTTCCAATAAACTTTGCATGGCAATGAAATTCAATGAGGAATTTTGTTTCTTAGCCTAATTGAAATTTTGTAGACATGTCCTGATAGCAGTAGCATTGCAAATGTTTGTATGACACAAATAGCTTCTCATAGTGTTGTCTTGGATGACATGAAAGTCATGGAAATTGATTTGAAAATTTAGACATTTTAAAGAAGCCTATGGACAGTCTTTCTTCTTAGTTGCTTTACAAGAAATGAAATAACAGAGCTGTCTAATGGAGGTGTTGGCTCCTCCACAGCAATGAGGAGGGTGCTTAGGCTGCACCAGGGGCACAGGCTGTGTTCCTTTAAACCCTCCTCACAGGGGTCAATGAGATGCCTCACTGGGTTAAAGGCACTTGACACCAAACTTGACAGCCTAGTTAGATCCCTGGATTTCATATGGTGGAAGCAAAGAAACAACTCCCACTAGTGGTCTTCTGCCTTCTCCATGCTCCCCCAAAAACGGAATAAGTAATAGCACAATAAAATATAATTTTAATAGAATAATAACCCTATCCAGAGAAGCCTGGCTGTCATCACCCACCTCATACCTAAGCCATGCCTGCATCCCAGCGCTGCCTGAGCCTCCAGCTCTGACCTGGGCTCTCTTCTGTACCAACCTCCCCACTCACAGGCACTCCCCCATGTCCCATGTTATTTGATACTTTCTGTTTTCTGTTCCTTTCTGTGCACCCCACTGACCAGCTGTGCCAGTCTGAGCCAACCTATGGCTTTCCCGGGCTCCCCAACTGCAGTTGAAAATCTACACGTGTGCCACACAGCACAGTTTCAGAGACTGTGGGTGCAGGCTCAGCCTTCTCCTAGGATCCCCCAAGGAAGGCCTCCCAGAGTTGAGTCTGGCTCCTGAGGCTCTCAGCAGGGCTCCTGGGGACTCCCTGCCCAGACACCCAGGCTTTGTGTGGAGCTAAAGTGCCTTTCCTGACTATGGGCCCGCTGCTTACTTTGACTGTGAGCCAGAGCGCCTCAGACTCTGCACATGTCTAAGTGCCCAGGCCCTACCCCGGGAGTCCTTCCCTTCCATGTGGCTTGTTTTCTTAGAGATGACCTCTGTGTTTTCTATTTAACGTGCCTGGTTTCCCACATGTATCCTGGAACCATCTTTCTCATCTAGACGAACTTGAATGTGTGATCAAGTTTCCATTTTCCATTTTAATTCTTGGTGGGTATGAAACGCCAACCCAGTTCTGACTTGGGGGCTTGAACTCTGCTATTTGGGAATGATGCCAAGGGAGCGGGCAAATGTGTTTGGCTTTTCTACATTTCTTTTTCTCAATGGGAATAAAACTAATAAGAATCTAGCATGATGCGGGGAGACGGGTAAACATGCCTCTCTGGGTACAACACAGGACAGGTTATTCTGGTGAAAGCAGGTCCCTTGGAACCTGCGATACCTTCACAATTTTTAAAACCTGTTCTGTTCAGCAACCTGACTCTGTTTGGAGCAGACACATAGTTTCTGGAGCAGGTTTCATTCTGGATCCACCTCAATAGGGAGTGGTCTTAGTCAGGGTTTTTATTCCTGCACAAACATCAGGACCAAAAAGCAAGTTGGGGAGGAAAGGGTTTATTCAGCTTACACTTCCACACTGCTGTTCATCACCAAGGAAGTCAGGACTGGAACTCAAGCAGGTCAGGAAGCAGGAGCTGGTTCAGGGGTGTTACTTACTGGCTTGCTTGCTTGCTTTCTTATAGAACCCAGGACTACTAGCCCAGGGATGGAATAGGCCCTCCCACCCTTGATTACTAATTGAGAAAATGCCTTACAGGGAGGCTCCTTTCTTTGTGATGACTCCAGCCAGAATAGGAGCCTTTCCATCAAGTTTCTGCTTTCTGGTCTCTGCTGTGACCCCAGGAGCAAGGCTGCCGGATGCTAACGCTGTCTGGCGTACTTGGCTCTGTTTGGAGTCTCTGTTACTCACCGCACCTTCACCCTGCTCTTTGCTAATCAATCTCCATCTCTAACAAGAAATAAAGAGAACGAATGGATTTGGTTATGTCATGGAGATGCTATGTCGCAGTAGTAAGGGAGCCTCCGCCTCCTGATGCTGACGCTGCTGCCTTCAGTCTTCCTTACCCTCTGCCCTCTCTTCCTGCCTCTTAAGATCACCACCCTTTGTCCGGCTTCTCCTGTGGACTTTTCTTTCTTCATCTCCCATCTCCTCCCCTTTTACAAAGTCCATTCCTTTGTTGTTGTTTTTTTCCAGTGTGGGTATTGAACCCAGACCCTTGCGCATGTCGATCAGGTGCTCTATGGGGGGAGGGTAGAGCCGCCTCCTCCTCTCTGGAGAGCATGCATTAAAGGGATGCTCCATGTCCAATTCGATGAGGCTGAAACGGGGCCATGTCGGTTACTTCTCTCATTGATTGGATTAGATGCGGGAGGAGCGAGGGTTTATTCCTCTCAGGTTGAGAGTCAGTCCACACCGGTGGCAGAAGCATGAGGGAGCTGGGGTAGAGAAAGAGAGAGGCCCATCCATGGCTTCTTTATTAATTTCATTCAGTAAAAGACCCCACCCAGTCCATCGAACAGTGCTACCCAGTTTGGAGTGGGTCTTTCCCCCTTCAGCTAACCAAGTCTAGAAACTCTCTCACAGACATCCCCAGAGATTGGCCTAGTGGGTGATTCCGGATCCTGTCAACTTGACAATTAACACTGACACTGCAGGGACGAGCCAGTCAAACAGGGTCAGGGCTTGGTGCTCAGGCGCAGGCTGGAGTGAGCCAGGTGGCCCTGGCGTCAGCTGAGGAACACGGGGCGCCTGTGGTAACCCTGTCTCGGGGGCTCCAGGAATGCGCCTATTTATATGACAGCCACTCTGTACTAGCTGTAGATGATTAATTATTCAGGGATGCTTCAGGACTCTCTCGGAGTCCCTGTCTCTAAAACTAGAGCTAAATACTATGTTTTACTTCTGGAAGGATTCACAGATGAATTGATATTCACTTGGTTAAAACCTTACTAATTTAATTTGCTTTTAACCTTATATAATAAAGAGTCACTTCTTAGCTAAACTGATTTATAGTGAAAGTATTTTTAATACTTAATCCTGTCCATCACACAGTGACACAGAAATGGTGTCTCTGACCTACTACAGTAGGCAGTGTTTTGGCTCACTTGAGCCTTGTCCCAGTATTTCATCCATGAACATGTGTACGTACTGCCAAAAGGATTTGGCAGAGGGAGCCAAGATTGATAAATAATCTTAAACAATCAAGGTGGACCCAATGTAATTGCCTCAAACCTAAGAATCAAAAGAGGAGGCCCTATAATTGAAGCAAGAGAAAACTTGAGATGCAGCTGCCTCTTGAGGAAAGGTCAGAGATAGTCCTGCACACTGAGCACAAATACGCGTCCTCCCCAAGAGCCTCCAGAAGACGGGCAGCACTGCTGACACCTGTCTACCTTCTCAGACACTGAACTGAATCCGGCTGTGTTCTAGCAGACCTCTAGCTGCACTGGGCTGTGATAGGACAGCAGTGAGGGTTGCATTAAGCCACCAAGTATGTGGGAACCCAGTACACCTGCTGTATCTGCTTGGTCCTCTGGGAGGGCATGGGCAAAGGTCTTCTCATTGTCACCAAAACTCACTGTGGGGAGATTGGTCTAGATGCACATCTCTTACAACCACCTGGGCGGTTCTACCAACCTTCTGCTGTCCACCAGTACTTCTTAAACAGCTCAGGAAGACCCACTGGGTCCTGAGATTAGTATAGTTGACCATCTCATAGAATAACTAGTTGGTGACCATGGAGATGCCTTAGTGGAAATGCTTCTGCTGAGGAAGTGTGAGAACTTGAGTTCAATTCATCCAGGAATCCATGTAAATATCTGTATGTGATATATACATCTGTGTCCCTAGCACCCATACAGTGAGATATGACTTAGAGACAGAGAATAACCTAGAAGCTCACAGCTAGCCTGGTGGTATAACACTATAGAAACAAGAGAGATCTTGACTCAAAACAAGAAGGCAAGAACTAATTTCTCAAAGTTAGCCTCTGAAATCCACATATACACCCACCATGGTATAAGTCTGTGTGCACAGAGACAGAGAGACAGAGACAGAAACAGAGAGATAAACAGGCAGGCAGACAGAGACAGAGACAAAGAGACAGAAAGAGACAGAGAGACAGAGACACAGAGAGAGATAGAGACACAGAGACAGAGACACAGAGAGACACAGAGACAGAGAGCTGAGTGGAGAAGATATACATTCTCAGAATGCCTTGCAAAGCATTAAGGACAAGACTATTGGTAAAATTTATCAGAGCATGTGTTTGTGTGTGTGTCTCTGAGTGTGCATCTCTGTGTGTGTGTGTGTGTGTTTGTGTATGTGCCCACCCATGTATGTGTTCATCTGTGTTTGGGAACGTGTGTGTGTGTGTGTGTGTGTGTGTGTGTGTGTACAATAAAAGGATCAGGAGAGCCTGTGAGGTGCTGCTACAATGGAGTCCCTCGAATCTTAAACCTTTCTCATGAAGCCAACTTTCCTGACATGGTTCCTAAGTTCCTTAACTTGTTGCTGTGATTAATAGAAAATCACCAGCAAAAGCAACTTACGAGGGAAGTGGTTTACTTGGCTTACAATTCCAGATTATAGCCTATCGTTGTAGGGAAATCAAAGTGGAAGAAACTTGAAATAGCTCATCCTTTACATCCACAGTGCCATATTACATGCCCAGTATCATGACATATGCTAGTGTCACATCACACCCACAATGTCATGTCATAGTCACAATGACACATACTTCCACAGTGTCAAGTCATGTGCACAGTGTCATATTACACTATATCCCCTGTCAAGTTAGAGACCAATGAATAAATTAACATACTTTCTCCACTCTTACTGTTCAGAATTCCCTGCTTAGGGACTGTTGCCATCCATAGTGGATGGGTCATCTTACCTAAGTATACTTGCCCACAGGCTAACCTAGTGTAGACAATCCCTCACTGAGACTCCCCTCCCAGGGGATTCTACAATGTGTACAGTTGGCAATTAAAACTGACGTATGTGCAGTGTCCCCCAGCTCCAGTGCCTGAAGAGTTCAGAGGATAGCAAAACCTAGGCCCAGATCTTATGGCTTGGTGAGGCTTCAGTCCTATATAAAAAGGTAGAATGTATATGTCTGTGTTCAATGCACTTTGAGAACACAAAGTCATTGCCACCTGAAGATGAGACCTTGATATTGACAGCATCCTGCAATTACTAACAGGAGCTCAACATCCGCCATTTGCTCAGGAAGCAAAGAAGTTGTTGAGCAAACCGAAATAGCAGAAACCTCAGGAGCGCCGCCGCCCTGCTAGAGCACGGCCCCGCTGACCGCCACCCTGCTAGAGCACGGCCCCGCTGACCGCCGCCCTGCTAGAGCACGGCCCCGCTGACCGCCGCCCTGCTAGAACACGGCCCCGCTGACCGCCGCCCTGCTAGAGCACGGCCCTGCTGACTGCCACCCTGCTAGAGCACGGCCCTGCTGACCGCCACCCTGCTAGAGCACGGCCCTGCTGACCGCCACCCTGCTAGAGCACGGCCCTGCTGACCACGGTCTAGTGCTTTATTTGTTTTGACTCCTGTCTTTAGTCTCTGACCACAAAGCCCAACCACAGGAAGGCAGAAAGGAACAATAAATGAGCTTTCTCTATCCATCCCTCACAGTCGCCTAATCAGTTATGGAATCATGTAAAAGGAACCACCCTGCCAAGATGACAGCTCCAACAGAGGACGTGTTAGTTCCCCGTGTGAGAAATGTGAATAGCAAGAGTGCACCTGGGACTCCCAGATGCCAGACGGTGACATCTGCTCTCGCTGGGAGGTGTTTACCAACCATAGCTGTATCAGGAAATGATAGCTTATGTTAATTGCAGATCTTACAGGGTGAAGTGATACTTGTCATGGGGTAGCTATCCTTTCTCCTTCTGTGTAGCCTCCTGCAGTTTGTTTGGAAGGAGTGCCTGGGTGTGATGGAAGACCTTTGGAAGTAGCAGAAAGGAAATGAACAATGGGGGAGAGGTTGGCATTCTTTGAGAGCAAGAGTCTGTTTCAGAATGGAATATCAGCAAAGAGCAAGACCCCAGGGAAGACCAGGGCATGGCAGAGTATTGGGCCATGCCATTCCAAAGAGTTCTGTGTGCCAGGAGAATGCAAGGCTAACACACTTGAAGGGGTGGCAGCAATTGAAAGGATTGTCCACACATGCCAAGAGGCAAGAGTGTTGTGTAAGAACACTGTCAGTAAAGAGAACCAGAAGGCTTTGGCAGGCCAGCAGGGGCACCCAAGAGGGATGAAGGACTGTCTCCCAAGAGCCTGCCTGAGTTGAGAATTGGACTCAGTTCTAGTTGTCGTAATAACAAGAAAGTGAGTTGGTTCTTTTGTGTTCCAAATAGCATGCCAAACATGGAAAGGAGACCATGCGGAGCAGAGCTCCACATTTGAAAAGATTTCGCAGACACAGCATGGGGGGTGTCACAAGTGGCCCTGGGAGTTCAAGTCAGGTGCAGCTGTGGGTTTTCCAAGCCTAAGTCCTGCCAACCTCAAACTCACTTCTACAGTGCAGATGACATCACTTTACCAATGCTGTCCCTGGAATGTAAATGAGGGGAGTGACCTCAAGGCCTTAGGATGGTCCACGAGAGTGCCAAGATGGGCTGCCTCAGCCTCTGCCTCTGTCAGAGTCCTGGTGTGTGAGAGGCTTGTTCTCAGTCTACTTAGCCTATGGAATTGCTGTCGTGGGATGCAAAGCCAGCCTGCCTTCCTGTTGCTTCCTCTCTTCCAAATCTGAAAGTGACAATCTAGGTTGTCTCAGACCACTAGGGGGTCACTACCAATGAAGACCAATGAAGAGGGCAAAGCCCAGTGGAGGCAGCGGACACAATTTAGTTAAAAATCAATAAATCCTTAATGTCCTTTTACACAAGTTAAGCTAAAAATGGTATTGCACTTCCTAGTTGACTAACAGCCTAAAAGAATGTGGGATTTTACAGGAGAACTTTGTCTGAAATTTAAAACTTCCATGATGCCCTGGAAATATGGTAATTAACAATATTTGAGGCCAGGTTAGTGTTTTAAGACTTCAAAAGCAGTCTCCTTGAATCTATGGATGTCCCGTTTTTCTAAGTGGCACAGCAGGGAGACATAAAGTGTTATAAAAATGTCAGAATCTGGTTTTTAAAGAAAACGTCTTGCATAATTTAGTGCCTCATGCCTACGTCTTCTTACCATGCTTTCAGTGATTAAATGCTTCTTTGATGTTCAGCTTCTCTGTGGTCTGTTTCCGGGGTTATGAATCTACCCTGCCTCCTCTCCCACACCAGATAAATCCAAGTGCACGTTATTTTTACCAACCACCCATTAAATATTAATCAGCATTTCTTGGTTTTGAGCCCATAGGTCTTACTTACATGACTTTACAGAGAATGGCTGGAAAGCCTGCCAGTTCGAATCCCTTGGCTTGGCGTAATTCGGCCATCAGTACCAACTCCTGGAGCTCTCTCTGCTTGACTTGCATCTCTCTTAAGTGGTAACTGAATGAGCCTGAGAAATGTTACTCGCTCTGCTGCTGTATTGACCCAATCAATAGCCAACATGGACCTTGGATGCATTTTGATTCCAAAATCTGAGAGCATACCCCGAGGAAACTGCTGTGAGTGGTTCTGAGTTCCTGAAAACCTTCACGCTCATGAGATTATGACTTTTGTTATCTGGGTTTCCCCTCATAGGAGCTAATGTACTGTATTTCAGATAAGGAGGGAGTGCACTGTCCAGAGTGTAATGGAAGCGATGCTAAGTAGTCTGGCCAGCCACTGAGTGTACCTTATTCCAGGGCTCAATTAGAACACAGAAACTTCCCAAATTCTATGGACTTCTGTCAGAAGTTTCCTTGGAGAGGGAACAGTGATGCTTTCAGAGGAGATATGAGTCTCTGTGCCCCTTGGTCATCTGAGTTCAAGAAGTCTCTGCTCCTTGATTTATAACAACAGAAGAAAATGCACAGCCTACTTCACCTTAGCTCAACAACTTGAAGAAATAATTCCCTGAACAGATTACTGGACACAAAGATGCAAAGGGCTCACAAAAGACAGGCTTACCTGTCTCTCCCTGGTCATTGCTGGTCTGGGAGGGCTCTCTGTTCTACACCACCTTCAGGGTCAGCCTGCCAGAGTACTGGCTCTGCCTCACAGCCAGTCACAGTGAAGGATCTAGCACTGAAGCTGTACTGTGCTGCCTGGCCTAGCAAGTAGACAAAACTGACAATCACACCATTCTGCCCAGCTACTGAGAGCCCAGAATGAGGATAAAATACATTTCTAGAGGAGGGAGGCTCAGAGTGTGTGGCTGGAAGCAGGATTTAGACCCAGAGATGATACTATGAATTTCCAGAGGAGAGACATGTGCCCAGGGTGTGGCTGGAGACAGTCCCGTGTGCCGAGTAACCCTGGGAAGAGCACGTTATCTTCAACCCCAACAGCACTCTGCAGCCCCATGGAGAAAGCCATGCTCAGGGGCGTGGGATAGACACACTCCAGGACATATCTGGCTCTCCATTGTCCTTGTGTCCCTCTGTCTCAGTGTGTTTGGCACATTGGCTTTTGGCTGTCAGGCTTTTCTCCTTAGAACCCTCTTCCCCTATTTTTTTTCTTGTCCTGTACTGTAGAGTCTCTTCCTTCTGTTTCAAGTGAGTAACTGTCCTGGGATATATCTTGTCCTTAGCCCAGAGATGACCTGTTAGGAGAGCAGTAACGCCACACTCTAAGCTCACACTCCAAGCACAGGTTCTGGGCACGTCTGTGAGCATCCTTCCCTTGTCCACCTGAGTGTCCAGGTTCCCATTCTCTGGGTCCTCAGCACTTTTCACCTAATTCTCCATGCCCCTCACACTTGCCCCGCTCATGAAGTCAAGCCTCTGCCTCTGTGCCACCTTTCTAGCAAGTGACTTTCATTGTATCAACAAACACGCAAGTGCCATGAAGGAAGTCCTAGCCCAGCTTCTGTGTGACCATCAGAATTCAGAGGCACCAGGGGTCATCACCATGCGAAGCAAGTCTATGTGGTGTGGGGTGTGCCTGTGTGTGTGTGTGCATGTGTGTGCATGTGTCTCTGTGTGTATGTGCTTTGTGTCTCTGTGTGTGTGTGTGTGTGTGTGTGTGTGTGTGAGAGAGAGAGAGAGAGAGAGAGAGAGAGAGAGAGAGAGAGAGAGAGAGAGAGAGAGAGAGATCCCAGTACGGGCATCCCAGTAAAGGACTTTGACCTCATTAGTATGTCATTGGCACTTGTCTGCCCCTTGTTCATACCTAGAACGTAACTGCAGTCACTGGAATAGAGAGCTTGGACTCACCAGCCCTGTGCCTGTGACCAGAAGCAGCGTTAAGAACAGCAGCTGGTCCTTCTGGACACTGCTCCACTCTGCCATCCACTGGGCTATTGTTGGCCACTCCCCCTCCATCTCTTAGATCTGCTAATTACATTCAGACGTACCTATCTGTTCTCAATAGCCAAACTTAGGAGCCAGCAATTAGCTTTTCTCAGGAATCTCTGACAGCCTTGTATCCCTCGCAGTCACACACTTTCCTGTGGTAAGACACCAGATAGAACCAAGGACACCTCAAGGAGAAAGCCCAGCCTTAGCATACCTGCCCACTGTGAGAAGCCATCCCCACGCAGATGCAAGCACTAGTTTAAACATCAGGAGACCCTTTGCATCAGGCTGTCTTCCCACACGCAGAATGCGATCTGCTATCTATTTTGCAGAGCCCCTCAGAAGGCTGGAGTATGGCCAGACAATTGAGAAAAACCCCATTCTCCCTGTGGGAGGCAGATCCTTCCTGGGTCAGAGGCTCAGCCTGCTTGGGGCAGCTCTACTGCCTTTGGTCCCCAGAGGCTAACGGTCCTGTTCAGCTATTGGCTGTTTGTGCTCAGAGCAAACTCTGTGGTTGTTGGTAAGCAGCCTTAAAAGCCAGGGAGTGTCCCTGCCGAGAGAGCTCTGGGCATCTCTGCTTGCACACTAGACTTGGTGGCAGCTGCAGGGGCGTGCCTCACCTGAGATCAGCTCACAGGGATGAATGCCTCCAAGCTGTCCTGGATGAACAGGATAAAACAATTTTGGAGGGTGAGTAGACAGACACAAATCAATTTGCTGAAAAGAAATGTTTAATTTTGAAGGAGGAGCAAAGGAAATCAGCTAACCGTTGGGCTAAAAAGTATAGTCCAAAAGTTCATTGCTTTACAAGGCTCCTGCTGGAGATTCTGTTGGCTGTGTTTGATGCCTTGCCAAAGGTTTGGGATTTAATTTCAACTAATCTGTGGCAGATGCAATCAGCTTAGCGTTGATATTTGCACAGAGCAGAAGTTTTCTGGAAATGGCAGGTTAGCCTTTAGCCCCAGTGTTACCTGGTCACTGGGGAACCAGATGGCATGTCCCGATAGCAGCCTCTGGCGCAGACCTGTGTGTAGCCTCTGTGTGTAGAGGGTGGGGGCTGAGCAAGGGCCCTGAAGATAACGCGCACGGCTGCTCTTCCGGCAGTCTGCTTCTTCTGAAGCCCCGATTGACCAGAAGGAAGGCAGCTAAGAAATCGGAAGCTTTGGGTGGCTGTCGCAGAGCCGAGGGCGCGGGGTGGCTGCCGTGCGCTGCGGTGAGGGATGTGCTCGCTCACTGTAGACGCCACCGGTATTCTGTGCCATTGGCACCAAGCTGCCCATCACTGGCAACTGCTGGAGTCTCACCTTTTGGCTCTTCCCGCCGGATGGCAGAGCCCTGTGCAAATCACTTCTTAATCTCAGATGCAACAAGGAAAGACTTCTTTCCGGAGCAGAGACTTGGAGTCAAGTCCAGAGTGAACGCCAGTGTCGGATTCCAGTACTGTTTAGCAGTCAGGGGGTCGGGGAGTGACTAGACCCATGCCTGAAGAGAGGTTTGGAGCTTGCTGTTACGTTGTGAGAGTCTGTGTTATTCTTGCTCACAGAAATGCCTTTAACTGATGGGTAAATGACAGGCAGCCGCGCTCCTAACCCCTTTCTTACAGCACAGAGAGCGCTTTCTTCTCTCTGGCTGATACCAGGTACTTAGGAAAGGCAAGCATATACAGATGGGTTTTGTCAGTTTATCTTGAGTCACAATATCCATTTATTTTGACTTGCAGTTATCGTCACGTGAGTTTGCCAGTAACACAAGGCCAAGGGGTCTATGAGCTGCTTGATACAACCAAACCAATTTCTTCCCAAAGTAAAGACTATATAAAGTACATAAATATGTATTTCTTCTGAGCAAGGAGGAGGATATTAACAGCAGTTGAATTATGGCCTCTTTACCATCCTATAGGCAGCCCGCACAGCTCTCTGCTGAAGCACAGCCCTGCCTGGGTTCGGGGCCAGCCTCCTGGTCTTGGGCAGCTGCTCCACGCTCTTGTGCTGTGTATAAAGCAGGTGGTCCGCCCAGGTCTGATCTGAGCAGCATAAACAGATGATCTCTCTCTCTCTCCCTCTCTCTCTCTCTCTCTCTCTCTCTCTCTCTCTCTCTCACACACACACACACACACACACACACACACACACACATACACACACACACACACAAATCTGTCTAGGAAGTGACTAGAGAGGTTTGATTAAACTTTTTACCTTGGGCTATCTAGCTGTTAGAGGGCTCTCCCAGTGTCCTTGGACCTAGCCCTAGACTCTTCCTCAGAGTCATAGGTGTGGTGAATCAGGTGCTTGATGAACCACAGGCTAGCTCAATTGTGAGTTCCTTCTACTACAGACTGAACTTCAATGTAGCGGTGAGCATCTGTGCGCTCCGGAAACCACTGGACCCATCGCTCCAGAGCTTCAAACGTTATGTTACGTTGTAGTTTAGAAGGAGGGCCCAGAGCCCAGAAGGGATCTTCCTTTTAGCCCTGGCCCATGGCACTTCTAAAGGACTCCCTCAGGTGGCTCTAAAGAAATGCCCAGGATTTCACCAGCCAACGTCAGGTCTAGATAATGCAGAACATTGTACGGGATCTGAGGAATACCTTAATTATTTAGAAATGGAAATGGGTGATATAATTACTCTTGTTGTCTGGTCTCTGAATTATTTATTCTCTTTTCAGTGGTAGTTTTATGATAATTGCCCTGGACTGCTATTAAGGACTTATTTTAAAACTCAGAAATAGATTAGAAACCAACGCCAGAGGAAGGATTTAAAAGCGTCTTAATGGCATGGCGAGGTGGCTCGGTACTCACCTCGCCCCTGCCTCTGCTTCCCTTCCACGGTGGGTTGCCACTCCCAGCGAGGCTGAGCTGTGGAGTGCTCCACAGCACTCTGCCCCGCCCAGTGTGAGCCACTTGAAGGATAAAGAATTTGAAAGAAATGCACATCTGGGGGCTTGGGGTACAGGGCTCTTTAAAAAACACTTTTTAATTTAATTTAATTTTTTACTTATTCACTGTACATCCTGCTCACTGTCCCCCTGCCAGTCACCCCCTCCCACAATCCTTCCCCACCCCCTTCTCCGGCTCCTCTGGGCAGGTACCCCATGCCCTTATTCCCCACAGTCTGGCACTTCAAGTCTCTGTGAGGCTTGGCACTTCCTCTCCCACTGAGACCAGACAAGGCAGCCCAGCTAGAAGAACATATCCCATGTACAGGCAACAGCTTTTGGGATAGCCCCTGCTCCAGCTGTTTGTTTGGGATAGCCCCTGCTCCAGCTGTTTGGGACTGGCCTGAAGAGCAAGCTGCACATCTGCTACATATGAGTGGGGAGGCTGGGTCCATCCCGTTTATGTTCTTTGGTTGGTGGTTCCGACTCTGAGAACCCAACGGTCCAGCTGCGTTGACTCTGTTGGTCATCTGTGGTGTTCCCATTGCCTTCGGTCCCTCAGTCCTTCCTCCTATTCTTCGATTAGGGGCCCAAGCACTGCCTGCTGTTTGACTGTGGGTGTCTGTATCTGTCTGAGTCAGCAGCTGGGTGGAGCCTCTTAGAAGGTAACATGCTCCACAGGGCTCCTTTTAAGATGACAAGAACAGTATTTTAACATTTGTATTTCGGGCAATTGCATTAAATGTAACTATGATGCCATTAATACCAAGAATACAACCATCTTAACAACAGTGTTAGTGCTCCTGTGATTTTGATTTGGGGGAGGGGAACTGCTATTTTGAGACGGGGTCTTGCTATGTAGTTCAAACTGGCCTGGACCTTGCCGTAGAGTACAAGCTGGTGTTAGGCTCGCGATCCCCCTACCTCTCAGCCTTCTGAGCACTGGACCTGTAGGCGTGCGGCATGCCTGGCTCCAGCGTGGCTTTAGTGGTAGGAAGCAGTGGTAAGAAGTGGTAGGAAGGGTTTAGAATCTGTCTCGTGGGTTCGCTACTTAAACTGCACACAGAGTAGCCAGACATTTCTCCAAAAACACCTTCAAATATGGTTATCAGGTATGTTTCAAGGCTATTAGACCCAATACATTTTTGATGACAGATACCTACATATTGGTGAAGTTGATCAAATTTTATTAGAAGAAAAATAGTAGACTCTTTTTTTCTATCTCTGTGTGCACAATGCTATTGTTTATGATGTGAAGTTGCTGGAATTTGAACATTTCACGAGCTACAAGCCTGAAAGGCGCAGTGTCAGGGCAGAGCAGTACACAGCATGCTTGGAATGATGGGGCGGGCAATCCACAGGTCAAGGTGGAATGATGATGGAACAGAGGTTCAAAGGGTACACACATAGTTCTGCCCTGTCTGTCCCACATTTGTGTCCACATCAGTCAGTGTATCTCTGTGCCTCGATTTTCTGAGTTGTGATTCTGGAGGGAAGAAGTGGGGTACAGGTCACGTCAGCAGGCTTCTCTGTGTGGTAGGCTAGAATAATCAGCAAGGACTCCTTTCCCTTAACTTTTGATACTCAGAGTCCCATGTAATGGGCAAGACCCATGTCTGCCCCTACACACTGAGGCTCTCTAAGCTGTTCTAATGGATGATAGAGTCAGAACAACTGTGCTGTCCGAGGGGCTCTGCTAGCTTTCACTCTAGCTCTAATAGTCATTCCCAACAACTGAGCTCAGCGCAGAGCAGGGTATGGCTGCAACTCCCACCCAACCCAACCCCTCCATCCCCCATGCATGGACTCTGCTCAAGGTGTTGACTGTCTGTGGACTACGTACTCATTAGCTACTTGAATGTTTAGTTCCCTGATGGTACATGTTTCTTCTTGAGAGTAGTGAACTCCAGGTTCCAGGGGGAAAGCTCATGAAAACAACTTATTCCTCCTAAATATGTGTGCCCTGCATGCACAGCAATCTCCTCAGATATGAAATGCATAGGGATCAGTCTACGCTATAAGTTACAGTATTATAAAGGTGTGTGGATCATGAGTCATGACTGGATGGCTTGGGATGTATCAATCTGGTGTTCATCTGTTGTGAATCTTTCTAGTCTCACACACTTAGCTCAGGACTTGCCAGCTGTAAATGGGTCTCTCTTGTGATTTCTGTCTTCTGTGTAAGCATGAAGCTCTCTGCTCAGGACATGAATTCCACTCCTCTTTGCCTAGATGCTCTGAGAGTGTGAAGCATTGCTCTCAGTGTTAGGCTAGTGTCTGTGCCTTAAATAGCTTTATGTGTGGCCTAAAAGAACAATTGTGGTACTGATAAGAAGGCAGACATCTTTTGAAAACACCTGCCTGGCTGAAATTCTGTCTATGGGCAGCTAGAAGCATCTCCCATCCAAAAATATCAAGCAAGTCTCCTGCTGAAGTTTGCCTTGAATCTAACAAACTCAGTCAAGACTTCCCCGGGGAGGGAGAAACCTCTTAGCCTTTGAATGTGAGGTTTAGCGGTGTTTTGGCCACTCTACAGTTGGGTGAAAGTTGATCTGCTTTCTCTGAGAACCTTGGTCCAGTATCTCATTATATGACCACATCAATGCAAAAGTTTTCCTCTTAAAGTAAGTATACCAGAGCCAAATGTGAGTGACTGTGACCAGGGAAGATAGCTGTAGGCTACCCTTATTTCTAAATTCTAACATGCTCACAGTTTCATGAAGTTTTTTCATAGTAACAGAACAAAGAAATCATAATTCAAGGCCCTTGTAAAATGCATTGGTGGGGACATCAGGTAGGTGGGTACAGCACACCGGGGAGTCTCTGCTGTGGAATGTAAATGCCATCTGATGATAGTCTTTGAGTTGGTGGGAAGTAAGAAGAGTCTGTTGGTATATTTTGAAAAGATTTGCCTAGCAGTAGCAAAGGTGGATATTATATCAAATACAGAGGTGGGCAGTGGATGCTATTAAGACAGCTAAAGTAGCCAAAGATAAATTTTCTCTGGACTCGTAACATCACGACTCTCTGTAGTCATGGACATTGCAACCAGTATGTAGTCTCTTTAACTCAGGTGTGACATTGTTTTCTATGAAGTGTATTTGATGCTGGTTTAGACTGGCCTTCTCTGAGCCTCTTCTCAGGTCCGCTGGAATTTTCTTCATCTAGTTTTGGGATTAGTAAGACTATTTTAAATCTGTTAATGCACAGAGGGACTAAAATGTTAAGTATGAGTCCTCCTCAAATGGCCTTCACACCAATGTGGTCTGCCGGAAAAGATAAAAAGGGGGCCTTCTCTCCTTCCTTCCATAGCTTTCAGGGTGGCATCATCAGTGCTTGCATCTGAACTTCTTCTTGTGTCTTGATTCTACTTTAGTATATATTTTTCCATGCATATCGGATCAAACTGCCTCTGGCTCTGGGAAGGAGAGAACTAGGAAACAGGTTTCTTTTTCTAGGTCTCTAGGATCCAGCACAGCAGCCACAGGTCACCATAACAGCTGTTTTGATGTCTGTCTCATAAGCTCTTTATCCCTTTGGATAAGTCTTTAGATTCTTTTTAACCAATTCCCTCAAATTATTAATTTGCATTTTCCTCAACATTAGAACTAGAGCTGAATAAGTATTTTAGGACATTAAAGCTGTGAAGGATGTCTGATTGATATGGAGAGAAGAAAAACCAAAGGCCAGGAAGAGCTTGCCTCTTTCCAGAATTTGAAAAAAAAAAGTGTGGTGTGGGCTTTCACTAACCTACCAAGGATGTAGCTAATGCGGTAAGCAAGACTGGACAATGAGAACGTCCCCACCCTGCTCCCAGGGTCTACTGGGAGACTCAGAACACCATCTTCCCACCCTTAGAGGTAACCGTGGCTGGATGTTATATGGGGACTGAGCTTATGATAACACTGAAGCTCTTCTGGCTTTGTCTGGATGGCAGAGAACTGAAGAGTGGCTCTTGGAAGTGCTTTAGAATGCTAAGGCAGCAAGTCTCCCTGCCGGGTAGATTAGATTATCCACCTTTACCTCATACCATGTAGTTTTTTTTCTTTAATTTCATTTGGGAGCTGAGCAGCCCTGTGGTTTGCCTTAAAGACAGCTTTGGTCCCTGCTGTGGACCAGACAGATTCTTAGGGGTTACTATTGAGTCCATGGTGAATGGTTCTCTCTAATGGCCTAGAAGAAAGAACCAGGGGAAAGAAAGTCAACTTTCTCTCTCTCTAGAATGCTAAAGAACACCACAGGAATCTACCCTGTTCTCAGGCCATGGTAGTTACTTCTTAAAGAACACAGAACTGGTCATTTTCTCATGGGACAGCTGATGGAAGGGCAGGAAGTCCCCCAGCTCTTAGATTTGTAGATTGCTCTGAGAGCCCAGAAAGAACATGCAAAGTGTCCGCTAGCAAGAATTTTTGAAGAAAGCATGGTAAATATTTATAAATATTTATAAAAGGGACATGAATACATGAAGTGTGCATTCTCTGATAAATTGCTTGATTCTAGCAACCAATGATCTAGCGCCTGCAGGAAAACTCACAAACAGACTTGTGAATTTGGAGTTAGAGGGTATTGCCATCTTCTTATTAGGACAGGAAGCAGAGGCTAGGTTGGGAATTTAATCTTTCCCTCCCCGCTTCATTCTCTAGAAAGTTGGCCAAAGATGTGATAACTAGATGGGTGTACAAGATGAACATTCTTGTATGGCTTTTCGACTATTGTGATTTAAACGTGGTTCCTGAAAGCTTAATGAATAACAGTAATCTGTATTGTCCTTCATATGAGTTGGTAGAGACCACTTGTTAGAGCAGGCAGACTTACTAAGATGCCTTGAGCAGCTAAGTACTGCCTAGTGCTCCATTTGTAGACACTGACAATTGCTTAGCTTCTGAGTTTTGGTGAGGGACAAAAGACTTAATCACTTAATCATCCAATGTGCCATCATAAAGCCTCTTTCCCATCCACAAAAATTAGTTTCTTCTTATATCCATGGTCCTAGGCCACATGCTGCCTTCAGCCAATACATTTCTGTTGAATGGAGAAGTGGCAGGTGGGATTGGTGATCACTAAAGGCATCTTTTAACCCGAGTTCTACATTATGGTTTACAACGGACTCTGAAAAATCTTAGCAAGGTGGGAAGAATAGTTTTAGTCGGTTTACTCTGCTGCTCAAATTAGCATTATCTAATCATCAGAACACACCATAAGCAGTAGATCAGAAACCTGGGCCCCATTTCTGTTTGCCTGCCCCCTCCCATCATGAGGGGAAATATTAACCTCAGGGAGTTCAGCCTGCCAGCCATTGTATATGGACACTTCATGTGCTTTGTTACCCACCCAAGAATTTTCAAAAGCTCTTTGACTTAGGAAGTATTGTAGAATACTGCTACTCTACCATTTATCAATTAGGAAAAGAATGCATTAAATAGATCTTTGATCCAGGACTTTCAGGGATGATGGTTGATTTGTGTCTGTAAGCACTGTGGCATCTACTGAGTTTGCTACAGGAATGCAGAGTTGGTCAGGATGAGCAGAGAGACCCACGTAGTTTAGGATGCCTTGTTTTGACAAAGTTTTTAATGGTGAGTTGGGCTTGTCTCAAACGCTGATCACTAAATCTCCTTTATAAATAAAGTTTCCTTTTGATTCAGAATGTTTGTGATATCATTGATTTCTCATAAAAATGTGTATTTTTATACTTGATGAGGATATTTATCATATGCAGGTAATAAATATGTCCTACCCCTAAAATCTCCTCATTTTTCCCCTCAAAAATTAGTATATGCCTGTTCACTAATTCAACTGACAGACATTTAATATCTTTACCCTCAGGTACCAAGTTTGAGTAGGCCTTGAAGTGAAAGTGTGAATAGAAACATATATAAGGGGATAAATGATAGCTAGATAGATGAATGGAGAGAGATGGATGGATGGTTTACTGCTGTGAACAGACACCATGACCAATGCAAGTTTTATAAAAGACAACATTTAATTGGGGTTGGCTTACAGGCTCAGAGGTTCAGTCCATTGTCATCAAGGTAGAAACATGGCAGCATCCAGGCAGGCATGGTGCAGGAGGAGCTGAGAGTTCTACATCTTCATCTGAAGGCTTCTAGTGAAAGACTGACTTCCAGGCAACTAGGGTGAAGGTCTTAAGCCCACACCCACAGTGACACACCTACTCCAACAAGGCCACACCTCCTAATAGTGCCACTCCCTGGGAAAAGCATATACAAACCATAACAGATGGAGACAGACAGACAGACAGACACAGAGAGACAGACTGATATAAATGATAGACTGGTAATTACTTACCATCTAATTTTTCTTTTTCTCACTAAATGCCTGGTACAAGGCAACTGAAGGAAAGAAAAGTGTATTTTGGCTTACAGTTTAAGGGACACACTCCATCACAGCAGAGATATCACAGCCACAGAAACACGAGATAGCTGCACATTCCATCCCGTCAGGAAGCAGAGAAGGGTGAATGCTGCTGCTGCTGCTGCTGCTCCTGCTGCTGCTGCTGCTGCTCCTGCTCCTGCTCCTGCTCCTGCTCCTGCTCCTGCTCCTGCTCCTGCTCCTGCTCCTGCTCCTGCTCCTGCTCCTGCTCCTGCTCCTGCTCCTGCTCCTGCTCCTGCTCCTGCTCCTGCTCCTGCTGCTGGGTTCATTTCCTCCTGTGTGGTGAAGCTGGGCCTCCAGCCTGTAGGGTGATGGTCATGCATAGAGTCTCCTCTCTGTCAAAACTCTCTGGAAATGATCTCACAAACATACCATGAGGTGTTTCCTCATTTGTTTGTTTGTTTTAATATAGTCATGTAGGTAGTGAAGATTAACCATTATTCATAGATAGTCAGAAAATTGATAGATAGACAGACAGACAGACAGACAGACAGACAGACAGACAGAAAGGAGGTAGAGCCTCCTGGTAGTTGCAGACAAACATAGAAAATCAGTATAAAACACTAACTAGAAGATGAAAATAGGAGGAGATAGGGCTGGTAACAGAGTGAGCCTTCTTAGAAGTCAGAGATGCTAGCCCCACAGAGAGAAGATATGAGATGCTCCAACAAGGACTTCAAAAGTCTCCATTTGGGTCAAGCAAGCACTCTGCAGAGCGGTGGGAGCCATGGAGAAGAGATATAGAATGTTATAAAAACCCTACACAAACAAGGGACAGTCACCTTCACCTGGGGCGGAAGCTGACCTGGGGCAGGTGGGAGGCATCCACGCTGAAGGAAACCTATGGCCACCGGGGACTGTGTGCCTTCAAGCAGCTGTAGATATCATTGCCTTTGCTATTCATGGTGTTCAGTAAATAATCTCCAAGGCTGAATGGATCTTTCTGCATACAGGAACGTTTAGCCCAGCACACTCTGACATTCTTAAGTATTCTTTCTCTAAGTTATGGAAGAGTCAGTTCACAGATATCACATGTGCGGCCTGCTTTCTTCCGGCAGTTCTCGCTCATCGCTATCAGCAGGCAGATTTCAACAGCAAGGCGAAATCACAGCGATGGCTGTGGTAAAGACTGGATGATGTCACCCTCAGGATACGTTAGCGATGCGATGCACAGTATGCTTTATTCACCTGTAGGATATGTTGGTGAGAGTGCCAGGTGGCACAGATGTTTGCGAGAAGTCTCTGAGGTGGCAAAAGAAACAGGAAGTCATCACTCTTGGGTGCACAGCAAAGGGGGCAGATCTGCACAGCCACTCAACCATTTGCCATAGCTGTGGAGGAGTAAGAGTTGGGTATTTGTTGAAAATACTATAAAAAATGTTTAAAAACAGGAGGGATACGTTGTGGCTGAAGTCTTGGCCGATGGATATGATTTTAATAAGCACGAAGGTTTAGCTGGGGCGATAGAGCTAGCAGATGGTGTGTGGAGGTCTCAGAGCGCCAAGGCTCTGCAGAGCCAGTGTCCGCTTCCAGGGGTAGGCAGTTTGGGAGGGCAGGCTGGGACCCCAGTAAGCTCTTCTCACATGCCGCACCCATGTGGCTTCTCCCAGTGTTTAGAAGCCCTGGTGACAGGTATATGTAGGTTCTGTGAAGGAAAAAGATGTGTTACCATGGCAACCTCCTTACCTCCATGCAGCAATGGGAAAAGAAGAGGTAAGCAGGGCTAATTCCTTCTCCCTGTTAAGTGGGTGTTGAGAATCCCAGCACCTTATATGCCTCTGTGCTAAATCTACTACTCGCCTCAAGGGCAGAGCAGAAATGTAAGCTTTCTGACCCCTAAAGAGAACTCTGTGGCTATACATGCAAAATAGCAACTTTTTCTTTTACTAAAAGAAGCCACTGCACCCAAATTAAATTAGTCTCTTGGAAATCTAGAGAAATGATTATTCATTAAGAAGCTGCTAAGCCTCAGAGAAAAAAATCCTTAGTCCTCTCTGTGTTTCCTCCCTAACTCCTGCTGTCTCCCAAGTTCAGCTGCTTTCCCTGTAATGTCTCTGAAACATCATGTGCAGATGTCCATAGGCATCAGGCAGAGCCACAAGATAACTCTGGGTGTCGGAAAATATGATCAGTTGGTGAAATAGAAGGGATTATCATAAGAACCAGGGCTGAGATGCTGGTAATTCTTTTTATCTTTTCAGAACAGCTGTATTGAGAGATTAATGCAATACAATGAACTGCTCATATGTTATGTGTACCAACAGGCATAGCATGTGTCAGGACACAGGAGAAGCACTCGATGGAGACCTCTCCCATAGGCATTTCCTCCAGGCCTAGCCACATGCCAGTGAGCTGTTTCTGCCTCCATATGTTCCTTGCATTTTCTAGAACATTTCATGAGATACTAGAGGAGATGCAGAATACTTCTTTTTTGTAGTATTTTATTCCTTCCCTTTAGGTTTGTGGTAGTCTTTGGGGCTTCCTAATGGGGAATGGTAAAAATCTTGGCTCTCCTGGTTTCTCTGTGCTATGCTAATTAAAGTTCTATTCATTATATATTGGTATTTTGTTGAGCTTTGAAATTTGTTGTTGTTGTTGTTTCTGAATCCAGGTCTTTTAGCATACATGACTGGTGGCTATTTCTCACAGACTTAGTTTTCTTATTTGATCATTTTCTGAAAGAAAAGGTCTTTTAAAACATATTATTTTTATTTTATGTGCATTACATTAGGCTGCATGTATGCCTGTGCACCCATACATGCAAAGCCCTCAGAGGCCAGAAAAGAGGGTCAGTCCTGGACCTGAGGGTCAGTCCTGGACCTGCTGCTACAAACACAGCTGAGCATGCCGATGGTGCTCAGACTCAAGCACGGGTCCTCCAGAGGAGCAGCCAGTGCTCCGAACCACGAAGCAATCTCTCCAGCCCCGGGAAAGTGTCTTTGGACAGATAAAAGGTATTCTTTGATGGTACCTAATTCACTGGTGGTTTTCTTACACACCCTGCCACAGTGACAATAGTTAAGACATCCTTACCTTGCAAAAGATCCCAGATTTCTCCCCTTCCTTCTCGTCCATCCTGCAATGGATCAAGGTTTTGTATTGGGGTCTATAGTTTATTGTTCTTTTGCACATAAATGTCTGTTGTCTCGATCCCTGTCTTGAGATGTGGCAGCAGTGCGGTCTACACAGGTCATTCTGCATTTCACACTACCAGCAAGTATCAGGACAGCCAATCACAAGTAAACCACTCCGAGCCAGACTAGAAATGTGGATGGCTGCAGTCAGCCAACAGACTGTGTAGAAAAAAATGTTGACTCCACTCGGGGACACTCTCCTGCACAGTGGCCGGGCTGTCCTTTCACTATTTATTTGTTTGTTTATTTATTTATTTATTTATTTAGTCAGTCTTTTTTATATACATTTGGTGTTTGGCCTACACGTAGTCTGTGTGAGTCAGTGGGATGCCCTGGAACTTGAGTTACAGATTGTTATGAGCTGCCTTGTGTGTGCTGGGAATTGAACCAGGTCTTCTGGGAGAGCTGCCAGTGCTCTGAACTGCTCAGGCACTTCCTTAGCCTCTATTTTATGATTTTTGAGATTATAATTCTATCCTTTCTCTCCTCCCTCCACACCCTCCCACACACTCTTCCTTGCTCCTCTTTTCTTCATTAGAAGCCTCCAGCAGACCTGTACTCCAGCCCTAAGGACATCAGCCATGTCTGAACTTTCCACTATTCCTGGCAGATGCCCAGGCCCCCTTGCCTCGTTTTATCCCTAGCTGTCTGTGGTCCTCCTGGCAGCCTCCTGGCTCTCTGATTTTCAAACACCTGTTCACTGTTGCCATGGAAACTTTTCCTTTGTGGTCACTCCCTCTAGGCTGGGCTCCCAGGCCAAGCACTGATGGAAGCCTAGTTGGGCCTGGAGCTGCTGTGGCCATCAAACGCGCCTGGAGTAAAGAGCTCTCGGGAGTTGGGTAATGAGTTGTGTACACCCGGATCGAGTGTGTGTTTACTCCCACTCACCTGAGTCTGCCTGAGTGGCTTTAATTCCACACTGAATGCTGCCTTTATGAAGATGATTGCCTTTCAGCTGTGGGAAGTGCCTCCCTGCCTCCTTTCAGAGAGCACCTGGCTTCCTCTGCCTCTGTCTTTGCCTTGCTGGGGGAGCAGCTTAATGCCTGCACCCTCAAGAATACTTTAAAACACTCCATCAGAGTGCTAGCCTGTTTGCCGCCACCCCACCCCCCACTTTCCCGAGGAAGCAACCTGTTAGTCAACTGTCAGCTCTGACCCTAGATTAATTCCTGACCCATATCAGGACTTTCTGACAGACACCAGTGGGGTGTCCCTTCTCTTTCAAGGCCAAGTTTCTCTGTTCCTAGCCCTGCTGTGGTTTAGCTAGGGCTTATCCCACTTGAAGTCATGTTGAGACTTAATTCCTCAGCGTGGCAGGGTGCAGTTGTGAGATTCAGGGGGAAGGTCTTGTGTCACAGGGTCAGAGGCTTCCCTAATGCACAGATCCATGCACCCAGTGGCCTGGAGTGAGTTCCCTCGGCACACATATATTGGAGAGCTGGGATAATCCCCAGACTCGGGTTTCAAATAAATCTTTGTTT
Source organism: Apodemus agrarius (assembly GCA_964023405.1). NCBI lineage: Eukaryota > Metazoa > Chordata > Mammalia > Rodentia > Muridae > Apodemus > Apodemus agrarius. Next base: position 4,204,261 of record OZ030006.1, on the reverse strand, counting down.
GGTGTTGATGTGTTTTCACTGACAAATCACCTGACAAGAACAGCTTGAGGAAGGGAAGGGGTTTTTGTTGTTGGTTTTTTTCTCTCACAGTTTTAGGAGCCTCAGTAGTTCTTGCTCTTCTGGCCCCGCACCCTTGAGGAAAACATCATGTTGTTGAGTGGGCGTGGTAGAAACAACTCTTCACCTCATGTCCAGTAGGAAGCAGAAACCCAATGGGAAAATGCCGGTACTCCAGCTGTTTCCTCCTTCCCTCCTCTATTCCGTGGGCCTCACAGCCTGTGAAGAGGGGCTTACGTACATTCAGAGTGAGACTACATCCCCTGTTCTTCTCGGGAAACAACAACTCATACATAACCACCTGCGATTTACTAATCTCCCGTGTAATCGTAAGTCCAGAGGCATCCACAGCGGAGACTATCCATGCTGGCCATCCTCCAGGGCTGCCTCTCATTCTCCCCCCCCCCCTCTTCACCAGAAGGCAATCAAACGCCAGCACCATGAGCTTCTGGACCACGAGCCTCTTCCTTTACAGCTTACAGTGTCCAGTCTTCTGTTCCAGGCACGGTAGATGGACAGAGGACCTGCGTGGGTCCCATCTCCTGCATGCTGCTTTCTTTCTATTGTGGATTTGACCTGTATCGAGACGTTTCTTTCTTCTTGAACTTTGTACGTAGTTAGGTTACCTACATTTCTGTAACTAGGGCAGAGCCCAGTGCGCTGCAGTGTCTGGAACACCAAGCAGGGCTGTGGATGCACCGAATAGCAACATCTGCCTTTCAATCTGAACATGGGGGCATCCTTTTCCCAGAATACCTGCTCACTGGGGACAGTCCTAATGTATGCTTGTACAAGCAATGGGATGTCCTGGAATGGGTAAAACGAAGTATTTCCCCAAATCCATCCATGCCCCACTTTTGGCTCTTGGAGATCATGAGGAAGGACAGTCGTGAGTGGTACCCGCTGACCCAGTTCAGTCAGATTCATCCTTAGGCAACGAGGTTCCATAATGAATCCCTTTGACACATCAATATCCTCATGCCAAGACACCATTTGTTCTGAATAAGAATCAATACTATTCAGTTAATATAGATTATGTCACCATGCAGTTAATTTAGGATGTTATTGCTTTGCAGTTCATATCCTGACCTGGTTGACCTAACACTATTCACCTAGAGAACCTACCTTTAGTACAGAACAGAAAAAGGACCAGAATTGCTCACCTTCTGGGAAGAAACAGGCCAACAGACCCTGAAATGTCTTCCCTTCCACTAGGGAGCAGCTGGGAGCCACACCCACTGATGACATCAGTGGCACCATGGACAGAGAGCAAATACCTGTTGAGTGTTGCCTGGACTCTGTGTTCACACTGGGGGTGTGATGAGTCAGACTCATGTAGATGCTGAGAGTCATAAGCTTCCCGCATACAAGCCCCACAGCAAGGGTGGGCCTTATGTGCATATTGCACCGCTTCCCTTGACAAGCTACCTTCTTTTCCTGGAAAACAGGCAGGGGTTTTATTTGCTGCCCTGGTCATATCTGCCCTCTCTGTGCATGCTTGAATATGTGCTTGTGCATGAGCACACACACACACACACACACACACACACACACACACACAAACACAGAGACAGAGAGAGTCAGTCATTTTCATCTCTAATTTTTTTTACTCTAATATTTTTTAAAGACTTATTTATCTTCATGTTTGTGTGGGGTGTGTATGTCTGTGTCTATGTGGATATATGCATGTGAGTGCAGGTACCCACAGAGGCCAGAAGAGGGCATCAGAAGTGCTAGGCAGTTGTGAACTGACCTGCCTAACGTGAGCACTGGGAATTGAACTCCTGTCCTCTGAAAGAGTAGCAAGTGTGAGTAGAGATGGCTTGGTGTTACGAGTGTACGTAGCTCTTGCTGAGGAGCCTGTGTACACAAATGGAGTGGAATGCAGCACCATAGGATCCCTGTGTTCGTTCTGTTTTATATAACCAGAATGCAGTCTCCAGCCCTGGGAGCCTAAGTGGGTGGGCTAATGACCTGGCCTTTTATTTTATGTTCCTGTCCTTCAGAATCCTAAGTCCCTTTCCTTGGCTGGTATGTCAACCCTTGAAGCCAGCCTCAGTTTCCAGTCCGCATTATCAGGGTCCTCACAAGTCCTATGGTATATACTTCTCAGCTGTGCCACCAATAGGCCAGGAAAGTCCCCATTCTGAGTTTATTTTAGTACCTGGAAAATGTAGTGTTGCCAAATGGTCACATCTTCTGGCAGTTAACTACATTAACAGGACAGTGCTGGAGAGAGAGAGAGAGAGAGAGAGAGAGAGAGAGAGAGAGAGAGAGAGAGAGAGAGCTTTTAACCCTTCTGTTAGGACCCCTTGCCATGAAGGAATAGCCACAGAGCTGGTATCTATTTGAAACAATAACCTTTGCCTTTTCCTCCCCCATGACATCCTTTTCATACTAAAAAAAAAAAAAATCCTAGGTGTTGGCCCAGCATCTCTGGCAGATTTCCAACAGGCTTTGTAATCAGCAATAAAAAGAAAAACTCGAATTATGGTTTAGGGTAGTGGGGAGATGGGTTTTTTTTAAGTGAAGTTTTCCAGACAGTTGGTGGATGGAGGTTGGGTCACGCATTTGACTCTTTGCTGTGGCTGAAAAGCTGACAGAGCAGTGTAAGAAAGTCAGGCTTATTCTGGGCTGTGGCTGGAAGGTGCAGTCCATCACAGTGGGGAAGGCATGGCAGCAGGGGCTGGAGGCGGCCGGTCGCCTTGTATGCAGTCGGAAGGTATAGAGAAGTGGATGCTGGCACTCTTCTCACTTGTGTCTGTTTAATCCAGGTCTCTGGACCATAAAATGGTACTTCAATTTTCCTGAACTAATTGATCCCTTACAGACATGCTGGAGTTTTCATCTGATCTAGAGAATCTCTCACAGGTTTGAAGAGTCTCATTTAAGCTCCATGCTAGCCTTATCTAAATAGATGGGTTAAGTTGGGTCCCCTTGGTTAACCAGTTGGTCTTCCTTGGTTTCATTGATCCTTCTACATTCACACTATCCTTGCTAGAGGAGGGGGCATACATTTTAAAGGATTTTATGTATGTATTATGATTATATACATGTTTATAAGATAGTCAGAACTGCTCAGAGCCCAAGGCCACGCTGTGCAGTGGCTGGCTTATGCCTAGAAGACAGAGTTCCTTGTCAGCCCATCCTTCCTCCAGTTCTTCTGCTCTTCCTGTGCCCTTCTTCTTCACAGTGTTCCATTAGCTTCGGTGGAAGAGACACAGCTGTCTTCCTCGGGCTCAAGCACCTTGACTCACTGTGACCTGGGGACTTCCACTTCCTGCCAGGGAAGCTCTTCTGAAGCTGACAGCAGCATCAGTCTGTGGATGCAAACATAACTATTTAGAAGGCAGTTCTAGAATCACATCACTACCATTTGGCAAAACAACAGAAGTGGCTTCCCAACTAGAGCTGTGTGACCTCCACAGCCATGGATTTGACCAGGTTTAAAGTCCCAGACTTGAATGTCCTCCTGGGAAGTGTGTATCAAATCCAATCAGAAAGCAGTAAGTTAGAGCCTTAACAGTCATGCCACCGTTGCATTGGTGAGCCCACCTTGCCTGGCCTATCTGTATGTCACACAGTCTATTGATGTTGATAATGGTTTTCCTCCAGCAGGCTGCATAACACCTTCCAGCACCATGAAAGCCAGATGATAGGGAGGAAGTTTTGAGTCTAGTTCCAGCTTGATTTTTTCAATGTGCTGCAAGCAAAGCCTTCATCTGTCTTCATGTATGCAGTCTTCATCTATAGGGTCTTACCATCTAGATCCAGGAATTATCCAGCTAAGAGCAGTGGCAACAGCTTGCAGGGGGCAGAAGTTCAAGGGACGTGCTTTATGCTTCTACTTTAAAAACAGTCCCAAATATGCCCCCCCCCCCCCCGCACACACTTAAAGAGTTTAAGCTCAACTTTGTATACTGAGGAAATTGTGAATTTATATACTCTTATAAGGTGTAACACTGTATAGTGCTAAACTATAACTAAAGGTCAGGCTCCCCCAAAGGTGACTTTTCACAGCTAGAGTTCAGCTTTATTGATCCGTACAAAAATCCATGTTGCCTCCCAGCTGCCTCCTCCTTCCTGTGGGTAACCATAGCAATGACTAATCTGGTCTCATCTCTCTGCTAGTGCCATTTCACAGGTACGTAAGTGGGATCGCACAAGGACAGCCTTTGGGGCAGTGCGTTCTTCACTTAGTGCCTACCCTGGCAATGGCTTTTTCTGCTCGCTCTTAGACTCTGAGCTAATGACCTTAAGTCAGAAACCTGGGTTTCTGAACCAGAAGCATCACTCATTTGAAAGATGGGGACTCCCATACTTTGTAAGGCTAGGTATAATCCAGAGAATGACTCCCACAGGTACAGACTAAGCTGGAAAGGAGTTGGGCTGCAGAAGGGTGTGTCTGGCTCCAGACCTAGAGCATCCTCTCATGAAGAGATCAACTGTGATAAAGTGTGTCTTCTCAGTTTCACAGTCAAGATGTCATTTTCCCCCAGTGAGCTCCAACAAGACTCTTTGTCACCCATCCTTCATGGTCAATGGGCAAGCTCGTATCTCCTCATGGGGTCTTCTGTTCCTGCCTCGGGCAAGCTCAGCACAAGGGTATCATTGAAGAGAGGAGACACATCCCTTGTAGGCTTTGGTGGCTGTTTCCACGCATTTCAGTCCAAGGCCTACTATCGTCCTGGCCTTTCTCTGATAGAGTCCCATTCCTCCTAAATCTGGACATCCCATCTGTTCTCAACTTCTCTTCTACATTCTCCAGGCAGACTCCACGTACAGAACTCAAAGAGCTGGTTCTCTGACCTCAGTCGTTTTCATCAATATGTCATTTCACACGAGCCCTCTCTCAGCACTCGCTCTCTGAGCTCTCTCACACACCCTCCTACATGAACAGCCACCCTCCTTGGTCTCTCAGCCATTACTTCCTCATGTCTGGGATATAAAGTGGCTCAGGGTATTGTGTGCCAGAGAAGGCAAGGACAGGAAGAGGGTGGCACTTTGCTGGCAAGAATCTTAAAAGCTTGGACAGCATTTGTCCCAATGTATACAAACATTGTATGTGTCTGAGCCCATGGCTTCTCCAGAGATTCTAGTCTCTGGCGTCACCTGCCCCATGGCCTGACCCATCTAGCCAGATAATATGGCATGCTACAGAATGAGCCATTTTCACTGCAATCTATTCTCATCAGCATCTCAGGAATTTGATGAACTGCCCTAGGTAAATAATGGATGTGATCAGCAGCTGTTCTTCAGAGTGGTGGAAACATTCCGGACAAGGACAGAAGAAGTGGGTTCGGCACAAGGCAAATGGACCAAGTGAAACGAAGGCACTCACTTTAATATGGCTGCTGCTACGCTGCACGAGCTTTACGTCAATCACTGTATGTGAACACGTATGTGATTATATGTATACACATGCCTTTGCATGAGCAGATATTAAATGTCTTTGTCAGCCACTCTTTGCCTTATTTTTTGACACAAGATTGCTCACTGGACCTGGAGTAATAATTCACCGGGACAGGCTGTCGCCCCAGGCCCAGCACTGGTTTGCAGGTGCGCATGGCCACACCGCCCTATCCATGTGGATGCTGAGAATCTGAACTCCGGTTCTCACGCTTGGGCAGCCAGCGTGCTCCGCCCTGCACACTCGGTCATCTACTTGATAACACTTGGAAGATAAAGCACCCAAACTCCTCTCGGGTCGTTTCCAGGTACTACAAGCAACGACTAGACAAACCACGAAGGGAAAACAAGGCATGAAAAGGTTTCCTGTCCCCAGCACAAGCTCTCGGGAGTGATGCGGCACATCCATGACAGAAACTCTGCTCACATTATGAGAAACTGAGCTCACATTACGAAAATCTGTAAGAGAAAAAAAGCAAGACAAATCGAAGCCCATCGTTGGGAAAGCTCAGCACACCTGTGGACCGCGCGCGCATAAAAGTTCCCACCAGTGGACGTCCAGCTCTTAGAACCAGCTGGTCAGGGGTACACAGAGAGGCAGCCACGTGCATTTTCTGGCAGTCTGGACTCAACCACTGCTGTGTTCTTGTTTCTGGGGAATGAAGGCTGAGATACCTGGAAGATGCACATGTCACTTTTAGATCCCTTTGAGAATGCTTGTCATTTCACATGATGTCGGGGAAAATCTGGTATTAAGACCAAATATCCAGCTTTCAAATGTTTTGTTTACTGCTGTCTTCTCAGCTCTTCGTAGCCTTGCCCAGACACAGCCTGTCAGTAACAGTCACCCGAGAGAGCACTTTAGACTTTTTGGGCTGTGCTCTTACTTTTATTTTCAAAGGGTTGACCCTTCCCTCAAACTCATTAACAACTGGAGAAGCTCCCTCAAGTGCGAACACTGAACACTGATTTTTACTTTTTAGAATGTGGTGTGTGTGTGTGGTGTGGTGATGTGTGTGTGTGTGTGTGTGTATGTGTGTGTGTCTGCCCTTGGAAGGCATACAGAGAGTATTGGTTGTCCTGGAGCTGGCGTTGACAAGCAGTGTTTGTAAATGAGCAGTTGCCTGTGCTGGGACCCAAACTCAGATCCTCTGGCGGGCAGGGTGTCCTAACCACTGAGCTCTGTCTCCAGCTCCACATACTGTCTTTTGAATGAACCTCCATTAAGTTCTGTAAAGTTAGACCCAGACTAGACCTTCAAATGCATACTCTTATTTGAATATTGAAGAAACAGAACTCTGATTCTTTGTACAGGAATTCTCTTTAACATAGCATCTATTTCTGAGAACAGTTTCTTCTAGTTTTTGATGTGGAATAAATGCTTCCCTGTGCAAGTCACCTTTATTTTCTCTTCCCATGGTGTGATCCAGGAAGGAGGCATTGGTTAGTGTTTCTTTGATATTTTTAGAAACAAAAGCCAAAGCATGAGCCTCATAAGTGTTTGCTGACATGCCAAGACAGGTCTCGATTTATCGCTGTCCAATGGGTAGAAAAGACACACTACTCCTTCTGGCCCCATCATAAGCAGCCTGAGCTTTCCCTTGGGAATCCTCACAACATATGTGAGTGCGCAGCTACGAAAGCTTCAGAAATTAATCTTGAGTGAGCATGATCTAGAGAAAATGAATCATCTCCTTGGCCAGGAATGGAGCTGACCTCTGACCTCTGCTCAAGCTGGCTGCCCTCCCTGCCATACATGGATTCCCTCGAGGATGGGAAGAGCCCCAGATAGCCCACACTATGGAGGATGCAGAGAGCAGGGCTGAGTCAGGCCACCCAGATCATGCCTTACATTGTTTACCACTGCTGCAGCCATGCCCAGCTCTGTCCAGCACAATAAATATTAAGCAAGTGCTATGTACTTACCTAATTTGCAGAATTGATTGGATGTCTTAAAAGCTTGATGCCCCAACAAAAGAAAATGGAGTGCTCTGTGCAAAGGTTAAAAGCATGGTTTAATTGGCGATCGTGCCTCAGGAGCCTATTGTGAAGCACTCGCAGTGTGAGGCGAGCTTCGGATGGCACAGTCAGGGGACACGCTTTCATTCTTAGCCATTAGGAAGTCACATCCTGGAACTGAAGTGAGGCAGCAGTGTGGCCTCTGGATTTCTGTCTCACCTGCGTGCTGCGGTCTCCCTCCTACACACTACCTCTAGCTCAGAATTTAGATCCTATTAAGAATTCAGAGTTTAAAGTTTCCTTCCTTGCCTTAAATAATTCATCTGGGCCTAGCAGACTGTTAAATATCAGAGAAGTCCAGAACAGGATATTTTCGGTATTTACCATTTCAGACAAAGGACATGGCAACCTAACAAAATCTAATACATTTAATTTGGGCTGAGAAAGCGTTTTTAATGCAATTGGTTTTGACAAAGGCATTTAAGGAAGCACCTGGCAGGAAGCTAAGATTGCCAGATTTTCTCTGACTGATGGAAAGTCACTGAAATGTTCTGTCTTTTTTTCCAGGCAGGGCTTGGAGGGGAAGGGGTGTCATGGAGGCCCAGAGGTTCAAGATGAATGCTGTCCTCTGAGAGAATGTCAGGCTTCAGAGGCAGACACTCTACTTCATGAAGAAGTTGCCCAATTCATGAGAGATGTTTGTTGCGTCTGAGTGTCCACGGGGTACTAGGTTTATGTCTTAAGTTTCTTTCCAGCCGGCTATGGCCAGGCACCTAACACAAGAAGCTTTAGGAGAGGAAAGGTTTGCTTAGTTAATAGTCCATCATCACCAGAAACCTGAAGCAGTCTGTCACGTCCACAGAGGAGAACGGAGAGGGGATGAACACGGTCATGCTTTTCAGTGCTCAGCTTGCTTTCTCCTTTTTATATAGCCTAGAACCCCAGCCCCAGGGACGGGAACCACTTGTAGTGGGTGGGTCTTTCCACCTTTCCACCTCAGCTAATGCAATCAAGACAGCGCGCGCGCATGCGCGCGCGCGTACACACACACACACACACACACACACACACACACACACAGAGAGAGAGAGAGAGAGAGAGAGAGAGAGAGAGAGAGAGAGAGAGAGAGATCCCCACAGGCAACCCTGATCTAGGCAATTTAGCATTAGGATTCCCTTCCCAGGTAACTTTAGATTGTATGAAGCTGACAGAACCATCCATCACAGCCACCTAGACCACAGCCCCTCCTTCCTGCTCCATCTTGAGGCTGCTTTTCAAAGGCTCTCGGAGATGTCCATGCTAAGGCCATTTTGCTTTGGAAACCTCCATTATGTGGCTGTGTCTCCCCATGGTTTTCTTTCCATCTCATTATCCTCAGAGCATCACAAGTAAGTATGATTTCTGGAAGAAGATTGAACACCTTCGGTAGAGATGTACCTCTGTGGAGAGCATCTGCCCTGCATGCTCCAGGACTTTTGTGATTCCCAGAATTTCAAAATGACAGAAATTCCCAGGCATTTGGGAGCAGGATGAAGCCGAGGAAGGAAAGCCTTCTTCAGACCAGTTAGGAAAGGACATATAAGATAAGTTTTCTTTCCACCCACAGGAAACAATCTCTTGGTGTGGAGAAGCCTCACTGCAAACCCCCATGGATTACAGTCCTCTTACCCTCCAGTGCTTTCAGAAAGGGCTTTGTGGCTTCCTGACTGCTGCACATGGCTTGGTCAGGATTTCAAAAGGGAAGCAGACATCATTGCCATGATAATGGTTGCCTTTGTGTTCAGAATAGAAATATTAGGATGTTATTACTCAGTCCCCCATTATCAAAGGAGGAGTGAGATGGTATTGACACCTAGTCAGCAAGAGATGACACTAGCAGATGTCCATCAGATCGCAATGGGCGTTTCACTGATGCAACAGTTCTCAGGGGGGACTTATAAATAGGACTGTCAGATGCTGCCTAGAACATATTCTCATTCAAATGTTTATCTCTCTGCTCTGGTGAAAACACACCCCCACACACACACACACGAAAGAGGGGGACTAGGGGAGGAAGGGATGGAGAGAGAGAGAGAGAGAGAGAGAGAGAGAGAGAGAGAGAGAGAGAGAATCCCAACTGATGGTATTTCTGATGATTGTCTCGACTGATGAGCCAAATGATAGCAAGAAGCAGAGGTTGGTTGGAGAAAATGCATTGATGGGAAAGAGGCCCCGGGAAGAGTCAGTCCCACGGGCTGGCTCCTTGTCTTGGCCAGGGGAGGATGTATGTGGGCCCTTTAAGCCTATTGTCCTTCCAGGCCTTCAGAATCCCACTCTGCCCCCCGAGACATGCTCTGCGGGTGTGTTCCCAAGATCTTCAAAGGTCTCCCCGAGCAAACCCAGATCCCCACCAGCCTACCATAGTTCCCAGCATTCTTTCCTGTGACCCTGGCTAAAACAGTGAGATGGGACTAAAGTTATGATGATTCACAAGACAGGACAAAATGGCCAGAACCTGCCTCACACTCATGCTGAGGGGCTCATAGCCAAGCACACATCCAACACAAAAAGCAGAGCCTGGGATGTTAGGCACTCAGTGGAGTAGGACATTTTCATTATTTAACCCCTATGTAGCTAGTGCCTGGCAAGTAGAAGTCAGCAAAACCCAGGTCACGTGGAAGTTAGTAAAGGCACCTCCAGTTCCTGCACCATCCCAAGGAACTGAACAGAGGCATTTGGGGCAGAGGAGGGGTAAGTAAGCCCAGATTTGGTTTATGTGGACAGGTTCTAATCAGCAAAATGCAGAAAGCTCTTCAAAACTGATCAAAGTGCCTACTAGAGGATCAGAAGCCATTGATAAGGCCACTGTTAAAACTGTGTGGCTGCAATCTTTAGAGTCAGGGGTTCAGTGCACCCCTGTATTCATGTCATCCAATCTGAACCTAAAATAAACTTCCATGAAAAGTATGTTGTCATTTTATAGATGAAGATACTAGCCTCTGGTGGTCTGCTAGCTAGAAAATCACAGGCTAGGGGGCTCCACTATTGCCCGTATCTAGATCTCTGTATGTGAAACCAAGTCCTCTCAGGAGCCACGAGCCAGTGAGACGACGAGATGCGGCACTATGGTTGTCCCGAGATGTCCTTGTTGGTACCGCTCCTTGTTTGATGTCTTGTTGTTATTCTTGTTTGATATTCTTGTTGTCTAGGGAGACCATGATCTCGCAGAGACCTTGCGCCGCCTGCCTCTAGGAGCAGAGTCCGTTTAGCAGCCGCTGGGATGGGCCCCACAGCATGCAGCCGTGTGGCCAGTGTAGGGTGGTTGGGAGAGAAGGCGCAACAACAGCAGGCCCTACGTGTGTTCTTCACACTCTAACAGTCGGCTTGTGCGGCTACGGACTTCTCTAGTGTCTGTACTGTTAGACTCTGAGGCGCGGCTACGGATTTCTCTAGTGTCTGTACTGTTGGACTCTGAGGCGTGGCTACGGACTTCTCTAGTGTCTGTACTGTTGGACTCTGAGGCGCGGCTACGGACTTCTCTAGTGTCTGTACTGTTGGACTCTGAGGCGGATTATGCCTCAACCAACTTGTATCCTATCTCCACCTCCCAAGCCAAAGGAGGGAAGGGCTGTGGCACCCACTAGTCAGAGGCCATGACTATCTCTGCTGGCCACGACACCCCAGACTTCTCACAGCATTCTCACTGGGGAATAAGGCCAACCTACCTTGAGACCATTTCTACCAGAGCAAAACTGTCCTTATTAAAATTTTTACATGAAAAATGCTCTCTGAGCTTCTGTGGTGGGCTTGGCATGTCTTAGTTCCCACACAAGTGGTGTCTGGGGCACAAGAGGGAGCAAAGCATCCACACTGGGGAGCTGGCCTGTGTCACAGTGGCCTGTGAACGGTGGAATCCAAGCAGGAAAGCCCTCCTCCTTGAGCACCCAGCTTGCCTCCGTGGAGAGGCCCTCAGCTGAAGAGAGCTGCAATGGTCCTTACCGTAGTCTCAGGGCCGCGCGCTCGAGAAGACAGCAATTTTCCAATTTTAGGGCCATTTCCTTGGCATTTTCATTTCTCACACTTTTTTCTACTTCTTACAATTCTGTGGAAATGTCAGATACGTTGCCTATATGGCTGTTGTATTCCCTGGGAAAATAAAGATGTCCAGCTTCTAGGAGCGCTGAAGGGAACAATAGAAAGTAAATAAGTCTTCAGGAATGCACAAACCAGGGAGCTCCGTTTGCTTAAAATGGCTGTTGTGAAAACGATAACCTGCCCAGCTCTGCCTCCGTTGTCAAAGCACTGCCAACAGCAGGCAGGCGGCTGTGGGCCCCGGAAGCCCCTCATCCCAAATTCAGGTACAAGGTCTGGACAGCCAGGAGCCGCAGAAGGATCAGAATATTAGATGTGGAATGTCAATAAAAGCATGTTTTCTGAGCATCTATTCCAAGGACAGAATAGGAGCAAATGCTCTACTTATTTCCTTATGGAAGCTAATAACCACCAAGGACATAGAATAAGAAAAAAATCTTTGTCTTGACACTCTTGTCCATCTGGCAGAGAACTTGCGATAGTTGTTGTTATGCAAGATGGCAAGTCCCATGACAAACGACCACTCTAGGAAAGCACAGAGGGGAGAGCTGAAGAGCCGAGAGCACAGACACCATCTAGCAGATGTTCCTGTACTAAGGTCCAGGGTCTAGCTCAGCCCGAGGACACTCAGGAGACTCCAGAAGTCAGTCTACCAAGCTTATATGGAGCCAGCATGAAACAGGCTGTATGTGAGGGGCCAGGCCAAGGCCTGTGCAGAGCCTTCTGCACAGCTCTAGGTGAGAAGTCAGCCTGGTGACGCATCAGGACAGTTTGTAGTGGTGACATTGTGACATGGCTGCCCTTCAGCCTTTCCCAAACTCCTCCTACCTCTAACTTTGTTTATGATGAGAGACAGCAGAGGGGCAGGTTTACAGCCCCCCTCCAAAAAATCAAAACAGCTGGAAAGAGCTGAAATTAGACATTGTGTCCATTTCTACAACTGGGCATAACATATGTATGGTGCTTAAGAAATTAAATTTGAACACCCCACTGGTGCGCACCATACCCTAATCTGATAGACTGCACTGAAATACTAGTACACACACACACACACACACACACACACACACACACATATGCGCCAGCCATTGGATCCCTGCGCCCAGTCCAAGGACTAATGTCATGACCGTTAGTACAAGGTGAGATGGATAGAGGCAGAGGGAGAGGGAGAGGGAGAGGGAGAGGGAGAGGGAGAGGGAGAGGTACAGGGAGAGGGACAGGGACAGGGACAGGGAGAGGGAGAGGGACATGGACAGGGACAGGGACAGGGACAGGGACAGGGAGAGGGAGAGGGAGAGGGAGAGGGAGAGGGAGAGGGGCAGGGAGAGGGAGAGGGAGAGGTACAGGGAGAGGGAGAGGGAGAGGGACAGGGACAGGGACAGGGAGAGGGAGAGGGAGAGGGAGAAGGACAGGGAGAGGGACAGGGACAGGGAGAGGGACAGGGAGAGGGAGAGGGAGAGGGACAGGGAGAGGGAGAGGGAGAGGGAGAGGGAAAGGGAGAGGGAGAGGGAGAGGGAGAGGGACAGGGAGAGGGACAGGGACAGGGACAGGGACAGGGAGAGGGAGAGGGAGAGGGACAGGGAGAAGGACAGGGAGAGGGACAGGGACAGGGAGAGGGACAGGGAGAGGGAGAGGGACAGGGACAGGGAGAGGGACAGGGACAGGGAGAGGGAGAGGGAGAGGGAGAGGGACAGGGACAGGGACAGGGAGAGGGAGAGGGAGAGGGAGAGGGACAGGGAGAGGGAGAGGGACAGGGACAGGGACAGGGACAGGGAGAGGGACAGGGACAGGGACAGGGACAGGGAGAGGGAGAGGCTCCTTGGGGAGGCAGCAGTTGTCCAGGCAGAGAACTATTACTCCAGTCAGCAGGCTGCTCTTCCCTCCCATGGAAACATGAGGAGAATGGGCTGTGGGTGCAGGAGTGCTGATGGCGACTGCCTTGTTCCTTCTCCGGCAGTTGAGTCTTAAGCAGTACGTGTTAGCAGCGAGGAGACCTGAAGCAGGTGGCTGAAAACACTTCAGACTTGGCAGCTCAACCGCTAATGAGGAACACTATTGCTGTTGACTGGAAATGATGAGAGTCCTCAGATGTTTTCAGCATCTGATTATGTATTTAGGTGAAAATGTGAGACTTAAAGACTTATGGCTTTCAGGAAATTCTAGCAGTCCGTTGTATGCACTCAAGTATGAAGGCAGCGTCTATTTCACACCAGAGTGTCGGAAGGAGGGATGTGTACTGGATGTGGGAATTCAAACAGTATCCATGGGCCCATGGGTTCCCTGACATCTGAGAAGTGTTGTGTGAATGCTACCCACCTCGGTTCTCACCAAGAAAAAGAATGGGATGGAGTAAACGAACAGTGTGTGGGGAAGAGCCAGATCTACGTCTCAAACCCTGCTGGGCTCACTTCTGATTGCTTCATTCCTACACTCAATATACTATATAAATGCTTCCATCAGCTATCTAAAGCAGGAATGACGTGCCTCTCTGGGGCTCTGGTTTGTCTGGGTACTCTTGTCCTTGGCTTTCGGGTTAGGTTTTCTGTTTTTGTTTTTAAATCAGCTTGACACAGTTAATGTTCATCTGGAAAGAGGAAATCCCAATTTGGAGAATGCTTCCCTGTCTAGCATTTTCTCGATTGATAATTGATACAGAAGGTCTCAGTATGTAGTACCATCCCTGCACAGGGGATCCTAGTGAGTGTTCATTACAGCAAGAGAAACAAACCTAGGACACTTGGTGTACAGAAATAATTTAATCAGGTCTACCCTTCCTGGGTGCTTAGACTTGAAAGGAGACATCAAAATCACGTAGACACTGAGGAACAGGTTTACTTTGGAAGCTTGATAGTGTGTGAATGTTTATAAAGATAAAGGACACAGGACTGGGTGGTGTGCAGGCCTTCTGCCGGTCATCAAGATCAGTGCTGCAGAAGTTGGCTTGGCCTTGATAATGGCACGAGGCACCAACCTTCCACAATTAATCCAAGGATACTTGCTGCTCATGCTCTATGAACTGTGTCCTAGCATCCCTTGAAAGTCTTTTGAGGCAGAATCCCTCTCCTTCCAGGCAGAATGAATCTAAAGAGATTCAAGTGGTCCCCAGACCTCTAGTTTGCACCTTGTTGAGGCCCCCTGGCCTGTATCCTTGCCTATTTCTGGATCACTGGCTTCCCTAACTAGTGAGACAGAGGGGGACCAGTTAGTCAGTTTTTGAGCATGAAGCTGAAATCTGCATCCAGGAAGACTCCCTCCATTCTCTCGGGACCTGCTCGTTTTTAAAGGAAAAGCAATGCATGAAAGACAGAACTCTTCAGGTTTTAAACAAGAGCCTCTCCCCAAGGGAACTGAATTTTTAAAAATTAACACTCATGTCCCCTATCAGAAACTACTATACTTAGGTGTCTGTTGGCTAAGTCACCAAGGTGAACTTATGAAAGGGTAACAGTCACCTCCTTGGAGACCATCTCCTATACAGGCACACGGGGTAGGGAAGCTTCATCCATCACATTCTGAGCTCCCAGTTCCTGTGGAACAGCAATGGGTCATGGGACTTTCAAATGCTGTACCTGTGAAATGGTTAGCAATTATAGATTTGTACCCATGTTCAGAGATAGGGTGGGATGGAACAGAAGCTCAACTGCAAATACTATCTCTGAGATGTCAGGGCACAACATGACAATTATGTCCTATTTATGAGCTAGACACTCTCTCTCTCTCTCTCTCTCTCTCTCTCTCTCTCTCTCTCTCTCTCTCTCTCTCTGTGTGTGTGTGTGTGTGTGTGTGTGTGTGAGTGTTTGTAGGTACTCATGTGTAAACATGCATGTAGAGGCCAGGACTGACCCCAGTTGTCATCCCTCATGATCCAGAATCCATCCACCTTGTTTTAGGAGACAGGATCCCTCGTTGCTCTGGAGCTGACTGATTCAGCTAAGCTGGCTGGCCAGTGAATCCCAGGGATCCTCCTATGTCTCTGCCTCCCAGCCACAGAGATTGTAAGCATGTGCCTCAAGACAATTTGTACATGGCTTCTGAAACTCAAACTCAAATCCTCATGCACTTTATGGACCAAGCTATCATCCCAACCCTAAGACACATTCTTATCAAATTTCACTCTTTATTTAAAACAACATAAAAACTGATGAGCTGTCCATATACTGCTCTTTCTCATCTATCCATTCGCTCTGTGGTTTCCCTCATCGAGAGCCAGGCCCTCTGAAGACAACTACAGAGAAAGCTGTGTAGTCTAAAAGTTTACTAGGCTCTGGCTCTTCCTCAGCCATGCGGCACCCAGCAAGGGTGCCACTGACCACATCCACTCAGGGTAAAGAAGCTAAAGAGGTGTATTGTTACCTCAGAAGACAAGGAAAGACATGGGTCTGATTCCTGAACATTGAGCAGTGGTCTGCATGGGGCCGTGGCATGCTGGACACAGTGCACACAGGCACAGGTGAACTCTTTATGCATCTTGCTCTCCCACTCGCCTGCAGCCCACTGAAGATTATTTCCCTGTGCATCCTGAATTAATATTTTTAAAAGAAGCCAAATAGAAGGGGAGGGTAAGCATATTATTTTTAGGCTCAATCTGTCTAGTGAGCAATTTCTGTCAGACAGAATTCAGTATGCTGAGACGGAGTTGGGGTAAGCATGCTCGAGGGTGGGAAGAAGGCTAGCTGGGTTCCTGGGGTAGACAGCCATCTGCCTGTCAAAGACAGCAGAAGAGCTCAGCAGAGCCTTGGCTTCTCATTCCCTGCCTGTGTGCACTTCCTCGGTCTTTCATTAATTACTGTTGCCCTACATTTCCCAGAGTTAAACTCTGCCTTCAGAGGTGTAAAAGGGCAAACGTGTCCTGCCAGGTAACTGAAATTTCATGTTGATATTAAATCAGATTATTCTATCAATTCATCTGTTTTCTTGGAATGGAGTATGCTGTGGGCTTTCTCACCTTTAGGTGGCCTAATGCTTGGGAAAGTGAATTATTCATGGGTTTTCTCTGGGTCACAAGAGACCTTAATATAGCATTCTTTTTCCAATGCATTTGATAGGCTCTTGTGTAAGATCACATTATACACAGATGGCTGGCAGTAAAGTAAATTTTAAATTATACAGTCTGCAGGCTTGCACTGAAAGGGTCAGGATGTGATTCATCATTGTGCCCATCTTTCTGCTTACACCAGGACGTATATAATTCATGCTCAAAAGCCATGGCACAACTCATATGGAAGTTCTCCATGACCACAGAAGAATCTCATTTGCAATCCAGAATCATAAATCACATTTCTATCAAACAATATGGCTAAAAAAGCAAGCATATGTCCTTTAAATATATGGTTCCATCCCTAATTCTCAGCAGATGAGACAAAATTAAAGAATTATCAAAAAACAAGTGGTGAATATCTCTCTCTCTCTCTCTCTCTCTCTCTCTCTCTCTCTCTCTCTGTGTGTGTGTGTGTGTGTGTGTGTGTGTGTGTGTGTTGCATGTTTTTGTGTATATATGCATGTTTGAATGTGTGAGAGTACATGCATGTGGAGGCTTGAAATTGATGTAGACAATCATTGTCATTCTTCTACCTTATTCAATGAATCAGATCTTTCAATCAAATTCGGAACTCACTGATATAGCTAGTATCCCTAGCCAGCTTGCTCTGAGGAATCCCTGTTCCTGTTTATTCAAGGCAAGAAATACAGGCTAGCTGTGTGTACCTAGAGTCACCTAGAATAGAAAACCTTAACTGAGGTACTGTCCCCATCCAAATAGCCTGTAGACGAGTCTATGGGGCATTTTTGACTGATAATTAATGTGGGAATGATGCCAACCCTAGATGGTAATGTGGAGTCTATAAGAAAGCCAGTGTAGCAGCCATGGAAATCCGGCCAGTAAACAGTGTTCTTTCATGGTTCTTGTGTTCTATCTTTCTTGAATTCCTGCCTTCAGTGATAAACTATAGCCTGCAAACTGAAATAAATATCCCTTCCCAAGTCACTATTAGTTAGTGTTTTGCAACAGATAGAAAACTAATATATGACCTTGTGGCCACCCAAAATATGTGGCTTTGGAAAACCAAACTTGAGTCTTCACAACTGCATAACAGATGACTTAACCACTGAGTCTGTTCTGTAACCTTCAAATATGGAATTGAGTGAATGAATGATTTGATTCATTAAATCCAATAAAGGCACCTGAAATTTGAATCTCAGCACATATTAAAGAAGTGCACATGTATACACTTTCTAGAATTAACCAATACAGGGAATGTTGAACTCTGAAGATTCTTTGCAGCATTTCATGAAGAGTTGTAAGACAGACTTGACTGAGCTAAAAGGACCTCCTGAAATTCTGTGTTTAGTGCAATATGAAGTCAACATATTAGTTTGTGCTTTGTTAAGGAAGAAATGGTAGTTTGGCTCACAGTTTGAGGGGATACAGTCCTCTAGCTGGAAAGTGCAGCTATGCGAGTGGGAAGCAGTTGCTCATGCTGTGTCTGCAGTTAGGAAACATCAAAACGGAAGAGTGATGGTTCTCATCCACTTTCCTCTTTTTGCCATTGTATTCTTTCTAGGACCTAAGCCCACAGGACAGTGAAGTCTTCCTTCAGAGTGGTTCTCCCTCCTTCAGTTTTAGACCTTTATAGGAACACTCTCACAGGCATGCTAAGAGGTGTGTTTCTTTAGTAATGCTAAAGTTGACTGAAGTTGATAATGGAAATTAACCATCACAGAACCCTTTGCTGCCTCATTGAGCTTCACCCTGTATGACAAAATGAAATCACTTGGTCAGAATGACTTACAGTCTTAAGTCATCAAACAAACTAATCTGGTTTACTTTTCATTGCTGTGATAAAAAAAAAACACTGACTAAAAGCAAGTATTCGGAGAGGAAAGGGTTTATCTGCCTAGGTCACTGGCCTTCATTGATAGAAATCATCAGGTCAGGAACTCAAGCAAGTACCTGAAGCAGGAACAATGAAGAAGCACTTCTTTCTGACTGGTTCACTAGCTCACTCTCTCACTGGCTCAGGCTTGTGTTCAGCTAGCTTCCTCATTTAGTCCAGGTCATCAGCCTAGAGAGTGATACTGCCCATGGTGTGCTGAGAACTCCTACATCAATGAGCAATCAATACAGTCACTCACATTCATGGCATATGAAAAAGGGAGACGCTCAACTAAGACTTTTACCACAAGTGATTCTAAATTGTATCAAGTAACCTTTAAAGCTAAATTAGGATACAAGGATAAAACTCCATCATGAAACTTAAATGGCCAGGGTCTTGCAACTCCCAAATGTCTACCCATGGTCTCTGTCAGGTTTCAGGAAGTAAGGCTGAAAACCCTAGACATTTGTGATCATTTGCATCTATCTTCTGCTTCTAACTTCACAGACTGGGACTTAATCACACTTAAATCCAGTGTGATAGTAATCAGAGATGGAATTCTTGGGAAGTCTTAGTTATGTTCTCATTACTATAACACAATACTCAGGCAAAAGCAACTTAAAGGAGAAAGGGCTTTATGTTGGCTCACAGGTCCAGAGGGGTGGAGTCCATCATGGCAGGGGAGACATAGCATCAGGCAGGGAGGACAGAGGGGACAGCTGGTGCTCTCCCGCACTTTTGTAGAACCACAAAGGTCTTTGTAAAAGCCTCATCTCTTACTACCATCTCACTGTTGAGTAACTTCCCACATGGGTTTTGGAAAGCAGTCAGATCTTGGTGTAGACACAGGCTCTGCTTCCCAGCCAGCCCTGCTTCCTTCCTTTATAATCTGTGTCAAGTACAGCCTTTTCAATAACCTTCCTGATTCTGTGATTCGCTGGCTTAGTTTTTTTTATATAATAAATCATAAAGTGGCTCACGTATTGAAATTTTTATTAAAATGGTTCTGATAATAATTTCATTGATCTCTAAGGCTTCCAGGTCTTCCAGAGTTGTAGGGAAGCTGGCCCCATGGAGGCATCTGAAAATGGCTATTAACCTCCAATGAATTGGATATATGATGGCTGAACAATGTTGGAAGGGGGCCAAGCCATTCTCAGGGAAGATGGCCACATTACACCATCCCCACTTTAAATAGAATGTTTTTGCATTATTTAAAAGGCATATTAATTAATGGGAAATTGGGTATCTAATTTAATTTCCCCTAGAATAGTTATTGGGAAGTCTTTGATCAATTCACTGGCCATGGAGACAAAACCATCTTTTGCAGGTGAATCTACAATGTGGTGTGCAGCTTCTACAACCTGTCTTAAACACCCAGTTCTACCTGTTCCACTTTCACACAACCCAGCACAGCATTCCAATAGCTCAGATAGACAGACAGACAGAAATACAGACAGATAGGACAGACAGACAGACAGACAGACAGACAGACACACACACACACACACACACACACACAGACACATGCGTGTGCACTACACACACACACACACACACACACACACACACACACACACACAGGATTTTTTACTTCTAAGCTTTCACTCTGTCCTACCCCTTCCTACCAGCAACCCCATCTGAATGCCTCTTGTAAACCACAACTCAAATTCTGGTAACCCATGTTTCCTTAACTTCACTAGCCAACACACAGCTTCACACAGCTTAACCTTAAAAGCTGTGGATAAAGAAATGAGAAATTGAAAGTAAAACCAAAAGTGCCTCTTTCAGTTAGATCTCCACAGCAAGAAGAGTTTCCTATTATCTCTTCACCTGCCTCAAGAGTGCACGCCTCCCCCTCAGTGCATCTGTGTTGATAGGTATGGGGAAAGGATGGAGTTCAAGCCAATGATCTTGACCAAGAGTATCCGGTAGTTGGGTTGGCAGTAGAGGTAACACCGGGCCTCAGGGATAACAGGAAGGATTTCAAGAGCTTGTCATTTTGTCTGTCACCCAGAGCCTCATTCTCCTTCCAACCCCTGTTGTATTAGTTATACTTTTGTTGCTGTAACAAAATACCTGATAAGCTCGAGGGAAGGGTTTATTTTATGTCAGAATTTGAAGGTACAGTCCATTGTGGCAGGAAGGCATGGTGACAGAGACATGAGGCAGCTGCTCATGTCGTACCCACAAACAGAGACGCTGATGCTCAGCTGCAGAAACCCACTCCAGAGTGCCACTCAGGGTTAGGGCAGGTCTGCTCACCTCAGCTAACTTAGTGTAGAGTCTAGAGGGAGTCCTCACAAGACACAACCTCCAAGATGATTCCAGAGCCTGTCAAATTCCCAATCAAAATTAAGGCTGCACCCCTGTACTAATCATCAAAATATCCTTGAGAAAGTTGAAAGTTTGGTTGTAGGAACTCAGATGAAAATTACTGGAGTAGAACAGGTTGCCATGGAGATGACAGCCATGTTTTTTGCAGGCAGTAGACATATTTGCATATGCAGAGTGTCTTCTGTCTTCATGACACATTGCTAGCCACAAGCTCACTGTTGATTGCAACAAGGCTTCTTTTATCCTCAAAGGTATAACCAAGAACAGGCATAGAACTATGGTATCATCTTCAGAGTGAGGGATCTGAGGAGAGGGAGATGTGGGAAGGCCAAGGCATGGCCAGAATGTCATGTATACAGAGTGGAAATATCCCTTTTCCCTTGGAGGAAGGCTTATATGGAAAGTGCTTGATGGATGAGTGGATGGATAGATGGATGGATGGATGGATGGATGGATGGATGGATGGATGGATGGATGGATGGATGGATGGATGGATGGATGAGTGGATGGATGGATGGATGGATGGATGGATGGATGGATGGATGAGTGGATGGATGGATGGATGGATGGATGGATGGATGGATGGATGGATGGATGGACGGATGGATGGATGGATGGATGGATAGATGGATGGATGAGTGGATAGATGGATGGATGGATGAGTGGATAGATGGATGGATGGATGGATGGATGGATGGATGGATGGATGAGTGGATGGATGGATGGATGGATGAGTGGATGGATGGATGGATGGATGGATGGATGGATGGATGGATGGATAGATGGATGAGTGGATGGATGGATGGATGGATGGATGGATGGATGGGTGGATGGATGGACAGGTGGTGGGTGGATGGATGGATAGATGGATGGATGGATGGGTGGGTGGGTAAATGGGTGGATGGGTGGGTGTGGATGGATAGAGAAATCCATGAACATAGTAATGGAGTACTGCTCAGCCTTACAAAGAAAGGAAACCCTGCCCTGTGCCCTGTACCTTGTGCCCTGTGCCCTGTGCCCTGTGCCCTGTGCCCTGTGCCCTGTGCCCTGGGGTGAATGAGCTAAGGACATTATTTGGAGTGAGGGGGGTCAGGCTCAGAGGCAAGTGCTGCAGAAATTTACCCAATTTAAGAGTTGAAATGGTCTTCCTCAGAGAAGAAGCAGATAGAATGGTGGCTGCTGGGCTGGGGCAGGGGAAGAGGAGCTGCTATTCAGGCATTGGGGTTGAGACCTTCTATACCTGATTCCCAGTGTGGGGCTCCTTCAGTATTGAAATGTTTTGTTAGGAGGGAAGAACATGGATTACACACCAGGAGTAAGTCAAGTAAAAGCATCCTAGCAGAAGACTCTAAATGAGTCCTTCCCCGCTATCCAGGCTCCCAGCCCAAGCCATCTTCTCCTTTTCCTCAGCTCCTTTGCCCTTCATCTCCTTTGTCAGCTTCTCCCCCTGTCCATCATCTCTGTCTAATGTCACACAATCCTTCCTCCTATTCTGGCCTCTCTTCCTAAGGTTCCTCCTCCCATCTACTTGCCCACGTCTTCATCCCTTGGCCCCACTGTACCCCTTGGACTGTGCTAGGCTGTCACCCATGGGAGATCTAAGACAGATGAGGTGGGCCAGATGAGACAGTGGCCCAGTGAATTGTAAGCAGGTACCTCTGTTCCCCTCTTATACCACCAGGCAAAGCTGGGAGGTCCAGGGCTCTCTGGGATACTTTTGATCCCAGATCTTGGCTCTCTTTTTTCCCACAGTTGCAATTTATTTAACCTGCATAGAAATTTCAGGAGGAAAGTTAGTGGATGCAGAATCAATAGCGATGAGCTGTCTCCCATCCAGAATTACCCTGAGGGATTTCTTTTCCTTACCCTGCTAGGAACAGCAGATTTAAAAGCTATCATTACAAACTCTGCAGTCTGAGCCTAATAGAACTAATAATCCAATGGGGTCCTCAGATCAATAATTCTCAAATTGGTTTTTGGAGCCTAGTAATTCCCAGAGTGCACTTCAGGCTGACTTTGACACATTTTATTTGTGGATGATCAGGGGTTATTTCTGTGCCAGTGGAAGATACCAAAAGGAGATTTCAAACACTAGCGTTGGAAGTCCTGCCTGCTGGGATGCCCCTGGCCAGCCATTGCGTCTTCCTCTGGGTCTTTCCTTGGCACCTTAGTTAGGTGATTGTCTTGTTTAATTAATTTCATCATTTACAATGTATTTACTATCTATGAAAAGACCTATACTTGATTGTAAGGGAGGAATAAAAAAAATTGTCAAGAACTTTTTGCTCCAAACAACCCATTGTTTTGTTTGCTTGGTTTTGTTTTTATTTTATTCCTGTACATTTCCTATAAGTATACGGCATGCCTCAGTCACAGCCACCTCTCACACACTCCCTCCAGCTCTCCCTAGGAAACCCCTCGTCACATCTCCCTCCCACTTTCATGGTTTCCTTTTATAATTTTTCACTTTGTATTTTATGTTTGAGTGTTTTGCTTGTATGTATGTCTGCTTCATGTGTATGCAGTGCCCATAGAGAGGCCAGAAGAGCTGTTTCATCTCCTGGAACTAATGTTGTAGATAGTCACTATGGGTATATGTATACATCCATGCATACATACACACATTTGCATATGGATAAAGTCACCATATGGGTGCTGAGAATCAAACCCAGGTCATCTGAAAGAGCAGCTAGTTCTCATAACAGTGAACCACCTTGCCTGTCCCTATTCAGTTTTTTTAAAAACCACTGAATCCAGTTAGGGCTTCCCATATACACACGAGCATGTGGTCATTCACTGGGGCATGGGGAATCTATCAGAAGCCATATACCTGAAGGGAAGAAGCTCTCCTCTCTCAGCAGCCACCAACTGCTAACAGCTCCTCAGCTAGGGGTTGGGCATGTGAGCCCTACCCCCATGAACAGCAAGACTAAACAAGGGTGATGATAACCATGTAACAGATTTCACACTAATATCCCTGTGTGTGTGTGTGTGTGTGTGTGTGTGTGTGTGTGTGTTCAAAATGATATGAATGTCGATATTACCATGAAGGAAAATACATTTTGATCTCCATTCAGTTCAGAGTGTTTTGACTTCTTCTCAGTTTTGACTTTTGTAAGGCATCTTATGATTCAGACTATGGATCTCATCACAGATTCTTCTTGTCTATCCAGCTCTTCCATTATTGTATACTTTGCTTTGAACCTGAACAATGATGGGACCCTGGGTTCCTGATCTTCTCTTCACAGAGTTATGGGTAGCTTCTGATGTTTGGTTCAAGTCACACATGATCCTAGGAACAATGTAGTTCTACCAGAAAGCAGTGTGAACACTACCCAAGAAGCCAGAGCCAGTAGTACTCAAATCAGGCAGCTGGGCAGCATTCCAGAGCTGGGCAGTATCACTTGAAGGGAGATGACCACCATGACCTTGGCAGTGTCTCCTTCCCTTGTGGTCTAAGACATGGTAAAGGATGGTGGGCAGTAGGAAAGGAGGAAGACCTGTCAAGAGTCATAACCCAGGGCTCTTGGGATCCGTGCTCGTTGAAGTGAATCAGTTTGAAATGCCAGTATCACATGTTATGCCGCAGGACACTTTGGCTGGGATCCCTCAGTGAAACAGCAAAACTAGGAGTATGAAAAAGTAGTTCTCCCAGAAATCAGTATGAACCCTACCCAAGAAGTCAGTCAGTAGTGTTTAAATCAGGTAGGTAGGCAGCATGGCCGAGCTGGCCAAGGGTTCTGCTGACATCAGAGTCAACACAAGGCCTCATAGTACGATAAGTTCAATGGCCAGTCACCCCGTGGAGCAGGAGACAGAGCCAGCCAAGCACCCATAAAGACCTGGAGCTGAGGTGAGAAGGAAGCCCCAGCACTGAGTCCTTTCAGAGACCGAGGGACCAGTGATGGGGAAGGAAGTACAGACAGCAAGTTCATTCCGAGTATGGTTCAGGCTCATTGAAAGACTTAGAAAGACCAATGACACACACCATGAAGTTTTACATCATTCTTGCCCTCTCTGTGATGTTGTTGCCACTGTGATGTGGGTACCACTGCGGGTCTTGCCTTAACTAACTTGTTCACTTACCCTGAAGATTATGAAATATACCCACAGAGGTGCCAGGAAGACCTGTCACGAAGCTGCCTGGTGGCCATGTGATAGGACTGCCATCCCCACCCAGCAGGTGGCTCGATATCCATCCATGTTGTGTTTTGGATGCAGTGGCAGAAATCAGGCCCGAGGATGAACCACAGCTGGATAGAACACAATGGTGGCTTGAAAGAGAGAAGTGAGATACGGGGGCGGAGATGGCGACAGGATCCCTGGGTGCTGTGAGCCAGCAAGGATGAGAGCCACAGAAGTAAATAGCAAGAGACTCAGAGGCAGGAACAGTTGGTGATATCCTCTGACTCCACCCCTCCCACCACACACACACACACACACACACACACTCACTCACTGAGGCAAGAAAGAGATTGTGTGTGTGTGTGTGTGTGTGTGTGTGTGTGTGTTCATTCCGTCCAGGCTTTTAACAGCCTTCATACATCACACCTGCATGGCCCACACTGGGCATCTGTCCTCCATTGGCATCTTGATGCTGCCAAGCACAGCAAAGACAGGCAGCAGCCAGCTGAACACATCTGAGCTCAATTAAACTTAAGGCAGAAGGAAATAAATGACGGGGAGCAGCAGAGAAGCCAGGAGCCCAAAGTGCTGACGTCTCGAGGAGACTCTCAAGTTCCTCTCACTATTTATGTGACAGATCACCAACTTTGTTGCTGGTGATAAAAATAAAGCACTGCCAGCCACTGCGTTTTGAAGAGGAAATGTGGCTAAAATTATCTCACTGAGAAGAAAACTGGTGTGAGAGGGAATCTAGAGAGGTCTGCCAGCTGGAAACGGGAGCATCCTTTAAGAAAGATCTAGAACAGAGGGAGTGGTGCTTCTGCTGGTGATTTGGGGAGTAGAAGTGCTGGTTAGATGGGAGGGAGGTACTTTGGGAAGCATCCCTTGCCTTGCTGATTCCATGATAATGATAAAGAACCATCTTCACAGTCTCAGCCTCTAGGGGCAGCACACCAGCAGCCTGCGGCTTATGTCTAGTCAAATAAAAAAGGATCTTCCTGCTATGAGCTTGGCTGTGTTCACCCACAGTTCACACGGAGAATCCTGGCCTGTCTTGGAGATGACACCTGCCCAGGTCACATCGTTCTTGTACGTATGGACCCCAGTCCATATGACATCTGTTCTAGTACAAAGAAGGATTCATGTGGACTCACAGCTAGACAAAGCATGGCAGCAGTTTGTGGGGATGGAGACGGGCTCCAGAACTTTCTTTCTGATTTCCACACTCCAAGCTACTTTTACTTTCACTTTTAACATGGCCCCAATGTATGTGAAATATGTATACAAATGGAAATTAATCTTAGATGAATCAGCTTTAAAACATTCTTTAGAATATGTGTAATTTTAATTT
This sequence comes from Apodemus agrarius, assembly GCA_964023405.1. Lineage (NCBI taxonomy): Eukaryota > Metazoa > Chordata > Mammalia > Rodentia > Muridae > Apodemus > Apodemus agrarius. Next base: position 4,178,080 of record OZ030006.1, on the reverse strand, counting down.
TGTGTGCTATACTAGTTAATTTTCTGGTTGCTGTGGCAAAAACAACTAGATGAAAGAGATTTATTTGGGCTCATAATTCAAAGATACAGTCCACCAAGGTGGGGAAGGCAGAGAGGCAGGGTGTGAGGATGCGGGCACATCGCACCCTCAGTCAGGAGGCAGCAGGATGCATCCTTAACTTTCTTTCACTCTCTTTTCTTTATTTAGTTCTATTCCTCACCCCATGGGATGGTGATACCCATCTTCAGGGTAGCTATTCTTTCTCAGTTAAGTCTCCCTGGAAACACCCTCATAGATACAGGCCCAAGTGCCTGTTGACGCATCACACATGCTAATGTGCTCCTTTTAACAAAGACAATTGCAGCCTGGCCAAAACCTGGTGCTTCAGGACCCAGGGCTTCTTCAAAACTTCTTAGAGTTAATCGATATTTTGATTGTATAGTCATTAATGCTCAAAACTCTGCTTTGAATAAATACACAGTACAAAATGGCAGAGATAAGTTTAAGGCTATTTTAGAAATGGTTGGAAAGTCTATCATAATCCCAAGCCAAAAACTCTTTTAGTGTTTTTATGTGAAACTCAAGTCAGCAAATGAAACCGCGGTTTTTACAATCAAACACACCACTTCAAGATCATTAAATGGGGTGGCGAGTCTGGAGCTGCATCCTGAGGGAGATGGTGGCAAATGCTGAAGGTGTTGCTTTCTGAAACACCTTCCCCTGCTTCTAGAAGAGTAGAAAACCATGTGCAGGCACTAAAAGGCCTGCAGCTCAGAACAGTCTCGCCCATCCAAGAGCAGTGTTTCAGGCGTCACATGGAAGATGGTGTACACAGCACAGGTGCATGCTGTGTGTTCAGAATCAAGGCTGAAGTGATGTCATGCCTGTAGCACAGATAAATGCTTCCAGAAACAGCACGGGTCACTGCATGCTTGATTTTGAACTAATTTTTGCTTATTGAGCAGAAACCTGTCTGTGTTGCCCAGTTTTTCATGAATCTCTTTTTTGTTAGATCACTACCGGGATGGTAATGCACACTTTAGGAAGCTGGGGTTTAGATGATGCGTCTGCTATAAACCAAGGAGTTCCAAATGACCTTCACTGACTGCAAACAGCAGGGAGAGGCCGGGGAGCATCCGCCAGTCTCAGAAGGAACCAGCCCCGATGTCACCCTCAGACTTCTAGTTTCTGGACTATGAGGAGGGTTTCCCGCTGAGGCATCCTCTGGTGAAATGTGCTGCAGTGGTGACGAAACCATACATTCAAGAAGCATCCAGCAATGCAAATCAGAACCTTTCCTATGCAGCAGGCATTGTGACAAGGAGTACATAGAAAAAGGAAAGAGGTGGGTCTGACCTACCTTGGAAAATTTTCATGGAAGAACTAAGGTGGCTTCTCAGGGTATGGGACGTTGAACTAGAAAGAAAGAAAGGAGAATGGGACTGTGTTTCTGAACCCTTCACGGTCCAGTCAGCCCTTCACAGTGGGGTGACAGAGTGTAGGGATTACCCAACTAGAAGTCGAAGAGACTTCCATGTCCACCATCCCTTTCATGGTAGACTTCAGCATAGGCAGCAACAGTAAGGAGGTGACAGGTGGGGAGCCAACCTGTTTGGTGGTGTGGCCCTGTGGCTTTGCCATGGCTAGATGGAACAGTATGGTTTGATAACCTATGTGTGACATTTTATGTTGGGGATTGGGGAGTATTCCTGTTTCCATGATAATGAGATGCTGTGCCTCTGGGCTGAGAGTTCCCCAGAAAGATCTAGGTGCCATCAGTGACCTTTAGCATAGCTCTGTTTTTAGCCTCCTAGACCCTTGTCCCCTAAGCTGCACTTCTCCTCCTGGCTCATGAGACCCAGATGGCTCTCAGTGCATTTGCTCCAGGCATCTGTTTCTTGGTCCCCAGCCCCGTTATTAGCTAGGAGGCTTTGTCTGCTGTCACTTACGTGGCTTCACACCCTATCCTCTACCCCCAGTTCCTACCTGGCCACCCATAGTTCCCTGGAGAACTAGCTACCCTGTTAGAAAGGGACAGGGAAATTAGGGTCACTCTTTTCACTTGGCAGGTAATGGGGTCATTCTAGAAGCCAGAACGGAGCAGAATGACTGACTGATCTAATCATATAGATGCCAGTAGTGGGATGACATAACACCCACTATCTATCCCTAATCTATCTCTTGTGTGAGAAATGAGAAGTCTGAGCTCCCCAGAGTCTTTATGGCTAAGACTGGTAATTCAGACATGCCTAGTCTCTAGTTCTGTCTCTCTGGGCCTTAGGTGAGCTGGCCTTAAAGTGACCCACAGAAAGACAGTGTGACCTGCCCCTCACAGGCCTAGGACCCAGTTTTACAAGACTGCTTCCCAAGGCCCTGTTGGGGACAAGCTGGCCTCAGTGCTGTTCCTCACCTTTCTGGACACCTCTGCTGTGGGGGCAAGAAGGCCAGCCACTGTGGGTCCTGCACATCAGGCTTCTGATGTCCTGGAAAATGCCCCAGATATGATTTGTATGCCACACAACTCAGGCATCTGAAGTATTCAATTCAGTGTTTCAAGGTAGACTCACCTGGTGCTCCAGCCATTACCACAATCAGTTCTAGGACTTACCACGAGAAAGATGCCGGGGCAGTAAGCTGTCACTCTCCTACCCCTGTCCCAGAAGCTGACCATCACCCATCTGCCCCTATGGATTTGGTGACTACTGGGTATTACAGAGGAGGACCCACTCAAAGGGTACCTCTCTTGCTTGTTGTCTTCAAGAAGCATCCTTTTTCCACAGTATGAATGAGAATATGTTCCTCTTTATTGTCAAATTAGCCCACATTCAGAGGAACCTTTCCACATAGGCTGCCACTTGCCCACCTGCCCACCTGCTCCTCTGCATCTTGGACTGTCCCCTCCCCTGTGCTGAGTGAAATGTCACCTTTCAGTTCTGTTCTGGCCATACCCTTAGGAGGTGGGTATGTGCTATCATGACACCCACATTGTGGGGGTTATGTCGGTAGGTTCACTTCAAGGATTCCTGGGTCCCTATTTGCCATTTTCTTGCAATCACAAAAAAACCTTGGCAGCAGATGTACAGGCTATTAGGAAAATAAGAAAAATAATAATGCAGCACCCAGCCAAGTTTGGGTGCCCCTGTGGGGTAGTTTGCCCAGTGCCTATGAGATGCCTCTTCTTCCAAACAGCAACTGTGAGCTCTGAGGTCTCCCTGTGGAGTTTAAAATGACAAAATTTAAAATATCACAGCTGAGGGGGGTGAGTGTCAGTATAAAGCTTGGCATTAATCAAATCCAAGGGTGATGACAGCCTTTCCCATGGGGGGCAGAAGTCAGAGGTCAAGAGTTTTCTTCTTTTCTGCCTGCCACCTTTCAGCCTGCCCGACAGGTGGCCATCTCAGACTCCAGGCCTGAAGATTGTTCAGGACACCTAGAGGGCTTTCTTTGTGTCTGGTAAGCATGGCTGTACAAGTGAAAGTGGCAGGGGAGTGGGCAGTACCCTTGCTGCCAGTCTCAGTAGACAGGAGAAGCAGACTCTGGAATACAGGCAGTACATTTTAACCCAAAGCACTCATTTCACCCAGGATGGAACGAAAAGGCCTCAAGGCACCCACAGGACCCACCAGACCATTAATGGACACAGCACAGCCAGGTGCCTGCCCACCTGGACTCACCCTGTTTTCTGCCCAGGCCCCTGCCGTGCTGTGGACAGAGCCCCTCAACCCCAACATTCTTGTCATCAAACTCCCCTCTTCCCACTTTCCCTTCTACTTCTTTTCTCCTTCTTCCCCTTCTTCCTCTTCTCCTTTCCCCTCTTCTCTCTGGTCCCCTCCTTTCCCTTCCTTTTCTCTCCCTGCCTCTTCTCTCCTTAAGATGACATCAATGTCATCCTAGCCCAGTCAATCATTCTAGAATTTGTTGTTCTCCTGAATATTCAGTCACTCTGTCCCCATTTTAAAACATCTTTGTAAGGTGTGGACACAGTACCTTGTTGTGTACTCAGTTGGGAATGGGGTACGGAAAGGTTGGGGCATTGCAGAGCCTCATCTGGGATAACCCAGCCTATAGGTCCACATGGTACCCAGAGGCATGGGGTCAGGCAACCGGAGGGCAGAAGGGGATGTCCGAACTTCCAACCTGCCTGACTCTCATATCTGAGAAGCTCTAGAATGTCCTACCCTGACTTTCCTTCATCAGAAGGAAAGCTTTGGACCCCACGAGGGCTTTGCAGATGTCTGAGGCATCTTGCCCTTCCCTCAGAGATGTGTTATCTGGTGTTTTTAATAGCATCGTCTGCCAGTGAGGGCGAGGCTCTGAGCTGCAGCACTGATCTTGTCACTTTGGGGAACAGTTTGATATTTAAGGTTATAAATAGCATTTTCATTGCTCTGTTACCATATTCAAGACTCATCTGATGGCTGAGCCAAAGAATATAATTTTCTTATCAAAAGTGAAGTTGTACATTTTTCCTGAGTCCTGAACTCAGGATTCTGAAGTTATATTGACACATACTAAAGAAACAGCTTTGCCGTGAGGCTGCCATAATTGAGAAGGGCTGCAACCCTTCTCTCCTGTATGAGGAAATGGAGCATGCGCCGAGTTGAGAGTCACTGGTGAGTGTTTGCCAGGCCCTAGCTCTAATCCAGCTGCAGAGACTTAGGTGTTGTGACAACCTGGTGAGGAAATGCCATGCTCACTGCTGTGGCACAGTGGCAGATCACATTGAGGGGCACTCTGCCACTGGGCTACAGGGAACAGGACTGAGGCCGGAACCAGAACCCCGCTCCTCCACAGGGCCATGCTGTACACTAACCACAAACCGACTTACATGTAGATCTCTTTAAGTCAAGCAGCAAAAAAAAAAAAAATGTACTGTTCTTGTCAGCAGCCGCCACTCCTTCTGGAAGAGATGCATGTCTTTGTGAGGTCAGACCAGTTTGCACACTATAAATATCAGTTCTGGCCAGAATTTTTTCCTTTCTGAAAAATTACATTTATTTGTTTATTTATTTAAGCGTGTGGGCCATGCTGTGATGCTTCCACAATATTGTTCCCATGGACCAAATCAAGTTTTCAGGCTTGACCCCTGGTGAGCCATCGCACAGGCTGTAGCCTGACTTCTGCCAGCAAGCCAGGAAGGCTTCAAACTAGTTCTTTCTCACTTTCACTCGAGGCAGAGATTGAGGTCATTTCATGTGGGTCAGCTTAGAAGGAATGCCATCTCCTATTGAAATGAAAGCCCTGAGTTTTGCAGGAAAACCACAGCACTCCCCTAGAGGCATGCCTGTCTAAAGTCACGGGCTTGAATTTTCTCCTCATGAGCGTATGTGCTGTGGTATAGAAGCCTTGAGAGTTCCATCCAGGTTGTCTTGTGATCTTTAAAAGATTACAAGTTATCCCCTCGTGTTTTCCTTCTGTGTGTAGCTGTTTCTGTCCCCTAGCCTGACTCTTACCTCTGAGTCCCACAGTGACAAGGGTGCCCAAGCACACACTGAAGAGTCATCCCTTATATGCTCAGTCCTGCGTACATGAGGGTGTCTGAGTAAGGTCCATGGTCCAGCACTCTCTGAGGTGTGTTTCTTCTAGTAGAACAAGAATAGACAAAGGCCACTAAGATCACTTTCCATCCATTCCTCAGCCAAGGCAAGATGGCAGAGGACTAAATACCAGAGTGTGGGCAACTTCTGCCCCCTGCAGCATCCTGATTCTGGAGCACATGATGATGTTGGAACATTCCTAGGGAATCTTTCCCTAGGAATGTTCCTTAGTGTACCTACTATAAGGATATGACCCAGGATGCACAGCAAAGGACCTGACCCATTTATAACCAGCATGGCTCTATTCCATCAAGTCTCTCTAACTGCTTATTATAATGATGAGTCCTGGAGGAAATGAACAGTGATTGTTGTTTAACTACCGTTGATATATTTTGAGCATGACAAGTGGTGAGTCTGACCTTCCCAGTCATTAGATATGAACTGCGTCTAATGTCTTGTGTTCAGAAAGTCCATGAGGTACAGCAACTTCAGGGCAGAAGACTGTGATGGGAAGGATTTAATGTGGCAACATCCTTCCCTTGCTGCTGGAACCTACTCTAATTGACCAAGGGATGACTGGGCTTCCACAAGATCAAGCCAGTCAGTGTCCCAGCATGGAGCAGGGAGGGACCCATGGACACCCATTCCTCACTTGGGAGCTATGGACAGTGGAGAGCTGCTCAAGGAGAGCCAGCTTTATATAGGAATATGGCACCTCATAGACTGACCCTGCTCCACGCTCGTGAGCATATGGGCAGCATTACTAGGTTGTGGGGTCTGGAAGTAGAGGGTGTGTCTGGGAGGAATTAGAGGAGTGGAGGATAGTTATGATAACAATATATTGTATGCATGTATGAAACTCTCAAAGAATGAAAATATATTAAAATAATATGCGTATAACTAACATAAAATGATATCAAAACATAAAAAGATTTTTTTTATTTTCTATATTCTTTGTTTACATTCCAAATGATTTTCCCTTTCCCAGTTCCCCCCTCCCCATGAGTCCCATAAGACCTCTTCCCTCTGCCCTTTCCCCAATTAACCCCCTCCCACTTCTCTGCCCTGGCAATCCCCTACAATAATGCATTAAGCCTTTCCAGGACCGATGCCCCCTCCTTCCTTCTTGGGAATGATTTGATATGTGGGTTGTGTTTTGGGTATTCTGAGCTTCTGGGCTAATATCCACTTATCAGTGACTGCGTTCCATGTGTGTTCTTTTGTGAATGAGTTACCTCACTTAGTATGATATTTTCCAGTTCCAACCATTTGCCTAAGAATTTCATGAATTCGTTGTTTTTAATTGCTGAGCAGTATTCCATTGTGTAAATATACCACATTTTCTGTATCCATTCCTCCATTGAGGGACATCTGGGTTCTTTCCAGCTTCTGGCTATTATAAATAAGGCTGCTCTGAACATAGTGGAGCATGTGCCCTTATTGCATGCCAGGGAATCCTCTGGGTATATGCCCAGGAGTGGTATAGCAGGGTCCTCCTAAAGCATCCTGCCCAGTTTTCTGAGAAACTGCCAGACTGATTTCCAGCTTGCAATCCCACCAGTAGTGGAGGAGTGTTTCTCTTCTCCACATCCTCGCCAATACCTGCTGTCTCCTGAGTATTTAATCTTAACCATTCTGACTGGTGTGAGGTGAATTCTCAGGGTTGTCTTGATTTTCATTTCCCTAATGACTAATGATGTTGAACATTTCTTAAGGTGCTTCTCAGCCATTCGAAGTTCTTCAGGTGAAAATTCTTTGTTTAGCTCTGTACCCCATTTTCAACAGTAAAAGAACTTCTGGGGCAATCAGTATCCTAGACCTCAAGCAATACTACAGAGCAATAATGTTAAAAACTGCATGGTATTGGTACAGTGAAAGGCAGTTGGATAAATGGAATAGGATTGAAGACCTAGAGATGAACCCACACACCTATGGTCACTTGATCTTTGACAAAGAAGCTGAAAATATCCAGTGGAAAAATGATAGCCTTTTTAACAAATGGTGCTGGTTCAATCAGAGATCAGAATGCAGAAGAATATGAATTGATCCATTCTTATCTCCTTGTACTAAACTCAACTCCAAGTGGATCAAGGACCTCCATATAAACCAGACACACTGAAACTAATAGAAAAGAAACTGGGGAAGACCCTTGAGGACATGGGCACAGAGGGAAAGTTCCTGAACAGAATACCAATAGCTTATGCTCTAAGATCAAGAGTTGACAAATGGGACCTCATAAAATTACAAAGTTTCTGTAAGGCAAAGGACACTGTCAAAAGGACAAAACGGCAACCAACAAATTGGGAAAAGATCTTCACCAACCCTACATCCGACAGAGGGCTAATATCCAATATATACAAAGAACCCAAGAAGTTAGACCCCAGAAAACCAAATAAAAATATATTAAGACAACCTCAGTCATCCTATTTGAAGTTTACAAAAGCAAATTTTCCACTTAGTGGATCTGTCTGAACTAACTGTAGGAAGCACCACTCTGTCTAACGCAGAGCCAGGATGCCCCATGCTCTCCCAAGGCCTGATCCACACACCTGCTGAGTGTGTTCTTTTTGCTGTTCACAGAAGACTGGCTACCTTGGGGATGTAAACTGGATTTTGTGTGTGGGGTTATTAGGTTTCTTCAGCTTAACAGGAGAATGCAGGGTGATAGAACTGGGATTGGGGAAGCTATATGGGGGCTCAGCCGTCACCTGGCCTTTGAGTGTCTATGATTAGATATTCCAGTAGGTAAAGCCAGTGACTGTCAAGCCTGGTTTCCTGAGTTTCGTCCCCAGAACCCACATGGTAGGAGGAAGAAGCAACTCCTGAATATTGTCTTCTGACTATACATGCAGGCTGAAGAATGCAAACACAAATAGGCATTCACACTAAATCAACAGATGTGGCTAAAATTATTTAAAGAAAATTTTGTAACTGAAAACGTATTAATTAGTACGTGTTAAATTAAAATGCAGGGCATGGACCTAATGATAGCCTGAGGACTGTGGAAGAAATGCTGACCAAAGGAAAAACAGATCCAGAGAGGCCCCAGCAGGGTAACAAAGATAAGAAATGGGAAATTGCAAAGGGTTATGAAGAGCAACACTCAAGTAAGGAAAGACACATATCATATGAGTCTCAAATGGACAGAAGAGAAAAAATAGCTAAAATACTAGCCTTAAATTCCATGACCATGATAAAAAAAAATCAATGCAAACCAAATATAACAAGAAATCCTCCAAAGAAGCCTGAGAGAACATTATACTCAGGAAACACTGCTCCAATCAGCAGGAGATTTCTCACTAGAAAGTGCTAGAACAAGTTTTAGAGAGCTGAAAATTGGAGAAATAAAAACAGGCAGAAAGATTTTTCTTTAAGGTAAAATAGTATTTTCATATAAGTGAAAACTGACATTTTGATCCATTCAAACTGTGCGACCAGACATGTGGAACATAATTTCACATTAAAGAAAAACAAGACCCAAACCATGTCCAAGATAAACTTGAGGACACAAGTAATTATAATTAAACAAATAAATAGAAAATATTGTTTATTGTGCATTCATGCCCTTAACCTCCCTTTAAAAATTGTTTATAGTGTATGTATGGAAATAAGTAGATGTTAGCTTTGATTTTTATATAGCATTTCCTGTTTATTCATTATAGCCGTGTTTTCCCTTAGTTCTTCAGATATAGTTAAATTCTGTCTTTAAAATCGTGGCCTAATATGTATGATAAGAATCACATGGAGAAGCTGGAGAGATGATGGCTTAGCAGGGAGGAGCATTTCCTGCCCTTGCGGAGGCTCAGCATCAGATGGTTCAATTACCTGTAACTCCAGCTCGTGCCAGCTCCAGCTCCTGCTCCTGCTCCAGCTCCTGCTCCAGCTCCTGCTCCTGCTCCAGCTCCTGCTCCAGCTCCTGCTCCTGCTCCAGCTCCTGCTCCTGCTCCAGCTCCTGCTCCAGCTCCAGCTCCTGCTCCAGCTCCAGCTCCAGCTCCTGTGCCAGCTCCTGCTCCTGCTCCAGCTCCAGCTCTTGCGCCAGCTCCAGCTCTTGCTCCAGCTCCAGATCCTGCTCCAGCTCCAGCTCCAGCTCCTGCTCCTGCTCCTGCTCCAGCTCCTGCTCCAGCTCCAAGGATTTGGTCCTCTTTTCTGCCTCCAAGAGTGCCAGCATCACTGTGCTGCATACTTTCACACAGTCACATGTGTGTACCCAGAATTTAAAATAAAGTAAAATCTTTTAAAATAAAACAGAAGATATGGAACTGCTTGAGATAAAATTTTTATAGATTTAATTAGAATTTGTAATTGTCTTACATTTATGTGAGCTAATATAACCCCAAATCAAGGTGAGCTTGCCCAGTTAGGTGAATGTTGGATGAACTAAGTAAACAATAGAATTCCTATAAAGGACTTGAAAGGGAAATCCTAAATACAAAAAATTTTGGTTTGCCACAAATGATGCAGTAACAGAGAAACAGAGAGGTCAGAAAAGCCTGGTGTGGTGCACTAAGTCTATTGGCAATAACCTGAACTGAACACTGCTGATGGAACCATGAAGGTTATCATACAGAATGTTGTTTAGAAATACACTGTGTTCAAGGAATTCTCCGTGAATACAGACACAAAGGGAGAGTGGAAAAATTAGGGAAGGGAAGGTACAAGAATATTGACTGTGGAAAGCAGCTACTGCTGTATGAATATCAGGCACTGTGGACCTAAAACGAGGGACACCAAAACAGAGAGAAGGGTCAGGGAGATGGCTCGAGAGTTAAGACCACTGGCTACTCTTCCAAAGGACCTGAGTTTGATTCCCAGCACCCATGTGGTAGCTCACAACCATGGGTAAATCCAGGTCCTGTGGATCCAGGGCCCTCTTACATCCTCCACAGGCACCAGGTATGCACACAGGACACTTACGTATAAGCCAGAAAACACATGCATGTAAAATAGAAGTAAGTAAATCTAAATAAATTATAATTCTAGCTAGGTGGTGGTGCAAACCTTTAATCCCAGCACTCAGGAGGCAGAGGCAGGTGGATCTCTGTGAATTTTTGGCCTTCATGGTCTACAGAGCAAGTTCTAGCACAACCAGGGCTACACAGAGAAACCCTGTCTCAAAAAAGCCAACAAACAAACAAACAATTCCAATCAGTTCCGTAAGCTCTGTGTAGCATTTGCCAGTTCTTTTTTCTCCCTCCTTCCTGCCCTCCCTCTCTCCCCTCCTCCCTTTCTCATATTTTCTTTCTCCTCCCTCTCCTCCTCTTGCTCCTCCTCCTCTCCCTCCTCCTCCTCCTCTAGTTCATCTCCCTGCCCTCCTCCTTCTTCTTTTAACTTACCTGGAGTTCATTTGCATTTCCTTTTCTTACTTCCTAAAGGGGACATTCATATTACTTCTACTATTTTTCTTTCACTATAAGCATTGAAATCCCCACGTTTCTCCCAAGCAGTACTTTCTCAAACTCCTGGATGTCTAATGTTGCTTAATTATTGTTTAGCTTTAATCATGATTTTACTTATACCTACTCTTTCTGCTTTTGAACTTTTCTTAAATATCTTATTGCTTTTCTTCCTACTGTAATTATTTTATGATTAAGTAACACACCCCTTTAAGATTTAATTTTTCTTATTTGTTTTAATGGTTTTGGGGGGAAAAAGTGATGGAAACCAGACTAATATCAAACTCAATGAGCAACCAGAGATGGCCTTGAGCTTGCTGTGTAGCCAAGGATGACTTTAAACTCCCCATTCTCCTGCCTTGTCCCCCAAGTGCTGGGACCACCACCTGGACCACCATGCCTGTCATAAAGAATGCATACTGTTAAAGTGTTAAGGGAAACTTCTCTAAGTGTCAATCAAGTCAGTATGACTGACTGAGTGTGCATTGTAAATTTCCTACAATCCTCCTGAAGTAGTGCTTAATTGTTCTGTCAGTTACAGTGTGTCAGATGTGAGCACCTGAGGACTTTGAAGATGTAGGCAGGGCCATCTGGTTTTTGTATGTCATGTATTTCAGTGTTCTGCAGGTCTATGCCTGTGTTAATTATTTTCTGTAACTAATTGACTACCTGCATAGGCAAGTAAACAAGAATAAATAAATGTATGTTCCTGGTGTCTACAGAAGCCAGATACTCTAGAACTTAAATTAGATACTGTTGTGAGCTACCGTGTGGGTGCTGGGAACTGAACTCAGGTCCTCTGCAAGAGCAGCAAGTACTCTCAATCACTGAGCTGTCTAGCCCCATAATTAGAATTATTAAGCTATCTGATCATTTTAGATTGGCCTATGGCTTATATTAGCTACTTTTGCACTGTTACAATACCTGAAAGAAGCAACTTAAGGTAGAAGGATTGCTTTGGACTCACAGTTTCTGAGGGTTCCAGTGTACCATGGTAGAGACGCTTAGATCTGCAGCAGTGTGTGCAGAGTCTGATCATGTTCCCACGAATGAGGAAGCAGAGGACTTCTGGAGTGGGAACAAGGGAAGAAGGGAAATGTGTTTGATGTATGCTTTATTCTTTCAGCCTATTAATTATGAACTTGGGATTTAAAATCTTGAGGCTATGAATTATGTTGCCTAAAAGACTCACAGACAAGATTCTAGTGCCTGATTCTAGTGGCAGCCATGTTCTTCCTTGCCCCATGATATACATACCCCAGGGAAATCTGGAGTCAGCAGATGCTGACTCCCACAGAGAGTGCCCCTTAGTGTTTATAAAGACCATTCTTCAGGGCTGGAGACTTTGTTCATGCTTGTCTTGACAGTGGGTGGAAGGTGAGATCTGGGACCCAGGGAGAGGTCTCATGCTTCTTGGTCCTGAAATTCACTAGACCCTGACCATGACACTTGTGACCAAACGCAACCACACTAGGGCTTGCAGCTGACTTCTGATGACTCCAGAACATTCTTAGACCATCCGGGTTGTTCCCTCTAAGTCAGAACTTAGATCATACTTTCCACTATGTCCTGTGATGGCTACCTGTGATGGCTACCGTGCAGGCTGTGCCCTGCTCAGTCCTATGCTTCCTTTCAGCATAGCTGTAGGTGTGTGGGAGACAGTGGGTATGTATATGTGGCTCCTAATGGCTTGTGGATACATTTGAGCTGGTGTTATGGGCATTTGACAGGGCCTTGGGGGAGGCATTTTTATGCCTGTGAACTTGTACAGGAAACAAGTGGATTTCTTTCCTTTATCTGATCTTATATGGGGACTATAAAAGGTGTTTCTCCCTGGTTACAAAGAAATGCCTTTCCCAAAGATGAATTCAGACAGCTTTATTTAATAGGAAACCCAGCTTGTCTGTCTTTAAATACAACCTTCCCTGGTGGCTTTTTTTCCCAGCAAGAAGAATGAGTCTCTTGACTGAAAGGAGTCTGTGTCAGAACAAAGAGAGGAAAAGATGTTTGAAGAGAAAAGGCGAAGAGAGGCCAAATGTGGGCTTGTGCAGGGGTAGGGAGGGGCAGAGAGAGCCGGTGCCTGAAGGCACATCACTTCCCCGATCACTCATTCCATTCTGAAATTGGACATTAATTAAAAAGACAACATTGCAAATAGGGCACATGGTTTTCCCCATAGTCCAAGCATTCAGCAGCCTGGGGCAGAGGGGTCTTCATGAGTTGGAAGCCAGCCTGGGTTAATAGTGAGGTATAGGACAGGCTGAGTAAGAAAATGAGATCGTCTTTAAAGGGAAGGAGAGTGAAGGGGAGAAGAATGGAGGGAAGAGGAAGAAAAAAGAGACGTAAACAATTCAGTTTGCAGTGCAACATGGGAGGTCCTGACATTCACAAGGCACGGGAGATTTCCTAGCTCCAGACAAGCAGTGAACTGTGAGATTTTATATGGCCAGTTTGTACCTCCATTTCTCCGTTCTCACGTGGGAACTGTCACACAAGTAGACTATAGAGTGAGGAGAAGTTATTCCCAAAGGCCTGGTGTATACCAGGGAGCTATTGCTTATCAGTGGAAATTTGGAGTGGCCGGGGGGGGGGAAGTCATTAGAATAGAACAGGGATCAAAGTGCTGGCAGGGATCAGGCAGAGGTATCTCTAGAACCACTTACCTCACAGGCTGTAGATGGTTTAGACACTGGTGGTTTAGGAGAACAAGAGACCCTGAAAATTCTAGGGGAAGAACGTGTATGAAATGAACAGAAGGCCTTTGGAAGTGGCTGCCTCTCAGACAAAAGTAGCAGGAGACTATGGGGAGGCATGCTAGAGACATTGATGTTCAAATATGAGCTGAAATATTACTGTAAAATGGGCATCTGCTAGGGCTTGCAAGATGCTTCCTAAACTTGACATAGTACAGTAGGAGGGTTTGTTCTTGGGTAAAAATGAAGATGCCTAGTTACTAAATCCTATTGGCTATACCCTACAGAGGGGCATAGCCTCACAGTGTTATATAGTGTTGTGTGTATGTGGTGTGTGTGTGTGTGTGTGTGTGTGTGTGTGTGTGTGTGTTGCTGCAAAGAATAATCATGGTGAAGATGTAGCTGATTTTGGATCCAGGCCCATCTGTAGTCCTGGAGATGGAAGGCTAGGCCATGGTTTCCCAGGCAGGGATGTTTCTGATGCTCAGACTCATTAGAACTGCAAATCTGCCATGATCATGAGGCCGACCCTCTGTCATAGCTGTTGCAGTTTTAAGCTCTCTTTGTAGACAACTCACTGTATGATTTCCTTCCTCTGAGCAGGCTGTGCGCACAGGTGGCTGTTCTACCCATGCCCATACTGTTCCTACCCATAGCATAGGAATAAAAGCCACTGAAACTGTTCCACATCAGTTGTTGCCATGGTGTAAAAACAGAAGGTTCCCTGACATTTACAGGTGATAACAGATCCTTACAGTCCCATGAAGGATTTCAGTGGGAGCCTGCAGAACATCTGGGGAACTGAGACTCACCTACCAGAAGCCAGAGGAGATTGTCTTCCTATGGCTTGTCATCACACACAAGCAGTCAACTGAAAATCCTGTCACAGCCCTTCTCCAGATTCTCTGTCCTGGATGAAAATGTTAAAAGCCTCAGTTCATGGGAAACATGGACAGGAAAAGTCACATGGAAATTTCCCCCCTGTTTACAAGGCTTGTAACCTGATGAAATAAAAGCTAAATGAACATCAGGATAAATATTCCTTCAATCTCTCCCAAAAAGATAAGGAGGGATGAGTGGCTATCTGACTAAAGTGGCCATGAGCGGCCTGTGCAGGGAAGTTCCCATCACCGTGGCCATCCTGTCCTGAGAAACATTCTTCAGCAAGGAAATAGATATGATCTCAGACGTCTCTGTGCCTGAGTTGATTGACTATGCAAAGAAAGAGTGGAGCTGGGGCTGTAACTCAGTTGTTAGAATGGTCCCCCCATGTTATCCCAGCACTTAGGAAGTAAACTCGTGAGGATTTGGCAATCAACACCAGCTTCTGATATATAGTGAGTTCAAGACAAGTCTGGAATACACAAGAGCCTGTCTCAGGGAAAATAAAGGTGAGAGGAGGAAAGAAGGTGTAAATGTCACTGTTATTTCCTTTGATGAAGTGTTGAGAACCATACCCAAGGTACGCAAATACATGGCTTGGCCCAGCCCAGAGCATGCCCTTCTCTGTTTTAACTATCTGTAGTCCTAGGCCTGAAGACTTCAAGCCTCCATACCACCTAATCTTTCAAGCTGACTGAGTCAGTCCAGCTCTTTTTGGCTTCTGACTGAATTGCTCTGCTTTATACTAACTTTTGCAATACATTCTAGTCTTCTGGCTTAGAATTAGAATATTTTTCATTCTCTGTCTCACTTGGCCTTTACTTGTGTCTAGTTTATTCTCTCTGTAACCTGACTCTGTAAAACTGTCCCAGTAAAACTGCCACACACATACTCCACACCACCACTTTTTCTCTATCTCCCGCTTTTAAGTAGTCTTTTGTCCTCAGCTGTTCTTGTGAGAGTTGGGCAGATCCTACCAGTGACTCACCCTCTCAACTCTTTCTCTGATTTGTTACTTTGCCTGCTCCTCAATTAGACATCTCTTTCAAACACTGCTGCTTCCTTCTACAAACTAACTTTATTTTCATTGTTAGGAATTAGAAGTGTGTACAAATGGCATGTCTATATTCCAGCTAGATTATATCTTTGGATGTGATCTCTTGCCAGAGTAACCCGCTGTTGGATTAAAATTCCTCTACAGGTGGGAAGAGAAAGGTCCAGTAGGTTAAGACCCCTTGAGAAGATCAGTCAGAGATGGAGTACCCATAAGGCTCCCCACACCTCCATGCTAGTAGGTAAGTGGTATCAGCTGTAGTAAGCAGGGCCCTGTGCACTAAGGGAAGTGTGCAAAGCAAATCTTTGATAACAATGGTGATGGTAGCAGTGACAATGTATCTGTCTACTAATGGGAATTTTACACACATATACTCATTACTACCATTTATATTCATTTATTTATAGATGATAAGGTCAGCGATCATAGAGGTCAAGACATGGTAGCTCTTACACTTGGCTGTTTGATGTCAAGTTCTTCCCATTGAACATAGAACCATTGATAGATACGCCTTTGTTCTGACTTGTCTCTCACATCAAAATTTACTTTTACTACTACAAAGTCAAACCCAAAGAATCTTGTTGTACTATAGATCTTATTGGCATAATTAAAGATGAATTTATTTTCTATATTCATGAGTTAGACTTATGATTTAAAAATCTAAGAACTAAAGTCACATGTCATAGCCCATTCTGAATTTTCATAGGGAAATCATGGTCATACTGAATTTGTAAGAGATATCTAAGAGGGTAGAGCTGAGTTTCAAGGCAGTGAGCACAGTCATGAAGGATACTTGGGGGACTATGTTGTTTGTGGAGAAGAGGGAGCTACTTAATGCTGGGTCCAACAAAGATGGAGTCAGAACTGCGAATGATGTGTATTTGTGTTGAGGTGTGATCACTGAGCTTGAGAGCAGGAGGCAAATGGGAAGCAGTCACATTTTCAATGAATTAAGATTAAAACTCAAAGCTTTGGTGAATCAAAGAACAGAAGTTACACATTTTAATGAGAGCCAGAGCAGGAGAGAGTCTGGGGTGAGATCTTCCGGAAAAAGCCAAAGGTAGAAAACTGCGGATGCTGAAAGCTAATATGGTGGGTAGGTGGATGGGAGTGCGATTTTTAAGTAACAGGAATTGAGTAACTGCAAGTCCAAAGAAAGCAGCAATTAGGAGAGTGCAGGCAAAGGAAGAGGTGTGAACATTCTATGGGTATAAGCTAATGAGCACAGGAGGTGCGTGCTTGGGCTGCTAGCCTGCCCAGATGCGCCGGGCAGGTGTGAGGCATAACGGATGAGGTCCGTTGAGTCTGTGTGCATGGTTTGCTTCCACACCAGGCAGGAAGAGCTGAAGGTCACACTCTGGAAATGGAAATCCATTTTTCTAGGGGCAGTATACAATGTTAAAAGGTTTTATGATTATGCCAGAGCAGACAGACAATTAGCACTCTCGGAAGGTTGACAAGGCAGAGGCTGTAGATGAATTATGTCCCATCAGGGTGGTGAGGAAAAGCCAGTGAATTGTTGAAATCTTGCGAGTATGTACCATTCCCAGTACTTCCGAGGGGGACCGATGGTAAGAAGCTTGGAGTAGAAGGCTAGGGTATGCATCTGCTGCGGCCGCCAGGCAGAAACGCTGGGTCTCATTTCTGGTTGTCTCTGCCCTCTTCAAAGTTCCCCACCCCTTCCTTTGTGTTCAGCCGCCCTCCATGACTTGTACTTGGTTGATAGGTTCAATCCTATTAGAGAATATAGATGTTTCCAGAATGTTAATGCCACAGAGCTAGAATATTCTCTGACTTCCCAATACTTTGTCACTTACAGGGTTCATTACATAGTTAAAACACTGTAAAAAAAATGAGATAAGACCAAAGACCTGCTTCCACATCCAGTTAAGTTCTTAGATTTTATTTTATTTTTAATTATGTATATATAAATGTTGGGGTTCATATGAAGGCCAAAAGACATTGTGTGTGTCTGTCTTAGTTAGATTTTCCATTGCTGTGAAGACACTATGATCATGGAAACTCTTACAAAAGAAAACATTTAATTGAGGCTTAGAATGTCAGAGGTTTAGTCCATTATCATCATGGTGGGAAGCATGGCAGCATGTAGGTTCATGGTGCTGGAGATGGAGCTGAGAGTTTTACATCTTGATCTACAGGAAGCAAAAGGAGACTCTCCCACTGGGCATGGCTTGATCATATATAAAACCTCAAAGCTCACTTCCACAGTGACACACTTTCTCCAACAAAGCCACACCTCCTAATAGTGGCACTCTCTATGGGCCTATGGAGAACATTTATATTCAAACTACCACAGTCTCCCCAGCATCTGTGCATGCACACACACACACACACACACACACACACACACACACACCTGTGCGTCCATGTGCATGTTGAAGCCAGAGGATAAGCTTGAGTGTTAGTCTTCATTTTCCATTTTATTTTAGACAGAATCTTTCTTGTGTATATCAGGTGAGCTGGCACATGGGCTCCTGGGGATTCTCCTGTTTCTGCCTCCGTCTCTTTATAGGCACTCTGAAAGTGCATGCTACACATCAACTTGATGTAGGTTCAAGGGATTCAAAGTCAGACTCTTTTGGGAGAAGTACCTTTCCTACTAAGCCATCTCCTCAGCCAAATATCCAGTTGTTCTTGCCACAGTTGTCCTCCACAGCTCTGAACAGCTCCACAGTTGCTCATAACATGTGAGCTAAGATGGTGTTATCACCACCTTAGCAATTCTCTTAAGGCTTTTAGGAGATGGTGGGCAGTGGTGGCACGTGCCTTTGATCCTACACACCCTCAGGAGGTGGAGGCAGGTAGATATCTGAGCTTGAGGACAGCCTGGTCTACAAAGTGAGCTCCAGGACAACTAGGTGTGTGTGTGTGTGTGTGTGTGTGTGTGTGTGTGCATGTACGCACATGCGCCTGTACTATATTGCTGTAAAAGGACGCATAGTCTATAATACTGCTTCCATGAGGATCAGACAGAACGCTAATTGTGCCTGAGACCTAAGAACTGACATCTGGAAGACATATTCCGCTGTAGAGTCTAGTGTGGGATGATTAAAGTCTGATGACCAAAAGAGAAATCACTTCTCGATGAATTATGAGACTCAATTTATGGAATAAATTATTGGACTGGGTTTTTAGAAACTCCAACAGTGGTTATAATTTATCTTGATTATAGAAAGGTTTCGTGAAATACACTATGCAAATTATTGATCCATTTCCTAAGCACACAGTGCCGGTGCAGGACCCTCTGTGAGAGGCAGGCACCTTCTTGCTCCTAGGCAGAGCTCAACAGCCTACTGTGGTTCAGAAATAGAGACATTTCCTCCAAGATCTTGGAATGGTTGTAAGTGTGCATGCCTGTGTTTATATATATGCAACTGCATGTGTGTGCAAGCAAGGTCAACCTTGGATGCTGGCACTACCTTTTTATTGTTTGAGAAGCCTACACATGCATCTAATGCATTTTGATGAAATACACCCTCGCTCCCATCCCTCCAATTCATTTCTTCCCTCCCACCTCTTTTCCAGGGACTCTCACTGGCCTAGGATTTGCCACATAGCCTGATGTGGCTAGCCAGTGAGTGAGCCATGGGGATCTTGTTGCCTCTGTCTCTCCGGGAGTGGAATTAGAAATGCCCTCCACCATACCAGGGTAGAACTCAGTGCAAGGTGTCTCCCCAGCCCTTGAATGCCTGTGGAACTGGAGCTCACCCATGATTGCCCTTTATAGCATCAGTCATGTCTTTAGGGAGCTTGGGTCTTCTTTCTGGTGACTGTGCCCTGATTACCTCATACATTTTCTTTTGATCCGCTCGGGCCATGATTGTGAAAGAGAAAGACTATAGGCTGCTGGTAGCTTGTAGTGGGAGAATTTTAGAGTTGTTCTTGCAGAAGGAACAAGCATTCAGAACCCGCACTGTCAGCAGGTTGTTCTCAGTTAACCCTCAAACTAAAGTGAGGCTGTTCATTTCACACACGGTGCGTTTCCAGCCTGTAGAAGCGTCAGGAAGTGATTAAGCCCTGAATGACCACCATCAACTCAGACTCACTCCAGGGACATGGAGAAACTGGGACATACCCAACTTCAACCTGAGAACACACGCGTCCCATGTGGCTCTTTAGCAGCGTGTACTCAGGCAGCTCCTCGTCCGCCATGCAGATTGCTCTGTGTCTTCCTCGCTCTGGCCTTGGACTGAAAGAGATCCTCAGTGTCAACCTTGTTCGCTAATTTGTCTTAATCTCAGCTATTCCTCTCCTTTGCTGCCAAAACCAATACCAATGTACACATTCGACATTACTTCCAGGTTCTATGCGCTATTGCAGTATAGGAAACTGATAAGCCACAGACATCACTGAAAATCACACTTACAAGGTGATCAATGGAACTTTGAACAAAGATAGGTTATAATTGGGTTAAGAGGAGGGTAGAGAGAGCAGCCAGGTGCCCATCCCTTCACTTATCCAAACAACAGCTTAACATCCTAGCACGTTCAGGTGTCTTAGTGGAAGACAGTACACCAGTAAGGTAGGGTCCCCACTGCTGTAAAACCTAACGTCTTCCATCATCATAACAATCCAGCTTCTGCTCGTAGCATTCCCATTGGAGCATGAGGAGTGTGCTGCCCGCCACTTACAGAGCAACTTCCCCCAAGGACTTGTGTAGGGCTGAAGAGCCAGTGCAGACCGTGCAGAGCCTGTGTGTGTCCTGCCCATTCAAAGGCTCTTGTCATATTTTTTATCATGTCCCCCAAGTAATAACAAAAGCAACAGATATATGGGATGGGCAATGCAAATGACAGCAGGCATATTTAAATAATTCATAAAGAAGTACTGGATGTGCAGGCTCCCTGGTAGCACCTTGGACAGGGGCACATGTTTAAATTGGTGTGGTCTTTAAAAGTCACTGTAGTGCCCAGGGTTTTAGGGAAACTGAGTTGAAGATAAGGACATCATGGGTTTTTTTTTTTTATGATACATAAAGAGAACACATAAACCTAATCTAAAATGCTACAGTACCTTTGCATATGCTAATTGGTCAAGAAATATATAAACACTGTGGTAGCTTTATAAAAGCCAGGATCTGCTTGAGAGACTACTTGTAGCTTGGGAGTGTAAGTCAGGAAGGAGGGTTTCTGATATCAAGTCAGTGGCTGGGAACCCAGATGAAGCTGTAGTGACCTTAGTTGGCTGACAGTTACCAATGGTGTGTGTGTGTGCACATGCGCATGTGGGTGGGTGTGTGAGAGAATGCACACTTGCTGTGTGCCTGCTGGTTCCACTCAGGGGCTTTGTGCTGTTTTCTGTGCTGACTCAATGGCTCTTACAGTCAAAATCATGCAAAAGCAAATATGAAATTAATGGAAGGTTCACAGTCTGGGGTTAGTGTGCTCAGTGCTTAAAGTGCTGCTATTCAAATATGAGGACCAGAGTTCAGATCCCCAGAACTCACAGAAATGCTGCTGGCCCACCTGTAATTCCTACCTTGGAAAGTAGGGACAAGGGATCTGCCTCCCTGGCAATATGGCAATGCTACAAAGACTACAGCCATATCAGCAAGGCTGGCTGTGA
Source organism: Apodemus agrarius (assembly GCA_964023405.1). Taxonomy (NCBI): domain Eukaryota; kingdom Metazoa; phylum Chordata; class Mammalia; order Rodentia; family Muridae; genus Apodemus; species Apodemus agrarius. Next base: position 4,156,935 of record OZ030006.1, on the reverse strand, counting down.
GCGAAAACCTGCCTCCATGAATGAGGCAGGAGAGTGGCTGAGCAGATTCCCAAGATCAACCCTGGAACTCCACCTACATGTATGTATGTCTGTATGTATGTGCTTGAGCACTCATGCACAGCCAGACACTTGTACCCCCATGCATACAAAGCATGCACACACACACACACACACACACACACACACACACACGTGCATATTACAGGCATACACATGAAAAGTGGAGAAAACAAAGGAAGATTAACACTATTTTGTAATCTGCCAGTAGCCTGAAGGAGAACCATATCTTCAATGCAAGCCTACAGACCAGAGCGTGCCTTGGCTCTCACACTGGGGTGGCGTGTCGAACTAGGCGGAAATCTGCCAAGTGCCTAACCAAATACATAGATCATAGCAAGGTTTGTGACGCTGTGAGCAGCCTGTTCTCAAAGGAAGCAGGTCTGTAAGAAATACTCAGAGCCCTAGAGATACATGTGATGCGGAAAAGTGGGGTGGACCAGGGCCTCTGAGGATCTTCATTTACTTAGGCTGTATTATTTTATCTTAGATCCAGACTATACTATGCACTGAGGTACACCACAGTCTGGGCTTTGGCACTGTATAAACTAGGCACAGCAGGGCACACCTGTAATCACAGGACTCTAGGTGTAGAGGCAGATGGTTAAGGTCATCTTCTACCACATAGGGAGTTTGACCTGGGCTACATGAGGAGACCTTGAAGAAAGGAAGGAGGAAAGAGGGAAAGGGAGGAAGAAGGAAGGAAGGAGGGAAGGAAGGAAGGAAGGAAGGAAGGAAGGAAGGAAGGAAGGAAGGAAGGAAGGGGCAAAGGGAGGGGGGAAAGATGTATTCAGTATTTTTAAATTTAGAGCATACTGACACTGAAGGAAAGAAGAAACTGAAACTGTCCCTTCTCAGAAGCTGCAGAGAGAGGAGTAGACATACTAGGTGCCCCCCCCCACCATGCAGTGAAATTCTCACAGACTGAAAGGCTTCTGGGTACCTCAGAATGTGAATGTGTTGGGATGTAAGAAAGAATGAGTTTCTGTGAGGTAGTTAGCATCGGCCTTATCCAGCCCGGCTGGTGACCTTATAAGAATGGCTGGCAAGAATGCCCTTCATGAAGACCACATGAGGACACAGACAGAAAATACCACCTGGTAGGCAAGGAGAAAAGCCTCAGAGGTAGCCGGCCTCACCTACCATGGTCTTGGACTCCAAACTCCGGGGCTTTGGAGAATTCGATTTCTGTCATCTGAGCTATCTAGAAATATGTGACTCTCATTATAGGAACCCTAGCAAAGTAGTATAAGTAGATTAGGTGAGGAGGGAGAAGTGGGGCTCCACTTTAAATATCCTTTTAAAAGGTGTCCATAAAACTTGAAGGAAGAAAAGACTGTAGGCAAAGCTTAGATAAAATGCCCCATCAGAGAGAAAGTGGGGATGGAGGCATTTGTAGGCAATAAAAGCATCCCTGACAGGGGCCAATATCCTTCAGGGCCTGCCTTAGATCCCGGCTACTTTCAGAGCTAGCCTCCAGGTGTAACTACATTTTTCACCCACTGACCTTGGCCGACAGCATAGCAAGGAGAGAGGATGATTTATAAGAGTTTCTATTTGATTAGGTGCTAGAGTGGAGACAATTTTTCGTTGGTCTGGGTCAAGGATCTGCTCACCGACTCAAAGGGGTATAGCCTGAGGTGAGGGCATTCTGACTCCTCGTTCTTTTAGATGGGTGAAAATCTTGCTTTCCGGTTTGGGAAGCTGTCAGGCCCAAGGTCACCTTGATGAGGATAATGAAGAGAAAGTTGGATAGAAACCTGTGTCTATTTCTTGGAGGAACAGGGAAAAGGAGGGCAGAAAAACAAGGTGAAAGAATCAACAGAAACTCTAAGCTGCACCAGATCAACCCAAGAAAGACAGAGAATAGCTTGGGAAAAAACAGATCCTCATAATTGAGGCAATTAAAACAGATTAGGCTCTAGCTCCCCATGAGACATGTCTAATTCCATAGTTGTTTGTGGAAAATAGCTGATGTTAGACTGCCCTCCCACATATGGGTATTTTATATTGGATAGAAAGAAATAGACATTAGAATGTGAGAACTCATGACATTCTTTTGACCACTATGCTTCCATGAAAAATGAGTGCTTCAGTAGTTTCAGTCTTGTTTTGCTTTGGAAGAACTGGGGTAGAACCCAGGGACATGTTAGTGCAGACCAATTAATCCATTTTGGCCTTTAATAGCTTCATGCCAGGCTCTACATTGACCTCCTGGAGCTTTGAATTCAATTATCCTTAAATCTCATTATGTAAAATTCATTGACAAATGAAGAACCCAAGACGTTGAAATCAAAGCATGACAGACACGAAACTCAAAACAATGGTTTATATAGTGAACTGCTTGGTGGGAGGGCACAGAAGCACACCAAGTCAGCACACACCAACTCCTCATGGTGTCATTTGGAGATGTGGAGTATCAGCTTTGATCACAAAGTCTTGGATTGAATTCTTATTCAAGCTCCAAGTAGTTGTCCCTTTGGACAAGTCATCTGTCACTCTCAAAAAGTGGAAAACAACAGAAGATTTATAAGTTAGCATGAGCATAAAAATTATGTTAGAAAATTTTTATCATAGAATTTGGCATAGAATGAGAAGGGCTCAAATTGATAGATGATCATCATGTTGATGATGTTGATAGTGAGGATGGTGATGTTTACGGTGACAGTGATGGTTGGTGATGGTAGCAGTGATGATGGTAGTGATGGTGGTGATGTTGATGGCAAGGGCTTGGCAATGGTGATGTGAAATGGTTTTGATGATGGTGGCAGTAGTGATAGCCTTGATGGAGTTGACAATGAATTGGCAATGGTGAGAGGAAATGGTATTGATGATAAAGGTATTGGTGGCAATGGTGATTTTGATCACACTATTGGCAGTGACATGATAGCGTGATGAAGATACTGATAGCAGTGATGGTGGTAATGATGGTGTTAGTGTTGGTGATGATGATGAAATGATAGACTAGGAGGTAGTGATGATGGTAGTGGCTCACATGTGACATTAATAATTTTGGTCAAGAGAAAAGCTTACCTTTTGCTGTGATAAATTATTCTGACAAAAGCAACTCAAGGAAGGAAAGGCTTATTTGGCTCAAAATTCCATGGTACAGTCTATAATAACTGATGGACTCCCAGGGCATCAGCAACTTAAAGTAGCTAGCTACATCCACAGTCAGGAGTGGAGAGAGCCCTGAGCATGTGCATGCTGGTGCTCAGCATGCACTCCCCATCTTCTGTGGGCTAGTGCTCGCTGCCCACGGAATGGTCCTGATCACAGCTAAGATGGCTCTTCCATAGCACTGCATGCAGTCGAGGCAGCCTCTCACAGATATTGCAGAGGCTAGCATTAATCCAGTCATCCTTTACAGGTATGCCAGGAGGCTTGACTCCAAGATGCTGACAGTTAACACTCTCACAGACAGTCTTGTGATATTGTGGTCCTCCTTCTTAACTGAGCATTGTAACAATATAAAGCAATGCCACACTGTGGTGTTTGGAGAGATTTGTATTTTTTTCATAAAATATATTAATGATAATAAGATTATGTTTCTTACCTGAATAAATAAATGAATAAATGTTATAAGCAATTTTCTACTTTAACTTTTACTAGAGACTAGACTAGCCCCCTCTATAAACAAAAGCTTTGAGACATTCTCAATAACTTCTAGGATGCATGCATGGGCTTCTGAGTGTGTGGATTAGAATGCATGGGTTCTGGAGGCTGAAGGTTGGCCTTAGTGTTTCTCAAGACAGAAGGGCCATGGCTGTGATGAATCCCCTCTTCTTGCTGTATTCCATGAGGAGTGGAGGTGATTCTTTGTCCTCAACACTGTTTGGAAGACAAGGCACATCTATACCAACATAGTGATCTGGATGGTTCATAATATAACAAAATGCCAGAAAGCCAGAAGCATATGAAATGATAAAAAATAGTTCTCACCTTTCTGGATTTTCAAAGTCTAAGATCAAGGCATCTGGTGAGGTCGTGTGCCATTTCAGATCAAAGAGGGCCATCTTCTCTATCTTCTCATGGAGGTGGGGCCTGGGGATGGAAAGCAGAGCCCTTCCCTAGAGTCCTTTGTGTTGCAAGTGCTAGTCCCATCTTCAAGGGATACCTAGGACTCCATCACCCCCTAAGGGCCTCCTCACCTTCTAATGATGTCACATGGATACTTAGATTTTCATCACATGACTTGTATCACACACATTCAGACCACAGCAGACTTTCTTCAGTAAGCTTCATGGTAACTGGCTGTCTTTACACAGCCTACCAAGTCAAACATGGTATATTTTAGGTCCAGAGCAGAAAAGCAAGAAGCCCATCGTCAGTGGCTTCAAGACATCTCTAAGTGCACATTTAGATGTACCACAGAACTGAAATGGTGCTAAAGGTGACTGAGTCTTTGATGCTGGTCTGAGAGCACAAAACTTGTGTTTGAAATGAATGCCAAAGCAGCCTAAAGTTATAGCAATGTTCTGTATAGCTTCGCTTTCACTGGCTTTCTGTCTGCACACAAAGCTCCTAGCACTTACTGGGTTTTGGTTTTCTTTTCTGTTAATTTGTGACTCTATAGGTGACTGGAGGAGATGGCCCCAGAGTTAAGAGCAATTACAACTTCCTGTATCTCCAGTTATAGGGGATCTAATACCCTCTTCTAATTTCTGTGTGCATTGCATGCAAATGCTACACACACATGCAGTCAAAGTCTACACATAAAATAAGAACAAATTTTATTTAGTGTGTGAATTGAGACATGTTTCAATTAAAGTCACATAGGTCTATAGAGCTTGTAGACCTTCAGAATTGTTTAGAATATTTGTGAACATAGGAATTCTCCCAAGTAAGAGAACATTGCTCTTTAAATACTCTTCCCAAGCCCTGAAAGGGACATTATTAGTAACAGGAAGAGTTGATACGATTCTCTGTCATCCGCAGACACATAATTTTTGTTGTTTTGCATTTAACTGTAAATAAGGAAAAGTGAGCACATCCACACATACAAAGGTACACATGCACATGCATGCACACACACACAAGCAGGCATGCACACAGGCATGCACATGTGCCTCCCTGTGCACTTGGGAACTTGAAATTCTGGGCCACACTAAGACCTTCATTTTATGCTTTTTACCATGATTAGCTCTATCTAGTTCTCATTTTCCTTGAAATTGGAAGTTTAACATGTTTAAGGAGAGGAGGGGGACTCTTATCCATTTCTTTTCCCACAGTCATTATGCTGTGTTGCTATTGTGTGTAATTAATCACACCATTATCAAGTTAGAAATTAAGTGTTGCTGTCCAATTTTACAACACGTGTTTGGAGTGTTGATCTGATTATCCTGGGGTTGCTATGTGTGAGAGATGCCTTCCATTAATTCAGAAAACCTGGATTTGACTATTTATGAAGTCATTATATGGAGGAAATCATTTCAAATGCATAGTAGAGGAAAATATCACTTTTCTGAACTAGCAGTGAAGGAGTCTGTGCGGAATGGAGGGCATCAGCATAGCATTAGAGGACACTTGAACTCCATCAAGGGCTTAAGAAACTGCCACTTCCAACATGGCATGGGCTGGAGTGGGAAGTAACGCACCCAGGGTTTTGTGTCTGAGGCTCTTGGGTTTTAGACTGGGCCGTGTGATCCCTTTGGGTTCAGAAAGTCGGATTTTCTCTGAGGAAGACTAAACCCCAGCCTTGGGCAAGTCTTGTTCTGAGCTCCTGGAGAGGGAGTCAGGACAGGGATGCCTCTACAGAGCAAGTGTTGTTTCAGGCTCTGGTGTCTTCCACTCTAGTTGTGTCTGTTGGGGTCCACTGGGGATCCAGGACTGGGTGTGATTGCAAGGGTGGAACGATGAATCCCATGCCCATGTCACTGTCTCCTTTATCAGCCACAGAACACCTAGATTATGAGGAACAAGTTTCCTTTTGTTGAAAACCTTTCTATGCACACTAAAATGTTACGCTCAACAAAAAGGCATCTTAGAGTGGTAACAAGCAGCGATTAAAGACTGGATCACTGCTCAGCACTCTTACTGCAAGTCTCCAACATTTCCTGTGTCTGTTACTCAGACTCAGAAGACTTTGACTTCCTTATTCAGAGGGAAGACCATCAAATTTTAAGAAGTTGTCTACACATGTGGACTTTTGTCAGTTTTGTCTCTGTGTAGTTTGAGGAGTCAATGACTCCTCATTTGCATATTCATCAAATCAGACTTGTTGGAGGTGAGTTGCCTTCTATTCAGGGAGTCAGTGAGCTATTCCACCAGCTCTTGCAGTCTCTCACTTCCCACCTGAGATAAAATGATCTCCTGAACTCAATGTGCAGATCTAGTCTTAACCAACACCCTGAGACTGAATAGCTGATATAAATCAAAATGCCTCAGCCTCCTAGCTTCCCATATATGGAAATCATTTTATCCATCCTGCTGGATAGATGGGTACTCCCTCAATAAGTGCTCCAATTTTGTCACTTTTGAGCTGGGTCCTTCCACAGTGCTGTGAAACAGCTAAGCCATATGAGCATCTGTGTCTGGTCCCATGGTTCTCAGCTGTGCTCTCTCCTAATGTGAACTCTTAACAGGATGGAATGATCATCAAGGTGACAACTGTGACTCACAGTAGACCCCAGAGGACACACCTGTCATTTCAAATGGCTCTTTAGGGACGTCTGTGAATTTAGTTCTTATATAGTGTGTTAGTGTAACTGCAGAGAACATTAATCCAAAGGGACGCATTCTGCAGACTGTCGGGGCGGGTCTGATATGAAGATGGCTTCATCACTGTGAAATGCCACCTGATTTCACAAAGACCCCGGGCAGAGCACACGGCACAGCTCCCTCTTCCAGTCTGGAATGTGCCTTTCTATGTCCACGGGTAACAGGGATCTCAGTGGGAAAGGGTTAGGGAAATGACTGTATATAAAGCACAAGCTGTTCCGAGCCCCTAGACTGGACGTGCTCTAGTTTCTTTTCTTTTTGCTGTGATAAAATACTTTGACAGAAGTAGCTTAAAGAATAGAGGTGTATTGTATCTCTTAATTCATGGTAGGAAAGTAAAGGCAGTGGGAACCTGAAGCCAATGCTTAGAGTGTGGCTGCAGTGCCCCATAAAATCAAAGCATGCTGTTAATGCAGTCTCACGGCTTCTGCTGGGCTGTAGCAGAGAGTGCTCTCCCTCTGGTCTCTGTGGAAGAAGCCTGGAGTCTTTCAGAGTTCTGGGTCTTGTCCTGGCTTATCTGCCCCTTCTGGAGCTGGAGTTGAGTTTCAGCAGCATTTTCTCAAGCTGTCTATAGTGTACTCAAAGCAGCCAGGGCTTGCCTAAGAGGGGTCCAGCTAGCTGACTGGCAGTCCTTTTCTCAAGAGTGCTAGGGAAGAGACTAGCAGGCATCAAGTGAGGAACCAACTTTAGCTGAAAGGAGAGATTAACGTGAACAGGGAAGTCTGCCAGGAAGCTTTGTCATTCCCATGAGAGTTTATTTACAGTTCGGGGGCAAGGCGGGTCTTTGCCGTCTGTCTTAGAATTGGACACAGAATCAAACTCTGATTGCACTCAAATGCAGAAAGTTAGAAACCTGATGCATTGGGGGTTGAGAAGCATGGGAGGTGGGGAGGAGAGAAGCTGATTAAGAGGTGCTCTGCTTGGCTAGAGGGAGGAATTGGCACACAATACGGAGAGTGATTGGCACACTTCGCTCCTGCCAGATAACTACAAGAGGGCTTTGAATGGTCTCATGACGAAGGCATGATGGCTTTATAAGATGATAAATGCACTAAGCACTCTTGTTTGGTCACAGCACAAAACAACAAAACATCACACAGTGAGCACTACTGGGATATGTCAATTCAAAACAGAAAAAGACAATTGTCCTTAAATTTTATACTTAGCGTAGGCTTTCATTGAGATAAAAAGCACAGAAAGAGAAAATGCCACCAAATTTAAAATATTTATATTAAAAATAAAATACAATGAATTTTATAGTAAATAGTCTATTAGGTATTTATTTCAAAATCCCTCTGTAGGAAGGCAGTGGAAAGAGAGCCCACTAAAGAAAGAGATGTTGAAGGAAACATACATGTGAATTCAAAGTTGTTATAAACCAATTTTTAATCAAGGTAAACCCAGGGATGAGGGGAGCATCCAAGGCAAGGACACGCCACCATCAGTCCCAAAGGGAGACTTCGGGTGCTCTCCTGTGCTGCACCCACCCACCCTCAGCACAGGCCCCTCTTCCTCATCCATTATTAAACCCTGTCCTACCGTCAGGGCTAGAGAGGACCCTCGTGTGTGATGGTGGACTTCCAATTTTTTTCTCCAGCCAAGAGCTGTGCTAAAGTAAACTCACCACCTCACTTACTTCTCTGTGGGCTCTCTCACACCATCCCCCCCAAACAGGAGCCATTAACAATTGTAGTGGATTGAAAGAAAATGCCCCCCCATACCTCACAGGGAGTGGCGCTATTAGGAGGTATGGCCTTGCTAGAGAAAGTGTGGCCTTGTTGGAGGACATGTGTCACTGTGGGAGTGGGCTTTATGGTCTCAAGTGCTCCAGCTAGAGCTACTGTGACTCAGGCTATTCCTGCTACCTGGATCAAGATATAGAACTCTCCCTTGGCTCCTTCTATAGCACTATGTCTGCCTACATGGAGATAATGGGCTAAACCTTTGAACCATAAGTCAGCCCTAGTTAAATGTTTTCTTTATGAGAGCTGACAAGGTCATAGTGTCTCTTCACAGCAATAGAAACCTTCACTAAGCAGATATATTTCATGCCTGTTTTCAAACACTGCCGCATGTTGGGTGGGTGCAGTCAACATTTGTTGCTGGCCATCTTTCTGTCCCAGCATCTTCTGATTTGTAATGATTTGAGCCCAATCTATTTGGCAGTTCTAATCACATGGGGTGAGTTGTCTTTGTCTCAGCTCCTCTCAAACTAGCTGTGTGAAGTCCAACAGTGCATTTATGGAAACAGGAGAGAGGAGGAGGAAGAGAAAGAAGCTCTTAGCTTGAGGGGAAAGACTGACTGGCTTCCACAGAATCACCAAGATTAGTTAAAACATTAGAGCCTGAATTCAGACTCAGTCTTCCTGATATTGAAATTGCCCTTGCTTCTTGGGAGTAAGGTAGTATCTAGAGCCATGGGGAGGGTTCAGAGGAGGATGGGGAAGAGGAAACTTCCTTCAGTGGCCAGTACTGATCAAAAACTAGGCATGGTGGGCACAAGAAGTAGACTTGGGCATAAGAGGAGGGACCAGACATAGGATGGGCAGGGGACTCTGACTGCTTTCAGAATAGAACTATATAAAGTTCTCATCATCATTCTGTACTCGATGGTATATAGAAGAAAGATTTGGTTTATGCTTGTGGCTCCAGGGAGAGGGACAAGTGCATTACCATTGTGCAGGCAAGGAAAGCAGAGGGTGCAACTCCCTCCCCTTCCCGATGGGGCGGCATGGCGGCAGACGGGCCTGCCGGCCTGCCATGGAAGCCCATAGCTCACATCTTGAATTGCAGGCATGAAGCAGAGAGAACTAACTGGAAACTCCATGAATCTTTAATATCTCAAAGTCATACCCAGTGAGTCCCAGTGAGGTGCTTCCTCCAGCAAAGCCCTGCCTCCTAAGCCACCACAAAGAGTGCCACCAAGTGGGAACCAAGCATTTAAATACATAAGCATGTGAGAGCATCTCATCCAACCACCACACTGGCTAAGCTATTGCTCCTGGGGAATGCACAGCTAGGATTCCTTAGAGCTCAGGTCATACCATTTTTTTAATCAAAATATCAGCACACAACCTTTGTAGGTGTGTTTTTCTGTATACAGACTGATGGACTCCACAGGTTGGTTACCATTGGCCTCACAGCTGAAACACCATCGGTCCTTCTTTACTGAAGCAGATCCCAAACACATTTCCCCCAGCTCACACTGTGACCCTCTTATGTTTAAGAACAGTAGGTAGCTCTTGGGAAGTACACTTGGGGGCTGTTTCAACAGCAGAATCACCAACAACAAAACACAAAATGTGATGTGAAAAATGTAGCTTTAAATAAACTATAAAAACACATTAGTTTCCAGTGTGGCTGACACAAGAAGACAGAGTGCCACCTTATTGTCCTCACTGGGAAGAGAAGCGTCTGGGACTCAGACTCTTTCTTGTCTGTGTGTGTCTGTGAATGACTTCAAAGCCACTTGGAGCATCAAGACTGAGGCTTTAAGTGGACATTAGCAAGTAGGCAGATCCTCAAGTGTAGGATTCATGTCTCCCAAAGATGGACAGCCTGATTCTACACCAACATATTATTGACCCCACAGATCCTTGGGATATGACACACACACACACACACACACACACACACACACACACACACCCCTCAGAGATACACATGAACAGAAAGCAAAGTTGGCTGTGAGAGCTCAACTTTCCCTTCCTTCCTTCCTTCCTTCCTTCCTTCCTTCCTTCCTTCCTTCCTTCTTTTTCTTTTCTTTCCTTTTGTGTTTTCATTGCACTTTCTGCCCCCCAATTCCTCAATCCAGATCCTCTCCTGTCACCTTTCCCTCAGCTGATGGTCTCTTTTTCTTCTATATGTATACACTCCACACAAACACATGCACACACACTTTCATGCACACACAGACATATATATATATATATATATATATATATATATATATATATATACTCACAAACACACTGTCTCACACACATTCAAACATGTACATACATTCACGATAATAAAATGAATGAAAAGGGCTGAGGGGATGAGCAGATGGTCCACGCTGGGTACATGAAAGGGGTCAGCGAGCAGGCTGTCTCCACTGAAGCCACCAAGTGGAAGTCGGACTGAGAAGCACTGAGCTATATCAGCCAGTCACAAGCTTGCCGACTCGGAAAACAATCCAACTTAGAGCGCTGTGAGAGATTGTCTCACATTCTAGGAGCTTCCAAATGGCTTTCCCTTGCTGTTGGATGAGATGTTTGCTTTGAAGAAATTTTCTTACAGCTCTGTCTGCACAAGCAGCTGAAGGAAATGCATGAGCAGAAACATGAACTGCAGACACTGTCCTAACCCAGAGTCTCACAAGTGTGAACAGATGGTGTTTCCCTTAGCTCTAACATGAGACTTACTGTCTATTCCTTGCTTGAAACTATGTGCAAGTAAGAGCCTTTGACTGTCAAGAAGTTCTTCCTTAGAATTGGATGAATGGCTCAGAGACTAAGAGCCAGGACAGCCCTAGCAGACAAGCCAGGTTCAGTAGCCAGCGATCACAGTACAGGCTCACTCCAGGGGATCCAATGCCCTCTTCTGGATTCCATGAATATTCCACTCACATGAGCACATACCTACACACAGACACACATAGATATACACATAGTCAAGAATGACAAGACAACCTTTAAAAAGGTGTGACTACTTAGCGGTCAACCTAGAACTTACACAGGTATACATTTTTACCATCAAAACTGTTGCCTTCAAATGGGCTTACTCTGTTCATTGAAGCCTCCCCTAACGCGTTTGCAGATTTTAAGTGTCCTCTCCACTGTGTTCTAAAATATCTTTAATGGTATCAGATTACACTCCTTAAAAAGAAAGATTTGTTTACAAAGTCTGTGTTCTGCATGTGGATATGTATATGAGCTAGTTTTGTGTCAACACAAGTTAGAGTCATTTGGAAGGAGGGGCTGCAGCCGAGAAAGGCCCCTGCCAGATTGGCCTATAGGCAAACTTGTGATCCATTTTCTTGATTGATGATTAATAAGGGAGGGTCCAGCTCATTGTAGATGACGCCACCCCTGGACTGCTGGCTCGGTGCTATAAGAAAGCAGGCTAAGCAAGACACGAGGAGCAAGCTAGTGACTGGCATTCCTCCATGGCCTTGACTTCCTGCCTTCTGGTTCCTGCCTTGACTTTCCTTCTTGAGAGACTATGACTAGAAGCTGGAAAAAAGGAAAAAAAAAACTGTCTATTTCAATTTGCTTTTGGTCACAGTGTTTTATCACATCAATAGAAACACTAAGACAGTGTGTCCTCATGTGTCTAGGATATGTTTACAGGCATGTGTGCATACGTGTGTTTACATGTCATGTGTATTCATGTAAGTGAGTGGGATGTGTGAACTTTGGATAATTTGGAGGTGGTGTGGTGAATAACATGGTAGATTTACTGTTTGGGGTACAGTTCACATCATCTGTGTGTGTGTGTGTGTGTGTGTGTGTGTGTGTGTGTGTGTGACAGAGAGAGAGAGAGAGAGAGAGAGAGAGAGAGAGAGAGAGAGAGAGAGAATCAAACATGTGACTGGTTTTGTGGTCCCAAGGCTGCCTTTCATGTTAGTGTCCTGAGAGGAAAACTCTGTGTCACTTATAGGACAAACCTATGTAATAGAACCATTTAGGGCACAAGACTGTGCCACGAGAGCCCAGTCATTGAGTTTCTTTCTTGCTGCGCTGACACCTGTAATTGCATAATTCTTTTTCCAGCCCTGTAACAGGATTTTGATTTCTGAGCCCAAAAGAAGCACATGAGAAAGCCTATGGACATATCAGCTAAACAGCAGCAAAGCATGGGGGGAAAATGTTCCCCCCACCCTGGGATTAGCAAGTCACATGTGTGAAGAACATGCCACACACCTCTCACCTAACCCAGTGCCCAGGCCATGTATGCTCACAGGATCTAAGTGTAGATAAGAACTCACACCCCACAACTCCAGAAGAAATGATTCCTACATGAAACCGTTCCAAGTCCCCTGTGGTGGACCATGTCTTTTGCTCTTGAGATAAGCATATTATCCCATTCCTTTGAATTCTAAAGTTTACAACCCACTCAGAGCTTAGAGCATGATGCAGGGCTAAGTGCTAAGAGCAACAACCGAAAGGACACTGTGAAAGGAAAGTTACATTCAACCTGGATCAACGTTAAATAATTGTTTACCCCCCCCCCATGTTTCTCAGTCAACAAGACAGAAAGGAACTGTTCTGGTAACAGAACAGCCATTGCTGCCAGAATACTTTCAATTCTTCCTGTTTTCTTAACATTTGCTGTTTACTTTTTTAAAAGATTCCAATGGCAGGGCTCTGTTGAGATAGAGTAACATGTAAACATGAACCTGCATGTAAATGTATCCCTCCAGGCATCGTGGTCTCCAGCCACGGGGAGGCCCCTGGTGGGGCCCAGGCCAGCAGGCGCCAGGGAGGAGAGTCTGCTGCGCCCTCGGGCCTCCACTGGCTCTGCTCTGTGCTTTGCCCTCAAGCTGCAGATCGTTTATTCATGAGATGCTAAGGATGTTGCTGGTTGCTGCTGGGATCTGGCACAACGTGTCTACGCAAAACTTGCCCTTGCTGTTTAATAGATAATGGCCACAATTATAACTATTAATAGTTAATTAACTGCTAATTCAATTTACAATTGGATTTAATTAATATTCATAGCAAATAAGTTCATTTTCTACTCTGAAAAAAAATATTTTCAGAGTAAAATAAAACATTCTCATGAAAATGGCAATATTGGCGTGGCCGCCTCCCTTACGTGGCCTCCCTCCAGAGGCGACCCACGGTGCTTCACCAGGTAGCAGGTCACACGTGGCTTTCAGCTGAGAGGACTGTCAGCTGGTGGTCGGCTTACTGGAATATAGCCCTGTCTTAAGTCGAGAACCATCTGTATCAGTGCACAACTTTCACAACAGTCCCAGAAGGAAGCAGATTTTCACAAACCATGAGTCAGCAGATTAAAAAACTCGGCCAGCAAGTGAGACCAGCAGATAGCTGTTAAGTAGCACAGATAGGATTTTAAATGTCAGACCTTGTCTCTCGATGAACAGCTGCATCTGCTAAGAGGTGTCCTCATCCTGTAGGTCACGCCCTCCCTCCCCCCCTCCCCGCTGAGACTGACCTTCCTTGCCCACAGACTGTCTATGAGCCGCACACCCATCTCTTACCTGCCTTGGCTAAGGTGTGCAGACCCACAGCGTGGCAGCATACGTGGTAAACACACCTAACCTGATGGAACCACTAGGAATCCAGTGTATCTGCAGCCCAGGTGCCCATCACCATCAGATGGGCAGGACGCTCTGCAGGGTGGCAATGCTTTGTGCTAAGCACCGCTTGAGTGTGCTCTGGGTGTGCAAACAGTTTCTGGCAAATGCACTCCCTGGACAGGACTCATACAGGAGTCTGCTTCTTATATACTCCCAGTGACTCATGACTATGACCATCAGAGGAAACACCAAATGAATGCCCTTGTGCCCTCTGAACGGTGTTCCTGGCAAAGCCTATCATCCAGCAGAGGGAGGACACGATGATGGTCAGTGGGAGGGGCAAACTGATTGGCAACAGAACACTTCAGCTTTCCAGACTGGCCTCCCCAGCGAGCAAGGGGTCATGAAGCACTGGTGAGCCCTTGGGGTGGAGTTTATGTTCTAAACACTTATAATGTGACCTTTTTGTGCCTCTATTGCACCTGCGTGTGGCCTGGAAGAAGAGGGCCATGCATAGTTCCCCTTCAGTGGAGGCCCCTGTGCTAAGCTCTGGTTCCTCAGTTGCCCAACCCAATGACTGTACGTTCCCTGAGGTCATCTTACAGCTATCTGAAAGGGCACATGTCCTGAGCAGTCTGTACAGAGACTGTCTTAAACAGTACAGAGGTAACGGGCAGAGGCAGCTGTACCTCATATCGATTTATGTCTCCATGTCCCTTTCAGATCTGTTTCCTCCTTGGTGAGTCCTCAGGAGAGATGCATTCACTGTGGACAATGCATCTTTAACCTTGGGTATTGCTTCCCCCACAAAGTCAGATAAAAGGGGCAGATGTGCGGCCCAGCACCTTCCTGCCCAGACCATTCATGTGTAGCTTCTTCTGTTGCAGAAGGAATTTATAAATGTCGATTAGACACCAGACGGAAGGTGACTGCCCCAGCCTTTCCCTGTGAAAGGAAACTGAAGAAAAACCTCTCCTGAGTGCCTGAGTAGATCAATACCAAGTGGTTTCCCATGGGATTAGAAGGTATCTTAAATGTCTGTTGAACTGAGGGATTAAGTAAGAGAGACCCAGGACTCTTGAGGGCCACACCCAAATGCTAACATGCCTGTGACGTCCAGGTCAGGAAACGCATCAGTCCAGGCTGGGAACATGGGTGGTTGCCATCCGTGCTCTCAGAGGCAAAGAGGGCATTTATCTGCAAACACGGGATAGCCAACCATCCCTCTCCAGTTCCCATCCTGCTCGGGAGTACCTAGTAATCTCCAAAGACAGCTCTCACTGGACTGGGACCAGTGCCTCCTCTTCTGTCCCTCATCACCAAGTCTGCTCTCTGAGTTCCTGATTGCCTTTTATAGATCACTGTCATGTGAGACAGAAAGGGGGAGGGGCATAGAGATGAGCTCGGCATCACTCCTTATGTCGGACTTGGCATAGTTGTGTGAGCTTGGGCGATGTGCTACAAGACTCTGCCTCAGTCTGCCAATCATTACTTGACAGGTCACCTTGACATAGTTATCTGTCACTTAGCCACATAGTCACCTGATGGAGTCACCTGCATATTTTAAGACTTAGGTGAGAGCCGGGCGTTGGTGGCACACGCCTTTAATCCCAGCACTTGGGAGGCAGAGGCAGGCGGATTTCTGAGTTCGAGGCCAGCCTGGTCTACCGAGTGAGTTCCAGGACAGCCAGGGCTACACAGAGAAACCCTGTCTCGAAAAAACAAAAAACAAAACAAAACAAAACAAAAAAAAGACTTAGGTGAGGTGGCTCAGTCAAAAACTCACCTGCCTTACCAGCAAGAGGAACTGAGTTCAGCTCCCAGAACCTACATAAAAAGGCAACGTGTGATGGATCACACTTGTAAGATGGAGTCAGGTAGGGCTGGAGAGATGGCTCAGTGGTTAAGAGCACTGACTGCTCTACCAAAGGTCCTAAGTTCAAATACCAGCAACTACATGGTGGCTCACAACCATCTGTAATGAGATCTGATGCCCTCTTCTGGTGTGTCTAAAAAACAGCTACAGTGTACTTAAATATAATAATAAATAATTTAAAAAAAAAAAGATGGAGTCAGGTAGATTCCTAAGTCTTGCTGGTTAGACAACCAAGTCTAATCAACAAGATCCCAGCCAGTGCATGGGGTCTGAGGAATGACACTGAAGGTTCACCTGTGGCCTTCATATGCATTCATGTGCATGCACACACATCCATTCACAGATGTGCACTACGAGAACACATGGACAAACTCACATACCACACATATACTACATTCATACACACACATGCACAGATGCATACTATATACATACACACAAACACATACACACAATGAATGCACACACACACACACACACAGACAGAATAAATGATATGATACCTGTGTAACTGCTGGGAATCTAGGAAGATAGCACTTACTCATTATGGTCGTCTTCATTCCATAATCACCAGGGAGAGTGGACTGAGCAGTCTGGGAGGCAGCACATTAGCCAGGGCTCCATTGAGCAATCTCACTCTGTGAAGCTCCTTTCCTCGAGCTTGTTCTCCATTTGGGCCTGACACTAACTAGTAGCAAATTATCGGCCATCTGTATTATATGACCTCTTTAAACCAAGGTAGCCTGGGAATCTCCGTGACCAGCACGCCCTGGGTGCTAACGCAGCACACACTGGGTTACACATGGAGGCCAGTCCTGCTGGTCTCACCACATCAAGGTGTAGATAGCTGAGTACTATAAACTAAGTCATGGTGGTCCTATGTTCTCTGAGGTTGGGATGAGCAGAACTGTCATGGATGCATACACACTAGACGTCACACACCATGGAGGACATCAGTCTGTTCCAGCTCTCACCATGGCTGCTTCTTTGCAAGCATCAGGCATCAGTAGAGCTCTTTCCAAAGTCAAGCATCAGACAGGCTCTTTGGTGATTAGGTGTTTCCAAAACACTGTCTCATTCCATCACTATGTTATCTATGTCAGATAGCCATGGCAGGAAGTATTCCTCAGATTGACAGATGAGGAGGACAAGCCAAGAACGCCCCCTCATCTTGTCATTCTAGAACAGAGAGGTGTGTCCTCAAATCTAGTCTTCTTTGGCTGTCCAGGCCAATTCGTGGCCCAGAGAGCCACGAGGCACTTGTGTGGAGGTATTTATGTTTTCTCATGTATAGACCCAGCAGTGGAAAATGCTCCTGGATCCTTCCAAAGCTTTGAAACTTAAACAAGTGTATGAGTCCTGTGAACTTCTGCTGGTCAATTGTATTGCTAAAATTAAAAATGGTTCAAGAACCTCCAAGAATGCTGGGGGGGGGTGGTATACACCTTTAATCCCAGCACTCAGGAGGCAGAAGCAGGTGGATTTCTGAGTTCGAGGCCAGCCTGGTCTACAGAGTGAGTTCCAGGACAGTCAGAACTACACAGAAAAACCCTGTCTTGAAAAACAAAACAAAACAAAAAGCCAAAACAAAACAAAACACCAAAAAAGGAACCTTCAAGAATGAATGAATGAATGAATGAATGAATAAATAAATAAATAAATAAATAAATAAATAAATTCTCAGAGAATCACAAATAATACTCATTGCAGCATGTTAAACTATGACCAACAGGGAGAAACATTCAAGTATGATATACCTATTCTATAGACTATCTCTCAATCAGAAAAAGTGAAAGGAGTTTTATAATACATTGTAAGATGGATAAACCTTGAAGGTTAATACTGAGTGAACAAGGCAGACAAAATAGGACAAATATTATACTATTCTATATGTATGAAACATCTTGAGCAGACAACTTTATAGAGACAGAAGGCAGATTAGAAGCCATAGGGGACAAAGGAGAGAGAAATAAGGTATTGCTTAATGAAAAACTTTTGTGTTTGGTATGATAGAGATGCTTTGAGAATTCTGGCACTGGTTCCAGTGTGTTAGGAACATAGTTGTGACCACATTGTACATTGAAATGCCAGTGCATGGCAAATACAGAGGGGCCACTCTCAGCCAGCCATTGAACTGAGCACAGGGAGGAGCCAGCGAAAGGACCCAAGGAGCTGAAGGGGTTTGCAGCGCCACGGGAGGAACAACAATATGAGCCACCCAGTACTCCCAGAACTCTCAGGGACAAAACCATCAACCAAAGAGTCCACATGGAGTTACCCATGGCTCCAGATGCATAGGCAGCAGAGGATGGCCTTGTTGGACATCAAATGGAGTAGAGGCCCTTGGTCCTAAGAAGGCTCGATGCCTCGGTGTAGAGGAATACCAGGACAGGGAAGCAGGTTGATTGGTGAGCAGGGGGAGGGGGGAGGGGTTAGGGGATTTTCTGGGGGAAACCAGGAAAGGGGACAACATTTGAAATGTAAATAAGAAATACATCTAATAAAAAAAAAGAAATGACATGTTTGTTACATTGCAAATTGAAGGTTGTTGTTAAGTTTCTCTGAGGAAGGACTTTAGAAACTACAAGAGACCACAGTATAAATTCATAAGGAGTAATAGAAACTGAGAAAAGCATAATTGTGTGTGTGTGTGTGTGTGTGTGTGTGAGTGTGTGATAAACTTCTTGATATAGGTGTGTGTAAATGTGTAGGAGTGTGTGTGTGTGTGTGTGTGTGTGTGTGTGTGATGGACTTCTTGGTGTAGGTTTGTGCACTTCTGTGTGCAGGTGTGCAGGTGTGCCCATGAGCTGGTATGTGTGAAATCAGAGGTGAATCCTGAATGTCTTCAGTCACTCTTTACCTTAACTTTTTAAGATGGTCTGTTGTTGATTGCTGAATCTGGAGCTCATGGATTGGCTGAGCAGTGAACCCCAAGAATATGTTTGTGTCACCAACTCTCTTAACCCCACTGCCTACTACAGACATGCAGCATCACACGAGACATGCGACACCACACCCAGTTCTGCCCGTGAGTTCTGAGGGTCCAAACTCAGGCTTCTCGTGTGTGCAGTGAGCACTTTACTGCCTGAGTGATCTCTCTACAGTCTCCATGCAATAAATTCTGGCTGTCACAGGGTGGAAATGAGTCTGTTTAATTCCTTGTTTCCCCTGATGTGAATGCATTAAATGAATGCAGAGTCCTGATGGTTCAGAATACTGAGAGGACTGACCATGGGGACAGGATAGTCTGTGGGGAGAGGGCAGTCTGTGGGAAGAGGGCAGTCTGTGGGGAGAGGACAGTCATCTGTGAGTAGGAGAGAGTCAGTGGGGACAGGACAAGCTGATGCGAGGAGAGTCTGCGAGTAAAGGAAAGTCTGTGAGGAGAGCACTGTCCATGAGGAGAGGAGAGTCTGTGGGGGAGAAGACAGTCTGCAAGGAGGGGACAGTCTGTGAGGAGAGGACAATCTGTGGGAAGAGCAGTCTGTGAGGAGAGCACAGTCTGGGGCGACACTGTAGACCAGGCAAACTCTGGGTGTTTGTACTCTGACGCACTCACTGGTGACGGGAAGCCTGAGAGAGCACTTTCATAAACTCAATTACTCTCACACTCTCAAGACCCATTTGTCATCAATTTTTCCTGTCATACTGAACTGAAGCTCTAAGAAAATAGAATTAATTTACAGCACGATTTTCTTTCTTTCTCTCTCTTTTAATGTGTCTTGCCAGCATGGTGTTTCCTGGCTTTGGATACTCAAGTAGCTCCTCTCTCATTATAGCAACCAAATATCTGACAAGAAACAATTTAAGGAAGAGAAAATGTTTTTACTTTTCTCTTTGTTTATTTGGGTGTGAGCGTAAATGTGTGTGCACATGGAAGCCGGAAGAGGCCATTGCGTATCCGCGGTATCACTTTTCACCGCATTTCTTTGAGTCAGGCTCTCTCACTAAGCCTGAGGCTGGTGGCCAGCAAGCTCCACAGTCCTCCTGTCTGTTGCCCACAGTTCTGGAGATGCGGGTTCAGACGTGCCTGGCATTCCACACTGGTGCTTGGGTCTGAGTTCAATTCCTCATGCTTACTCTGCCAGCTCTCCTCTTCACCGAGCCACTCTCCAGCCCCTGCCATCATTAGTTTTGTCCCACAGTTTGAGGGCACACAGTCCCTCGAGGCAGAGAAGGCATGTTGTCAGGAGAAGCTCACCATTGCAACAGTGGGACTGTGAGAGAGAATGTTTGCTTACTCCTACATAGGTCAGGAGACAGAGAGGACCAGGAAGCAAGGCCAAGCTGGAACCCCCCAGGCCTGACCCTCATCCCGTGCTTCTTCTAGGTAGTCTCATTTCCCAAATATTCCAGATCCTTCTGCAACACCACAGCTGGGGCTCAAATGTTCAAATACCGATGGAAGACATTTAACGTCAAATCTTAATTCCATACACTAAGTAAGAGTAGATCCAATGTCTCCTAAACCAGGGAACGGATAAGGGAACTTACATTTTAAAGAATGTGAAAGAAGAGAGGTTTGGTCAGAAAGAGATTTGGTCTGAAGCCAGACTCCAGCTCACTCCACAGCCTCAGGCAATTCCATCATCTCTGCGAATCTCACCGTTATCGTGGGAGACATCTTGTTGTGATGCTTAATTCATGGGCCGCTGCCTTTGCGTGCCCAGGGACACAGCTACAAGCGCTGCAGGCCATAACAGACCGTTCTCACGGGCAGCAGGCAGGGCCACCGTCCACGCGCTTGGGAAGAGCAGCTAGCTACACACATCTTCCACCGTTCCTGTGCATGCACACTTGGTTTCTGATGGCTGGTGCTGCTTGTGGAGGGTATGGAGACTTTGGGATGAATCCTGATGTCAGCTTCAGGATTCTCCATCTTCTCTCTCGCTGGCATCCCTAATGGATGCAGGCTTCATCCTCTTCTGGTGAAGGGCAGATCTTTTCTCCACCCTGCAGCTTCCTCCTATTTAACAAAGAATGCAAAAAATGGCAAGTCCCCGTGCCTGCTGACTTGTGCAAGTACAGTGACACGCAGTCACCAATATCTGGGCAGATGGCTCATAGAGCCAGAACCACCGTGACTGGTCCTTCCTCAGACTGGGCTCCTTCCCGTCTCCCAGTCCCAGTGTATAATCTGCACCTTCTCGTTGAGATGGAATTCTGGGTGAATAAGGGACTGAGTCTGAGGATGTGGCCTGGGATGAATTTTGTCCTCACACTTGAACAGCTGCAGAACATGTGCCATTAACTTCAACAGTGACAGCAGCTATTCACTGGGGAGATCTTCTCCAAGAAAGATTTGTCAGAACCTTTGTAATTTAGCCAGAAGAACCAACCTGGGCAGGACCACGTACACAAGCAGGACCATCTACATAGGGAGAACCCTCTCTGCAGTCCAGATGGATATGGGTTCTTAATTCAGTCTCTCTTGTCCACCAGGCATCTCTAAGAAGACCCGGTTCCTTCTGTATCTATGCGGCTCCCTGAGCTCAGCCTTGGAGAGCACACGGAAGCCTCTGGCTTGCGGAGTTCGCTCCCTGCAGTCATCGTTGGATAGGGTGGTCGTGTTCTTTCTTCATTGTGCATCATGGCTGCCATGACTTCTGGGGCCTCGAGCTCCCACTGCCTACTGCCTCTACC
This sequence comes from Apodemus agrarius, assembly GCA_964023405.1. Lineage (NCBI taxonomy): Eukaryota > Metazoa > Chordata > Mammalia > Rodentia > Muridae > Apodemus > Apodemus agrarius. The sequence continues at coordinate 4,135,393 of OZ030006.1, read as the reverse complement.
AAAGCAATCTGGAAGGCAGGGTTGGTTGGAAGGCACGGCTTTCTTCAAGTCTGGGCTTGAAAAAGGGGGGCAGCGACTGTGCCCTCACTGAAAAGCATTCCCTGTTTGCAAAGGAGAAATAGTCTGGGGGTGGGTTAATGGGATCAGGCTGGAAGAGCATCCCTTGGGAAAGGTCTTTGAGGAACTTGTAGGACAAAGCTTGCTGGTCTTTTCTTTGGGGTTCTCTTTCAGGCCTTCCCCTGTGTTAACAAACTAACCTTGCAAGCAAAGAGCCATGGTAGAGGAAGGGGCGGGAGGGTTGTGGATGGCTCTGGGCTCAGAGCCCCATGTGGATGGCAAGATGAGGGAGAGGGATGGAGGTCCCCGGGCTTGCTTGATTTTATGGATCGAGGCCGCTCTCTTGGAAGGCATGACCCCTCCCTTATGAATTTGTCTTTACTTCTGTGTAATTCCTGGTTTATTCTATTTCGTGACCTACTTCCCAGAGCCAGGGAGTTGAACAGCAGAGGACAAGGCCTTGAAGGGCGATTCACAGTGGAGAGATCTGAATCCTGGACCATGGAATGTGACAGAGCCCTGGAAGTCTGTGTCACTGTCTGTTTTGTAGGAGAGGTGGACTTTATTAAGATTTGTCTGCCACTAAAGTCCTATTGGAAAGAAGATAGAAACATCTTTGTATAAACCTCAGGGCCTTTGCTCTGCCACTAGCCAGCTGTGTGACACTAGTCCAAAAGCAACACACCTCTGTGCATTTACCAACTTTAGTGGCTCTCCCTCAGGGTAGGAGGGATGGATTATGCTGGCCTACTTGTTATGTAGCTTTGCATAGCCATCTATGTCAAGTGCTTTATAAACTGGCACCTACATGCTATGTTTAGATTCATACAGGGGTATTTGACCCATCTGATTATTTTCTCCCAGTTTTTCTCTTCTAATGACAGCAAAGAAAGCCTCTGGGCCTGCAAATACCTCCACTGATATTTAGAGAGTTCCCACATACATCAGACATTGCTGTAAGAACTTGCTATATTTTAGTAGGAAAAAAAATCATCAGACACATGTTCTTGTACTTCTTGAGTTGATCTAGTCCTGGATATTTCAGGAGCGCTAACTACGCAGAGACAGAATGACAGAGAGTTGCACAGAGAACACACAAGTCAGGATCACACCAGTGACACCAATACCAGTCAGTGCCCTATTTTAAAAACAGGAGTGTGTTGCCAGTGTGTTAGGCTGGTCACTTTGTGACACCCTAACTATTGCCCCACCCCCTTTGCTAAAGTGTGAAGAATAAAAGGCCTGCAGTGGTGAGCCCAGGAAGGAGGGACTTGCAGAGTGGCAAGGAAGGGGAGTTCCAGGGCAGCGGGCGAGCAGAGCAGAGGCTACTGATGAAGAAGCAAAGGGCCGGAGCACGCTGAAGGTGTGAGGGGCACAGCCTGGCAGCACAGCCAGAGGGGACAATGAAACGCTGAGTCTCACCAAGACAGAAAAATACTTCCCAGCCTCTGTCTCCAGTTCCCAGCAGGGGGTAGACAAATATGTGTGTGGCGTGCTGGGGCCACATCATGGCAGGTTCCGTTGCTGTGGAGTTTCCTTCCCTAGCTAGGAGTCTTGTGGGGGGAACAACACCGGCGGAACCACTGATCCCACCATATCCTCTCCTTCCTGTCTTCACAGCCGCAGATGCTGAGCGAGCGCCCACAATATACCAGGCGAGGGGCAGGAACAAGGGAGATCTCTGGCTCTACAAGTGCCTTCTTTGGGCTGAGAGCTAAGAAGGTGAAAGAGACTCCGTTGCACAAGTCCCAGATGCTGTGTTAGACCCAGACAGGGCCACATACTGTGCACATCTCCAGAGAATAAGACTGTACCTATACTTTCAGTATACTCACCCCCATAACAGGACCCCATGTGAATGTGGAATCCTGGGAGCTGAATTCTGGCCCAAACTTACTACTGGAGTCAAGAGGACTAGGAAGTGAAATATGGGACCAAGATTCATAGGAAAGGGAAAACCAGTAGGAAAGTGTGCCTAGAGTTGGCCAGCCTTGTTATGCTGCAGCTACATGTCTCCAAAGAGGGAGTAGACACTTGCCTCGTGGCTGTGGTTGTCAAGAGTTCTCTGATGAATTCTAAGCCTCTCCTTGTCTCCTCTCTTCTGTTTTAATGCAGTACTCCTTATATCTTTCTTGGGCCACTCCCTGAGGTCCCCAAACTGAGATCTGCCCAGACCACTTCCTACTCTCTGCAGTGCTCTCTTTCCAAATGGCGATTCTGCCTGTGGTATTTCACTCTTATACCTTTCAGCTATCTGCAGAGAAGACTCTGGCCCTTTGGGAGTTAAGTGTCATCCTCCTCGGAGCCACACTGACCCACTTTGAGCAGGTCACACATGGTGCCCAAGTCACTGGCCACGCCATGTGTGCCACCCAGAGCCTCCATGTTCAGGCCATTCACCTGATTCCTCCTCAGCTGGTTCCCCAGGTGGCCCTGTGAGTTGTCACTGGGAGAACTTCTGCTTACACTCACCTCAGTGCTATTCAGACAAGTCAGGTTTGTTTCCTCTTTATTCCCCCACCAAACTTAGAGTCCTTCAATGGCAGTCTGTGCTTTGCGTATCTGTGTTCATACCTGTCCTACAATAGCTGGCCTGTCACGGGGGTTCAGGATAAGCTTGGAAATGAGAAAAAAGCAATACAGGTAACTATCCTGCGGCACGTTCCCTCTTTTGATGACTCCAAGTCTGTCTTTTCAGTGGACACATTCAGCTGCAGTCACACGCGTCCCTAGATTCCCTCTGAGTCCACATGGAGAGGTCACTGAGATGAACAAGCCTTGGAAACCCTTGACTGTTGATTTGTACAGTGACCTTTGGCCTGTTCATCACCCCCAGCTGATAATAAATTGGTAACCAACTTGCATTTGAAAAGGAAGCCTTCATGTCTTGCACGGTCCCCTGAACACAGGTCAGAGCTGGTTTGATTTGGTCTTTTCCACTCTGTACAACAAAGCTGACATCTGCTAATCTCTGGCTCAAGGAAGCTACTGTAACGCTGAAGTCCGCAGAAGTGGGCCTGGGCAGCGCAGGCCCTGGGACGACCCTTTGTCTCTTTCCCTTCCTCTCCCCTCTCCACTCACTCCTTCTCTCCTCTGGCCTGTGGTGTGTGCTCATCACTGCGAAGATCTGTTTCTGTCCATCTGAAGCCCTGCCTGTCCCTGTGGACTCCCCCATGTCACTGAACATGGAAAAAGTCTTCTCGTGGCTTCTCTAAGTCTTATTCTTGAGAGAAGTGGTAAGGCTGGCCTGCTTCTCCTCCTCACTTGGATTGTCTGTCCACAGATCGGCTCAAATGCCCTGAAGTCACTCTCAATCGTGTCATTTCAAATGGGGGGGAGTAGGGGTGGGGGTGTGGGGGTGGGGGGGAGGGATCGCTGTGATCTTGAAATCTCCACAAGGAGAACATTTATAAGTAGGAGCATCATCTCTCAACCAACCAAGATGGCGTAGAGTCAGCTCTGGTTCCTGTCTCTATCCTGCCTCCTTCCCAAGCCATGGCTCCAGCCTGGCTTAGACTGAGTCCTGGGCACCCTGCTCCATGATGTTCCCTTGGACCTGTGTTTGAATCGGCATATCTGACTGCGGTCCACAAGCAGGCTGGATGCTTGTCCTCCGTTTCCCGGAACCCAGGCTGACTCGGGGTAGTGGTGTGGCTTATTGTTGGGCCTGCTAAAAGGGAGAGCCAGTGTGGAGTAGGAGGTGGGGTAGTGACGGGAGCTGAGCTAGAGCAGGTGGCGGAAGGTCCACACAGAGCTTCCAGGAGGAGCTGAGCAGTCGGAGCCCTTAGGAAGAGGAGTGAGACTTTGGGCACGGTGGAACCACAGGGCTTGGGCAGAGACTATCCCTCTGGCTTATGTAGAATGCAGCAGAGCTTCCCAGTTTACCTGTTTACAAGGTCAGACCTCACTAGGAGCCAGGGCCACAGGATTTCCTGATCCACACTCTTCAGCCTAGTTGCCACAACAGGCAAAAAGAAAGTCAGTTTCACAGTCTGACAGCTGTCAATGATCTCTCTTGCCACCTGTGTCCATTTGCTTGTGTTGTGTCCCTACTAAATAGTTGTCTAGCTTTGTTGCGGGGGACTGAGGGAGATGCTAACACCCTGCATTTGGATGGCGCCCACAGGCCCGTGTGCTTATGGCTTAGTACCAGGTGGCATTACTCAAAGATGGTCGAAGCTTCCCAGGGGCATTTAGCAAGAGATCTTAGAACACTGGGCACGCATGTTCTCCACTGCAGGCCATGGAGCCCTCATCCCACCTCTGCCTGGTGTTCATAGCCATAAGACGAACAGTTAGCTGTGCCACAAGCTTCCGCCTTCTGCCTTAGGCTCAAAGCAATGGACCAAATGGTCAAAAGCTAAAGATCCCAAAGTCGTGAGTCAAAGAAAACTTTTGTTTTATAATGAGCTGATTATCTCAAGGTTTTTGCTATTGTAACAGAAAGCTGACTAACATCCCTCATGTCATCTATTACTCTAAGGAGATAGAGTAGGCACATGTATGTAGAGTGTGTGTGTGTGTGTGTGTGTGTGTGTGTGTATACACATGCACGTCCAACATCTCTCATCAAACCCAGAGCTCATCGGTGTTTGTTCTCATTAACCACTTTACTCAGCGGATCACGAAGACTGGAGGGTCAGGCTGACCACTGCGCCTACCTGGTGAGTGCTGGGATCTAAGCTCCGGTCTGAACACTTGCACACAAGCACTTATCCACCCAGCATCTCCCCAGCCCATGAAGCCTGCTAAATTGGAAAGGCTGAGCTTTGAGAGAACTTCTACTTGTGATAGTTTTTGGTAAAAGAGAGCTTTCCAAAGAAAGTCATCTCATATCTGACTTGCATGTTGGATGGCTGGGACACTGGCAATGCCTTCCACGTGGGCTACTTCTGCGATGTGCCATATGAAAGGTGCTCCCTTCCGATGTGCCATATGAAAGGTGCTCCCTTCCGATGTGCCATATGAAAGGTGCTCCCTTCCGATGTGCCATATGAAAGGTGCTCCCTTCCGTCTCATGGCCACCCTACTTTCTTCTTTGGGAATTGGGGCAGCTGCAGTGTGAGGCAGGAGACTCCCTAGGACTGTAAACCATGGCCCTCTGGGTTCTAATGGTCTATATGGTGAAGGAGACCAGAGTGGAGCTGCCGTGCTGACGGCTGAGGCTGGAGTGGGGCTCGAACCCCCGGCCACTCCAGGGTTATTCCTTCAGCCGCTTCCTGTGGGCGGCATGTGGGACAGCTTCTCCAGCAGTGTAGACACTTCTGGCGGGCCAGTCCAGTGTTTGCTTCCCTTCTGCTGCTTCCTCTTCTCCCCAGGCACCCAAGGCAGTGCTGCCTCCTGTCCTCTCTCGGTTATTTATAGACTGTGCCCTGTCGCCCTTCGAGGGCCTAGAGAACCCACTCTAGCTGGAGAAAGGACTGGGGTTCACCAATGAGAAATTTCAGGGCTTCAACACTAGAAGTGCCTTTCATGGGTTTACAGCACTTTCCCTGCCTGGCCCTGTGAAGAGGAATTCCAAAGGAGGCCTGGAATCCAGAAAGCTGAGCAGGAATGCTGCAGGAAACACAGAAGGCATGATGGGAAAACAGAAAGGAGGGAGTGGACTTCCGGGGCTGAGGGCAGGCAGGACATTTGATCAGGTCAGGGAAGGGTGATAGGAGCTCGCTGAGGGAGGCCTTTGCGTGTGGCACTGGTAGGAACCCCGGGGGCCGACCCGATCCTTGGGCTTCCCATGTTGATGCTTTCGTGCCTTAGCTCCTGTTACTTTGTGGGCTTCTGAGTCGAAGGAGTTCACTTGAGCATCGTTTACTCCTCGGTTTGCACAAATCTCCAAAGCCAAATCAGATGTTTCTTGGCAAAGTAGGACAGTCAGGATTGTGTCAACTGCTCCTTCTCTGGGAACTATCTGCTTCTTAAATCATTTTATGCTAAAAATAAAACATCTCTCATAAATTTTGGGGAAATCCTCCTACACTGGGAACAAAGATTCTTCTCAACACCAGGAGTTATTATTGCCCAGGGGTCATAGGGACGAACATCAGGTCTGCAAAGCCAAGACATGAGCAAGGCCTCACAGGATGTGTCCCGAGGCTTCTTAAGGACATCTTTCTGATAGTCCATGGAGCCCAGCACAGCAGTGAAAACAGCTGAGCCAGCCCTGACATGTGTCCCCCAAGTAGTACGAGGGCTTGTTCCACAGCTGGCGCCAAACCAGAGCTGACTGAACAGCCCCAGAAATTTTAGTCAGAGCCATTAAAAATCATAAGCAAGGCATCTGTCACACTGCTGTTGCCAAGGTCACACAGCAGTGTGAGGAACCCAAAGAGAATCTTATGACATCCAGCCTGGGACAGGCATCATGTGCAGCCCTGCCTGGGGGCCAGCAGGCCCTAGCCATGCACTTGTGATGAGAAGTCTGAGCTCATTTAGGGACAGCCAGGAAAGACAGAAGGAAACGAATGGTCTTAGGGCTGAAACCTGAAGATTTTGAAACAAGTTTTACAAGAATCACACCCTTATTATCAGGAAGGTCCATCCAAAGTCTGGGCGTGGACAGAAGTGAGCTGGTTTTAAAGTCCTCTTGCAATGTCCTTTTAGGACACTGGCAGTTGACCTTGGATTCATGGGTAGAGTTTCTAGCTGAGAGTAATTTTGAGAACTCATAATTAAAGCGTGTGGGGAAGAAAGAAAGTGGGAAGTTAGGAAAATGAGCTGGATACACGAGGTGTCCACGCTAGATCCTCCGCCGTCAGTGAGTGGCCTGGAGATCTGCCCATTCCCGCTGTGTTCTATCCTGCTTATAAACAGGATTAAAACAGTTCATTCTTAGGGTTTCTGTGAAGTTCAAATAGGGCAGGGAAAGTGAGGGACCCCAGGAGGAGGTTTCTAGTTTCTTGTGGTTTTTCTCCTCCCCGCATACAAGACAGGAAGCTGAGATTTGGAGGAGTGGGTCTCGGCACACGGGCCTCAGGGGCCTAAGCCAGGACCATCTATCTGCCTTCTTCCCTCTTTCTGTTTCCTTTCTCCTGATCTCAAGAGAGGCTCTACTCCTGGCTGAAAAGAAGCCAAGGGTGATTTTTATTCACTACAGGAGTCTCCAAGACTGTGGGTGCCAAGGACAGCCCACGGGCCTATGCTCTTCTTATTGTTCTTAAAATAGAGAAACAATTTGAGAATAGGGGAAGCCCAAATCACCTGAGTGCAGCCCCCAACCCCCACTCCTGGCTCAAGAGGCTCCATCCAAACTCTTAAGAGAAGATTTTGCATCCTTTAGTCTAGCAAATGGTGGTCAAAGCTTGCTCGTGAAGAATGAGAGTCTGGCCCTGGCTTCTTGAAATCTGGCATGGGCCTCCTCTGAGAATCTACTCTACACAGTAGGAAGAGCCATGACACACATGCTGAAACTCATCTTCCCAGGAAGTAACTCAAAAAAACAGGGAGGTGGCAAAAAGCCTCAGAGTTCCTCCTGTGGCGGGTGGAAGTGAGGCCAGCAGCTTGGGGTTCGGCCTTGCTCTGGCCTTCAGTTCCCTGAGAACATCTGCGGTTCAGCATCTGTGTCAGGTTTCTCAAGGTAAGAGATGCGTAGTGGATACAGGAGAGGGTGGTCCACCAGCTTGGAGGAAGAGCTTTGAGCATCCTGGTCACTCAGACCCTCCTCTTCCCAAGGCTAGGCTTGTCAGGGATCTCCCGCCTGGGGAGTCCGGTCCCCTTGCTGATGTTTCTGGTATCCCTTCCTTGTGACTTTTGTCTGCCCAGATCTCCAAGCTTCAGCTATTGTTTCTGTCTGGGCCATCCATGGTTCTTTACCCAAGCATAAGGAATGGAGCAATTCCCAGGACAGAATATTGGCACTTGAGGAAGTAGATTCTCAAGGTCAAACCTAACCCAGTCTTCCAGATGTGCGGGGCACAGCTCTGCCGTCAGGGCCAGCTGCTCAGGACAGGATGTCAGCAGTGATCTTGGGTGCATGGAGATTGATCCGGAGGCTTAGTCACGCCCCACTCCTCTTGATAGCGTTTCAGTGTCTGTGGTATATGTGTGCTCCTATTAGTTTCTTTGAACCCTGAATGACTGCTTCATACCTGCTACCCCATAGTCATCTAGATTTTTCAGGAAACTCTTCATTAAAAAGAACTTTCTCTGGCAGGTGGTAACAATCTTTGCAGCTCACTGTGAAGAGACACTGAAATCTCTGCCTCCTGAACCCCCCTGATGGAGCTTTTCCGTTTGCATGAGATGCATGCTCAGTGCACACTTGGGGAAGTGAGGCTTGACTCCCGCCAAGCTGCTGTGCCTGCTTGGCTCCCTGGGTAGGTTATGGGAAAAGCTGAGGAGCTGCTGGGATCAGCAGAGGGCTCCAGGTCTACACGGCCATGAACAACCCTTGGCTGTGTCTGTGCCAATGCCCACTCACGTGTCTTGAGGAGAGTGTGACTAGAGGCCCACAAGTCAATTCGGCAAAGACTGGCTTCAGGGATATGAAGGCTCCTGGTGGGATGGGGACGGGAAATGAACAGTCTTTGACTCTACACATGCACGTTGGTGAGCACCGCGCTGAGTCAGCAGACGGGGCCCTGGGCAGTCTTTCCCATATGTGTTCATTAGAATAGAAGGAGCCTCCTCACAGACACAGGACCTCCCAGGGAAGGGCTGAAACCAGCGTGAGATCTCCAAGGTGCTCCTGGAAGGTCCGTGGGAAGGCCTTGGGCGATCCTTCACCTTGGCTTCTCCCTGACCACAAACAGGTCTTAGCAAGGAGCTCTAAGCTGCCTGCTGCCCTGCAGCTGGGACCGTCCTAATCAAGGCTCTGACGCTTGTTTGGAGAACTTGGAGCTTATCTTCTGTTCAGGCACCCGAGAAAGGCCTTTACATGGCACAGCAAGTGTGTGTAGGGGGAGAAGAGGTCAAGGAAGTGGGGATGAAGGCCTGTTCTGCCATTTGTTGCCAAGGACAGGATAAGTTCTCATCTTTGGTCTGAACAGCCTTCCTGCCTGGCAGGGCATGCATGCTCTTTGCTATCTGTTAACATTTCTGAAGGAAGTCTTGGACAAAATACCTGTAATTACACATGAGATAACTTAGGTTTGACTTGGCTAGAGGTTCTCTGCCTATATAGTAGTCTGCAAAGACCTGGACTCCAGAAGATGAATTTAAGTACAGTATTTCTCCTACAAAGGGGTTGTGATTAATTGAAAAATATCAGCAACATATACCCCCATTTCATCTTGCTGTAGCGAAAACACCCGTGGGACCGGCCCCTCTAATAGGCTTTTAACTGTGTGGCATGGCACTGTGGACTCCGGGCTCAGCGCTGTACCGCAGTTATTAGCAAAACTGAGTCATTATGGTTGTTCATTAGCAAGCCCCTCGGCCCTCTCCTCCACCGGTCAACCACTGTGGGTTTCTCTGAGGATATTTTAGAGACCTCCCAGGGATGTAAGATTTACCCTGAGTTTTCATACCTTCGCCTGCAGTGTCTCATAATGCAGAAATCCCTGCTCTTTCACCCATAAGACAGTCAAGGTCAAGTGTACAATGAAGTTGGTATCTGGGGACCCAGCACCAGAAAGAATCCCAGAGTTCTGTGTGGATCAACCTGCCACCACCCATTCTCACTCGCACACGTTTCCACATAATGACTCCTGAGAACCAAGCTGACAGGTGGGGGGATGGAGGGGCCTGGGGGCATGGCCTGGCCAGCAGCAGGAAATCCTTTGAAATGTTTTCTGTCATCTTTCAAATGTCAGAACATTGTATATGATGACCATCTTCAACTTAGATGCATCAGACTATTTTAAGTTCTACACTGAGAGTTAAAACGGGAAGAGCCTGAAGGAGTTTCCTATACGCCCATGGTGCTGAGCTCAGCATCTCTGGGGACCACTTCCCAGGGGACTGTGGTCCCTGAGGACAACGGCTAGCTCTCAGCTATGCTGTTGTTCTTCTCTGTGGAGAGCAGCTCACAGCCTCAGAGGCGAACAACGAATCCTTCCTGAGATGGTATAGACGGTGACTCAGGACTTAACCTGCTCCAGTCAGCTTAGGTTAAAGAGGGAACTCTACTTGACAGGCTGTGTTGAGGCAGGGGCTGCTGATTTTGTTGATTGACTAAGATCCTAAGGGCCTGTTTCCAGGGCACAGACCAAGATGGTCTACTGCAAGACCCTCTTTCCAGAGGCTTCATCTGTCTTGCTACTGAGCCCTGAGTATGAGTGTGCCATGGTGGCTTCCAGAACCAGGGATGCACCCAGGGTGTGGCAGGTGCCTTTCACACTCACAGAAGCCAGTGGTTACACGAACCCCCTAGAGATTTTGCATCTGCCTTTCGGCAATATTGAATCCCTTAGAATCTAAGCACCTTTGGTTAACCGTGTTGTGATGGTGAATAACATGGGTGTTTATACATTCTCTTAAGTCATAGCCAGCACTGGAGGGCAGCTAACATAATACAAACAGACCAAAGCAGACTTCTGAGTAGCAAGCTCACCACAGTGTTTTCTCTTGTCCTTTTGGCCAAAGCAGTATAAGTAAGCCATTGGGTACCATGTAAAAACCAATCAAAGACTCAGAGCAGCAGAGTCTGGGCTGTGGGAGAGCAGGCAGACCTCTGCCAGAACTTGAATTTGCCTGTCAATGATCGATTGTTGTTCTTGTAAAATGACTGGGCTCTGGACTTCCAGAAGAGCCTGGATTCCAGGACAGTGCCTCTGAAACTCCTGCTAAGTGGAATCTTAACTACAAAATCAGATCAATGCTACCCAGGCCCCAGGACACACAGCAATTAGTGGCCATTAATGACATCATCAGGTAGCCAGGCTCTTTCCATCAAGTGGCTACCTGTAACCAGAGGCTGTGAGGCTGGAACTCGAGAAGCCGAGATGAGGGGCTGAGGAGATACTCACAGAGGGAGGGCACGGACAAGAGCCATGGCCGAGGGGAAGGCCCCTGGCATTGCCTAACTTGAAGCCTCTCTGCTGGGCCAGGATCTATGCCCATCCGAACCCCTTTGGTTAACCCTGCTTTCCTAAGAGTTTCCGGTGCGACATTCACCCAGTTGTGTCTGGTAGAAGCAGGAAATGAGCGTTCAGGTTGGTAGGAGCCCCTTCTGGGTCCAACCTGGAGGCCGAGGCCTCAGGTGCTCCTGGGGCACTGTATGCCGCCTGGAGTTCTCTTGAGGGTCAGGTGCAGCAGGGAGCCTGTGACACAGGTTGGACTCTTCTTGACTCTGGTTGATTTTCGGTTAATATAGATTCATCCACTCTAAAGGCAAAAATCGAAGTTTTCTGACTTGTAAAGAAAGACCAAGGCAAACAGAAGGAAGGTCCGGCTCTCTAATCACCCAACGACCTGCATTTTGTAGCCAGGGATAGTAAAAAAAGACTGGGCATCCCTCTTGATCCCCCTGCCCAGGTGGGAGCCATAGGACTAGTACTGCTGCAGGCAACTAGCTCAGCCATGGGGGCGCCCGGTGACCTGGATACATGATGGTTTCCTGATGGATAGAGTGACAAGGCTGCTGGTGCCTGGGCAAGCTTGTAGCGTTTGTCCACCGGCCTCAGCCCCTCCGCGGCCCCCGCCCCAGCCCCAGCCAGGCTGAGCACAGCCGGAGCATGCGCCTTTGCGCGGCCGCGGACAGGAGGCGGTGGGGAAGCAGCACGCATCACTCGGGCCCCTGCCTGCACCCAGCCGCCAGTTGCCGGTTGCTAAGCAGTTATTGTTTCTGTGGCGATTGCAGAGGCTGTGGCTAATTGGAGAAGCCCCACTGAGCAGCAGCGGCTCTTCCGCCAAGCCTGTCTCTGCTCTTTGCATTTAAAGAGCAAACTAGGCTGCTCTCCCCAGCTCCCTCCCCCCACCGCCCCCCAAAAACCTGGTGATTTGGGAAGTATGGACTAGAATCGCTCTCCTCGCCTCCCTACCATTCCGATCCTGGTGCCTCCAAAGTCACAGTCAAACCCCTTCTGTCTCTCGGGTGGCGAGTGCCCGGACAGACCATGACCACCGCCAAGGAGCCCAGCGCCTCGGGAAAATCTGTACAGCAGCAGGATCAGGTAAGGCTGCTGGGGTGTGTGTGTGTGTGTGTGTGTGTGTGTGTGTGTGAGAGAGAGAGAGAGAGAGAGAGAGAGAGAGAGAGAGAGAGAGAGAGAGAGAGGAGAGATGTAGTCTATTCAGTGTCTGTTTGTAGCTCTAACCCCCAGGCTGGTGTGTTGGGTTAGGCCACCCTGCCCCACCCCCTCTATTTTAAAGACTACCCTGGCTTTATCAATAACTGAGAAGGAAGGTGGACTTGCCCAAGCAGCTCTGGACAAAGGCCTCTCTCTTTGGGGCTGCCTCATTTAACCCGTGTTAGTTGTGAATATTCCCAACTTCTTTGTAACTGGGGAGAAAGGACATCGCAAACATACACAGATCAGACTGATTGAGATCTGGCTGATTGCAAAGGGACTTCTTCAGTGTGGCTTGACGACAGGTCAGAAGCAAGCACACCCAGTAAAGGCTCTTCCTTCCAGTGCCCACTTTCCCTGCCCTCTTCCCCAGAGTGCCAGTGGAGACAGGGACAGGCTGTGTTCCGAGGCAGAGAGAGCACAGTGCCCAGAAGGATGAGGATGCCTGAGGCAGGCAAGCCTAGCTGAGAGCAGATCTCACCGGGCAATGGGGACGCTTAGACCGGCTTGGAGTCAGCACTACAGGAAGAGGAACTGTCCCTGCCCCAGAGGCTTCCCTCTGGCACGCTTGGAGAATGGATGCCTGAGTATGGCAGATGTTGGAGCTCTCTTACTGGACGGTCTGAAGGTTGTCTGTACCTCGGTGCTCCCGTCAACTCAGGAGGTCCCTGAAGCAGACCCTGGGAGGCTCGCTGGGCCGGGCTAGCACAGCGGCTGGTGCTGGCTCCGTTAATCCACAGCATATGAGATTTCCCTTTCCGGGCTTGGTTGTCCTTAGGTCACTTTGCCAGCATTAAGGCACAGAAAGGAAGACCTTCTAGAACTCACAGAGAGTCTCTGGGGACACTGTCACAAACTATTGGGAGACAACTTTGGATCTATGTTTATTGAGATCTCTTTGGGGGTCATCTCCCGCAAGCATAGGGAGATTTTCTGTTTTTTGTTTGTGTTTTGTTTTCTAAGGAGATCATCTTATCTCATCATGTAGAAATCTCACATACATTTTTGTTACTCTTGAGGGAGAAGATTCTGCAAAACTAGAAATTTAAGCCGTCTTCTTCAGTGTGAGCATTTGGGCAAGGGTTAATGTTCAGCTGAGCTGGACAGGTCCATGGCAGGCAGGCAAAGCAAGCCCTCCTCCTCGTAAAGATCCCGTGCAATGTCTGCTCCATAAAAATGTACTCCTACCTCAGAGTGGCATCTCGGCACCCAGTCCCCTCTCCTTATGCTTTCTTCTCCTGCCAGGCATGGCACCAAGCGCTTGTCAGGCTCTTCTGGGCGGAGGGCAGAAGTCTGAGAATGCTTTCTGCCATTCCCAGTTCTAAGCAGGGATCAGGGGCCCAGGGTGCAGCCCACTTATGCAAAAGAACTTTTCCTTGAGTCTGAGTGATTCTCTCTTATTTTTCCAGATCTTAGCATGCACAGGAATGTCAGTGGTTGGATAGGGTGTGTGTTATGTATGCTACACAAGCTCTCGGTGTGATTTTTGGACCTTTAGCCCCCCCACCCCCATTCTTGAATCAGGTGACTGGATATTGGTGTCAGCTGGAGTACAAAGGCAGCCTCAACTCTGGAGGCCGCTTTTCCTCGGGGTTGCAATCAGTAGGACCTTTCCTTCATTTTCTAGCGGCCTGTTCGTGACTCTAAGGATGTCCCAGAGCTGAGCCCATCAAGTCCGTAGAGTGGTCGAGGAGAGAGGAGAGAAAGGCAAAACTGGTGGACACCCAAGTCTCACATTTAAACATAAGGGATGGATTCACACACATGTTCACATAGCACATGCCTATACATATGCTTTTAAAATGTGTTAACAATAATCATAACTGACCCAATACACACAGACACACAGACAGACACACACACACACATATGCACAGAGAGGTAAATATGATAAAATGTGCCTTATTCCTTCATTATATGCAATTTCTTTAAGTTCCATGTAGCAGAGTGTGGTGTCTCACACCTGTGGTCACAGCATTTGGGAAACTGAGACAGGGGGATCACCACAATTCAAGACTTGCCTGGACTATAAGGTAAGACACTTTCTCAAAACTTCCCCCCAAACCAAACCAAACCAAACCAAACCAAACCAAACCAAACCAAACCAAACAGAAAACAACCAACCCAGACGGTTCCTGGTGAACACTGCAGGACTCAGCGGCTCATTTTCTGTCTCTTCTAGCCTGTAGGAGAGGCTCACAGGGAGCCACGGGAGCTGTGGGAGAAATCTGCTTCAGTTGTCCTGAGAGAGAACGTGTCCTGGCTGTGCCTTGGCTGTTGGTTTCTGTGAGGCTTATTTGGCTGTGCTTACAAACCCCTGGCTTTCTTGGAGTCATCAGAATCTGGGGACTGGTTACCTCAACACTATCTCCTAGAGAGGGCCATCTTCCCGCATGTCAGAAAGTGTGTAGGCTACCATGGTAGACAGCCTACTTCTCACTAAGCCAAGGGTGGGTTCCCTCTTCCACCTGCCCTGAAATTTGGGAGCCAGTAATGTGGATAGGAGAGAGAAGAAATAGCTTCTCTATGCTGAGAATTGGCATTAATTAATTTAACTATGGGGCAATGTATAAAATCAATTGTTTTCCATCTTTTCCCAAGTACTAGCATGATTCTCCAAGGTCTCTAAAAAGCCACTGTAAATAGGTTAGTGTGCCTAATGAGATGTTTGGAACTTTAGCATTTAAAGGGTGTCCTGAGGACAAGCTGGAATAAAAAGAGAGAGGAACTTTTAGAACACAGTTGCTCTTTCTCCTTGGAGATGCTGAATGTGTGTGTGTGTGTGTGTGTGTGTGTGTGTGTGTGCATGCATGCACACATCTGTGTCTGTCTTTTCGGGAGTATATATACATGCCATGGTATGTGTTCTGGGAGTGTACATCATGGTCTGTGGGGGTGGTATACACATGGTGTCTGTGAAGGGGTATGCACATGATGTCGTATATGTAGGAGTCAGAGATCAGGGTCTCTTGTTGACTGGTGGTTACAGGTGCTAGGATAGAGGACCATGAGCTTGCAGGCATCTGCTTCCCTGTCCCCTCCTCGCAGGGTGGTCTCGAATCACAGGTGCTTGCACGACTGCATTTGGCTTTAATATGAATCTAGGATCCAAATTCAGGTCATCGTGTTTGTATGGCAAATGCTTCACCATCGGAGCCTTCTCCCCAGCCTTAAGTCTCTCTTTAAACACAGTGTGATCTACCCAGGAATGCTTGAAAATAGCATATTTGTTAATGTGAGTGGGGTGATTTACTCAAGTGCCTTGGAGGTCCCGCAGATGGGACTGAGATGGTTGATGACACCTGAATTCCCCTTGGCTTCCTCGCATTCTCTTCCCACACAGAGGCCGAACGAGGGAGACAGAAAGGATGAGCATACTTGGATTCAAATTTAGTGAGATCTTGAGGAAAGGCTAAATCCTGCCTCAGATAATCAAATTAACATGATATTTCCACTTAAATTTTTAAAGGAACAGACTTATTTTAACATATGCTATCCCCATTTCAAATGATTTAAAATTGGAAAGCAGTAATCATTAATGCTATTCAATAAGAGAAGACAGAAGGATTCATTCTGGATTTTTCCAATGAGCCATAAAACATTTGCACAGCTATTGAACAGGGATAATATTTTAGTGATATAGATGATGTATGGATGGATGCATGACTATATTAATATATGCAGACATATATTCATAAACAGACATGCTCGATATACATGCACATGAACATGCAACCCTCATGTGTAACAAAATTACAGTTGTGAAGATCTCACAGGCTCATATCCCATATCCTTCTGGTGACAGGAATCTTTAGTGTGTGAGTTATGTGTTCCATGAAGAGACTGTCCCACAGCCTCCTCTGTGGAAATAGTTAGGCTATTTGCCAGCTTGGAGGGAGGGCTCTATGTTGAGTCTCATATAGGTGATTGAGGTCTGTTGTTAATGGTCATGGGGTGTGACCATTACTTCCTGTTGCTCCTGTGTTGTGATTAGTATAGGTCCCAGACAGCCCCGGAGTGTCTATTAACCTACTAACATGTGGGTCTCAGAGACTAGCATTGACTGGTAAACTAACTCATTTACCTCACCAGAGGAATGTCTTGGATTTCGTGATTCTAGGATTCTAATCCTAGAGCTAGCACAACAGCAGGAGCAACTGTTAAAGACACGGGGCTTCAGCTATGAGCAAGCTCGATGGCCGCCTGTGCGATGTGTGCATGACCTTCCTGCACACACACAATGTGTGCTTGGAACACAGTCTTGTTACTTCTTAGAGTACCAAGAGTCTATGGTAAGAAAATCTGGGTCTGACCATGGTAAGCGTTCAGCTTTTGTGTAATCATATTGCAGGTAAAGGCAGTTTGAGATGCCTGCATTTTATGTGTTATTAAAGTACAAAGAATTGTTGAAGGAAACCAAGAAAAGCAATATACAGTATTAAGAAGGGACAGTCTGACATACTGCAGGATCAGGGAAGGAGAGGGAGGCATTCAGAATCCAAATGCGCCTTTGGTGTCAATGATTGTCATGACCACAGTCATAGAAAGTAAATTCTACCCTGAGTAAAGTCAAACCATCTGTGGCTCTGTGGATAAGACACTGGGAAGAGCTGACTAACCCCTGGGAGCCTTGTGAGCAACCACAGCGAGGGGCCAGAGCTGTGAGGCTTTCCTGGGAGAACATGGCTGCCCCTGGATAGTTACCTTGGAGGGCACAGTGCTGGGGCTCTGTTGAAAAGGACACTGGGCAGTCTAGGTGTGCTGTGAGGAGGAAGGAGGCTGGCTACCATGTGCTGTCCTCACAGGAAGATGTTATATTCCATCAGTACATGGTGGCGAAGCAGGCAGCTGGATCACAGGCTAGGGAACTAGGTTTTGGATAGTTCTAAATATTCTAGGTCCATATCACATAGCGTGTCAAACAAGTCCACTCAGAAGGGTCACCTGGTGCACTAAATGAAAGCCCAGCTAGTAGGAGGATAGCAGGAGACCTACCTTTCGTCTTCAGATGGACTGCTGTTCTAGACTGAGTTCAAACAATGAAAATACACTGTCTAGCTTTTACCGTCACTGTGATTAAAATAGTCTGACTAAAACAGCTTGAGGAAGACACAGTCTATTCTGGGTCAGAGGTCCAGGATCCAGTCTGTCATGGTGGGAGTCAAGGCAACAGCTGCACCCACAGTCAAGGAGAGAGAGAGGAGTGCTACACTCGGCCCACTCGCTCCTCTTTGTGCAGCCCAGGATCTCTGGCCATGGAACAGCACCAGCCACAGTAGGCAGGTCTTTCCACCTCAATGAACCTATTCAAGACTATCCACTCCCCAGGAGTGTATCTCCTAGGTGATTCTAGAGCTCATCAAGTGGACAAAAATCTATAGACTTGCTGGGAAGTGCTCTGGTATAGTAAAGACATTTTACTGTATCATGCTGGTATTCTGCAAAGTCAAAGTCACCCAGTATTCCAACACTGTTGTTTGTGGGGTAACTTAGCTAAGACCAGCAAATGATACATAGAGAACTCGGGGACCCTGAGAGTCAACGAGGACTTTTCAGTGTTCTTCAGAAAGCCCAAGTGGCATGTGGGAGTACTCAAATGTGATGACTTCCTGTCATGAGAACTCTCCCTTTTCAGCACACAGGCAGTGTGTCCTTAGGGAAGAGAGTTGTACCTATGTGTGACACTTCCAGATCAGATCCAGTAGACAGGACGACTCCTATCTCCCTACTTCATTGATGAGGAGGGAGGAGTTTACTAAGAGGTCTCAGCAGACAGGGCAAAGAGGGCCAGATGCAGGGAGCTGGCCCTCTCTCACCCCCCCCCTCTGTAGTCAGGTCTCCGCCACCACCATGTCGCGCTGCAGGTAGGTGCCATTTGCTCAGACATTATTGTGCTCGCTACCATGTGTGCCCATGCCCCCAGTTCTGCTGTGTGAAAACACAAAATAGAAAGAAAACCAAGAGAGTTTTAAAAAATGCATAAGGCAATGCAATGTGTTCCTCTGAGAGACTTTTAATGGTAACATCAGGTACCATGAAACAAAGGAATAGCCAAAGGTTCTGATTTTAGGTAGACAATTTCGGCCTAGCCGCTGGAATTAAAAGATAAGGTATTTGATCATGATCTATAGCAGAAGAGTCTGTCTAGGTCTTAGCAAAGAAAACCTTAGCTCTGTAAGTCATAGGCAGGCTGTGCATGCCTGAGTACCCACGACTCAGCCCTGTGGAGCTGCAAGCAAGTGCCACAGTGCAGCTTCTGGAGCTGCTGTGGGGACTGAGCTGCAAGCCAGTCACCAGGTTCTCCCCCAAGAGAACCTCTCGGCAGGGGCAGCACCAGGAATGCCACAGGGCCCACTCTGGAGCCCAGCAGTGGCAGTACCAGTACCCAGTACTTCACCCCTGCAGTAACATCTGCTAATTCCCAGTGACGACTGATATCTTATTCCCTTACTAGTCTCTGATCAATTTTTAAGGAGATTTAACTTCCTCTGCCAGAACTTAAGCAAAGCTGCCATCCTCCATCTGAGACCTCACAAGGCTGAGCACCATCCCAAGGGGCTGGGCTGTTTCCTCTAGAACAGGGGCTCCTGGAACAGTCTATGTGTGTGCCTGTGTGTGCAGAGGTGGGAAACTAAATGAAGGTATAAATCTACTGATTGGAGAATGAAAACCACAGGTAGGCAGGGGTATTCTCAAACACCCATCCAGAAGTTCAGGTGATCTGGGACCTTTCCTTGTTGCCTTGGTGACCTGCTTTCCAGAGGGCTGGGTGGAACCACCCAACCCTGTTTTGAGCCCCATCTCCAATATTTTTAGTGTCTTTTAGAAATCTAAACTACTCGGGCTTTAAATGGTGGTCTTAACATTATAAAGAGAATTCCTTTTGCTTATTTGAAGAGGTACCATTTCTCCTCTCTGAGGCTACTGCTGTCCTGGTTTCTGCCCTGGATGTCAATGGCCTGCCCAGAGCTCTATCCATTTCTTAGGCAGATGTTGAATAAGAGGCGGAGTGGATAAATAGACACCCCGGGCAGAGAGGAGCCAGGAGGGCAGGAGTCCCGCCCGAGGTGCCCAGGGTATGTGGCTGTGAGTGGGTAGGAGCACAGAGCGGTGCCCTGCGGGTAAGGGTTCTCACCAGGCACACGGCACGTGAGCAGAAGGCAGATAGACAGGACTCTAGAAGCAGGGGAGAAGAGGGTCTATATGGACGGTCCTCCCTCCCAACCCCTCCCTCCAACCGAGCAGGAAGCGGGGTTTTCCCTGGCTGGGAAGCCAGGCCTATGGACTGAGAAGGTGTAGGGGTATGACTGTCTCACCCAGCCGTGTCTCCAGGGATCAAAAACGGACACAGGAACTAGATGTTTCTGGCTTTATCTTTTTTTTTCCTGATCTTTAGTGATGGTCTCACTGTTTATCTTGGGCTGTCTTAAATTTATGTCAATCCTTCTGCCTCAGAATCCCAAGCCACTGTGCCTGTCCAAGTTTCTGATTTTCACAGAGCTAAGTGGGGCTGAGATTTAAGAACCAAATGCCAGGTTACCTAGAGGGAACAAGGTGTCTTAACGCACATCATGATGTGTGAGTGCCGGTGTATGTGTGCATGTGTCTGCGTATGTCTTTAAATAACCCAAGAGAAATGCTTAGCAAAGCTCATAACGGAATTTCTGGGTCTGGTTTTGACAAAGTCACCCTGCGCTCTCTAGCTCTGAGGCTTAAGTGTATGGTGGAAGAATGAGTTTTACCATTAAAAATCACAAAGTGTCAATGTCTCAGAAGCCCCTCCTTCTGTCCTATTTGAGCTCCTTTTGACCAGGGGTCGTGGAGGGGCTGTTGGCTTTGCAATGCCAGCAGCCCTCATTGGTGGGGACTGGCAGAGCAACATGCGATGGGCGGGGCGCCGACTGCTGCTCTCAGCTCCCCCACCAGCTTCTGGGGGAACGAGGTGAGTCCAGTCTGATTCCACATTCAGGAAATTGTCATTCTTGGCATACCGTTGTGGTGGGGAAAGGCACAGATTTGGTGCAGAGTTGGCCAGGCATGCTTCAGGTCTACTTATTTAATGAGCACTTAATATGCGTGCTGATCTACTTATCTAATGAACACTTACTCTGCACACTGATACAGCCATTGTATGCATGACTCTTCTCATTCCTAGCATCTGACAGAAGCTCATGCCCATTTTAGGGTGGATTATTCTATAAAATTGTGGACTATTTGATTTTGAATCATTCTTGGGCACAGTGACATTTGGACTTTTGATTTAATAGCAGAACCCTTTCCCCAAAGGAAATCAGCCGCGACTGGTACGGGAAGTGACAGTCCTTCCCTGGTGTCCCCAGGATGCCTTTGTGGAGCTCAGAGCAGGTGGAACAGACCTAACTCCACAGTGTAGACAGAAGGTGAGGCTCAGAATGGTTGAACGCATCATGTAGTTAGTGAACTGAAGACTTAGAACACACCCACATCTCATTTTGTTTTAAGTCAAACAATTCTTAGTGAGAGGTAGTAAAAAATAATATGTTCAGTAATTAACATAAAAATTGATGTTACCTGGAAACTGCAAAACAAAGACATCAGAGATATGGGTGGATGAGGAAACCCCTATTGTTGTCTGGCATGGAGCTTGTGGAGAGTACCTGCTTAGCCTGTGGGGAGCACTGGCTCATCCCTGCCAACAGGCACAAGTAAAGCACCTATATGGGATGAGGGGGAGAAGGTATGTGCTCAACTCTGAGTAGCTGGGGCACTGCTGTGGCTCGTGGTGTCCTTAGCTCCTGGAAAGACACACGATTTCTCCTCCTTATTTTCCCTAGTCCTATGGACAATTGGGGTTCATAACAGCTTTTCATAGTCAAGTAATTATATAGTGAGATGCTTCTGAAACAAAGAAGATGGGGAGATAGAACTATAGAGTTCCTCCCGTCTCTAAAAGTAACCAAGCCCTAATAGATCGTGTATGCTTTGGGAATGTGTGGCAGGTAATTTTCTGTCTCATTTTACTTGTGAACAACTTCATGAATGGTAGTTATATCACAAATGTGGGAAGATGGGCATGTGGGGGTGGGGAGGGTTCCAGGTTATCACCTGTATGGATCAGCAGGAGTGCAAGGACTGAGATGTCTGGATGCTTTACCTGTTCCCAAGTTTAAACTGAGCCACACCTATGTGGGTCATGAATGACTGGATTGCAGGTTTCTTTTGAGGGTCTTATAAGAGCCATCAACCTAACATGGATATAGCCAGAACATTGCCACCCTTTCTTTTCTACATAGAGACTGTAGGTCCCACACATCCTATGACTTCATGTTATCTAGCACCATTAGAGCATAACCTTAAGGTTCATCAGAAAAAAAAAACCACATCAAAGACCACATTGTACCCAGGCATTGCCTCTGGATGCTATGTTGGGTTCAGTGACCACACGGTACACAGGTAGTCACAAGCAGCCTTTATCTTTGAGTGCTATGGTAGGTAAGTCCATTGACCATACTATGCACAGATAGGAACTAGGCAGCCAACACCTCTGGGTGCTGTGCTAGGTCCAGTGGTAGCATGATGCTTAGGAGGGGAAGCAGCGTGGTCTGGAAGACTGACCAGGAGGAAATGCATAGGATGATGATGGATGGATTGCCACATTGGGTGATGCACAGTTAGGAATGGACGGCTAAGAGGAGCTAAACAGAGTCATGCAGAAATCTTTAATTCCTGTGTGAGAGGTGGGTGAACTTAGAGGCTTTCTCTATAGTTGCCATTGTCTAATCTAAAAGGCAAAACTAGGGCTCTGTGGATTTATGTCCCTGGCCACAACCTTGCCTAGGAGACAGCACAGGCAGCTCTGGTTTGAAGGACTGGCTGGATAGCCTAGATTGTTCCAGAAGAAACGCAGAATGATCCTGGGTGCTCCTCTGTGTCCTCCCCCTGACATGAGCTGGGGTTCTTATCTGTGTCCTCCCCCAGCAAAGAAAGTTTGACTTGTATTAAAGATTCCAAGAGTTCAGCACAGTGCCTCTGAGCTTTCTCCGGCACACAGCTATGAGCCTCTGAAGGACCCAGAACTCTCACGTTACTTGTGGAATCTCCATCCCAAGCCCAGATCCTAAAGCCTGCCCAGCTGACCTGTGTGCTAAGTGAGTTTGTAGGATGTGAGACACCTCCCTCTCTGTGCTTTCTGGTGAATGGCCCACAGTACAGAGCCCAGGTTTTATTCATGTATTCAGCCAATGAAGCATGAATCAATCAACATTCAGAGCTTAGAGAAAGCCTGATCTCTCCCCAGATGGCCACCTCCTCTAGGGTGGTTCCCCTGATGCTGGGCGCATCTGGGTTGCCCTTCCTGTTGCAGAACTATGCCAGTACCTGTTGTACACAAACCTTCCTCTGTTTCAGAAGTATCACACTTGGGACACCATCCAGACCTCATTCTGTCTTGCTGTGACTCCTGTCCACAAGGGAGCCAATGCCCTCTCTTTCAACACCTGTGAATGAACAAAAAAAAAAAAATGGGCTGACGTTAGAAAGAGCTGAGCAATGAACACTGTCATCAAAGAGCTCTGTTGACAGTCTGAGACCACATTCCAAGTCTTCTCCATGTGACAAACAAGTGATTTCCTAGGCAGGCAGGAACCACGAGGGCACTTCATTTATTCAGAGAAAATCAGATATGCATTTTGGGTTTGATTTTCTAATTCTTATGGGTAAGAAGTACCAACAGACAAGAAAGAACATAGATCACGGGTCAGGCAATGAAGAGTTCTGGGACATTTGCCCAGTGGCCTGGGTTAGAAGAGGGTTATTGGACTTACAAAATTGTTGTCTTTATGATTCTTTATATTTAGTGTGTGTATGGGTAGACTGCACATGACATAATGCATATGTGGATGTCGAAAGACAATTTGTGGGAATTCGTGTTTTCCTTCTACTGTACGCATTCTGGGAGTTGGATTCAGACTGTCCGGCTTAGTGGCAGACACATTTACCCACTGAGCCGTCTCACCAGCATTTTTTTCTATTTTTAAAGATGCATTCATTTAATTTTATATGTATGAATGTTTTGCGCACACACACACACACATATATACGTATATATATGTATATGTATATATATACATATATATGTGTGTGTGTGTGTGTATATATATATATATATATATATATATATATATATATATATTTATAAATGCTTACCTGGTGCTCCCAGAGGTCAGAAGAGGACATTGAGTTACAGGCCATTGTGTGCCACAATCAGTGCTGGAAATTGAACTCAGGTCTTCTGCAGGAGTAACAAGTGCTTTAAACCTCTGACTCAAGACTCAAAGCCCATCCCTTGTTGAACTCTTTAATGAGGGGAGGTGAGTTCAAGAGGGATTTCAGATTGAGACTTACAGATTCCAGCAGGAAAAGAATGCAAATAAATGAAGGAGCTAGTGCTCAGGAGTCTGGTTTCCACTCCAGCTGTGTGGCACCAGGTAGCCACTGTGCTGACAAGAGGAGGGGATATGGGGCTGAGCTGGATGTAGGATGAGTTCTGCTCTGACCACAAGAGCTGGCTTCCCGTGCAGTGCTGGACTTAGAGTTGAACAAAACAAGGTGGAGTAGTGTGCAACCTGTGCCTGTCACTGGGGTGGCTGGAGGCCAGGGCTGAGGTACTGGCAACTTAGCTGTGGTGTGCTGAGTATCAGCAGGGCTG
This sequence comes from Apodemus agrarius, assembly GCA_964023405.1. Taxonomy (NCBI): domain Eukaryota; kingdom Metazoa; phylum Chordata; class Mammalia; order Rodentia; family Muridae; genus Apodemus; species Apodemus agrarius. The sequence continues at coordinate 4,111,486 of OZ030006.1, read as the reverse complement.
TTGAAGCTTGCCCTGCTCAGGTCTGGGCACTACTGCTGTGATCCTGCACTGCTGAGAACAAGACAGCATCAGTATTGTGTGCTCAGCAAAGTCTCACTGTGGGGCTAGGGTTTAGATTGCCTGATTTAAATTCTTTTTTTTATTCAATATATTTTAATATACATTTCAAATGATTTCCCCTTACCTGGCTCCCCACTCCCTGAAAGTCCCATAAGCCCTTTTCCCTCCCCCTGTCCCCCCATCCACCCCTTCCCACTTCCCTGTTCTGGTATTCTCCTACACTGCTGCACTGAGCCTTTCCAGAACCAGGGGACACTCCTTCCTTCTTAGACATCATTTGGTATGTGGATTGTGTCTTGGGTATTCCAAGATTCTAGTCTAATATCTGCTTATCAGTAAGTGCATACCATAGGTGTTCTTTTGAGACTGGGTTACCTCACTTAGGATGATGTTCTCCAGCTCCATCCATCTGTCTAAGAATTTCATGCATTCATTGTTTCTAATGGCTGAATAGTACTTCATTGTATAAATATACCACATTTTTTTTATCCATTCCTCTGTCGAGGGACATCTGGGTTCTTTCCAGCTTCTGGCTATTATAAATAAGGTTGCTATGAACATAGTGGAGCATGTGTCTTTGTTGCATGCAGGGGAATTCTCTGGGTCTATGCCCAGGAGTGGTATAGCAGGGTCCTCCAGAAGTATCGTGCCCAGTTTTCTGAGGAACCGCCAGACTGATTTCCAGAGTGGTTGTACCAGCTTGCAATCCTTAAATTCTGAAGAATTAGAGCTATTGCAGTGAGTAGATCTAAAACTAACACATTTTTATTCAATTTATTGTTTGTGTGTGTGTCTGTCTGTCTGTCTCTGTGTCTCTATGTGCATTCCTGTGTGTGTGTGTATGTGTGCATGCATGCGTGTGTGTGTCTGTGCGTTCGTGCATGTCTGTGTTTGTCTGTGTGTTTGCCTGTCTGTATGTGTCTGTGTGTGTCTGTGTGTGTGTCTGTGTGTGTGTGTGTGTGTGTGAGCATGCACACTCATGTAGGTATGAGCACACATACAGGTGGAGGCTGGAGGACAAGGCAGGTGTTACTCCTCAAGGACCACGCCCCCCTCCTAACAGGCAGAATCTCTTAGTGACTTGAAGCTCCCCAAGAAGGCTAGACTGGCTGGCTCGTGAGCCTCAGGATCCTCTTGTTTCACCTCCCCTAGCCCTAGAATTGTAAGCATGTGTTACATGCCTGACTATCTTTTTTTTTCTCTTTCTTTTTTTTTTTTTTTTTTGATTCTTGGGCTCCAACTCATGACTTTGTGCTTGCAAGACAAACACTTTCCCAACTAAACCATCTCCACAGCCCCAGAACTTTATTATTTTTCTTTAGTTTTGTTTTATTTAGTAATTATCTCTACAGAAAAATCTCTGGCTTATATGATTGTGTTGTCCTTGCTTGAACAGATAAATAATACTTCAAATGAGGAATGGTGATTGAGTTGAAAATCAGTGAGGAGAATAAAGGTCACAGTTTGCAGGGAGCCATGTGAGCGTCTGTGAACTTCCTGGGGTAGGTTGCCAGAAATGGTCTGAACCAATGAGGATCCGGGAAAGAACAGCAAAAGCCCTATGTGTGGTTTCCACTCAGAGCTTCCTTTTGTGAAAGAAACTTGAGTTTTAATTCTGTAGCTGCGTTTGGGTTGGCTTAATATCTTCCACTTTAGGACCATTACAGAGAATTTTGAGGAACTGATTTAAAATTTTCCAGAATTTTTGCAGGCCATTTGCTATTTGAGAGAAGCCTTACTTTCTGTCCAGCCTAATCAGTCTAGGACAGCACCTAAGATATCTGCCAAGATCACACATCACTCTTCCTCAGAGCGGTGAACAGGGATTGTTTTGTTTTGCTCCTAAGGATGGCTGACTGACTCTTGTCTTTCTTCCTAACCGCTTGCATGAACTGGAATGTCGGTGGTTTCCTTTCATTTTCCCAATAAGAAGTTTAATCAATTTAAAGATAATGAGATCAATCTTGGGACAGGAACCTCTGAAGCCACAAATCAATGTGTCCCTTATCTGCCACATGGCCTGGTGCTCCCCAAGAATCACATCACTGAGATCCTAGGGAGACAACTTATATCCAGGAAAACATTCCTTGGCATGTTAAGTCCCTTGGCTGTTATGACCCAAGCAGTTGAAGACATGGCAGTCGGGTTCCTGCTGTGGCAGAGCCAGAGATGGCACGTGAGGGACACCCCCCTCCTGTGAGGCAAGGCCAGAGCAGGATCTGCCCTTTGTCACTCCAGAAACGTCAAAGTTCTTCTTCGGCTCGGTAGGTAGAGGGCATTAGCCACCCAGCGTCATTGTCCCAGCCACAAGGTTAAAAGTCCTAAGTTCTCTCTCTCTCTCTCTCTCTCTCTCTCTCTCTCTCTCTCTCTCTCTCTCTGTTGTCTCTTTTTGACTCTCTGTTTCTCTGTTCCTGTCTCTGTATGTATGTGTCTCTCTGTCTCTCTGTCTATCTCTCTGCATAATGTTAACATCTAGAGTCGATCAGCCTCCTGCTTAGGATTCATGTGAGGCTCCATAGCACATCAATATATGTTAACACAAGGCCAACGTGAACTGCAGGCTTCAGTTTACAGAATGTTAGTAGCCACATAAAAGATGTAAAATCCCGAGAAGGCTGTGAAAATAGCCCATGGTTGAATACTGGTCCCAGTGCAACAAATGAACAAATAAATAAAGAAAGAGATGACTAATTTTATTATTTTTGTCATAAATTCCAGAACTGGACTGCAGTAAGCCTCTTGATTCCTGAAGTGCTTGGGCGACCACAGTGGTCACTGGCTATCCACTCACTCACACAAGTATCTCGTACACGGACTAGTGAGATGTCCTGATGTGCCAATGCCTCGGCCACCAAGCGTGAAGGCCTGAGTTCAACCCACATGTGGAATGGAAACTTGTGCAAATTGTCTCCGAACCATAGCACACACCTCCAGCATGGACACTCTCCCACATGTACAAATAAATGCACAAAATAAATAAGTAAAAGTAAAAACTGTTTTAAAAAAGAAAGAGAAAAAGCTAAATGCTGTATACAAGAGGAATCCCTAGGCAGTAAACATGATAGTCCTTGTCTTCAAGATGTTTGGAACCTAAAACACATCACATTAGCCAGATAGGTCTACTTGGGGTATTTGTACTTATGAGACTGTCACAACTATGGTGTTAACACACACACACACACACACACACACACAGGATCATACTAGAGCAGGGTCTTCATGACAAGACTTTAAATGATGTGTGTAACAACCAGCCCCGATGGCGGGGACGGGGGCGCACACACCTAAGATATACAGCTGCTGGCAGAAACCAGCGTTCTCGCAGAGAGGAATGGGCCCATTAGCCCTTCTCAAGGAAAATAAATGCAGTCACGGAGAACATTCCAATGCAGACACTCTGCCGTCCCCGCCAGTCTTCAACCCTGTGTGGAGCAGTTTAAGCACACCGAGCTGTGCGTGTTGGTGATAAAGCTGTAAGGGTGCAGCCTCCTTGCCAGATTGGCTTTTCAAAGATGGTGCTAATGGGAGGCCTTTTAGAGTTTATGTAGAGTTCTTTAAATTAGCACAGTTGCCCTAAAGCCAAAACTCTGACATCTCTGTTAAAGGGAGAGAAAAGAGAATCTTGCTTGCATGGGCTACTGAGGCGGAGGGCGGCACCGAGGGTGCAGGTGAGGATGACTTCATGCTTGGCCTCTCACCAGCCCCACCTTCTAAGGTGCTTTTGTTGCTATTGTTCCACAGAGTTACCCTTCTATCTGTGTGCACATAAGAGTTCCCCTGGGTTGGGAGTCCAGGCATGGCGACGGGCTTGCCTCTGAGCAGCCTGGGGTTGCTGCTATCTGGCGTTTGAGGCCATTCCCTTTTCTTCCCCGGTCAGGCTCCAGGTCCTGGGAGGAGTGTCATGTTCACCGTCTTTAGTTCTGTTGGATTTTGGAATAGTTCCATGCCTTTACTTCCTCATATCCTTAATATGGCAATCAGCTTTAAAACCTGAATTGGTCCAAGTGTGAAACTGGTAAAGCCCACTGATGTACAGCATGGTATGGGTGCAGGTGAGGTGAACCATTGAGCTAGTACAGAAGTCAGTCAGACAGAAAAATGTGCAGATGCGCACTCATGACACCTCCCATTGGTCCCCGTGGTCTGGAGCTTCTGATGCCCACATGGCCTCCAGAATCTGGAACTGCATGACAGCTTTCTTTGAAGGACTGGCTGGTGGAGAGTCTTCTTCCCAGGCTTCATGCCTCCGCGCCCTGCACATGACCCTAGGTAGAGTCTCATTTCCTGAACATGAATCCTGGGTCTGAGGAAGCAGAACCTTGGTTCCTGTTTAGGTGTTTACATGATCCATCATGAAGTAAATTATTCAGTCCCGCTTCTGTTCACACTGGAAACTGAAGATTTGGTGGAGTTCTTCTGACCACTGAGGTCTACACCAAGGCTGTGTTCAGTAAACACTATCAGTAATCCGAGGGAAGAGAGTTGTATTTTTGTTCTGGTTTCCTAGAGGTGTAAGCCAAGGACATGTGTTTAGCAGCTTCTGATAACAGGTATAAATTGTGTCTGTTACCTGACTGTCTTACGTGTTTGGCCGTTTTATCTTTACCAGCTGCCAAATAACAAGCATGCATCATTTTAATTGAACCTTAAGCCTGACACTTTTATTGAAAATAATGGATTTCAAGTTATTTTTCATAGATAAAGGCTATGTGAAGCTGGGTCTTCCCTACCAAAGCTTGTCAGGAGCAGGCTCGACCTTAGCAACCTTACTCCCATGCCTCAAGGAAAAAGAACACTCTAGAGATCAGGCAAATTTGGTCAAACTAACTCTCCGAAGACCTGTAATAAGATGACTTAGGGAGTGGATCAGACTGAATCGTGCACGTCTCTGTGGTGATCTTGTACCTGAATCCAGTGACACCGAGCCTTGGGCTCTCCTTATGGTGATGACACACTCTATAGTTGATATCAGACCGTCTTTCAGACCGTATACCTTTGGCCTCAGCCTCCCATGCAGCAGATGGTGCTGACACACTGCAGTGTGAAGCTTCATCCTTCAGACTGTCGTGTTGTCTTAGAGGATAAAGGTCAGAGTTACAAATCTATACTTTTGAATAACAAAGTTGCATGAATGAAACAGTGCATGCCTGAAAGACCTGGGAACTCAATCAACATCTGTGGACTGCTTCCTCTGGCTGTCAAGAGAGACTCCATCCAGATCCCCAAAGGCTCAGATTTGTACAGCGTTTATGTTTATCAAGAATATGAACTCGAGGGCTACAAGTGTCGCTTAGGTTATAGAATACTTGCAGAGTGTACTTGGCTGGGTTTTATGTCAACCTGACATAGCTACAGTCATGAGAGAGGAAGGAGCCTCAGCTGAGGAAATACCTCCATAAGATGCAGCTCTAAGACATTTTCTCAATTAGTGATCAGTTGGTGGGAGGCAGCCCATGGTAGGTGGTGCCATTCATGGGCTGGTGGTCCTGAGTTCTATAAGAATGCGAACTGAGCAAACCAGAGGAAGCAAGCCAGTAAGCAGCATCCTTCCACAGCCTTGCATCAGCCCCTGCCTCCGCGTTCCAGGCCTGCTTGAGCTCCTGTCCTGACCTCCTCCAATGATGGACTATGATCTGGAGATGTAAGCTAAACAAACCCTTTTTTCCCAGCTTGATTTTTGGTCATGGTGTTTTCATTGCAGCAACAGATATCCTAACCAAGGCACATCACATCATGTTAGGTCTCTAACACTGAATAAAGGCAGGCATGGTGTCAAGTACCCCTGATCCCAGCTCTGGGGAGATTGCCGCAGGGGTATCAGAGGTTTAAGGTTATCATCTACAGCTGCACGGCAAGTTCTTAGCTAGCCTGGGCTATGTGAAACCTTGCTTTGGGTTGAGGTTGTTTAGTTTTTGTTTGTTGAAGAATGTGAATTGTGTCTTGGCTTATTCTGTGATACTTAAACAGAATTCCTGGCAACAGGGGATAATTTTTTTGAGGGGGGGATGATTCTTTTTTTTAATTTTTTATATTCTTTGTTTACATTTAAATGTTTTTCCCTTTCCCAATCCCCCCCTCCCCATAAGTCCCATAAGCCCTCTTCCCTACGCCCATTCCCCAATCAATCCTCTCCTACTTCTCTGTTCTTGGTAACCCCCTACAATGCTGCATCAAGCCTTTCCAGGACCAGGGCCCTCTCCTTCCTTCTTCTTGGGATTGATTTGATATGTTAATTGTGTCTTGGGTATTCAGAGCTTCTGGGCTAATATCCACTTATCAGTGACTGCATTCCATGTGTGTTCTTTTGTGAATAAGTTACCTCACTTAGGATGGTATTTTCCAGTTCCAACCATTTGCTTAAGAATTTCATGAATTTGTTGTTTTTAATTGCTGAGTAGTATTCCATTGTGTAAATATACCACATTTTCTGTATCCATTCCTCCACTGAGGGACATCTGGGTTCTTTCCAGCTTCTGGCTATTATAAATAAGGTTGCTATGAACATAGTGGAGCATGTATCCTTATTGCATGCCGGGGAATCCTCTGGTCATATGCCCAAGAGTGGTAGATCCTCTGGAAGTGTCATGCCCAATTTTCTGAGGAACCGTCAGACTGATTTCAAGAGTAGTTGTACCAGCTTGCAATCCCACCAGCAGTAGAGGAGTGTTCTTCTTTCTCCACATCCTCGCCAACACCTGCTGTCTCCTGAGTTTTTTAATCTTAGCCATTCTGACTGGTGTGAGGTGAAATCTCAGGGTTGTTTTGATTTGCATTTCCCTAATGACTAATGATGTTGAACATTTCTTAAGGTGCTTCTCAGTCATGCAAATTTCTTCAGGTGGAAATTCTTTGTTTAGCTCTGTACCCCATTTTTAATAGGGTTATTTGGTTCTCTGGAGTCTAACTTCTTGAGTTCTTTGTATATATTGGATATTAGCCCTCTGTCGATGTAGGGTTGGTGAAGATCTTTTCTCAATTTGTTGGTTGCCATTTTGTCCTTTTGACAGTGTCCTGCCTTACAGAAACTTTGTAATTTTATGAGGTCCCATTTGTCAATTCTTGACCTTAGAGCATAAGCTATTGGTGTTCTCTTCAGGAAACTTTCAACAGGGGATTTTTGAAGGAGAAAATGCTTTTCAAATATTTCTAGAAATGGTGACATCCAAGGTTGAGGGCTCAGCTCTCAGGGGATTTCCTCTTCACACTGCAGCACTGGGGGAGGGGGGTCACTTGACATCTGGGAACACAGTCAACCCATAACATCGGCATGCAAGTCTATTGCTCCTTCAGACTGAGAATACAGAAACAACTTGAAGCTGACTGCTGCAGGGTCATGTAATTTGGGTGGCCGATGCATAGAAATTATACCATTTTCCCACCATGACTTTCTGTGATAGGGGTGGCTTGTTTGGTAGTAACTCATACCTTTGCTTAAGGCACGTGAGCAGTTAGGTTCTGAGAGGAAAGGTTGACGAGCCTCTGTAACCTGCAGGCACTGCTCAGTGTATCCCAGGATGACAGGCATCCTTAGAAGCGAACATGAGTGTATTTCTCTTCCTATTAGCAAGAAGTTCACAGTACCCTGGGGCAGGGGCGTCGGCACCCACTCTTCAGTGCTGCTCCCAGCGGTTTGCTTGGTGTCTGAACTCCTTGGGTAGTTGCTGGTGTCTGTACACAGATGTTTACCTCTGGGAAAAAACTGTCTAGGCTTCAGGACACATTTGAGAACTACAAGTAAATGTAATTAGAAGCTGGTCACACTGTAATCCCTGCCCTCGGGAGCCAGAGACAAGAGGACTGATTGCTGAATGTTCGGGGCCAGTCTGGTCTCCATAATGAATTCCAGGCTGGCCAGGACTGTATAGCAACACCCCGTATTAACAAAAGCATCAATAGCAAGATCAAAGAGTAAAGGCTTGGGCTACAGGTGACAGAGGAAAACAGAAATCGCTCATTGTTAGAGTGAGAAGAGGTGCCAGTTTCAAGTGCTTCTGATATATCCCAACCTGAGGCATATCCCAATTTGCATAGGACATTGCTCTATTTTGACAATTGTCCTGACTGGGGGTTTTAGCAGCAATCCTCTTTATTCTCAGGCCCCACTGGGGGACATGCTGTCATATGGCCATCCATCGTATCAACGAAGAATTAGTAACTTGATAGAAGTGGAAAATAAGATAAAATCTTCTCTGCCGCTCTCATTTGAAATCTGTTCCGATTTATTTATTTATTTATTTATTTAATTTTTGGAGGAGTGATGTTTACTCCATTTCTTAGAAGACTATTGAGAAAGAGAAGCAAAGCTTCTCTTTCCAAAGTGGAACTGAAATTTAGAACTCAGAAAATCCGTTGTCAACTCCAACAGCCACCCTTCCTGTGCTGTGACCTCGGTTTGTTGTTGTCCCATTGTGTGGCTCTGGCATGGCTTTGCTGGTCAGGAGGAAGCCGCTCTGGCCTGCTGATAATTTGCTGAAGGAATCTCATTAGCCCTGGGTGTTGCATCTGTTTTGACATAAGTGGGAATCAGAATTCCTCAGAGCTATTCCTGGCACATTAAGGGAGGAGGCCAGCTAGGGTTGACTTCCTGGAATCCTCTGTCAGAGGCAGCCTTCCCTGGCCCGTGAGCTTAGCCTAATTGGTCTCAAAACCACCTCAGCAGCCAATGACTAAAGAAGAGGTCTACAATGACTAAAGAAGTGGTCTGCACTGCTCCGTGTTCTTTCCCTGATATCACAGGGATGGTGAGACCCTAGAAGAACACGGACTACCACATGACAGGACCATGGCCCTCAAAAACCAAATGGATTTTTGAGTTCTAAATTCCACTTCCACTTTGGAAAGAAAAGCTTTGTTAGTTTCTCAACTTCCTTCGAAGACACGGAGTAAACATTACCCCACAGAAAAATAATAAATAGAAATCAGAACAAATTTCAAATGGCAGTGGCATGAAAGATTTTATCTTATTTTCAATTTCATTACTAGGAAATGGCTCATCATGGGAAGCGATGGGAGAGAGTAAGTGGGAAGGCTGTAAGCCAGAGGAACAGGAAGTTGATGGGAGATGGTGTCTTCTATATAGCACAGGAAATCTCAGCATCATGGCCACCTACACAAGGCCTAAGCAAAGACAATGTCACCTGAGATGATCATGAGGATGGAGAGTCTCTCAAGGGACCCTAGATAAGACACCACAGGAAGTTATGAATGCTGAGAAGGAGGGATCAGGCTTCCACGGGGATGAGCCCCATAAATGGCTACCCAATTCCCAGTACTCAGCCCTAATATGTATATGGATGTGGGGTATGCAGGTACAGACACATGTGTAAATGTATATATACATGTAGTAATTAAAATATAAAGAGAATGCTCTATGTCAAAAGCTTTCAAAAGCCTGTGAAGCTCCTGTCATGGAGTGTCAGGATGCAGTGGGGGACATGAACTTTCCTGGGGAGCCAGGGCTTAGCAGGGATTCCTGCCCAGTGAAGGAGGTTTCCACCACCCTGCTGTGTTCTTTTTAAGTATGGACAGTTAAATGGAAAATGGGGAGAAATGGGAGCAATTACTTTTGTGTGGATGTGGGTCTGAGAATGCTCTCTGCTGGTGTGCTCAGTTCAGTGTGAAACAGTAGGGAAGCCCTGGGAATCCTATCGATTTCGGATCCGTATCAAGGAAGCATAAAATATTAAAACAGGAAGGAGGCTCCGTGTGCTCTGAACTGAGGAGAACCAAGGCACACAGAGGTGAAGGGTTCGCCTTCCTCGGAGCCCTAAAGAGCAGGGGATATCTGGGGACCACAGTTCTGTATGTGGAAGCCCTCCTTCTTCCAGGATGTGCTACGTGGCCTTGGAAAATTCAATCCTCCTTTTGGACTCTATCCCTTTCTGAAATCTAAGCCATGGCCTCAAGCCTGCAGGTGGGCTGGGCAGCTCTGTGGGTTGCACAACCTTTAGCCTTCATGAGACCTCATTTTCAACAGATAACTTCTGCCGTGCCTTCTTTCAAGAGCATAAAAATATCCTGAGTTATGTTTGATATGAGCAGTGTGGAACCACGGTATCCTGGACATTCCTATAAAGTCAATCATTACTGATGGTCATCTCTCTGATGACCATGACATCATGTGTATGTGTGCATATGTGTGTGTGTGTGTGTGTGTGTGTATAAGTGTGTATATGTATATATGTGTATACATGTGAATGTATATGTACCTGTGTGTAAATATGTGTGCATGTGTGTGTGTATGTGTGTATCAGTGTGCATGCATGTGTGTATGTAAGTGTGTGGGTGTACATGTGTGTATATGTATGTATCTGTGCATGAATATGTGAATGTGTGTGAGTGCACATGCACACATGCATGTGTGTTTGCTGTCTCTGTAGTATGCTCTCCTCTTTCAGGTTTCTTAGTCCACAAAATGAGTAACTATTTTGGGAGGACTGGCTGGCAAGGACTCTTGCACGTCCACCCATCTGTCATTATTTTTGGGCAGAGTAGACAGTCATTGTGAGCTCAGCAGAACTTCGGAAGAGCAATATAAGGCTTTTTTTTCCTAATATTAAAAAGATAATAAGGTATTTTTCCTAGTCCCACCTGCTTGTAAGGTACAAAAAGTATCTGAAAATCATAATGAATTTCACTAACATGGCACTGAAGGTTGGACAGAGAGCTGTTACACCAGGGGAGTATGCAGCAAAGAGGAACTCACATTTTTCCATGAGTTACTGAGTTTAGGGTCCCCTGTGCCCGGGAATCCTCACTTCAGCCGAGAGGGTTCCAGGAATCTCTGAGAGGAGGGCGGAACAGGCAGAGGTGGCTGCTGACTCAAGAAGATCCAGCTGTGAGAGACGCTTACAGGGAAGAGCCTTTGGGCCTCTGTGTGTTTGGGTTTCAGTGATCTGTGCCTGTCATCTCTCAAGGTGGATGGGGGACATGCGCCTTATGGTCATTAGCATGGCAGACGTGTTCTATATAGTCAACTGTGGAAGCCATTACCTGCTGAAGAAGGGAAGATTTTGTCAGAGTCCATGCAAATCTGCCCAAAGGTAGTCTACATACCGCAGCTCTTCTGGTGCTCAGCAAACATCAGGTCTTAGGATCACAGTCTGGAATGCACATTTGTACTTGCTAATGGGGTCTCCTGCCATACTGAGATGTTTTCAGTACTGTGTATTATGTTAGAGACTGTGGCCAAAGATCACTGGAGGAAGCACAGGAAGCAACCGGAAGTGTGAACTTCATTGTGTCTTTATCTAATACGTTCAAAGTTCAATTTGCACCTGGAACATCTGGAGACTATGCAGATGCAGGTTTCCCCAAATGTGCTATGCCCACATGACCCTGCTGGACCATGGTTAGCATTTAGGTGGCAAACTTCAGTGGCCTTTGTATGTCTGCATGTACCACTTATGTCCACTGGGAAGACGCTGAATGTTTTTCACAGTATTCAGACACATGCAGTAAGACCAACAAAGTCTGGGAAGATATGTAGCTATTGATGCCTGAGTTTGGGTTGGAGAATATGCAGCATTTTTAGATTCTGGGCTTTTTCTTCAGGCAAATGAAAATAAAATAAAAATGAAGCCTTCCACAGCCAATCACCATGAATGTGTTTGCCTTAAGCACAGTGTTTGAGTTTCTTGGCCTTCTCCTGAGCACGCTGCCCCTCCAGCAGCCTGCACTGATTCGGAGACGGAATTCTGGAAATTGAGATACACATCTAGGTCTTGAGCACAGAGGAAGCACAGGCCTGTCCGTGGGTGGCCTGAGTCCAGGACATTCCTCTTCCTCACTGGAAGAGGATTCCAGGCCTTTCTCAGATGAGAGCGCTCCGGCCTCCGGAGTCACAGCAGCTGCAGTCCCTGGAGGCTGTTTGAATTATTCCACTTCAGTCATGTTTGTTTTCCTTATTACCTAGTGCCTGTCAGGAAGAGCTCCTTAATTTCATACCACTTGGGCTAAAGAGAGATGGCCCAGTTGACGCTGAGGAATCCTGTACATTTCCCAGGCTTTTGTTTAATCGATTTTTATTGTAAGATGACGTTTGGTTTCCAGGCTGCTGTCGATGTGAAAGGAAGACTCGACCCTTTTCCATCGATTCCTTGGAAACATCCCCATTTCATAGCCTCTAGTCTGGTGCTGCCCATACAGCCACATACTGACAGTTGCTCCTCAATAATTCTGTACTGAAATCATGAACAACAAGTACTATGGATTAATGCTTCACACAGCCTCAAAGCCCAACTCCCAGGCTGTATTTAGATGGTTTAAGACATTGATTTCTCTCTCTGACAACTCTGAAAATACTAGGTGCTAAAAAAAAAAAAAAATAGGCAAAGAAGCTGGTAAATCTCTCTGGCACAAATGTTGCTTGCTGTAGAGAACATTGGTGAAATATATAATTTTTCTTTTTTGTAATATATATATATATGTATGCCCAGAGGGTTGAAGATTGTTCTAGCTCCTTGTGAAAATGGGACTTAGAAAAAAATAAAACTTTATTAAACTAAAAAATCTAGTATCAGAAAAAAAGATTCAGTCTGATATTTTGGAATTAATTCAATATCTGAATTTATGCAAATTTAATTATGAGGTCCAGTCATTGTTATTGCATTGTGTTTTGCAGGGATTCCCAGCAGGCCTCTGTAATCCTCACGCCTGTAGGCTAGGCTGGAGCAGACGCGGAAGTTACTCTAGTTCATTTCCTCAATGTTGGCTCATGTGGTTAGAAATTAGCTTTGGGTTGGTTTTGCACAAACATCCTAGAGTCATTTTCCTAACTCGGCAGTGTAATTGCCCAGCAGCTCTGCTGTAGCCTTGCTAATTTACACGGCTCTGATTGCAGGCTTGTTTCCGCCTCTTCCTCACAAAGAGTTGTAGCTATGGAGTAAAGAGGGTTCTGCGCTCTTTGTACTTTGTAATTTGTCTAAATACAAGGGAAAGAAGAGAAGACCTTTGCTGAGGTTCTTTTTTGGTTGTAGCATTCAAAGTCGTGTAGCATTCTGACAGCTCCCCAGGAATATTGTTCCTATACTATTAGACACCGAACTGTTGCTCTAACAAACTGCCCTAAGGTCACCAACTTTAAAAGAATGCAGGTTAATTTTGGGCCATTGTTTCGGAAGTTTCAGTCTGCTTTGGGAATCTCAATATGGTAGAAATGCCAGGCAGAAGCAGCGGGGAAGAGGGGGGAAAAGCTACAGCTCCACAATCTCCTTCAGGGGCATAGTCTGTCTCAAAGACATAACTTCTTTCCTCTTGGCTCCATCTCTCTTTAAAATTCCTATTTGTTGGCCTGTTTGCTTATTGGAAGTAGAGAGGAGCGCAAGCCTGGCGTGGCGTAAGTGAAGAAAGCAGAGGACAGCTTGCAGTCACTCTTCTCTTCCACCATGTAGATCCCAGGGATTGAACTCAGATCTTTGGATTTAGCAGTAAGTGCCTTTATCCACTGAACCATCTCACCAGACCCAAGCTCCACCTCTTAAAGGTGCCTCACAGTAATGCCTCATGCTAAGAGCAAAGCCTTCAACACATGTAAAGAGCATGCCATCATACATATCATACGTCTTAAAACGAAAAGTTTGTAATGGATGAAGGAAGTTTAATGCCAAGGTGCTAAAGAGAGATGATATTGATGTTCTCAGCAACAGCAGACCCAAATGCTTAAGCACCTCAATGTCTAACTTAGAGTTTAGAAGTCTCCTAGGTCACCCTCACCACTTGCATACATGTGCTTAGGAGTTCAGGGTCCTTCTGCCTACAGTCACACTCAGTGATTTGGTAGATGTCATAGGAAGGCTCGGAAGATTCCTGGGCATCTGTTCAGCTGTCGTTGTCTGTTGGAATTGTAGACAGCAGTGGCTCTTCAGGACATCAAATGCTTTGGGGGCAGAAATTGGCTAATCCTGAACTGGAAATGGAGTAAAAGCTTTGAAGATTACTTATCAGTAATTCACAGAGCTGTGGGAACAAGTCTTTCTGTGACACCCAGGGCTGTGGTATTACATGGTATACGATGTGTAAGTCATAGCAGCACTGACCCATCTTACTTGGCCTTTGATAAAGGGTGTTCTTTTTTACTTTTGTGTTTAGCCATAATTCCATTTCAGACTTGGATTATAGGCTAAAAGTCATTTGTTAGCTAATCTTGTTGAAGCTCTGAGTAACATATACTAGTGGAAAGTCCTTTCTGGATCTTTGTCACCATATACCCTCCTGTATTGTCTCTGGCATACATTGTCATGAAATTCTGTATCTTCAAAAGAGACCTAGTATAATTTCTCTTCAGATCTTCGCTGTGTTGAATGGGATATTGGTGGAATTTAATGCTAGGATGGTATTAAATTTTCAAATGACAGCATTCTACTTCCCATTATTAAAATGTAGGACATAGTCATGGTGCTTTCAGAACACAACAAACAAGAGTTCATTATACCATCTCTTACATATAAAATTCTACATATTTATTCATTGTGATAGGTAAAGTAGGCAGTCCCGTATCTGCAGAATCATGGAAACTATGCTCAAAGGAAAACAGTTAAGGGTCTATGGAAATCTTCCCTTATTAACTAATTAGCTATAAAGTTTAAAACAGTCTGCCCAGGATGTACATGGCCAGGTAATGCAACCCTGAAGCCTAAGCTGACTGTTGGAACGCCTGCTAGCCTTAGGGCTTCAGAGCAGTGGAGGGAGAGCTGGAAGCACCCACAGTTCCTTTGTTGCCAGAGAGTAGGGGTCAGCACCTCTGCAACCTCACCCTGTGCCTCAAACTTGACTTAAGGCCTGGGTGTGGACCTCGGCCTGGGTTTGGGGAGGGGCTTGGAAGCTGGTGTTTCTCCACAGTGTGATGAGCTGCATGAACGTTTTCATGCATCGGTGGTGGGGCCTGGAGAAACTGCTGAGGCAGGGAAGCTGAGGAAGAATTGCGAGAGCCAGAGAGAGAGGCGTATACTGAGGGGACATGCACAGAGGTTCCCAGGAGAGGCACCGGTGACTAGAGTGTCCACGAAGGATGGTACGGGCAGGCTGATGGCGCTGCTTCAGTTTGTGTCCTCAGGATAGACCAGTTGACTTTGGAAGCCCTGCCCCTCTTTCTGTGTGAATACTGGGGAGGTATCCAGAGATGGGTCAGGATGCCAGCTCTTGGTGAGAGCTGATCATTGGAGCTTGGTGACATAAAACTTTTAACCAGAGTGGGCCTCAGAGGAGAGGAAGTCTGATAAACTTTGGCACATCTTCCAGAGTACCAGAAGAAGGAGGTCCAGGCTTCCCACGTACACTGGGTCAGCTGGGGATGGGGAAGGAAGCCTCAACTGAGGCCATGTAACTAACATGGTAAAGACACACAGCCATGTAAAGAAATGTCTGAGAAGATAAATCAACTTCCGAGATTACATTGAGTTCTCTTCCTTTACATTTTTCACTTTTTGGCCCCAGGCATTTCTCCGTATTTTAAGACATAAAGATGGGGCGACTAAGTGTCTGCCTAGTTTCCTTTCTGTTACTGTGATTAAAACAAACAAATGGAGGAACAGGATGCATGTGGCTCACAATCCCAGGTTATAGTCCAAAGCGCAACAGAGACGAGACAAGAACTTAGAGCATCCCTTCAACAGAGAATGGTCACATGACCCCAGCTGCGGTCTCAGTCCACACTCAGCGAGCTGTGACTGTCTAGTTCTAAACTTGGGGCCACACATTCGCAGATGCTTTTGATCCACTGCCGAGACTTACTTTTTCCATATGCCACTTGCCAGGGAACACTCTGCCCTGTGGTAATTCCACTGAACAATGGGTGACCGGTCTCAACTCAGTGAAAACTCAAAACTAAGGAAAGCAGGCAAGGGACAGAGAGAAGTGGCATTAGATGTTGCACAAGTCCTTGCTCCGTTACACAGCCTCTCTCAAAGAACGGACCCTCACCTGCTGCCACTTGGAGGGATAGAGCTGTCAACATTATTTCTAAGCTCCATCAGAGATGTCACTTTAAAAATGGGTCTAAGATACTTGGCTCGCAGGTTGAGTTTTTTATCCATATATGTAGAACAGTCACCTCCAGCATGCCTCAGAAAGCAGGGCGGAGAAGGACAGCAAGGCATCTCTGATGGGCTTGGGAGTCATCCCTCCACCCACGGGCAGCGAAGGCGAGCTCCTGCGTCCTTCCTAGTCTGGCCCCAGGTGTCTTCCCACATGCACCTTTCTGCTGCTGCCACTTGTCCCATGGCTTCTACCCCATGTTTCTGTAGTATAATATTAACATGCATGCTTTAAACAACAGAAATGGATTCAATCCCTTGATAATGCCATATTTAATACATCCCAGAACACATCCTGAAACCTAGGGATCTGGGCTGATCTGGCCTGAACTGATTTGAGGTGTGTGAGCAATAAGGGAAAGTATGTCGACAAGAGGAATGTTTAGGAGGAATCTCTACCTACCATCTTGTACCTTTGCAGAATCAGGTATACGTATTTAAAATCAGAATCTTTATAAAAGGGGACATGCTTACTGAGCTAAGGCCTACCTAATCCAAGCCCTTAAATCAAAACAGAGAAGCACCCAAACTCCCTTCTCCAGCCCTGTAAATGGACAGTTCAGACAGTAACTGGAGCCCTTGGGTGTGTCCACTTCTGGCATCGGGTGTCAATCTCAATGGTGCCTTCCTTTCTGATCCTCACTATTGCGTCACTTTGAATAGTTTCTGTGCTACTTTGCAAATCTGTGTGAACCTTTATTTCATTCTTGAATAAGATGCCAAGAGCCTGGAGGCATCTGGCCCCAAAAGACCCCAACCACCAGTAACAGTAGCTGCTCAGTAAATACCAAGTGCAGCAGCTGCTGCGATCAGACCTTGTCTGCAGGGTCACAAATGCAGCGGCACACGGTCCTCATACCTGCCGAGCTGGTTTCTGCCTCAGAGCACAGCAGCCGTGGGCATGTCGCTGCAGCTCTCGCCTGCCTGCCAAGCTTGCTCCCGCACTCCAGATGATAGGTTTGTTCCCTCAGTCCTCACATGGAGAAGCCTCCAGAGGACAGATCGATGATGCATGACGGCAGGTGAGACCCTCGAGAAGGAGAAGGTGGCAACCAGAATGATCTGAGCGGTGAACAGCGTCACACGAGAACAGCTCACGCCACACACACACACACACACACACACACACACACACACACACACGGGATAACTGCCACATAGCCGTCATGGCTCTGCCGCTGCAATGGTTCTCGACCTTCCTAAAGCCGTGACCCTTTAATGCAGCTCCTCGTGTTGTGACCACCAACTGTAAAATTATTTTTATTGTTACTTCTTAACTGTATTTTTGCTACTGTTATGAATTGTACTGTAAATATATGTGTTTTCGGATGGTTTACTCAACCCTTGTGAAAGGTTCTTTTGAGCCTCCCCCCCCCAAAGAGGTCATGACCCCCAGGTTGAGAACCACTGCTCTGATGAATGGAGATCCTAAAATCAAGGTTTCTTTGACTCAACTTACTAAAGAAGAGTCTTTCTTTTTATTTTGTTTAGTTTTATACATGAATGTAATAATCATTATTATTGGTCCACCTTTGCCCCTTACCCTCTCACTCCTTCTACCGCTCCCTACATCCCCTCCCAACTTCCCTCTCCCTTTTTAAAACCCAGAGTCGACTTAGTGCTACTAAGATATTCACTGATGGTGGGCTGTGGTCTCGATCGTGAGTGCAGCCTACAGGACCCACATCCCTAATGAAAACCGGCCCTTCTTCCCCGGCAGCCATCACTTGACAATGGCTCCTCAGCTGAGGATTGGAGCGTTACGAGCCCTTGCCCATCCCATACCTGCTGGGATTCTGGCTGATCTTGTGCAGGACTTATTCATGCACCCACAGCTTCTGTGAGGTCACATGTACAGTGTCCCTGCCACGACTGGAAAACGCTGCCCCACGGTCATCCTGCTTCTGGCTCTTGGCATCTTTCCAACCTCTTCTGCAGTGATCCCTGATTTTTACAGGGAAAAATGTGATAGACATTCCAATTCGGACTAGGTACCCCCCAGCTAATGTGAGTGTTTCTTTAATTAAAAAAAAAAAAACTGCCATTATCACACCTGAACTGTGACTACTTATATTTTCACCAAACATCAATATTTGACCAGTTATTGTTTGTATAAATGATGGTTATGATGACTTATTGAGCACAGCACACACTATTAACCTATGAACAATGTGTGGATGTGGACCATAAACTTTGACACAGAAGATCTAAGCCGTGCCATGGGAAACATTTTATGCCTTAATAAATAATTGCTGTTGTAGATAAAGAACACAAAATTTACCCAGCAGGAAAATAAATTATAACTGGACATCGAGGGCCTGGGGTGGTGCACTAGCCATACATTGGTGGCACAGCTGTGACAGTCCCCTTTAAAAGGTCTCAGATGCTCTAGAAACAAAGACTTCCTAAAGGTGCTTTACATTTCACATATAACTTGGATTGCCCACTGAGGTTTGTGGAAATGCGCCCATTCAGAAGGAGAAGCACACATTTAGATTGGGTCTTCCAACTTTAAACGATCATGAAAATCTCAGGCCAGCATGGAGATATACAACTTTAGTTCTGACACTCAGGAGGCAGAGACAAGAGGATCTCTGATTTCAAGGCCAGCCAGCTTGGTGAGCTTCGGGACAGTTAGGACTACATTAAGAAACCCTGTCTCACAAAAAAGAAAGAAGAGAGGAGGGGCGAGAAGAAGAGGGAGATGAGATGGGGACGGAGACAGACAAAGACAGAGAGAAACAGAGAGAGAGAGACAGAGACATAGAAGACAGAGACCGAGAGAGACTTCCATAGGTGTGCTTGAGTTTTAGTTTGTAGTCTAGTTGACAGCCAAAATTAACTCTCTAGATGGTTTGTGGTGATACTGGTCATTGGTCGGGGTTTCTGTGAGACAGGACAGAGTGGAATGTCTCCTCTTGTCTCCAGTGGCTCAGATGAAGGCCCATGCCTGCATGCTCCCAGAAAAGAAAGCGAAATGAGGAAACCTCATAGTGTATATGCTCTACGTAAAGGATCTTGTACCCATGCTCTGGAGTTGGCACTTGGTATTGAATCAGAGATGTCGAATGTCTGGTCTAAGACTGTTCTGGAGGGCTCTTTACCTGCCTTGTTTCATTGGCAAGTGTAGACCAAGAGGCCAAGGCAGTAAGTACTGCAGTGCTTGAGGAAGGGAGGTTAGGGCACCCATGGGTGCTGTTGTGGGGCACTGATGCTCACAGCTAGAATGCTCTCAGTTGGGACTCTTAGTGAGCCCAGTCCCCAGGCCCCTCAATAGCTGCTGGATGTAACCTGCACTCACACCATGGGGGTGTATCTAGGTAGAGTCTACAATAGCTCTAAGATGTACATGATGCATACTGAATGCATGGCTATTCTGAATTATGGGGATCGCCACCATGCACCACAAAAGACAAAGATGAGTTGGAGAAGAGAGGCTGGTGCAGAGCTAAGGGGGAAAGATGAGGACAGAAGGGAACCGGGAGGGGGTAACGTGCTTGACGATGGACTGTTGCATGCAGAGTGGGACCATCAGCCTGTGCAGTGTGGGACATGCTCTGCCATCTGTCATTGGATAGAAGAGAAGGTACCTGTGCCTCTGGATATGGAGTCTGCAGGCTGGAAGTCTTGTTTGCTGCTGGGAATGTAATACTGCTGATCAAAAAGAGGTAGATAGAGATCAAGCAATCTCAACTCCCCCCCCCCACTGGGTATCCCAGGAATGAAAACACTGCTCCTGGAGCTCTAGACTCCGAGCCCTCCTCATTACTCTGCTAAATGTATGCTAATTGTTATAGGGGACAAAGCAAGAGAGCCAGGCTTCAAGTGATGTCCAGCTGCACTGCTAATATGCTAGCCTCACTG
The DNA here is from genome assembly GCA_964023405.1 of Apodemus agrarius. NCBI lineage: Eukaryota > Metazoa > Chordata > Mammalia > Rodentia > Muridae > Apodemus > Apodemus agrarius. The sequence goes on along the minus strand of OZ030006.1, from coordinate 4,091,531 downwards.
TCCTGTAGACAGAACCCTACCGACAAGCTGCCAAGCCAGGGTGGCACCCACATATATCTGCGTGTGACTTCTATTAACCTCTCCTACATTACTTTTATTAATTGTGAAAATATCAAGTTAAAATAAAACCAAATAAGCCAAACTAGTGCTGGATACTTTCCTGAAGGACTTGGAGTCAACACATCACAAAGACACATGCACATTGTGTTACTACATCTTATTTTATAACAGCTAAGTTATAGAACCAATCTAGATGTCCATCAACCAAGGTGTGATGGAGAAAAATGTAAGGTACTTGTCTATCATCTGTCTGTATATCCATCCATCTTTTATCTATCATTTAATTGCACAATGCACGCATACACACTCACACACTCACAATGGGATCTTATTCAGCATAAAGAAGAACTAAATTGCACTGGAGAGGTAGTTCAGCAGTTAAGGGGACTTGCTGTTCCTGCAGAGGGGGGCTGGGTCCAACCTCCAACACTCACATTAGGCTGCTCACACTTGTCTGTAGGAATTCCAGTTCCGGAGGCTCCCAGGCTCTCGTGTGGCCTTTACAGGCACCATATGTAGCTCGGGTACAGATGAGCAAGCACCATAGGCATGTATAATAAAAACAAAACGTTTTAAATGAACAAAATTATTTTGTTTGTACACAAATGGATACAGCTATAAATTATCATACTAAGCAAGTTAAGTCAGATTCAAAAATATGTGCGTCCTCCAATTTGTAGATCCTAGAGTTCATAAAATCACACATTTATCTATGGCAGGAAAGTAGAAGCGAAGTTGTCTATGGAAGCAAAGGGACCAAGGGCATGTGCGTGTGGAATGGTGGAGGAGGAGAGACAGGGATATCGTGTCCCATCATATGCTTGTGTGAAAATGTCCTCATAAAATCAGTAACATCAAACATAAGCCAATAAAAATAAAGATAACCACTGGGTGTGATGGTATGTACCTATATTCCCAGCACTCAGAAGGCAGAGGCAGGGGAATCATAGACTGAGACCACCCTGGGCAGCAGAGTGAAGCCAACTCAAAAAAAAATAAAAATAAAAAACTCAAAAGGCAAAAACACCCAGAGACAGGTTTGCTCTGCAAGGTGTTGATCTTCGGTGCTGTGGTGAGAAGAACCTGTGGCAGTCTTTAGAGTAACAGTCCCTTAGAGAGTGACATATACCCAGTCTGAGGGTCCAGGAAGCCTGTCCTCTAGTGTAGTAACCAGTATTAGCTGAGCACGGTCCAGGCAGGGGATGCCTCCTTACCACCCTCAGACCCAACTGTGGAATGGACGAAAGCTGATGTCAATGCCATCCTATCAGGCCAGAGCTCAGGCGGCTCTGGGAAGCCCCTCCATTTATTCACCTGTTGACTGTCACAGGTCACCAAGGACCCTCAGGCAGGCTCATCACCCATGCTCAGGAGAGTCCTGGAGCCTTTCCCAAGGTGTCAAGGATGAGATGGGTGACCTCCTCCAGCACGTTACACTGCAGTGAGGACCGATGCCAGCAGGGAAGCAAGTGATTGTGAGGAGCACACCTGCTGTGCTTACCATGCTGCTCAGAAGGCTCCGTTGATTAGGGAACCCCATCTCTATGATCCTGGGCCACCCGGAGCCCTAGCCTTCTCTGTAGTCACTCCATCTTAAAAAGTCTGTACTGTGTCATTCATGTTTTAGTTTTAGAAGAGTAGGTTTATTAAGTATTTGGCAAGCAAAACTAATATAATAAATAAGAAGGTAGATAGCAAAATCTTGTCTAAAGTAACCCAACTGAGAGAGCTACAAAGAGGTGACATCATTAAGGCAGGCTTGCAAGCAAGCAACAGAAATCTACTGGGCTTGAAACCCCTTGAGGACAGCCAGCTGGAGTTCCTGAGAGAGACCCAGCAGAAGAAACTGCCTCCTTAAGTGAGGCTTTCAATAAAAGAACAAGTAGAGACAGACTCATGACCTCGTCAAATTCGGCACTTACAGTATTGAGCAGAAGTGGCAGGGAAAGTTTGACAGTCAGCCAGAGTTCCCAGTGAGCTTCCCCATGCCTGACCTCCTGATGGCTAAACCTCCAGCTCTCTGTTTCCATCGTGAACATTTTTATATTGTAGGATAGACAATAGGAACATCTGTTGGCGACGGTCCACTTTCCAGAAATTCCCAAGGACTTAGCATTTTTACTTTGGGGCTATTTCCCACATCTCCACTACACAGAACTAGGGCTCTAGCCTGCCCCAGGACAGTGGGGTTTTGAGGCCATATGACACAGCCATGGTTGGGTCAGAAATGTGTGGAACAATCCCATTACAAAGCTAGCCTCTCAGGGACTCAGACAGCACATGACAATTTACCAAGACAATGATCTGCTGGGTGGCTCTGCTATAGACTGAGCTTCCTCCTGAGCACGATTGTCCTGCATCTAGGTGACATATTCCACCTGACTTTCACTGAAGTTATCTGGATTCCCATGATTTCCTTCCTCGCCAAGATGGCACACACATGGCTGGCGGAGTGGGAAGTTACTTAATGAGTTTCAAAGGGCTCCTTGAGCAGAATTTCATTTGTGTACAACTTTCCTTCCAAATGTCCATGTTCTTCCCAAGCAGGAGTGGCTCCTTTTGTCCCAGACCCCTGACCCTTGGCATCATTTGACGCCAACAGGTCTTTTCCACACAAGGGGGTGGAGTGCTGCGACCTAAGGACATGAAAGTAGGAAACTACACCTTAGGAAGAAGATGGGACTTTGTAACGCAGTGGGGAAGGAAGAAACAGAGAAACCCAAACTAGCTTGTGATGTGACAGATTTGAAATTTGAAATAGGCTGAGGAGACAACTCAGCTGTGCTGTGGCCTGCCCAGCTTTGGGATCCACATGACTGGGGTGACAGGAAACAAAGATGGCACATGTACAGAAAAGCTTAGAGCGTGTGGGCTGTGGCCTTTGCTGAAGACACACTGGCAGCCTGGGAGCGCAGAGAGGTTTTGATATGCACAGGAAGGAGGGGGAGGCGGGTTAGCAAGGCCGCTGGAGGCGAGCACTCTCTGGTTGTAGTCATCCGGGACCGGGAAGCCGGTGGTGATGTGTCCATGAACGTGCACACTCGACTAGGAGAAGGCTGCCGTTCCTGTGGACCTGACCCAGGGAGCCTTTCCTCCTTCCGTCTCTGAAGCATTTCCGTTCTTGATATGTCTGTGCTCATGTCCATAATAGACATTCTCTCAGAACTTCATCTGTACCCTATATCTTTGTCAATAAAAAGCTTGTCATACAAGCGTGAAGATCCTAGTTCAATACCCACCCACCATGTGAAAAGTCAGCTATGGGAGTTTGTGCTTGTAATCTGGACAAGGAAGTTAAGGGCGGCAAGGACAGGTCGTGCCTGGGCCTCGCTGCCCAGACAGCCTCGGTAAACAGATGAGCCTCAAGTCGGGGAAGGGCCGGTGTCAAAAGTAAGAGGTGAAGCTCCTGAGGAAGGGTGTCGGGCCCCAGGTGATTGCTGGCCTCCATATGGAGGGCCACATGTGCACAGATGCATGCAATCACACATGTACACACAAACACTTGCAAAACATAAAGTAAATAAATCTGAAATACTAAAATAGGGAAAAGAGGAAGGGTGTGGGGTCCCTCCAGCTTAGGAGTGGTCGGCAGCAGAAGAGCAGCCCACCGAGTGTGGGACCGGCTTGCAGCCCACCGGGTGTGGGACCGGCTTGCAGCCCACCGGGTGTGGGACCGGCTTGCAGCCCACCGGGTGTGGGACCGGCTTGCAGCCCACCGGGTGTGGGACCGGCTTGCTTTCTTCGGGCAGTGCTGGTCCCTACACCTGATCCTCAGGGAATCCTGAGTGTACTCTAAGCCCTCTCTCATTTCTCCCATCAACGTCAGAAATTATGACAGCATAAGTCCTACGCTGCGAACTGCATCACAGGATCCGAGCTCTTTCAGGGACAGACCCACCATTGAGGCTGGGGAGAGAAGCATCCTCTCACAGCGTCCTCTTTACCGCTTGTTCGGGGATTTGGCACCTCTCCCCTGCCTTCCTTCTGTCCGCTCTGAACATGACCTGCACGTCAATAGGAGAGGCTCCTTTGCTGCAGGGAGCAGGCACGGCCCACACTCACCCTGTACCCATTTGCTTTTCATGGAGCAGACTTTTCCCTTCCCCCAAAGCCAGCCCTTCTTTCTAAGCCACTAAACCCTGGAATGGCCGTCGAGGCCCCAGTTCTGTGCTTGCACCAGGCCGCACAGAGGGCCGGTGATTTGTTTCCTTTTAAATAAAGTACTTGGTTGTTGGGCTGTGTGGGGTTGGTCCTTGGCGGCCACTGTCACATTATAAGCATGCACAGACTGTGGAGGAAATGTGACTTAATAAAATATTCAGCTGCCTTTCTTCTTTGAGCTATATTAAGCTGTACATGTTCTGCATGGCAAATGCCACCGATTCAGAATTCACAAGGAAATGAGTGAGGCCAGAGGCCCAGGGGTGGGGGCAGGGGCCCAGGGTGGTCTATTTTCAATTGAGTAGTTGACTGGTAGGAATGTGGGGTGGGAGAGGCTGTGGCTACCGGCCCATTCCCGCCAGAGGAAGGGCTGTGAAGCCCTCTCTGGGCCCTCTGCTTATTAAATGACTTTTCCCAAGAGACCCTAGAATGGGACCACTCCCCGCAGGCTCTGAAGGCTGCTAGCTGTCAGTTGTTGGACTTGTTCTATAAAATCCCATAAAGACTGGGTGACAGTATGCTTCCTGCTTCATACAGATAGAGCAAACCTCCAGTCCCCATCTAATACTGCTTCTATCCATTCGTAGTTCACACCTATCCCCCACTGCACCCCACCCCAGCATCACTCAGGAACCTTGCAATGGGTGAGGTAAAAGAGGAGACGCCTTGGATAGAAGAGTGGAAAGTCATAAGCTCTTCATGTTGCGTCTCTTCTCCTTGCCCTGCTCTGACTGGGTCAGCAACTTGCCTGTGGGCGAAGGTAAGCACGTCAGCTCCTCTTCTGATCCGTCTTAGTGGATCAGGATTGATGTGCACAGAGCCAATAGCAACCCTGCCGGTTGGAACAGGACATGCTGTAGACTTTTAATGCTTTTTGTTTGGTGTTTCAAAAATTATTTTGTTTTATGTATACAAGTATTTTGCCTGCATATATGTCTGTACCATGTGCCTACCTGGTACTAGCAAAGACCAGAAGAGAGAATCATAGCCCCTGGAACTGGAATTATAGATGATTGTGCCATGTGGATGCTGGGAATTAAACCCAGGTCCCTGGAAGAGTAGCCAGTGCTCTTAACCACTGAGCCATCTCTCTAATCCCATATGGTAGATTTTAATTCATATGTTTCATAGGGAAAGATGCAAAAGTCTCCAGCACCATTATTCCTCATGTTCTTTCCTCTCTGATGACCAACATTATTACACTGTGGAACCACCACAGTGGGCCACCATGTTAGGGATAAAATAACCAAAGGTCCTTAAGCCCGGTGGTCTCAGTCCACTCCACAGATGCGGATGGGAGTCTGTTTTACCCCGCGCTCATCCTCCCTTCTGTAGCTCTCTTGCCCAGTGGCCTCAGTTCTTTTGACCTTATTTGAGTCTCCTGGTTCACAGACTATGACACATAACTCATCTCTCTGGTTCCGATGCAGTCTGTGCTAGCATATTTTCAACAACTGTAGGCCAAAATTGCAATTCCTATAATCTTTTTGCTTAAAAGTATTTAAGAAATATTTCCAACAATTTAATAGTTATTAAATATCACAGTATTCATGAGCTGACAGGTGCCAGTCATGCCGTCAATCTTGATTCTGGCAAGAAGTCTCTCTCCTATATAAATTATTTCTATTAATATGACATTATCTTTGTCTCTATGGGTCTTATACTTTACCACATAGAACAGTGAGGCTGGAGTAGCTTAAATCGCAGACTTGATGCCTTCAAGGTATAAGTATGGCACAAACCCTACCTGCCACAGAGGCTGATCCTGGTGGCTGTGGGGGCATGGATAGAGTTTAAACAATGATTTTCCTCAGGCAGTGTTTGCATTTCTTTCAACATTTAAGACACATACATTGCATTTAGCTGTGTACACATATAAGTCACATTCACCAACCGGATGCAAGGCTCTGATTACACATGCTAGTTTCTAAGACCATCCTGTTATTGTCATGATCCACAAATGAGCACAAGGCAAATTTTCCTAAATCACTCTCTCTCCTTTGGACATTGTCAAAGCACCAACATGCCCACTATTTATAAACAATAGCAACTAGAGTCTATAAACAACAGGGCTATGTTGTTCCTGCCCTCTTTGAGCTGAGTGTTGTGATGTCTTCCCTTTCTCCTAGGGCTGTCTGTGTTGCCCCACAGAGGTCTGTGCCCTCTCTTCCCTGTCTGGAGTCTGGTTTGTGTGATAGAGGGACTTATGTGGGACTCCGGAGAGACCCACTTAGAGTCAGAGTCTGTTGTCACAGGCGTCTCTCTGATGAGAAAACCAGAGATGGCTGTAGAGAGGGGCCATCACTGGCTTCTTCCCTTCTACCCACACCAGAACAGTGCAAAAGTGGCATTTTATTCCTCCCTGGAAATAGCATCAGAAAATGAGCTAAGAAAAGAGGCTGTGATTCAATAGCCTTGTGTGTTTAGTTTGAGAAGTAAGGAGGGGCTGCGTAGATTGTAGTAGATCAGCTTTCTTCCTTGGTGATACTGAAAATTATAATTACCTCATACAATTAACATATGCTAGCAAAAGAAGAGAAAGAGAAATGTTCCTACCCTACCCAAATACTGGCTATTTCTTGGTTGCCTGAATCATAGAATATAGCCAAGGTCAAGTATTGGATTGAAAAGGCACTATGTATAAGATCTATCAAAAGCATTTCCATGGTGGGTGTGGCTGTCCTTCCCCTGGGAGAGTTGAAGGAACAGGACTTCTGATGAGACTAACTGGCCATCAGTTTACGCATGCTAAGACACATGCATTTAAGTCACCACCTAGGCCTTCGAGGCTGGGGTCTTCTCCGACAAGAATCTCCAAGGCTTCTCAACATGATTTGGAGGGAGAGCTGTACTGCTCCCAATAGAGAGGACTGTGGCTAATGCTCCGTTGACAACCCTGATGGCAGAAGGATGGCTGCTTCAATGGTCTGAACTCAGGTCCCTGGGCAGAGAGTCCAACCCGGACACCAGCAAGCCTAGAAGACAGAGAGGGATAAAGGGTGCCTGACCAACCCACCATCCAAGCCATATGGAAGAATGCCATCTCTTATACCAGGGTCAGAAACAGCAGTCAGCATGGGCCAGAGAAGGGGGTCAAGATCCAGAGCACCTAGGAAGGATGGGTTCCGCCCCACCTCCCTTTTCTCAAGATTTTGATCCTTGTGAAAATAAAGGTAGGACAAGAGCTACAGGGTCCTCTCCCTGGGCGTCCCCTCACACCAGGCCATCTACAGTGGCTGCAGCTTCTCTAAGGAGGCTCTGAGGATAATGGGAAGTTTCATCACCTCAATGACTCTCTTTCTGGAGGCAAACCCGTTCATCTGGTGGCGTACCAGTCGGTATGTCCTCCTGGGTATCGACGAGAACATCTGACAGTGCTGGTACTTTCTATCCTATAAAACCTCAGAGAGAATTTTGTGATTTAAGGGGGACATAAGTGAATCCCACCATGTTGTCCCTATCCTCTGAGCTGAGTGCCAACACAGCCACCTCCACTTCTTGAAAGTCTTGAGGGTTCACAGTACGAAACCCTTTGCATCCTGCAGGACCTGAGACACACACCAGATCTCCTTTACAGTGAGCACACATGCTGGAGGACACTTTAAGGCTTTGAATGCATCACCATGTCTGACACAGTCATTTGTTTGAGTGAAAAATAACAAATGGCTCTGGGGACACGTGAGAACCACGGTATGTGCAGTATTGACTCTGGAGTTAGAAGTAAATGAGAATGTCCAAAGCCCAAAACCTCTCCTCTGAAGTAAGTGCTTCCTAGGCCTTGCCCCTCCTCCTAAGTCTTCTCCCCTGAAGGATGCAAGAATAAGGAAAGAGCCTTTCACCTCAGCAAATCTCACTTCCGCCAGCATCTGTGACATCCCTGCGCTGGCCAGTGTTCCCACGGGCCAAATCCAGTCACTTTTGCCTCATTTATCTTCCTCACATCTTACAAAGTACAGAAGGCGTGCCCCCTTTGAGTTTCCTGCTTCTCTCCTTGTGTTGACAGGTTGAACGCTATTTCACACAGACCCCAAATGCTTGATTCAGGGTTTAAGAAGTCAGCTTGGTTTGGGATACAGTGGAAAAGATCAAGCCAATAATCTGAGCCTTAAATGTAACTGCTTGTTTAAACAGTGGTGTTTTAGGCAGAAATTAGTTTTCAGAACATTAAAAAAAAATCCCAGCAATAATATTTACAAATCCTTCCATATGCATGAAAAAATTAGCAACTAAATCTGGCCATTAAAGCATAATCTTTATTTGACCAAAGCATGCTATAAAAATGGAATAAACTGTAATTTATCTTAGCTGACAGCTAATTACCTGAAGTCTGATTAAAGGGAAAACTAAATTTACTTAATTAGTGTTTTGGTGTTTTAGTCTGTGTACATATAAATATGCCTATCTGTTCTTCTACATGAACATTGCTAGAAATAAATTACCATTTTCATTTGGTCCCATTCAGAAGCTGCCAAGCTCAGGACAATGTTGGAGGAATGGTTGTTTCCCAGACAATGATGCCAGGTGTGGGCAGACCACAAGTCGGACAGGAGAATGAAGTCTCACACCGGAATGGGTGGGGATGGCCAAGGCACCTTTTGTTTCCCAGAGGCCCCTTTTCTAACTGGCAGCTAACTCTGGGGTGGGCCAGGCCTGTCATTACATTCTGCAAAATAGGGGGCTATCCATATAATTAAGCCTCCAAGGCAGTGGGGCAGGATGCTAGACCATTGCTCTGGCGGTTCAGCCCTCAGTCTGAGTGATGCTGGTCAGGGTTTAAGGCGTCCAGGGCCCAGCGGTGTCTGAGACCACTCCAACTGTTGTGCACACAAGAGACACAGGCAACATCCCGGGCACTGTAATAAAACACATCCCCTTCTGAACCTTTGGAGGTCAAAGAAGCTTGGATTAGTTTCTTAAGTGATGTGACAGCATCTATTATGGTGGTGAGGTGTTCTTCTTGGAGGCAACAAAAAGAAGGATCCTATTTTATAATACAATCTCTTAGTGTGGTGAAAATGAGGCTATTAATATTAAAAGTTATTTTGAGAGCTGTATATTGATCCCTGTAATGTGGCTAAGTTTGTGGTATCCCCAGACAGATCTCCTTTCTTTCTGTTCTTCCCACTGTTTATTTGTGTCTCCATGACCTCTTGGATATGTTTATTCTTCTCTTCTGCCCAAATTTCCCTTCTACTATCTTCTATAGAGATAGCTTCTTAACATTCATACATTTCTTTAGCCTCTGTTTACCACTGAAAGTTTGTATTTCTCTTTCAATTTTAAAGAATGCTATTTTGAAATGGAGAGTTTTTTCTGACTTAAATGTCAGACGTACCCAAAGTTCAGTAATATGCTTATAAATAATTGGGCTAAAATATCAGTTTTAAGAAGCACTGCAGCTTTTTAATCAAACTCCACGAAGACATAAAGCCTTAATTAAGTCTGAAACTCTACTCTCCACATATCCACTCAGGCTTCCTCTTTGACTGTTGGACAGACCCAGTGAAACAGCTAATTAGCAAAAGGACAGTAGTATAGGCACAGGCCAAAGCAAGAAGAACCACTCCAGTCGGGAGTAGTGGGTCAGTGGGGCAGGGAACCTCGACACACACGTGGCCATCTCATGAAGACTTCTGTGCCAGGCACTTGCCTGTCCATCAGCCTCATTCCACTGCGGCACTACTTCCAGCAGAATAGGAACTTCTCCTATATAGTGATTTCTGAAGGTATTTCTAAAATTACCAAATAGACACACACGTAGGGAACATGATGCCTAACAAGATAAAGGTAGAGAGTCAGCTGCTAGGACCACTGTCTCTCACCTCCCTCCTAGGCCCTCCCCTCCTCCAACAATCAATTCCAGAATCTTCTGTGGTGGTTTCAATAAGATGTCCTGCATAACCGTGGTGTGTGAGCACCTGCTTCACATTTGCTTGTGCTGTGTAGGGAGGCTTCGCATGTGTGGCTCGTTTGGTCATTCTGTCATTTGATCAAATGGCTCCAGGGTCACAGAAAAAGAAGGTACTGTGGTTGGAAATGGCGCTCATTCTCCTGGGCCACCGGCAATCCAGGATGCCTGTTCTCTTCCGTGTTTCCTCAGGGCTTTAGAAATCCCCATTGTCTAGTCAGCGGGAGTGGGGAGAGAGCATAGAGAGTAAGCTGCCACCTCGGGTCTTTAGGAGACGCCCCACGGGTACAGCCTTCCGGGTTGGCAGAAGAATGCAGGTGACCTAGAGGGGCACTGATGGCATCCTGACACCCGTCCACCATGGAGCCAAGGCCGAGGGGGCAGGGTGACATGCTATGCTATTGTCTCCATTGGTGTGGGAGTGGAAAGGCACCCTTGACTCACAGGCACAGCTGACTTAACACGATCGTGGAGTGCCGAGCTGAGGACTGTTAGGACAGGGTAGACATGAATTTGTGTTTATGGAGAATCTCCAGGAGATTCTTCGGGAAGATAGGGTTTTGTAAAATAATGAGCTTCTTGTAACATGTCCAGCATGGGCGGCTTACAGCTGGAGTCACAGAGCTAGTGCTCGGCCCAGCAATGCCTTATAAGGTCTAAAGTGAGATGTTCGAACAGGCCTCTGCGCACACCCCTCCTTCTCAGACAGCAAGAGTGGAAAAATGTGTGTTCAAGGTCTGAGTGGGGATTTCTGCCTCTTAGTCTGGGGGCAGAGTATAGAGCAGGTCCTGAGAGTCAGGTCTGGGGTTTTTTTGTTGTTGTTGTTTTGTTTGTTTGTTGTTTTTTGTTCCGGTGTGGATACATTTTTGAATCAGGAATCTGAGATTTATGTTGTGCTCTACTTTACATGCAAGTATGGAGATGAAAACATCTTCAGGAATGAGAGGTGGATATGGTACACCAGCTCTTTGACCTCAAGGATAAGCACCCACTCCTGGTCTCTGTGCATACCAGGCATACACATGGTACACATATAAACATGTAAGCAAGAAATGCATATAATGATTATTAATTAATTAATTAATTAATTAATTAATTATGTCTGGTGACTGACAGTGTGGCTGAAAGGGAGCATACTTGTGGGTATTAATGCCTGTATCTTGGGATGATGTAACCAGCCAGGGCTGCAGGGAGGGAGAAGAGACCCCAGAAAAGACATTTCCTTTAGAGAACATAGAGAAGGGATAGCCAAGGAGCTGATGAAATGTAACCCGGAACTGGAAAGTTCTGTGAAATATTATCAGGAACGAAAAGAAGTAGAAAGATGAAACACAGTGGGACCTCACAATGTGGTTGTGAAGACTTCCCAGGACCCTGAGGCCGATTGTCACAGAGTCAGGGGTCATCTTCCCTCAGGGAGCCCAGGTATCCTGAACCTGCCGAGCATGGACCCAGGCTCGGCTGCCTGTTTGGTCTGGGAACCAGGTCATACTTGCTGGGATAGTACTTTTGTGACAAAAAGGAAACATTGTTATAAAAAGTTTGAGAGAGGGAACTGCAGTAGTCACTAGAGATGGTCAGAACCCCAGTTTGTGGGGTGCGAATCAGAGTAGAGTGCTCTGGAGTTCAGGAGTCCTTCCCAGGGACACCCTGGAGCATTTGGCTATGGGGAGAGAGATCCCTAACTAATGCCTGACTTAACTGGATTCTTTCTCCTTCTCAAAATCGAGCATCCAATAATAAAACCAAAAGCTGACTGACTATACAGTGAACCAAGATTTATTGTTTGGCCAGAGAAACAGAGAAGCCTGGAGAATAACTCACAGGTCAACATCCCATCAGAACAAAGGAAGAGAGTCCTTTGAAGTATAAGAAGAGAAAGGAGAAAATTCTTGCCAATGTTTGGAGGCTCATGACTATTTGGGGAAAGGATTTACCCTGAAGATGAGGTCCTAACTTCCCAGAATCCTTGCATATTAATTTTTTCAGTCTGACTTAGAAGTACACCTAGCCAGAGTGGTACTAGTGTGTGTGTGTGTGGGGGGGAGTGCAGGGTGGACGGTATTAGGGCACAGATCACAGCAATGTAGTGATTAGTCTGGGGCAGTTGGAGGGGGTGATGTTAGAGCAGATGCAAAAAAAAAAAAAGTCTCCTTTTTGTCTGCCTGCCTCTCCTCTTTTCCGATTTTCTCCTGGCCTCGCAGAAGTAGCAGAACTCCCTGAGTGGCTGCCTAGATGAACCACTTGTCTGAAAGAGAACAGCAGAAAAGACTGCCTCTCGGGGTCTGAGAAGGTGACAAACAGGACTTGCAGGGTGATCAGGGGAGGGGAGGGTGAGGTCCCACCCCATCCTCATGCAGGGCATCAGCCTGCCGGTTTGTCACCTTCTCAAACAGAAAGGTTGTGGAAAGGTGGGGTAATCTCCAGGAGCCTCCTTAGTGGTTTTAGGTGGAGTTGAGCATCCCCAGTGCTTTGCCCTGAGCTCTGAGGTCTCCTGCCAGTCACCTGCCCCGTGGAGGGCTCAGCTTGTAGTTTGCTGCTCCCAGACCAGGAGCGACCACTGCTGGCCAGTGCCTGGTGTGAGTTGTCAGTGAGAAGGAGTGAGCAACTGACAGCAGGAGGAGATGGCTTCCACTGCTCCCGCCCCCTCCAGCCCTGGGCCAGCCCCAGGTGGAACTTGGAGGAATGCTACAGGCACGATCACAGGACTGGATTGAAAGCAGCCAGCAACCAGAATGGCACAGGCACAGAGTGGAAGACCCAGGCTCATGTCTTCTTGACTTCCATCCTACCTTCCAGATGACCTTAGGTAGGAATATAAAGTCAGTAAGCCTGTGATGTGGACATGAGGCCAGTTCTAGGGTCACCTAAGATGAGATTCAGAGCCTGCAGGCTGAGCCACTTGGGGGTTCTGCCTACACTTCAGTAACACCCTGGCTCACTCCATCATGGCCTAGAAATCCAGTGTTGACCTCTGACCTAGGCCTGCTAGCAGGTGGGCATGATATTGGTGGCATGGGACAGAAGCCTCCAATAGCTCCTGTCCATCTGACCCAGCAGGACTCCTGTGTGAGAGAGGCAGGCATCCAAGGCGCAGGCGTCCTGAACTGAAGCCTGACGACTGGGGCCTGATTTCAGGGCTGATTACAAGAGGCTTCGATTGGTTGGTTGCTACTTTTGCTGTACAGAGTGGGCAGCTTCTGGCCACCCCCATTCACTCCTGCATCACATGGTTCCTGTGATGTGAGCACTCCCCGAGCAACCAGAAAGGACTGTGGATGCTCACTTTCCTTTGATTGCTTTAAAAACAGCTATTTATATCAAGTCTGATTCTTTTGAGATGATGTAGAAGAAAAGACATCCGTGCAAGCTAGGCGTCTAGGCTATTAAAACTGCTTCCCAGGCAAACAGGAGCTGGTTTCCCCTGAAGACGAGCAGTGGACAGCCAGCACTGGGAGACAGTGTTGGCACTAATGTGGATTCAGACTAGGAAGGTTACACCAATGCTCCGGTGGAAGACAGCTGACCATATGCCAATGACAAACAGGGGTCTGTGGGACAGGACAAACATCCTGTCCTGTTACCATCAGGCTCAAGAAAATTTCTTTTTGAAGAAAGAAATCTCTTCACCAAAATTTCTTTCCCAATCACCATGCCCTCTGGGGTCAAGAATTTCTGCCATCATCTATTAGGTCCGAGCTCACTCAGTCATCTTCATATTCATCTTTATTAACTGTGTGTCCAATGCTGGGCTAACCACGGGGTTTCAAAGGCAATAGCAAGTCGTGGTTCTTGTAAATCTGGGTATCAGCTCTGACTATGTAAAGCCAACAAAGCAGGGGAGGAACTTGAGCCAAGGTCATTGCTGTGGAGGGGCCAACCCCACCTGCATACTCCATGCTGTGCACAGTCAGTGCAAAGGGGATGCAATTGGGCAAAGTATTCTTTAAGTTTAAAACTGTGTGTGTGTGTGTGTGTGTGTGTGTGTGCCTATGTGTGTGCAAGCGTGCATGCGTGCATACATGCATGCATGCTGCAAACGCCACAGGTTGGAGAACAGCTAGCCGCAGAGCATTGCTTCTTTCATCCACCTTGCTGGAGCAAGCTCTCCCTTCTTGTTTCTCTGAGTCCTCCATCACTGCAGGCTACTGGCTCACAGACTTCTGAGAGCGTTGCCTGTCTCTGCCTTTCATCTTTCCACAGGATCTGTGGTTGCTCACCACTACATGGAACTTTCTGTGCGTTCTGGAGATTAAACTCAGGATGTTGGGCTTGACTGGCGAGTGTTTTCATCCACAGAGCCTTCTTCCAGCACCAATATTTAGGGATATTTTCAGTCTGCAGGTGATTGAGTCCAAGGGGTAAGGAACAGAGAGCTGACTGCAGTTACAGTGACCCACATGCCTGGCAACAGCGCAGGAGAATACCATCCTTTCTGCCTACATACCACTTCCGGAGCAGTGGTCCAGGCAGGGTTGCTGTTGGTTGTGGTGGGTTTTAGAGGGGGGTGGGATAGACTCTTGGGGGATTCTTTTCCAGTACTCTGGTGGCCAGGTTACTTTTTCTATGGTCTTTTTAGGTTACTTCTTCAAGCAAGCAGCTATTCAAGCTATTGTTTTTCTCTAATAGTAAGTTTCTGTAACCTTCCCCTACTGATTGATCTATGGAAGTTACTCATACCTGTTCCCTGTGAGACATGTCTGGAATACTGCAAACAGACCATGTTTGTGGCTTGACCTTTCATCTGTGGATGTTCACAGTAGCTGATGGGAGTCTGAGAACAGGGACACAGTGTTGCAGGAAGTCAGCCTGAGAACATGGACACAGTGTTGCAGGAAGTCAGTCTGAGAACATGGACACAGTGTTGCAGGAAGTCAGTCTGAGAACATGGACACAGTGTTGCAGGAAGTCAGTCTGAGAACGGGGACACAGTGTTTCAGGAAGTCAGCCTGAGAACATGGACACAGTGTTGCAGGAAGTCAGTCTGAGAACATGGACACAGTGTTGCAGGAAGTCAGTCTGAGAACATGGACACAGTGTTGCAGGAAGTCAGCCTGAGAACATGGACACAGTGTTGCAGGAAGTCAGTCTGAGAACATGGACACAGTGTTGCAGGAAGTCAGTCTGAGAACGGGGACACAGTGTTGCAGGAAGTCAGCCTGAGAACATGGACACAGTGTTGCAGGAAGTCAGTCTGAGAATGGGGACACAGTGTTGCAGGAAGTGAGTCTGAGAACGGGGATACAGTGTTGCGGGAAGTCAGTCTGAGAACGGGGACACAATGTTGCAGGAAGTCAGTCTGAGAAGGGGACACAGTGTTGCAGGAAGTCAGTCTGAGAACGGGGACACAGTGTTGCAGGAAGTCAGTCTGAGAACGGGGACACAGTGTTGCAGGAAGTCAGTCTGAGAACGGGGACACAGTGTTGCAGGAAGTCAGTCTGAGAACGGGGACACAGTGTTGCAGGAAGTCAGTCTGAGAACAGGGACACAGTGTTGCAGGAAGTCAGTCTGAGAACGGGGATACAGTGTTGCAGGAAGTCAGTCTGAGAACGGGGACACAGTGTTGCAGGAAGTCAGTCTGAGAACAGGGATACAGTGTTGCAGGAAGTCAGTCTGAGAACAGGGATACAGTGTTGCAGGAAGTCAGTCTGAGAACGGGGACACAGTGTTGCAGGAAGTCAGTCTGAGAATGGGGACACAGTGTTACAGGAAGTCAGCCTGAGAACGGGGACACAGTGTTACAGGAAGTCAGTCTGAGAACATGGACACAGTATTGCAGGAAGTCAGTCTGAGAACGGGGACACAGTGTTGCAGGAAGTCAGTCTGAGAACGGGGACACAGTGTTGCAGGAAGTCAGTCTGAGAACAGGGATACAGTGTTGCAGGAAGTCAGTCTGAGAACGGGGACACAGTGTTGCAGGAAGTCAGTCTGAGAACAGGGACACAGTGTTGCAGGAAGTCAGTCTGAGAACAGGGATACAGTGTTGCAGGAAGTCAGTCTGAGAACGGGGATACAGTGTTGCAGGAAGTCAGTCTGAGAACGGGGACACAGTGTTGCAGGAAGTCAGTCTGAGAACGGGGACACAGTGTTGCAGGAAGTCAGCCTGAGAACATGGACACAGTGTTGCAGGAAGTCAGTCTGAGAACAGGGACACAGTGTTGCAGGAAGTCAGTCTGAGAACGGGGACACAGTGTTGCAGGAAGTCAGTCTAAGAACGGGGACACAGTGTTGCAGGAAGTCAGTCTGAGAACGGGGACACAGTGTTGCAGGAAGTCAGTCTGAGAACGGGGACACAGTGTTGCAGGAAGTCAGTCTGAGAACGGGGATACAGTGTTGCAGGAAGTCAGTCTGAGAACATGGACACAGTGTTGCAGGAAGTCAGTCTGAGAACATGGACACAGTGTTGCAGGAAGTCAGTCTGAGAACAGGGATACAGTGTTGCAGGAAGTCAGTCTGAGAACAGGGACACAGTGTTGCTTGCTGAGCTTGCCTTTTTGTTTAGCATTTTCCTTTTTCATCATTGAATGAAATATTCTTTTTATCTGAGTTCATGAAAACACTTTCCTTTCTTATTTTCTCTGAGCTTTGTCATATTTATATCACAAAGAGAGAAAAAGAGAGACAGGCAGACAGACACAAACAGAAAGACAGAGAGAGATACAGTTAGAAAGACAAAGATAGAGAGACAGAGACAGAAACAGAAAGACAGAGAGACAGTCAGAAAGACAGAAACAGAAAGAGATGCATGTGCCTGTGTGTGTGCCACACATGCACACACAGAGGGAGGGGAGGAGAGTGCACTGTTTTGGGTGTCATTGACATAGAACTAAGCTGGAAGCCAATGTCGGAGTGATCTACTTTTTACAAACACTGCTGCACTCTGGGAGGAGTTGTGCTTCACTGCTTTTTCTTTGGTCTCTGATTTCTCCAATAGCTTCCTGGGTGGTGGGTGATTCCTAGGTGTCTATGAGGGAGGTAATGCCAGTATGACTGTATTATCCTATGACTTTCCTTTCTCTATCATTCCCATTCTGTTCATTTTTGTATTAATTAGCTGAAGTCTGCACAGTGCACACTACTCTATCCTTGGCTTCTCATTTTACTGGTCCATATTTAAAATTTTTCTTTTTTTTATGGTTTTCACAATCTTGCTTTTCATTATGTTGAAAGTTAAATCTGGGTATTTCCTCTGTGTTCATGGGACTCAGGTCAATGATAAGCAGTGTTCACTTGTTGACCAAGGGTGTGAGAGAGAGATTGAATGTCATGGACCATGGGTCACCTTGAGTCACGACAGTGGAAGCAGCAACCAGTCTTCCCCCTCCGGTTGGATGGAGCACTTGCCCGCAGATGTGTCTTCTTCATATGGAATCCTACTGAAAGCCACTGAACTAATGCAGAATTCAGAACACATACAGGAAGCAGGAAGGGGCTGGAGGCACAGCAGGCACAGCAGCCACACAGTGGGAGATAGGTGGGCCAGAAGTGACACACAGACACTGGCAGTTAAAGTTTTGTAACGAGTAAGGTTTCACCTTCTAGACAATTTTACATTGTATCCCAGACATTTAGAAAAATAAATAAAACTTTATTGGCTAGGAGTCCTACACAAAGCTATCATAAAATGAAAGATCTGTATTGCTTTGTGTTACTATCTATCTCAGATGTCTCACAGGAACATAGAATGATAGATCTTTGACCTTAAGACATAAAACAAGGGGTCAAGGTAGAAAGAAATTCATGGAAAATTAAACACACACACACACACACACACACACACACACACACACAGACTAGTTCCCTCTGATCTCAAAGTAAACATGTGTAGTGTCTCTTTCATTAATGCATTATCTTTAGAAAGCGCTCTGGGTTTGTCGGAATTGAAGGAAGATTCATTTAATCAGCGATCGGAGTTCGTCTGTTAAATCGCAGCACTTTGCTCTCCATTTGTGAAATAATCTTCAGACTAATGAAGTAAGGTCAATTGCATGCAGTTTTATTCTAGCCAAATTGCTGTTAATTGCATCAAAGGCTTTGGTAAGGTCAATAAATGTTGGCTTTTTATATCCTCTCTTGAAAGTGGCAGAAAATAATCGTCTTTTCCCTGTAATGCATTCAGGCCTGGGGCAGTGCAGAGCAGGAGGCCATTAGATTTGCATTACCTGATCGGAAAATGTTCCATTTTCAAAGAATTAGAGGAAAGACCTGAATTACCCAGGGGCTCCAGGAGGCACACCTTATCCTAAGTGCTCCTTTGCCATTGTACAGCACTGGCCCCAGTGGAGACACGTGCCATGTTCCTCCCCACCCCCACCCCCGACAGACAGACAGACAGACAGACACACACACACACACACACACACACACACACACACACACACACTTGTGTCTCCTGACAAGTTCAAGGTAGGTGGGGACTTGGACTTTCTTCTATTTTTATGACCTTTCTTTCCTTTTGATTTTAATTTTCCCTGCCCTGTCACATCTTTGAACAACTTGGGGCCTGGAATCTAGGGACAGTGAAGAAATTAAGAGACAGACACATGAACACAGAAACAGAAAAGCTGGGACCAGACAGGCTGTGCTTGCTCTGATGGGGAGCCTCAACACTCCAGAAACAGGTTTATTATGTACAGCTACACCAGGAAGTGGGTTATTCATACAGCTGAACAAGGGTGGGGCTGGCTGGTTTGGGTAGAAGCCGTCTCTGTAGGGGGCGGTCTTCAGACCACAAGAAGGCCATGAGGTGGCATTTTGTTGCTGCAAGTCAGTTGCTGCCACTAAGTTGGGGATTAGAAATGTGCAGTAAAGCCTTGTTCCTGCCTGTGCTGGGGCAGGTGGGGCTTGAACTCCCACAAGAACAGCAAGCAAAAGAAAACCAGGCGTGGCGTGTGATTGCCTCTCCCTTTCTCTGCTGGCTGCCACCCGCTCACCTACACATGTGCCCCTCCCCGTGTCTCATTCTTTACAGCACCTTTGAAATTGTACCCATAATGCAACTTGGTCTCTACCAGTGAACATGCCGAAGAGGGAGAGGAGCACTGTTTGCCTGATCTCCTCAGCCCTCAGAACAAGACCTAGCATGGAGAGCCTTCAGAATCACACTGTTGAGGGACTGGGTACACTTGTGAGTGGGAGTAGGTGGTGAGTGCTGGACTCTGTGTGTCGAGTTCTAGTGGGGACTTCTTAAACATGGGGCCCAACATAGGGGCCATCTCCTAACCCACTGACACTCAAGGAAGACGCGGTACACATGGCACCTTCCATTTTGAAGGCATCGGTGCATCTCACACTCATACATTCATGGAATATTTTTGGAAGCAGTCAAAATGGTTGGTATGTAAACCCTACCATGCGGCTCTCAGTTGTGCTAACTGAGGTAACATTTGGGGAACACTGATTTTTTAGGACCTGTCTTATGGAAGAATGAGTCTGAAGACATTAACTCCCACACACAGTGAATGGCAGAGACTATACTTGACTCTAGGGAACCTGTTGCTGGAGCTGCATTCTTAGCCTTGGTGCTGACCGGTGCACACACCCAAACATACTCCGTTACCTATCATGGGAAGACTCTGCTAGGTAAGATGTGATTGGCCGCGGTACCTTGCTGGAGAGTACACACGTGCGTGGGAGCTGGCTGACTGCAGTGGAATGGATGCTCTGCTTAGGTGGGCGGAGGCGAGGCAGCCGCGGCTCACAGCCCAGCTGCGTGCAGAGGGGCGCTTACGTTGCTGCTTGGCTTTGAGATGAGAGACTTTCAGTCAGTCTCCTCTTGGCTCGCTTTACTGCACCAGTAAAGCTCCCTCAGACGCTCCCTCAAGTGTAAGGACTGAAACTGGCATTCGTCTCTTCTCAGATTGCCATTTAGTTGTTGGAAGGCCAGGCTGTGCTAACTCAGTCTCAAAACATCTCCTGGGTGCTGGGCACCACCGCGCAGTGCAATCTGGGGACAACTACCCTCCTGCTTCTTGGAAAATAGTTTTCTGTACCCCGGGTCTGCCCTCACCTCCAGGTTGCCTCTTTGACCCCACCTGTAAATGGCTCCCCTCACCCTTTTCATTTTATAGCTTAAGCGGCAGGCTCAGCATCACCCCTGATGAACTCAAACTAACTCAAGGTGATCTTTCAAAGACAAAAACACAAGACTAGAAAACTGGCCTGGATGAGGCATAGCCAGAGTGGTGGGTGTGCTTTAGACACCTCTGATAAGGCCTTGATCTACTTCTTTTTAGCAAGTATCTTTATGTCATGCCTGTAGGCTCCATTCCATATTAAAGGCCTGAAAGCACAGCAGGAGGTAAATGCCTTGTTTTAAGTTGGCCAGGCATGTCTATGAGCTATTCACTAAGAGTCTGGCATGTGTGATCTATAATTGTGTCTTAGGAGGAAAACAAAACAAAACAAAACACAACAACCCACTCAGTGATAGCATATAAATAAGTTAGGAGGAGACTTCAGAATAACAGGAAACAGCTCAATCCCCCTCCTTTCACGGCCAACTCTCCTGAACAAGAACAAGCAAGTGATCGGTAGCCTGGCTATGAAGCCCCACAGCCTGACCTGTGAGGTCTAAATTGTCGCTTAGTTCCTAACCCAGGTTTCCAGGACACATGGCTCTGGCCACAATGGAGGAGCAAGGTAGGAAATAGCAGGTGTCTGGCTGCTCATATGCCTGTGTCTTATGATGGGTTTCTTTCCCAATACCACACAAAGGAGTCAGGAACCACCTGCACAAACAGGACTAGTCCTACTGACTGGCAGCATGGTGCGACAGGCTCAGCCCACCCTTGCCATGGTCTGGGGAGACTGAATATCCCAAGGTTGCATGGTGGAGTGGATAATATGGTCAAATCCTTTCCTTTGTAGCCTTTCATTATGTGTGCTGAGGAGAGAGGAATAAGCCCACCTCCAACACCTCCAACACCTCCAACAGGTGCTTCAATTGATCTGAGAATGCCCCTCAAGGGTGTTGAGTGAGTAAGGCCGGGGCAGGCCAGAATCAAAGTTACCGACTTGAGCTGTGCTCGGGGTAAGCTCCAGCAGAGGCTGAGGCTCAGGGCTTGCTCTAGCTGCAGCTGAGGGTTGCTTTCAAGTCCTTATTAGATTGGAATCTTCAGATAGAATTGGTTCAAATAGCCCGGACTTTGAAGGAAGGCAGACTGCTCCCCGATTGTGAGCGAATGAGAAGGCATCTCGCAGAGCAATTTGAAGCACTTGGCTTTGTGCTTCAGAAAGGATTATTGGGTTGCCTTACTGTGCACAGGATGATAGAGCATCGGGTTTTCTGAGAGGGAGACAAAATTGCATGATTGGTCATTTCCCATGTATAGTGCTGATCATTGGGGCTGACTTGAAGGCGTGGTGGGGTTAGGTGCTGATCCCTGCCTCTCCTGGTGTCATCTGTCCCTCCCTGCTGGAAGTATTGACTTTGTTGATTTATCTATTGGGATATGGAACAGAGATGCTATTCAGTTTAAAAATATAGGAGAAGAGAAGGAATCACCACTAATGCATTAGTATGTGTGGTCAAATTCTAATGTGTGAGCAGAAGCAGCGGAGACAGCTAAACCTAGGAAGGGCAGCTGTCAGCATAGCAGAGAGAGGCTGCAGAGGTCTGTGCTTGTGCAGGTTCTACAAGACAACTGGTATACCCGAGTCCCCATCACCCTAGGATGGACCGTGGAGGCATGTGCTTGTCCACCACCAGTCCTGCGGTCTGCCTGAACAGATAGAATCAAGCTGGAAAGGTTATCTGGGTTGTGCCCTGACACCTCGTTCCTTTCCCATCACCCTCAGGATCCCCTGGGGTTGGTCTTGAGGATGGCGTTGCCTCCTCTGCCCTGTCTTTCATGCCCACACTGCAGTGAGCAGTTGTCTGTCACTCAAGTCTCCCCGCTCCACTCCAACGCCCTCCCTCTGTTTCTCCGCAGCTTTTCCTTACTTCCTCATTTTTACCTCCTCCCCGTTCTTCTTTCATTTTGAGTAAGATCAGAACAGAAGGGGGAGGGGTGTTAATGTGATGAATTTAACATGACCATCATCAGTTATCTGTGTAAAGGGGTGGATCTTAGGGCCCAGCCCGAGGAGCAGTGCCTGGATATGTTGCCTTCTCTTCCCTGTAACTTCATTTTTCTTTAAGGACTAGGCTTCAGGAAAATGCAAAAATAACCCTTTAACCTGGTTTCACTAATTTTATTAAGTTAATTCTAGCTGATGCAGACTGCATTGCATTACATAGAAAGAGGCCTTCCATTTACTCTTTGTCTTAAAGGCCGCACAGGCTAAGTGGTCACCCTGCTTCTCTTACATGGCAGTGGCTTCACCCTCCTCAACTGCTCAGCATACAAGAAGAAACCATTTCTGTTAAGTTTGAACCCATCAGGAACTTTGAGGGAAATTAGATACTTTTTAACTAGTTCATTCATTCATTCATTCATTCATTCATTTCATTTCATTTCATTCAATTAAATTCTTTCATTCTTCCTGTGGTAAAACACACATAATAAAAATGCAGCATGTTAGCTACTTTCACATGGTTTCATGCAGCACACGTGTAGAATGCTGCGG
The DNA here is from genome assembly GCA_964023405.1 of Apodemus agrarius. Lineage (NCBI taxonomy): Eukaryota > Metazoa > Chordata > Mammalia > Rodentia > Muridae > Apodemus > Apodemus agrarius. The sequence continues at coordinate 4,068,832 of OZ030006.1, read as the reverse complement.
CTATCACACATCCCATCAGCCTTACCTGCAACTGTCACCAGTCCCAGACAAGGATACCCAGCAGCTGAGCCTCCCTGTATGGCCCACCCAGGGTCTCCGTGCATGGCCTCCTACAGTGTCTGCCCTTTATGTCTGGCTTATGTCATGTGATCCCATGTCTCTGAGGTATTCCTATGCCATTGCTTGGCCAGGAGTCTTCTCTTCCTAGGGCAAAAGTCTTCCTTTTAACTGATAGACTTAGCTGCAAACACTCTCGAAGCTAGCCTACCTTCCAGTAGGACTCAAGGCTTTTGGGAATTTGACTAGGCCCTGGGGGTGGGGTGGGGATGGGGGGTCCTGATGAGGCAGAAGCAAAAAAAGTGACTTTGAACCAGACAGCCTCCAGCTGGCACCCTGACACCACGACTAACAGCCAGGTGACCTTGGGGACGTCACCACCTCTTTGATTTCATTCTTACAAAACTCGCACAGCAATTTAAAACTAATATTAGTCTTTTTAAACAAACAAACAAACAAACTAATATTAGTCTTGCCCTTTGGACCAAAGGGTTAGTTGGCAAGTAAGATGTCTAGCTGTGAAGGGTTCACTAGGATAACAGTAATGGTCATGTTGTGTGAGAAACAGTCGCATCTCTGTGTTGTGTATATGTAAGTAAGTGTGTATGTATATATGTGTTTGCACATGTGCTTATGTGTGTGTGTATGTATGTGTATATATGCATATGTATGTATTTGTGCTGGTTGCATATATGTCTATGCACATGTGTTTATATGCATGTGTATGTTTGTATACGTGTGTACATGCACATACATACAAGCATATGAGGAGGCTGGAAACAATGCCAGGGGTCATTCAGCCATGCTCTTTGGTGTTTGAGGGAGGGTCTAGCACTGAGGTCTGGAACTCACTGATCAGGCCAGGCTGGCTGGGGAGCCAACCCCCTCAAAATCTTTTTATCCTCAACCTTTGGATTACAAGTCTGTGCTACCTTGGCTAGTAAAAAGAGGAAACAAAATCATGGGTTCAGGGGATGCAAGCAGAGCCCATGCCTGCAAGGCCAGCAGTCTACACTCTGGGCCATCACCCACCCCAGCCCCAAAGTTGTACTTTCCTGTCTCTTTTCCTGTAAAAGTTGGTGGCGGTCCTAGAGAAGATGCAGGCCTTGAGAAGCAGGCTAACTCCTGTGGAGAAGAGTTTGGTTTTTGTCTGCCTAGGGTGCCAAAGAGACTCCCACTGACCAAGCATTTTAAACAGCAGCAGCTATGTTTCAAGATTAAAGTTCTGACAAGTTCTGACCTTGATGAGGGCTCCTTGAGGGCGTGGATGGCATTTTACCAACCAGGCCTTGTGCTACAGAAGGAAATGGAGTCCGACCGTAGTGTCTCCTATTCTTAGAAGCCCACAATACTAACATGGGATGGACTCATTCTACCCTAATTACCCCATAAACGCTCTTCCAAACCTGCCTTGAGGCCAGGGCGTCAGTGACATTAGGGACCACACGCTCCCTGATGCTCCCTGGCAAGATTCACACTGCACTTGTGGTCCGTCCAGAAATCCTTAACTCCTGTGCCTTCCCAGGCTTGCATAAACCTTCACTTCCATCCACCCTGTGCATTCTCACTCTGTAGCCGTGCCAACTTACTCCCTGTCCTGAGAGTGCTCCACATGTAGTGCCACCTCTGTGTTCTAGAACCTTCTCCACCTTTACTTAAACTATCCATGGCACTATTCATAAATCCCCCTTGTGAGTTTCCCACCCATGTTCCCACTCATGTCTCCTCAGAAAAGCACTTCTTGGCTTCCACCCAGAGTGGCCTGCATCTCAAGGCCTGCATCTTCTCTAGGACTGCCACCAACTTTGACAGCAAAGACTGCTTTTTAATCCACGGATCCTGAAAACGAGGAAGAGCGCAAAACCTCCCCACTCAAGAGCAAAGATATGCCTAGCTTGGTCACCTGAAGGAGCTATCCAGGGCAGTCTCAGGTCTGGTGAGGATGGCAGAAACCACATTCCCACCCACCCTAGAGATTTCTGGTCAACCAGCCTTCACAGGGCGTGCTGCATTTGTATTGAATCTTAGCCTATGTACTGAGCATCATTTTTGTTCAACTGATACTGTCAGCAACCCACCGGCATTGGGTAATTGGAGACTGTTAGATGCAGTTGAGGGGCCACTGACCTGTGAGTCTAAGCAGATGGTGGCCATTACTGTGGCTGGGCTTAATTGTGTGGAGAAAGCTGAGGCTGCTGCTGTTGGGTCTACTTTAAAAATGCTTTTCACAAGAATACTCCAGGCTGTGAGGAAGCACTAATAAGAGAACACCAGGCTACATGCCTCTTCCACACCAGTGTGTTGCTATGGCCATTCTTGTGATTTAGTAATAGCCTCAGGCTGGGGAGGAGGCTCAGTGGGTAGAAACTCTTTCTCTGCAAGTATGAGGTCATGAACTCACATCCCAGGACCCACATGAAAAGTGAGCCATGCTGCACATACCTGTGAGCCCAGCACGGCAGACACAGAGAAGCAGATCTTCTGCCAGCCTGCCAAAGCAGCAAGCTTCAGATTCAGTGAGAGTTGCTGCATCAATGCAGTAAGACATACAGCAGAAGAAGAAGATATAAGGCCATCCTACACTGCTCTCCGCATGTGCACCTATGGGCTGCATCTACATGTTCATGTGCACACACATAAGATACTGACAATTATGGATCATAATATGGGTAAAGGATTAATTTTCTCAATTGATGGAAACTAATTGCTTACAGAATATCACAGGCCTGCTCATGTTCCATAGAGCAATGCCCATGAATATGTAAACCAAATAAGGACTACATCCCTACACATCCTATAGAAGAACTTCAGATGCAGCTCTTCATGCACACACTGACCCTCCTGGTTCATTTACTTGCAGTTGGTAGTTTTGGATGCGTGCACTGCACTCCCAGAGCAGCTCTGTTACCCAATAGTCCATAAAGCTAATCTCTCTGGTTAATAGTTTGCAGCTTGAGTCTCATTAAGCAGGAGAACTCCTAGCCATGCTTGGCTATAATCTTCTGGATTCATTCACTGTAATTTGGCTCCTGACTAGAGGATATTTTCTCCCTTATTATGTGGTGGCGTTTCCTAGCATTCTGCTTTGGAAAATGGCAGTAGTCCTGTAGGCCCCATTTCAGAAAGGAGGATGTCTTGTTGTTAAACATGTACAGCAAACATTGCAATACTAGATGGCAAAGACTACAGTGGATGAATGGTACATTGCACAGTTAGAGTTCCAAGGGAAGAGATTCACATCTACATTTTTTAATATTGAGAAACTGAGGCCAGGAATGAATACGTTTGATTCAGTCAGTCACTGCCCCGAGATGAAGATTCAAATTTGCAGTCTAGTCTCTTCTTGCTCTTCAGCGTAGCTCCTCAGATACACGATCGTTACATCCAGAGCAGACAGGACACAAGTGTGAGCCCCAGGTGTGGCAGGGCAAACCTCAGCTCTATAACAGGCTGAATGGAAAGTGGAGACAGTCTGAATTCTCAATTGGAATCATGGGGCCAGTTTTCTTGAGGGATAATAGAATGTAATTGCCATGATCACTTTAAATAATCTTCCATTCATATGTAGAATCAGCACAAAAGCTCTGGATTAGGGAAAACACTATGCCCTGTTTACTCTTTCATCCCCAAGACCCAGAAAAATGGCAAGACAATGAAAATATATTTGAATGAGAACATGCCACTGTTCTGGGTTTAACATATCATAGTCTACCTATCGAAGATACCTACAGCCCACTGTGTTCTGCATGTAAAGCAGCAGTGTGGAGTGAGCCTTGGATCCCGTCAGGAGAAGTGAGGAAATCAAGCTGCCTAAAAGCGAGGCCAGCCACCATCACGCCACACGAATCAATGTCAGATGCGTAATCTCAGCTCTGTAGCAAACAACGACATACTGAAAGTCATTAACAGCAAAGAGAGCAAGAGAGAAGCAAGCACCTCTCCTCCCTTTGGATAGTGTAATTCCACAATGGGTTTGTGGTCGTGAAAAAGAGCCTCCCCTAGTGTGCAGGTGACCGAGTTCTGTGTCCTCACATGGCAAAGAGCTGGTGGGAGGAAAAAAGAGGAGAGAACAGCTGCCCTGCCTCTTCTGATGATGGCATTTGTTTCCTGTTGCCATGATAGCTATCCAATAAACGGAATTTAGAATTGGTTAGAAGAAAGGCTAATTTTGTCTCATGGTTTCAGGCCTGAGTCAACCCTCTCTGTTGCAGTTAGGCCTGTGGTGAGACAGAACTATGGCGGAAAGGCATGGTGAGAGGAGCTGCTCACCTCACACCAACCAGGAAACACCAAGAGCAAGGTTCCTGGGGCGTGACTGCTCTCCAGAGGCATCCCCAGAAACCTGTGTCCTCCAACCAGAGCAAAGTCCTTACCTGGTGGCTCTCTGCTCCCATCACCCGCAAACTCATCAACGGGTTTGACCACAAATGAAGTGAGAGTATTCAGGGCCCAATCCGCTCCCCAAAACTCTGTCAGGTGACACCAAGCTCTCGGCACAGGAGCCTCTGGGGAACATTTTAGATTTCAATCCCATTCGTGGGGTTCCAGCCTCTCAGACCCCGCTCCACTTCAAAGCCCAGTGTCCATGGGCTAGTATTTCAACACAGGAGGTTATGTGTTGGTCAAACATTCAAGCTCCAGGAGTTGCCCCTGCAGAACATCACAGAGCTGCAGACAACAAAATGCTGCTTAGAACATGGCAACAACTTGACTGTTAGAACTCCCACTTGAAGCTCTCCCCACTGGAGAAGGGGAAGAAAAGGCTCCTGGTTGGAGGAATGAGGTCCTACAACACAGCTGATCCTGGAGTTAGCATCTCATAACTGACCCAACTAAAAATGACCAGGAAATACGCTAAACTAGTAAGTAACAGACTATTTGGAGACAAAGGCTTCTGAGTCATTTTAGATTTTCTAATTACATGCATGCATACATATATACATACATACATACACACATACATAGTTCACCTTTTTTCATAGACCTAATGGTCAAGCAGCATTACCTTACTGGGGCCACATCATGAGGCCACCATCGATACACAATGCCATTTATGTAAATACCATTGTCAGAAATACTTAAATAAGTATACTCTAGTGGAAGCACTCAGATCAAGCCAGACTGTGTGACTTTACACAGGACAGCTGGCCTAGATTTGTAAGAGCAATAGAGAAAACAGTGTCATGTGGGTGAGCAGGAACTACCCAAAAAGAGGTGAAGTTGTGGAAGGAATTGGTCAGATCAAAAGGGATAAACTAGACCTTGTAATATCTGTGTGTCTGCATTGATCGATTCCTTGATTTAAAACAGAAAAGGCATCTCTCCTTGCCTGTGGACACACCTGTGTCTATCTGATATACAGAGCACGATGGCAGAGAGGGTAAACAAGACACTCAGCATGGTTAGGTATGAAAATCAATGCACAAGTGACAGGTCAACATGGAAGAGAAGGAGAAGGTAGATGATAGGAAATACATGCTGAAGTAGTTGGCTTAGTACTTGTGGACTTCTCTTTAAAAGACTGATTGTAGTGTGTGTGTGTGTGTGTGTGTGTGTGTGTGTGTGTGTGTGTATGTGTGTGTGTGTGTGTGTGTGTGTGTGTGTGTGTGTGTGTGTGTGTGTGTATGCGTGTGTGCCTGCACACATGTGCATTTGAGCTGGCCTGCTTGGTTGAGTGGATGCCACATTTACTCCTCTCCTTGCAGGCTGGTCTCCATGTCCTCCACAGTAGCCAGTGCTCTGAGCCTCTGCTTGTTTTGCTGTTTCAGGGCCAGTCCCTGGCTGGAGACGCAAGATAAAATGCATATTTAAAGTGAGTCTCTGTTGCAGATGTCTCCAAAGGCCTCTCTCTGTTTGGTGGTATCTGCTCTAAGCAGGTGCTTATGGTCTGTGGCAGAAACAAGGATCCTGGAGGTGGGTCTGGTTGAGGGGCAGCCCTGACAGGCCATGGCCTTCTGTACAAGTTGCTCACCTTTGAAGTGAAGGTCACTAAATGCTATTGTGCAACCTGTAGCATTCAGGGCAAGGTATTAGCTGGACTACACTATGTATTCAGGAAGCTTAGCAGGTATATCCACTCTGACAAAGGTTACTTACCCATGTCTAAGAATTTGCCCTGCTCTACTGGGGTGGCCATCACCACAAAATAACAGTAGCCAGAGACTGCTTCTGCAAGCCCAGCATGAGCTGATGCTGTTTATAAACTTCCTATTAATTGTTTTAATATCCATGTTCTATGTATGTAGTATGCATATGTGTGCATGCATTTGTATATGTATACATACATACTTTTGGGGGGGTGTTTGCATGTGGAGGTCCAAGGTTGATGTCTCGAATCATTCTGAATCACTCTTGTGTGCTTGAGGCAGGCAGGGTGATTCAATCAAACTCTTATTCACTGAGACAGGGCCTCTCAATCAAACCCAGCATGCCTTGCTGTTATAGCTAATCCTATTAGCCAGCCTGCTCTCAGGATCCCCTGATTTTGCCTCTAAGCTTGAGTTACAGTGGGCTGACACTTTATGTGGATTTCTGGTAATCAAACTCTGGTCCTCACACTGAAGAGCTGAGCCTTTCCCAACTCAGAGGGTAAATTCACCAGCCACCCACTCGGGTCAGATTCTTCTCTTTCCTATGTGATTGGCATCCTGAGCTTGATGCTTCCCCTTAAAAACTTCTAATCTGCCAAGCAAAGTCACCTGATTCAGAATGTGAGGTGATGAGGTGGCACATGCGCAAGTGGCTGGCTCGGGCTCCTCCTGACGGGGGAACGTTTCTGGCAAGGTCCAGGGAGAGCAGTGAGAAAACTCCCTTCTGTTTCTGGCAGACATTAGCTAGATAAAAGAGCAAATGCTAGGGACAGCATGGTGCTTGCTCTAGCTGGTCCCCTGTTCTTCTGAACCCACAACCTGAACCCATAAAGATCATCGTTTCCCACCCCACCCCACCCCCTTTGCATCCTTACATGCTACTGTGTTTTCAGGGCTCCAATTAACAGGCTTGCGTTTTAGCTCAGATGCTCCAGTAAAGCCTCACTGAGCACCAGCGTGCCTCACCCTGAAGGACGTGTTCATTATTCCTGAGTGTAGAGCGTAATGACTTTTAGTCAGTCTTGATATAAAGAAGTAAGCGCATGCTATCAATAATCACCAGAGAAAATACAACAAAACTGCTTTTCTCCTAACAGATTTATAGTTCAGCAGCATTAAAAATGTGTGAGTGAATTTGTCAAAGCGGTGCCCATCTCTGCTACTCACGGCTGGACTCTGGGCCTGGCCTCCCTGGCTGCCACACTCACTACATCCTAGTCTGCCCCAGCTTCCGGTGATAGCCTTAGCTCACCAAGGCTTCCTGTGTCCTTCCAGATGGGGGCCACTTGTCTGTGTTTTTATAGTAAAGACCAGAGAGCTGAATGAAGGCTAGCATTACTATGCAACGGCAGAATTCAAACTCAGATCTCTATATAGAACAGGGTGATACAGTGTGATGTCCCCTGACCTTCGGGATATTATTAAACAAAGCATGATGGCTTAAAACTCAGGCTTTAAACCCATGGCACCAGGAGCAGGCTGGGTCTCTTGGGAAAGACCACTGAACTGTGGCCAACTAGTGGACCATGGCCTTGGAAAATACTTATTGGGAAGACTTGAGCAGAGGTGGGTGCCTTGATTGTAGCAAGATATTGAGGGAGGGAGAGAGAAGGGTAAAGTCGTGTGATGGGAAGAGACTGGCTCCCAGGGCCCACTGGAATGGAAGGGGGGATCTCAGGCCACCTTCACTTTGGTGTCTTCCCTCACTGAGCTATTATCCACTTTCTAGCAAGAAACACGGGAAGGACCAGATGAGTAAGTTCATTGAGTTTTCCTGCCAAGAAACAGGAAGCCGTGGCAGGATTCCGATTTGACGCTGTCTCATATTTCAAACGGTTATTTTTTCCCGTTAGGCAGTTTTCATTGAATGCCCACCTTCCTGCCTTCCATCGTGAAGACCACACACCCCATCATGGTCCATGCTCTGGAGCCTACCAACCAGAGGGTTGTCAGAGCCTGAGGAGAGGGAGTGGAGTAACAGGGCTGGAGTTCTTGATAACGCTCTGCTACCCTGTGGTGGGGGATGAGAATGTCCTTGAATCTCAGCGAGGATGGGTCCTTCTGTCAGTGGAGGCGTTGCTACTTGGGCTTTTGCTCTCAGTGATCCCCTCCCCCCAGATAATCAGGAACACAGCGTGGGGAAGTGCCTCATGAGGCATGGAACAGAGTGTATTTAGGAGGAAATGGGAGACAGGCATTGGCTCTCCTGTGTTCCACCCGGGGGAAGAGCTGGACTCCTCAGGGGCAGTGGTTTTGATGATGAGATTGACAGGTCCTCTTGTAGAGAAACAAGAGGCCACATAGGAAGACACTGAACCTCTCCCCTGAGTGGACCTGCCATTATGGTTTGACCCTCCAAGGCAGACAGTCTTTGCTCACAAAACCCTCAGAGTGTGTGTGTGGCAGATGCCGCCAGCTCTGGTGTCCCTGTGCCACCTCTGTGGCCCTCAAGTGTTTTAAGGGACTTGCTGGAATTTGCTAGGTTCTATTGATGTTACACACAAGGTCACAATATTTACCTGCACTGAAATATTGTTGGAGTATACATGTGAGACTCTGTGACCTGCTTCATACATGCTGAGCCCTAGAACACATCTGGAACAAAGAAGTTGTGAAGCCAATCTTGTTTACATGTGTGTGTGTGTGTGTGTGTGTGTGTGTGTGTGTGTGTGTATGTATGTGTGTGCTCCCTCATTGAAATGACTTTTGCTTCCCTGGGATCTCTAACAGTCCCCACCAAACAAGAGTGTCATCTCCCTCTCTCTCTCTCTCTCTCTCTCTCTCTCTCTCTCTCTCACACACACACACACACACACACACACACACACACACACTTCTGGATAGATCCAGTTGCTATTTACTAGAGCATCAATGAGCGCTTGTGTTAGACCTGGACAAGAGAACTCACTGAGAGGAGGGAGGCCTGAGGCCTGGGATGGCCTCTGGGAGCGGCTTTATTGTAGAAGCAGGTTTTTCTTGGCCTTTGTTAAAGTTATTTTCTCATTGTTGTGTCAAAATACCCAATGGAAGTAATTTAGGGAGGGAAGATTGTTTGGGCTCACAGTTTGGTGATGGAATTAATCATGACAAGGACAAGAAGTTTGGTGGCCGGAATTGGTCATTTCAGCCAGTTCTCTCTCTCTCTCTCTCTCTCTCTCTCTCTCTCTCTCTCTCTCTCTCTCTCTCTCTCCCCTCCCCCACATACACACACATACACATACATCCAAGTGGATATTCATACACATAAATATCAATAAAACCTTATTTATTTGCTCCACATAAAATGATGCCTAAGTGTCCCTCGAGATTCCAGTAGTCATTCTTTCTCAAGGTGGGACCCGTAGATCCATCCCCACTTCCATTTTGCAATAGAAAAAAAACACCCTGCACAATGTTTGCATAGTAAATAAAGAAATTCTATGCAAAATAGAATTTTAATAAATAGCACACCTCAAGATAGAGGGTCTATCTTTTGTGCCAGCAGGTAGCCTCTGGAGAGCTATCTGGGCCAGCCTGCTGCACCTTTTCTCCAGATGTGTGTCCTCCACGTGCTTGGACTGAAGGTCTGTGGTAGAATACCACCTTCCATGTGGCGCAGGGAGGGTGACATTGCAGGCGTGCAGCTAGACTCTTAGGGAAGCAGAAGCCTGTGACCGAGGTCTACAGTGGGAGGTTGGCTCCAGGCGGAGGCAGCATGGATCCACTGCCATTGAAGTGAACTTAAAACTGGAGGACCAAGATATTTAATAGAGTATTCCATTTGTCAGAAGGTATGTCTTATTTCTTGGTGATTTATTTCCTGTTCAAATATACTCTGTTCTACAAATGACATTCCAAGAGCCCACTTCTGTCCCCTGGGCACTTGAATTCCTTCAAGTGGTAAACCTGCTGTGGTTTAAGCTGGTTTGGAAAACTGTCATCCAGGGTGATGGATTACCATTCCTGCAGTTAGTGTTCAGCCTCCACAGAGTTCACAGCCCCCTCACCTTAACTACCCAATTGTGTGGAAATGTCACTCAATTATTTAGAAGTGCATTCTTGCTGACATCAGCAAGTGTAGAGCCATAGATGGGGGAGGGGGACTCTGAAAGTCACCGCATGGCTGCTGCTCCCTTGCTCAGCTGCAAGAGAAGGGTGGTGCCTACGATGTCACCTTCGGGGAGGGTCTTTATGCCTTGGAACTTAACACTGTGTTTTAGTTTGGGATGAAAATAAGAAGTTAGAAATGAGGAAAAATTTGATGGCTTTACCAGCTCAACCTGTCCTTAGAATTATAAAAGTTTCCAAGGAACTGTTCTCATTGTTTTAGTGTGTGTGTGTGTGTGTGTGTGTGTGTGTGTGTGTTGTATTTGTAGGCAGTGTTTGTATTTGTGTGGTATTTGTGTGTGTGTGGTGTGTGTGTGTGTGTATGTATGTGTGTGTGTCCATGTATGTGTGCACATGTGTGTATATGTAGGCACGCAGATGGCATAGAATCTGTGGTCAGAGGGAAACCTCAGGTATCAGTCCTCACTACACCTTATTTGAGACAAGGTACCATTTCTCTGCTACATACAACAGGCTCACTGTCCCAGGAGCTGCTGCTTCCAGGACTTCTGGTCTCTGCTTCCCACTCCCCCTGGGAGCACTAGGATTATGTGTATGTTTCACTGTGTCGGCTTTACAAAGAAGCTAAGAATCCAGTCTCAGGTCCTCACATGTGCACAACGAACCCTCTACCCACAGACCTATCCATCACCCAACCCCTAAGAAACTCTGCCTTAAAAGTCTTTCTCTGTGGAAAAGCTGAGTGTTCAGACACATTGATGAAGCCTGCTTGATCAGATACTATCTTTCTGTTTTAGAAAATGACTTTTTGTGGCTGGTAGTGTCAAAAAATAATATGTTTTATAATATTTTATGATGCTTTCCTTTGGAGCCTAAATATTTAGAAATCAAAGGCAGAGGATCTTATCTTCAAATGTATAAGGCTCGATGCTATCTCACAGGTGTACAGGAATATACCTGTTTTCCTGGCTTCTGATGTCCCTCTAATTCAATTGTCAAGTTTATTTTTAGATAAAATCCATTTAATCAAAGTGCACATGGTAACTTTCCTATGTGGCCAGTACTTTGTGAAAGGATTAAGTATCTGTGCTTTGAAGTCTGAAGAGCAATTATTTCAAAGCCAGATTATACAATCTGACCTCATTTCCAGGCAATGCCATGATAATGGTCTTCAAGAGGACTTTTCACTGTAAATATTGAGTTTACAGAGTAAGAGTCTAAGAATAATATTTCTTACTCCATATACAAAGGTATATGCTCAAGTCCATGCCTGTCAGGAGCTTTTCTTTGTAAAAAGAGGCTGCCAAAGGAAAGAGTTGAATTGTTTTCCCTGTTAGTCCATTGCACTAGTTTGCATTTATGTTGTTGTGGCAAAATACCAGGACCAAAAGCAGTTTCTAGGAGAAAAGGGCACTGCTCCAGAGAGACAGAATGCATCATGGCGGGAGCAGGTTAAGGTTCTGGCAAGGTTCAGGAGCAGGAAACTGGCAGATCTCATGTTCATCCACACAGAGAAAAGAAAACAGGAAGTGGCGAAGGCGCTAAGTGACATACTTCCTCCCGTAAGGCTCTGCCTCTTAAAGGTTCCACGACATCTCAGACAGCGCCAGTGACTGGGAAGCAAGTGTTTACAGACGTGAGCCTCTGGGGACACTTTTTATTTGAACCACTACATTCATCGCTTCATTAATTCTGCAAGTGATTGATTGAACATTTACTGTGTGTGCGTTGCTGTTCTGGGTACTTAGACGCTGAGATGCAGATTAGGAGGCAGTAGTGCACAAGCTAGCATAACATGCCAGTGAGACACGTAGCAATGAGTTAAGGGAGGCAGGATGGGGCCAAATCACTTGCATGCAGGGAGGTCACCATGCATTTGCACAGGGGCTGGGTATGCCTGACTGTTTTGCAGGCCCAGGAAGGAAGGCTTTTTGTTTCGGTCTGAGTGAGAGGAAGGACCTCCTACAAGGTCCTGAAGTGGATATGGGACCAACCGCAGCCATGCCCTGCAGGGACAACCACAGGCTGGAAGGCCCAGGAGGATGGGTTGCCCTCAGCCCCCTGCCCACTCGGCAACTATCCAGTGTGACTTTACACTGTCAGTAAAAGCACAGTGCATGGTATCTGTCTCTCTGCTAGCTGTTATGCAGCATCCAGACTCAGGTAACCTTTGTGAGAGACTCTCCTGAGGCCTGTGTGCACACTGCCCGCCTCTCATTGTATCAGCCGAAGAGCCAGGCTGGATGCGGTCACCTCTCCTGGGCATTTGCCAGAGACCTCCAAGTCAGCGTGTCACAGAGATGCCTGCTCACCGGTGTGCACAGCAGCCGTGCTGTAGAACCAAGCTAGGCTCGAGCACGGCATGGAGAGTGGAGATGTGGGGTTAGGAACGTGGTGCAGCCACCGAGATACCAACGTCAAATGCGCTTCACATTCACGGTTCCTAGATTTACATAGATACATAAAATTGTATATATGTACACACACACACACACACACACACACACACACACACACATGCACACACACCATGAAAGTAGAGTAAAACTGTCTATAGGGACAAAGGGAAATAGGGGGCTTGAAAAGGGACAGTAGAGACACGAGGAAGATATGCTCAATATATAATATGTGTATGTTATAAGCCTTAAAAATAATGTTTTTAAGAAGAATGGACCCAGTGTGTGTGACTCTGTGGCCTCAGTCTTCCCATACATGGTGTCACAAAGCCTGCCTGCCCCATGGGCTGGAAGGAGAGGGTGTCTCAGAAGATGTCAGTGCCGTCACTGCTTGTCACAGCGTCCCGACACTACCCCTGCCGTGGTCACTTCGCTGGGATGCACACTCCCAGTGTCCTCTGCGTGGGCTGTGCTCATTCCTCCAGCCCCCAGGAGCATCACCCCGGCCCGGAAGGGATGTGCACAGGATTGGCATGCAGCTCTTCACCAGCTGGCGGTTGGTCAGTGATCTCTGCCGATGCCATCTGTCCCTTCTCTGACGCCAGCCTCTCTAGAATCGTGGATCCTAAATGCGTGGTATAGACTCGTCCGCCTCCGTTCTCAGCGTCTGCAGACATCGCCACTGCAGACACATCTTTCCAGACTCAAAGTTGCTTTGTCTCGATGGTCTCACTCACTCAGAACCCAGGAAACACTGCCCTGGCATGCTTGTCCACCAGGGAGAGCTCCTCCTCTACCATTCTTCCTCCTTTCTTAGACCTCCTGCCTCCCATCCAAGCCAGCCCTAGGCTCTGGACTCTCACCTGCTCCTCACTACCCCGTGACTAGGACATGCTCACAAGTGCACATGGTAGCTCTTCAGGGAGCAAAGCTTGAGTGTGCCTGCAGGTGGAGGCTGGTGGCGAGTCCACCTGAGACCTCGCGGGAATACCCAGGGACCAGGGAGTGACCAGCGCTCCAAGAGAACACCTGGCTGCTATGTCTTCTGACAGTGAGGCTACCAGTCCACGAATGAGAAAGGAGACAGGCTGAGGAAGCCCCTGGCTGCCATGTGAGAAAGAGAACATTTCAGTAGGTGCTCAGCTAAGAAAGGAACATGTGGGGCTGAACCAACCTGAGCTCGGCCGGATGGAAACGGAAGTTGGGGTCCTTTTCCCCTTTTTTGTCTGTACTTTTAAACAGAAGCAAATAATGCCAAACCAAGCCCATGAGTGACCCCATGCAGATAGGCGGCACCCTCACCTGCCTTCCCAGAATTTCTAGCTACACTGGGTCCAGTGGCTTGTATGGTCTTGGACTTTGAGGGCCTCAAGACTGGGTGCTAGTTGATCACCCATGACAGATTATCTTCTTGACTTTCCTCAGAGTCTCAACTCATGAGCTATTGGGAGACTTTGAGAAGAGAGACACAACTAAACAGTGTTTCTGATGAGTCTTTAGCTAAGTAGAAAATTAAATTAACCACAGAGCAGTCTCATTAATTGATATCTTCTGTATCTGGATTAGAGACACCTTGGGAGGCCCAAGGTTGTAACTAGGAAGAATGAGAGGATCTAGGAAAGAGGAATTGTAGCTCATTGCCAAGGCTGAGACCCTCTTGGAAGTTCTTAGGACCAAGGTATTTGGTTTGCAAGGTGGCTATAGGCTTGGGCCTCAGGAGCCTCTACCTGAGGACCACAAGCTGTTTCAAAGAGAACAAAAAAACAGAAAGCTGTGCCTTTCACTGTAGAGATGAACAAAGTATGCCTGACTTTAAGCCCAGGGATGAGAGGGCTTAATGCAAAAGGGTTAAGAGTTAATATGAATTTTAAATCTCATTTTCTCCCCAAATTGCCACTTTCCAGGGTTTCCAAGTATCCGAATTAGATCAGTTTAGAGAAGTTCAGAATTGGGAATCAATTTTATACATCGCCACCAGCCTCCACCTGCAGGCACACTCAAGCTTTGCTCCCTGAAGAGCTACCATGTGCACTTGTGAGCATGTCCTAGTCACGGGGTAGTGAGGAGCAGGTGAGAGTCCAGAGCCTAGGGCTGGCTTGGATGGGAGGCAGGAGGTCTAAGAAAGGAGGAAGAATGGTAGAGGAGGAGCTCTCCCTGGTGGACAAGCATGCCAGGGCAGTGTTTGGTTTCCTAAGAGACCAAAAGTCTAAATGGATGAAGGGATTTCATTAGCCATGCTAAGAATTAAGAACAAACTTTAACTGCCCCAAAGAAAGCCTGGTTGTGCTGTCTGTGATCTCACACTGGGGAAACATCTCAAATCCGTAAGAAGTAGGAGACAGATGCAGGTGTGTGCTAAGGCTGAACTGTGGCCAGCTACTGCTTGCATGAGTGCCACAAACAAACCTGGATGGATGGGTCGCTTGGTTGCAATTTTCCTCCGACCTTTTATACTAAAGAACTCTGAGGGTGACTTTGATTACATTTTCAACCTGTCATTAACAATTTTTGTATATGTGTGTCTGTGTGAGGGGCAGGCATACGTTCGAGCACTTTTAAAGTATGGTAAACTATAAATAGCACATAATTTTCCATCATGGCCAGAGTACATTGTGTAATTCCATAGCATTGAAGCACTCACAGTGTTGCTGAATGATCACTGCTATCCATCCATGCAACATTCTCTAAAGCACTATGACCTGTGCCTTCCTCCCAAGTACCCACTATCCCATTTCCTACATGATTCTAACAGCCCTAAGTGCAAGCTTTTTTGTCTTAGCATCATGTCTTCAGAGGTCACCCATGTGGGCTCTGTTGGCATTTCCTCCCTTCCAGTGTCTGAACATCTTTCTGTTATACTTCTTTTCATGCTTTGCTTTCATTTTGCCCGTGGTGGACAGTTTGTAGCTGTGTTCTCATTATTGACCATCATCCTGCTGATAGTATGGTGCATCCGCAGCTCCTTAAGGCGCCATTTCTGGACGCTGGAGTGTAGACCTAGTGGTTGTATTCCAGGACCAAACTCTAATTCTACTTTTAATTTTTCGAGGGACAACTGGACTATTCTGTACAGAGTCAGCCTTTGTGTGTATACATGTATAAGTTGTAAAATCAGGAGGGTGAGTCTCAGCTTACATCCCACCAAAATTGCCCTGAAGTTCCAATGTCTCCTATTCTCCCCAAATGTGATCTTATGTTTGCTTTTAAATGGTGTTTTGAATAGGTTTGGGCAAGGTCTGTGTTTGGTTTTGCATTTCCTCCATGGTTAGTTTGCATTTCCTCCCAAGCATCTCTTCCACTCATTGGTCGTTTGTGTGTATCTTCCGTATGAAATTATTCAAGTCTAGTAGTCATGCTTTGCCTTGGGTTGTCTTTGCCTTGTTGAGTTTTATTTCTCTATGTTGTAGGTATTACTTTATTGCATATATATACATATATGCATATACACACATATACATATGTGTGTGATTTGAAAATATTTTCCCATTTTGTGGATTGCCTTTTAATCTGTTGACATTGACTGACTTCAATGAATAACATTTTCTTTAATGATCATAAAGTACAGCTTGTTTGCTTTCCCCCATTTGGATTTTTGTACGTTTTTAAATCCAAGGCACAATTGCCAATTGGCTGTGAGTTTTTCCCATTTTCTACTGAGTTTTATAGTTCTATCTTACAATTGGGTCTTTGGTGTATTTGAGGCAATGTTGTTGTGCATTTTCTATACAGCAAACTTCCAACTTCATTCTTTTTAATGAGTAAATCAGTTTTCCCAGTATGTCTTTTGAAAATGCTGTCCTTACCCTTGGGAAGGCAGAACACCCACCCTCTTAGGACTCTCAAACTCATAGACCCAGTGGGAGATTGTTTCTCTTCTAATTCACTTTCGTCGTTTGGTGCTAATAGATGGTCTGATGCCTTAGTTCTGTAGCAAATGTTAAAGTCAGGAAGAAATCTCACATTTACCTTTCTTTTAAAAAAAATCATTTTACTTCTTCAGAGCTGCATGAATTCAAGGACAGGCTTTTTGTTTCTACAGAAGGCATCCTGGGGCTTTTGATGGGGATTGTATTCATTCTCTGGGTCAAGTGGGCTGGTGGTATCCTTCTCTACTTAGAGATGGAATATGGGTGGAGAATATTCTGAGCAGCAGGGACTTCTTCCTCTCAGTCCTAGAGGCCAGAAAGTCCAGGGTCAAGGACCTGTTACACTCAGTGTTTAATGAATCTACTTCTCTCTGGTTCTCACGTGACCTCATCTGATGGGCGGGTCACACAAGTTACCCTGAGCCAACCATGGGGCACAGGGAATGTTACTATTCACTTATGGCTTCCTTCATTTCTTTCAGTAATGTTTGGCAATTTTTACTGTGTTAACTCTTCAGTTAATTCCTAACTACTTTATTCTCTTTGTTGCTCTCAGTAATGTAATTGCTTTTGCTGTTTCTTTCAAGCGGATTCTTGGCGAGCCTGTGAAAAGGCTGCTGATTTCCGTGTTCTGACTTAGTGTCTGGATCCTGCCTTGGAATCATTTATTTGTTCCAACAGGTGTGTTCAGGATGTCTTCAGAGTTCTTATGTCAGGGTCATGCCCATCTCCTGTGTAGGCAGACACGATCTGATCTTCCTCCACTCCACGTTGACACTTTTATCTCTTTCTTGGTCTGGAGCTTCAACCTGAATCCCGCCACAACTATAGAAGCATTTGTTCGAGGCAGGCACCCTGCCTTGTCCTTGATCTTAAGGGAAAGATCTCCATCTTTGCCACGGAGCCCTATTCAGTCTGCGTCTTTCATGTGACAGTCTTTCCTTTGAAGCGCTTTCCTTCTGTTCCTATTTCTTAAGATCTTTTATCATGAAAGGGTGTGAAATTATGTCAAATGTTCTCTCCATGTTGAGATGACATTGATTGACTTTTAGAAGTTTCTATAACTTTAGGTATCTACATACTAATGAAAAAGTTTAATCGGTCTGATTCATTTCTCTCTGCCCCTAATGGAGGGGATTCTGACACCATCAGGGGGGCGGTGAAATGAAGGAGGGGAGGCAGATTCTCTCCTTCACCTGAACTTCAGGGAGAGTCACTGACCAGCCAGTGCCCTCAAGGCTGGAAGAATGCTGCCTCTTGTTCACGTTTAAAGGGGAATCAAAGCCCAGGCCTTCAAAGGAGGCAGCAGGATGAAAGGTCCAGAACGTCCCACGACCAGGCTTGCTGCCTCCTTGCCTTTGCTCAGTATGAAGAGTTGACTTTTCTTGTTAGATTACACACAATGATATTTTTAACTGAGGTAAGGCATTAGAATAAATGATCAAACATACATGAAATGAGAATAAAATGGTTTTGATCAGAGATACTACATGAATGTTTGAGATTCTGAAACAATTAAAAAATTCCTTTAAAAAAACAACAAAAATAATAAAATGGTAATTTTTTAAAAAAATCAAAATGAAACCATTTCTGACTACCACCCCCCACAGACTCCTGACACCCCTTAAATGCTGGGAACCAAACGTAGCGCATTGTGCCCATTAGCAAAGTGCCCTGCTGCCCAGCTACGACCTTAGCCTTTGGTTTTATGAAATGGGATCTTGCTATTGCTACTCAGACTGGGCTCAAATTTACCATCCTCCTGTTTCAGCCTCTAATGTGGTAACTTCCCCTCCATGATTATTTAGCAATGAGTACTCACTGAAAAATTGTATAGAGTTATGAATTTTTTCATGATGTTAAAATTTAGTCTGCTTACAAAAAGGGTAATAGAAAAGTCAATCAGACTAAGGTGAAAAACAGATTTTGGGTTTTTTTTTTTATCCATAAACTCTGTTAAAAAAGAGAGGGAATCTTTGAATCATTAGATTTTTAAGAAAGAAAACCAGAGAGATGGCTGATTGGTTAAGATCTCATTCTCCTCTTCCAGGCTCCAAGAGTGAGATTTCTAACACTCCTATCAAGAGGCTCATAAATGCCTGAACTGTAGCTCTGACCCCATTGTCTGGCCCCCTGTGTACACCCACACTCAAATGCATACCCCCACATATACAATAAGTTAAAGTGAATGGTCTAGAGACAATTGTTAGAAAATAACTCCCCCTCCACAGGAATGCCGTTGCTGTGGACTTATATCTGTTACTGATTTAAATATCCCCCACATTGTAAGTTGTTACTTCAGCCAGTGATATTACGAGAAGATCATCCCTAATGATTTTAATGCCTGCACCACAGGCAACTAATCCTGAGATCCATCCTCTCGTAATGGAGAAGCTACTGAGATTCTAGATGACAGGTTGAGGTTGCAGAGTTTTGACGGATTCTAATGGATTTGTTTGCTTTTAAATGTTCCAGAGATGCAAAGGGAGAATGGAGCAGCAAGTGCAGGATGCAAGCTTTTTTCTTCAGTTTTGTGGGGTAGGGTGGGAGGCAGCTGTGGCCTCGTCTCTAATGAGTGTTTCTAATGTCTGGGTCTTGGCATCACTCTAGGGCTCCTTGCTTTTGAGGTCTGCAACATGTCTTTTAAGAAGCATAGTTTCCAGGGACAAGTTGCATTCATTTCAACTTAGTCTTGAGTGTACATTTCTAGTTTATAGCCAACAACAGTAATGGTATAGGGTGGGAGTGGGGGAGGTAAAGAGCTGGCTCAGTGCTTAAGTATGTACTGCTCTTACAGAACACCTGAGTTTGGTTCCTAGTACCCACCCCAAGTGAGAGGCTTACAACCATTAATAACTCCAGTTCCAGCAAATCTGACGCCCTCTTCTGGCCTCTGAGGGTACCTGCACTCATGTACACACACACACACACACACACACACACACACACTCACAGATGCATACACTTTACATTTTTTCCAATCCTTAAATTACACAAATGACAAATCTTGGCATAATAATGTTTAAGAATCTAGATGTTTGTGGCCTATGAAAGCTTGATATTGAGATAATGGCAGTGGACTAGGACATCAGTGTATAAGTGTGACAGGGGTTTACATACTTCCTTCATTAGTGATGCCATGAGGTTTATATTGTAAAGCCAGGTCAAAACATTAGGAAAGTGGGGCTCACATAAATATCTTTCCTATCAGCTCTCTGCTACAGGTTGCAGGACATGGATTCAGTCAGGAACTGAATTTTTCTCCCCAGATTAGCATGTTGTACTACTACACTGGATTTACCATTTATAAGATTTATAAGCTGGATGCTCAGAAACTATCTCCTTTTCCATTTACATTTCCAAGAATGTCCTTGAGAAAGAAAAATGGTAATCGCTATTATCATACTCTTTCCTTTCCCCCTGCCTGCCCCCTCCCCTCCTTCCTCTTCTCCTTTCTTCTCTGCTCCTGTTGTCCTGATCTCATCTTACACTATGAGACATCACTGACAGGCAGAAAACCCTGTGTGGAAGGGACCTCCCTTGTTACCAGCCCTGGGTATCAGATGCTCAAGTCTGTGGGCAGAATTCTCTGGGGAGATGATGCCTCCAGACCTTGGGTATTTACTGTTTCAGTTCCTGTTCTTCAAAGCAGCAATGCTCAGGCATACCACCAAGGGTCTTGTTTATACAGTATACTTGATTGCTTCTGGAAAACAAATTTGAAAAGCACTCTCTTCAGAAGGAAAAGATACTGCTTCTCCATATTAACTCATTTCAAGTGATCCTTCAGAGGGCTCGATGCACACTACCCGGTCTTTTTTGGAGCTGTTATAAGAGGGGTGTCATACAGTGGTGGCTTTGATGACTAAGACTGGGTAGAACATTTGCAGTGCTGACAGAGTGCTGCCTCTTTCCTCATATATTAGGGCGAGCAGATGAAGGGGCAGCAAACCTTAGATTCTGCGAACCTCACAGAAGCTCCGCTGTTTTGATTGCTTTTCTCTCTGTGATCGCTAGTGTTGACCGTTAATTGACCTGTTGGAGGTAGAGTCACCTAAGATACAGGCCTCTGGGTGTGATTGTGGGGATCACCTGGGTTATTTTAATAGACATGGGAAAACACATCTTGACTCCAGGGTGAGATTCTGGGCTGTACAACAGGAGCTGAGCTTATTTCCGTCTGTTTCTGTTTCTTGACTGTGGCTGTGACACAACCAACCACTTCATGCTCCTGCTGCCTTAAAAGACAAGACCTCAGAGTGAGCTAAAGCAAACCCTTTCTCCCTTCAGTTGCCTATGTCAGAGTATTTTATCCTGGCGACAGAAAAATAAGCCAATACCACCTATTATAAAGGAGGGAAGATCCTCTCTCCAGAGAACTGTTTGTTTTCCTGGTAACCATGGTCCTATAATTTCTTGTTTCCCTGGTTACCAGGTCCTATAATTATGTTTGGGCTATTGATCAAGTTCAATCATGACTGGCACATTTCACCCAACCATGGCTCTGTACCCCAGGCGGGTGTTTCCTGCAGACTTGCCCTTTCCCACCTTGTTACTTTGACTCACATGTAAATTTTCAGACTTGATCATTTTGTGAAGATGAAATGAAGCAGAGCATGGACACCGACTTGGGCTGGCACACTTGGGTGCCAGGTGCTCATCTATTTATACCCTTGCCAAGGTCAGCCGAATGGAGTCACTGTGCTGAGCAGTATCTATATTGAGGTCACTCTGTGGGGTGGAAAACCTGTGTTGCCATGGAAAATAAGTCATTCTGTGCACACAAGGAACTCAGGAAAGGCAGCGTTTGCTGCCTAAAGGCAGATGCAAGACCAGAGTCCATGGCTGGAAGGAGGGAGACACAGACATGGGCTGCTCTGTCCCTGTCATTTTCTCTTCTGGCCTCTGTCTAGTTGAGATACTTTTGCAATAAAGCAGGATACTCCAGATTCCATGTTGAAATTAGTTCTTGTCATTTGGCAAAGCCCAATCTCTTGCTTTGTCTACGTTCCTGAGTGTCTGTCTACCGCAAAGGGCTCCTTGAACTTCTGCTCCCACATATAGACAGAAGTCTACTGGGGTCACACAGCTCCCCAATGCCAGCTTCAGTAGAGGACAAGAGCTAAGGCGACTTAGGATTTCAGGCATCCCTGATGTGGCTCAGCTGGCTGTGTTGTTGAGCAAGGCTTCCACCCTCCAACCCTTCCGTGCAAGGGGAGAAAAATGTGCTTTCCTGAGGACCAGGCAGGCCTTGTACAAGGGAAACAGAGCTGGGTTACTGGGCATAAAAATCCATCTTTATGCTAGCAAGTGCTTATTTACCAGAAAGTTGAGCAGAAGCCTCTTCCTGTCTCTTGTTGACTCTATTTTGCAAGAATCCACATAAGAAAAGAAAACCTCTCTGTTCTGTGGGGTCCTCAAGGGCCTTTCCGTGACTATAGCCAGAGAAAGATGGCACCCTTCAGTACCAGTGACTGCAGAACACAAGTTTCTAGTCTGGAGGCTGATTGACTCCATGCTCCCTGGTCTCATAAGCAAGTTCAGGAGGCCAGTGCAGATGAAAGGAGGCGGTTTGTTCTGCTTTCCAGTGGCTGGGACTGCTGTTCTTAGAGGAGAACACAAGAGCTGGCTAGGAAGGAACTGGGAAGAACCAAGAACGGTCACTCATGGAGCCTGGGGCATCTGCACAATTTTCAAATCTTTGTGTTTCACGATTACCTCCAAGGCCCTTATTCAAGCAGTACAGACCTAGCAATGGAGTTGGTATGAACAGAGGAGACTGAGTTTGAAGAGGTTTCTGCTGGCCACGACAGCACCCACTATCCAAAAACCAAGCAGATCTAAGACTAAACTCTATACCACACTAGTATTTTGTAGCCAAAAATTAGCATCAGGAAATAGAGAACTGGTGTTACCTGACTCTCTCCTGTACTTAGTGTGTCAACTGGCTTCAAGTCTGCAGCTGAGTCTACAGCACTTCCTCGACTCACCCGCCAGCCTGTCTCACAGCTGGATTGGTGTCTCATAGTCATAGAATCCAAGGTAATTCTAAACTGGAGCCCCAATTCTGAAAACTCTCCCCATTGATTTGCCTGTTGCCACCCTGCATGCTGCCTTAGTACAACCATGCAAAGGATACAGTAGCCCCACTCCTCTGAGGGCCATGAGTTCCTATGGAGGCCAGGCATCTCACAAGATTGCAGTGAGCTGTTGACAAAGTAACATTAGCCAGTCCTAGATCCCCAGGAGGGCCTGTGCGAGCCTCCCTAACAAAGCCATGGAAAGGCACCAAGTTCAGCTCTCCACTGTGTGGCTACCTCAGCTGGCTTCTGCAGAGCAAGTCCACAAAGACAAAAGAGAGTTGTAATACTTTTTATAACTCTGTCTTGAAATGACCACACAACCCTTTGTCCAAAATCTCTGAGTCACAAGGCAGGTCTGTTGCTATGAAGACACACTATGACCACAGCAACTCTTATAAAAGAAAGCATGTAATTGATGTTTACTTACAGTTTCAGAGGTTTAGTTCATTGTCATCATGGCACGGAGCACAGTGGCGCGCAGGCAGACGTGGTGCTGGAGAAGGAGCTGAAAGTCTACATCTGGATCCACAGGCAGTGGGGAGAGAGAGGGACTGGCTTGGACTTCTGAAGCCCTAAATCCCACTCTTGTGACACACTACTCCAACAAGGCCATGCATGCGCCCTCTCAAGTAGTGCTACTACCTGATGACCAAGCATTTAAATATATGAGGCTATGGTGGCCATTATTATTGAAACCACCACTACAACTGTGATTTGAAGAGATCTCTAGGACGTGCAGATAAGGAGGTGGCAATCAGAGACCAACAGAGCCCACCTGCTACAGCACAGCTTACATACTCTGCTCTTCAAAGCTATCAGAGAATCATTTTATCCAGTTTAGGTCTCCCATGATGGGCTTGGTTTAGAATTAAAAGTTAGCATAAATAGGTTACTTGGGAATCACTGTCCACTATGTAGAGAGATGGATATAGTTACAAAAACATATTTTGGGAGGAAACTAAATATTTTGGAAAACATTTAATTTTTCATGATATAACATTATATTGAAACAGGAGGTGAGGAGGCAGGGCCCAGATGCTGCTTTCCTTCCCGTCCTGACCCTTCCCCATCCCCAACTTCACAAGACTTACAACATCTTCAGAACCTGGGCTTCGAAGGCTGTGGGCTTATAGGGTAACACTTCCAAATGTCACTTCCAGGAGGTGACAATGAAAGGTCACCCACTGAACCTGTGTGAGGCATTTGCAAATAACTATTATGGAAGGAAACTATTTTATAAGATCTTTAATTTTTCATGACATAACATTATATTATAACTGAAAAAGACTATGAGTTACTCTTGTCTATTTCCTATCTTTATTTTTTTTATTATCCTATTTAAAACATTTATTAATAAAAGTTACAGTTACTAATTTTTTGATATCATGGTAGATTGTGCCATGCTCATTCAAAGGTGGTAGTAATTGCCCCTCTTAGAAACCATCCTCTGGGCTGGATTGAGCCTCTTCTCAGGAAAGAGGAGCCGAAGATGCCCCAAATAGAGACACTGTAAGTGGTAACAGACTGAAGCTACCAGCCTGGGTGGTATGCCTTTGTTCACTGAATCTCTGGACCACTGATTGAGGAGTGTTTTAGGGCTTGGGGAGATGGGTTTAGTTGGTTAAAGTACTTGCCACACAGGAATAAGTTTAAATTTGATCCCTAGAACCCAAATACAGAACCAGACAGTAGCTCACTTGCAGTTTCTGCTGGGGGACAGAGGCAAGAAGATCTTTGGCACTTCCTGGGTAGGCAAACCTGCCCTGATCAGTGAGGTCTCCGTTCCCAAGCAAAAATGCTATCTCAAAAAACAAGTTGGATGGCTTCTAAGGAAGGAAGGCTTCCTAAAGTTGACTATTTCTGGTTCTCACATTCACATATGCAACACACCCACACTTCCTCAAACCCCCATGTCCCCCCACACACATTTTTTCTCATGATAACTATAGAATGTGGGAGCTGAATTGGATGTACAGGTTGGAGGTAGAAGTAGTGATGGAGATACTGAATTCCTTGAAATTCTAGAATTAAGTAGACAGCTCAGCAGTGGGTTAGCAACATCATCATTAGAAAGGTAGTGTAGCTGAATAAAAAGGGGAGATACCATAGAGGTACCCAAACCTCATGCCTTGAGTTGCTCTGACCCTTAGTCCTAGGCAGAGGCATTTGTCCACAGTTGCAAAATGGCCGATCTTGGTTAGATCTAAAGTAGAGATGCTACTAGTTCAGAACTGAGGACTTGGAGGACTGGGTTTCATGCACACCAGAAAATGTCTCTTGTTACCCATCTGTTATGTGCGAGCACTGTAATGCTAACTAGACTCTTTGTTCTCCTAACACTAACAAATAGCACCTGGCAGTGGTGAGGTCCGCCTCCAGGTGTTGCTAACCCACTGCTGAGCTGACTATTTTGTTCCGGAATTTCAGAGAAATTCAGTATCTCCATCACTACCTCCACCTCCAACCTATGCATCCAATTCCGGATGACTCCAGTGTGGCCTGCACCTCGCTCATAGTTAGATGCATCCCAAATGCCATATTCTATATCCCTCCCCATAGGTACCCCAGGGAAAGGCTGTATACTGCTGTCCACGGGATCGATCCAATCGCCTAGAGCCCATAGGTAGCACTGTAGGAATTCAGAAGAGGGAACCTTGGGGAGGCTGTGGCAGATGCCTCTTGAGATCTGAAGGAGGGGAAGGATCTGGCATAGCAGATGGAGAGGAGAGGCAGAATAACTGAGAAGGAAGCTCAGGAGGCAGAGGCCAGATGCTGCTTTCCTTTCCTTTCTGGTCCCTGTCTGCACAGGAGTTCACAACATCTCTACACCCTTAGCTTATAAGCTTGGCTGTAGGGTGATACTTCCAAATGTCATTTCTAGGGGGTGGTTTTCAATAAAAGGTCACTCTCTGAACCTCTGGGAGGCATATGAAGGGAGCAGGCTGCTTCGTCTTTTGCTCTAAAATAAATCCTTGTTTTCAAAGGGCTGCAAGAGAATTCGCTGTGGGTGTGGGTCAGAGTCCATCACTTGTACAGTTGAAATTAACATGCAGCCGGTTGTGTCTAATGCATACAGGGGTGAGCTTAGTGACAGGCTCGTAGTTGGTGCATGGTCCTCCTTGCTGGACTTCAGGTAGTAACTGGTTAAGGTCACTTTCTTACCCCACAATGCTCAGTTCAAGAAGTGCAATTACTACTTAGAGAAAGCAGTAAGTCAAGACATATCCAGGCTCATGGTAGTGGCATGACTTAGGTAAACAACCATGATGGTCCAGAGCTGTGCGATTGAAGGGGGGCATTTTGGACTCAAAAGGATCAGAAGAACCTGGAAGGAAAGATGAGTAGTGGATTCTTTAAAATACCAACTGGAACAACAAGCAAGGTGCCGGGAGCACATGCTTATGGCACGCAGGGGGAAGAGCCGATTTCTGAGCCGCACAAGCAGCCACAGGAATCAAAGGTTCAGAGGTCAACTTAATGAAAGTGGTAGACATCAATAGATGAAAGAGGAAACATGGATGATTTTCTACTCCCAAGAGGGTCCAGCTCCGGGTCTGCAAATGGCTCTCTCGATCAAGTGCTAGCCTTCCAAGAATGAGAGACGGAATTCAGTCCCCAGAACCCACATTTTATAAAAGGCTGGGTGTGCTAGCATGTAGCTATGATCCCAGTGTTGGGGAGGCAGAGACAAGTGCACTTTTGAGGTTCACTGGCCAGCCAGCCTAGCCTACTCTGCAAATTCAAAGCCACTAATAGACCCTTTCTCAAGACGTATGATGGATGGCACCCAAGGAATGACACCTAAGGTTGTCCTCCAGCTTACATACACATACACACATATGTGCATGCTCCGTGTATACACCTAAAACATATATTCAATTATACCAGTAATTAAAGAAATTCAAAATAAGATCCAAAGGATATATTTTGCTCATTAAAATATTAAATCATTAGATATTTTGAAAATCCACAACTTTCAATAAAGTAGCCTCCTTGCCTGGGCGCTCTGCTGAGCTGTCATTTCTGCAAGTGTTTGGAGATCTGACCCCTACTCTAGGAACACCAAAAGGATCTGCACGCTTCAGCCAGAAGCCTGCTTCTAGAAGCTTGTCCTAAGCAAATACCACTCTGTACAGGCTTGATACAAAAATCGCACCAGGTATTTATGTTGGCATTTTTAAGTAGGAAAAATGCCATAAAATATATTCAAGTCATTTGTCAGTTTTGCGAGTGAAAAGAAAAAGGGAAAGGACATGACTGTTGCTAGATGAGGGAGGAGAAAGTTTATTATAGATAAGAAGGAGAGCATAACCAGGGGAAGAGAGCTCTGATAGAGCCCAGAGTGAACATGACCAGACTGAGCTAGGCCACATGGGGAGAAGCGGAGGGTATGAGAGGGGAGAGAGAGAGAGAGAGAGAGAGAGAGAGAGAGAGAGAGAGAGAGAGAGAGAGAGAGAGACCCTGTGCAGTAGCCTGGAGGCCAAAGGTACAAAATGGGGCTGGTAACCAAAATGGGAAGGGCTGCCCAGCCCCTGGGCCGGAGGGTCCCTGAAGCAGAGTAGGCTATGACAGCCATATCCTGCAAGAGGCGGAGACTGAGCCGATGCTGGGAGAAGCTGGTGGCCAGGTCTGCTTTGATATGATAAGTGGGCACTTCAGCCATTTGAAAAGTAACACTCTCTAGTAATAACAATTGTGTGCTTACCACTGTAGCCGCATGCACATGTGTATATGCATTATTACGAAATCCCATACAGGGCCTCCTGTGACAGGTGGTAGTAGTGGTGATTCGAATATGCTTAGCCCATGGGAAGTAGCACTATTAGGAGGTGTGGCCTTGTTGGAGTAGGTGTGGTCTTGTTGAAGGAAGCCTGTCACTGTATGGTGGGATTTGAAGACTCCCAGGCTCTTCCCAGGACAGAAGACCCTCGCCTTCTGGCTGCCAGCAGAAGAGAGTCTTCTAGCTGCTTTAAGATCCACACGTAGAACTCTCAGCTTCTTCTCCAGCACCATTTCTATCTGTGTGCTGCCATGCTTCCTGACATGATGGTAATAGACTGAACCTCAGAACTTGTATGCTTGTCCTAATTAAATGTTGTCCTTTATAATAACTGCTTTGGTCATGTTATCTCTTTACAACAATAAAAACCTTAAGACCCTAGTTCATGTGCAGGCAACACCAAGGCTACTGTATGAATTGCCTGCCATCTCCACATGCAAGGCCCACATGAAACAAATGGATTTGCTGTTGATACATGGGCCCAGTCCCTGAGATATCTCCTGATATGGGAGCCAATGTTCTAAGATATGAAAATGTCTCAAATCCAAAGCCCTTCTGGTCTCTAGCATGTCAGATAAGGGCTTCCCCTCTACTCTTTCTATATTTGTAAGTGTATGTCATTCACTTCATTTTCAAAAACCCACTGGAGGCGGTAGGACCTGCTGTCACCACAGTTGGTGATAAAGAGGTCAACAGAGCTCTGGGCCTCTTGAGGTTTGCAGCACTTTTTCCATATGGCACGATCCGTGGAAAAGGGAGATGGTATTAGTGCAGGCCTCCTGAATAGTTCTGGGTAAGAGGTAAAGATGTTTGGTTTTCAGTAATGTTTTGTTAAGTGCATGAGCGACCACTTCACTCATTCTAAATAAAAATAAATGCATTATTTTTGTTAATGAGACAGCATTACGGGTTTCCTCAAGAGCTTCTCTCCTCCTGGATTTTCATCTCTTAAAAACCAGAAATGTTTCCTAAGAGTACTAGAAAGTGAATATGTTAAAATGCAAATGGGAGAGGTTGAGTAACCTGGGCACAGGGAGCCACTCACACTGGCACTGTGCTGGCCCCTCAGAGGATGGTCAGTGGGAGGTGAGAGGGGCAGCTGCACACTGTGGACCCTGGAGGTTACCTGGACAGGCTTGACGTGACATGAGACAGAGGCCACAGAATGCAGCACAAGGCTGAGCTGTCTGTGTGTATGTAGCTTGGCTGGATACACACATTTCCAGAGTGTCTTAAAGACCAGTTTCCTGTTGCCTACTGGAGATATCTGGGAAGCATGATGTAATGGTTCGTGCTGTGTGACGAGTGCAGAGGCTTCAGGACATCTACAGTGAAGATCTCAGGTGGAGCTCACTGCACTTACATGTGAGCCTATGGCCATGTGCATCTCTGCACTCTGCAGTGACACTGAAGACCCTGCCCTGTGTGCCTTCTCAGGACTCCAATATTAGTGGTTCACTGCCAGAGGGCAAGCTGCTGCACACACACACACACACACACACACACACACACACACACCACAATTCCCTCTGAAAGCTTAAATTTCAGTGGATTCTACCACGTCTTCTCTTTCCTGTGCAGCTTTCCATTCTCTCTTTTCAGCAGACCCTTTGCAAGTCATTGTTCAAAAATAATTTTTATGTATGTTACACTGGACTGCCCCATTCATATGTTTTTATTAATTTTTTAGTGCATTTATCTACTTATGCATGTATTTGGAGGTGTGAGCCCATGCCCTGGCTCATGCATGGAGGTCTAAGAACAAATTTCAGGAGTCAGTTCTCCCCTTCCCCCATGTGGATCCCAAAGATCAGACTGCTGAGCCACCATGCAAGAGCCCCCTTGTCTGTATTTGCTTCCCTCGATGTCTGGGTGCTTCTGGAAGACATCTGGCAATGGAGTTGCTTTGATGCCTTGGGTATGGATGCATATTTTTCCTACCAGGCATGGTCCTGCCGTGTTTACATGTTTATTCCTCGTTCCTCTCCATTCTGCAGCTCCTAGAATCTTAGGAGATGTTTTGATTTAGTTGGACTACATGATTGGAGGGTTTTGTTTAATTGTTTGTTTAATCTCAAGTTAAAATTTGAGAACCTTTATGCGAAAAAGTGCAACCTAGCCAGGTGTTTGGGCACACTCCTATAATTCTAGCGCTCAAAAGGTTGAAGCAGGAAAATTGCAAGTTCAAAGCCAACCTGGGATATATACAGACCATGTCAGAACAACAAATATGAAAACTGTGACTCCTTTTGTCCATATCATAAGCCTTCACTGAGAAGCATTTGGCCTGCTCAGGCTGCAATTGTTCCCATGGTCCCTGCATTGTCCCTCAAGTAGAGGTCAATTCTCCTTAAGCACTGACTAGTTTCTAGAGTTGGCTTGACAGCTTACTAGCTGTAACTAGGCAACCTGAAGCAAGAAGTGTGCTATAACTCTTGGCTTCTCAAATTAGGAATAGTAGAATCATGTGACTCAAAGGCTGTGCCAATAGTTAAATGAACTGGAAAATGCTCAAAGCTAGCCTGGGCGCACTGAGCTACCGAGAAGCATTTGCTGCCACTGTTGGCTGCCAGGAGTCCTGGCGGTAACAGAGCTGCCTCACGTGTATGCATGTTTCTCTTCAGGCCAGAAAAAGAAGATTATGATAAGCAAATCTTGGTTCTCAAGAAAATCTGGACATTCAGGAGGCAGAGGCAGAGGCAGGGGCAGAGGCAGGGGCAGGGGCAGAGGCAGAGGCAGAGGCAGAGGCAGAGGCAGAGGCAGAGGCAGAGGCAGAGGCAGAGGCAGGTGGGTTTCTGTAAGTTCAAGGGCCAGCCTGGTCCACAAAATGAGACTCTGTCTCTAACAAAAATGAAAACAAAACAAGAAAGAGAAGGAAGGAAGGAAAGAAGGAAGGAAGGAAGGAAGGAAGGAAGGAAGGGAAGGAAGAAAGGAAGGAAGGGAGGGAGGAAGGAAGGAAGGAAAGAAGGGATGGAGGGAGGGAGGAAGGGAGGGAAGGAAGGAAGGAAGGAAGGAAGGAAGGAAGGAAGGAAGGAAGGAAGGAAGGAAGGAAGGAAGGAAGGAAGGGAGGGAAGGAGGGAAGGAGGGAAGGAAGGAAGAGGAGACAGCACAAACTTTTTTTAACATTAATAACGTTCCAGAATGTCAAGTATGTAAAGTTTTGAGATGCTGGAGTGGCTTCACAGTGACCCATTGGCATCTCTCTGAGGTGTCAATGGTCAGCATTAAGGTCAGCATTAAGAAACAAAAGTGGATCTTGAGTCTTTGAGTCAAGTCTTAATATCGAGTTTGGGTGGTTATTGCTTTTTATAAAAAAAATGTATCTTAATTTTTATTTTGCACTACTTTTAGGTTTATAGAAAAGTACCTAAAATACCACAAAAAGTTGTGAACCCCACCCCTCCATCCCATTTCCCTGTCACACCTTACTTTCCTATAGCACCACAGTCAAGACCAAGAAACTGACATCACTCTACAGCGTGAACTGAACTCAATCTGAGCATTGCCAGGCTTTCCGTTCACTGCCCTCCTGTGTGTCAGAATCCTGAGAACCGTGCAGCACTGATTACCACGTCTTCCCAGCATCCTCTGCTCTGTGATAATTTCTCAGGCTTTCTTTCCTTTTTCTAACCTTGAACCTTCTATACCTCTAATTTAGGTATATCACTATTACTAGGACTGTGTTGTATCCTGTCCCCTCTCTATGCTGAGTTTATGACCCAATGTCCCTGCACCCCCTCAGGGGATTGCTTGAATTAAGAACTTGGAGGATAGAAATATGTTTAAACAAGGTCATTAGAATGAGCAATTCTAATCTGATTGTTGTCCACATATGAAAATATTAGCAGTCAGACAAAAAGATGAAGACAGCCTGTAGAAGGCAGAGGAAGAGGGCTCAGAAGCCACTCCTGCTGGTGCAGTGATCTTGGACCGTGAGCTGCAGATTGTCAAAGTGCCTGTGTGTTGGTTAAGCTACTCCACCCACACACAGTATTTACTCTGGCATCCATAGAAATCTCTACCTGCCTGTGAATGTGGACCTAACTGTCTGAGCTTTTCCATCGGACCCTGTTGGTGTTACTGCTGAAATGGTTCCTTTCCTGACCTCTGCACGTCCTGTTAGGTTGTCCCTGGCCAGCTGCTGAGCACTTCAGTTCTGGTACAGGATACTCCGGGCCGTGTCCTCTGTGTTTTGGCTTTAGTTTTAGCCGTTTCCCCAGAGGGCTAGCCTCTGTGTCTTGAGATCAGTGGGGGCCTTTGGTACTGTGATCGTCGCTCTCCAAGGAGCTGCTTCTGAAAGCTGTGCTTTCCTTGTGGTGGGAGAGAGGAAGAACATGCATGCGCACGGCACTTCAGCACGCATGCTGGAAACCAGGGAAGGCACGCATAGCTTAGGGGAAGGAACCCAAAAGTCTTCGACTATAATGAGCAATGCCTGTCTCTGCAAATTGGAGGGAACAAAATCACATGTATGGGAGGAAACTGATAAAATACTGAGCTGAGTGTGAGCTGTGAGCTGTGAGCAGAGATCACAAGGCTTCAGGTTTGCTTGACACTGGATCTCAGTGATGACTTTGTAGGGATAGTATGCAGAAGCCAAGGCTCGGGGCCTCAATGTGGAGACATTATGCAGCCTGACAGCTGACGGCGGAAGAGTCTGAAGAGAGCAGAAATGAGGTTCCTGGAACTCTTTAATTCTGATAAACAAGGACCAAGTGGCCTAAATATTGTGATGGTTATTCTCACCTGTCAACTTGACAGGGTCTAAAACCATCTGGGTGACAGGCTTCTGGGCATTTCTGTGGGGAATTATCTTAATTCAGTTAACTGAACCAGGAGGACCTTCCCACTGTAGATGTCACCATTCCTGAGGAGTCGATCCTAAACTCTATACAAGAGGAGCTGAGTGCCAGCATTCACCATCTCTCATTCCTGACTGCAGATGTGACAGAACCATGGCCACCATTGTTCTGAATTCCCTGGCATGGGGACTGTACCTTGAACTGTGAGCTAAAATAAATACTTTACCCTTAGCTTGCTTTTGCCTGGGTCTTGTACCACAGTGACAGAGAAGCAGCTACAACAGCCATCTACTTGGGTGGAGTTATTTCGGGGGCAGCATTTTGCTAGTTCTATTTTTCATCCCCAAAAGAGATTAAATGTTGGGATTCTTTTGTCATTATGCATATGTACTTGATAGTGAGGTTGGGATATGGTTGTCTTTAGTCTTGTATCTTTCTGATATCATCTATGCAAGGTAAAGAGGTGAGGTTATTTGTAGCTTAATTAGAAAACATCTATTTTCACTCAAGGATCTTTACTCAATGGATGTTAAGAACAAAATAGATTCTATTACTAGCATAATAGACTTTTAATTTTACCACTAATAAACATCAGAGTCTCACAGAGTGTAAAACTTTGTTCCTTTCCTTTTAAAAAATTAAGTTTGGTATTTTCTCTTAGAGTCTGACTCATTTGCTAGATTAAAACTCATTAAAGGCCCTGCTTCACACATGGAGAAGCATGCTGATTGCTGCAATTCTTTCTCTTTATAAAGAAATAAATGAATGAAAACAACAGGAAGATTTGTAGTTCAGTCTTGTGCACTGAGACTTCTACCAGGCTTACCTGCAGGAATTTAGATACCGGAATGCCACCTACCTGGCTCTGTATGAGATTCCCCCCGAATCAGCCACTTTGAGGACCTGATGTCCCCTTCCAGGTCACTGAGAGCACCCCTCACTAAAGGGGTGCTCATTAAAGCTTAAATGGCCTTTTAAAGAGAAGGAATCTCTGGAGCTTACTTAAATGTTACAGAGGGGGATCTGAAGTGCTGTCCTTCTGCCTGTCTGGTTTGAAAACACTTGCTGTGCTCTTTAGTTCCTAAGTGTCTGCAGGTTGGAGGTTGGTGATGGTCCTTCCATGTCGGTGGTTACTAACTAGATCTGTGTAACTAATTTTTCAGGGATTCCACCACACAAGCCAAAGTCACCACACACACACACACACACACACACACACACACACACAAAAGCTTACCACAGGATGGATGCGTGTTTAAGTTTTGATTACAGGTTACTCCTAATGTTGCAGTGTCTGGTCTAGTGCTCGCTCGTGTACGATCTACATTGGACCACAGTATTCTGTGGTTTCGGAATCACTGGCACTCACACACTCATGACAAAGGTGAGGAGGCAGGGCTCGAGAGAAGTCCTCAGTGTCACTTCAGAGCTACCCTGGGTGCCCTCACCCTTGTCCTCATGTCCTCCCTGGTCAGTTTCTTCTGTGTGTTTAAATACACCTGCATATGCTTCTCAGGGAGCTCGTTTCCGCTCAGCTCCCTGTGTGTCATCTCTGGACCCTCAGCGCTCTCGGGAGTTGCTCAGCGATCACAGATGATTGCTAAGGAGTCTGTTGAATAGTGCAGGGGCCTCTGATACCTGGAGAAGCCGGGTGAATCCTAGCACTAAAATGTGGAGAGTGGGGTTATGTATAGCAGATGGTTTGTGGTCCGTTTGGTTCAGAGACACTGTCTTCTATTCATGAGCCTTGGTTACTTCCTACAATGAAATGTGGAATATTATTCAAACCATTTTGAAGCTACATCAGAAATATTACTAGCATGGGATAGTTAATTTTATGTAAAATATAAGGTGTTTACTTTCTACTCCCTGGAACTTTTCATTCACATGTAGTTTCCTTATTTTCATTAATCAGTCATTGATTTTTTTTTTTTTTGATATGTGATCTCACTGTATAGCCCTGATTCTGCCTGCTAACTTGCTCTGTAGGCCAAGCTAGTTTTAAACTCATCCTATATGCCAGGATTGAAGACTGGGATTACTGTGGCTGCAAAGTATTAAGTTCTTCTAAGAATTATTTATTTTTATTTTTACCTGCATGTATGTATATGTATTTTGTACACACAGAGAGACACATATAAACATATCTGTGTTTGTGCACCCATGAGTGGATGTACCCCACGCCCCCACACACAAATATATGCACCATAGGTAGACAATCCTATGGATTGGATCCCCTGGAATTACAGTTATAGAAAGTTGTTGGTCACCATGTGGGTGCTAGCAACCAAACTGAACCTCTGCAAGAGCAGCAAGCTGCCTGAACCACAGAGCCGTCTCTCCAGCCCCCATGTTTGTTTTGTTCAGTCTCGCTCTGTAATCCAGTCTGGTCTAAAACTTAATGTGTAGCTAGGTTGGCCACAAACAGATAGCAATCCTCCTGACTCAAAGTCCTACATGCTGAGGTTAAGGGTGTAGCCCTCATGCCCAGCTCCAGGCAGTATTTAAGGAGTTGTGGAATATTCTGGAGTTAGAACAACAGGAAGCTGCCACCACCCATCACTCCAGGCCACAGGTTCTGCAACAGCCAATTGCCGATCAGCAGAGAAAAGGAGCATCCTAGGACTCAAGTCTTAGAGCCCCGAGGGGCCCAGCTGGAGCTTGGTCTTCTCCACCTGTATTGCATGCTAATGAGCTTTGTCATCTCTCAATAACCAAAGAACATAGAAAAGTGAACACGGCAAAGCACGTTGTCAAAGCTTTATTGGCAAAGGCACAGCGATGATTAATGAATTGGAAAATTGAAAGCTGCTTCCCTTAATCACTTGTACAGATTAAGTGCGCTTCACGGTGCAGTAGAGGACTTTGACTGCATTCTTTAAAGCCAGATTTAAACAAGATGGTTAGAGTGAGGGTTCACTTTTTATCAATATGCCAGTGTACAAATAAGTCACTGATAGAATTTCCCAAGCTTCACCAGTCCCTCCTGTTCTGCAAAACCTGAAATGAACAAAGCCAGAGTCACAGTGAGCTCCTCCCTCCCCACCACAGCCTCTGCCCTGAGGGTTTTACGGCCCTCATTCTCAACATTTTTTCCCAGGGAGGAAA
Organism: Apodemus agrarius; assembly: GCA_964023405.1. Classification (NCBI taxonomy): domain Eukaryota; kingdom Metazoa; phylum Chordata; class Mammalia; order Rodentia; family Muridae; genus Apodemus; species Apodemus agrarius. Next base: position 4,033,604 of record OZ030006.1, on the reverse strand, counting down.
TTGTCACTGCCTTTCCCACCAGTGTGGACTGTGGGACCACATGCTTACATTCCTCCAAAGGGACTGTCCCATTTCATCCTGACACATACGTGAGGATGTGGAACCCAGAGAAGCCACAGGCAAGAGTTCTTCATAGTCACCGCAGGTAGAGACCTAGCCACATTTGCATCTCTTGAACATGCTAGAAATTTGGTTGGTGAAGAGTGAGAGATGTCCAATGAGAACCTGATGGGTGGCCCAGAGGATAGCGCAGCGACTGAGAACTTGCCTTGGAGCTATGAGGAACTGAGTTCACTCCCCCAGATCCCAGGTAAAAAAGATAAGCTTGGTGGTGCATGTTTATAAGCCCAGTGCCAGGGAAGTGGAAGCAGGGGAATCACTGAGACTCCCTATGCAGCCAAGCCAGTGTAACAGTCAGGTGCTGGGCCTGGGAGGGTCTCTCTTTCTCTCCATATATATTATATAATATATATATATATATAATATAATAATCACATTTATAATATATTTATATAATATAAAATATATTTATATATAAATATGTTATGTATACATAGAGATAGACATATATGCATACACATGCATGTGCACCTGTATACACATGGGCACACACAGAGAAAACTAAAGCCCAATTGCAGATGAATTCATTCTCTCCTACCACTGGGACTGTCACTAAGCACACATCTATGTGCCTACACTGAAGCTGGCAGGTCTGAGGTCAGGTCAAGCTGTGCGGGCTCGGTTCTGCACAGAGGCTCGCAGGCAATCTGCTTGCTCCCCTTCCCCTCCTCAGAGGCTGCCCACCTTCTGCAGAGCCCTCGGGGTCAGCTGTGGCTTTGAGAAACCCTCAGACTTTTGCTAACAGCCAATACTTCTTTGACCTCACTGGTCCCATGAAAAATTCAGGGTAATTTTCTATTTTGAGGCCTCCTGACTAGGAATGTTAATTTCACGTGCTCCTTAATTTTCTTTTGCATGAAATATCATGGATTCCCAGGCACTGGGAATTACATCTCTATAGAGACATCTCTGTGAAACAGTGATCTGTCTATTATACTTATTGCAATGAAGAGATCCATTTAGGTTTTCCTACTATGACTCAAGTTAAAAAGAAACTGTCTCCCCAAGTTCTGAACTTCAATGATGACTTAAGACAGTAATTTGTTTATAAGTGAGAACAGCCTTTGGAAATCGGAGTCAGAGGCCATGTGCTCACTCTATGGCCTGAGGTAAAGCTCCTCCTAACAATGGGGGAGAAGTAGAGGCAGGGAACTGAGGATCTCCTGTGTTCTGTCTGTGTGGAGTTTGACCTTAAAGACCTGTGCTGGTCCAGTGTGAAGGCCACTGAGAGCAGCGGCCACCTTTTCTTTGGCTTCCTTCTATGAGGCTCTTGAAGCCTGGTGCGCTTCTAGAGTTCATCGCTTCCCCATTGCATAACATTTCCCCATTGTGTAATTAGATGCAGATGAGCCCCCTGCAAAGTGCCAGAGGGATGACTTATCCTTTCTACAAAAGGTGGGCAAAACACCTAGGGACAGCTTCCTTCTGCCTCTGAAATGAGCTAGTGAGATTCATCAGGGCTGGCTCCTGGTTGTTTCTGAAAAAACGGAAGGTCGATTCTAATAGACCATGATAATACACCTCGGGCTTCTTCCAGAAATAGATCCCAACTGTTTTTCTTCCACGGGAAACAGCAATGCAGAGGAAACTAAGAAATGCACAGTGGACTCAGTCAATAAAAGTAGCTGGAAACAGTGTGAGACAGCCACCCTGGACAAGTGTCGGCAAACCAAGCATCCATGACCCCTGAGCTTGACCCCTGTGCATGCTTCAGACAGTATACCGCTAGCATGCTGCAAAACCTGATGCTGCCCCTGCATGGGTCCAGGGTGAATCAGCACATCCAGTAGTGGTGGAATGTGGTGCTGTCTGAGTCCAACAGGCTCTCTTCTTGTTCTTTTATTTATAAATTAGTTGGAGGAGAAATGGAGAAATTTTAAATGAGGTGGCAGTGTTTGAATGTCATGGCTCTAAACGAAAATTTTTCTTTGAAAACGTAATAGTCTATCTAGGAAATTGTCCATTTCCTCCAGATTCTCCAGTTGTGTTGAGTAAAGGCTTTTGTAGTAGGATCTGATGATTTTTTGGAGTTCTTCAGTTTCTGTTGTTATATCTCCCTTTTCATTTCTAATTTTGTTAATTTGGATACTGTCTCTGTGCCCTTTGATTAGTCTGGCTAAGGGTTTATCTATCTTGTTGATTTTCTCAAAGAACCAGCCCCTGGTTTTGTTGATTCTTTGTATGGTTCTCTTTGTTTCTACTTGATTGATTTCAGCCCTGAGTTTCATTATTTCCTGTCTTCTACTCCTCCTGGGGTGACAGAGAGGATGGAGACACTGGGAGGATGGGGACAATGGGAGGATGAGGACACTGGGAGAATGAGGACATTGGGAGGATGGGGGCACTGGGAGGATGGGGACACAGGGAGGATGGGGACACTGGGAGGATGGGGACACGGGGAGGATGAGGACACTGGGAGGATGGGGACACTGGGAGGATGGGGACACGGGGAGGATGAGGACACTGGGAGGATGGGGACATTGGGAGGATGGGGACACGGGGAGGATGAGGACACTGGGAGGATGTGGACACTGGGAGAATGAGGACACTGGGAGGATGAGGACATTGGGAGGATGAGGACATTGGGAGGATGGGGGCACTGGGAGGATGGGGACACAGGGAGGATGGAGACACTGGGAGGATGGGGACACGGGGAGGATGAGGACACTGGGAGGATGGGGATAATGGGAGGATGAGGACACTGGGAGGATGAGGACATTGGGAGGATGAGGACACTGGGAGGATGGGGACACTGGGAGGATGGGGACACTGGGAGGATGGGGACACTGGGAGGATGGGGACATTGAGAGGATGGGGGCACTGGGAGGTGGAGGCACTGGGGATGTTAATATTGTGCCCCATACTCACATCCTTATACTCAGCAAGGACAGCAGCTGTGCTCCAAGTGAAAAGGCAAGGAGATACTCGGGAAGGAACACACCACAGGTCCCAGGGAGAGAGAAGGGAAGACAGGCAGCTTCAGCCCAGCGATGCAGGTGGCAGAGTATGTGGGAGCAGGGATACTGGCCTGTGTCATGCAGAGCAGGTAGGACGTGGCCATGTACTGGCAGGACGTTTGGAAGAGGCCAGAGGCCAAGATTTATATCCAGAAGAGGGGGTGTTCTGAGGAGAATTTCCTTTTCAGGGGCCTTTTCAGAACCATGGGTGGGTACTGGAAATGTTCTAGAACCATGGGTGGGTACTGGAAATGTTCTAGAACCATGGGTGGGTACTGGAAATGTTCTAGAACCATGGGTGGCTACTGGGAATGTTCTAGAACCATGGGTGGGTACTGGAAATGTTCTAGAACCATGGGTGGCTACTGGGAATGTTCTAGAACCGTGGGTGGCTACTGGGAATGTTCTAGAACCATGGGTGGGTACTGGAAATGTTCTAGAACCATGGGTGGCTACTGGGAATGTTCTAGAACCATGGGTGGCTACTGGGAATGTTCTAGAACCATGGGTGGCTACTGGAAATGTTCTGCCTTCCTCTAAGATTAACAGTTCACCAGAGCCAGCTGATCACACCACAGGAGCCCTCCCATACCTAGACAGCTACAGCATGTCTTCCTGGCATCTCTTTCCTTCCCTCTTCCCCTGAAGGCCTCTGTGGACGCAGTCCAGTCTGACGAGACCACAGAGAAACACTCCAAGCTGCAGAGCCAAGCACTCATCCTCAGAGATCCTCCATCACAGGACACATGCCTGGCTCTATTTGTCTTTGCCTTTAACTGGCTGTTTGGAGATGGCTCCTAAGGACCTCCTCTTGTGCCTGCCAGTCATGCAGGTTGTCCTCTTCAGCAAACAGGGTTGTTTCTCCAGATGCCCCTGCTTGGTTCTACAGTTCCAGGCCAGGTCCATCTGCTCCTGGACCTATTCCAAGCCAACGCTAGAAAATAGGTCCTGCCCGCACCAGGTCCCTGTCTTCTCAAGCCTCCTCTTCTCCTGGAAGAACGTTGTGGGGATAGCAAGGCTGCTTCCTGGATCAATCAGTTGTGGATCAATCAATCCTGTGTTGTCAATATCACTAAGAAATCCCCAGATGAAAGCCAGTGTGGAGTCTTTTGTGAATTAGTCAGAGGCAATGTTAAACCAGGGTCCCTTTGTGCTTAAACTCTAAATAATTCCATGGGTTCGGTTGGAAGCAATTTTAACAATTATTTAATGATTCTCTTAAAGACTGCTTATAGCTGGGTGGTGGTGGCGCACGCCTTTAATCCCAGCACTTGGGAGGCAGAGGCAGGTGGATTTCTGAGTTCGAGGCCAGCCTGGTCTTCAGAGTGAGTTCCAGGACAGCCAGGGCTACACAGAGAAACCCTGTCTCGAAAAAAAAAAAGAAAGAAAGAAAAAGAAAAAAGAAAAAAAAAAGACTGCTTATAGAAGTATTATAGAAGTATTTCATTTTTTTTACTAAAAACTTAATGAGTATGTGATATAATGTTTATTTTTGATATTTTATATGTTTATAATTGTCTTTGCTCATGTGTACCCATTGTCCTTTTGCTGGTGCCTTCCACACCCTAATTGATGTATATCTTGAGTGTAGACTCATTTAACAGAGAACACGCAGTGTTTGTGCGTCCTTTCCTTTCTGCTGGGCTCCCTGTACTCCTGGCCTCAGACCCTCTCCCCTAATTAATCTACTTTATACTTCCTTATGTTTTTTCTTTTTTTAGTTAAAATTTATATTAGCTCTATGAGAATTTCTTGTAATATATTTTAATTATAGTCATTCTCTTCACCAATTCTTCCTACACACACAAATGTGTGTCCTCTTTTAAAAAAAAAAACTATCAAGTATGATGTGTGCTGCTCATGTGCTTTGGGGTGTGGGACCTTCCACAGGAGTGCATGTGCCATCACAGCCCCTGAGTTCAGATGTGCAGTTCCCTGCTGTGTCCAGATTACATCCGTCCTTATAGTCGTTCACCACCTCTGTTCTTCCCAAACCTTTTGTCCCTTCTTTGATAACCACTGAGACTTAGGAAGAAAGGTGTCATATAAACCTCCCACTGAGGAATCAATACGCCACAGTCTCTTAGTCCATAACCTTGTGACCAGTCATGGGTGTCTGCAATCGCCATCTACTGAGGAAGGAAGCTTCTCTGATGAATGTTGAGACATGTAATACTCTACGTGTACAATGATAGCTCATTAATACTATGTCTGATTAGCAAACAACTGTAGTAATAGGTTTTCCCCTAGGGAGTAGTAACAGTCTAGGCACAGAGACAAGGTCCTGGACTGAGAATGGTGCCAGGTGTGGGTTTCATCTTGTGGAGCAGGCTTTACATGCAATCAGAAAATGGTGGGCAGCAACATGGCATCCACTCCACTGTTGCACCAGTCAGGTACATTTGTTACTGTAGCTCATGGCTCATAGCTGGGTAAGACTGATAATTAATTTTCATTCCTAGAAGTTGGTATAGCTACTTTCAGCACTAGGAAAGTTCATAAAGTTTATGTTTTACTGAAATATGAGGAATTGCATAGTGGGCCTTTCCTGTTGTGAGTTCTCAGTTTGCCAGTCATTCTGATCTGGTAAAGATAATGTATACTAGAGGAAGGGTGTCCCCAGGAAGGGTGTCCAGGGATGGGTGTCTTGGGACTATCATTATCACTTCATAGGGCTTGGATTAGCACTGGTGCGCCAAGGCTCAAGCCAAAATCTTGTTTCTGCACAGGCAAGTTTCCAAACTGTGGTAGGGTGGGTTTCAGCTTTGAAAAATCACCATCACATACTCTAACTTTCCTTCATTTGTGAGGTGCTGGGCAGTGGAAATTTTTGCCATCCTGATGACAGTGGGTCCATATGCCAATACTTGTGTCATCCTGAGCACAATAAATTCTGTGTGACTAATCATAGCCCAAGACCACCAGTTCAGCCATAGGCCTGTGAGTCTTTGTTCTACATGGACATTCGGGAGCAACTTTTAATGTCACTTTCAATAGCCTTATTTTGAAAAGTGTGTGAGACTATTTAAATCTCATACTTGGAATTATCAGTTAGTTCTCTTCTGTCCTAAGGAATATGTAATTGCTATTTCTCTTGGCAAAAAAACCTTTGGATTATCCAAAGATGTTATACATGAAAGTATTAATTATGCTCCATCCTGATCCAGATAAGTACACTAATTGCCGTGACCTTTTCTTATAAGTCCAAATCTCTAACAAAATAATCGCCATTTGCCCCACTTTCATCAGCTCCACCGCACCGGGGGCCCGAGCAGAGGCACCAGATCTCCCTTTCATGTTGGAAAGGCTATGTTGATGCTCAGACCTCCATCTCTTTAAAATACCTCAAGCTCTGTTTGATTCTCAAAAGGCCATTTTACACACAGCAGCAAGAAAGGTGTCATCAGACTTGCCAAAGCTGAGGAAAGGCATTGGGTCATTAAAAACATTTTTTTTTCAGCTTGACTGTGAGAACGGAAATGAACACGATCAGTCTGAATTTAACTTAAGAAATAATCCTGACATATACAGCTTCCAGATCATTTTAATTTGGCTACTTGATGTGTAGAATTTTTCCTTGTTTCAGATAGAAATTATTTGGAGACACACCATGTAAATAGCTGCGTTAAAAGGCCCACTATAACCTGCCTCTTCCCTCAATTCTCTCCTGACCTCCACCTCTTGCTTTCTTCCTCTTCTGACCTTCTCCTCTTCCCCCATTCTCTCCTGACCCCTTCTCTCAGTCTTCTTCTGAACACTTTTTTTTTCCTCCATCCTCTTCTGACACCACCCCTCTCCACATTCCTTTTTAAACACTTTCTGTCTTTGGTGTCCTCTCCTGGAGTCCGATGTTCCCATTTCTTTTTGTTTTTCTCCCATTTCCTGATTTCTCCCTCTTTGTCCTGAGCTGCTGGCCTGTGCCACAGTCTACACTGGACAGGTCATTGCTGTATTCCTGCCCTCTGGCCTTCAGAGGCACACACCCCATGAATGTCAGGATGATTTATTCTTGGGGTGTCTGTATCATAGCTTCTCTGGCCCATTCCTATACTCTCAAGCTGCTTGTTTCATGCTGCATTTGTGTCCATGGCTACAGCAGACATAGAGGAGTTGATGGTAACATGAATGTCTGGGTGTTGCTGCAGAGTAGAAGTGTTTGAGTTGTATAGATAAGAAGCAGAAGCAAAGAGAGGAGAGAGGGAGAAGAGAAACAAATTCTAGAAATGATACCAATTCCTTGTGTGTTTCTACCAATAAAAGCCCAGGCTCACCCCTTAGGAGATGTGCCTGTATAGCCTCCTCATCACCCACATGAGGCCAGCATCACCTAGATGTGGTCTTGCTCACCTAGATCTCTCTGGCACCTAGTTAACATCTGTTGTATTTTAGCCTAGGAGCCAGCAATGAGAAAGAGGAAGTCAATGAGCCAGTAAAAGTAATACGGGGCCAGCAATCCCATAGGCTCCCAGCGATTAGTGACGGACATGTGTCAGTGGCTGAATGTGATTAAGACTTGCTCTCACCATCTTGTGGTCATTTGCTCTCCAAATATGGAAATGCACTGATCACAAGGCCATTTTTCTACCCAAGACAAATGCACCATTGATTTTATAATTTGTTGCAACCTTCCACTTATAGTAAATGGTCTATGACCCATAAAAGAAATTTATGTCCAAGACTTTCGCAGAGAATAAATATTAGGAAGAAAACACATCCAGACAACAGAACAGAGGCATGTAATGGGAGATCTACACTCAGACTTGTGTTGTTGACTTTCTTCTAATCGTTTTTATCTTTGCCCTGTGAACATGTTGCACATTATGCTCTGATTCTACATTTGGCCCAGTATTTCCCACACTGCAGCATGGGAAAAGCTCCCACCTCTTCAGCATATCTCTTTTTGATGTCAGTAAACAAAGTGATGCCCAACTTCTAGAAGTTACTGAGGATGGCTTAAGAAATCCCCCCTCGAGCTTCCTACTAAGGCTTGGAAGGGGAAGAAGGAGGGTGTCTGTAAGACTGGGATTGTCTGAGGATTCTCCTGGGGATTCAGCTTCTGATGCTTCACCTGGTCACCATGTCCAGCCACACCCAAAACCAAATATATGTCCCCTGCTTGGGAGAATGACTCCCTCTTCCTTATCCTCATTAATTTGCTGGGCTACAGAACGCACTTAGGTACAGGTGAGACAGACTTGAAGATTTGAGGGTTAATATGCTCTCAGCCAGTAATGTGAAATCACGTTGCATGAAGAAGTCAAATTAAGAAGTTTCTAAATATATGTGAGAAAGAGTGAGTGCAGCCAGGACAATCCAACCCCCCTGGAGACTTCGCTAGGGAAAGCAGCATTAACTGTCATCTTGGCATAGCCTAGACTCACCTGAGAAAAAGTCTCCAAAGAGTGACTACCAATGTAAGATTGGCTCAAGGACATGTTTATGAGACAGTGTCTCGGTAGTTACCTGGTATAGCAGGGTCCAGTCTACTGTGGGCAACTCCATTCCCTGGGCAAGTGGTCCTGAACTGTCTAAAAAAGCCAGCTAAACCTGAGCAGGCCCCAAGAGGTGGCCCTACACTGTTTCTGCTTCAAGTTCTTGGTTGATTTCCTACCCTAACTTTCGTCAGTGGCACATGCTGACCTGGAAGTATAAGCCAAATAAACTCTTTCTTTCCTTAAGTTGCATTTAGTCAGAGTATTTTAACACAGCAACAGAAATCAAACTAGAACAAGCATGATAAAGGACAGTAGAGAGAGGTCAGGGCATTGGGGCCCTTGAGAGCACTGCCTGGTGGTCTCAGGAAGTACCTCTGCCTCTCTTCTTTCCCTGAAATGAATTGCCAATCTTCCAAAGTTGGGCTAGTTAACCTAAAGAAAGTCTGATTGATCAATGGGGGTTTTATAGAGGATAAGACTTCTCTCTCTCCCTCTCTCTCTCTCTCTCTCTCTCTCTCTCTCTCTCACACACACACACACACACACACACACACACACACACACACAGAGGTCTCACTAAATTGGTGGTTTACTTGACGTGTCTTAGAGTAGTTGCCTTAAATCCAGCCTCCACTAGTACTTCATAGGTACTCACACTCACAACTCGAAAAGCCAAGCCACACAAAAGTACCTATGAGACACAAAGCCAAAGTGCTTGGGAGGGGGGACCTGGGTGGGAGGGGTTGCCTGCTGGATTGTGTCAGGATTGGCCCTGCAGCAAGATGAGCTATCTCACTGGCAGCCTAGAGAGCTGCTGGCATATGAACACCTTCTGCAAACATTTCAAACTATTATTTGCCTAATCTCGGGTCTTTTTCTCTTTGGAGATCCAGAGTCCTGTAGTCTCTAAAAATTGCCTGATATGGGGGTTGAAAGATGGGTTATTATAAAGGAGAGGGTTGAATGCACTTTCTACTTCCCTGGTGAGAGAGCCATCTGGTTGACCCCTCTGCTTTCAGCAACAACAACAAAAACCACCCACTGTCGCATCACGACCAGCAAGCTCTGCCCCTGCCATCAGTGCAGTTCCCGCTGTACCCCTGCCACCTGCCACCTCCTATGTCACGGCTCCAGACACTTTGTCTTCTGTTTCCCAGAGATGCTTTTCTCTACTGGGAGTTAATCTCCTCTTGTCTCTGCTGGGCATTGCACCTGCCATCCCTTTAGCTATATGTGTGTTATATGTGTGTATCTGAAACATTCATAACAGTCTGCAGCCTAACAGATGCTAGATTCAGAAGGCTGTAACCTTCCCCATCTTCCAAGCAAAAGCTGAGACCCCTTCTTGCCCAGTTGGAATTGATAATGTAATGAGTGAATGCAATAATGAGACTAAACTTGTAGTTTCCTTAAGATTAAGGTTGCCATATCATTTATGGTCCTCACTGGGATTCCCTGAGTAACAAGTAGGGAAATGAAATGGAGAAGACTTGGGGCTTCATACACTTCTCAGTCCACTCATTGTTGTACATGAGATGTTACTGCTTTATTGTTCTGCAGGATGGTGATAAACAGTAAAGCAATAGTCAACTTCCTGCCACTCTCTTAAGTTACAGACTTAATATCACGACTTGATATCATATTGTGGGTATGTCAGAGACAGGAAAGGCATATGGCTAATTAACTGTTGTATGTTATATTGATTTTTAACTCTTTTATACCTTCTAATGAACATGCCATTGTGAATGGAGATGTATTTATGTGTTGTTATCTACTTCAGAGACAATCACTATCCTACTACATCTTAGCTTGGTTTAACATGAGCTGAAATGACAGACACTTTTATAGTTCTCAAAACAATGCATGTATAGCTACAATAGAGTCCTATGTCCTTTGTTTCTGTATAGATTTTTCTATAGAATTGATTATAATTAATTTAATGATTATATGCAGTGCTTGTTATTGGATATTAACGATGCCCTACTTGTTACTCAGGGAATCCCAGTGAGGACCATAAATGATATGGCAACCTTAATCTTAAGGAAACTACAAGTTTAGTCTCATTATTGCAAAGTGTGTTGAGTTCCTAGATTTGTTCATATGTTAACATCCTCTAATGATATCTCCAGATATCCCTCCAACCCTCTACCCTTGCTATAGCACACATGCTGTTCTATGGAAGATGCTGAGAGAATAAGATAGGTGAGCAAGCCAGGGAAGAAAGACTTGAGGAGTGCTAAAATGTGTTCACAGAACCGAAGAAGAAACACCAGGCTCCCTCTAAGTGGCATACATAGAAGTTGGTGTTCAGTGTGTGCTTACTAAATATTAATGCAGGATGACTACTGGTCAAAGTCAATAGTGTGGAGATAAGGAAATGGAGAAGACTTGGGGCTAACAGTGTTCATCACACTTGACTGAGACCCCATGGAGAGTCCATGGGGCTCTAAGAAAGGGAGTCTCAAGGTCACCCTGAGTGACAGCTAGCTCAAGAGATGTTTTATGGAGGGGGTAGTCTAAGCATGGCACAATGTCAGCTTCATGGTAGACACAGTCTTCCTGATAAGAGGAGGGACGGAGCGGGTCCTCAGGGTGCTATAGGAGGGAGGGCTGGAGAAGACCTCTCTCGGCAGTCTGAAAGTTGGAAGAGACTTCTGTCAAGGCCCTTTGTCCTAGATGAAGCGCCGGCGTTGATTTAGTTATCCTATGGTGCTAACTGGGCTCTCTCTTCCTGTGGTTGTCCACCTGTGGTGCTAACGGGGCTCTCTCTTCCTGTGGCTGTTCCAGGAGCTGGTGGGGAGTAACCCTCCACAGAGAAACTGGAAAGGAATCGCCATTGCGCTGCTCGTCATCCTTGTCATCTGCTCTCTGATTGTCACCTCAGTCATCCTGCTGACCCCAGGTACGGATGCGTCTCAGAGCCAATCGCTAGCATATTTAAGTGGGCAGTTTTTCTACAGGATGGTTTCCAAGTAGCTGTTGATTGTGCAGTTTATTCTTAAAAGGTTCTGGTTTTCATGATACTATTATAGGAGGTAGTCTGTTTTCAATGAAAACAAATCTGTCTTATATGCTTTATATTACTGTATAGTGTTTGACTAGATTGAAATAGCATAGATGAAGTTGGTGGCATTAGAAATAATTTAATATATATCCCATGGTACTCGTGGGTGTTATAGCAAGGATGAATTAAGAAGATGTTCAAGCAACACATAATGGCTGTGCACCAGAAGCGAATTACTCATTAGGTGACACTGACAGAGTTGTAAACTGATGGGGCCAGAGGCAAAATCCTCTCAGGTAAGAAAGACATGCCAGAATGCACAGCAGTGTGCACTGAGCTTGCCTGCATTGCCTGTGGGTGGCTGCGACAGAAGTGAAACATGAGATAGGCCTCCTGGAGTGGTGAAAATGAACCATGTGGACGGTGTCACCGGACAACACAGGGGCCATGGAGTGCAGTAAACGAGGCTTGCCCCACTCTCACCATCCTTTCGGATGGTCATGAGCAGGAGCACATCAGCAGCACTGCAGGACTCTGAAGGCTGGCCGCACATGTATTAGACTTCGAGGTGGAAAAGTGAGCAGATAGCACAGTGCAGGGGGAAACTGGTACAACATACAGGTAAGAGGTTACACCATTGGACCACAATGGAGGTGAAATAGCACTGATGCCTTTATTAACAGGTGGTAGGCACTACCTGGGAAAAATAAGAACTGTAGACCAGTGTTCCTTGTGAGGAGAGATGCACAAAAGGCTAATAATGAACTGAGCACAGCAGCATAAAGGTGTTATGGAGGCTGGACAAACAACTCTGCTGTGAAGAGCACTGATGACCCAAGTTTAGCTGTCAGCACCCACATTAGGTGACACACAACCACTTGGAACTCCAGCTACTAGGATGCTGATGCCCTCTTCTGGCCTCTGCGGGCATTTGCACATATGGCCCTATACACACAGGGACACAAACACATATAACTAACTAAATAAGTAAATATAAAAATTAGAAAGAAAGAAAGAAAGAAAGAAAGAAAGAAAGAAAGAAAGAAAGAAAGAGAGAGAGAGAGAGAGGGAGGGAGGGAGGGAGGGAGGGAGGGAGGGAGGAAGGAAGGAAAGAAAGAAAGAAAGAAAGAAAGAAAGAAAGAAAAGAAAGAAAGAAAGAAAGAAAGAAAGAAAGAAAGAAAGAAAATCTTTATTATATATTACATACTATGACCAAGTGGGATTTATTCTAATTCAGGAATATTAGGTCAAGATACAGAAGTCACTGAGACAGAATAACACACAAACCCACAGATCACATAAACATGCAAACTGCATCAGTGCCACCAACTGAGAGCAGAGGTCAGAGGCCACTGTGTGGGAGGGCAGTCCTGTGCTCCTGTGCCCCAGTGAAGGAGCAAGTCATCAAGCTTGTGCACAGGTGCCTTTCGAAGACAAGCTATCTCATAAGCCCTCCCTGACTTGGTTGTATCTTTCTTCTAAGTTTAATTTTATTTTTAATTACAATTTAATTTTATTTTTGTTGTGTTTGTGTTTCTGGGTGTAGGTTTGGACTTGTATGTGTAGGTACCTTCAGAGGCCAGAAGAAGTGCTGGGAAACAAAGTGCAGGCCTCTGGGAGAGTAGCACAGACTCTTAAGCACTGATCAAATGTTCCATGCCCTTTGATAGACTCTGTTAATACACAAAAGGCTTTAATTTTGACAAAAATGTAATTCCTCTTTGGTTACTAACATGTTAGGGGTCATAGCTAAGGAAGTGTTTTTCTTCTAAGGTCACAAAGGTTGATTCTTGTTGTCCTAAGAGTTTTGACAGTTTTAATTTTTGTATTTAGATCCTTTGTATAGTGGTATAAAGTAAGAAACTGACTTCATTCCCTAGTGTGTGAGCATGCAGCTATATCAGCCTTGTTTGTTGAGTATCCCATCCCCATGGTGTAGTGATAGCTCATTCATGGCCATGTGGAATTAGTCACAACTCTCTGTTTTAATCCACTGGTCTATGTGTCTGCAGCATATTAACAACTGTGATTTTATGATCTTTTAAAACTATAAGGTCTATGTCTTCTCAATGCTTGCTCTTAATATTATTTTGATTTCCTTATGCTGTTGTAATAATTCAAAACTTTCAGCAACTTTCCTATTGCTATAATAAAACACCATGTCCAAGACAACTTTATAGAAGAATGTTAATTTTGGTTTGTAGTTCCAGTGGGTTGGTGCTCATGATGTCAGGACAGAAGCAGAAGGCATGGTGGGAGAGAGGGTTGTGGGGAGCAAATAGCTCTAACTGTAGCACAAAGCAGAAAGAACAGAGAAGAAATGGAAAGAGTCTCTTAGATCTTAAAGCCCACCCCACTGACATACCTCTTCCAAGAAGGCCACACCTCCTAACCTTCCCCAACAGAGCCACCAAGCAGGGACAACATATGTTCCCACACATCAGCCTATGCCTCCACTCTCACTCAGACCCCCACAGTGAATTATTATGTGCTGTGGAAGCTTACTGAAAACAGGCTCTGGGAGCAAGGAGATTTTCCCTTGGCTCCTAAGGTTTTATCAAGTCTACTTCCCCAAGAGTTAAGAACTCTCAATTTAAAATGATGGATAGTTATTTAAAAACAAACAAACAAACAAACAAACAAAAAAACATGTGCTATGATCCCTTGTTTTGTGAATGCTGCTTCTGGATGGATGAACAGGGACCAGAAAAACTGCAGAGATTTAATTACAAGAGACCCAGGCCTCCCTCCGGATCCAGGAAACATGGATTTGTCTTTGCTTGTCCTTGAGCAGAGCTGTGATTGCTAAAAAAAAAAAAAAATACCCTTACTGTTTTGGGCCTATGGTCATGTTACACTTCCTTGGGATTTAGAATGGTGTGATAGTTTTCAGACATTCACCCACCTGAAGTCCACCTTCCCCAGAATCAAAGGTCCTTGTGAGCATTATTCTAGAGTGGAATGTGGTGGGTGGAGATGGCTAGTAGCAACAGGGCCATGGAACATGGAGCAATGAATATCCCAGACTTGAAAAATGGCTCCTGCAACATTCTTATCAGCTAACTCTGATGGAACTTTAAATCACTTCCATTCCTTAGAAACACCTCCATGGCAGCCCTCTTCTACCCCCATGGGGTAACACAGTCACTGCAAAGATTCTGTCCAGTGGTGACACCGACTGTCAGGGCAGGATGCTGTAGGAGGCAGCTGATGCCTTGGGTGACACTATGGATTCCAGAGAGGCTTTGAAAGGGGCAGCTTCCTTTACTCTTCTATTGGAATAAACATAGGGCTGAGCCTTGTCTACCCACTGCTTCTGGAGACATCCATGGATGGTATCTGTTTCTATAGGTATGCTATTGGAGAACAATGTGTGCTGGGCTCGAGAGGACCACAGAGGCCGGATGCTCACCCCAGGAGCCTCTGCAGGCCCTCTTGGCTTGGCCTTTCTATGCTTTCTTTCCTGGAGCAAAGTAGAATCTTTTGTTTTGACAACCAAAATTGTGCCAGGTGTTCTACCTGTACTGCCCTGGAGTGGGCCCAGATCCTCTCAGATGCAAAATGCCCTCCAAAGGGCCCCCAATGCTAATTTTCCCCTCCTCCCAACATTAACAATCCCATTAGGAGTTGCAGCTGCTGGGCTAAGCACTGAGCAATGTGGTTATGTGTGTTCTCCTTTGAGCTAAAAGCAAGAAACGAAGGTGTCCCCAGCTTTGCTTTTAGTAAGCAAAAATAAACCCAAAGAGAATGGTGAGACTGAGTCCAGGAACGGTAGGGAAGAAGATTACAGTTCAAAGTCCTCATAAGAGTGGCCATACATTGAGGACATGTGCACACAGTCATGGGTACAGCCTTATGCCCCACCCCAGCATTGCCTTCATCTTGATAAAGGAAACTTCTAAAGAGAGTGTTTTCTGAGCACTCACGAATTCTGACCTTGTGTTCTGGAAACTAGAACATGCTCATGCACGCTCAGTTCTGGCTTCATTTGTTTGTGACCGTTTCCCAGTGTTCACAACCCAGTTCCAACGTGGCAAGCAGGATCTGGTAGGAGGGTGTGCTCTGGGGCTGTGGGTTTCTGGAAGGTTCTCTCGATGATTCTCACAGACAAGGTACCTTGTTCTGTGGTACAGGCTTATAAGCTCCAATTACTCACTATCCCTGTCTCTCTGAGAGTCTCGAAGGGAACATGGCCTTTCTGGTTCTCACATATTTCTCCCTTGCTAAGCCATGTTCTTTTCCAAATTTCTCCTCTGAATAATAGATTCAAAGGTACCTTCTTAGTTTTCTGATATTAACTAGAGTAACTGTTCGTCTATAATAGGTCTCATATGCCTGGTGTGTGCCATTCAGAGCAGCTGCATTTCTGCATTCTGATGAGACTGACTACAGTGAACTTCTCCGTAGGGGGTCTGTAGACCTGATGGAATTTTAGTTGCATTAGAATGTTCCAGACTTTGCCTTAAATGGAATTCTGAGCAGAGCTGGGCAGTAAAAAGCACTAAATACACTAAACACTTGAGCAAAGTCTAAGGAGAAAGCCATGGCCAGGCGGTGCTCAAGTTTCCATGAGTAAAGACCAGCCAGTGTTTGGGAACATAAACATGATGTACAGATTGCTTATGTTGGAATGTCACCACAATTCTATTTAAATGCAGTGCCTGTGACAGCTATCTTGGCTGAGAAATTACATCATGAACCTTACCACGTGTTGCAAGATATTTCCTGTCCATTCACATTGAGGCAGTGAGAGGCAGTGATTGGAGGGGAGAGAGGGAGAAGGAGCTCAGATAAGTGAGGGGAAGAGAGAGAGGTTCGGTGGACCAGGCAAGCAGAGCAGAGAGGGAAATGCCGATATCTAGATGGCTTCAAACGTATTCCTGGTGTTTCGGAGAGGTTAGAAATATTGGGGTAAGACTTTATCATTGTAAATTGGCATTATGAAATGGGAGTTGTATATACATAAAGATATTTGGTTAACTATTTAAGTTTAAGAGTCATGCTTTACCAGGGACTTGGTGCAGAGGCTTGGCGGGGTGGTACTTTTTTATTACCCACTACAACCACTGAGAAAAGATGGAAGGAGGAAGCCCAGGAGGCCACTGGGAACCATCACTTGCATGCCTCTGATAGCCTGGCTTGGAAAATAAGGAGGGCATAGTAAATGGTCAGTCAGGTGTAAAGACCAGTGAAGGGAGAGAGAGAGACATGGACACCTGAGTTCTGAGATTGGATGCTGATTTCTCCTGCTGTCTCTACAGAGGTCTCCATCACAACCATTTCTGACCAAAGCTGACAAACGCTTTATGTCACCCGGTCTCTGGGGAGGAAAGAGAAGAGCAGACATGGACACACCCTGGGTGTTTCTGAATGTAAGGTTCTGACCCCAGACTTAGATAGTATGCAAAGACAAAGAGTGTTTATTCTGTAGATACATCTACCATGTAGGGGTAAACCATTCTTCAAAATGGCAACTCCAGACAAAGGCACATAGGTCTTCTTATAGGGAACCAGAGAGAACTCTCTAGAAGGATTAGGTAATCTCTAATATGATTGGCAAAGGCCAAAGCAGGGACCTTAGTTTAATTTTGATTGGCTACTATGTTAGTTTTCTATATTTAGAGAGTGGGTGAGGTAATCTAAAATGTCATTGGTGGGTGTTGGGGAGGTCACAGGGGTCAGCTTCTGACTGGCCTGTGCCAAGTGATAAGTGGTTTGCATTCCTAAGTCATGAACATTTAACTGTAGGATGAAATAAGACTGCCCAGTACAGATGACCCAACCTAGGATAAGATACTTGTCCATTCTTGAGGTTATCTCCAGGCTGTTCTTTTGGAGGGGGTTTTATGATCTTGTTCTAGATGTTATGGTCTGTTCCTGGAGGTGATATCTTATGGCATAGTTTCTGGGGGTTATAGTCTATTCCTGGAGATAATATCTATGGCCTTCTTTTCTAAATTAGGTCTGGTCCTTAAATGGAGAAAATTGGGTTTATGTTGTCCTTTCAGGACCATCTGCTAACCTGGACTAGCAGGTAGTTCTTTAGTAACAGGTTACTGAGGGGAAGGACCAGAGGATCAAAATGTATCATAGATAGTAGAGTTTGGGATTAGAAGGTCTTGCATAAGCTACACCTTATGCCACACAAGTTGATTAAGATGCTGTGTTTACAGCATCTTATATACAGATTTCAGGGGAAATGGAATGAGTCAGCAGTATCACACAATGGGACAGTCAGCAAAGACTAATCACACAATGTTGTACATTGGGAGCACAGGGCATCCCTCCCAGGTGCATCACAGAGAGGACACTCAGCAGCCTTGACACACATAAGCACAGCCCTTCAGTGGGGAGAGATTGTTTTTCCAGGACCCAGTGATACAGCTCTCCCAGGACCCCAGCCCTTGACTATTGCTCTGCCAACCATATTCCTGATTTTACAGAAGGAACTGTATTCCTTCTGCATACATTGAGGCCCCAGTCTCCCTGGCCCCCCAACAACCTGCCATCATGGAGATCCATTAACAAAAGTATGTATCTGTGCAGTACCAGAATGGGTGCTTCTGACTTGAAGGTATCTGTATTGCTCCACAAAGCAAATCCTTGTCTGGTTTGGTGACTCTTGTCCATCACAGCCAGCTTGTTTCTACCCATGTCTACCATTATCCTCAGCTGACTGAGGGGCTAGAGCAGGCTCACATGTTATGTGGCCACACAGGGAACTGAGGAGGGACACTCACCTTCCCTATCACTGAAGAAATGTCCCTAGGAATAGACAGGAGGCAGACCATTTGATGAACCTGTCTCCTAGAAATTCAGGCTGTGGTGGTCGCTGGGAATCAGGGTGTATAGAATGAGAGGAGAAGAGGTAGACTCCAGGGGAGGTAGCCCTCCATGTCGACCATACAAGGGTAAACCCTAGATTTGAATGACCCCAAGGACTGGGATGTGCAAACCTAAACGGTGCATTCAGATTATTCTTGCAGTTGAAGCAGACCTGGAGGAGTTCCGATGGAAGGATTGGTTTATGCATCCTTATGGTGGGCTGCAGACTCAGACTGACAGCAGTGGGGCCATCTTTGACTCTCTCTTTTGACTTCCCCTTATTAACTCCAGATAAATTGTCTGGTAGAGCTTGCTTGTTTGTGGAACCCTTGCACTAAAGGTCTGTTTTCCTTAAAGACGACAATACACTCCTTTTAGTCATGTGTGCATTAAGGCCACAAGCTAAGGGAAATACAATGTGAGTTAATGTGTAAAGTCTTTTCAGGTATTCCTCCATAAAACTCCAATGTTAAAGACGCATAACCCCGAAGGAGTAAATCTAACTATGGTCTTCCCTTTTTTCTCTGGAACCCATCACCAAGAAAGCATATTGGAAAATTATAAACTAGTGTGACACACATCCAGGACAATGCTCTCCAAGGCACTGGCTGATATGCTGGGTGGTGGTTTAGTGAACAGTCACCAAGGCAAGTATTCAGGAGTCTAGGTTCAGGGTCATAGAACTGAAGAGAAATGGGTCACAGTGAACCAGGCAGGTCAGAGACCAGAAGAGGCTGAGGCTGAAATGGGCACTGCCTTCCTTAGAAGTGGAGCCGTTGCCTTAAACGCCACTGGACCCATCAGCTGTAGCTTCTACGCTTGAACTTTCTCATATCATGGATTCACATCCATAAGTGTTGGGCCTCTCTGAAGGCCCTATAAAAATCACCAGGTTTGTTAACTCATCATATATGGATGAGTTCTTTTTCCTTAACTATATTTATTGTATGTGGATGTGGATTGCCTGAGTGCATGTATAAATACCATGTGCATGCAGAACCTGCAGAAATAGCAAAGGGGCATCAGATTCGCCTGAAGTTGAAGTTACGGGTGATTGTGAGCCACCTTGTTGTGGGAATAAAACCTGGGTCTTCTGCAAGAACACCAAGTACTCTTAGCCTCTAAGTAATGTCTGCAGACCACAAGCCCAGTTTCTCATATCTTTCTCAATTCAGTAGATTACTGCACAATGCAGAGGAACTCCTAAAGTCCTAGCTAATTGCAAATCAAAGACCTGAAAGGGTACATGTGGTGGGCTAAACAGTATTTTCACAAAGATCTTCATATTCAAACCTCTCAAGATAGGGTTAATCTGGAGTAGCCCACAGATTCTAAGCACATGGACAGAGTTGACAGAGACAGAAAAGGAGATATCCATGTTCTCAAGAGGTAAGGGTAGGCATGATGCTTCAGTGGGTCCAGAATCTCTGGTAGGGAGCTGAAGACCAAAGCAGATGCTTCTTTAAAACTGTAAGGCCATAGCCCTGTTGGCTAATGTTGTCCAATGAGACAGACTTTGCCCCCAATATTGTGAGAAAATAATGTTCTGCCCCTACTACCACCAGCAGCAACATTTGGCGTTGGTGCTTTGGAATGCTCACAGGAGAATGCCTATTTCAAGGTGACACGAATGCCCACGCCTACTTTGCAAGCTTGGGAGAAGTCATAGCTAGAGAGAACTGTGCAGTCAGGCTGAGATGAGGCCAACTGCACTACCTTCCCTTCTATTCTTCCCATCACTGCCACAGAAATGAAGCCCTAGGCCCCTTCCTTTGCCTTCAGAGCACTCCTTCTGGCTAGGATGTTTGGTTCTTGTTCATCTTTGCCATTGAGAAAAGAATAGAAATATGTTCAGCTTAATGTGATATTTTTTCAAATTTGAGAGGAAAAGACAAGTGTCTCCAGCACTGACTTTTTGTTTCTCCTGATATATACTCAGTAGACATTAGTTTCATGTACAATCTGAACTAAGTTAACCGAGATGGCAATTAAATAGAGAGTAATCAACAAAGCCAGCAAACTGCTGAATTAAAATGTACTTTCCTTAGAACAGATGATAGAGCCCAGGGTCCTCTCGAGATACATGCAGAACAGTGTGTGGCACAGGGGTCTGGAGCTAGCGAGTCTGCCCTTCCTACTCCTGCTGAAGAGCTGACCACCAGTCTCTCCTCTGTTCAGAGCCCTGTATACCTGGGTCACGCAGCCGCATGCTCTGTCCTTAGGAAGGTCCAGTTGGCTCACTTGGTGTCGATGGATCGGTTAGACACACGTTGGCTGAGGCCTTACATTTAGATGAGGACCACCACATACCTGTGGTATTTACTTCTCTCATTGCTGCTGCAGAACACGACAAAAGCAAGTTGAGAAAGGCGTGGCTGGGGAGGCATGGGGTAGAAGCATGAGGCCGATGGTCAGGAATCGGAGAGAGGTGGACACTGGCACTCACATTCTCTTTTATAGTCAGCCCAGGACCACAGCCCCTGGTGCTGCCACCCACATTAAGGATGGATCTAATCGAATCTAAAAACTCCCAGACATTCCCAGAGGCTTGTTTCCATGGTGATTCTAAATCCTATCAGTATGACAAGAGTAACCATCAGATGACCTTATTAACACTCACTGTTGCCAAGAATATATATTTTTAAAAAGTCAGTAAAAAGGTAATGAATTAACAAAAATCACCATGATAATCCATTTCTTCTGTCGTCAAAACCAGCCCCCATACTTTATGTCTCTCTCTGTTTCTGGCTTTAGGCTTCACATGAGTATGTTGCTCTTCATGCTCTGTTTACAACCCAGTGCTCTCACACTGCCGTCATGAAAGTGTTACCTCATGTGCATTGTCTTCCTTTTCTTAATGACATTAATTAAGATCCTTAATCCCCATATATCATAACAATATGTGAGCATGGTTTTATATATACATTCTGTGTCCATCCATCTTCAATTATCCTTTGCCTCTTGGGAAATTCTCATGTCTGTAAGTCCACTCCAGCATGGGCACATGCTTCAGCATGGACACATACTCCACCACAGACTCTGTCTTAGAGTTTTATTGCTATAAACAGACATCATGTCCAAGGCAACTCTTATAAAGACAATACAGCTGGAGCTGGCTTACAAGTTCAGAGGTTCAGTTCATTATCATCGAGGTGGGAACATGGCAGCATCCAGGCAGGCATGGTGTAAGAGATGCCAAGAGTTCTATATCTTTTGCCAAAAGCAAAAAGAGGCCTCCATCTACAAATATAGATTGACTTGAGGGCAGCTAGGACAAGGGTTGTAAAGCCCACGCCCACTGTGACACACCTACTCCAACAAGGCCACACCTCCTAATAGTGCCAGTCCCTGGACCGAGCATATACAAAATATCACAGGCACATACTCTATCATGGGCACATACTTCACCACCAATACCCTGCTTCCCAGACTTTCTTCCAGCTATGGAAATATTTCAAATCTCTTTATCAAAGTCTCCAATGACATGGTAACAGGATTGCTTATTAAGTTGGCAATATTAATAACACACCAAATGAACTTATACTCTCACATTACCCTTGAAGACCCTGGAAGTGTGGCTGCAGCCATAAGGAAGAAAGCTACAGATTGTCACTAAACAATTTGCTGTCAAGCACTCAAGTCTAATATAGTTTCATTTCCTCAGATACGCCAAGAGCTACAATTAACTTCTTGTTACTTGGACCCTGGATCCTTAAGCAAACGCTTTTCTTTATAGTTCTGTTGGGTTCTCTCTTCAAGACCAGAAGAGTGGACAGTGCTTACAAGGGATATGCTGAGTATAACAGCAAGCTGGGAGAGCACACTGTCCGGCATCTACATTCAAATGCTGTACCTTTGTGTGCTGCTCAACAGAAATTTGGAGATAGCTATACTCTTGTTGATTGGGTCATGCTACTGTAACAAAATGCACCAAAACATGGCCAATGGGTAATAAGATTTTATTTTCTGATACTACTGGAAGGTGAAAATCGAATGTCATAGTGCAGCTGAGGTTCTTTTCTAGTGGGGTCTCACTTTGGCTTGCTGGTTGCAGCTTTTTGCTGTGTCTTCATGGCATTCTCTGTCTCTCAGTCTCTGACTCTCTCTCTCTCTCTGTGTGTGTGTGTGTGTGTGTGTGTGTGTGTGTGTGTGTGTGTTTGTATGTGTGTGTTTTGAGGAGAAAATATAAACAGAAAGCTCTTCTTCTGCCTCTGCCTTCAAATATAGTCACCTCAATGTTTATGGCCACAACCAATAAATTGTGGATGGTACACAATTCCATAAAAACAATTGCACGTGGATGTCTTTGAAGGCCTTAGACACTAACACAGTCTGCCTTCTGGCCTCCAAAGTCTGACACCCATCCTAACAACAAAGGATAAACACTTCTTCCTGTGAGGACTGGATTTGGGGGCCCAAGTCCCACATGGAAAGGCTAGGTAGTGTGGCATCTGCTTATAATCCCAGAGCTGGGGACGTGAACACAGAAGGAGCGTGCTGGCCCAAGAGCCTGGCCCAGCTGTGGACTTCAGGCCAGTGAGATTCCCTATTTCTGCTTTTAAAGGTTGCCTTTTATTTTATTTCAAACTATGCATGGGGGGAGAGGCAAATGCTCATACAAGCTGGTGCCCACAGAAACCAGATGAGGGAATCTGATTCCCTGCAGGTAGAGTTATAGATGGTTGTGAGCCATGTAACTTGGGTGCTGGGAGCCTAACTCAGATTCTTAGCAATAATCTTAACTGCTGAGCTATCTCTTCAGCTCAAAGAGACCCCATATCACAGAAAAAGGCTAGTCTCCAAATGTGTGCAGACAAATGTATAGGCACACATGCACAGTAATACACCTACACAAATACCACACACACGCACACTCACATGACGGAATTAGGGAGAACAGAGTCATCAGTCCCAGTGTTTTCTGTCTGGTTCTCTGAAGGATTCTGGATCTCCTGGTCAGACAGTCTGGCTCAAATGACAAGGCACAGGTTTTAAGATAGAGAACAATAAAGAAAGATAGCTCAGGACCACACACACACACACACACGCACACTCACATGACGGGATTAGGGAGAACAGAGTCATCAGTCCCAGTGTTTTCTGTCTGGTTCTCTGAAGGATTCTGGATCTCCTGGTCAGACAGTCTGGCTCAAATGACAAGGCACAGGTTTTAAGATAGAGAACAATAAAGAAAGATAGCTCAGGACTGAAGAGATGGCTCGGTGGTTAAGAGCTCTGGCTGCTTTGCCAGAGGACCCAGGTTTAATTCCCAGCACACACAGAGGAGCTTATCTGCCTGTAACTCTAGTTCCAGGGCTTCACACACACACACACACACACACACACACACACACACACACACACATACACACAGAGATGCAGGCAACCCAAAATAAGTTATATTAAAAAATAAAGACATCTGGCATGGGCATATGTGGATGTTTACACTGCACACACACACACACACACACACACACACACACACGTTTTTAATTTGTTTATTTATTTTAAATACATAGAAATGGACTGAAGGGTCTGAAGAGGGGTTGGATGCTTTGGATGGATTGAATTCAGAAACTATATGAACAGTAAATGAGAATTTCTTGTTTTATGGTGTTGTGTAAGAAAACTGAAGGCTTTATACAAGTGTTTCAATTAAAAAGTACAGTGTATATAATTCTATTATGCTGCTAGTTTTCATAGCTGGTTTTGTAGACATGAACTATTAGGGTAAGCTACCATTTGTGGGACTTTTATAAACTGTGAACATAGCCATAGACAATCTACTACAGCAACACCGAGACCTGTTGAACCAAAGTAAGAAAGGCAGTGGGATCGAGAGGGAAACAAGGGTTCCTTCATTCTGAAGAAGTTGGTTGGGTATTTACAGTGTGTGAGGGCCCTGAGGATATGAAGTCAATGCCAAGCTCACACAGAATAAATGCTCAAAGATAGTGATGGATTCAATGCTGACTTTTGGTAGAAAAGATGGTGTGGCCATTATGATCCAGTCTGAAATAAAATATCGAGGGAAGACTGTCTCTACCCAAAATGGCCAGGAGGGGATGAGACACCTTAGAGTACATGCTGCAAATCTTAGCATGCCTTAGGTGATGAGAACTATTTCAAGTTTTAAAATCCTTACTAAAGCTATTCCAAACCGTTATCCTTGTTAACAGCATCAGTGCCCAAGAAACATCTTAGAAAAAGAAGTGGGGCTGAGAAATTCACCTAAATACTGATCCTCATCTTTGTATCACTGCAGACCATAGGAAAGCTGTTAACCAGTATAGCAAGTTGGTTGGGATAATCATGTACTTGTCTAGGATTGGGCTAAAGGGTTAAAAGAAAATTACATTTCAGTGAGCCCTGAATTCCCTTAGAGAGGAATCCCAAGTGTCAAAGCTCCTTCCTACCTCTTTTGTCCCCAGCTTGGGGATGACTACTAGTTTAAGAGGAAGCTAGGCATGTAGGCTCCCCCCATGTTGGCCATAGGCATGGAAGGCTATAGAAGAACACACAGTGGTGCATGCCTCAGCAGCAGCAACACAAGTCCCACGCACACCTGGAATGGAATGCTACCCTTGCAGAACCCAAATACACATAACAGAGGGTAAGAATATCAGTGACTAAGACAGGCTTGAGGCTGGGGAGTAGCCTGTCCCGAATCTCAGTCCACTGTGAGAGAAACTGGAGAGCTGCTACTCAGAAGCCATGGTCCAGACACTGTCCGGATCATCAGTGTCATTTCTAAGGCCACACCACCAGGAGTTCCCAACACCCAGGACTCCTGTGTGACATATGCTGGGCCCCAATGTTAGTGGCTCACTAATACCAGTTCAACACAAGCAAAGACTGAGGCCCAAGGAATTCAATCAGGAGGGAAAACAGCATTTTGGTTTTAAAAGAACAATAGCTGTGATTAAAGAAGACAGGGGAGCCTCTCATCTTGGAAAAGCCAATCAGGAATGTTAAAGATGAAACTACACTTAATTTTTATTTAAGACCTTAGTCTTCATGTGTCTTAAAGCTGTGGGAGAGGTCATCAGGCACACTGAAAAAATCAGACAGGACTGAAGGAGTCAGGCAGATATGCTCAAAGACAGAAGCCAGCAAGAGCTGTGGAGGCTGCCTGAGGGCCCAATTAGAGCTTCAGAAGCTGGGGCATGAAGGACAAGAGAGGGGTGGTGTTAAATGACCAAATTGCTATAATTTCTGTTGTGAATACTCACTCATTCTTAGACTGTAGGCACAGTGGACTCTTGCACCAGATTTGAAAAGGAAACCACCAGGGAGAAGCCATCTACCTTCATCTCAAGCTGTTTCCTGCACATGCTGTCTTCTTTGCCAATAAACCACATCCTCAAAACACCAAAGCTGCTGGCAGTTCATGCTTGTAGCCCTTCCTAGCATATGAGTTCTTTTATTGCTTATATCTGGGCTAAATGGTTTCTTCCTTAGGAAAGCCTTCCCAGAATTCCTTATTCAATTTTATTTCTGCGCCCATGGGGATAGCCTGACTGTCTTGAGACTGTCACACTGTTTCTGTTGTGTTCTGGCTGCTTGTTTAACTTTGGCTGTCATGGCTCTATGAGTTACCTGCAGTTGGACTCACCATGCATGCCTTGAGGACAAATAAGTCAGGTGATCAAGTCTGTTGTCACCTCCGAAGTCATAGGGAATGAATCAAACTATAAACCAGTGAATTGTATAATAGCCACACCAGAACCCAAAGATGCAGCAGAGGACAACTACAGAAGACTGCTTATGGGCAAAGTCAAGTGTCCTGCCTAAATAAAACATGCATGCATGCACACATGTGCGTATGCACATACACACCCCCCTCTCTACTCACATACACATACATTCACACATACACTATTTCTACCACAAACTGCCACTCTCCTTGCCTTTTGTATGTTTATTAAAAAAATGTTTAAAACAAATAAGAGATTTTTAAGCTTACTTATTTCATTTTATGTAAAAATGTGAGTGTCCATGTATATGTATATGCCCCACAAACATGTTTGATGTCCATAGAAGACAAAACACATAGAATTTTAAGCTGTCTTTTTCTGTGGATACTTTGGTGGCAGACAGAAAGCCATGAGAGGGAAGGCTTGACTTGTTTTAAGATGTTGTGTTTGAAACCTCAATTGTTCCATAAGCAATCACTGATCATGTCTCACAATAAGGACATCTTTTATTGTATCTCTTTGCAATTTTCAAGGATTTTATTAACAGTAATCCCACTTAGTATTCAGGAAACCAGTTCATCTACATGTTCTAATGCATTTCAGAAATGGTCCAGTTAAAGTAGGGCCCCTTTATTTAGTATAACAGGGGAGAGGAAGTTGATAAGCAGGTTTGTGTAGTCCATGAAGGTACACATGGCTTCTCTGGTGATGTCTGTAATACATAACATCAGAGAAGCCAGAAGGCAGCATCACAAGGTGTTGAGTAGAATCTGTGAGCGGAGACACTAGAAGTGCTGGAGGCTTTGTTCAGAGATCACTCTTTGTTCCTTATGCAATCCCCACAGAGTTCCTTGCTTTGGTCAGATACATTATATATCTGGAAATATAAAGTTAAGACAGGCAAATGGAGCTACAGAGAATGGGCACAATGACAGTCCCAAGACAGCTCAATAGCCAGAAATTGGCAGGAGACACAAACACAACCAAACACCAGACAATGACCTGGGGCAGAGTGCTCGGCTGCCATGCGCAAGGCCTTATAAGGGTCAATACTCTGCACCCCTGAAAAAAATCAAAACACCCATAGAAAACAATGCCATCTCATACAGAATGCACACAGCTAATTAGTTGAACTTACTACACATCATAACTGATGAAATGAAGATCCAAGTCTTAAAGAAATCCAGTGAATGTAGTATTTTCCCGTTAAGAGGACAGGGAAGGAAGCTTTCCAGGTAGACAAAGCATTTGGTACTTCTATTTAAGGTGCTCTCTTTATTCACAATCGAAGTAGCTTGGACAGTCTAGCCTGAGGTGTCCATGTGTTCACACAGGCCTCCTGGAGAACCTTGAGCATCTTTCCAAGGAAGATAAATGGATTTTGTGGTTCTAATGGAGATAGCTTCTTATGAGGGAGAGCCAAAATCCAGGGCACTTTGACCTCTGCAAATAGGATAAAAGCTGTCAGATTTCTAAAGCTTTTTGAGAGAGACCATTAACTAAGCATCTCCTCTCAGGATGGATGTTCAACTACAACCTAAGCTTCTCCCAGGTGTTTTCAGTGGAGATGGGGGAGTGCTGGCCTGGGAGTCTGCATACAGATATTTGGGAGTGTCCACTGATAGCCAGGGACAGGTGACATAAATGGGGACTCAATATCTAAGGGATGTTTCCTGTATCTTTAAACACCTAGAAGCCCACATGGGACCATTGAGCTCAGTTCTGAACAAACATATCTTTTCTCTTGATCATCTGTACATGCCTTGAGACACATGTTCACTTCTGCAGTTGTTTAACCCTCTGTCTTTTCTTTCTCCAGCGGAAGATACCAGTCTGTCTCAGAAGAAGAAAGTGACTGTGGAAGACCTTTTCAGTGAAGACTTCAAAATCCATGACCCAGAGGCAAAGTGGATAAGCGGTAAGTCCACAGTCCTTAGAACACCTGGGAGGTCCTCCCACCCCCACCTCCTCTCCTTCTCTGTGTGGGTGAAGCTCGGCAGACGCTCTGATCTCTGGATGAGATTGTCAAAGCATCACCATCATAAGAACATGTGACCCAAGATAGCCACTCCTTACTCTACAGGCTGCCTCACAGGCATCAGCACCGACTCAGCTTTGTGAGAAATGGGTCTGCGGAGGATGCTGCATCCTCCATCCTCCCCCATGCGTTGCCTTCCTCCTGGAGCCATTACCTCTCTCAGCAGGTTGCTAAGCAACAGAGCCCCTGGTGCCTCTGCTGAGTCTGCCTTCTCCCAGGTGCTGATCTTCTCTGCTTTCAGCTCACTTTCACTCCCCAAGGAACTTAGCTGTGACCAAGGACTGAGCTAGGTCACTGCCAAACACAGGTGTCTGTGGAGATGCTGAGAAGTACACCTCAACTCTAACCTGGATCCCACCTCCTTTTCTAGTTTGGGGGACTTTTTTTCTTAAACAAGAAAACAAAACAGAGCAGTATGCAGATGGCAGTCTGATCCTGACTCTTGATGTGCAGGATAATGAATTTCCTCTAAGGGGGTCTGAAACCCCATGAGCTTCCTCTCTGGCAGGCTGAATCTCTCCTGCTGTGCCCATCCCTGGCTGCACCTTGCATTGTGTTCCCTTTAGGGATTGCTTTTATAAGTGACCCCCTCAGGTTGGTAAACCTTTGCAGTGTGTGGGTCAAGGCCCAATCCTTGCTTTTTTTTTTTAATTTAAATTTTTTAACCTGAAAAGGCAGAGTTGGTCTACAGCACAGTGGACCGGCCACCCACCTGACACACAATTATGTGTCCTTTGTATTGTACCAATGAGTGAGTGTGTGTGTGTGTGTGTGTGTGTGTGTGTGTGTCTGTGTATACATACACATGCATACATTTGTGTTTTGATCAAGTATTTAGGCAGGTCTGAGGACTCAGCCAATGTTCAAGGTCAGATATTGAGAATAAAACACAGTCTGCTTGGGAACTCAAAGATGCATTCTGTCAAGAAACATTGATCCTAACTCAGTAAATGCAGAGAGATGAGATCCACTTTCTCATTCTCCATGGGAAGACATTTTGGAGAACATGAATGGTCTTAAATGGATGGCTAGGGTTTGTTAGATAAGAGAACAGCCCCTCTGGGAAATGCAAGTCTAAAACATCAGCCTATGCCAAACTGTAATCAGAAGAACCAAATGCAAGCTAAGATACAATTCCCAGGGATGAGAAAGTAAAGCAAATTCAAATAGCGGGGCAAAAGCAGTTTCCAGGGATATATAGAAAGGTAGAAATAAGGGGCACCAGATCCAGCTCTGGAGTTCAGAGGTCACTGGGGGACAGGGAGACAGGGGGAATGAGGGACAGGAGATAGAAAGATTCCAGGAGGGTCAAAAAGTAGAGATGTGCACTGTTTTGTTGTTGTTATTTTGTTTTGGGGAGGGGTTGGGGATTTTTTGTTTTGTTTTGTTTTGTTTTCACCATGGTTTCTGACCACCTAGTCCTAAACTAACAATCTAAATGAAGAGGCAGAGAGAGGAGGTGGGGAAAGGAGGACAGGAAAAGAAAAGGAAGGGAGGGAGGAGAATGGAGGGAAGGGGAAGGGAAGGAAAGGAAAGGGAGGGGAGGGGAAGGGAGGGAACAGAAAAAGTAAACTACGAAAAGGAGGAACAGGTTACATACTTTGCTGAAAACCTTTCCTCTGGGCCCACCCTCCCCTGCTGTCAGGAGCATGTGCTGGGAGCTGATTCTGACTAAATGAGAAACTGCCTAGAGATGTGCTGAGTCAACAGGACCCAAGGAAAACCAGCCAGAGCCCCTCCCCCACACTGGGAGTTCATTTGAGCCTCCTCTTCCTTTTCTTTCCCCCTTCTCCCCTCCCCTCAGGACCGGTTTCTGGGTGGCTGATAGGCCTTTCCTTGTCAGTAATACCTCACAGCTTTGAGCCATTTGCTTTCCACAGACTCACTAATCCTGTTTTCAAATGTGTAAAATGAGGCTGACCTTTTGAGTAACTCATCCCAGAGCCCATATCAACCTAATTTTCTCTGGTGTTTCCAAACTGCCACACTAGGTAGAATCCAAATCTCTCCAATCCAGGAAATTCTCTTCCAACCTCACCAGCTACCTTTTCTGGTTTTAACCAGTTTCTGGGCTATGATTATTTCAGAGTTCCCACCATCCTTGTACCTTCTCTGTTCTTGAAAATAACAGAACCACCTGGAGGGAAATAGAAATGTTCTCTACTGAGAAAGTAACTAAAGTTTGTTTGGGGGGAGAGTATTTGTTTGTTTCTTTCTTTTGTAGTCACCAATCACTGACTTTAATATGTATCTGGGATTTAATATTGGGGCTCATGGTCTAGAAATAAGGATCTGTTTTATCATAAAGAAACTAGTGAAAGACCCCCAAATCATGGAGACCCTAACTCTAGTCTCAGGATAAGACGACGCCCCCAAAATTCACAAGAGCCCATTCTTGATGCAAACACATGAGGTTTATTCAGGGAGCCAGTGCACTGGGGTCAAACTCGTATCCTGCACAGGGGCAGAGGAGATTGACCCCGTGCAGCTGCGGTCAAGAGTTTTTAAAGAGGAAACTACAAAGAAAAGGGGAGGTTTTAGGCAGTAATTCATGTCATAAGGAAGGTGGAGGTCAGGAGGCAGTTTATGGCTCAGCAGAAGGTTACAGGTTATCTCAGGCAAACATAGTTAGACCTTGAGCAAGGTGCCAGATGTCTCAGGAATGTGGTGAGCTAGTTCCTGGAGCAGGGAGTGTTATCTTAAGATTAACAGTTTCTCAGGCTGAGAGCAGAAAAAAAAATCTGCTCTGTGTTAGGCTAATTGCTAGGGTTCTAAAAATATTGAGTTGGGGGTCTCTCACTAGTTTGGAGTTTTAAGTTTTGAGATTGTAGTCCTTAATTAGTTCTTTTAAAATAAGTTAATGGTTTCATTGGTAGTTTAGTAATTGCATAAGTGAATAAAATGTGATTGATAGTAAAACTCTAAGTAGAGCTCCCCGGCCTCAGTATGGCCATAGAATGGTTAGAAACCATCAGACATTCACTGAGGTGTAGATAGCTGGGACTGGGCTGGTGAGTGTGTGTGTGTGTGTGTGTGTGTGTGTGTGTATACCAGCTGAGCTATTAGAATAGTGATTTTTTTATTTACTTCATTGTTTCCTACCTTCTCTTATAGCTTTAAATCTTCTAGAGTCCTGAAGCTCCTGTAGAATTTCCTTGTATGTTTGTTACAACCAAGGAAGAACAAAAGATAACAGAGCTGACAGGCTCTGGAAGGTCCATCTCACAGGCACATGGGAGAGAGGCTAGTAACAGATGGTCCCGCCACATGTGTGCTCCGTTGAGTAGCATCTCATATTTGCTACAGAGGGTGTGCTGCCCTCTCAACCTTTGGGTGCTGTGAAGAGACACCATGACCAAAGCAACTCTCATAAAAGAAAGCATTTAAGTGTGGGATGGCTTACAGTTTCAGAGGCTTAAGTTCATTACCATGGTGGGGAACATGGTGGCATTAGAGCAGGCATGGTGCTAGAGAAGTAGCTGAGAGGAACATCCTGATTCAGAGGCAGAGAAGGAGGGAGAGGGGGATAGGGAGAGTGAAAGAGAGAGGGAGAGAGAGAGACTGGGCAGGCAGGGATTTGAAAATTCAAAGTCAACTCCTCGTAACTTACTTCCTCCAAAAAAGCTACACCCCCCCCAATCCTTTTCAAGTGGTGCCATTCCCCAATGATTAAGCATTCAAATATATGAGCCTTGGGAGGCTATTCTTTTTTTTTTCTATATTCTTTGTTTACATTCCAAATGATTTTCCCTTTCCCAGTTCCCCCCTCCCCATAAGTCCCATACGCCCTCTTCCCTCCTCCCATTCCCCAACCAACTCCCTCCCACTTCTCTGTCCTGGCAATCCCCTACAATGCTGCATCAAGCCTTTCCAGGACCATGGCTTCTCCTTCCTTCTTCTTGGGAATGATTTGATATGTGAGTTGTGTCTTGGGTATTCAGAGCTTCTGGGCTAATATCCACTTATCAGTGATTGCATTCCATGTGTGTTTTTTTGTGAATGAGTTACCTCACTTAGTATGATATTTTCCAGTTTCAACCATTTGCCTAAGAATTTAATGAATTCATTGTTTTTAATTGCTGAGTAATATTCCATTGTGTAAATATACCACATTTTCTGTATCCATTCCTCCATTGAGGGACATCTGGGTTCTTTCCAGCTTCTGGCTATTATAAATAAGGCTGCTATGAACATCGTGGAGCATGTGTCCTTATTATGTGCTGGGGAATCCTCTGGGTATATGTCCAGGAGTGGTATAGCGGGGTTAGGAGGCTATTCTTAGTCAAACCACCTCAGGGACATTTTCTTGGTTGTTCCAGGGTTCTGTGACATAGGACAACATATGGTCACTGCTTCTATCTGGACAGAACCACCTCAGTTCTACACTTCCCTCTCTCCTCTCCCCTCCATTTCTCCTCCATCATCTTCAACTGAAATGACAAGAGAGAGGTTACAACATTCACCCCCTTACCCTGCCTGTGCTTACCCCCATTTCACCCACCAGTGACTCATTTCTGCTCTGGAAGGCTTCTAAAAAATCCACAGGTGAATTTTCACTGTCTTGAAGAATTGCTGTAGGGTTCTCCCCAATTTTTGTGCATGAGAATGTGCTCCTCTGGAAGTAAATGCATCCTCATTCCTGCCCCATTCAGCATTCAGCATTCCCACACACCTAGGTGCTCTTCACCTAATCCAGGTTCCCAGTAGGGTTCTACCTGGTCTCCCAGTCCTTTGCAAATTGGAGCATCTGTCAACTATGACATCTTTCACACTCTGCTTCCCTTGCCTTGGAGCTGACTCTGATTAGGCATCTACCTCTGGCTCCTGACCCTCTTCTTGTCAAGGTCACAGAGGACTGCCTGGGTAGTGAATGACAATGTCATTCCTCAGGGTCATCTCTTAGATCTTTCCTCTCCCTGACAGCAGTGCATTCTGCATCTTCCCCCAGAGAAGGACTGCTTTTAGGCCATCCTTTATGCTGGATCTAGCCAGCCATGCTGTCCTCTGGGGTAGCCCCTGCCTTGTAGGTCATTCCCTGTTCCTCAGGCCTCTTGCTGGTAGTCTGTCTTCCTAATGCTCTTCATGATCAAGTCCCAGGCCTGTCCCTTGGTCCTGCCTTCTTCCATCTCTACACTCTTGCTCTTGGTATTCTGACCTCTCCTAAATGAAGAGCCCTCCCCACATTTCCCATGTGCCTTGCAAATTTAACCTTAACATATATATCCAAATCTGAGCTCCTAACTCTACTCAAAACTATGAAAACACATAAAGAAACCAAATCTATGCCATAGCCACAGCTCCCTAACGTGGGCTGATTGAAAACTCACCTATGTGAATTCCCATGCCATCCCCATAGGCTGTCAAGATGGCAAATAGTCCCCTTCTCAGCCTGGTTCAGATCAATGTTGAGTCTAGAGTGAAGGGAGTGGGCTTTTACATGGAGTTCACCTCCCACCTGGTCATTTTTTAATTCTTTGTCTGTTCAAGGCATGGTTTCAAGCAGCCCAGGCTGGCCCCTAACTGCCTATGTGTAAAAAATGACTGTGCCCAATGTAGACTTGCTTCTGTTCACCCTCATTTTCTTGAATCCTGCCACTTGTCTACAGAGAGCCCTCTGTGACACAGAACTAGAGAGACTGGAAAATTGGAGAAAATTGCCTCCTTTGAGTGTAGGAAGGTATCAGCTGGCTGGTTGGTACTGGGAAAGTATATGTTTGAGGAGATAAAATTGGCCTCGGTGCTCCGGGCTCAAAGCAATTTGATTTCCAAATGAGCTTTAGCCTCTCCATGTTGTTCTGAAAAACCAGATGGGTTTTTTTAAAAATAAAGCTTGAGGGGTTCAGTAAGAGGGGAATTCACTCTTAAAATGGTTCCTGTTTCTCCAGTGCTTTTGGGAGAGCATGATTTTCAATCAGAGCCAGGAACCTTGGGATGGGAGAGAGTGAAGGTGGACCCGAGGCACCCCTGGCTGCAACAGCCTTTCCGGAGAGCACAGTGACTGCACAGAAAGTGCCCAGGACGGACGGTGTCAAAGCAGCCAACCTGTTTCTCGATGTTTCTGTTAGTTCCAAAATCCCTGACCAAGAAAGGCAGGGTTTGGACTCATAATTCAAGGGACAGCCCACCATAGCAGGGAAGGTGCTGGGTAGGAGAGTGCAGCAGAGGGCGACACTGCATCTGCCATCAGAAGGCAGAGAGAAGTGAACACTGATCATCATGGGTCTCTATTGCTCTATAAAATACCATGGCCTAAAACAACTTGGGGAGGAAAGGGTTTGTTTTCCCTTCCACATCCACATCACGCTCCATCAGCGAGGGAGTCAGGGCAGGAACTCCAGCCGGTCCCAGAGGCAGGACCATGGAGGAATGGAACCCACTGCCTTGCTTCTCAAGGCTTGCTGAGCTTGCCTCTTTCTGTAACTCGGGCCCCCTGCCCAGGTTCATCACCTCCAGCATCACTCATTCATCTAGAAAGTGTCTCACAGACTTGCCTGCAGGCCAATCTAATGGAGGCCTTTTCTCAGTTGAAGGCTCCAGATGACCACAGCATGTGTCCAGTTAATGCAAACTACCCAGAACACTGGTACTCAGCTCCATTTCTCTTTTTTATTCGGTCCAGGATAACAGACCATCCCCAGTTAAAGCGGGTCTTCCCACCTCAATTAACCCAATCTAGACAGCTTCCCACAGACATGCAGAGGCTTGTACCCTTCTAGGTCCAGCCACAATGTCGATCGGTATTAAGTATCTCACTGCCCAGTGACCAGATGGACATGATAAGAGGGATTATATGAAGTCATAAAGCGAACACTGATCTTTGTGCTGTCTGGTAGATCTGTGATGTAGGCACCAGGTCCTCACAGCATGTGTTTATGCAGACAAAGTTGGCTGTCTTTCTCTTCTGTTGTCATCCTCAGGACCTCACTTTCCTCTGGAGCAGAGATCCCTGGCGTCCCAGCCTCAGCAGTCCAATTATTCTCCTGATGTCAAATGCAGTCACCTGACACACCTATGCTCCCTCAGTGTCTACCTATGGGCACTGTTATCCCCGTGTAGCCTTTGTATCTGAAAAAAGCTGTCAGTCTGATCACCCTCCCCCAGAACTTCCTGTGGATTCCTCCTTGCTTCCCACAGGAAAAACACAGAAGGTACTAATATTTGGTGTTTGTGGCAATGCAAAAAGCACAGTTGCCACATTACATATCTCTCTGACTCTATTTCAGTCTTCACTAAATGCAGATGGGCAGGGACTTTTATCTTTAGAAGCTAGAAATATATGAATCAAAGAAGTTAAATGTGGTGTATGTGTGTGTGTGTGTGTGTGTGTGAGAGAGAGAGAGAGAGAGAGAGAGAGAGAGAGAGAGAGAGAGAGAGAAGCAGACAGAGCCCATAACAATAGTTCAAGCACTAAAGAAGGAGGGGGCAGAGTTGCCACCAGTTCCAGGTCAGCCTGGAATAAGTTGTCATTTTTTTAAAAAGTGACTTTTTTTTAGACTTATCTAGATAGCTTTAGAGAAGCCTGTATTCTCCTGCCTCAGTATCCTGGGTTTTGTTGTTGTTGTTGTTGTTGTTGTTGTTCCTCTCCTCCAAGTCCCAGCACTCCCTCTCTTCAGCATGGCCTCTGCCGTCTCCCCTGGTGGACCAACATCCCACCTCTTCCAAAGCTTCCTGCCTCCACTTCTCTCTCTGTCTGAAAATGTCTTTACAGATCCCCATTCACTCTTCATGGCTTGACCTCAGATCAATTCTCTCTAAACTCAGTTTAGAGTTAGTTGCAAAGGCCAGACCTGTGTTGTCCCTTCTGTGACACCTAGAGGGATATCTAAATAAGGGAGTGACCAGCTGAGCTTCTGAATGCCACCTCTGTTGACTTCCTGAAGTGCTCACAGTCTGCTGCCGTACTCTTAACAATGGCATGATGCCCCATGGACCCTGCTGCTGGCAACGTTTAGTTCATGATGCCAGCACTCCTGACCCCAGACACTAGTGTGGGCCAATAGCCTGTAACCAAGAAGGGATGTACTCTGGCTCTGGCTCTGGTGAGTGTACTTTCCTGGGAAATTTAAATTTCTGCTACAGCCTACTATTTGATGGTTACCTTTTTTACATTACAAAGGCCTTTTTGATCTAGGGAGATATATATGTTTGTGGGTTGTGTATGCTCTGTATATGTATATGTTCATACATTTTTCTTGAGAAAGGGGATCCCAGATGAGATCTCTGTTCCATTCCCATTCTCAGCATGAAGACTGATTTTATATAGGACATTAAGCATTTGTTTCAATAACATGGAGACTCTACTGACCTCAGCATCTCCCACAGCCCCTCATTCTCCTCCTCACTGGAGTAGATGAACAAATGAACCCACAGGTGGGAGAAGGGGATGGTGGTCCTTCTTCATGGTAATCTATGAATCAAGGACAGGTGGCTATCCTAATATCAACAAAAGTGTTTTTCACTTTATATCCCTCAGACTTTTAATTGCCCTCAAGTTAAATGTCTGAAAATTCAAATGAGTCTCAGTAGCCTGTAGCCGTTTGGGCAAAGAATGAGATATACCTTGGTACCTTTTCCACAGTGAGTCTCAAAAGGCACAGGAGAAAGCACCATTATCCTTCACATGGTGACCCTCACTGTTAGCGTTTAATGCCTCGATTAAATTATCTCACATACTCCTTAACTACGGCAATCTGCAGGAACCTAATTAATTATCATTGACATCTTCCCAAATATGGATCACCTTCTTAATTAATTCTCCTTCTTAATTCTCTCTGTAATTGAGCAGAACCCCCGGGGGACTAGCGGTCTTCTACCTGCACCTACATTTATGGTTAGGTGGCTATTTCCATCTCTTACCTTCATAGTTAGTTTCTTCAGAGACTTGAGTACATTATGGTAATTATATTTCACTCATACACCAGACTTTCTGGCCTGTAATAAAGTCTTAATTAAGTATTAACTGGTTGATTGACTGAGTCAGCAAGTAAGAAGCTTCATCTGTCTTTGTTCTATTTCCTGATGCTATAATAAAATGTCCCAACAAAAGCAACCTAGGAAACAAAAGAGCTATTTGCCCACAATTCCAGGATACAGCCCATCATTGCAGGGACATCACAATGGCAACAGCTAGGGAGAAATGGCCATTGCATATCCACAATCAAGAGCAAAGAGCAGTACATTTGCACATGTTGCTGCTCAGCTGGCTGTTTCCACTGCCTGGGGAGTGGTACCACCCACAGTTGGCAGGTCTTTCCAGTTCAACTGACATAATCAGGGTAAACCACCATAGATGTGCCTACTCATGACACTCTCTTATTAAGACTCCTTGCTCAGATGATTCAAGATTGTGTCAAGTAGACAGTTAAAACTAACCAGCAAAGTCTCTGTGGAAAAGTCCTTGAGGTCAGCTACATTTCTAGTTGACTGAGGACTAACCATCTTCTTTAGCCCTTTTGATGTTTAGCACTAAGACATTCTTCACATGTGAGTAATAGCAGATGTGCCTTGCTTCAACTAAGAATCTCTCATGGGGTATAGGGATAACATTTCCATGCCCTGACCCACCCATGGCTCATCCTTTACCAAGCCAGGTGTGGTGCACACTCTTGCAGTCCTACCAT
This sequence comes from Apodemus agrarius, assembly GCA_964023405.1. Lineage (NCBI taxonomy): Eukaryota > Metazoa > Chordata > Mammalia > Rodentia > Muridae > Apodemus > Apodemus agrarius. Next base: position 3,995,908 of record OZ030006.1, on the reverse strand, counting down.
TTGGGAGGTGAAGGAGGCAATTGAGTAGAAGGCCAATCTGAACTATGTCTGAATGGGGTAAGGTACAATTGCTGGAGATTCAGTTCCCAGTCAAGATAAATCTCGGTGACCTTTAGTCTTAGCAATGTGAGGAATCAGGAAGTAAGTTACTTTTCTTAGCTTCTCTCAGCTTGAATTACTAGGCATGGTTTTCATCAGCTAGTGATTGGCATAACAAATCTGCCATAGGTTGGACATATGTCCCCAGAGGTCCATGTGTTAAGGGTTAAGCACTGCTAGAAGCTTGTAGGATCTTTCAGAAGTGGGACTTGGTGCTGGCGGGATGGCTCAGTACTTGAGATCACTTACTTCTCCTTTAGAGGACCCAAGTTATGTTTCTAGCACCCACACTGGGCAGTTCAGGACTGCCTATAACTTCATCTTGAGAGAATCTGATGTCCTCTTCTGACTCCACCCACACCCTCACTCACACACACACACACACATACCCTACTCTCATGCACGCATGCACATAAATAAAATCATAAACTAAATCATAAAAGAAGGGAGACATTATGGGAATGTTGTGTCCTTGAGGGAGGTAGTAAGGTTTCTGCCCCTCTTTTCGTCTTTTCATGTTCCAGCTGTGAGGAGTTGTTTTCTCAGCCATACATTTCAACACTGACACATTGTTGTCCCATCCTGTAGCAGACATCAGAGGCCTGAAAGCTATGGACTGAAATCCCTGGTACCAGACAAGGCTGATGAGAATGGGGAGAGGGGAGAAACCTCAAGTTCAACCTTCAGCCCCTCCCAATACCGTGTCCTCTCCCCACCCCATGGTTTGCAGTTTTTGCTGCTCATGTCTGCATGAGTATGAAGTTCTCCACCACAGCATGACTCGCTGGCCAGGGATTGCACCCATAAAGAAAACTGACTCCCTTTCCCTAGCTCCTAACAACCGTTAACAGCACCCTAGCTCGGAGCTAAATCTACAGGGTCCCAGGCCTTCCTACCCTTTTTCTGTATCTCAAAGTGATGAAAAACTGGCAAGCTGACATTGTTTTTGAGCATCTGTCTAAAGGCATCTAGATACTGGCCAGGGCTCATCGGAGAGCTCCTTATTACATAAAAATCAGGCTCTAACTGGGCAGGATGGGCCGTATCTTAACAGGCACGTGGAGGGTGGCCATCAGGAGCTGTCTGTGAAGGACAGGACAGTGGCACCGGGGTTCTCCCTCCTCCCACTCTCATCAGTCATATTCCACTCAGTGCAAGGTGCTCTGCTTGCCTGCTGGTCTATCCCAAGCCTGGCATCCTGAAGGTCACAGCAGAAGGGCTGAAGGTGAGGGGTGCATCTGTCGGCAGCCTCTCACAGCCCTGGGCAGCCGAGTCACGTGTGAATGCTGCTCCTTCCAACACCTGCTCTTGACTGATTCTGCTGCTTTGTTTATGTTATGTCTGATCTCTTCCCAAATATGGATAAGATGAACAGAATATTTATAATAATATTTAATAATAATAATAATAACAACAACAACAACAACAATAATAATAGCTGAAAGACGGGTGAATTTGGCTTTGTTTTCTCAAATTTTTTATTCATTTTTATTTGTGTGTGTCTGTGTGACTGACTGCCACAAACACATGTGCAGTGTCTACAGAGTCCCAAACCAGATGTCAGATCTCTTGGAACTAGAGTTACAGACAGTTATAAGCTGGCAATGGCTGCTGGGAACTCAGTACTCTGCAAGAGCTATGGGTGCTCTTAGTCTCTCAGCCGTCCTTCAGCCCCCTGGCTTGGGTGTAATCTAATATTCTGGGTATGTTTTCTGCACATATATGCTAAGTTGGGGGCTGGTAAGTTTTAACTTAGAATTTCTTTTTAATATACTATTTGGCTAATTTCTTGAGACTTCATGTATGCATGCAATTTCTTTTGAATCTATTCACCCTTCTCCCCCACCCCACCCCCACCAATCTTGAGTCATCTTTTCACCCTCATATTTTCCAACTTGTGCGGCCAATACATGCACGGGATGGAGCAAATCCCTGGGGCATGGCTGACCTGCCATGGACCACACCTTTAAACAAAACTGACTCCCTTTCTCCAGCAACTGCCAACTGTCCACAGACTACAGCTAGGAGCTAAGGAGAATTCTACCTGGGTCCCACCCCTTCCCACTCCTTTGCTTTCTCTGACTCCCACTGGATATACAGTATAAAGATTCTGAGTTCAGTTTCCAACACCCAATTTGGACAGTTCAAAACTACCTGTAACTTCAGCTCCAGGAGATCTGATGACCTCTTCTGGTCTTTGTGGACACACACACACACATACACACATGGATTATACACATGTGGACATATATACACATCCTCATCACATAAATAAAAATATAAGTCTTTTTTTAAAAAACTTTATGCTGGGTTAAGATCTCAAAATAAATCAGGATTTTAAAAAAAGTAGATTGAAAATAAAATTAAAGCCCACTGTTTCACTGGCCAGTGAGCATTAGGAACAATGGCCACATTAGCACCCCCTGGAGCCCTCTTTAAGCTATTAAAAGCTTTTCTTCCTAATTACCCAGATCCCAAGACAGTGCTTAAAAGAAAACACAAGGCAGTAAACACTAGAAGTTTCTTTTTCACTTTGGCTCCCAGGAGAGTCCAGTTGGCTTTCCCTTGAATTGTATCCTTGCCTTCATCCTGCCCCTCCTCGCTCCGCTCCTTTGGATCACAACCTCTAAGAGAGAAACAGATCAACAGAAACACCTCGTTCCCATCCACCCCCGTAACACTTGATAAACAGAATGACAGGGTGAGGTAAGGATGCAAGACCTAATGTGAATGGGATGACTCAAATTTTAAACTAGCACATTAGGGTGTGGCGATTTAATATTCTTCCAGGCATGGAGGAATGCAAAAGAAAGAGAGTCAGAACATGGGCCTTGCAACAGAACCAGCAAGATCCTCTTCTGTGTCTGTTAAAAATATTTCACTGGTGTATCTTCTCATGGCTTTCCCTCTGGGTTAGTAGCCTCCTTTCTTTTCTTCTTTTCTTTTCTTTTCTTTTCTCTTCTTTTCTTTTCTTTTTCTTCTATTATTTGCAGCTCCTCTCCATCCTCTCTTCCCAGTCCCACCCTTAAAATCCCTCCCTCACTGGCTCCTTCTCCTCAGAGAAGCGGATCGCCCCTTGGGCACTTCTAGACTCAGCAGGTCTAGGCACATTCTCTCCCACTGAGGTCCAGACAGGAGGTCCAGGTAGGAGGAAGTAGAATAGAGACAGATACAACCCCCATTCCACTTGTTAAGAGACCCACATGAACATCGAGGTGCACATTTGCTACAAATGTGTATGGAGTCTGGGTCCGCCTCCTGCTCCCTGGTAGGTGGCCAGGCTCTATGAGCCTCCATGGTCCCATGTTAGTTGACTCTGGGTCTTCTTGTAGTGTCCTTGACCCCTCCAATTTACTTATTTCTATCCCTTACTCTTCCACAAAGCTCCCTGGGCGCGGCCTGATGTTTGGCTGTGCGGCTCTGCATCTGCTTCCATCTGCTGCTGGAGGAAGCCTCTAGGAGACAGTTGTGCTAGATTCCTGTCTGCACGCATGGCGGAGCATCACTAACGGTGTCAGAGGTCGGCTCTCTCACTTGGGATGGGTCTCAAGTTGGGCCAGTCACTGGTTGGCTGTCCCCTCAGTCACTGCTCCATCTTTATCCCTGATCATCTTGTAGGCAAGATCAATTTTGGGTCGAAGGTTTATGGGTGAATTGGTGTCCCCGTCCCTCCTCTGGGAGTACTGCCTGGCTACAGGAGATGGCCACTTCAGTCTCTATCCCCCTCTTTAGCCTATTTTCAAGTACTCCATCATGGTACTAAGGGCTACTGGGCTCTCCTGTGGTCTAGCTGCATAAAACAATATAACCAGCTAAAATCATATGCTTGGAGCACCTTTTGTTTGCTTCTTAAATATTTGGGCTCTACTGAGTGGGTGTGGGACACAGGATTCTGGTTTGTTGAGTTATTTTGGATGGCAAACACATACAAGACATGCTCAGAGCCTTGTAGGCACCACATGAAGCACATGGTAAATTGCTTTGTTTCAAAGGCGCTGGTTTGTTTTCATTGGCCTGACCATACCAGGACTGTCTCTGGAACATGGCGTGCAGACCCCAGCTAGCGACTTGAACAAACGGGTGGGCTTGGCTTTTTTCTGGAAATCACTTGCCAAATAAGTGCAAATGTGGGGCAGCAGTGGGTCCTGTTTCTTTCTGTTACTGTGATGAAACACTCTGGCCAAAGCAGCTTAGAGGAGGAGAGGGTGTACGTCATCTAATGCTCCCAGGTCATACTTCATCACTGAGGGATGACGAACTCAAAGCAGGAACCATGGAGGAATAGCGCTTGCTGATCCACTCAGTGGCTCATGTGCTTATACAGCCTAGAGATGGCGCCACCCATAGTAGACCAAGCCTCCAAAATCAATCATCAATCAAGACAATCTGGTTGACAATCAAGGTCAATCTGATCTGGGCAATTCCTCAACTATGGTTCCCTCTTCCCATGACTCCAGATTGTAGTATCAAGTTGACAGTAAGACCATCGCAAAGGATAAAAATCCCATAGCTACAACATGAAGGACATATGTTTTGATTTTTTTAAGAAAAAGTAGACAAAAGAGGAGGAATTGGAAGAAGAGAAAGAGAAAGAGAAAAAGGAAGGCGGATGAGGCAGGTGGGTTACATGCCCCTGAAGTATATGTTGATTTCATAGGAGTTTCAGGGGATTTAAAGACGTGGGTGTCCTGGGCTATCCAAATAGGCTCCCCACTCCTCTCCTCACCTCTCTTGCTTTCTCTTGCTTCATATTAGCTCACTCTACCCTCCCCTCCGTTCCCCAGCTCCCAACTGTGGGCAATATCACACCAGCAATTAGGCATGCCTAAGTCTATTTCTGTTCCTCACATGACCAAACTGCAACTTGGAAATGTCTCTGAGCCTCTCAAGGCTCATGGCTGACTTTGTAACCAAGACTTCAAGTGTGTCTATTCCAAAATTACAATGTGGACCCCACACCACCACATAAGAGGATAGATCCTTGGTTCAGGGGATACGCTTATTCTTTAAGCATTTTCTGAAGATCATCTGTAAGTCACACTTAAAGACTGAGACCCACCCAGCTCTATAGAGAAGCTAATTACACCCTGGGAGTTTGTACCCATTTTCCAAACCAAGACTCATTGGCCCCTGCATGCAGTGTAAACTGGAATAACCTCGGAAGCATGTGTGCTTTGTAAGTCCATTGGCAGCAGAAGTGGTGCAGAGCTGATGTGACTATTCGCTCACGGCACTCCTCTGGGGTGACATCACCTGCCTGTAGCAGAAGGCGTGCATATGACAGACGCGCTACAATGGCTCTCCCAAGACCCCTGGGTGCTCACATGTCAAGACGGCCTTAGGTGTGAACTGTGAAGGACACTGCAGTTGGAAAGTGGAGGACATGGACCTGATCCCAGTCCCTGTTCACTACGTCCTCAGTCAGCCCAGACATGCAACTGCTGTTGCTTCAGCTCCCTGGGGACCCAGGCAGGTGCACCCTGGGATAGCCTCGAAGGAAATTTAAGTTGATATGAGCAACTGAGGCTTAACTTGAACTATAAAATATATTGCAAAGAATTTTTATATTTACATTTTGTATGTATGTATGAAGACTCACATGTTTGCCTATGCACTACATGTGTTTGGCATGTGGAGGCCCAAAGAGTACGTTGGTTCCCCTGGAACTGGTGTTACAGTCAGTGGTGAGCCAGCTGCTGAGAGTCCTGAGACGTGAACCTCGGTCCTCTAGAAGAGGACTCTTAACTACCAAACTGCTGAACCATCTCTACAGCCCCACGTTGTAATTTTTTAAAAGAACTTGGCCGGGCGAGGTGGAGCACACCTGTAATCCCAGCACGTGGGAGGCAGAGGCAGGTGGATTTCTGAGTTCGAGGCTAGCCTGGTCTATAGAGTGAGTTCCAGGACAGCTGGGGCTATACAGAGAAACCATGTCTAAAAAAAAAAAAAAAAAAAAAGGAAGAAAGAAAGAAAGAAAGAAAGAAAGAAAGAAAGAGAATTAAAAGCAGAGAAAAATTCTGTTTCTAGAATCACACATGGACCAGAATGTGATCTTTAAGCCCTGTGTACAGGTGTGAATAGGGGTTTTTTTCTTGGCTTTTGTGGCATGTTCTGCATTGTGGGTTGGATTCCTTCCAGTGTGGCACTGCCAGATTCCTAGGAGGTGAGAAAAGCCAAGAAGCCATGAAGACTGTCTGACAAGGTTCCCATGTTATCCACACAAAAGATTAGATCATATAACTTCAATAAAAGGTATACTGTAAGAAACAGTATCAGCTCAGGACGCCCAAGACCAAGTTCTCAGCACAAAGATTTCTCTGCCCCAGGAATAAGGGGGAAGACATGGAGAGAGAGGAGGAGGGAGAACAGGAAGGGAATAAGGGAGAGGGAGAAACGGAGGAGGGGAGGGGTAACTGCTTCTGGCTAGAGAGGAGACAGGCAGCCATGGCCCACAGGAAAAAGCTGGTTTATCAAGGTAGAGGAAATCGCCTGTTGAGACGCGATGTTTAATTTTAATTGAGCACATTGATTAGGTGATCCAAGGGGGGCTTTCGATTGCTGGGCTTCAGTCCTTTGATAGACAGACCTTGGCTGTCAGTTTCCGGAGGAGGAGGAAGTGGTCAAGTAAGGGAGTCGACCTTGGTCTCCTCTTCAGGGAATGTAATCTAATGGCTAGCGGGGCAGAGAGGATGAGGAAGCAAGGAAGGCCTGCCGAGCCGACGCCCGTCCCCTCACATTCTGTTCACAACCTTCAGTTCAGTATCAGCAACAAACTTACAGAGTGACGTGTCACACAGACAACCCCGCACCCGGGGTCTTCACATCTGAAAGAAAGGCTCTCTTATCAGATCTTTATACAATTGCCTCTAAAAGATGGACAGACGGACACCTTGCAGGCTGTATTCCTTGTTCACTGGGACTCCTGGGGCACGAGGGAGCTGGACTATCTGCCAAGAGAGTCCAAGTCCAGTGTTCTCCCTGTAGCCCGCCGCCTCCCAGCCAGCCAGTTCCATGCATGCTCATGCCCACCCCACCAGCACCAAGGATCATGGTGAGAAATGCAAGACATGGTCCGCCCTTGGGCCCTGCAGACTATGGAGAGGGTCTCTTACTATGTTAACACTGTGAACCTGCATGTATCCCCAGATGGTAGACTGAGAGTTCAAAGAAAGGGCAGCTTGGGCACCTGCAAGCCTAAACAGTCCCACGGGGTGACACTCACATCAAAGAGGTGTTTGAACACAGCTAGGACTTTGCCAGGGGAAAATGGTTGCTAGCCTAGGTTTAGGAGGGAGGAACTTGAAACACAAAGAAGGCGGAAGGATGTGTGGCTTACCAGATACTGATCCACACATTGGTTTGGCTTAAGGCTAGAACATTCAAGGAGACTAGCAGGAGCAAGACCTCAGTGTAGAGGGCATCAGATATTGGATAGGATGCTCCTCTGGGCACCGGGGCTCTGGCGGTGTCTGAGTGGTCCAACTTGCATGCTGCTTTCTTTGGGCCATGAGGGTAGACAGTTGGTTAGAGCTGTGTCGGGGTTTGAGTGTAAAACTCGCCCGCTGGCTCTTGTGCTTGACCGTTTGGTCTCCAGCTGTGTTTTGAAAGTGGTGAAGTCTCCTTGGTGACGGAAGTGAGTGACTGAGAGCTAGCCTTGGGTTTGATAGCCCAGTTCCACTTCCTGCCCACACCCTGCTTCCTGACTGTGGATATAATGTGACCAGCTGCCTGATGCTCTGACCTTCATGCCTTTCCCAACCGTGAATGGTTGTCAGTCTTCCAACTGGGAGCCAAATAAACCCTTTCTCACCTAAGACGCTTCTTACCAAGTATTTGGTTACAGTCGAGAAAAAAGCAGCAACTAGAAGCTGGGAGAGAACATGTGACCACTGTTGTTCCCTGGCTACAGGTTCCCTGAGGCTAAATCTGGGAAGCTAAAGTGTCGTAGGCAGGGCTTCAGGTCTGAGACGTCACATAACCGGCTGGAGGAGAAAGGAGTCGGGAGATCAGGGGTTTCACTGTGGGGTTTCACTGGAGCTGGGTTGGTGGGTGTGGCTAATAAGCTTTTGAAGTCTTCCTGTAGCAAGAGGGCAAATCCCCTCTCCTTTGGCCTGACCACAGGAAGCCCAGGCCAGAACACACTCATAATAGATACTTTACAAGGCATAGTCTCAGATTTTCAGACAAGATTCTCACAGGTTAAAATCTTAAATTTTAATTCTCTGTCTCTTTCTCTCTGTCTCTCTGTCTCTGTCTGTCTGTCTGTCTGTCTGTCTCTCTCTCTCTTTCTCTGGAATAAATATTAGCAAACTCAATCTATTCCAGCAGAAATATAAAGGTAAATGGGTCTCTGAAAAGCATTCATTATAATCCTTTTTCTCAGACTCTGAGCTAGCAAATCTCCTGCTGAAAAGGAATAAATTAATTTTTGAAAAGTAAGATGAAGAGAAGCAATGAACATGAAAGTTATAAAGATTCACTTAATGTGACAAACTTGACCCAAAGGGGGCTCTGGGAGCCCCGGGGGTTTTGCTAGCTGAGAACTGGCATGTGGTGGCGGGTCCTGGGATTTGTAGCAACTCTCCCTGGAGGCAGCTTTAGCAGCACAGCCCCTGAAGGCCAAGGGAGCTGTGCATGTGGACACAAAGCCAGCAGAAAATTCAAGCTCCCGTACGCCGTCTCGGAGCAGCTCCTCCGTTCCTAAGCTTCAGTATTTGAAGAAGCAAAGCGCCTGCTCAGACCTGGCCCCTCACACACGGCTCGAGTGGTCTGCAGGGACCCACTTGCTGCCACTCGGAAAGACGCTCTGAGAAGCTGGTGGAAGCTGTCCTTAATGTGGCTTTGAAGGGCTGAGTGGCAAAGATATTGACACTTTTGACCTCCACAGGCATTTTCGTACACACATGCATGTCCACATGCTTACATATGCGCAGTATGACTGCACAGAAACACACAAAACAAGCATTACTTTGAAATGAAAAGAATGTGCATCTGGGGGTGGGGAGTTGTGGTTCAGCTTCTGGTACATGCAAAGAACACACTTAAAAACTTTAGCCTTCCTGGAATTCTGTACCAGAAATTATCAACTAGAATCTAGTCTCCTAGCTTGATATTCAATAAAGGGCATTTTGCCCTCCATTGATTCTTAAGCTATAAAGCTTAAGAGAGATAACTCTCAATTCTTTTCTACAGAGAGCTACAGATGGCATATATATTGTTCTCACTGAAGTCCATGTAGGGAGGGACTAGAGAGATGGCCCAACGGTTGAGCTACTCCTCTAGAGGACCTGGGTTTGACCCCTACCTCACAGCCATCGTAACTCCTGTCCCAGGAAATCTGAACCCCTCCTGATGTGTCAGTGTCCATGTAGAAGACGGAGTTTTAGACCCAGCATTCTTCGTTTAAGAACAAATAATAAAATTTCCTTTGGCTGAGTTTTATGCTGCCCAAGTTCCCTTGTTCAGTCTCTCAGCACCCTTTTAGGCCCAGAGCATTTTATGAACTAGTGCCCTCTAGTGGCGCAGGCTACACTTAGCAAGGACAGCATTTTAGCAGGGCTGGAGAATTGACTGTAAGGTTAGCACTTAAAAGCTGTATGGCCTCCCTGAAGATGTATGTACTGTGTATGTTGGGCAAATGGTCACGAAGATAGATACTATCCAGCTTGTCAACTGGGCATATAATTTCTTGATCACTGGCTTATTAATTCACTTATTAATGTATAATATTGCCCTGATTATAAGTTTAGCTGCCTGTCATTTATAATAATGTTAATGATGTGACATACTACCATTTGCACAAGAACTTTGCCTTCTGACAAAACTGAAAGCTCTGGTAATTATTTTTTGAGATGCAGTTAGGTGTGATGGGGGAGTGCAGGGCGGTCTAAGTCAGGAGACCTGCAGACAGGACCTAATTTTTCAGAAAAAATAATCACACTTGTCTCAATTTTCTTTTTTTGTCCCACAGATCATGACAGCCCCAAAGCTCAGGATCATATTTCTCAAAATGTGAATTAAACACTCCCTCTCAAAATAGCCCTCCTTAACTAAAAATAAGGAATCAGGTGGGATTTGTAGTGTAAAGGACGAGAGGGTGGAGTGGGCGGAAGGCAGGCTCCTCTTCCTTGCTCGCATTGCTGTGGAACTCTCGAAGATGAGGTTGGCTGCAGCTTGTAGCGCGCTGTTTTACGTCCTCTGTCTGTGCTGCAGAGCCCACAGGTCTGTCCGTGCAGCCAGAGCATGTGATAGCAAGCGCTTTATGTGGTTAGGAACCGGCATTGAGGACAGTTCCAGGCTGTCATCGGAGAGTGAGGACTGTCAGGCATGTCACTCGTCATGATGCCGGGTGGCAGCACTGCAAGCTGACCCTCGTGCGCATCTTCGTCTGCCCTCGGGCATGGGAGCCCAGGGCTGGACGGCCCTCTCACCAGCTCTATGGTCCTCTCACTCCCAAGAAGCCTTTGCATGATATATCCGTGACCTCCTGTAAAAGTAAATGTTTCCATTTTAGAATCGATGTGTATCACAGAAGAGCCCTGGAGAGGACAGCACTCCCTTTTGCCAGTACCCCGCTTCTCGGATGTCGCCTTTCACACCAGCACAATGCACTTACCACATCTAACAAGCACCGGGACAGCATGATGAACCGGAATCTAACCTTTTTTCATACTTCTTAACATTTAGCTATTATGTTCCAACACACACACACACACACACACATACACATACACACACACACACACACAGGAATCCCATCCACAGCGGCCAGATGTCTTTAATCCCCATGTCTCCCTAAGGTCTTCTTTCTGTGATATCTTCCCAGACATTATACAGGTTGATTTCCTCTATTAAACTCCCGTTGCACTGTTGGAATAAGTCTCACTGGGCTATGGTGTATAATTATCTTTAGGTTCTTGGGCTTGGTGTATTGGTATGGAGGCATTGGGGCTACATTCCTAAGTAACAGCTGTCCACAGTTTCCCTTTGATCTGTTATGTCTCGCTGGAACGGGCTTTATAGAACCCTTTTAGTTTGTACCTGGCAGTGTTAGTGTAAGCGAAGGCTGAATTGGCTGGCTACACCACTGTTGGTTGATAGTCTTCCCCTAGTGTGCCAGGTCCCATCCCGCTGCCCTAGGAACGCCACAGCTAATAATACAGAATCTGCTGCTAACCCACTGAAACCCCTGTGTACACGATGGGTCACCTTCCCCTCACTGCCAACAGAATTCACACTTTGTCTTTTGACAGTTTGTTCACAAGATTTCTAGGTGTCGTGGTTTGGGGTTTCATTGCTGCAAAGAATTGGGTTTTCCTTTTTTAAAGTCTTGTTACTTCAGCTATTACTACTACTTCTGTAATTCCTGTATTAAACAATTGTCACTGATTATTTCCAAGGAATTCCCCAAGGAAAAGGTCATTTGCAGTGAGCCTGGGCTGAGTCAGAACAATGGTACTCCAAGCATAGGTTTCTAACCAGCTGTCAGGTCAAATCATTACAGGCAAGCCTCCAAGGAGCCCCACCATGCTCCCTTCCCCCTGCAGCAGCTTGTCGGCTACCATCGTCATAGCCCCCACTGCTGTAAGGCTGCACATTTGCAAGCCTTCTAAGGAGCTGGGAAGGAGCAGATGGAGAAAACATAGCTAAAATGCCCAGTGCTCTCCCATGACTGAAGATAGGTGTGTGTGTGTGTGTGTGTGTGTGTGTGTGTGTGTGTCTTTGTATTACTGTTTAATTGCTGAGATTTTGGAAAGTTCACCTTGACAACATTAGAGAATACTGGTTTTGCAGACTTTCAAAGGTCACCCTGGGCCATTATGGATGGAGTTCCTCCCTCTATGGGATCACATGGATTCTTTCCAGTACTCTGATGCATCCAATGTTGAAGGGTACCCATAATTCTCTGCTTCCCAATGACACTTGCAGAAACTGATAGAATATCTTAAATTTTCACAAACTCCTCTGCTGCAAGAAGTGGGTTATTTGAAGATAGCAGCTTTTAAATACGTACAAAGCTGTATGTTTTAAAGCTACTCACTGTCTCCTCTACAATAGAGCTGTTATCTGAAGGAAAAGACTCTGAGGCATTTATTCTACAATTCTGGGACATGCAGTTCTGTAGGGAGTAACATCCTCCTGATGTGTGCACTTGTACTTTATTTGACTAATGTATCACATTGATGATGTTACTATGGTCACATAGCTAAGTTATTTCACTTAACCTATACAACCATGGCTCCCCACTGAGAAGCCTGCAAACATGCAAGATGGATCTGCACAGTCATAGACAGGCTGACCCTAGGCCACTAACCTATTTAAAAGCAATTTCTCTTAAGTTCTCTTCTATGCAGAATGCTGAAGGAACATAACAAAACAAACCAAGAAAAGTGCCACCACCACCACCACCAAAAAAACCAAAAACAAACAAACAAGCAAAAAAACAAAGATTCTTCCAGACACAGCACAAGTGGTGCATACCTTCAATCCCAGCACTGAGGAAGTGTGTGTGTGTGTGTCTGTGTCTGTGTGTGTGTGTGTGTGTGTGTGTGTGTATGAGGCTTTGCCTCTTGTTCTCAGACACTCATATTAGTGGCAGTGTGCACTTGGGACAGACGAAATAGTATATAGGACACCCTGTCACTCCCAACACCCGGTAGAAGTTTCTTGGTTTGATCTGGAGGTAACTATGGAAAGGCACCATTAGAACTGTTTTATCTGGACAGTCATAACAGAGAATGTAAATTCCAAGTCTCATCCCATACCAACAGGGAAGGGCAGAGCCACCTTAAAATGCATTCTGTGAGATCAGAAATTAAAGATCCCAATTTTTGAGCTTGAGACCAAGCCAAGTTCACCACCATCTCCAGAAGATGCAGAAATTGCTTTCCAAATGAACAAATGTACCGGCTGACTCCTGAGGCGTCTTCCCTGATGACCTCTCAGCGTGAGCACAAGAGGATATTCCATATCTTTATTATCAAAAGGACCTTAAGCTGAGTGATTGGAGGTTATAGCCACTAATGGAATGATGGATTTTTTTTTAATGGACCTTCATACTACTGGAAAATACTTAGAAAGCATGCTCCAATAAAGAGACTCAAGAACACTCAATACACTTAAACTTTAAGTGTAGTAATGCTTACAAGAAGGGGTGGTGTTTGCAGACTTTGTGCTAGTGGTTTTAAAGAAATGTATGGGCATAGATTAATGGAAGTCTTCAGGCACTCTGAACTAGGGATACAATGTGGGCACAGGTCAACCCTGTGAGGACACATCAGACAGAAATGGGCTGGAAGGTTGCAGTGGATTACTACTAATTATTCACCAATGAGAGAAACCTCAGAGGCCCCTGGCCTAGGGTTGGCCAGTCCACAACTACACAGCTCCCATCACATGGCCACCCAGTGCTCTGAGTGGGGAACCAAGGGCATTGTTAGATTGTTTATTATGATATTACATACTTTCTCTTCCTAGATGTAAGTATCTCTTTAGGAGTGGCTGAGAATCAATGTACTATTTTCTGTGAGCACCAGTGTGTTGAGGGAATAGCCGTACTATCTAGTTTTGTCTTGTTTCGTGGCTTGGTTGGTTGGTTGTTTATCTTGTCACCTTGACACAAGCTACAGTCATTTTGAAGAATGAACCTCAACTGAGAAAATGTCTCTGGCAGATTGGCCTGTGGGCAAGCCTGAGGTAAATTTTCTTGGCTGATGATTGACAGGGAAAGACTGAGCCCGCTGTAGATAGGGACACATCGGGGCAGGTCCTGGGGTGCATTTGAACACAGTCTGAGTAAGCCATGAGGAACAAGTGAGCAAACAGCATTCCTCACAGCCTCTGCCTCAGCTCCTGCCTTCAGTCCTACTCACCGTCCTGCCCCGACTTCCCTAGGTGAAGTAATAAACCCTTTCCTCCCTTTTCCTTTTGGTCATGGTATTTTAATGACACACAAGAGAACCCAACCAAGACAGAAGCTGGGCTTCATCCCTGCGCCCTGTGCCCTGAGCGCTAAAAGACTCCCGTATGTATCTGTAAGCTCAGCTCAGTGGAAGCAGCCCACAGGATTTTCCTTGGTGATTTTTGCTGTGCTCTCAAATGCTCTGTTCCAAACGCACACTGGCTTGACCAAGTGAGTGATCATAAGGAAAATGAGAGAGGCGGTAGAGGCCCCGGGGAAATTCATTATTGTATTAATTGCCGATGCTATGTTTAGCTACAAAACTAGCCTTAGTTGTTGGGGTGGAGAGATGGCTCAGCGGTTAAAGGCGCGTGCTGCCCCTGCAGAGGACCTGGGTTTGGGTGCCCGTACATAGTTAGCAGCTCACAATCTGGAGTCCCCTAAGATCGCCTAAGGGATCTGACGTCTTAGCATGATCTCTGAGGCCATGCTTACATGTAGTCAAAACACTCATATACATAAAAAGTCTATGAAAGGCCCAGTGTTGGCTTATAAATTGTGGTTGAACAGTGAGCTGCTCAGACATTCCGTTTTCCTAACTAACAGACTCTCATGGCTCTGCTGTTCCGGGTGCTTTTATATTTCCAGTGCAAATGGTTCAAACACTAGTTGGCAATATCGATTTTGCTGTTCTATGAATGACCCTGCTATAACCATCGTGGTATTTAAACTATCGGGTGAACAGTCTCTAGCTGTGGCTACATGGCCACCCACCATAAGCAGCTCCTTGGTTCTCCAGAGAGGAGGCAAAGGAAGGTAAACCTGACCATTCGCAGGTCTCTGAGCCTCCAGCTCCACCTAAAACCGTGGAAGTCGCAGACTTTCTGTGTGGGCTTCTGATTTGGGTGTAGTTTTAAACGTCTTGTTTAACTCTGACTGCTACACTAAGGGTGGGTCCTCCCCTCCAAGACACACCCAGAGGTGTGTTTCCATGGTTATGACACTCCACTGAAGTCAACAATGAAAATTTATCACCCATTTTCTTGGTAGTATCATTGACAATTCTAAGATTTCTCTTCATGTTTGGTAGCCCTGACATAACACACAATTAAATCTTTGAGTATCCGTGAGTGGAGAAAATAGAATTACAAGGGAAAATATGTGGCCTGGCACTCATTTACATTGTCATAAGACATTCTGGTTTATGGGAGAGACATCGCTGATGGAGAGGTTAGTGAGGTGAGCTATGTTATACCCTGAGGGGACTCCCCAGTGACCCCCTCACATGATCTAAGCCCCATTTCCTATTATATTTGCCATCAAATTATGAACCAGCAGTGACTTGTCCCACTGACTAAGCAAGAGGCCCTGCGGTCCAATTAGAACCAACTGGGGACGAGGCCTTCAACATATACCTCACCCAAACTGTAGCAGACTCAAAGTGACAGTCACTCAGTTCCCACTGCCCCCAGTGAAACCTCACATCGCCGAACACTTCGGAACAGAAATCAGATGTGATGGGAAGAAAGTAAAATTATGTTCTCTGGCCAAAAAATAAAAATAAAATATGGATTTCTGATGAGTTTACATTTTCTAGATTTGACTTCATTAGAAGTATCTGTTGTGTTTGCTGCATGTAGATACATCAAAAATGGCGTGAGTGGGGCAGGTACCAGAAACACACCACCCCAGGGCTACAGTGTTCTGGAGTGCTGGGTGTGAGTGAGGCCTTTCTTGGCTTCCCTCCCTTCTTCAACAGGGCATAGTATACAGGAATTACCTCAGGAAGACCTGATGTTCACGGTGCAGTTGTGTGCTCCCTGCAGAGCTGAGACAGATGTGTCCAAATATTTTCTGGAAACAGAGGGACCCCGAGGGACCTGCAGCACATGTGAGCAGGCCAGCGCTCAGCTTGCTCTCTCCCCCCTCGACAGTCTGGGACCCCGTGTGGTGAGGTCTTCCCACCACAGTGAAACCTCTCTGCAAACAGCCAGCCTCAGAGACACACCCAAAAGTGTGTCTCCTAGGGTAATCCCAAATCCTGTCACACTGACAATTAAACAAGCCTTCAGAATAGTGGAAGCCCAGCATGCGTGGGTCCTGTCCTGTACAGTTAGATATTATAAAACAGACTATGTTGCCCAGGTTAGAATATGAACAGAAAAGTCCATGATCTGACTGAGGTTACACAGTTATTGGCAATTGTGGGAATTTTCTATTCCAACATTTGTTCTGCCTCTGATTACAAAATGAATCCAAGGGCCTCTTCGCTTACCGTGGCCACACAGACCTGTGGCTACAGTGAAGCAAGGCTCGCAATGCTCAGGTCCTTGGTCCCAGCACTTTCAGACTGTCGATGCTTGCCCTTGACTCAGTATATGTCAGTAACCAGCCGACATCTGAGCAGGTCAGAGGCAGAGTGAAGGGCGCTGTGGTCAGCTCAGAGCTCCAGGACAGAAGGGAGTCTACATCAGCACCACCACCACCACCACCACTCACAGTGCTGGCAGACAGCAGCCTGTGAAGAAGAGAGGCAGACGCCGGAAGCCATTCACATGGTCTGATAAGCAGATGGCTGTAGACAAGCCACACACCACGGGAGAGACCCGCCTCAGACAAAGTCTCATGCACGACACCTGCCAACCCTCCCTGAAGAGCACAGCCCACTTGGCCCACCATGTCGTCAGGCACTTTGAAGCTTGACAGACACAAAGCAGCCAAGCACGGGAGAGAGTGATCCCTCCACAGGAGCCTGCCTCCTTCCCTCTGCAGAGCGAGAGCCACTAATGCTCAGTCTCTCGGTTTTCCACCCCAGTGCCTTAGCCGCAGTGTGCTGGGCAGAGACGCCCTGCACCCCGCAGAGATGCCAGCCCTCCGCCTCCTTCATGTGCGGTTGTTCTGTGTGTCTTTGGGGAACAAGTTGTGCCAAGGTGAGCTCCTTCATGGCTCCGGCCCCGAATTCTTCAAAAGTGTCCTTCACATCCTCCCTCATAAATCAAACCATGAGGGACATATGACAAAAGGCTCTGGGGCTCATTCTCTGAGAAGGAATTAAAAAGAGCTTACAGAAAAATAAAAAGAAAAGAAGGGAGGGAGGGAGGGAGGAAGGAAGGAAGGAAGGAAGGAAGGAAGGAAGGAAGGCAGGAAGGAAGGAAGCCTGAGAGACAGCTCAGCGGGACGAAGGTGCTGCCCAGCCTGATGGTCTGAGTTTGACCCCCAGCACCTACCTGGTAGAAGGAAGCAACAGACCCCCCCACAACTTGTCCTCTGACCTTTAGAGCACTTATGACCCCCTCAAACCAACTAGGTAACTAAATATAATGAAACTTGACGAAGATGAGTCTGAAGAACAGTGCAATGTGTGCCCATACCTCCAGCGCGGCTGCAGCTCCTGCAGCCCCCGTGACAGTGACGCCTTTCTCCCAAGCCGAGGCCTTTGTCAGCATCTTGGGGAAGTGTTTGAGTGTCATCTCAGCAGCGTTTCCGCTCCTCTCTGAATGCCGAAGCACTCACAGCCCAAGAAGCTCTTTCAGTAGGACAAGCACAGGATCACATCTGGCAGAAACACTGTGAGCCCTGCTGTCTGTCCCTGGAGCCTCGGCCGTCTGTGATGTCCTGACTCATCTCCAAGCATCGTGTACAGATTGATGTAGGGATCGCGGTTACAGACGTCTACACCTCGTGTGTCTCCTGTATCTCGAAAGCTGGTGATTTCTGATTAGGCCAGCCACACGGGATTTCCCTCCATGGGTGTGACTGACAGCTTCCATCAAGGACAGACAATCAGCACTGTCTTCTTATATACTACTAGGGACAAGTAGGCAGAAGAGATGACCACCAAATTTTCCTTTATAAATGTTTTGTTTGTTTTTTAGGCATGGTGGCATAATACTTGTAATCCCTGCACTTAGGAGACTGAGGCAGTAGGATTATCTAAAGTTATGGGCCTGTCTTTATTTATAAATATATAAATATAAAGAGAAATTGTCAAAATAATAGATAAAATTTAAAATAATACGTTAACCAATATGGTTGGCATTTTCTGTGACATAGTATTTGGTATTAAACAAATAGCGTATCAGCTTTTCACCAAACAAGGCCACAGGTTTGGATGAACAGTACCTATAAAAGGCCTGTGTGTTGGAGATGTGATCTATCCCTGCTGGGAGATGTAGCCTCTGAGGGGTGATCAGATCAAGAAGCCCTGAAGTGATAAACTAGTACCTTACTAGTAATATAATGGGTTGTTTAGATGAGAAGCCTAGCTAGCAAAGCAGATCATGGGGGCATACCCTAAAAAGACATTCCCTGGCCCTGGGCCTTTTTTGTTCTCTGCTTCCCAGCAGCCATGAGGAGAGCAGCCTCTGCCCCATGCTCCTGTGACCTTAGGCCCAAAGCAGTGGACTCAGCCAATAGGGCTTCTAAAAGTATGAACTAAAGTAACTCTTTGCTTCTTTAACTTGCTTCTCCCACATGTTGCCATAGCAGCAAAGGCTAGCCACATTTGCAACTCTG
This sequence comes from Apodemus agrarius, assembly GCA_964023405.1. NCBI lineage: Eukaryota > Metazoa > Chordata > Mammalia > Rodentia > Muridae > Apodemus > Apodemus agrarius. The sequence continues at coordinate 3,977,394 of OZ030006.1, read as the reverse complement.
AAGGTCCTCTCCTGAACCGAGAGCTTCAACAGGAGCCACACACTGTGGAATTTCTGAATTGACCATTGCTTTCTGTTAGTGAATTTACAGTTCACTGGGGTGAGGGGCCTATTACCCAGAAACGGTGAGTCCTGTGCTTGAGCTGCTGAAGAGCCAGCCAGGTCCTTGTGACACCATAAATAGGAGCTCAGAGAAGGTCCCTGAACCACAGCAAATCCAGCCACTGCACGCTTGGACTCTCCAGGCGCTTTTATGAGTATGATGGTGGAGACTGGGCTTTCTTTTCTTTTCTCTGTATACTTTAATCAGTTTTAACATTCTTTTGACATTCAAATTATCCTAATAAGCCACAGCCACCTTCAGACATGCCTTGTTTGTGGCTCATAGTCAGATGGCTCTGCTTGCCTCTGGGCTGTTGTGTACGGGCAGCTGGATTGAGAATGGCCTCTCTATTGGTGGCTGAGACTTCTCTGCTTCCTGGCTCAGATCCATTCATCTCCATGATCCTGGGCACCTAAAACTGGACAGAGCCTCATCTGCTTTCTGCTCTTACTGCTAATACCCCACTGGCCAATCAAAATCGTGTGCTTGGTCGGGGAAGTTAGTGTAGGACTCAGCAAAGATCTGGGGCCAGTGTTTCACCTTGACAGAATCTTAACATGCACCATTCATCACATGTCCCTGCAAATTTGTGCTCTGACCAGTAAGATGCTCAGATCTGCACTCTGCTATGTCTCTCAAATACAGAGGTACACATTATTTTCAGGATCTGCTGATCCTTTACAGGAAAAGTATAACCAGGGTCATCATGAATCTGGTCCATTTCCATAGACAAAATTAGCCACTAGATACTCTGGAAATGGACAACTATCCCTGACTGAATCCCTTTTGCAAATTTACCATGATAGGGTTTTTGCTTCTGCAAAATTTGCATGATTTTAAATATGTATCTCTTTTCTTTAATGGAAAAATAATCTCAGTTCCTAATGACACTAATAGAATTATTTATTGACTCAAAGCACACTGGAGTGTGACTTGTGATTACCAGGGGACTTGACTGCAGCAGTGGGTGTAGCTGGCCTTTGACTATCAAGTTTAAGATTTTTTAGACCACTGGATTAAGGAATGGTGCCGCCCACAATGGGATAGGCCCTCCTAGTAATTAACAATCAAGACAATTCCCCTCTAACATACCCACAGGCCAAAAGAGCACAAAAGTGTGGCTGAGTCCTGGTGCATTTGAAAAGAGCAGCAGAGGAGACAGCACACCTTAAACCCTTTCTGGGTGAGCAATTGTTTTGTTTTCTTTGCTTGTTGTCTTAGTCCTAACTTTCCTGAGTATATTCACATGGAAATGAGTCCCTGATCTGCCTCAAGCAGCCGCAGGGGACACCTTCTACATTTGTTCTCTGCCTCTCTGTGGAATAGTTCTCTGGAGTGCAGGAAGACTGTGTATCTTTAATTCCAAATAAAACCATATATTTATCATCCTAGGTCACTAAAACCATATGAATTTCCAAACACACAACTGCCTTGACATTCTCTTGATATTTGGCTTCTTAAATGTTTCGGTGTTGTGGATAGAAGCCAGAGTCCTGCAGATATCAGCAAATTCTCTGCCACCACAGCCTTGGGATCCTATCTTTAATGTATTTGTTTCATTGGTACTTCCTGGAACTCCTTTTATGCTATCAACCATATTCTCATTTAAGATGTCATGCGATGTCTGGGTTCATTGTAATTTCCTTCCTTTGCCTTTGATAAAACACTGATCAAAAGCAGTTTAGCAGAAGAAAAGGTTTATTTCAGCTCACTGGTCACAATCCATCACTAATGGAAGTCAGGACAAGAACTCAAATCAGAAACCATGCAAGGACATGACTCACAAACTCACTCTTAGCCAGCTTTCTTATACAGAATAGGACCAGCTGGCTGACTAGGGGATGACACCACCCACAGTGGGATGGGCCCTCCTACATCAATTATCAATCAAGACAATTCCCCTCAAGCTTACCCCCAGGCCAAAAGGTCCAGACAAATGCTTCAACTGATACTCCCTTCTCCGGTGACTCTACCCTGTGACAGGTAGACAGTTAAAGCTAATCAGGACAGGGTTACCCTGGGTTATTTTAAGTATTTACATATCTCTTTTGTCTACAAGCTCCATGTTCATGATCTATAGGTAGAAGCAGCTCATTAAGAGATATCTGCTCCCCACCTCGGAGGATGGCTTTTGGGTTGTTCTTTAGTGGCCATGATCTGAGAAGAGGGCCTTTTCCAGATTAAAGGTGGATTGTGGTGTAAACTCAAACATTCTCTGGGAATGAACTACCATAACCTTCTAAAAAAAAAAAAAAAGTCTATATGGGAACGCTTCCTGCAAGATAGAAGTGTCCACACCCACAGCATCAGACATGGAGCCCACCAGCCACACAGGCCATTGTGCACTAGAAAGTCCGACAGGATCGACTCAGTTTCAAATGTACATTTACTTTTAATATTGGCAGGGACATGTGTAGCTATGGCTCAGTACCACAGTTCTAGATTGCTAATGTGAATGAGCTAAAGCATTGCTTTCAGTTTATAGCTTCCTTTCACTTAATTTTCTGACATTTATTTAGTGGGATGGAGCCACAGCATGCGTGTGGTAATCAGGACAACTGGGTCACTTCCTGTCTCTCACCATGTGAATTCCAGGGTTAAACCCTGTGTCTCCAGGCTTGACTGTGAACGCCTTTCCCTGCTGAGCCATCTCCCAGCTCTGCATGTTCTCTCAGAAGTGCAATCCCCAATGCCAACTGTCTAAGCCTTGACGTTGGGGAGCCAGAACAGAAACAGAACTTAGTTTACTGTAGTTGTGTCTGTCCATCTAGATGGAGCACCACCATGTCTGCCTCCACACTCACACCCCTGAACTCTGACTCAGGATCAAAACTTTCAGCTTGCAGGCTTGTGGCCAGTGATCACTGGAGAAATACAGAAAAATACCATGACTGAAGCTTTCAGTGGACTCAGATAAACTCCACAAATGTGAGTCACCTCAGAAGCCCAGAGAGACGAACTGGTAGGATGAGGCCACACAGACCCACATCCAGTTCAGCTGCATTTAAAAAGTTACAAAACTGTAAAATCAATTTTGAGTTTTTCCAGTTTTTACTGTAAGAAATTTAAATTTTAAGCAAGTTTATAGCTAGATGTCCACAAATTAAAATTCTAGAAAATAACTTATTATTACTATTTTACTTACTTACTTCACACATGTATATAATCTGACTTACACATGTAATCTGTGTATCATAGTCACATTCCATAACCCTCTCTTGTCTTCCTCCCACTCCTACCAACCGACCATTGTCTTTACCAACTACTCCCCTCTTACTTGCGAGTCTTTATGTGCGAAGTTCCTGTAGAGAGCATGCTGCTTGAGTTGTTTTGACATCTTCCACGAGCTAGACTCATGGGGAAGAGGGACTGTCCATTGAGCTGTCCTGTAGGCAAGTCTGGGCCACCTTCTTGGTTAACTATTGGTGTGGAGGGCCCAGCTCACTGGGCAGTGCCCTCTCTGGGCAGGATTCGAATTCCTCCATGGCCTCTACTTCAGTTCTTCACTCCAGTTTCCTGCCTTCACAACCCTTGCTAATGGAATATTCTAGAAAGTTGTAAGATAATATAAACCCTTTCCTGAATAAGATGGATTTGCTCATGGTGTTTAATCATAGCACCAAAAATCAAATTGATGCGGGTGTCCTAACTGCAATGACGTCATGAGAGAATGGCCATGTCATGTGCAGACGACGGTCTCGCAGCCCCGCCCCTCCTCCAGCCCTACAGTGTTTCTGAACCCTCTCCGACACAGTGCTTCCTGGGCCTTAGAGGGGATGATAGCGTTGTCACACTTGGGGTTGAGTGCACAGCAGTCACTGATTCTCGGCACATTGACCAGTCTCTGCACTGACCATTGTCCACTGCTTCTCTGGCCCAGGCTGAGAGCAGCCCTGGTCTCTGGTTATAAGTATTTAGAAGACACCTTGATGTGACCATTTAGCAGAATGTCTGCAGGAGGTTCCCTGCCTAGGCCTGCAGATTATACAGATTATTTCTTAAACACCAGCCCTGGGTTTGCTGTGTGCTGAACTCTCCCCACCTGGACACAAACCACATATACTATGTCATTTTACCCTTGTTGCTGTATGAGAAGCATCTATAAAACAGGAAGACTCACGATGTTAGACAGAAAGACAACCTCCATATCTTCCCTTTAAAAGTTTACAAAATGCCAACTTGGAGAGAGGAGGTGGGCACCAACTCCCACCCACTGCCCAGGAGCTATTGCAAATTGGCAGCTTCCATCAGAGGGAGGGTTCAGGTCTCTTTAAAGGTGTGACCCCTGGTAGGTTGATGACACTCCACACACCCATGAGTGTGTGGGCAGCACAGACTGGATTTGAAGGGGTTAAAAGAAAACTATATAACATTTTTTGAGTATGGAATGGGAAATAGATCTGGGAGGAGCTGGGGAAGAGAGAGTGGTACATGAATTCTCGAATATTTCTAACACTTCTAAAAACGAAAGCCTCTCGGCAGCATCAAATATTCTGTTAGTGTCTCCATTTCCGATCGTCACATAAATAAATATCAGGATTTACTGAAGAAACCGTGCCAATGCCTCTGCTGCTTCTCAGATTCCTATTTGTGTCTGTGTGCAGTTGTGAAAATGCCCCTTGGTACTGGGTATTTCCTTTTTATTAAATCTTTATTTATTTATTTTTTAATTTATTTACATTTCAAGTGTTATCCCCTTACACAGATTCTGCCTCTCCAGGAAGCCTTCTATCCCCTCCCCTCCCTCTGCTTCTACGAGGGTGTTCCTCCACCTACCCACCTACTTCCACCTCCCCACCCTTGATTCCCTACTCTGGGGCACCTATTGAACCTTCATAGGACCAAGGACCCCTCCTCCCATGGATGCCTGACAAGGCTGTTCTCTGCCACACATGCAGCCAGAGCCATGTGTACTCCTTGGTTGATGGCTTAGTCCCTGGGAGCTCTGGGGGCTCTGTTTGGTTGATGTTGTTCTTCTTATGGGGTTGCAAACCCTTCAGCTCCTTCAGTCCTTTCTCTAACTCTTGCACTGGGGTCCCCACACTCAATGCAATGGTTGGCTGTGATCATCTGACTCTATTTCTATGACTCTGGCAGGGCCTCTCAGGAGACAGCTATAGCAGGCTCCCTTCAGCAAGCCTTTCTTAGCATCCACAATAGTATTGGAATTTGGTGACTGTATCTGGGATGACTCCCCAGGTGGGACAGTCTCTGGATGGCCTTTCCTTCAGTCTCCGCTCTGCACTTTGTCTCCATATTTGCTCCCATGAGTATTTTGTTCCCCTTTCTAAGAAGGACCCACACTTTGGTCTTCCTTCTTGAGTTTCATATGGTCTGTGAATAGTGTCTTGGGTATTCGAAGCTTCTGCCCAGATATCCACTTATCAGTGAGTATATACCATGTGTGTTCTTGTGTGATTGGGTTACCTCCCTCAAGAAGATGTTTTCTAGGTCCATTTATTTGCCTAAGAATTTCATGAATTCATCATTTTTTAATAGATGGGTAGTACTCCATTGTATAAATGTACCACATTTTCTGTATCCATTCTTCTGTTGAAGGACATCTGGGTTCTTTCCATCTCCTGGCTATTATAAATAAGGCTGCTATGAACATAGTAGAACATTTGTCCTCTTTATATATGTTGGAGAATATTTTGGGTATATGCCCAGGAGGGGTATAGTTGGGTCCTAAGGTAATACTATGTCCAGTTTTCTGAGGAACTGCCAGACTGATTTTTAGAGTGGTTGTACCAGTTTGCAATCCCACCAACAATGGAAGAATTTTCCTCTTTCTCCATGTCTTCACCAGCATCTGCTGTCACCTGAGTTTTTCATCTTAACCATTCTGACTGGTGAGAGGTGGAATCTCAGGGTCGTTTTGATTTACATTTCCCTGATGACTAAAAATGGTGACCATTTCTTTAGATGCTTCTCAGCCCTTCGAGTTTCCTCAATTGAGAATTATCTGTTTAGTTCTGTTCCCTATTTTTTTTTTTTTTGGTTTTTTTTCGAGACAGGGTTTCTCTGTGTAGTCCTGGCTGTCCTGGAACTCACTCTGTAGACCAAGCTGGCCTCTAACTCAGAAATCCGCCTGCCTCTGCCTCCCAAGTGCTGGGATTACAGGCATGCGCCACCACTGCCCTGCCTGTTCCCTATTTTTTTAATAGGCTTATTTGGTTCTCTGGAGTCTAACTTCTTGAGTTCTTTGAATATATTTGATATTAGCCCTCTATCAGATGTAGATTGGTAAAGATCTTTTCCCAGTCTGTTGGTTGCTATTTTGTCCTATTGACAGTGTCCTTCACCTTACAGAAGCTTTGCAATTTTATGAGGTCGCATTTGTCAATTCTTGATCTTAGAGCATAAGCCATTGGTGTTCTGTTCAGGAATCCCTCCCCTCCCCCCGTGCCCATGTGTTTGAGACTTTTCCCCAATTTTCTTTTCTATTAGATTCAGTGTATCTGGTTTTATGTGTAGGTTCTTGATCCGCTTGGACTTTAGCTTTATACAGGGAAATAAGAATGAATCAATTTGTATTCTTCTACATGTTGGCCGCCTGTTGAACCAGCACCATTTGTTGAAATGCTGTCTTTTTTCCACTGGATGGTTTTAGTTCCTTTGCCAAATATCAAAACTGAGTCCACTAACCAGATTGCATGATGCCTCTGTGTTTGGAGGTCTTGCTTTCATAGCTCACGTTGAATTATCCTGTGATAGTAAGCTCCCCCAGAACCCATCATAAGCAAATAATGCAGCCCCTTCCAGATCTGTGATTGACAGGCCCAGTGCCAGGAGCCACAGCTGCCTGCCTCTTGTTTGCAATGGATGGCTGTGAGTCCTGAGGATGGCATTTTGCATCTCTTTTTCCCTATCTCCCAGCTCTGGGATTCTTTCTACTTTCTCTTTTAAAATGTTCTGTGAGCACTGGAGGGAGTCATATAAATGCTATGATTAGGAAGGAACATTAAACTGTCATTTATTCTAAGCATCTTGAAGCCATGAGTTTCTATGCACCACTGTTCTCTGCAAAGAGCAGCTTCTCTGGTTAAGGTGGAGAGTAGCAATTTGCCTGTATTAGAAACTCTGTGTGTGCACATACACACATGCACATGCATGCTGGCAGACACTATGGATCAAAGTTACAGTGCAGGAATCCAGGAGAGGCCTTTAGGTCCCCTGGAGCTGGAGTTACAGGTGTGAGTCACCAACCTGGGTGCTGGGAACCAATCTCTAGTCCTCTGTAAGGGCTGTGCACACTTTTAACCATGGAGCCATCGCTACATCCCCCTAGACATAGATATTTAGTTAGGTGCCGTGTGTATTTAGGTAAACCATACTCGGGATTTTTTTTTTTAATGCATGAGATTTAGGCAAAGCAAGTAACATGTAAAGTCAGGTGGCAGAGTCTGCTCTGAGGGAACAACTGGAATGTCATTTTTGGAAAACACAAAACATAATTTGTTCTAGCTGTTGAGTATTTTCACCTGCCAGTTTGAAGAAGTGACATGAGCCCCCTCTTTCTGAGACAGCCATGTCACCATCTCTAGTTATTACCGAATCACTGGAGAATTCTATTGTACACAGAATAGTGAGAGTAAGGATACCCTTTAAGGGCAGAGAGCTGGACTTTTGGCACAGGACAATGACGAACAGTGGGTGTTTCCCTAAGCTTTCGGTCAGAATCTCTCAGGCTCGTGTCCTTGGGACCTCTGTGAGGATGCCCTTTCAGATTCATTTCCTTGCCACTGTGGTATCAAATGCATGTGTGACATCATCCCATGTTCCTGTGTGTCTTAATATCCCTCTCCCTGTGTGACATCATCTCCTGTCCCTGTGTAACTTAGTGTCCCTCTCTCTGTGTGACATCATCCCCTGTCCCTGTGTGACTGCACATTTCTTTCTCTGTGTGACAGCATCTTTATGTCCCTTTGTGACTTCCTATTGCTCTCTGTGTGTGACATCATCTCCCTTTCCCTTGGCATCAAATGTACATTACCTCCTTGTCTATGGCATCAAATGCAATTCCTTGTGTGACGCCATCCCTTGTCCTGTGTTATATCACCTCCCTGTTCCCATTATAATTATTGGAATAAAAAACCTCTGGCAACATTTCATGAAGAGGCACAAAAGGTATAATCTGGAAGCCCACTCCATTCACCCCTATTTTGCATAGCTCTGCCTCTACCACACCCCTTCCCCTCAGGCCGCTACTTCCCAAGGTGGCCCTGCAGGTGGTTTCTCGGGGAAGGCTGATATTTGATGAGTCAGTCAATTTTTAACAGCCAATTTCACAGCTGTTACCCGTCCAGCTGTTAGAAAAGCACTGAGCATGGCCTCTTTGAGAACTGCGTGCTAGAACAGCTGAGCACAGCTGGCCCTGGCAAGCTGGATGAGTGGGGGTCAGAGGAGCGGCGTGTTTACTGAAAGCAGAGAGGGACTGAGCCTTCTGCAGAGTCAGGAACACCTCACTCACGCGGGAGGGCACCTTCATGCCGAGCCCAGGATGTCCTCCCCTGGCCAAGGCGAGCAGAGGCAGCAGTGTATGGAAGCACAGGGCCCGACAGGCACGGTGCACTAGTTCAGGGATGCCAGAAGTGCAAATGAGAAAAAAGACTCGGGCAAGAATATGAGGGACTGTGAGTGAATGGGGGTGGAGGGAGTGGGAGGGTGTTAGGGGGGGAATTGGGAGGGTGGGCTCAAGGATTTGACCAAAATCACTTCTGCAGAAGACATCATTTTTAAAAAAGGAAAGGAAAGATTTCAAATGTCATTTTTACTTTAGCTTGCTATATACTAATCCTATACTTCTATAGTATAGGTAATATAATCATGGTGATCTGGAACATACAGAACACTGTGTGCTCTGAGGAAGTAAGACCTATCGGGAGGCTGATGGGGCAGTCTACAGTGAGGTGAATGGTAGCCAGGGCTGGGGGCAAGGCAGAAAACCTTGACATGAGGACATTGTGATTTGAGAGGCTATAGAGAAAATAATCAACAGAGAGAGGTACAAGCATCCCCCAAAGCTTTGATAGGCCCACAGAGCACCCTGGTGTGGAAAGACCCAAAGTACATTAGCCAAAAGTGAAATATCAATGTCATGAATAAAAATGTTGTCCCAGAAGCAAAGCAGCTTCACTCAGCTAAGAAAGCTGTAGACTACAGCAGAGGGAGCCAGGGCAGTGGGCAAGAGGCAGAGGCAGTATGCAGGAGCCAGGATAGTGGGCAGGAGCCGGGCTAGAGGGCAGGAACTGGGGCAGTGGGAGGAGCCGGGGTAGTGGGCGGGAGCTGGAGCAGTGGGCAGGAACTGGGGCAGTGGGAGGAGCCGATGTCGGAAATCCATGTTGTCTATGACTTGACCAAATGTTTCTGACTAACAAAGACCTGAAGAAAGACTACCCCAGCAGGAGAGAATATGAGTCAAGCTGGTCTCAAAGTGAAGCAGAGTTTGGAACCAAGAAAGAAAGCTGTGCTAAAGAACTGAACCGAGCATGTACCAAGTGAACAGAAACTCTGGCAGGGAAATGTGAGGTCTAGATAGGAAAATGAAAGTGATACACAAAATGGAGGTTTCTAAATGGACAAAGATAAATTACAGGGCTGAGAAGTTGAGTTGGTTGATTTGATCCATGAATGACTATGGCAAAGGACTAAGATGACCTTGATGGCAGTCCAGGAGAAGTTACCCCAGGCAAACACGAGGAGGTTGTGTTAAGGAAGGAGAAGAAGATGGTTAGAGAGATAAAATGTGAAACAGGAATCTGGATTCCCCCATCATCCACATATTTATCAGGCAGGCGTGGGACCACCTCTGCTTCCAGAGACAGAACCAGTGGGTAAGCCAGCTAGGTAGATTTGTGACATCAGTGAAGTCAAGATTTAATGGAGACATCTTGCTTCAGTGAATAATGTGGAGAGTAATAGAGGAAGATGCCCTATTTGCACACATGTGCATGGGCATCTGCACATACATGTGCACCCCCACAAATATGCATACCATATACAAATACAGACATGAAGATAGACAGGTGGGGAGAGAGAGAGAGAGAATATGAATCAGAAGCTGGGAAGTGATATCAAACTCGCCGGTGTTTATACAATCAGAAAACAAGAAGGAAAAGAGATGAATGGAGTCAGCATGGATAGTCAGCAAACATGGTTCCGGTGTGTCTCAGAAGAGACTCAGTGACCAAGGCAATTTACAGAGGACAGCGTTTAGTTGGGATCTTATAGTTTCAGAGGACGAATCCATGACCATCATGATGGAACAGGCAAGCAGGTATGCTGCTGGAGCAGTAGCTGAAAGCTTACATCCTGATCAGCATGTTAGAGAAAAAGAAAACTAGGCCTGGCATTGGCTTTTGAAACCTCTTAGTCCACCCCACAAACAAACCTCCTTCAACAAGGCCATACCTCCTGATCCTTCCCAAACAGTTCTGCCAACTGTGGGCCAGTCAGAGCCTTGAGACCACTCTCAAGAGCAGATAGAAGATGCACATTTTTAGAGACTTGGTATACAGAAACCATCAGACAGAGTCTCCCAGAGGCCCGCTCTAGAGTTCATATTTGATGTGTTGAAACAAATACAAAAGCACCAAAAGAAGATGGCACTGGGAGACAGGAATTAGTCCAATGCCGCCTTCCTGTTAGAAGCCATGTTCCAGAAGTGAGTGGAACAAATCTTCAAAATGATTAAAGAAATAAAGAAACAGAAAAGCAAAGAAAGAAACTATAAAATTATCAACCTGGGAATCTGTATCTTAAGAAATCTTTTTAAAATACAGGGGAAAAGGAGACATTTCAGAAAAGCTTGCAAACAGTGAACCCATACAAAAAGAGTGTAAGAAACTCTTCAAACACAACAAATGGTGCTCAATAGGAACCTGGTAACAGGTTCCTGGGACTGTTATTAGCAACAGGCAGCATCAGAAGTCAGAAAGGATGGATGCAGAATAAGATGACTTCATCTTTATGACATTTCACCTTTGCAATAGGCAAAATTGATAGCATTGTCCTGTGGGGTGTGTGAAGCGTGTTGGTACAGAGCACGTGACAGCTGCAATAAAATGGCGGCAAGTGGGCCCTGGGGGCTCAAGAGAGTTCTACATTTCATAAGAAGTAGAGTTTGTCAACTGTGAAGAGTTAAAGGCTTATATTACAACCACTAGGGTAGCCACAGCCAAACTAGTGTAATAAAATGCAGCTAAAATTAGTAAATAGAGACACACTGGAGCTTGCTGCCAAGTCGCTAGCTGGTACTTTTGCTTTTGCTGCTGTGTTTTCCAGGGTCCTACTCCAAAAATCACTGCTCAAGCCAGTGTTTTATTACTTCCTCTAAAATTGTGTGTGTGTGTGTGTGTGTGTGTGTGTGTGTGTGTGTTGTGTGTACACAATAGCTTCTTTGACTCAGGTTTTGAAATAGGGGTGTGATGTCCTCAACTTTGTGCATTTTATTTAGCATTGTCTTGGCAAATTGAGGTTCTTCGTGGTTCTGCAGGAATTTATGATGTTTTTAACATCTGTAAAAAAAATTAAAATTTCACAGAGATTGTGTTACATTATAGATCAATTTGAGTCATGTGTAATAAATAATTATACAGTACAACATGTTAAAAGTTGTGAGATTGAAACCTAGAGAGGTGCCTCAGTCGTTCAGAGTGCTTGCTGCTCTCAGGAGGATTAGTTTCTATCCCAGCAACCACCACAGAGACGGCTCACCACATACCTGCAACTCAAGCTCCAAGGGATCTGGTGCCCTCTTCTGTCCTCTGCTGAGGCCCCTGCACGTACATGTTCACATACATGTACACAGAAACGCGCATAAGTAAAATGAAGTAAATCTGTTTTAATTGTAAGACCTGGGAGCTAGAGAATGCCTTGGCAGTTAGGAGCATGTGTTGCTCTTCCAGATCTGAGCTGTTTCAGCACTCACACTCACCCTCACAACTTCCTGCAACTGTAGTTGCAGGGAACCCAACACACTCTTCTAGCCTCCATTAGCATAGGCATATGCATAGGCATACATTCACAGAGACACACAGCCATACATGCAACACATAACCATAAACAAAACAAAAAATATTAGTGAGATGCATCTGTTGCCACCTGTAGAAGCAAATTGGTTAGCGTTGATAGCATTTTTGTAAGGATGGAAAATATTACACCAAAGACCAGTGCCCACCCTTTAAAGGCAAAAGAAGGCCATGATAAGGGTAAAGTAAACAAAACAAAAAGAGATAAAGAAAGTAGCTGAATCACGAAGTCAAGTCCTGAGATGGAAATGATGTCAAAATGACGCTCTGCAAAACTTAATAAAACCAATGAATATCTACAGTCTAGAGGACAAGATGCTCACAAACAGTCCTTTCAGAAAACATGCTATCCTATGAAGTCATATGTTATAGGAAATATGTAAAAAGTGCCTGCCATCTCTCCTGCCCTGCCAGGCACAACACCATGTCCCAGTGGGTCCCGCTCAGTGTGACCTCGCCACCGAACTATTCTCTCCAGCTAGCATCCCAGCTGTGCTTTCTCTCTGCCATAAACCCCTGTAATCGGCAGACCCACATTCTAGTAACCTAGTAAATCAAAACTCTTAAAGCTTAATTAACCAATCAGACTTATATATAAATAATATTATGATTTACAAGATGTTAATTCGGTAATTTTAGAGCCAATTAATAATCATAAATTATTCTAACCTTTTGATAACACCACATTGGACTCCCTTCTCTGTTCTTCTCCTCCTTTGACCCCTCTGTCTTCCCCCACACCTCGCTCTGCTTCCCTTTTCCTGTCCAATCACAGGCCTCCCACTGTCCTAATGCAATTGGACAGGGAATATCCTGCAACCTCCTCAAAAGATAATCACAAGGATATTAAGAGCAGAGTTTGTACCGCTAAAATCAAAGCAAGGGATTGCTACAGCACTCACTACAGTAGTGGAAGCAAGAATCCACTGGCCTGTCCTCCTTTCCAAAGCAGGATGCCAAGAAGTCTGACTTAGCAAGTCCTAGAACCACTCTAGGAGTACCTCCCTGACATGCGTAGAAATGGGATGCTCCTGTCACTGAATACTTGGGGTCACAAAGGACGGGAGTGGGAGCACATGGTTGTCACTGTGCATCCGATCAGACTCCCTCGGTCCCGTCCTGTTTCCCATCCCTGCCCACTTTCCAGCAGCCCAACGCATAGAAAGATACAAGCTCCCCCCGCCCTTCCCTGGTTCCCCAATTCTCCCCTCAAGTGTCTTGTTTTAATAAAACTCTTTTAAATTAATTCGTCCACTTTTCTCTTGTTCATCTGTCTTTTGCTATGAATGGGAAGAGAAATGTCTTCCCTCCTACACTCTTTTAAATATGCTACATACTCTATCACATGGGCAGTTTTCCTGACTGACTCATATTATCCAAACAGACTTAAGAATAAGTAAAAAAAAAAAAAATGTAAATGACTCTGTATCAATTGAAGAACTTAAGTTGGGAATCTCAAACCTCCCACTGAGAAAACCTGAGGCCTAGAGATGTCATTAAAACTACACAAATCCAGGCTACATTTGTTTATAAAGGAGAGCTGGCCCAAATCCTTCCCAGCTCATGTGATGAAGTCAACAATGCGCTTTCTCTAGAGCCACATGAGCCAAGCCCCAGACAAAAGAAACAAAACGAGTCATTATCCCCCATGATGCCAGATGTAAAAGCCAGAGACAAGCATCCTAAGATTCGAACCAATACTCTGGGAAGCAGCATATGATAGCGCTGGAGGTAGTCCTGTGACTGCGTCTAAAAATGCAGCTCACTAGATTGATGAAAACTCACATGGTGACCTCAGTGTTGGAGGAAAAGCATTATGTAATAGTCAACAACCTCCTCCTCCTCCTCCTCCTCCTCCTCCTCCTCCTCCTCCTCCTCCTCCTCCTCCTCCTCCTCTTCCTCCTCCTCCTCCTCCTCCTCCTCCGTGCTTTCCAGATTTCACCTTATTCTCTTGGATCTGTTGTGGGAAATATTAAAAATCATCCCGCCAGCTCTCTGGCGGGTGTTCTGAATACCTCTCGCTTCTATGCAACACCCCACACACCCCACGATCTGCCACCTCATCACCAAATTACCCGGTAGAATCAAGATTCTTAAGGCTTAATTAACCAATCAGATTTATGTATAAATAATATCACAATTTACAAGATGTCAATACAATAGTATTAGAGCCAGTTGATAATGATAAAAAGCTTTATCCCAACGTCTCCAGCCTTGTGAAAACTTAGCTGCTTGTGGCTGGTAATTGCCATGAGGGTTCAAGTCCCAGCCATGGCTCTTCTCCTTTCCTCTGGGATACTTCCTCTCTCTACAACTCTTAGCTCCGCCCCCTTTCCCTGTCCAATCACAGACCTTCTCTGTACTAATGTCATTGGACAGGGAAAATCCTGCGACATGGATCTTTTGCTTGTTTGTTTCTTTGGACAGGTTTTGGAGGTTGTAGTTGTTTTAACTTATCAGACAGGTTTATTGAGCAGGTATGGGGATGGCTTCCCTACAGAGGTGGTGGCTCTTAGATCAGAGCCTTTACCAGCAAGGACAGGGTTATGCGTCACCTGTGTCATGAGGCACTGTGACATCCTCCCAGGTGAACACAGATTTGACTGACAGATTCTCCCATTTGGGGGCTCATTGACTAAGAGTGCTTGCTGCCCTTGCAGAGGACCTGAGTTTAGTTCCCAGATCCCACAGTAAATAGGATGTGGAACTACCTGGGACTTCATCTTCCGAGGATCTAACACCCTCTTCTAACATCTGGAGGTCCTCACACAGATGCAAACATATGTATAAAAGCAATCATTTTTTTAAAAATCACTCATGATGAAAGGTTGAAAATGAGTGGAGATCAAGTGGCAAAGCCTTTCTGCAGGCATCATATGGGCAGCCTCCTAAGTGCTTTCCAACAGGAAACTAACCCCACAGTGGGACAACCACAGGCCCACCCTTCAGACACTGTATTCCCTGCAGGCACAGATTTCTGTACACTTGTACACTATTTAATGTGTGATTTGTTATTGGGGGTTAGTGAGTGTACATATGTACACGTGGGTACTTATGTATGTAGGTGTGGAAGCAGAGATCCCAGGATGCTGTTTACCCTGTTGTTTGAGACAGGTTCTCTCACCACTCTGGAGAGCTCTGAATAGGGTGCCTAGCCAGTGAGCCCCAGAGACCCATCTGTCGTTGCCACCCAAGCGCTGGGATGAGACACCTGTGCCTCCATTCCCAACATTTTCAAGTGGTGCTGGGGCTCAATCTCAGGATCGCATACTTTCAAAGCAAGCATTTTACCCTCTGAGTCATCACCCCCAATTATCAATTTTCTAAGGAAATAATTGGAAATTGGAGAAACCAGAGTCACTGACAGTTCATGATAGATTCAAAAAATGCCCATGGCAGAAAACTCTAGAAACCCTTCTAGAGTTCCACCAAGAGCTTGTAGGCAAGAGGAAAGCTGGCTTTCAGGGTGTGGTCACAGGTAATTTCAGATCCATGAGACTGTCAGTCCCTTTGCTACCAACTGTTTTGCTCTCCTGTAGTAGCAGACTCCATCTGCCTCGTGTCCACTCTGTATGCCCTACCCAAGGAAGCCCTACATATCTTTAAACTGCACACATGTGCTTTGCTGTCTGTGCAGAGAAGAGGTGGCTCTGCAGTGAGCATCCCTAGAGGCCGCACTGCTGGGGCGGGAAGTAGACACTGCGTTTAAAGGGCCCCTCTTGAGATAACTACACAATTCATTTCACACACGTCTATCAAACACCGAAGCGGGTTTCTGGATGACTCATGCTTCTTTTCTATTTCCCTCTTGTAGATAAGGAATTCATCTACAGAGAACGGAAAGGGAGCGTCATACTGCGGAACGTTGAAACAAATAATTCCACGGTGTTAATAGAAGGCAAAAAAATTGTAAGTACTCTGTCTAATGACCAGGATAATTTCAGAGTAATTTTTTTCCCTCCTGCAAGTCAATAAAGCAGAAAATGACTTCAGGTTTCAAGTTTTGGTGGAGCCGAGGAAAAGCATTAGCTTGTAATACCACTGGCTGAACAACTAAAGATAATGGGAAATTGAAAGCACACTAATTTAATAAGTTGAAAGCCTGCTTTCTTTGGGGATCCTAAAAATCCTTCCACAGGTGTTGGAAGCAAGTGTTGCATATCAAGTGTAATTGAAAGATAAAGACCAAAGGCTTCACACATTTACAGAACAATCACAATAAAACCTACAGTATAATACTTCAAGAGAACTTGCTCGATCTTATTTAAGAAAATTAAATCTCTGCCTGCTCAGGGAATGTTGACTTAGGGACCGTGGCACTGTCATGATGGATAGCAATGGGTACAGTAAGGGTTTTATGGTTTAAAATAAGTACTAAGCTGATCTGAAAATATTGCATTTTCAGCCAGGAAGGCTTGTTTTGGATTTGTGTGTGAAGATATGAAAAGCTGACAGAGGTTCACTGCCAGAAATCATCAAAGGGGAATTGACTTTGATTCTTTGTTTACAATGGGCTCACGATTGGTCTTAGGGAAAGTGCCACCGTGAACCTGAAGGTTGATCATTTTCTAGCCCGCTTCTCTTGGAAGTACAAGGAGAAAGCAAAGGTAAAGAAGTGAATAGCGAGAACCGGAAAATGGTGGAACTTCCTGTCAGAGTGCTGATCAACCAGCTGAAGGAGAGTCAGGCCTGAGGAAGGATCGCAGGCTGCTGGGAGATGGGCAGGAGGAGCTGTAGAAGAGGCCAGTCAGCCCTGGGAAGGCCACTGGCTGATGGGCCTGTAGGAGCTCCACCAGTCAGCAATGTCCAGGCCTAGGAGCTTTCCCAGGGAAGGGAAGGAAGACTTAGCTGAACAAGCTTCCTGAACCAGAAGAAGCCCTCCCTACTCTTAGCCTCTAGGGACAGTCAACTGCTTCATTTTCTACTGAGTTTCCTTCTACTGTAAGGATACTATATCTTTAACATAGATACATCCTGCCTTTTATACAGCCTGGCCCCACCCTGTGAACGTTCCACTACCAGGATGGGAGTGAATCTTGGGCTTGGATCAAATCATATTCCCCATAAAGGATTGGAAGTGAGAGGAGTGTGTCTACCCTATTGTACAAAAATGTCATTTGGAGTAGAATTATTAAGAATTCATCTGACTCAGCCTACTTCAAATATTAAAGCTACAGAATTGCTTTAAAATGTTCTTCAGGAGGAGAAACAAACACTTTGCCTGCTGCTGAGGATGTTGACATTTCTAGCTTGGAGTGTGGTTTAGTCCTAGCAGAGTATACAAATAATTGTGTATTCAGAAGATACCCCTAAGGTGATGGACAGATGGATCAATGGTTAAGATCACTGGCTATTCTCCCAGAGAATCTAGGTTGCTAGCACCTACATGGGGGTTCTCAACTGTCTATAACTCCAGTCCCAGGGGATCCATTGCCCTCTTCTGGCCACTTCATGTGTGGGGCCTACCTGGTATATAGACATATATGCAAGCAAAACACCTATACACATAAAAATAAATAAATCTTTTAAATCAGCAGTTTTTAATGGGCCTTCTTTAACTGTGCCTGTCTTAGCAAGCTAGTGAGATAATTTCAGAATCCATTATAGGTACAGAAAATTTTTCATTTCATACATTAACTGGCTTATTCAATTACCAGTCTTTATTGTACTAAAGTATCATAAATGCACTAATTTACAAACATTTATTGGACACTAAATAGGTGCAATCTGATCAATGGATATTTTTTCACTCAATGCCACATTTTAAATGCTGCCAGAAACAGGATTTTTAAAAAGGCACTGCATAAATGGCACTTTGTGGCCTGTGCTGTAATTCAGGTGCAGAATCTGGTTCAATGTCTTCTCAGATGCTTACTTTTTCAAGTGTTTGTGCTTCTGTTCCTTTACTTCCAAGTTAAAAATAATTTCTCCTGCCATCCTGGAACACAGGGGCTCTTGTGAGACCCAAGAATAAGATACCTGCACACCGGTGGGTTTCTCCTTAAGAGTGCGAGGCAGGGTGCGACCAGGGAGCAGGAAGCGTGGAGCATGGCGCATTCTGCGCTTCTCTGTCACTTTCCTCATCTTTTCATCGATGTGACCAAAGATCTGGCAAGGAGCAACTTATGGGCGGGGAAACTTATGCACGTTCCTGGTCTGAGGAGGCCACAGTCAGTCCTGGCAGCAAAAGGCCTCATGGTGGCTGGATCCCAGGACAGCTGCGCAGTCACAGCTCAGTGGATTAGGAAGCTAGTCTGTTGCTGCCTCGAACTCTCCAGGTCCAAGCTCAGAGAACTACCCCCACCTCCCAAGAGGTTCCACAATCCTCCCAAACAGCTCCACCAATCCTGGGAAAATAGCCCAACTTGTAACCCCTTCTATTGACCAATAGGTCGTCAATTCCCAACTGAATTTCAGAGACCTTGAGGTTGTTTAAATTACTAAAGGCCAATTGTGATTTTAAGATTGGTCTGGAAGAGACCCCCACTGGACGGTACAGAAGGTAGACAATCTGCTCAAGCTCAAGGTCACTCGACCTTGATCATGACTGCCTGGTGGGACCCTTGGATTCTGGTTCCTTCCCCCATCCCATGTGCCCATTCCCCACTCACTGTCTCCCTTCTGTTGGGGTTCAAGATGGCCAGGGCAGCCATTGATTTAGATATAGAGAAAATAGAAACTTCTATCAGTCACCCTCAGGAATTACTGACTTCATTTTCAGAAGCAGTACTGCAGGATAGGAGGGCCGTGTGCTGCCTTAGCTGAGGAGTGTTGCTCTTATATAGACCATTCGGGGTTGTTAACCCTGTCAGGACCCCTAATTGTTCTGCAGCTATAGTTGACTTTTGGCCCCTACATTTTAGACTGTATAGCTAATGATCTTAAAGCAGAGATACAAAGAACTAGAAGATCAGGAGTATGAGCTATCAGAATACCAGCAATTGCTTCAAGATTGAAGCGTGCACAAAGAAAAGGGGGGAATGAAAGAGTTAACTCAGGAACTTTAAAAAGGTCAGAGGCTGAGTTAGATTCCTCAGACCACAAAGGGGAGAGGGAAACTGACCTAAGATGGGGACATCTTCTGAAGCACTGACTGTTGGCCACCTACCTCATCACCTAACAACCAGTTCATTTGAATGCAATACTGTTCTGCCAATCACTTTGTGCTTAATGGCGGCGGCCCTGAGGAGGCTATAAAGGCCCGCGCAGCATGAGGGCCGAGGGCCGAGGATGTTCTCTCTTCATGTGCAGAGCGGCCCCAGCATGCAGGTTTTAATAAAAAATTCCTCTTGCATTTTGCATTGGAAAAAAAAAAAAAAAGATTGGTCTGGAAGACAGGTGGAGAGACAGAAAAGCAGCCGAGCGCTAGCCACATTCTTTTTCCTCATCCAGTTAAAAACAGATCGGTTATACCTTGGATTCCAGCCTCTTTCTTAGCTTGACGTGTTGGGTGGTAGGACATGTGACCCTGTACCAACCCTGTAAGAAGGAGCCATGTCAGTGTCTTTGTGACTGATAAAAACGTGGGCTATACCCAGGGAGTGATGCTGTATGCTTTTTATCCCAGCACTCCGAGGCAGAGGCAGGTCTAGAGGGAGTAAGTGCCAGGACAACCAGAGCTACCCAGAAACCCAGTCTTGGACGGGGCGGGGTTGGGGGGTGTGCTTGGGCTGAGTGCTGGCCTCATGCAGTGTGCCTTACCCTTCCCAAACTGCATCATTAGTGAAAGATGTTAGTCCGCCCATTATTAGTATTTGTCGTGTTCACTGTAACGAAACACTTAGCACCTGCAGCTTAAGAAGGAAGAAGTTTATTTTGGCCCCTGATTTGAAGGGATACAGTTGGTCACAGCCTTAAGTCTCAGATAAAACTTAGAATTTCAAGCAGTGTCAAGAATGTTAAAGACTTACTTCTGAAGCCAGGCTGAATGTATTCTGCATTTTGAGATGGCCATGAATATATAGAGGCAAAGTTTGGAGGTTGACAATATTTAAGATCACCATGGAAACCAACCTCTGGGCATGTCTGGGCATGACTGACAATATTAAGCTAGTTGAGGTGTGAAGGATCATCCTAAATTCAGAGGTGAGCAGACGCAGGTGCTCACCACTCTTCGCGTCCTCACAGTGGACTCAGTGACACGCTGCCTTGTGCTCTTGCAGCCACGGTTTCTTCACCGTGACCATTAGCCCATTACTTTTTAGTTTTTATGTATCTATTTTATGGGTGTGGGTGCCTGCATATATGTCTGTGTAGCACGTGCATGCATGGTGCCTAAGGAGGCACCAGAAAAAAAAATCACTGGATCACTTGGGACTGGGCTTGCAGATAGTTGTAAGCTGCCATGTTGGATCTGGGAACTAAACCCAGGTCCTCTGGAAGAGCAGCTGGCTTTTAACTGCTGAGACATCTCTCCAGCCCCTGGTCCATTATTTCTAATATAGCCTCCATCTGGCTCTCAGCTGTAAGGCCTGCTCCAGCCAGAAGCTGTGTCTTATAAATGAGTATTAAAGGATGACAGAACAGAGGTGATCAGCTTTCTAGAAACATCTGTATGAATAAGAGATATGGAGGATCCATTTGGCACCAGGGTTATGACCTGGAGCTTTGGATCTGCCTTCCCACTGGAACTGTGCTTGAGAACTACAGCACCTCTACACTTTGTAATGTCTGTCCCGGGGCTGTCTCTCAGGAGCCTGGAACATTGTGGTGATATGTAAGATCACAAATCCATGCTTCAAAATGTGAGCCACGTATGGATAGATGCTCATCTAGCCTGGAGAGCTTAGGCAGTGTTCAGGGTGCAGGTGAAAGGAATGGGAGCATTTAAACAGGAAGATGCAGAAGACAGCCAAGGCCACAGGAGCATGGTAATAACACTGTGCTGAAGTGGGCCATCCAAGTGTCCAGGCAGCATCAATAGGTGGCAGACTGTGGGTATCCAGGCAGCAATAGTGGAGGGCAGAATCTTCTTCCTAATAGGGCATGGGCTACTCCTGTACAGAGTAAGGCCTAGGAAGAGTCCCTTGCTAGTGACGCCAACAGTCAGATAAAAATCAAACTCAAAGTAACTTTCACATGAGTTACATTTGGAGTCTCAAGAATTCTGGAGCATTTTATTCTACTCTTATTTTACTTTTGTTGTTCTAAGAAGAGTTGTCTGTTAACAAAGAAGGTCTTTGGCATATTTTGCACCTTTCACCCTGAGAAGTGGGCCACTGTGAGAAGATCACCTGCTTCTGCTGGGGTTTGACATAGGCCTGCTAGTCACCCCATACCTGGAAAGTCTAACGAGTTTTTTCTCTGCTGGGCAGCAGACTATTTCCTCACCTGCCCCTTCTGTGGCTCCCCCTTATTTTCTCATAGAAGTGTGCTTAAAGTGGCCATACTACATATTACTGACTTAAACAGACTTTGCAGTCCCTAAAATCCTAAGGAAACAGCACCATCTCTACACTTCCAGAACGTAACAGAATAAAACTTCTCAAATGGAGACGTGGGTCTGTTCTTGATATTTAACTCTCTACAGCTAAATTGTTATTGGCTTATGAATTGTAATTCTAAGGAATCCCAGAACAGCCATGAGCAGAACCCGGCTCCATCCTCACACGCCATCCTGGCGGGTCTGCAGGGCTGTTTCAGGAGAGTGTGCTGAGGTGGCGTGCTGCTAAATTTTAGGAATGGAAATGAGAGGTGGCAGGTTCAAGAGGGAGGCACTGAGAGTCATTGTCCTCCAGGGGAATGTGTCAGTAGGGGAGAATTAACAGTGTACACAGTGCCATGGAGTTCTGAAGAAAGAGAGGAGAAAGAGAGAGAGGAGAGAGAGGAGGAGAGAGGAGGAGAGAAACAGAGAAACCTCCACTCCAAGAGATAGCAAGAGCTCCTGTTTTGAAGGGTCCTGAGGGAGGGGGTGTCCTCACACCATGAAGCTGTAGCGTAGGCAGGTGAACTGACTCCCAGGTAGTAGGAGAAACAGGGGCTTGTGTCTCAGTGACGGGGTCCCACCAGGCACTGTGTCCACTTCTGGCAGCAGGTTGGAGGGCAGCAAGGCCCCGGGCATGCTGCTATGTCCGTGAGGCTATGGCATCTGTCATCTGGCTTCAGCCGTGTGCACACTCATTCTGTGTCCCTTTATTCGTGAGACCAGTGCAAGGGCTTGTGTGTCATTTAAGCTGTGCCAGACAGTTAGGAGGAAGCCTGGAAACACAAATGTGCATTTGGAGCTGCTCCGGGGAAGTTTGCACTGGTAAACAACCTGAAGGGTCAGTGACTCACATTAACAAAGATACCTGGAACTCAGGCACCACTGAGCTGAGTGCAGGGAAACAGTGAGTTAGGGTGAAGCTCTTAAAACAACAGCTCCAGAGGCCCTGGGGTAGTATGAAAAGGATTCATGATGCTCTGTAGACGCCGTGGAAGAGTACAGCAGGATGCTTGCACATCAGCGAGTAATGGAGGACGCCATCATTGTATCAAAGGGCCAGGAGTTAGACGTGAACCGTGCCACCGCCCGCCTTGCTTGCTGGCAGAACTCTGTACTGTTTCCTAATGTGATTTACACAGCTGCTGTCTCATGGTGTTTATTCAGTAATTTTAGTCTGGTTCATAAAATTCGAACCTCGTGTTCCAAAGAGATGAGCTATTGCTGCCCTCCTACGATGAACATGAAGAGCCGTGTGGGTGCCTAGATGTTCTTGGAAGGGCGGGCTGGCTCCCAAGAAGACATCTGTGCCCCGATTCTGTCGCCGTGCCTTGCTCCCCTGCTAACTTAACTTGAGCTAATTACTTATTTTAGTTGCCATATTAACATTTAAATAAAAAAGAATTTTGTTTCTGTTAACTTACACCTCCTTACATCACTATTAGACATCAAATTTTGATATTAACTTGATCTCTGCAAATTAATTAGTCCTGACTCTTCACAAGAGGGGTGTAATTAGGCAAGTGCTTTGAGACCAGAGCAGCCACAGCCTGCGGAGGAATGGCAAGATTCCTGGGAATCAGAGCATGAGGTCCCCTTCTTCCTGTTTCCTTCCTGCAGTGAGCCAGTGGACAGCAGTTGCCACTTGCTGCACGTTAATTAACTTCTGCCAGGGCTTCATGCACTGCTGTCTACTCTGCCCAGCTAGGTGACAAGTTTGGGGAAACTGAGTCCTTGCCCTTAGCCTCTTACGCATCTGTCCCTGAGTCCAGGGTACAGCTACCTGGGAACAGCGAGATTCTGATGGGCATCATCACTGATGAATGGGGAAACGGGCCAGCCCCGGGTCACGGACCCCCATTAGCTTCAGCTGCTCTACCCACGGCTCTCCAAGTCCTGGGCCCACATGTGATGAGTATGTGGTGACATGGACAGACCAGTGCAGTCTACAGGGAATCTCTGACCTGAGGCTCAGTTTAGTTTTAGCATGGGAGTACACGCTAGAAGGGAAAACGACCTGCCTTGGTTATCACGTGGAAGCTGGCAGCTCGTGCTGTCCCTCAAATATTTTGCTTGGCTAAGGACTGGTTTATTCGACTTGAAATCCAGATTTCTGGCATCCTCTGAAAAATAGGACGATCTGGTGGCCATGGTTCATTTTCTCACAGAAAGCAAAACCTGGCAGGCACTAGTGGCTGCTGCCCCTTGGATGGGATTGGGGCTGACCAGGCCCACGATGCGCCTACCCCTGACTCCTTTTCAGACAGATCAAGTTTGTGGTAACTCCTCCCACCTCATTAAGATAATCCTCACAAACACCCCCTCAGACCAGCCTATTGTTGACAAACCTTTCCTGAAACTCTCAAGATTGACAATTCAAACTAACCATCACACCAGGCCACCTCAAGACAAATGATACCACAAGGTTATTGTGTGAGGTGCTAGTAGTTTCATACTCTGAACTCTGCCTACAGGGTGGCGAGAAGGGCCCTAAACACTGCGCACAGCTGAAACTTTTAGGGACCACAGAAGCCAAAATACATGATGGTTCTGTTTCATTTCTGTCTTAGTGTGGGTTACAATTGCTGTGATGAAATACCATGTCCAAAGAAATCTGGGGTTAAAGGGGTTTATTTGACTCACATTTCTACAGTACTGTTCATCCTAAAGGAAGTAAGGACAGGAACTCAAGCAGGGCAGGAATGATGCAGAGATCATGGAGGGATGCTTACTGGCATGTTCAATCTGCTTCCTTATAGAAGACTACCATGGGCTGGGCCCTCCCCCAAGAAAATGCCTTACAGTGGATCTTACTGAGGCGTGTTCTCAGTTGAAGTTCCCTCTCCTCATATAACTCCAGCTTGTTATATAGAACTAGGCAAGACAGTTATGGGTGCTTTTTGTTTATGTGTTTGTATTTGAGAACTGCATGTGTGTGTGTGCTACATTTGCATTATTTCTACCCCTCCCTCCCACCCTTCAACTCCTCTTGTGTTCCTCCCAACTACTGTACCATCTATCAGTGTATCTATCTATCTATCTATCTATCTATCTATCTATCTACCTACCTACCTATCTATCCATCCATCCATCTACCTATCATTTATTTCTATATCTATGTATCTCTGTATCTCTATATCTCTGTATTTCTCTATCATCTATCTACCTATCATCTATCTATCTACCTATCATCCTTAAATCTATCATCTGTTAATTTATCTTTAGTGCTGTCATATATACATGTGTTTAGGGATGATTACTTGGAATTAGATGACTTACTAGCAAGCATTAGCTGCCTCAAGCTGTTCATCTAGGTATAGGGACTCATGAAATTTTTCATTTTTCCCCTTCCATGTTGGCATGTCAGATGGTTTGTCATTGTGAATGTCTTGTCTGAGTGACCATATATTTGATACTTTATGAGTCTGTACTCCCTATAATATACACAAGACACTACCACACAGAAGGTGTCCTGGTCTCTACCTCTTACAATCTTTATACCCAGTCTTCTACACTCTTTCTTGAGCCTTAGTTGTAAGAGTTACATTACAGATGTACAAACTGGGGCTGAGCACATATTCTTTGCATTTGGCCAGTTGTATATCTCTGTGATATCCCTATATGCTACAACAACAAGTTTCTCTGATGAGGGACGAAAGCTACACCTACCTGTGGTTATAAGGATAACTATTTAAAATAGTTAGAAATTATATTGGATTAAGGAAATGGCAGTAGAAGGTTCTCTTCCAGGGGTCTATGACCTCTCAGGTTGTCATAGTTACATGGTTGGGTTTAAAGTTCCAAGAATGATTTCCCTTGTGTTAGCAGGCATTAAGTCCTATGGGATGGTTGTTGTCTGCCTCCTGCATGTGAGGACCACCATTCGCCACTTGGGGTGTCTTGCCATTCTGGTCACTGTTGTGCTTCAGAGGTTTTACAGCTGGGCAAGGCTGTTGATTGCTTTTCTCCCTTGGCAATTTACATAGCACGTTCCAATACTACAAGAGCCAGTCCTCAGAGAGGAGGCTTCCAGGTCAGTTACAGCTCAACTTCTCCAAGCTCTGTGTCTGAAGGATATAATGTCTTCAGCAAAACAGATCAGAAAACTAGAAGCTGAAAGAGTTCTGAGTTTTACGGCTGATAGCTTGGAGCTGAGAGAGCTTTGATTAATTCCACACTGGAGTGGAATGCCTGGGTCCCGAAGGAAGACTTCCAAGGTGCACAGTTAGCGCTTGCATCCATGTGCTCCCCGCGAATCCTAGGATCTACTTCCTTTCACCCTCAGTGAGCATGCCATGGCCTTAGCTCATGACAGTTAGTAAAGCTAGCATGTTTTCTACTCCTTCTTCACAAGTTCAGATGGGATTCACTCCTGTTGTAGTGTGTGGGTGTTTCCCTTCCCATTTTTTCTCTTAAGGGAAGTTTGTTGTACTGGTTACTTTTGTGTGTCAACTTGACACAGGCTGGAGTTATCACAGAGAAAGGAGCTTCAGTTGGGGAAGTGCCTCCATGAGATCCAGCTATGGGACATTTTCTCAATTAGTGATCAAGGGGGGAGGGCCCTTTGTGGGTGGTACCATCTCCAGACTGGTATTCTTGGGTTCTATAAGAGCAAGCTGAGCAAGCCAGGGGAAGCAAGCCAGTAAGAAACATTCCTCCATGGCCTCTGAATCAGCTCCTGCTTTCTGACCTGATTGAGTTCCAGCCCTGACGTCCTTTAGTGATGAACAGCAGTATGGAAGTGTAAGCTCAATAAACCCTTTCCTCCCAAACTTGCTTCTTGGTCATGATGTTTGTAAAGGAATAGAAACCCTGACTAAGACACTTGTTGAGGCCTCTTTAACACACTCAGATTGCCAGCCTTGCTACTTTTGAGTTTTTATATCATCGTTGTATGAAATAAAA
Source organism: Apodemus agrarius (assembly GCA_964023405.1). Lineage (NCBI taxonomy): Eukaryota > Metazoa > Chordata > Mammalia > Rodentia > Muridae > Apodemus > Apodemus agrarius. The sequence continues at coordinate 3,950,934 of OZ030006.1, read as the reverse complement.
ATGGCTTGATCTCAGCACTGCAATATTGTGGCAGTCAGTCTGATCCCTGAGGCTTGTGCTGAATGATGAATGAGTTCATAGTGTGTGCACTGTATGAGTTTGCTGGACAAAGTCACAGGTCATACCTGAGGCAGATGGTACCTGAAGTCATGTATCATGGCACTCCACTCCAAATGAGTCACTTCTGGAACTTTCCATCTACTATTTTCAGGCCACAATTGTCCCTGGGTAATAGATGCTGCTGAAAGCAGAACCTTAAATGATGGGTTTGCTATAAGCCATACTTCTGATAAATGGAGGTCATGTTCTACCTCTAATAGGGATTGCTCTGCTGCAAAATCTGAAATGAAAAGGAAGGCATAACAACAGATACTTAGGAAATCCAAAATATCATCAGATCCTACTACAAAAGCCTAAACTCAACAAAAGTGGAAAATCTAGAGGAATTGGACAATTTTCTAGACAAATACCAGGTACCAAAGTTAAATCAGGATCATATAAATGATCTAAACAATCCCATAACCCCTAAAGAAATAAAAGCAGTCATTAATAATCTCCCAACCAAAAAAAGACCAGCACCAGATGGGTTCAATGCTGAGTTCTATCAGACCTTTAAAGAAGACCTAATACCAATACTCTCCAAACTATTCCACAAAATAGAAACAGATGGAACACTACCTGTCACAACCCTATCTGACCAGCAGAGGGACGACAAATGCAAGTCCTTCTCAGAGCAGTTTAATCAGGAACCTTGAAACATGAATGCAGGGAAAAGGCTACCCACTCCCCTTGCACAGTCCTTTTATATCCTCTCCAAGTCCACCCCATCAGTCCACATCACGTAGTCTTCTCTGACTGGTCCACATAGAATAGTCTGATCACATGTCATTGGCACGCCTGCACAGTGCCCAAGAAAGGTGTGGCCTACTCAGGAGCAGGAAGAAGTCAGGTGCTTAGTCATCCGACTTGGCAGGCCTCCAGGCTTGAGGCTACTGCCATACCCACTCTCTACAACTACCCAATTTGTTTTATGAAGCTACAATTACTCTTATACCTAAACCACACAAAGACCCAACAAAGAGAGAACTTTAGACCAATTTCCCTTATTAATATCGATGCAAAAATACTCAATAAAATTCTTGCCAACTGAATCCAAGAACACATCAAAACTATCATTCACCATGATCAAGTCCCAGGGATGCAGGGATGGTTCAGTAAATAGAAATCCATCAATGTAATCCACTATATAAACAAACTCAACCACATGATTATTTCATTAGATGCTGAGAAAGCATTTGACAAAATTCAACATCTCTTCATGATAAAAGTCTTGGAAAGCACTGGAATTCAAGGCCCATATCTAAACATAGTAAAAGCAATGTACAGCAAACCAGTAGCCAACATCAAACTAAATGGAGAGAAACTTGAAGCAATTTCACTGAAATCAGGCACTAAACAAGGCTGCCCACTCTCTCCCAACCTGTTCAATATAGTTCTATAAGTCCTAGCCAGAGCAATTAGACAACAAAAGGAGGTCAAAGGGATTCAAATTGGAAAGGAAAAAGTCAAAGTGTCACTATTTGTAGATGATATGATAGTATACTTAAGTGACCCCAAAAATTCCACCAGAGAACTTCTAAACCTGATAAACAACTTAAGCAAAATGGCTAGATATAAAATTAACTCAAACAAATCAGTAGCCTTCCTATACTCAAAGGATAAACAGGCTGAGAAAGAAATTAGGGAAATGACACCTTTCACAATAGACACAAATAATATAAAATACCTTGGTGTGGCCCTAACCAAGTAAGTGAAAGATCTATATAACAAGAACTTCAAGTGTCTGAAGAAAGAAATTGAAGATCTCAGAAGATGGAAAAATTCCCCATGCTCATAGATTGGCAGGGCTAATATAGTAAAAATGGCCATCTTGCCTAAAGCAATCTACAGATTCAATGCAATCCCCATCAAGATTACAACTCAATTCTTCATAGAGTTAGGAAGAACAATTTCCAAATTTATCTGGTAACAAAAACCCATGATAGTGAAAACTATTCTCAACAATAAAAGAACTTCTGGTGGAATCACCATCCCTGACCTCAAGCTATACTACAGAGCAATAGTGATAAGAACTGCAGGGTATTGGTACAGGAACAGGCAGGTAATCAATAAGATAGAATTGAAGACCCATAAATGAAACCCTCATACCTATGGTCACTTGATCTTTGACAAAGGAGCTAAAAACATTCACTGGAAAAAAGACAGCATTTTAAACAAATGGTGCTGAGTCAACTGGCAGTCAACATGTAGAAGGATGCAAATTGATCCAATCTTATCTCCTCGTACAAAGCTCAAGTCCAAGTGGATCAAGGACTTCTACATAAAACCAGATACATTGAATCTAATAGAAGAGAAAGTGGGGAAGAACTTGGAGCACATAGGCACAGGGGAAGATTTCCTGAATAGAACACCAATAGCTTATATTCTAAGATTAAGAATTGACAATTGGGACCTCATAACATTGCAAATCTTCTGTAAGGCAAAGGACACTGTCAACAGGACAAAATGGAAATGGCAACCAACAGTTTGGGAAAAGACCTTTACCAATCCTATATCCGATAGAGGGCTAATATCCAATATATACAAATAACTCAAGAAGTTAGACTCCAGGGAATAAAATAACCCTATTAAAAATGGGGTACAGAGCTAAACAGAGAATTCTCAACTGAGAAATACCAGACGGCTAAGAAATTCCTAAAGAAATGTTCAACATCCTTAATCATCAAGGAAATGCAAATCAAAACAACCCTGAGATTCCACCTCGCACCAGTCAGAATGACCAAAATAAAAAACTCAGGAGACAGCAGGTGCTGGAGAGGATGTGCAGAAAGAGGAACACTCCTCCATTGCTGGTGGGATTGCAAGCCAGTAAAACCACTCTGGAAATCATTTTGGAGATTCCTCAGAAAACTGGACATAGCACTACCTGAGGACCCAGCTATACCACTCCTGGGCATATACCCAAAAGATGCTCCAACATATAATAAGGACACATGCTCCACTATGTTCATAGCAACCTTACTTATAATAGCCAGAAGCTAAAAAGAACCCAGATATCCTTCAACAGAAGAATGGATACAGAAAATGTGGTACATTTACCCAATGGAGTACTACTCAGCTACTAAAAACAATGAATTCATGAAAATCTTAGCCAAATGGATAGAGCTAGAAACTATCATCCTCAGTAAGGTAACCCAATCACAAAAGAACACACATGGTATGCAATCGCTGATAAGTGAATATTAACCCAAAAGCTGAGAATACCCAAGATACAACTCACAGACCACATGAAGCTCAAGATGAAGGAAGACCAAAGTGTGGATTGTTTGATCCTTATCGGAAAGTGGATCAAAACACCCATGGCTCACAGCCAACCAATAGAATGAGAACAGGGTCCCCAGTAGAGCACCTAAAGAAAGGACCAAGGAGCTGAAGAGGTTGGCAGCCCTGCAGGAGGAACAATAATATGTACCAACCAGCACCCCCAGAGCTCCCAGGGACTAAACCACCAACCAAAGAGTGCACATGGAGGGACCCATGGCTCCAGCTACATATGTAGCAGAAGATGGTCATTTCAGACATCAATGAGAGGAGAGTCTTGTGAAGGCTCAATTCCCCAGAATAGGGGAATGCAAGTCAAGAAATGGGATAGGGGGTTTTTGGTTGGGTAAGGTGGATATGGGTTAACATTTGAAATGTAAACAAAACAAATATTAAAAAACAAAAAAACAAAAAACAAAAAATCAGAAGAATGCCCTGCTGCAGAAGTCTGGTTGTGACTTGGTTGTGTACAAGGTGGAACCATCATATGTTAAGGCCTATTCCTGGAGGTCACCTGGAGGTCCTGGAATAACCAAGCTGCAGAATGTACCCGAGATATCCCAAGTTTAAGAGCTCTGGGGACTCAGGCTGCCAGGCAGTGATCTGTGAACAGAAGCTAGGCAGAGCAGTGGTTCCTGTGTCCCAGCCAGGCATGGGTTCTGTTCCCTGTGGGAGACACTACACTCATCGTTGCTGCTGCTTGGACTGAGCAGGCAGAACCAGGTACTGTGATATCCCAAGTTTAAGATCTTTGGGGGCTCGGGCCACCAGGCAGCAATCTGCGATCTGCGAACAGGAGCTAGGCAGAGCAGCGGTTCATGTGTCCCACCAAGCATGGGTTCTGTGTCCTGTGGGAGACCCTGCACTCCCCACAGCTGCCGCCATCTTTGCTGCTGCTTTGACTGAGCAAGCAGACACAGGTACCCAAGATATCCCAAGTTTAAGATCTCTGGGGACACAGGCTGCCAGGCAGCGACCTATGCACAGGAGCTAGGTAGAGCAGAAGTTCCTGTGGGCCAGCCAGGTGTGGGTTCTGGGCCCTGTGGGGTACCCTGCACTCCCCGCTGCCGCCATCTTTGCTGCTGCTTGGACTGGACAAGCGGATCCAGGTACGCAAGTTATTCCGAGTTTAAGATCTCTGGGGACTCAGGCCACAAGGCAGCGACCTGCACACAGAATCTGGGCAGAGAGGTGATTCACCTGTGTGCCAGCCAGGCCTGGGTCTTGTGCCAGGCAGGGTGGTCAGCACTTGGAGGGGCTCCCAGCCACCATCTTCACACCCTAACAGAGCAGACAAGCAGCATCAGGTCCACAGAGACAACTGAGTATAACATTGCTTGGAGCAAGATACACCAGGGATCCAGCACCACTCAAGAGGAGGGCAGCACATCAGCAATCTGTGCCAGGGGAAAGCCAGTCATCCAGTGGTGGGGAAATAGCCTTACGAACCCACAGGAGGTTCAAGCACCAACTAATGACCAACTAACAGGACCAACTAACACCAGAGATAACCAGATGGCAAAAGGCAAAGGTAGGAATATTACTAACAGAAAATAAGGCAATATGGCAGCATCCGAACCCAGTTCTCCAACAGCAATAAGTCCCAGATACCCCAACACACCAGAAAAACAAGATTCAGATCTAAAATCACTATTCAGGATGCTGTTAGAGGTACACAAGAAGGACATAGATAAATCTCTTAAAGAAATACAGGAGAAAATGGATCAAAAGTTAGAAGCCCTTACGAGGCAAACACGAAAATCACTTAAAGAAATTCAGGAGAATATGGATCAAAAAAATAGAAGCCAATGAGGAGGAAATGCAAAAATCACTTAAAGAAATAGAGGAGAAGATGGGTCAACAGGCAGAAGTCATGAAAGAGAAAACACAAAAATGTCTTAAAGAATTACATGAAAAGCCGGGCGGTGGTGGCGCACGCCTTTAATCCCAGCACTTGGGAGGCAGAGGCAGGCGGATTTCTGAGTTCGAGGCCAGCCTGGTCTACAGAGTGAGTTCCAGGACAGCCAGGGCTACATAGAGAAACCCTGTCTCGAAAAACCAAAAAAAAAAAAAAAAGAATTACATGAAAACACAAACAAGCAAGCAAAAGATCTGAGAAAAACCATCCAGGATCTAAAAACAAAACTAGAAACAACTAAGAAATTGCAAAGGGGGACAACTTTGAAGATAGAAAACCTTAGGAAGAAATCAGGGGCCATAGATGCAAATATCAACAATAGAACACAAGAGATAGAAGAAAGAATCTCAGATGCCAAAGATACCATAGAAAACATTGATTCAACAGTCAAAGAAAATGCAAAATGCAAAAAGCTTGTAACCCAAAACATCCAGGAAGTCTAGGACACAATGAGAAGACCAAACCTAAGGATTATAGGTATAGATGAGAGTGAAGATATACAACTTAAAGGGTCAGAAAATATCTTCTACAAAATTATGGAAGAAAAGTTCCCCAACCGAAAGAGAGAGATGCCCATGAATATACAAGAAGCCTACAGAACTCCAAACTGACTGGAAAAGAACAGAAATACCTCCAGTCACATAATAATCAAAACCCAAATATATTAAACAAAGAAAGAATATTAAAGGCAGTAAGAGAAAAAGGCCAAGTAACATATAAAGGAAGACCTATCAGAATTACACCAGACTTCTCACCTGAGACCATGAAAGCTAAAAGATCCTGTGCAGATATCATGCAGACTCTAAGAGAACACAAATTTCAGCCAAAACTACTATACCCAGCAAAACTCTCAATCACCATAGATGGAGAAACCAAGGTAGTCCATGACAAAACCAAATTTGCACAATATCTATCCACAAACCCAGCCCTAACAAAGGATAATAGGGGGAAAACACCAACACAAGGAGGGAAACTACACCGCGGAAGAAGCAAGATAGAAACCTCCTCTCATCAAACCCAAAAAAGATAACCACTCAAATATAAAAAATAACTTCAAAAATGTCAGGAAGTAATAATTACTATTCCTTAATATCGCTTAACATCAAATGACTCAATAACCCAATAAAAAGACATAGACTAACAGACTGGATACATAAACAGGACACTACATTTTGTTGCATACAGAAAATACATCTCAGTGTCAAAGACAAACACTACGTTAGAGTAAAAGGCTGGAAGACAATTTTACAAGCAAATGCCCTCAGGAAACAAGCCGGAGTAGCCATTCTAATATCAGATAAAATTGACTTTCAACCTAAAGTGATCAAAAGAGACAGGACTCCAAGTGGATCAAGGACCTCCACATAAAACCAGACACACTGAAACTATTAGAAAAGAAACTGGGGAAGACCCTGGAGGACATGGGCACAGGGGGAAAGTTCCTGAACAGAACACCAATAGCTTATACTCTAAGATCAAGAATTGACAAATGGGACCTCATAAAATTACAAAGTTTCTGTAAGGCAAAGGGCACTGTCAGAAGGGCAAAACAGCAACCAAGAAAGTAGGAAAAGATCTTCTCCAACCCCACATCCGACAGAGGGCTAATATCCAATATATACAAAGAACTCAAGAAGTTAGACCCCAAAGAACCAAATAACCCTATCAAAAATGGGGTACAGAGCTAAACAAAGAATTTTCACCAGAAGAAATTTGGATGGCTGAGAAACATCTCTTAGTTCAACATCATTAGTCATCAGGTAAATGCAAATCAAAACAACCCTGAGATTCCACCTCACACCAGTCAGAATGGCTAAGATTAAAAACTCAAGGGACAACAAGTGCTGGCGAGGATGTGGAGAAAGAGGAACACTCCTCCACTGTTGGTGGGATTGCAAAATGGTAAAACCGCTCTGGAAATCAGTTTGGCAGTTCCTCAGAAAATTGGGCATGTCACTTCCAGAGGACCCTGGCATACCACTCCTGGGCATATACCCAGAGGATTCCCCTGCATACAATAAAGACACATGCTCCACTATGTTTATAGCAGCCTTGTTTATAATTGCCAGAAATTGGAAGGAGCCCAAATATCCCTCAAAGGAGGAATGGATACAGAAAATGTGGTATATTTATACAATGGAATACTACTCAGCAATTAAAAATAATGAATTCATGCAATTTGTAGGTAAATGGTTAGATCTGGAAAATATCATCCTAAGTGAGTTAACCCAATCACAAAAGAATACACATGAAAGGCAATCACTGATAAGTGGATATTAATAAGCCCAGAAGCCCTAAATACTCAAGGCACAATTAGCAAGTCAAATGATTCCCAAGAAGAAGAAGGGAGAGGACCCTGGGCCTGAAAAGATTGGATCCAGTTTTGTAGACCCAGAACAGAGAAATCCTGGGGGGGGGGAATGATTGGGAATAGTTGGGGGGAGAGGAATTATGGGACGTATGGTGGGGGGAACTGGGAAAGGGGAAAGCCTTTGGAATGTAAACATAGAATATAGAAAATAAAAATTTAAATAAAAATAAATAAATAAATAAATAAATAAATAAATAAAAATAAAGCTGAGAGAGAGAGAGAGAGAGAGAGAGAGAGAGAGAGAGAGAGAGAGAGAGAGACACGGAAGGTCACTTCTTGCTGGTCAAAGGTAAAATCCACCAAGAAGAACTCTCAATACTGAACATCTGTGCTCCAAATGCAAGGGCACCCTCATTCGTAAAAGAAACTTTACTAAAGCTGAAAGCACACATTGCACCTAACACAATAATTGTGGATAACTTCAACACTCGACTCTTCTCAATGGACCAATCAGGAAACCAGAACCTAAACAGGGACACAGTGAAACTAATTGAAGCTTCAGACCAATTGGATTTAACAGATCTATATAAAACATTTCATCCTAAACAAAAGAATATACCTTTTTCTCAGCACCGCAGGGTACCTTCTCCAAAACTGATCATATAATTGGTCACAAGACAGACGTCAACAAGTACAAGAAGATCGAACTAATCCCATGCCTCCTATCAGATCACTATGGAGTAAAAGTGGTCTTTAATAGCAAGAAAAACAACAGAAAGCCCACATACACAAGGAAACTGAACAATACTCTACTCAATGACACCTTGGTCAAGGAAGAAATAAAGAAAAAAATCAAACACATTTTAGAATTCAATGAAAATGAAGGTACAACCTACCCAAATCTATGGGACACAATGAAAGCAGTGCTTAGAGGAAAACTCATAGAAACTGGAGAGAGCATACACTAGCAGCTTAACAGCACACCTGAAAGCCCTGGAACAAAAAGAAGCTAATTTACCCAGGAGGAGTAGAAGACAGGAAAACATCAAACTAAGGACTGAAATCAATCAAGTAGAAACAAAGAGAACTATACAAAGAATCAACAAAGCCAGGAGCTGGTTCTGTGAGAAAATCAACAAGATAGATAAACCCTTAGCCAGACTAACCAAGGGGCACAGAGACAGTATCCAAATTAACAAAATTAGAAATGAAAAGGGGGATATAACAACAGAAACTGAGGAAATTCAAAAATCATCAGATCTTACTACAAAAGCCTTTACTCAACACAACTGGAGAATCTGGAGGAAATGGACAATTTCCTAGACAGATACCAAATACCAAAATTAAATCAGGATCCATTAGATCAGCTAAACAGTCCCATAACCCCTAGAGAAATAGGAGGGTTTATAGAAAGTCCTCCAACCAAAAAAAGTACGGGACCAGATGGTTTTAATGCAGAATTCTATCGGACCTTCAAAGAAGACCTAAAACCAATATTCATCAAACTATTCCACAAAATAGAAACAGAAGGAACACTTCCCAACTCGTTCTATGAAGCCACAATTACACTGATACCAAAACCACACAAAGATCCAACAAAGAAAGAGAACTACAGGCCAGTTTCCCTTATGAATATCGATACAAATATACTAAATAAAATTCTCGCCAACCGAATCCAAGAGCACATCAAAACAATCGTTCACCATGATCAAGTAGGCTTCATCCCAGGGATGCAGGATTGGTTCAATATATGGAAATCCATCAATGTAATCCACTACATAAACAAACTAAAAGAAAAAAAAGACATGGTCATCTCATTAGATGCTGAAAAAGCATTTGACAAAATTCAGCATCCTTTCATGCTAAAAGTCTTGGAAAGAACAGGAATTCAAGGCCCATACCTAAATATAGTAAAAGCAATATACAGCAAACCAGTAGCCAACATCAAACTAAATGGAGAGAAACTTGAAGCAATCCCACTAAAATCAGGGACTAGACAAGGCTGCCCTCTCTCTCCATATCTTTTCAATATAGTACTTGAAGTTCTAGCGAGAGCAATTAGACAACATAAGGAAGTCAAAGGGATACAAATTGGAAAGGAAGAAGTCAAACTATCATTATTTGCAGATGATATGATAGTATACTTAAGTGACCCAAAAAACTCCACCAGAGAACTCCTACAGCTGATAAACAACTTCAGCAAAGTGGCTGGTTATAAAATCAACTCAACCAAATCAGGGGCCTTCCTGTACTCAAAGGACAAGCAGGCTGAGAAAGAAATTAGGGAAATAACACCCTTCACAATAGCCACAAACAATATAAAGTATCTTGGTGTGACTCTAACCAAACAAGTGAAAGATCTGTATGACAGAAACTTAAGTCCTTGAAGAAAGAAATCGAAGACCTCAGAAGATGGAAAAATATTTCTGGCTCTTGAATTGGCAGGATCAATATAGTAAAAATGGCCATCTTGCCAAAAGCAATCTACAGATTCAATGCTATCCCCATCAAAATCCAAAATCAATTCTTCATAGATCTAGAAAGAGCAATTCTCAAATTCATCTGGAGTAACAAAAAACCCAGGATAGCTAAAACTATTCTCAACAATAAAAGGACTTCTGGAGGAATCAATATCCCTGACCTCAAGCAGTACTACAGAGCAATTGTGTTAAAAACTGCATGGTATTGGCACAGCGACAGGCAAGCAGATCAATGGAATAGAATTGAAGACCCAGAAATGAACCCACAGAGTTATGGTCACTTGATCTTTGATAAAGGAGCTATAACCATCCAGTGGGAAAAAAAGATAGCCTTTTCAACAAATGGTGCTGGTTCAACTGGAGGTCAACATGCAGAAGAATGTGAATTGACCCACTCTTATCTCCTTGTTCTAAGATCAACTCCACATGGATCAAGGACCTCCACATAAAACCAGACACACTGAAACTAATGGAAAAGAAACTGGGGAAGACCCTGGAGGACATGGGCACAGGGGGATAGTTCCTGAGCAGAACACCAATAGCTTATGCTCTAAGATCAAGAATTGACAAATGGGACCTCATAAAATTACAAAGTTTCTGTAAGGCAAAGGACACTGTCAGAAGGACAAAACGACAACCAACAAATTGGGAAAAAATCTTCACCAACCCCACATTCAACAGAGGGCTTATATCCAATATATATAAAGAACTCAAGAAGTTAGACCCCAAAGAAACAAATAACCCTATTAAAAATGGGGTACAGAGCTATACTGTTGTGAATACTCCCCCCCCCCAAATTCCTATCAGAAAACCAGTTCCCAAATTCTTATGTGAATGAGGAGGTGGAACATCTCCTTCATAATCAGGGGCGGGTGAGGCTTTGGGGAATTGGCCTATGATGACAATGAGTGGCTCTGTAACCAGGGAAGAGACTCCTGAGTGCTATCCATGCTTTTATCTCAGTGTCATGGTGCAGGCAGACAGACCTCACCACATGTCTGTGCTTCTCAGACTTCCCAGATTGTAAAACTATGACACAAATCGACTGCTACTCTCTGTAAATTGCTTTGTCTCAGATCCTTTGTTATAGCAACAGAAAAGGGAGAAAGACTGAACACATATCAGAGGATAAAGAAAGAATGCTTCACAAATCCATTTTGTAGCCGGCAGCACCTTGAGATGAAAATCCAACCCATATACTACTAGAGAACAGTCTTCCTCGTGCTCACAGATGCAGAAATCTTCAATGTAACAGGGTACATGAAGCTCAAAAACATATGCAGGAGATAATACATCATGGCTGGGTATAATTTATTCTGGGTACCTAAGGTTGACTTCTCATCTGAAGAGAAAACAGTATCATTTATCATATTGACAGACTAAAAAGAACAAAACAACAAAATCCCCTTGTACATAATGAAAGGCATCATAAAAACACAAAACACAGTCATTACAAAATCTCAGAGCAAAGTACTAATGAACAGGCAGATAATGTCAGAGACAGAGACTGCAGTCACCAAAGAAAGAGGCAAAGTCCACCTGCCTCACCTTCACAGTCCAGCAATGCCCACCTCCTTCGCAGCGCCGGGCCCTACTGAGCGCAGCATAGGGAGAGTAGAAGAATCTGTTCATAGAAAAGATAACTATGAAGAAAATTCCAAGGAATCTATTTTTTGACTCAAACCCAAATTTAACACTTCTAAACGTAAAGTTAGGATGCCCAACCCCATTAAATCCCTGTATATTAGCAACTTATGTGTATTGGCATTGAGACATCATCTGGCTTTATATCTATGAAACATCCATCATATTGAATAATTAAAGATGAATGTAACAAGATGGAGGTGAGCCCTGCATGCAAAAAAAAAACCTACAAAACTGTGGAGGGAGACTAAAGGTTGGAAGCAGCAGCCTTCCTCTTAAGGAGAATAGCAGTGACAATAAGTAGGGTGGACATGGATGCTCTCTTAGAAAATGGTTAGGTCACAGAAACAATCAGAAGGGCACTTTGTGGAGCAGCGGCAAGGCTGTTGAATCCTTTCTCCACCTACTAGCCATTGAAGGACTTACATAGAGGGTGGCCTTAAAGGAGGTAGGGGGGTTGGGGGATGAGGGGGCAGGGGGTGGGGAGTGGAGGTGTGGGGGGGGAGACTGGTTAGCAATGGAGTTGAGCCAGGGGAGGGACTGGATCTCAGGGAAATATGCTCTCCGCAGGTGAGGGTAGCAGGTGAACCAAGAGAGTAGAGGGTCCGAATACCTTTCCACAGCGAGCTCAGAGGATTCTGGGCAACTGAATAGTACACACAGAAGAAAGAAGAGAGTATAGAGGAGGAGAGAGAGAAAACGAGGCAGTGGGAGGAGAGGGGCTTTAGCTGAGCTATTGTGAGCAGTTACTTCTGAGAGGAAGAAGCGAGAGAAGCTGGAGAGAGAAGACACAGGCCAGGGGGATTGGGTGTAATAGTGACTGGAAATGGTCCCCAGACATCCAGGCAGAGCTGCAGAGAAACAGCCATCTACTCACAGCCGCAGCTAGGCATCAGACGCCTCAGCAGGGGGTGTGTGTACAGGACTGCTCAGCAGGTGCATGGATTTTAGAGTCCTGAAACTGAATGGTGTCACTTACGAAATGGTTTTCTCTAGAAAAGTGAAGATCTCAGTGTTAGACCTGCACTCCAGGGCTTGGAGTCAGAGAATGTGGGAAGCCCTAAAGAGCAAGAAAAGACTTAAGAGCAAGGTGGGAGGAGTGAATATGTGTAAGTGCATACGTGTGTGTGTGTGTGTGTGTGTGTGTGTGTGTGTGTGCCTGTGTGTGTGCCTGTGTGTGTGCGTGCCTGTGTGTGTGTGTGTGTGTGTGTGCCTGTGTGTGTGCCTGTGTGTGTGCGTGCCTGTGTGTGTGTGTGTGTGTGTGCGCGCGCGCGCCTGTGTGCGCGCGTGTGTGTGTGTGTGTGTGTGTGTGTGTGTGTGTGCCTGTGTGTGTGCGTGCCTGTGTGTGTGTGTGTGTGTGTGTGTGTGTGAGAGAGAGAGAGAGAGAGAGAGAGAGAGAGAGAGAGTCTGCGTTTGTCAGAAGCCAAGTGCAGACAGTTCTATACAGAGAAGGGAAGAATAGGTTATTTAGTATGGTGACCGCTGAACTATGACATTTACTAAAACAACGCCCTGGGTACTTGCAGAAGAGCAATTGGGCTGAGCAGTGATGCAGGAGTTTAAGGGGTGAATTCAGGCATTTGTGGTGGGATGCAGGGGTTTAGGGGCTGGGTGCAGGCATTTGTGGTGGGATGCAGGGGTTTAGGAGCTGGATGCAGGCATTTGTGGTGGAATGCAGGGGTTTAGGGGCTGGGTGCAGGCATTTGTGGTGGGATGCAGGGGTTTAGGAGCAAGCGTGGGAACACCAGAGCATAAGGTACTCAAGCAGAGTTGGCTGGCCAGTCGTGTGAGGATAAGGCCATTATTACCTCTACCATGGGGAGCAAATAGTAAATGTGCCTAGGAGCTAAACTACCACAGAAGCCTCACCCTACGCATACAATGGTCAAATAAGGGAAGATCACACTACAGACTTCTTCACAGGAGGGTGAGGCTGTGCCCACATAGCCATAGTGGGGAACAGATGCCATTTGTGGAAAGCGATGTTTCAAAATCTGTTGAACTTTTTTTAAAGCACCATTTATCATCTCTGTAGACCATAAATCCTTACCCTAAAAAGCCACTTGCATGCCCACATCCACAGAGACACATGGCCCGAGGCTTTGGTGTGTGGCACTGCTCTTAGCCACAGCTGAGGGGACCGGCTCTGTGGTTGTGCCCCTGTTTGCAGCTTCTAGATCTGAGATTGTCCATGTGATAAGGTTTACTGTGCTCAGCAGGATTACACTCTCAGAACATAAGCTGCATTTCCATGATGGCGGGAGTGCATTTGAGCCATCCTGCATTGGTGTGTCAGCTGAGACGGAGCACAGAACAGTCCGCTTTCCTACTCAGTTCTCCCACTGTGAACAGCTGCTTCTCACCCCCACCCCCATCCCCGTGGACTGAAGAGCACTCTGTGCAACGTATTTATTTGTGGGTGATCTTGCACTTACAGGGTTTCCTAGGTCTAGCACTCCTGAAAATTGGAAGTTGTGGTGTGTGTCCCCAATGGAGAAAATGTGGTTGAAGGTTTGGCTTTGTGTGCTATTACAGCGCTGCTGGTGAGGAGTTCAGTGCTAATAGCTCTGAACTCCTGTCTAATCAGTAAGGTATCTTGAAACAGAAGCATGCTATGCATATGACATCTGATCAGGTGATGAGCATGTGGGAGCTAGGGTCCCCTAGGGGAGAGGACCCAGTCGGTGCTGGTGTTCATGATGAGAGCAGTGAATGCAGCCACTGAGAGCCCCCTGCCTTGTAAGGCGCGAAGGAAGGCATGTGAAGGTAATACAAGGAGCACAGAGTGAAAATCTGTGGAGTGATGAACACCAGGCAGGTGGCGTGGGCCTTCGGGGGCCGGGGCTTGGAGCCAGAGTGTGCAAGGGCGGAGGCAGGGTAAGTTGCTGATGTTCTTATTCACAGTGAAAGTCATTTGGACAAAGGAATGTGGCAGGGAAACAAGCATACCCTCTGCGGGCTGACTCCCGAGGATTCCCACAACAGGAAAGCCACAAGGCACCGAGCAGGGTGTAGACTCTGCCTCTGTTTTAGGAACAACTCTGCTTAGCATATGCTTCAAACTATAAGAAAGAAAAGGATGCCAACCGAGGGTCTCACAGGGAAATGACGCTTGCTTTTTCTGTTTCTATTGATTTGCTTCAGCATACACGATAAGGGCCATTCTGTTGAAACTTCAAATAAAACACAACCAGAGCTTTTAAAAGCATCAATTTACTACATTTTGATTGGCTAACTAAGCAATCTTACTTAATGTTGCTGGCTCATTGTTTTACTTCTTTTAGTAGAGGATTTTCAGAATAGCACAGTGCCTCTACAGGAGTCAAAAGTATAACTCTTGTAAATTCTATTTTCTTTCTTTTTTTTTCCTTTAGGAATCCTTAAGAGCCATCAGATATGAAATATCCCCAGATAAGGAGTACGCGTTGTTTGCCTACAATGTGGAGCCGGTGAGTCTGACCCTTGCCCATCTGCAGAGGAACCATGCTCTAGCCTGCTGCCTTCTGAGCGTGCATCCTATATGCACCTTTCCCATGATCTCGAACCTCGAGACACTCTCTCACGAGCCAGACCACCACATGGAGCAGAGGAGAGAAATACAAATTTTCTTGGCAGGAAACACAATGGCTCCTTTTAAGGGTTGTTTCCTGGCATGGTCTGGGGAGATGAGTCTCCTTGGAGATATCCACTGTGCTTTTATTCCCAATCTCCCAGTGAAATGATCAATTTAGCCCTAAAACAAAAAGCAGCTGCTCGTGGGTTCTGCCTGCACTCCCTGGTCATGCCAGGGCCTAATGAAAGCTGAGTCAACTTCCCTTCTATATATTCTCTTTGTTGGTGTTCTGTAAGGCTCCTACCCCTTAAAATCTTGCTGGAATTTTCTGTTACAATCTGACCCTCGGTTTGAGTAGCTGCCTAGACATCCAACCCCTGTCTAGCTCATTCTCTTTACCAGCAACTTCCAGCTCACTGGTCTCCAGGTCCCCTGAGATCTTGTTAGTGTTTCCCATTGGATCAGAGCCCCTGAGAGCTCTCAGCTCAGAGAGGCTCTATGGTGAACCTGGTGTGAGAAGGGCATTGCTTTCTGTCTCAATCTTAATTTTTAAATGTCTGCTATCCAATAATGTTCATTTTTCTCCCTCTAAGTTCTCGGGACAGTTGGCATCTGGGTCTATTTGGGAGAGTGTTCACTTGGACACCATCTTGCTTGCCTTGAGCTTTGAGCAGCAGAGCAGGGCATGCACAGGGCATGACAGTCTGAGCTCCCGTCACTGTTCCCCAAAACTTTCAGAGATGGAGTTAGTGAACCTGAAGGAGTCTGGATTTGTAGCTCCAGGCTGAATTTCTCTTTAATAGTGTAATCACTGTGTCAGCCAACAGTGGGATCACTACACTAACAACAGTGAGATCACTACACTAACAGTGGGATCACTACACTAACAACAGTGAGATCACTACACTAACAACAGTGGGATCACTACACTAACAACAGTGGGATCACTACACTAACAGTGGGATCACTATACTAACAGTGGGATCACTACACTAACAACAGTGGGATCACTACACTAACAACAGTGGGATCACTACACTAACAACAGTGAGATCACTACACTAACAACAGTGGGATCACTACATTAGCCAACAGTGGGATCACTACATTAGCCAACAGTGGGATCACTACACTAACAACAGTGGGATCACTACACTAACAGTGGGATCACTACACTAACAGCAGCAGGGTCACTACACTAACAACAGTGGGCTCACTATCTTAACTATTGGGATCACTACACTCACAACAGTGGGGTCCAGCATGTCCTTCCCCAGAATCCTTCAAAGCAAAGGCTTCTGGATTTGTTCTTCAGACAGTTCTGAGAGCATTCTTTCAGGTGCACCCTGGAGAGGAGCACCCGTATGATTGCTTCCCTGTGTCTGTGCATAGTGGGATGCTCTGCCAACTCCTCTCCTCTTCCCCAGACTCCTTTAGAAAGACACCCTGGGATCCCATCACAACTGACAGGCATTTGGTAAAGATGGTTTTGCTCAACATGAGTTTCTACCATGTAGAACACTGGCTACAACTGAGAGCCTTGATGTGACCCTTCCCACTCAGCCGTTATTGTAAGCACAAATTTCCAGAATCCCTTCTGCTTCTGGAGGAAACACAAAAGGGGGTACACATGGATTCCTGCCTGTCCATCTGGTGGGAGGTATGAAGCCTGACCTCCTAACCAGATGAATAAACTTGTAAACATTTCTAGAAAAGGAGGCGCTTTGAAGGGGAAAGTCCTGCCTTGTAATGATGGAGTGAGTAGGTTAGAATGAGACTTCCTAAGCTGTGGTTAGCAGTTATTATTAAGAGGGTTAGGTTGATAATATAATGATTAATTTACTAATAATGTAAAAGAACTCACAAGGAAAGCTGAGAGCTGTAATTAAGAGTAGCTTCCTCACTACAGCACACATTGAAAGGTTTGGTGTCCCCAGGGCACACAGCATTTCCAGATGGGGCTTTTTTTATTTTTAATATAGTGTTTTTTATTATTTTTCATACATCTGATTGCGTTTCTTCCCCCTACTCATCTCCTAAATCTCTCTCACCACCCCATCTACCCAACTTCATACATTCTCTCTCTCAGGAAAACACAAAGCACACACACACACACACACAAAAAAAAAAAAAAAACCCACACAAAAGCTTAGGAGTTCATTTTTTCTTGGCCATCTAAACCCAAGCGTGAGGCCTGCCCCGTGTGGTTGACATATCTGTGTCATTCTATAGTGAACCCATCCCCCTCCCAACAGGCATCAGATACAAAGAGGTTAGGACTGGGGCTCTATGCCCACATCCCCATAAAAAACACGAGCCATCAAGGCTCTGCGAGAGAGGATAAACTCGGTCATGTTTTTCCAGTTTTCCGGACACACAGTACCTGTGGGCTCATGAGCAGTGTGTCCGGAATGTGAGGGATTGGGGTTCTATACAGTGAGCCTAGCTACACAGGATATCTACTTACTATTCTTACTGTCTCATCCCTTCCCTAAACATTATTCCTCACTCAAAAAGCTAATGTTTGTCACATGAGTCCTGTTTCAGAAACAGAAAGAACCTCATATCATTTCTTAGGACACTCCTTTTGGAGAATTCTCTTAAAACTAAGCTGTGCCAGGAAAGTAGTAGCTTTTAATTTCTAGTTTGAAAGTTATACAATCTCCAATAACTGCTTTAAACTAACAATCTCCAAAACTATACAATCTCCAAACACTGCTTTAAAACTAACAAGCTCCATTGGTGTCACCCTTCGCGCAGAGAGCAGCTGGCATCCATGACACATGTCCTAAACTCTGCAGGAGAAGCGAAAAAGTAATTGAAACTGTAATATCTTAGATCCTTTCAAAATATAGGTACGTTTGTGAGAGGAAAGAAAATTTATGTCTACAAAAGATTCTTCCTTAGATAACACTTTCTGCTAAAGCCCTGGATTTTTGTAAATAATTTGACTTTCATGTTTAAAGATGATATTGAAAAGTGCTGGTTTTAAAGCCCCTGGACAGCATTCTGTCCCAAATAGCATTTTGTGTAAAAGATGATCTAAATAAAAGCCCCATCACTCAGTCACCGATACAGTAACAGGAGACCTAACACTCAGTGGCTTAAAGCAACAGTATCCATTATCTCTGATCAGGGCTCAGGTTAGCTGGATATTGTGTCATGGCAGACCTATAATCCCAGAACTTGAAAGGCTGAGGCAGGAGGACTGCCATGAGTCCAGTACTATAGTTCTGAGGGTCTGTGTAGCATCCTCATTATACTGACCATGAGTGCACACAACAGCAGTGAGACAGCAGGACAGAGGAACACTGTGAAGATCTGTGTAAGGCTCTAGCCACCCATTTATTAAACCTCTGTGAATCCAGGCGGGGGGGTGTTTAATCAGGTTGCTTTGCATACTACATCTGAATCATCAATAAATAATTCATCTCCTCTCTCCAATAAACTTTGTTATTATACTCAGTTGTATAATGAGTTATATAGATCAGGACCCAATCTCAAAAAACCATCACCGCCACCACCACCACCACCATCATCATCTGGGCTGCAAACTCTCCTTCAGACTCTGGTGAGGAATGGTCTGTCCCAAGTTCCCTCACATGGATCTTTACAGGACTCAGTTTCTGTGTACTGAAGGGTCCCTCATGGACTCTGGGACACAGAATGTCCTCAGTATCTCCCCAAAGATAGTCTAAAATGCAGTGGCTTGTCCCTCAGAACAGCAAACAAGAGTATCGACAGCATGGTGCCAGGCAGTTATATAGATCAGGACCTGATCCATTCTCCCCCACCCCTTGTTAGCTCAGGTCGTTTGCCAGGTCAATCCTATCCTGAGAAGTGCGGACTGACAAGTCTCTAGAGCCAGTATAGAGCTAGCCCCTTGCAGTTATGTCTCCTCGCCCTTCGTTCTCGCATGCCTCCCCAAAGCCCCCAGAAGTCACGGAAGCAGGGAAGAGTGCGTTTAGCCTGGTCTCGTGCCGCTCAGGGAGGAGTGCCAGGAAAGCCCTTCTCTCTGCTCCACATGCTTGCATGGCAGGGGATTGTTTTTCCTCTGGACTGAGCAGGTCCAGAGGGAAAGCATTCATGTTCATTGGAGGAGGGAGGTGCGTTATCCATTAGCAACTCAGAAGCAGTTTGTAAAGCATTATGGGTTAACAACCACCATGCCTGGATTCCACACAGGCTCCCTAGGTGGCATGGGAGGGGCCTAACGCTGACCTTACTAGGCAGTGTCCCTCTGTCCTGTGTCTCCTGTGTCCAGTGTCTCACGGTTGGTGTTTATTCATGATCAGTATAATACAGATGCTACACAGACCCTCAGGACCAGAGTTCTCTTGAGAAATCCCAATGAAAAAACAAATTTTATATGTGATAATTTTAGTACCTAAATCTAAAGTTTAGTCATAAATTTACAGTAGATTTCCTCAGGTTTGCTGGTTTCTTTCTTTTTTTTTAATTAGGTATATTCTTTATTTACACTTCAAATGTTGTCCCTTTTCCTGGTTCCCCCCTCCCCCTGAAAATCCCATAAGCCATCTCCCCTTCCCCCAATCAACCTACCCCCACTTCCCTGTCCTGGTAGTCGTCTACACTACAGTATCAAGTCTTTCCAAGACAAGGTCCTCTCCCCCATTTGGTGTCCAACAAGATTATCCTTTGCTGCCAATGTGTCTGGGGCCATGGGTAACACCATGTGTACTCTTTGGTTGATGGTTTTGTCCCTGGGAGCTCTGGGAGTACTGGGTGGATCATATTGTTCCTCCTATGGCACTGCAAACCCCTTCAGCTCCTTGGATCCTTTCTCTAGCTCCTCCATTGGGGACCCTGTGCTGGCTGAGAGTGCCCCCCTCTGTATTTGTCATGCACTAGCAGAGCTCCCAGGTGACAGCTATATCCGGACATCCACAGTAGTGCCTGGGTTTTGTAACTCTATATAGGATGCATCCCTGGGTGGGGTAGTCTCTCAGACTCTACTCAACCTTTTGTCTTTGTACCTCCTTCTGTGGATATTTTTCCCCTTTCTACAAAGGACCCAAGGATCCATACCTTGTTATTCCTCCTTCTTGGGCATCATTTGATATGTGAATTGTGTCTTGGGTATTCCAAGCTTCTAGGCTAATATCCACTTAACAGTGAGTGCATACCATGAGTGTTCTTTTGTGATTGGGTTACCTCACTCAGGATGATATTTTCCAATTCCATCCAGTTGTCTACGAATTTCATGAATTCATTGGTTCCTTTCTTAAAGAATTTTATGTTATGCACTCAGAAGGGAACTATCCCCATAGTTTATGTTCATATTTACCGATGGCCCCTGGCCAGCTGGGGCAGCAATGAAGGCTTTGCTATTCTATTCCCAGGTGGTAGTTTGTAAAGATGACTTTTAGACTCATAGCCAGGGTCATTAACCAGCTGTATGTCTCCTGGCCATCTCCAACAAGCCCTGTGGGTACTGGCACGGAAGCCGGAAACTGACCTGTGAGGCTTGAGCAGCTCCAGGTAATTGTCCTTCCTGGAGGCAATCTTGATTCTCTACTTCTTCCTATACTGGTTTTTAGCCAAGTGACAGATATTTGATCATCTGTACTTTTCTCAGTTGGGTCACAGATGCTGATGATGGGACAGGAAATTAGAAGATCCCTGACCCCTAAGAGGTTCTGTCTCAGCGTGGGGGTTGTGGTCCATGGTTATCTCCCATCTCAGAACAGCATGAGGTACACAGCTGCCTCCTCAGACTATAGAGGCCACTTCTTCCTCAGAGGAGGGAGACATGTTAGCCACCTTCGCCCTCACAGAGAGGATGTGCTATGTAAGCTTCCTTCCCACAGCAGAGGTGTCCTGTACAGTCTCTTCCTCAGGGAAGAGGAGTGAGAAGAACCATGTATGGCTTTTTCCTCAGAGGGAAGAGCAGTGAGATGAATGTCCTTCTCTCTCCTCAGAGCATGTGGTGTGCTGTGCACAGCTCCTCCCTCAGATGAGTTATGTGTGATATAAACACTCTCCTCAGAGATCATAGGTGTCCTGTACAGCTTCTTCCGCCTGCGAGGTACCATTCACAGCTTCTGCCTCAGAGGAGAGAGCAAGCTGTGTAGAGCTTCCTTCTCGGAAGGAAGATGGTGCTGTGTAAGCTTTTTCCTCAGAGGGCAGAGAAGTGTAAGGTGCCGTCTACAGCTTTCTGCTCAGCGCACATGGTGTGTTGTACAGCTTCCTCCAAGGAGGGGGAGCAGCAAGCACTTCCTCAGAGAAAAGGGGCGTCCTCTGCAGTTTCTTCGTCATAGGAGAGGGGGTGTGTACAGCTGGTCATCACTTGTTTCTCTTCTAAAAGACTCATCTTGCTCCAGGGGGAAGACATTTTGATGCTGAGCTGTGCAGGACAGGAGTAAAACAAATTTTCTATTTGAGGAAAAAAAAATCTATCTTTTTCCTGTACTTTGTTAGTTAATGTAGCCAAATTTACCATCTGGAGAAATTTGAATATATTATTTATATAAAGCTGGAAGGCACTCAAATATAATCAACATACTTGTTGAAATTAATTCCATCTAAATTCCATGGTCTTCCATGCACATCTTTGGTTTGGAATATGTATGTATATAATCATTATATATATATATATATATATATATATATATATATATATATATATATATAATCAATCACTGCTAATTTTTAAGAACACACGGACTGGTGCTGCTGCTCAGTGGTTAAGAATGCATGCTGTACTATCAGAGGATCTGAGTTTGGTTCCTACTAACCACATCACGTGGCTCACAACTAGCTGTAACTCCAACTCAACTCCTGACTCCTTCTTCTAGCCTCTTTGGACACCATACTCATGTACACACACACACACACACACACACACACACACACGGGGTTGGGGGGGAAGGAAGGGGGAGGGATAGGAAGACAGAGAAAGACTGCCTAGTAATTTCTATGTCCTCCTTCACAAAGCAACTGGCCAACAATGACCTCCTTGTGCATTATTTCTTTCTACTATGGCTAGCATTGGACTTGCATGCTTGCCAAATGAGGACTCAACAGTCCATCCCTGCAGTAAGTCCTTAGCCTGCTGTGCTAATCTTGATTACCCAGCATCCGCGGCGGTGGGAGGAGGGTAGATTGCCTTCAAGTGGCTCTCCTGCTTTTCTGGAGGAGGAGCCTGCAGGGCTCCCTGGAACTGCACCCACCCACACCCGCATTCCCCTTAGCCTCTCCTTCCAGCCAGCTTTTGTTAGCTGCTTTTGTTGGGAGAGGTTTGGTGTCCAGTTTTACTTTGTATTTTCTTACAAAGTAACAAGTTTGATTACAGCATTTTCATAGATACTTTGTCCTTGTGGGTCCTCTTCCCTGGGCCTGCTCGGCATGCCTGGTCCTCTTTTCACTCTCATAAGATCATTTTTTCTGCTCTCATGGTCATCTTTCTAGTTTCATGACCTCTTTTCCTCCGTGTGTGTGTGTGTGTGTGTGTGTGTGTGTGTGTGTGTGTGTGTGTATTTTAAATCTAGGATCTCGCATCAGAGGAAACATGAAAACATGTGATGTTTGTCCCTTTGAGTCTGGTGGGCTACATTTAACATAGTAACCTCCAATTCCATCCCTTTTCCTGAAAAGGCCATGACTTTCTTTGTAGCTAAGCATAGTTCCATGGTGCATACGCACCATCTGTTTCTGCATTTATCTGGGGGTGAACATCTAGCAGGGTTCCATTTCTTAGCGCATGTGAGTAGTGTGTGGACAGCAACCATGGATGTCAGTTGGTCAGATAGATGATGTGGGGAAGCATGAGCACACATGGTGGATGGACATAGCATCATCAGAAAATAAATGCACAGACGGTACACTGAGCAAAGACATTGTGGTGTGAATAATAGAAGAAATGGGCCAAGAAGGGAAGGATCAAGGAGCTAATCGGTCTTAACCAGCTTTCCTGAAAGGGGTGGGCCCTTCCTGCGGGATGCACGCAGAGGTGCTTTGGGGGAAGTGAGACTAGAGAATTAGAGACAGTCCCACTGTAGGAGATGACTTGAAAGGTTCTCAGAGGGAGCACAGTGACTCCCGAAGGCCTGATTCTGGATCATGACATGGAAGCATCAGCATCCCGAGAAGATACAGACACAGAAGCAGGTGTTTGTGAAGTGAGGAACAGTGACAAGGGTTAGGGTGCACAGGCCATAGCTGTGACAGCACAACGATAATCATTCTTCAAGACCACCAGCTGGGAGGGAGACTCTGCATGACTTAATGTACAAAGTAAAGTTTCTGTAAATGGTGATAAAAAATGAAGAGATGTAAAAGAGGTGAGTCACGGGCTTGCTGAGTGACATGGCCAGACATCACGTAGAGCACACCTCATTGTCTTTACTGTGAATGCCCATCACTGTAGTGTGGCGAGGAGCAGAGAGATTCAAATCCTTCCTAAAATATTTGTCCTTTATTTCAAATTCTATAGACTGTGATTGAGGGTGAGCTCTTAACAGCAATTATAGGCAGAGACTCCAGGCTGATTAATATGGAACAAGCTACCCTGGCCATTTGAACAAACGATTGGGACTTGGAAACTTACTGTGGATGATTATCTCTACCTTGTGGCTGGAGATTTTCATACTCCTGAAAAGGATTAGTAAACACGGTGGGTTAGGAAAAACTTCCCTTGTGATTCAGCCCCCACTGCATCACAGAAATGATTTCGCAGAATGTTTAAGTAAGAGGCTGTCTGAAGCCTTGTGGGTATAGGACAAGACTGTCCACTTCACATGAACACATGCTTGCCTTTCTTCTAGGCAAGCAGAAGGACTTCAGTAGTAGCAGACAGACTTTCAAAGCCTGTCGAGTTCCCCAGGAAGACAATGGAATCTTTGGCTCCTGACATCAATGGCAAATGCCTTTCCTCCACAGAGCAAAGGTTTTCCTCTTTCAGCCGTCAGTGTTTCTACCTTATGGCTTCCTGTATTCCTGACTTTTATTATCATCAAAAGCCTGAACGTGAAGGATGGAGCCCTTGGCCGTGTTCTGGCAGGTTCTGTGTGCTAATGCGCAGAGTGCTGCAGCTTGGCAGACATTGCTGCTACAGCTGCCGTGGCGACACTTTGGACCGAGTCCATGGCTATCGTTTTCGAGTCTCTAGAAACGACTGAGCAAGTGTTGAATTGCCTGAACAATCCCTAAACCACGTGTCTCCTTGGGCCCCTGCTAGATGGGTGCAGTCTGACAGGATCCACAGTACCTGCTTCCATGGCTACAAGCCTTCCGTCTCAGGTGTGTGTGTGTGTGTGTGTGTGTGTGTGTGTGTGTGTGTGTATCTGTGTGTATCTGTGTGTCTGTGTGGGTGTCTTTGTGTCTGTATATCTATGTGTGTCTGTATATCTATGTGTGTCTGTGTCTCTATGTGTCTGTGTACATGTGTATATGTGTGTGTCTGTGTGTATGTCTATGTGTGTCTGTGTCTGTGTATCTATGTGTGTCTGTATACATGTGCATGTGTATGTGTCTGTGTGTGTCTGTGTCTGTGTGTGTCTGGTATGTGTCTATGTATGTCTCTGTGTGTTTCTCTGTGTGTGTCTGATTTTGTGTCTGTGTGTGTGTGTCTGTCTGTATGTGTCTGTGTGGGTGTGTGTCTGTGCACGTGTCTATGTGTATGTCTGTGTGTGTCTGTATGTGTGTCTGTGCCTGTGCATGTCTTGTGTGTGTCTGTGTGTGTCTATATTGTGTATCTGTGTGTACGTGTCTGTGTGTCTTGTGTGTGCTATCTGTGTATGTGTCTGTATGTGTGTGCCTGTGTGTGTATGTGTGTGTCTGTATGTGTGTGTCTGTGCCTGTATGTGTCTGTGTGTGTGTCTGTATGTGTCTGTGTGTGTGTCTGTCTGTGTGTTTCTATGTGTGTGTGTGTGTTTCTGTGTGTGTGTGTGTGTGTGTGTGTGTGTGTGTGGTCTGTGTGTGTCTGTGTGTCTGTGTGTGTGTGTGGTCTGTGTGGTCTGTGTGTGTGTGTCTCTGTCTGTATATGTCTGTGTGTGTGTCTGTCTGTGTGTGTGTCTGTGTGTGTATGTGTGTGTCTGTGTGTGTGTATGTGTCTGTGTATGTGTATGTGTGTTTCTGTGTGTGTGTTTCTGTGTGTGTGTTTCTGTGTGTGTCTATGTGTGTGTGGTCTGTGTGTGTGTGTCTGTGTGTGTGTCTCTGTATGTGTCTGTGTGTGTCTGTGTGTGTGTGTTTCTATGTGTGTGTCTGTGTGTGTGTGTGTGTGTGTGTGTGTGTGTGTGTATGTGTGTATGTGTGTGTGTACCTGGGAGCACAGAGTTTCTCACTCAAGGTTGAGAAGGAGAGGAGCTTGCTAGCCTTCCAACAGTCTGCTGTGTAATGAAGGAAGCACACATTGGAAAACATTACTCTTTGGAATGAGCAGAGCAAGGGGAGCAGGAATCACGCTGAGGCGTGGCTGTGACTCTGTGGCTCCTCACCTCCTTGCCCACAGCACTGGGCATTCTCCATAATTTCTGACTGCTGACAGCTGCCAGAGACACCCATTATCAAAAGGAGAGCACCAGTGTTTATTGTTAATACCAAAGTTAGCCTACAGAGCAATAGGTCACAAAGTGTCTTCATGTATCTGTCACTAAGCCCTGTGCCTCTTCTTCTCCCGCTAGCCCCACCCCATTACCTCTTGCTGACCCTCACTCTTTTCCCAGAAGCCTCTCTGCTCCCGTGCCATGTGAATCCCCTGACTCTGTCCTACCACCCCTTCTCGCTAAGATCGTTTCTCCCCCCATGGTTCCCCTTTTATACTTTTATAAGCTTAGAGGAAATATGACAGTGCTGGAAGTCACGACTGAGGTAGGTGGATACCCAGCTGTAGTGGGATAGACTCAGAGAGTATGTGTGGTCAAAGAACAGTAGCTAGAGCTAGACCGCTGCTCACAATCTCCTCCTGCCCGTGCTCTGACTACGCTGTGGGCGTGAAGGGCTCCCAGCCATGTTCCCAGCGGCTTCCCTGCTCAGCTGCCCCCCCCAAACATTCACAGGGGCTCAGGCCCCTCCACCGTGAAGCAGACTGGAGACAGAGGCACTCTGCCTCCGCCCACAGCACTCTCCCCTCTCCCTCAGGGCCAAACTGCTGAGAGCAGAAGCACATGGACTCAACTCTTTCTGTGTGTCTCCACCCACTGCTCTACTACAAGCTGAGACCCAGGACTCTTGACAGCTAGGGCATGGCCTCCTTTTGTCTCTATTTAAGGAGGAAGACACTGTGTCTTGAGGAGGCTAGTAGAGGCTCCTGAGTAGGCTCAGGTGGAGGCTACGGTGTGAGTCATCTCTCCGGCACCATGATCTGGGCTGGATCAGCAGCCCTCTCCACTCTCCCCCGTTGCTGCAGGGAAGCAAGCAGTAACTACCAGCAGACCCTTGTCCCTAGATTCACGGCTTCCCCCGTGCCCCGTGCCCCGTGGCCTCATGGCAGAGCTGAGGTTGCTTGGCTCCCTGGGCATCTTGTCTACATGCTCAGTTTTCCCCAGCTGCCCCTTCCACCCACTCAGCCACGAATCCACCCTGGCCCCAGTTGGTGGCCCTTCCTCTCAGTTTCAGGTGAGGTGAGAGTCTCTTCTCAAGTATGGACTGCTCCTGCTCCTCCTTACCAACTGCCGCAGCCCCTGCACAGAGTGCCGGCAGTGGGGCAGAAGCCGGGAAGGAACTCTCCCCTACACTGACTCTCAGGCCCCGCCCGATCCTACCGTGCAGGGAGGACAGCCGGACACACAGGCTGTATGTGCTTCAGAGTTTACGACACAAGAATCGGCATGGCACTGAGGCGACAGGTCACGCCTCTGTGCGGCGCTTTTGCTATGGCTCCAGGCACAGTGGGACTCATCCCATGACCCCAAATGGCTCCTTTCTTCCTGTGACGTAACTGAGGTAGAACACACCCACTGTGCAGGACTGAGCCTAGGCCTGTGCCCACCCTTCCAGATATGCCTCATCTGTCCTTAGCACCACAGCCTGGGGTGGCCCACCCATGTCTGTCACCCACAGGGCTGTATGGAGCTCCCCATGGACTTCCCACACACATCGCCCTGAGTTCTCCAGATGGTCTTTAGGGTGACCGTTCTGTGTGCCGACAGGTGACCCAGTCCTCAGCTTAGTTTCCCGGACTGGTCCTGGCTACAGGCTTCTGTGGCTCTCGTCCAGGAGTGTCCAGGGCTGCGTCCATCTCTCTTCTGCTCTCCCTCAGGCTGTGCAGTTCTCAGTGCGAGACTCTGTCTTCACTGTGCCTCCTTCAGCAGCCCTCCGCCTCCCCCACTCCCTAGTCCCATTTACCAGTCTCAGACTCTGCCCCTCCCCCTCAGGTCCCCTCAACAGAGAGCCTTCCCTGACCACACAGGTGTGAGGAGGTTTCACATCCCTTGTGTCTCTGCCCCAAGTGTTACTAAAGTTCCTCTCCTGGGGCACATGACCCAATAACAATAGAGTTAGCTGGGTGGTGGTGGCGCACGCCTTTAATCCCAGCAATTGGGAGGCAGAGGCAAGTGGATTTCTGAGTTTGAGTCCAGCCTAGTCTACAGACTGAGTTCCAGGACAGCCAGACTACACAGAGAAACCCTGTCTCGGAAAACAACAACAACAACAACAACAACAGCAACAACAACAAAAAAAAAAAAACCATCAGAGTTTCATTCTACCAGAATTAACCCTGGGGAGCCAGTGGGCTTATGGGACTTGCTTACATGCACAAGGGGTCCTTAACTGGCTCATGGGTCACCCCAAACCATCTGATTTAGAAAGTCTTCACCAGAATGGATGGCTGTTCTCTAGAGACGTATGAACGGGGTCCCCTTCCTCTAGTCTCCCCACCTATGCACTTCGGCCCCACAATTTTAGAACAAAAGCTCAGACAAATGACAAGAAGGAGGTGCCAGACAGATACTAGGTATAAGTCAAGTGACCCTCCACACTACTCCTTCCAGAAGGGAATGTCTAGAGTCCACATGCCCAATTGTGAGGGACTCTGGTAAGAGAGCACTGCTGCTGTCATGAAGAGAGCAGCAGTTTGGCTTAGAGGAAACAGCCTGACAACACAAAGGACTCTTCTGAGCCCAGCAGGCACCTTGCTCTGACGGATTCCTGCAGGACACACACACACACACACACACACACACACACACAGAGTTACATAGGAGGAAGGATTGCCCATGTCAGTCATGATGGCCCCTCCCAGGGCAAGAGAGTCAACGCGAAGGGAATCTTGGCCCATGCTGTTCAGAAAGCCTGCCATGGCGGGAAACACTTGCAGCTTCTGGGGTTCGCCTGTAATCAGATGGGCCTTGGATAAGGCACACAGACGAGGATCCAGTCTGCTGATAAGGGTCTCATTGCCATTCGTGAGAAGAAGAACACCTCACAGCTGATCCTGACAGCTCAGAACGCACCAGATGCACATGCCACTCCTGCTAGCCACTGCCATGGTGCCAACCACCTGCTGGGCTGCCATCTTTGGGAATGCCATCTTTGCTTTCAACTAAGAAACCTATTTTTATATCATGTAGTACAAATCGAATTTCTTCCTCTTCTTCTAATGATGAGAAGTTTTGTGTCTGTTTCAGTTCTGAAAGTTAAAACCTATATAAACTGTGTAGCCAAGACTGCAGATCAGGGTCCTGAAATGCCTTGCTGAGCTTGAAACCTCCCTGGGCTGACCTTGCAGGCAGGCCTTTCTATCCTCCTCAGCCCTTGGCAGCTGGCCTTGCTCGGTCCCTGCAGTTTGGCCTTTCTTAGAATGGCATATGAATGACTAGAGATGGTATCTGAATTTTCGGGGCCAGCTTCAAAGGGAGCATCTTCACATTCAAATCTGAGGGAGGTCTCAGGTATCTGCAGTACTGTTGTGGGTTCACACTCAGGACATTCGATATTTCTCCACAAGGACTTACCTGGCATTTGGTGTCACTTGCAAAATCAGATTAAACTGGATTAAATGTGTCAACAGTTCAGTGGCTTTTATTGACTACCCCACCTTGATCCAGCTGCAGAGTCTCTCATGCAGAAAGCCTAACGAGACAGGGAAGCCATGCCAAAAACCAGAGAGACAGGAGAGGGAAGCGGAGCCAGTGTCCTAACCCTGTGAGGCTGGAGGCTGGACGCCAGCACTGGGAGTGGCCTGATATTCCACAGGAAGAAGGGAGATCACCATCCTGGGGGAGACAAGCTGGAGTTGAGGTGCTAGGAAGGTAGCCACTTAAGGTAGCTGATGAGACGGGTTCATCCTCCCAACATCTTAGAGAAAGACGCAGTCTCTGGTGGACAAGCAATGCCCAATCCAAAGGCCCTCTAGAGCAGGCCCTCCACAGGCATGCTCCTGACTCAGGAGGGCACTTCTCACCCCCGGTCTCAGCTCCACTCTCTTCCTTTCCCTGCGTTGTACTTGGCAGCTGCCCCAGCCCCGTGGGTCATGGGTCTTCTTTCCCATGGAGAGGGAAGGTTTCCCAGAGTGCCTCTGTGGTGCTGTGGCTCTCAGAAGGACCAGATGTGGCTGTTGCTTGCAATGATGTGATATTGAGCAAGTGGTGACACCTACAAGGACCAGGCCACTGGGAAGATGTCACTGATATTCAGGCTTGCCACCTCTCACCTATTCTCGTTACAACTTCTGGTCCCTCCTTTTGTACCCCATGGAGCCATACCCAAATGACACTGATAAGAACGATTCTGCATGCCATGCCTACACTGGAGTCATCAATCTGTGGTGTGCAGATGTAGTTTAAGCTTGGACTTCTCCCTAGAGAGCATTCTGGGTTGTATTTCCCAATAGCCTCATCTGCCCTAAGCATAACACCCTCATAGACATGCAAAAGGCCTTCCTAAAATGACTCAGTCATTTGCCTCTGTACAGATAAGAAAAGTGAAGCCCAGAAAGTTCTATTGCCAGCATGGTGGCACAGCTCTGTACTCCCAGCCTTCAGGAGGCTGGTCATGATTTCAATGTCAACCAGGGCTACACAGTAGTACGACCCTGTCCCCAAAGTAAGAAGCACATCTGAAAAGTAGGAGATGATGCCTTCGCAGCTCTGTCTTAGTAATGGAAACGTCAAGCCAAGAGGCCACCATTCTGCTCAGGGCCATCACTCAGCTCCCTTTTGGCCGCCATGTAGAGGTTTATATCAGGAGTCAACACGTGCAAGTCAAGATTGACTGCTTGACACATACAAGTGGATCTCTTTCAGATGCAGCAAGGAGCAACTCCTGAGGCACTAGGCCTTGTTGAGGGAATAAATGTGTGCCTGCATAGGTAGAGGGGACAGGTGTAAGTGCCTAGACTGTCCGGACACATGTTATCTTCTAGATAATAATGGAGCAGCTGTGGCTGGTGTCAGACTGGAGAGCCACAGAGTGAGCCTTATATCACATGCCCCGCAGAACACAGACATTGTGTGATGCAGGAGAGACATGCCTTACCAACCCTAATATCTTCTCTTCATCCTGATCCACTCCAGGGCACCCCAGAGCTGTCGCCATCAAGAAGGGATAGAACCTCATTGACTGCAATAACTTTTTCTGAGGGATGCTTGCAATGGACCCTGTAAATCTTGACAAGGAGACAAGATAGCTTCGTTTTCTCCATGCATCTTTTTGTTGTTGTTGTTGTTGTTTTGTTGTTGTTGTTGTTGTTGTTGTTTTTGTTTTTCAAGACAGGGTTTCTCTGTGTAGCCATGGCTGTCCTGGAACTCACTCTGTAGACCAGGCTGGCCTCGAACTCAGAAATCCGCCTGCCTCTGCCTCCCAAGTGCTGGGATTACAGGCGTGCGCCACCACGCCCGGCTTCTCCATGCATCCTTGACAGCCCCGTGGCACACTTCTGGGTGGAATGCTCACCTCATGCCCTTGCATTTAAAGTTCCTTCCAGCCCTTACAGAAAGAAGTAGCCCTTAACTTCGGTTTCTCGCGACCGAGACTTTTCTCCTCTTTGCTGGCCTGTGGCTGATGGATTCTAGGACTTCATCCAGCAGGTTAGGCTGGGCTGTGTGCGCCTTCTGAACTTAGGAATGGTCAGCAAGCTAAGGGAGCCAGCCTCTCCCAGGAAACCAAATTTCTATGAGCCTTGCTGAACTAATCATCTGTGTGCTCCTAAGACATGGCCTCATTAAATCAAAATCTGGGCTTTTAAGGTAATCATGTTTCCTTCCTCCGTGTCCACGGGTAAAAACTGCCTCTGGCATTTATTTCACGACCATGACATTCACAGTTCCCCACAGGCTGGTGACGAATGCTCCATTCACTAATGAGCAGAAGGCTCATTAGCCTGGGATGGATTGCTCCATTCCTGCCAAGCCATTTGTCAACCCGGACTCTGGTCGCTGAGACCCGCCTGCATGAGCCGCGTCCCCCCACGTCGGTGGGAACTGCCCCCTGGGCGTGCTGGTCCGGCCTTGTCGGTTGTGCTTTACTTTACTCTTTCACCAAGTGGGGAGATGGCGGGACAGTGGCACACGTTCACCAGCTCCACGAGGTAGTAAGCGAATGTGCTCAAAGAAGGTATGTAGCAGGTACACAGACTTTCTCACAGGACGGGAGACTTTTCCACAGGCCTACTTTTAAGTTTATCATTTTTCTTAGTTCTTCAAAATCTTGTACTTTGAAGGGGTTTTGCTTTTTTTTTTTAATTTTATGTTTTTATTTACATCACACTCACTGTCCCCCCCCCTTCCTGGTTACCCTCTTCCTCAATCCTTCTTCGCTTCCCCTTCTTATCTGAGAGGGTGGGGCCCCGGGGTATCTCTCCACCCTGGGACTTCAGGGCTCTGCTAGGCTAGGCACTCCCTCTCCCGCTGAGGCCAGACAAGCCAGCCCCACTAATAGAACATGTCCCACGGACAGTCAACAGCTTTTGGAATAGGCCCCGCTCCAGTTGTTCTGAACCCACATGAAGGCCAAGCTGCACACCTGCTACATATGTGTGGGGAGGCCTGGGTCCAGCCCTGCATGTTTTTTGGTTGATGATTCAGACTCTGAGATCCCCAAGGGTCCAGGTTAGCTGACTCTGTTGGTCCTCCTGTCGAGTTCCTGTTGCTTTTGAGGCCTGCAGGCCTTCCTCCTATTCTTCCATAGGAGTCCCTAAGCTCCAGGCACCGTTTGGCTGTGGGTGTCTCATATTTTGAGTTTTTAAGCGCAGCACTTCCCTCCCAGTGCTCGGGGACCAGTGCAGGAGAGGGGGCAGGAAAGCTGTTGGAGCTGGAGCAGTGAGTGAGCACAAGAAAACGGGGTTCTCTGTGTATAACAGTACTGCACGTATGAACTCACAGAAGTTAAGATAGTACGAGCAAGACCCATGCATGGGTGTATTTTAATATATCCTGTGGGTCACAAGTCAGAGTTTGGAAAGCACAGACATTTCAGGTGTCTAAACCACTGTACGGCCAACATCTTTTGGGAAACCCTCTGGGTCTGCAACAGTTGGCCCTGGCACCCTTCATTCCCGACGCTGTACGTCACACTTCGGACTCCACTGCGTGCGTCTTCAACCCGTCTGCCTTTTAAAACTCTTACTCTGCTGAGTCGTATTTCACCCTCGACACAACAGGCTCCCTGTCAAAGGCCTACAACTGCACAGTTGGACGTGGTCTCAGTACGCACAGGGTGGGACTCAGCCCTTCCGGTGCCGCTGGTGCCATGTGGGTACTCAGCTCAGAGCTGTGTTTGATTGTGGTTCACTTGCCTCTGCACAGCTCTCGCCCTCCCCAGGCAGCCCTCCCCACCCCATAACCTGGGCCTCCTAGAGCTTCTGCAACACCTTGCCTATAGCTGCTCAGTGACCTTCGAGGGCCTGAGGACTGCTCTTTTGCTTGGCTCTGGTCTTTACACAGCTGAGAATGTGCCCGCGTCCATGTCTCCAGATTGTTGGCAGCTGGGTCACCCTGTGGTGACCTTGTATGGTGTCTGAGTAATTGATTGAAGTAATTAGTTGAGAAGTGTGCACACAGATAAGTGCACTGTCCTCCGCTGTGCAAAGCTTACCCCATCTGATCTAATATCCTTGGCTTTTTATTTCGCTCTGTCAATGGAGCCAGAGAGGCTTTTCCTCTGACCAGGAAAATGGGGGCTTTTTCCTTCCGCTGTCATGATCTTATTAAAATAAGTTGTTAGAAAGCACCAATAAATATGCTGATAATCAGCATCTGGCCTTGTCACTCATGTGACTAAGTGGCCCATGTCTATGGCAGTTGTTTGTTTTCTGCTGCCATGATAAAGTCTATTTCTTAAGGGCTGTGGCCCCAGTAAGTTGCCCATGTTCTAGTAGGAAGCCCTACCCTCAAGGGCATGTGAGTATCACTAGTTGGATTCAACAAATTATATAAAAAATAAAATAAGGAGACGAGAAGTTGGGCAGGAGGGAGATGTGGAGATAGAAGTGGGGAGTATCAGGTAAGTGTGATGGAAATACATTGTATAATCTATACAAGTCTCAAGGAATACATTTCAAAAATAAAGACAAACAAATTTGTCTAATAAAAAAACATCATAGCAAAAGTAACTTAAGGGAGAAAGGGCTTGTTTTGACATACAGTCCAAGGTTACAGTCATGGCAGGTAAGCCACAGTAACAGGAGCCTGAGCGGACGGGCTCATGGCATCCATAGGCAAGAAGCAGAGAGAGACGATGCTTCGGCTCAGCTTACTTCCTCCTCTTTGTAAAAATCACGTGATACCAGCCCAGGGAATGGCGCCACCCACAGTGGACAGGTCTTCCCAGCTCAATTAACTTAATCAATACAGTCCTCCAAAGGCATGCTTAAAGACCTGGAACTTAGGTGACAATTGAGTGTCCCTCAGTGGAATGTCCCAGAACTTCGAATTCTCTGAGAGAATGTGGGTCAGAGACAAACCAAAACGAACACATAAACTCAAACCTGCTTTTCATTGATCAAAAACTACCTCTTTACCTTCTCTGGAGCTTCCTTCCTGGTTATCAGCCTTCTCACAACTTAAGTATCATCCTTTACTGTCTCTTCAAAGCCTTTCAGTCTTGCATCATTCACATTTATCCTAAACAGAAGCCTGTACCTGCATTTGAAATGGAAGACCATAACTTGTCAGTATAGTTTTCCTTACTAATAAGACAGGCGCCATTTATTCGAGCCAAAATAATCTGTTCCCTTTGTGCATGTTTACTGACTGTACAGTCTCAGCCAGAACAATAGAGGCTGCATTGAGTGGTGCAAGGACTGGACAAACGAACAGAGAGTGGGTAGTGCACAGCTCTAGGTCCCAGGACATGCCAGAGAAGGGATGCAGCTTTGTCTGGGAGGCAAAACCAAGAATGATAGTTGTACAGCTCTCCTGGGACATCAGAAAACATGATTTCATGGTATCCATCCACCATGACTCTGGCATCCTTTCCGCCTCCTCTTCCTCAGTGACCCCTGAGCCTTGGGAGGAGGAGGGGCATGATACTGATGTCTCATTAAGGGATGAACATTCTCCAGGCTCTTATTCTCTGCACTCTGACCAGTTGTGGGTCTTTGTTGATTACCAGGCACTGCACATAGATGCTTCTCTGATGAAGGGTGAGAAAGCATTACTCTGTGATTAGAAAATCATTAGGAGCCATAGTGGTATATTCTCCCTTAAAGCCCATGACCAGTGGCAGAAGGATTAGGAATTTGAGTCCAGCCTCGGTCACATACAAAGACTGTGTGATTTTTTTTAATTTATTTTTATTTATTGAAAAGGGAAATAAAGGAAAGTAATAACACTTTATGATAAAATTAAAGATTTACATGGAAATATTTCAGATAAACACGTTAAAATTGACAATTTTCATGAAAAATTAAGGAGTAAAGTGGTAGACATGTAAAACATTCCTAAATTAATTGAAATATGGGATAGAAACATTTTATGATAGAATTGAAGATTTACATGGAAAATATTTCTGATAAAATTGTAGAAAAATATAGAAAAACATGTTAGAATTGAAGATTATCCTAGAAAATTTTATATAGATATAATAATGGTAGGCATGAAAGTATTCCTAAGTTGATTAAAAGTGTAATTATAAACATTTTCTGATAAACTGGAAGATTTACATGGAAAATATTTCTGATAAAATTATAAAAATATATAGAAAAACATGTTAAAATTAAAGATTACCATGGAAATTATATAGATAAAATGATAGGCATAAAGATAATTCTAAGTTGATTGAAGGTCGAATGATAAACATTTTCAGATAACACTGAAGATTTGCATGAAAAATATTTCTGGTAAAATTCAAGAAATAAATAGACAAACACGTTAAAATTGACTATTTCATGGAAAATTTTACATTAAAATATGGTTGATGTAAAAACTCTTTCTAAAATAATTGAAGGTGGAATTAGGAACATTTGTGATAAAATAAAAGATTTACATTGGAAACATTTCTGATAAAATAGAGGAAGTATATAAAAAGACATATTAAAATTGAAGATTATCATGAAAAATAATGTAGATGAAATGGTAGACATAAAAGAAATTACTAAATTAATTGAAAGGGGAATTATGAACATCTTCTGATAAAATTGAAGATTTACATGAGAAATATTTTGTTAGTCTATGTCTTTTTATTGGAGAGTTGAGTCCATTGTTTTTAAGAGATATTAGGGAATAGTGATTGTTGCTTCCTGTTATTTTTTATGTTATTTTTATGTTTGTGTGGGTATCTTCTTTTGGGTTTGTTGGAAGATTATTGCTTTTTCTAGGGTATAGTTTCCTTCCTTGTGTTGGCATTTTCTATCAATTATCCTCTGTAGGACTGGACTTGTGGACAGATATTGTGCAAATTTGTTTTTATCATGGAATATCTTGGTTTCTCCATCTATGATGATTGAGAGTTTTGCTGGGTATATTAGCCTGGGCTGGCCTTTGTGTTCTCTTAGGGTCTGTATGACATCTGCCCAGGATCTTCTAGCTTTCATTGTCTCTGGTGAGAAGTCTGGTGTGATTCTGATAGGTCTGTCTTTATAAGTTACTTGCCCTTTTTCCCTTACTGCTTTTAATATTCTTTCTTTGTTTAGGGAATTTGGTGTTTTGATTATTATGTGCCAGGAGGATTTTCTGTTCTGGTCCAATCTGTTTGGAGTTCTGAAGGCTTCTTGTATGTTCATGGGCATCTCTTTCTCTAGGTTAGGGAAGTTTTCTTCTATAATTTTGTTGAAGATATTTACTGGGCCTTTAAGATGTAAATCCTAATTCACATCTATACCTATAATCAGATTTGGTCTTCTCATTGTGTCCTGGAGTTCCAGGATGTTTTGAGTTACCAGCTTTATGCATTTTGCATTTTCTTTGACTGTTGAGTCAATGTTTTCTATGGTACCTTCAGCACCTGAGGTTCTTTCTTCTATCTCTTGTATTCTGTTGTTGATGCTTCCATCTATGACTCCTGAATTCTTTCCAAGGTTTTCTATTTCTAGAGATGTCTCACTTTGTGATTTCTTTATTGTTTCTACTTCTGTTTTTAGATCCTGGATGATTTTTTTCAGTTCCTTCACTTGATTGTTTGTGTTTTCCTGTAATTCTTTAAGGGATTTTTGTGTTTCTTCCTTAAGGGCTTCTGTCTGTTGGCCCATGATCTCCTGTATTTTTTTAAAGATTTATTTATTTATGTATTTATTTATTATATGCAAGCACACTGTAGCTGTCTTCAGACACTCCAGAAGAGGGAGTCAGATCTCATTATGGATGGTTGTGAGCTACCATGTGGTTGCTGTGATTTGAACTCAGGACCTTTGGAAGAGCAATCAGTGCTCTTAACCACTGAACCATCTCTCCAGCCCCTCCTGTATTTAAGTCTTTCTTGCTTTCATTGTCTCTGGTGAGAAGTCTGGTGTGAATTATTTAAGTCTTTCTTGAAGTCCTCTATCAACATCATGAGATACGATTTTAAATCCAACTCTTGCTTTTCTGGTGTGTTGGGGTATCTGGGACTTGCTGTGGTGGGAGAACTGGGTTCTCATGTTACCATGTGGCCTTGGTTTCTGTTGGTAGGGTTCTTGTACTTGCCTTTTGCCATCTGGTTATCTCTGGTGCTAGTTGGTATTGTTGTCTCTGGCTTGAGTTTGTTCCTCCTGTGGGCCTGTAAGCTTGTGTCCTTACTCTTCTGAGCTCAAAAGTGAAAGCACTGCTGGGAGATCTCTCTCTCCTGGTGGGCTATGCACAGAAGACTGTGGAGTTTCCCGGCTCCCTGGTGCAAATGGCAGCAGGCAGGAAGACTTTAGTCCCAGCTGCTCCACTGATCTTAGGCCCTGTGTGCTCCTAGCTGAGTACCCTCCAGAGAGAAGGTAGAGATCTCACCTCTGTGCCCAAAAATGAAAGCCTTCTGGGAGAGCACTCCCTCCTGGCTGGCTACACACAGAAGGCTGTGGAGTCTCCCGGCTCCCTGGTACAAATGGCGGCAGGAAAGACTGTGTCTCAAACAGGCAGAGAGGTAAGACTAGCCTGGTAGCACACTGCAGTAGTGCTGGTGCAGAGGACTGAGACTTCCCACAGAACAGCATTAGCAGCCTCCTCTGACCCCTCGGTCCACCTGCAGTGAACTCACAGACCTGATGTCAGCCCTTGGTGGTCTATTTCTGAACTCCTGCAGAGCCCTAAGTGATGGAGGCTGGATTGAGCACCCTGTCTAGCTATGAGTAGTGGTGCACCAGCACACACTTCTGGCTTAAAACGTTCCTCATTGACATCAAAAGGAAGTTTAGAAGTCAAGAAAAATAGTTGGTTTAAGGCATATCACTAAAAATAACACTGGGATGGGCTATGGCTCAGTGGGTAAAATATGACGAACTTACTGTGCAAACAAAAACACCTGAGTTCAGATTCCCAGAACCCACATACAGGTATGTGAAGTATCATGCATCTGTAATCCCAGGGTTCCTATGATGATAAGATGGAAGCCAAGAGAACCCCCACCCCCTGAAGCTCATGGGCCAGGTGTCCTAGCATACACAGAGGCAAAGAGCAGAAACTATCTCAAACAAGGTAGAAGGTAAAACTAACATCTGAGCTTGTTTCCTGACCTGCACATATACATGGTACATGGGCATCTACATCATGGTACACAGGCACCCACACCTTAATACACAGGTACCCATACCATGATACATGGGTACCCATACTGTGGTACACTAACAAATACACCAATGTACATGGGCACACACACTCAACCATCCCACCACCACAGAGAGATGGGGGAGAGGGAGAGAGACAGAGACAGAGACAGAGACAGAGACAGAGAGACAGAGAGATACCCATTCAAACACACACACACACACACACACACACACACACACACACTGACTTTCAGTGATATTCAAAAGTGCAAATCCAGCCTGCTGCATCCCCAGTGACTCCTGTTGGCCAACACTTGTACATCCTGTACTGGTGACTTGGCCCCAGTGTCTTCTGGACACTCTTGTGAACACAGAGAACACCCCAATGGATAAAACAGGCCAAGCTCCTGCCTTTGAAATGGCACATCCTAGCAGAAAGAGACCAAAGGTTTGAAATATGATAGAGGTGATATGTGCCCTATAGGAACAGAGCGGACACAACAAAGGGGTCAACAGAGGCAGGGAAGGTGGGAGTGGCCTTTCCTGGAAGTCACATTCAAAAAGATTTGGAAGGTGTGGAATGAGACAAAGCCTCAGGGTAAAGGGACAGTGACACTGTGGCTCAGCCCTGAGCTGAGTGATGACTATCAGAGAAGCAAGTTTGCCAATGGGCCACACTGAGACTGCTCTAAACCAGCAAGCAGAACGACATTTGGGAGAGCAGTGATACGCTTAGGGCCACCCTAGAGCATTTATCCTCCCTCACTCTGCCCCCAGACTACCGTATACACTGCTTAGGAAATGAGTCCATGAGGAGTGACACCCCTCCACGGGGCAGGCTGGCTGCAGCACCTTCTCAGTCAAGCCTCTGTTGACAGGCTGACCAAAGGGTGTTAGGATGTGAGCAGGACATGTTTCCTAGGTGAGCGAAAGTCCACGTGAGCAGGAAAGGGTTGGGCCTCAGCAGTAGGAAGAAGCAGCTGCAGGCACGATTAGCCTTCCCAGCATCCTTGCTAATCATGTGCTGTGTGCACAGGACGAGGCCCCCGCGAGGGCCCTGACAGGTGTTGCTGACATGCAGATCTGTCGGCATCCCTGTGCCAATACTGCCTTTCCATGGACACAGATGTAGTCTCTGGCAGCATTAGATCCAGGGCTCTAAGCCAGCTGGACTCTGATTTACTTGGCATGAGAGAGAAACAGCAGGTCTTGGCTGGATAATGATGTGTACTGCATTGTTAGTAAGTCTGGTCCGTGAAAGCTACCTGCACAGTTCTCAGATTCATCTTCTCTCCCTCTCTCCATCCCTTCCTCCCACCTCCCCTTGTGTGTGTATATGTGTGTGCACCTCTGCCAGTGTGTACCTGTGTGTGTGCATGTGCATGTATGTTCACAGAGTATGCATGCACATGTATGAGTGTGTTTGTATTAAGCTAGAGGTCAACCATGAATGTTGACCATGAATGTTGATGTTCCTTGGCCACCATCCACTTTGTTTTCAGATAGAGTTTCTCAGTAGAACCTAGAACTCACAGATTCAGCCAGGCTGCCTGGCCAAGTCCTGGGGTTCCTCAGCCCCTGTGTGCTCACCACCATGCCTGGACTCTTTGTGGGTGTTGAGATTAAGTCTGAACCCTCACACTTACATAGCAAGCATTTAAGTGACTGAGATATGAATGTCTCCCTAGACCAAGGTCACAGATTTTCTTTTGCTGAAACCTCTGGAAGGGTGTGATATATGAAATCTTACTGAGATCTTAGGTGGTTCTCAATTACTGTGCTGAACAACTTATGCATGGAACTTACCGAGATGATGGGCCAGTGAACACCTAGAAAGCTGTTCATTCAGATCCCCAGGGTCTGCACATAAAGAAAGTCAAAGCCAGACACATGCCACCAATGTGTACCTAAATAAAAAATGGATTGTGTACCTGGAAAAATGGCACCCTAGCTCTGAGCACCATCCTTACAAGGAGGTCTTGTTTGTGTCTTGAAGTTGGTTCACAAGAACCCTGCACCAGGAGAGGCAGCCTGGCTCCCAGATATGAAAGTATGCCACAAGAAGCCAAGTATTCTAGGATGTTGTGCAATAATGCCATCTCTGCCATGATAAACTATGGAATGAGGGGCATCTCTGATCGACTAATGCTTCTTAATGGTAGAGAATATGTTAGCTAAACAAATACTCAATGAATATGTTTATGAATGAGTTATTGAATGAGCAAGTGTATACATGCATTAACTAATACATGCATGGATGAATTGTGAATGACTGAATAAATAGATGCATGCATGCATGAATGCATGGACATCAGTCTATCTGCCATAGTTAGTGTCTATTTTCTGTTGATAATCATGGAGCACCGCAGCAGAGGAACTCTAAAGAGGTATGCTTGGGCTTGTGGTTCTACTCCAGGGTCAAAGCTTCATCTAGTATCAGGCTCCTTACAAGCAAAGCTCTTGACAGCATCTCATGTCACTTGGAGGGACATGAAGGAAGCCAGAGAGAGATACCCAGACTGCTTTTATAATAGGCACACGCTGGAGACCACTTATTGACTCGTCAGTTGCATAATGGATGAACCTCTTCATCAAGCTGATCCCTAACTGCCTCTTCAGGGTACCCCTGATCCTTCCTCTTACTACTTTGGAATGAGATTGCATTCTGCATGGATTTCAGAAGGCAACCACATTTGGCTGTGCCCTGTAGTAGTGATGCCCCCTCTTACTATGGGTCACTGTGGGCAGATTCTATTTAGGCATGGAGCTTATGCAGTCTTTGAGGCCCCCTGGCTCCTTGAAGTTTGATCAGACACCCTCCTGCATTTTTATTGTGTGCACACCAGATGCCAGCTTTAAGCATCATGAAATAATGTGCTTCACTTTGCTGTCTCTGTCTCCCTTGCCCAGTACTGCAGCATTAAATGCACAGTAAACTATCACTATTGAACTTACAGTATGAAACTTAGAGCTCCAACTAATAGAGCTGAATGGGGAAGATGTCTCTCCTGGAATAGCAGATCCGATTTAGAATAGACCAGGACTGACACGTTTCCTTGTTTCTGGTATACCATGTGCAGAGACCTAAGCCCCCTTGACTGCTCAGACAGGGCTCCCACACCTAGAACAGACACTGTATGAGTAAAAGGCATAGCATTTGTACTTTGATTGACTTTGTGAAGTTTGTTAACCACAGTTGAATTATTGATGTTAATGTTCTTACTTGGTATTGATATATTTTAAAATAGTTCTGATGTTTAGAACATTATTAAAATCAATAGGGACCAAGGATATTAGACTAATACCTCAGATATCTGAAACTACCAGGATTACATTTATTGGTCCACTTTCTTTTGCCTGGAAATGTTTGAAATATGAGGTAGAAGAAAGCATATGAATAAGATTCCCATAAAACTTTGGCTAGTCATTGGCTAGTGCCACTCTACAAGGGCTATCTAAAAGTCTGCCCAGGCTCATCACAGAACAGCCCAGCACCATGGCTTCCCTGAGGCATAGGGAAGGGTTAGTTAGCACGGACAGCTCCGGTGGTCCCAGTTCAGTGAGAGAGAGTGGGAGATACAGAGACACATAGTCACAGTGGGAAGAAAGCAAGAACAGAGCAACAGACATAGAAACAGAGACAAAGACAGAAAGACAGAGGCATACAGACATGAAGACAGGGACAAAGATATTGAGAGAAGGGAGAGAAAAAGGAGAGAGGTAGACAAAGATACAGAGGAAAGAAAGAAATTAGAAACAGACATAGAGACAGGGACATGGAGACAGAAGCATAAGGTGAGAGAACACACAGACGTGCATAGAAATGGAGGCAAAGGGGGGCAGAGAGAAGAGGGAGACAGAGAAAAGGAATAAGAGTGACCAAGGGGCATAGAGAGCTGGGGTAGACAGAGACAGACCTGAAGACAGACGAAGCTCCAGGCTAGTGTCTCACATGCACCAGCTCAAACTCCAAGGCTCGGTTTTCAAGCACAACTAAGCCACAAGGTAAAACCACTCCAGGAAGCTTGAAGATGAACTGGTTGACCAGCTAGAGAGATGGCTCAAAAGCTAAGAGGATTTACTGCTTTTGCAGAGGACTGGGGTTCAGCTCCCAGCACCTACATGAGGACTTACAACCATCCCTAATGCCAGTTTTAGGGGATCCTTGTACCCTCATCAGACCTCTATAGGTTGCTTATAGTACACATATGAACATACAGACACTCACATATAGACATAAATAAAATTAATTAATAAATAAAAAGATAGATGACGATGATAGATGATAGATGTTTTTATTCATTTGTAATCCATCAGTAAACTTGGAGGTCTCGGGCGGTGTGATTTGTGGCATGCCGTCTAACATTTGTGTAGGTCTAGAATGTAGGGGCGTGCCCACAGCCAGGTGACAGCTCAGAGTCCACTAGCTCGTCCACATTCGTTGGTGTCACTGACTCCAATCAAACAACACTGGTGCATGAAATCAGCAAGCTTATAAATAGATTCCAGCGGCTCAGACAGACGAGAGCCCACCGTTCTCCAGGGACCCTTGGGCATCATCCCAGTGACAGCCATGCCAAGTGCAGCTTGCTGGCTCAGGACAGGAGCCCAGCGCCTGCACAGATGGGTGGCCTCCTGCCTCACACTCTGGAACTCCGCTCTAATGTCAGGCCAGCCCAGCCACGTGTACCTCCGAGGATCCTCTGATCCTCACAGAAGCCTGTGGGACTGTGGCTTTTGCTTCTTTCTTCATAGTCTGCTCATCCTCAGGAAGTTGACTCGTTCATGCCTAGTTTGTCACGAAACGGCTGCCTGAGTGCTGAGCGCTGCCATCCACTCTTAAGTCCTGGAAGGAGGATGTGTGTGTGTGGCAGAGGGCTCCCAAGAGCAGCTCGTAGTCTCCCTTGGAAGATCCCGCCCAGCATTAGACTCAGCTCCACCCGGCTCCCAGGCTGTACCTGTGTCAGGTGAGGCGCTCAACTCTTGCCACAGGCATAATCCAGGCAAGTAATCACCCCGCGGTGGGCACAGCTGGTGGCCCCATGGGTCTATCTATGCCCTACTCCTCTGTTCTGAAGTACTCAAGTGCTTTCTTAATGTTTGCCTCTGATTTCACAAAACACCTGCCCTGCATCAGGAAGGAACAACACAGGGGCACCATTTTGTAAGTGTGGAGAAGGCATCCCTGCCACTCAGTGAACGTGGGAAGGAGAGCAGAGGCGTGGGCCTGGCCTTCTGTCTCACCCCAGCTTCTACCCTCAGCCCCACCCCTCATCCAGGCACAAAAGGCACTGACCCCTCATATGCTCTCTCCAGACCCAAGCTGAGCAGACACCCATCTTTGTTGTGAGTCGGTGCAGGATCTAGTGCTTTCTTCGTCAAACAGTCCTGACAGTGGGGTACAGCCCCAACCCAGCCTTCTGGTCCTTCCTCCTGCCTGTCAGCTCTCTTGGGAAATTCTGACTTCACCGATTTGTCACCCAGTCCAGGGGCAGCCTCGTAAAACAACAACTGCATCTGACTATGTGACGTGGGCCAGGCTCCATGTTAAAAGCTTCTTCATGTAACCTCATGATGTCATGACAAAGTGCCTACTGTGGAAGCTCCCGTTTCGTCAGAGTTAGCTCCAGCTGTCGATTTAATGCAACACAGTTTCCTGGAAAGAGGAGACCTCAACTGAGAAAATGTCTCCATCAGATTGGCCTG
The DNA here is from genome assembly GCA_964023405.1 of Apodemus agrarius. Lineage (NCBI taxonomy): Eukaryota > Metazoa > Chordata > Mammalia > Rodentia > Muridae > Apodemus > Apodemus agrarius. Next base: position 3,906,876 of record OZ030006.1, on the reverse strand, counting down.
TGAGCACATGTATGGGGCACTTTATTACTTAATGATTGGTGTGAGAACATCTGCTCCACCATGGGCTAGTGGACCTGGATTCTATAAGAAAGCAGGCTGAGCAAGCCATGGGGAGCAGGCTGGTAAACAGCGCCCCTCTGTGAACTCTGCATCAGCTCCTGCCCCCAGGTTCCTGCCTCCAGGTTCCTGCCATGACTTCCCTAGACAGTGAACTATAACTTGTAAGTGAAATGAACCCCTTTCTCCCCACATTGCTATTGGTCATTATTTATCACAGCTACAGAGAACAAACTCAGAGATCGTGCATCCCAGTTTTACAGATAAGCAACTGTGGACTCAGAAAATTCAGTAAAACATCCAGGTCGCTGAGCTGGTAACTCAGGAAGCTGGATTGGAAGCGTCTGTGTGTCTGTTTCCAAAGCTTGTTTGCTTGTCTTTCTACCACACTGATAGAATGTTTGGTCTGTTCTTTGTTATTTAATCATGAACTATTTCCCGTGTCTATGAAAGAACACAGAGGGACTTTTGTTTGTTGCTTTTTTAGCCCCAGCTGAAACTCACCATGTGGCCCAGGAACACAGGCTCCTCCTGCCTCAGGCATCCACGTGCTGGGTCTATGGACATGAGACTGCGTGTTGGCGAGGTGGTGTTATTTACAGACACCTGTGTGTAGACCCCTCAGACTGAGCATGGGTAAGGATAACGGAGGGCATGGAGGCGCTTCAGAGGAGCCGTCAGAGGTCTTCTCATCAGCTTTCTCGGGTCCTGTTTCCTACTATTGAATGGTGTATCCAGTCTACTTTTTCATCTGTTGTGAAGGATTATGAGCTCTCTCTATTTAGAGATTCTAGTTTTCTACCCTAGTCTGCGCAACTTTGCTTAGTGACGGCTGGCGCTGTGCTGTCCCTGCTATCTAAGGCTATCACGCCTCCCTGGTGGACTGGCCCTGGCCTCATTCTGCACGGCTGCGCACCTCTCTGTCGATACCCCTTGTCTTGCTGTGGCCCTTGTCCACTAATCCAGCCAGTGCAGCTTCCTCTAGTAGAGTTTCTAAAACATAACTTTTCCCATCTTTTTATCCTCGCCACATAACTCGTATTTAAAGTATGCTTTTTCTCAATAGCACATTGTTAGATCTTGCTTTTTTCCTTTTAATTTGGCAACCTCTGCCTTTTAAACAGCTTGTTTAGATAAAGGATCTGCAAACTATGGCCCCAGAGCCAAATTCAGCTCACTGCCCAGTTCAGTAAATAAAATTTTATTGGAAAACATTGTGAGCATTTGTTATGTGTTGTCTAAGGCTGGCTTTGCAGAGCCCAAGTGGTTATTGCAGACTATAACCTGCAAAGCCTGAAGCGTTTGCTGCCTGCCTCTTCCCAGGGAGTCCTTGCTGACCGCCGGTGCAGGTCCCCTTGGTGTCCGCCCGGGATCGAACATCGGCTCTTCCTCTCCTGCTGCCCCTCGCTTCAGTTTCTCCATTCTATCCGACCGCTCGGCATCATCCTGCACAGGGCTTTTAGCCGGCTTTTCTCTCGCTTGGCCGTAGTCCCTCTATTTTCAGTGAGCATTTTTAATTTGTCACTTGTGAGTGAAACAGCGCCTTACGTGAAGCGTGAAACCCTCTTAGAGTGTGTGCCCCTGGCTCTCGCTTGTGCACGCGCGCTCTGTCCTGCACCTCCACCAGTGTGTGCTCGCGGCCCATGACATCTTTGCCACTGTTTTCAGAGGAGAAAAACCAACTGTCTTTAGAGGAAGTGTAAAGCTGTGTGCTCTTATTTCTCAGTTCGTTTCGTTGGAGTGTGTGTGTGTGCCCATGTTCATACATGTGTGTGAACAAGTGTGGGTGGGTGTACATGTGTATACATAAATATTATGTGTGGGGTGTGTGTGAGAGAGAGAGAGAAAGAGAGACAGAGACAGAGAGACTGCATGTGCATGTGGAGCTCAGAGAGTGACGTCAGATGTCTTTGATCACACTCCATTTTGTTTTTTTAAGGCAGGGTTTCTCATTGAACTTGGAGCTCACTGATTTAGCTAGGCTGCCTGGCCAGCAATCCCAGGATCTCGTGTCTCTGCCTCCCTAGAGCTAAGATACCTGGCTTTTTTTTTTTTTTTAAGCACCTGGCTTTCTACACTGGTGCTGAGAATTTGAACTCAGGTCCTCATGTTTGTCCAACCCCATCTCTTAATTCCTGATCTTCACTGGAAAGAAATTTTCTGTTACATTTTTGAGCATCTCTTTTTAATTTATTTATGTATTTATTTAGTCATCCATTCATCACTTATCTATTTAAAGATGACGTCTTAGTGTATTTCCCAGGTTGGTCTCAAGCTCACAGGCTCAGTGACGCTGCCTCAGCTTCTCAAGGCTACAACATGTGCCCGTAGGGCAGGGCAGGGAACTGCCCCGCCCACAGCAAGGCCGAGCTGCTTTCCTAGGAGTCAAAGCACAGCTCTCCAGTTCATCCACTACCTGTTGGTGTTCTTATCTAAATTCTGTTGAACAGAGAAATCACATCTATTCAGGCAAAAGACACAGCTCTCGCCTTAAAGGGAATAATGGAGTTTATATTAGAGCCATTTTGAGTGACCATGGCCTGAAATTACAGATCTAGACACCATGACCAAGGCGGGTTTTATAAACGAAAGCATTTAATTGTAGGCTGGTTTACATTTTCAGAGGTAAGTCCATTGTCATCATGGTGGAGAGCGTGGTGACATGGGGGCCAACGCAGTGCTAGAGAAGGAGCTGTGCGATCTACATCCTGATCCGAAGGCAGAGAGAGCCGGGCTTCCATAAACTTGAATTCCCATCTCTTCACAGAGCACCCCTGCCTGGTAACTAAACACTCCACCATAGGCACCTGTGGGAGCCATTCTTATTCAAACCACCACAACCCCCAAACATCTCTATCTTAGCTTTTATTTCTGCCCTTTAAATCATAAATGTGTGTTGTATCTTCCGGTAGGGATTTACTTAAATAAAATGCCCAGTGTTGCCTTCCTGTAATATACTGTAATGGAATATGACATGTTTTTAAAAATCACTTTGCTGAGTGAGTTTGAAGGTCTTTGTCTTTTTTTTTTTTTTTTTTTCTAGTTCAGAAGCAAGGGAGTATCTGTGGGCCAGTCATCAGTTTCCTTTAAATCCTACTTCAGGCCCTCAGTGGCTATGGTTCCACTTTGGGCATAGTCTTCCTAGGCCAACACTAGTATGTGCTTGGAAAGTCATCAATTATATTTATGTTTTCATTGTAATGGATTTTCACATCTTCTCATATATAATACTTTAATTTATCGGAGTGACACTTTATGTTTTGTTACTAAATACTGTTTATTACTGTTCTGGTTTTATCCCTACAAATTTTACATAAATTTGCATGCATATTGTTCTCAAATACCCTGACACTTTAGTTTCTTTTATCTTTGTGTTTTTCTCTCCCTCTTATCTCTCTGTCTCCCTCTCCCTCTCATCTTTCTCTGTCTCTGTCTCCCTCCCCCTCTCTCATCTCTCTCTGTCTCCCTCTCTCATCTCTCTCTGTCTCCCTCTCCCTCTCATCTTTCTCTGTCTCTTTCTCCCTCTCATCTCTCTCATTTGTTTCTACTCTCCTTGCATTTTTTGCCATCTTTTAGAAAACATTGTGATGATTAAATTTGTTTTCCATTGTTTAAGCTCATCCCTGCCTCTCTTATGTCTCCTCCCACCCCTGCCACACATACTTTCCTTCCTCAAGTTTCCTTTCCCACACTCACGTCTTCTTGTGTTATGAGAACTTTGATTTAAGCAGGACGGCCTCTTGGCCATGGACTGGGAGCTATCCATCAACTAAAGGTGCTGACGTTGCCGAACCCAAATGTACCAGTTACCAGTGATGCAGTGAGAGGGGAGGGCGTGAGCCTCTTCCTCTGTCCACGATTAGCACTGGGCAGACCCAGTGTAGGTGACCATAGCTGCCCTGAGATCGTGTTTGCAATGGCTGTCGTGATCTGCAGTCAGCGTTTCCTGTCTCCTCCCCTGTCTTCTGACTCCTACGTTCTGCCCCCACCTCCTGTCTTCAGTGTCCCTGAGTCTTCCAGAAGCTTCTAGAAGGCTATATCATCTCTACATTCAGTTTCTTTTCTAACTTTTGTCATGAAGTAGCAATGCCTGAACTTTAATCTTCTCTCATGGCTACAACCACAGCTATCCCTGTCCCTCTGTTGTTTTAACTGCATCTAATCTGGTTATGGAGTGTCTTCTTACAGTGAGTGCTTAAGATTTTACTTTTACATTATGATGATTACTAACACCTTATTTTCAATATGTATGTGTATCCTTTGGGGACCCTTTATCAAAAAGATACATTGACTTTTTTAACAATTTAATTTGTAAGTTAAAATTACTTATAATAAATTAATAACATACTAATTTATAAATTAATTATAAGTTATAAATTTATCGTAGCCATATCCTAGCAGTCAAAGTACATGCTGAAGTAGACTTTAGCTACATATTTGAGACTTTCCGACATAGAGATGAATTCAGAATTACTGAGTGGTAATCTAAAATTGTGCCCTAGATTTTAGCTGTAGTATTGAAATACAAGTTACAAAATGTTTATTACTTTATTTATTTACTTACCTACTTACTGAGGGGTGGCATTTGCATGCCATGGTGCACCTGTGAAGGTCAAAGCACAACTTGCATGGCGTGGCCCTCCCCTCCTGATATGTGGGTGCCATAGATTGAATGTGGGTCCTCAGTCTTGGCAGTGGGCACCGCTGAGCCATCGCATGTGGGTGCCATAGATTGAATGTGGGTCCTCAGTCTTGGCAGTGGGTACCACTGAGCCATCGCACTGGCCCTGTTTTAGTGTGGTTGTCCCATCCGCTTTTGAGAACAGCATTTTACAAGTCTTGTGATTCTGCGAGCTTTTGCTTTATGCATTGCTGCTGGCTGCCTTGTTAGGTGTCTATAGTTCAGGGAGGCCATTGTTTTCTGATAATTGCTTCATCATTCATGAAGTATCTTCTTACACCCAGGATAGTGTTACCTTTTTTCTCTCTTGGTCCTAGTTATATATTCCTCTAAAGTTTATTCGGTCATTGTACAGAACAACCTTAACCATTACCTCACTCCTTTCTTAGCTGTTGCAGTTTAACTGTACTTTCCTACATTACATATGTTGTAAGCATTCAGCTGACTCTGACAGTTACTGATAAACTGTGACGAAGCTCCCTTGTGCCTTCACTGGGGGTTTTGGGATTTCCAGAATGCTCTTCGGCTCTGTCTCCCTCTCCAGTTCCTCTGCACGTGCATCACGTGCATCTTAGTCCATCCTGGACTCCTCCCTGTGGTCAGAGCCGCCTTTGGTTTCCAGACCATTTTTGTTTGGCCTACACATCCATTCTTTTCTTGGCCAATGACTGAGAGCTACGTCCCCGCTTTCCTGTCCTCTTAACAGCCGGTGCGTGGATGTCTGTGGCTGAGGAAGAGTTTCAGCTCTTTCATCCTCATACACATGAAAGTTTGAGCAAATTTTTAGATTGACATTTTTTTCTGAAGGTATAAACCATTCTGAAGCAGATAAACCATTTTCTCCTCTCCTGTTGCTGCAGGCTACAACTTGTTCTTCAGCAGAAAACCTTTCTTCTGATTGCTTTTGGCATTTTAGTATTTTCCCCATGATTTGTGAACACCAACAGTCATCTAATTTTGTATGAATGTTGTTCTGTAATCTAAACAAATTCTGATTCCTATTCTCACTATTCAAAGAAAACACCTTCATTAGGAGGCTTATGGTTTCAGTCCCTAGTGCCATGAAGAGTTGGGTACCTATATTGTTCTTATGATGTCACTGAACAAAGTCGCATAGTCAGGCCTGATGCTCTATTAGACAGCCATAGGTGACACCTCAGTGCTTGGATGACACATTCTTTTAGTCTGGAATCTACAGTCTGCTTCATGTTAGACTTCTTGGGCTTTGAGGCTAGCTTTGCTGTATGTATTTATTCAGTAGGCATGTCCTCAGTGAAGTCTGTGCCCACACATGAACTAATTGTCCTTGACATACAACTGTAGGACCTCAGAAGGCTGTTGCTACTGTTAGTGGATACATCCTGCATTATTGATCCCATATGTATGCATTTTGAAAATACAACTGTGTTGTCAGCTTTGTAGAAAAGCATCCTGGTTTACCATATTGCAGAAATTAATAGCCATATATGTCCAGAAACATTTGATGTAATTTTTTATCATTTGTACAAGGTTAACACGCTGTATTAAATATGTAGGGTTTTAATCCCTGTGGTTTAACTGGAGAAAGTAACAAATTGCTTTCTAAAAACAACAACAACAAAGGAATGGTTCTAGAAGATTCTGTGTGCCTGTTGCTTCTTGGAAAGACCAATAATGCTTTTGTTAGGTAAGGATTCTAGGTGGGAATATCAAGGTGACATGAATGTCCCCTGGTCCAGAAAAGCTGTGGCCCCATGGCATAGCAGAGTCAGAAGCAATTCCCTTCATTGGGCCACCCAAACAGGAAATCTCACAGAAAGCCACTCTCAGAGAAAAGCTTACAAAAACCAAGATTATAAAAATGCAAACCCCATGCTCAGTCCAATGGTTGGCTGTGAGCATCTACCTCTATTTGTCAGGCTCTGGCAGAGCCTCTCAGGAGACAGCCATAGCAGGCTCCTGTCAGCAAGCACTTCCTGGTATCCACAATAGTGTCTGGGTTTGGTGACTGTATATGGGATGGATCCCCAGTTGGAGCAGTCTCTGGATGGCCTTTCCTAAAGCCTCTAGTCCACATTTTGTCTCCATATCTCCTCTCATGAGTAATTTGTTCCCCCTTCTAAGAAGGACCAAAGCAACCACACTTTGGTCTTCCTTCTTCTTGAGCTTCACATGGTCTATGAATTGTATTTTGGGTATTCAGAGCTTTGGGGCTAATATCTACTAATCAGTGAGTGTATACCATGTGTGTTCTTTTGTGACTGGGTTAACTCACTCAAGATAATATTTTCAAGTTCCATCCATTTGCCTAAGAATTTCATGAAGCCATTGTTTTTAATAGCTGAATAATACTCCGTTGTATAAATGTAGCACATTTTCAGTATCCATTCCTCCATTGAGGAACATCTGGGTTGTTTCCAGCTTCTAGCTATTATAAATAAGGCAGCTATGAACATAGTGGAGCATGTGTCCTTATTGCATGCCAGGGAATATATATACCCAGGAGTGTCCTTGTTATATGTTGGAGCTTCTTTTTGATCCTCAGGTAATACTATGTCCAATTTTCTGAGGAACCATGAGACGGATTTCCAGAGTGGTTGTACCAGCTTGCAATCCCACCATCAATGGAGGAGAGTTCCTCTTTGTCCACATCCTCACCAGCACCTGCTGTCATCTGAGTTTTTGATCTTAGCCATTCTTACTGGTGTGAGGTGAAATCTCAGGGTTGTTTTGATTTGCATTTCCCTGATGACTAAGGATGTTGAACATTTTTAGGTGCTTCTCAGCCATTTGATATTCCTCAATTGAGAATTCTTTGTTTAGCTCTGTACCCCTTTTTTTTTTTTTTTTTTGGTTTTTCGAGACAGGGTTTCTCTGTATAGCCCTGGCTGTACTGGAACTCACTCTGTAAACCAGGCTGGCCTCGAACTCAGCAATCTGCCTGCCTCTGCTTCCCAAGTGCTGGGATTACAGGCATGCGCCACCACACCCCGCTTTCTGTACCCCATTTTTAATAGGGTTATTTGGTTCTCTAGAGTCTAAGTTCTTAAGTTCTTTGAATATACTGGATATTAGCCCTCTGTCCGATGTAGGGTTGGTAAGGATATTTTCCAAATCTGTTGGTTGCCATTTTATCCTATTGACTGTGCCCTTGGCTTTGCAATTTTATGAGGTCCCATTTGTCTATTTTTTATCTTAGAGCATAAGCTATTGGTGTTCTGTTCAGGAAGTTTCCCCTGTGCCCATGTGTTTGAGGCTCTTCCTCACTTTCTTTTCTCTTAGTTTCAGTGTGTCTGGTTTTCTGTGGAAGTCCTTGATCCACTTGGACTTGAGCTTTGAGATAAGAATGGATTGATTTTCAAATTCATTTGGAATAACAAAAAACCCAGGATAGCAGAAACTATTCTCAACAATAAAAGAACTTCTGGGGGAATCACCATCCCTGACCTCATGCTGTATTACAGAGCAATAGTGTTAAAAACTGCATGGTATTTGTACAGAGACAGACAGACATTCCAATCCTTTGGAATAGAATTAAAGACCCAGAAATGAACCCATACATCTATGGTCACTTGATCTTTGACAAAGGAGCTAAAACCATCCAGTGAAAAAGAGATGGCATTTTTAACAAATGGTGCTGGTTCAGCTGGTGGTCAGCATGCAGAAGAATGCACATCTATCCAGATGTGACTTCTTAAACTGAGAGTCTCTTCTTGGCTTCAGGCATCATTTGACCTTTGCTTTTGAGAGCTTATGTTATTGATGCTGCAAATGTTGTGTTGAAATGAAAATAAAAGTAATTCCAATTGTTTTTTACAGTGTGTGTGTGCATGTGCATGTGTGTGCGTATGTGTGTGCATGTGTGTGTGCGTGTGTGTGTGCATGTGTGTGCATGTGCATGTACATGTGTGTGTGTGTGTGTGTGTGTGTGTGTGTGTGTGTTGCATGCCCACCTTTTCCTCTAATGAAAATTTCTTTTATGGCCTTTTTCTCTTGCTGCTGTGTGCTCACTGATCTTCAGTCCATCTCTCTGACACAGACTTTCTTCACTTGAACATCAGCAGCTTATCTGCCAGGCCTCTTCCAGCTTGCATCCTCTCACCTTTGTGACAATAAACTATCTTTCCTTTGGGTCTCTTTATCTCCATGCTATTTAAAATCCAAGGGCACACATGCTAAGTTCATCCCCTGTGCCACAGTGGCTCTGGTCACCCTCTGGAGATGGAATTGCATCCTTCTTTGTGCTCCAGAGGGCTCACACAGTTAACTATGCCCAGGACTAATGGACACTTGGAGGTCAAAGCCTTTGTTATCCCCCGGTTCTGACTCGCAGGGTTTATAAGTGTGTGATAGTGAGTCATGCTGCCCTCCACGTTGGCTAGGTTGGTGAGATCTTTTTGCTAGAAGACAATTCAGGTAAATGACGGATGTTATGATGTACTCACATGGGTCACTGTCCCTCAATAGCTTAGGAGCTAGAAAGAGTGAAACCCATCTCTTTATATCTGATATGAAGAAGAACCTTGCACACACCAGAGACTGCAGATGTTAATAAGATGAAAAAGGGGTGAGGAGGCAGGAAGGGACAGAGAAGAAATGCACCTTTAAGCTCTGCGTATTACCCAGAGAACTACTCTATGCCATGTTTCTAGAACTTTCCTTTTACTTCCTGGTCTCATAGACTTTCCTGAGAAGTGCTGCTATGCCACCCCTCAAGCAGCCAGCCATGGCAGCAGCTGCCCTGTCACTGCCTGTGACGCTTGGTCTGGCAGCATCTACACATCGTCATGTGCACATTACTTACCAAACATTAAGACTTGTATTTTGAGATGACTGGAAAGTCACTCTACCTTCTTCCATGAGAGAATGCAAAAGACCTTCAGTGGATTCTGAACTGTGACCCAATGCATTTCTGACCATTACAAGTTACCCCTGTGTGGAATTCTGTTACAACAGAGCTAAACAGACTAAGACAAAGGCATCCCTACAACCAAGACAGAGTGGGGAACAGGGCAGTCATGGAGCTGGTCATGAGTATCGTTTAATCATTTCAGAATGTTGTAGGCAGCATCACAGAGAAGACTGGCTTTTCCACTTACAGAATTCCCTCCATTTCCGCCCTGGTCATCGCATGTCCCATTGACAGCTTACATCACTCGGTGGCATCCCATGGCCTCTGGGAGGCAGCTGAACCGCATGTGTAGACAGGTGTCGGGCAGTTTCAACTGAGCTGTTATAAGTGATGCTTCTGCAGTCATTCAGGAAGAGCTGTGTATGTGTACAAAGGTATACATTTATATAAATTTATATAAAATATTTATATAAGTATATATTCATATATAATGTATTTAATTTTATTTTTATGTGCACTGGTATAAGAGTGTCAGATCCCCTGGAACTGGAGTTACAGACACTTTTGAACTGGCATGTGGGTACTGGAATTGAACTCAGGTCTTCTGAAAGAGCAGTCAGTGTTCTTAACTGCCAAGCCATCTATCCAGCCCTCATGAAGAACTTTTATGTGCTTCTTAGTTTCACTTCTATGTGATGCATCTAAGAATTCAGTTTCTGCAGTATCTTCTGGACATGACAGGACCACTGAGCTCATGGACTCCACAGCAGCCATGGTTGTCTATACAAGACCTGCCCCCGATCGAGTCAGTTCGCATTCAATATGGGGACATGGGCTCATGAGCTAAGGAGCTGCTGACTAAGGAGCTGATGGCTTCTTGGGCAGAGAGAATCAGTTTTCTTTACGAGTGCAGCCTTTGTCTGTCAACCATGTTCCAGTAGATGGAGCCACACCCATGAATATTCAGGCAGTACATATGTTGATAGATACAGATGATACAGATACAGGTACAAGATGATACAGATATGGATACGGATACGGATACAGATACGGATACGGATACAGAACCAGTGGGCAACAAGAGATAGAAGGAGGGCACAGAGTTGAGAGGAGTGGCAACAAGTCAAGGCATCTGAGATAAGGGAGGGGTGTGGGTGTGTCAGATACATTATAGGGACATATGACATTCTCATTATAGTCACGTATGTTTTACAAAATCATGTGAAGGATAATAACAAAAAAAGAAATTATACTACCGACTATGAAAAAAAGAACACAGTTTCTGAGTCATGTGGTGAACAGACATTTAGCTTCTACAGGAATGGCCAGCTCCCACTGCCCCTCCACCTGTGTGTGGCTGCAGGCATTTACCTCCCTTTCAGGTACTGTGGGGTATTTCAGCCATTCTGATGGGAGCTGCATTAGTCATATGAGGTATTACAACAAGTTGCCAAAGGCTGGGTGGCTTACAGCCAGCAGAAGTCTACTAATCAGAAGTCTGGAGGCGAGGCTGCAGGCATCTCACTCAGCAGAACAGAACAAAGGCACAAGCTGTCTCACAATGCTGGGGTGCTGTCTGTCTCCTGATGCTGGGGTGCTGTCTCCTGATACTAGGGCACTGACCTCGTTGGTGATGGCTGTCTGCCCTTCTGATCTCATACAATCCTGGCTACCCACCATTGGTGCCATCTCCTGAGGCCATCCTGTCATAGAGGCGGATCACAGAACAGTGCTTCAACATCGGGATGTGGGGGAGACGCTCAGCCCATGCAGATGCTGTTTCTTCTCATCTCTATCTAGGAGTCTCTGCACTTTATTCTGACCATCAACCAGGGGTGATGGAGTCTAGCTGCATCCATCTTTCCCCGTAGCTGCTGTGCATCACAGGAAGGAGGGCTTCCTCTACCTCCCCCGCTAGCCAGGGCCTCCCTCTGTCTAGAACTCCGCATGCCTGGCCCTGGGCTTGCTAATCTCTTGATTGACCCAAGCGTCTGACCAAATCCATTCCCATCTCCCGCGAAGCCTTTAATTTTAGTACATCAGACAGGAACCAAGCCTAGCACTGAGCCTTCCACGGTACATGTGGGGAGGACATCATGGAGGGCTGGGGAGAGCCGACACTGCTCTTCCCTGGGCTTTCTCTGTCGGCAGAGCGTCCATGGCCACAGTAGCCAGGCTCACCCTCCCACACCTTCCTCGCAAGGCTCTCTCCTCCCTTCTCCCTGCCAACCTCTCCCTTCCTCTCCCCTAACAGGCCTCCTCGTTTAGTGTTCCCCCTTCCTGCCACACCCCCTCAGTCACGCCAAGTTCCTCAACTGTTCCTCTCCACTCCTTTGCAATAATCAGGCCTCAGAGCAAGCTGCTCTTTGTTGGTTGGTCCATTTGCTTTGTAGCTCCCTGTTTGTGGGTGGGATCAGGCACAGAATAGCAATCTGCTTTCATGGGACACTAGCAGGATCCGATGAAATGGCAGAAGGGCAGAGAGAGGGCCTTCCACCCCGTGGACGCGTTCTCTGAAACCCTGCCCTTTGGCCAGGTGGAACTCTGCTGCCAGAGAAATGGTGGTTTGGTTTGGTTTTGATTTGTTTTGTTTTGTTTAACCCATGCCCAAGTTTTGTTATCCTGAAAAGCCAGTACTGACTTTTTTAATGAATCGTTTTTTTCATTTACATTTCAAATTATATCCTTCTTCCTGGTTACCCCTCCACAACCCCCTCATCTCATCCCCTTCCCCCCCGCCCCCCGCCTCTATGAAGGTGCTCCTCCACCCACTCACATACTCCCGCCTCCAGCATCCCCCTACAATGGGGCTTCTAGCCTTCACAGGACCAAGGGCCCCACTCCCAATGATGTCAGATAAGGCCATTCTCTGCTACATATGCAGCTGGAGCCATGGGTCCCTCCATGTGTACTCTTTGGTTGGTGGTTTAGTCCCTGGGAGCTCTGGGGAGTCTGGTTAGTTGATGTTGTTCTCCCTATGAGGTTGATGCTGATTTTTTTCTCTGTCATCATTGTCCAGCCTTCACTTAGAAACTTTACTTGGAATGACATGGGGTCCTTTATTGGCTGTGCAGAAATGAATGCCAACAGATGAGCAATCTCTAGATGCTGCAAACTTAAGTTTCCTGGGAGTGGGGGTAAATGGTTAATGTTGGATTCAACTGGAATAGCCTTGGATATTAACAAGAAGCATGCAGAGTGGCAGGTGGTAGAAGACTGGAAAGGCCTGGTGCCGCCGGCATTCCTACGAGAAACTGCCTGGAGACAGCACTGAGAAGAGGCAAGGCCTGGCCACCATGGCCGCCTTCCAAAGGCCACTCAGTGTGTAACCATTTTCTCCCCTACACCAGGGCTTGCTATGAGGCTGAGCTTGACAGAGACGTGCAGAACCTTCTAGGTGGGTTTCATAAAGCAGGACAGGCCTTGGGTGCCAAGGTCACCTGAGTGCCCCATTAGCAAGGGAGGGTCATAAATTAAAGATACATTTCCCAGGGCCTTTCAGGGTTTCTCTTGGGAGAAATTTGGGCTTAGAAATATCTAGCCAGGTCTCAGGAGGCTTAGCTTTCTGTTCATCTCTGCCACTAGCAGAGTTCTGAGGCTAAACGCTCCCTTTGCCTATTAAATAATAAAAGAAAAAGTATAGTTAATCTATAGGGAGCATCTTGGTGGGTGGTTCTCACTGTTATACCTACCTGTTCTGTGAATGGCTAATGATATATGATTGTCAATAGTAGTGGAGCACCCAAAGTCATGGTGATCTATGACTTCTATACTTGGTAAAGCCTTGATTTTGTTATATTGTGGAGACATCTAAATCTTTCCTAAATGAGCATTAATTTTGTATCAAATTTTAAAGTAAATTATAAATCCATTCTCCCTCCTCTGCATTTTGTGGTGACTATACATTCATGTTGGGTGTCCTTGTTAACTTTCACTGTCAACTTCCCGTAGCTTAGAGTCACCTGAGAAAGAGGTCTCTATTGAAGGACCACAAGATCAGACTGGTGAGTGGGCATGTCTCTAGGGATTGTCTTGATTGTTAATTAACGTAGGTGAGACCAGCTGTGGCAGCACCATTTCCAACAGATGGTTCTGGGCTGTGTACAAAGGCTACGTAAGCATGAGGCTGTGAGCAAGCCAGAGAGTAAGCCAACAAGCAGCATTCCTTCATGGTTTCTGCTTCAAATTCCTACCTGAGTTCCTGCCCCAATTTCCATCAGTAATGGACTATGGCCTAGAAGTATAAGACAGATAAACCGTTTGTTTCTCAAGTTACTTTTGGTCATGGTGTTCACCATGGCAACAGAATGAAGCTAGAATAAAGTGTACCATTTTAGCATCTATGTGTTTCATCTGTGTTTTTCACAGTGCTATGTGACATCATCCTCTCTATGCTGTGACATCATCACCATCTATGCTATGTGACATCACCATCATATATGATGCATGACATCACCATTGTCTATAAATAGAATGTTTTCACCGTCTCCAATGAGAACTTTATAGGCATTGTACAGTAGCTCTCTGGGCCCTTGCCTCCAGCCCTGGATACTAATGCAAATACTGTTTTGTTTTGTTTTTTATTTCTATATATTTATTATTGAGAGGGTGCACATGCCTTTGTGCCTGCTTGCGGAGGCTGGAGGAGGGTATCTGAGATTCTCCTCTCTTACTCTGTCTTTGAGACAGATCTTCCTTTACTTGGGGGTCCTTGTTTTATCAGCCAGGCTGGAAACCAGCAAGTTCTGAAAAAATCATCCTACCTCTGCATCCTTTGGAGCTGGGTAGAGTTACAGGCATGTATGAGATAGCCTGCTTGCTATGCAGATAGTAGGATTGAGCTCTGCCCCTAATGAGCACTCTGCTCCTAACCACTGAGCCATCATCTCTCCATCCCTTAGACTGTGGGTTTTCCCATAAATATGTTCACTCCATTGGTCTCGTGCAGTGATTACCTTTCTGTGACTCACTGCTCTTAGCATGGCATACCCTTTGGGTTTTCACTGCCGTCCATCCCTTCCTCCTCCCTCCCTTTTCCCCTTCCTTTCTCCCTTTCTTACTTCCTTTTTCTTTCTCTCTTTTTCTTTTGTGGTCCAAGAGATTGAACCAGGCTTTACATATGCTATATGAGTTATCTCTCATTAAGCTATATATCCCAATTCCCCATTCTGGAATTTTTAATTCAGTTTTTTATTAAGATTATATTAACATTTATTTTTATGTGTATGAGTGTGCACCTGAATGTATGTCTGTGCACCATATATATGTAGCGCCTGTGTAGAACAGAAGAGAAGAATATGATAACCTCTATGACTCGAGTTTCAGATAGTCGTGAGCCACCATGTGGGTACTGAGAATTGAGGCAGGGTCCTCTGGAAGAATAGCCAGTTCTCTCAACCTCTGGGCCATCTCCCCAGCGCTTCCCACCCCCTGATTTAAAGTCAGCATCTCCCCCTGAGACTTTTGAAAAGAAGTAGGCTGACTGCCAGCTTCTCAAGACAAAGCCCAGAAAATCTAGACTTGATCTTAGCAGAGTCAGAGACGTGAAAGAGCCAGTACCTCTGGGTTTTGGAACACCATGCTTTTTGTAAGGCAGGGACTGTTCTAAGACTGCTGCCTGTCCATCTGGAGGCTACTGGCCGAGAGCAAGTTCTCTATGAACCCTCCAGATTGTCAACACAATTTCCCAAACATGCTTGTCTCTGGATGCTGATGAACCTATAGCAGCTCAGAGCAGATGTTGAATGAGTTCTTTTTAGCTTGTTCTCTGAGAGACCTTAATTTGAGCCTCAGGAAAGGTTCAGGCATCTCCATCTTTCTAAACTGATTTCTTTGCTCCCAGTATCTTTTCAAATTGAATTTGGTCATGCCTAGTTGCGCACAGGGAATTGGTTCAGGGTTATCAGGATACCAAATTCTCACAGGTCAATGTCAATGTACAAAGGTGTGGGAGGATTTTTAAATGACCTAGGCAAGAACTGCTCAGATTCTTTAGAACATTGCAAAGGTTAATTTTGATTTTCAACTCGACAGAACCTAGAATCTCCTGGGAAGGGAATCTCAATAGGGGATTGTGAAGTTCAGGTTGTCCTGTGAGCATGTCTGGGGGATTGTCTTATTATCTTGAATGTTCCTTAATAAATGAAGATTGGCTAAAAGTTGGTGGCACCATTCTCTGGTTGGGGTCATGGCCTGAGCAAGTGTATGTTCATGCTAATTCTGCTCTTGAATTGTAGGGACTAGCTGCTCAAGTTCCTGCCCTAATTTCACCACAAGGATTGACAGCACCATGGAACTGTCAGATGAATAAACCTAACCTTCCTTAATGTTAGAACAGCCATCCATCCCCAAATGACCTACATTGTCTATTGTAATGGTGAATGAACTGGTGTTTTATTACATTGTTTGGGGCAATGACATGAGAAGCACCACCTGTACATGTTCTGTACATGCACAAATTATCAAATGTTTTCTGACTGTGTTTGGTTGAATCTACGGAAGTGGTTGAGTACACTGTGTGCTGTAAACAACACTCAAGTGTCTACAGAACAAATTTCAAGTTCTAAAAGTCCATTTGTTCTTAGTTTGTAAGGTCAGATTCAGAAGAAGAACTCAAAGGAATGTAAAGCACAAACCCACAGGGTTATAGGGTTGGAAGAAGGAAGTGGGCTTGGGCACCAGCAGATGCCCCTGACTATCAGAAGGTCACTGCCTCCTTCCTAAAGTGGCAAATGTGATCGTGTTCTTGTAAGTAGAGCTGGATTTTCATAACTAAGCGATGGTGCCTGTGGACTCCAGGCTTGACTGGCTACTTACACATTCCCAGATACAGGTAAAAGCGAATAGTTACCCATGACAAAGAGCAAGCTGAGGAGGATGACCTCACTTTTCCCTAGTGACATAAGGGTCTGCTGCGGTTTGTGGTGGGTGGGGACATACCACTGTGAGCCTTGTAGGGGACAACCTTTTTAGGTATCTTCCAGCTGCTAGCAGTTGGTGATGCCTGGTAGTTCTTGGCATTCCATTGTATATACACCATTGAACCCTCCCTTCCCACCAGATACTTTCTGTAACTCTCCATATCACCTTTCTCTCTCTCTCTCTCTCTCTCTCTCTCTCTCTCTCTCTCTCTCTCTCTCTCTCTCTCTGTGTGTGTGTGTGTGTGTGTGTGTGTGTGTGTGTGTGTGAGAGAGAGAGAGAGAGAGAGAGAGAGAGAGAGAATGAAAATAGCACAACCTGGCACACCAGTTTCTGCCTTCTTGTTTGACCCATGATCTCTCTTTATTTTCACTGCTCATGAGCAAGGACAGCTCATCTGCAATCTTCTGGGAATTCTCCTCCCTTGCCTCTTACCTCATCACAGGAGTGCAGGAATTACAGATATAATCAGCTTGGCAAAGCTTCTGAGATTCAAACCCAGGTCCTCATGCGTGTGTGGCAAGTAGTTTACTCACTGTGCCAGCACTGCACCTCCCTTTGTCACTGTTAGAAGTGCCCCATTCATATGGATGTGCGCCCTCCCTGACAACCTTATTTACCACCTTGGCACTTGGTTTGTGACTCTGAAACACCATTTCTTCATTTGAAAAAACCAAGAAAGGCTGCTCTTACTGTTGGACGGTGAAAGGCAGTCTATGTTCTGGTTGAGCTAGGTTTGAACCCCTGCAGCCCAATGGATTTAACCCATGAAGGACAGAAGGTGGTTTGCCCATGCTCCCAGACACTAGGCTGACACCACGAGGCCCTCAACTCCATAACTCTATGGCCATCAGTCAGGTAGGACCACGCCCCAGGCCCCTAGTGTTCTGGCTAGACTCCACCCCCACGGTCTCCTGGCTACAGCTAGGTTTGCCCTGTCCCACAGTTACCTGTCAACAGCCAGGTAGCCCAGCCCACTATAAAGGGGCATGCTTGCCCCCTCCTCCTTCTCTTGTTCTATTCTCTTTCCCTCTTCCTCTCTTACCTTTCTCTTTCCCATTCCCTTCCTCCTCTTTCCATGTGGGCATGGCCGGCTTCTACCTGCCCTCTCTACCTCCCCTCTCTCACTCTATTCTTGTACAATAAAGCTTTAAAATCATGGGCTGCCTCCTTTTATCTAAACCTGAGGTGCTAGAGCAATGGAACAGGCCTCTCAGCGATTTCAGCCATCAGACCGGACCAAGGACTCGCACCCCAGGCCAGGTCTCCTCCACATGTACCCAGCCCCACACTTATGACAAGCTGTGGTGGTTTGGATGAAAAATGGTCAGAGCTGCCCCCATAGGCTCATGTTTGAATGTTTGGTCCCAGTTGGTCGAATTATTTGGAAACTATTAGGAGGTGAGGCTGTGTAGAAGTAGGTGTGTCACTGAGTGGGCTTTGAGGTTTCAAAAGCCCTTGCCCTCCCCAGGGTGACCTCTCTGCCTCAGGCTTCTAGATCAGATCACCATGTCTGCAACCTGCTGCCACACCACCTGCCATGATGCTCAGAACTCTGAAGCTCTAGGTCCCCAATAAACTCTCCTTTATGATTTGTCTTCGTCACGGTGTTTGTCACAGCCATTGAAATGTGACTGTGACAGATGTGGTTATGAAGGTCAAGCAAAGGACTGCAGAAAGGTGTTTCTTAAGTCCTGAAGACTTATAGGATATCAGGAATCTGTGTGTGTGTGTGTGTGTGTGTGTGTGTGTGTGTGTGTGTGTGCCTTGTGTCTCTACATGGCTTTTGCTATGGGAAATGTGTGCAGGAGACAGAAAAGACAGCCGCCAACAAGAAAGACAATGTTGTCTTCTCAGGAAAAATTAGGTGTGATCAGCAGAAAGTTCTAACAGAACAGCAGCAGGAGTGAAGCAGGCAGGCAGCTGCTGGGGTGGGGACAAGCATGAGCCACCAAGGGCAGGACGAGGCCATGAGCAAGAGTAGCCCAGGGAGAAGGTAGGACACATGGATACGGAGGGCATTCTCTTAGCCACTATTCTGGGCTTTTTCCTAGTCAGAATTTGATTGACTTCACCTGTATGCAGAAGAGTTCCAGACCTCAAACACATTCACTAGAGTTGAAATGTCCCAGCAGAGCATGTGTCCTTGTAATATGTGGGAGCATCTTCTGGGTATATGCCCAGGAGTGCTACAGCTGGCTCTTCAGGTACTACTGTGTCCAATTTTCTGAAGAATCAGCAGACTGATTTCCAGAGTGGTTTTACCAGCTTGCAATCCCACCAGCAATGGAGGAGTGTTCCTCTTTCTCCACATCCTTGCCAGCATCTGCTGTCATCTGAGATGTTGATCTTAGCCATTCTGACTGGTGTGAGGTAGAATCTCTTTTGATTTGCACTTCCTTGATTACTAAGAATGTTGAACATTTCTTTAGGTGCTTTTCAGCCATTTGAGTTTCCTCACTTGAGAATTCTCTCTTTAGCTCTGTTCCCCATTTTTTTTATAGGGTTATTGGGTTCTTTGGAGTCTAACTTCTTAAGTTATTTGTTTATATTGAATATTAGCCCTCTGTCGGATGAAGGATTGGTAAAGATCTTTTTCCAATCTCTTGGTTGTCATTTTGGATTATTGACAGTGTCCTTTGCCTTACAGAAGTTTTGCAATTTTATGAGGTCCCATTTGTTAATTCTTGATCTTAGAGCATAAGTCATTAGTGTTCTATTCTGTTCAGGAACTTTTCCCCCATGCCCATGTGTTCAAGGATCTTCCCCAATTTCTCCTCTATAAGCTTCAGTGTATCTGGATTGATGTGGAGGTCCTTGATATACTTGGACTTGAGCTTTGTACAGGGAGATAAGAATTGATCAATTTGCATTCTTCTATGTATTGACCACCACTTGAACCAGCACCATTTGTTAAAAATGTTGTCTTTTTTCCACTGGATGGTTTTAGCTCCTTAGTCAAAGATCAAGTGATCATAGGTATATGGTTTCATTTCTGGTCTTCAATTCTTTTCCATTGATCTACCTGTCTGTCTCTGTACTGTTACCATTCAATTTTTTTTACCACTATTGCTCTGTAGTACAGCTTGAGGTCAAGGATGGTGATTCCACCAGATTTTTTTTATTGTTGAGAATAGTTTTTGCTATCCTGGGTTCTTTCTTTGTTATTCCAAATGAATTTGAGAATTGCTCTGTCTAACTTTATGAAGAAATGAGTTGGAATTTTGATGGGAAATGCATTGAATCTATAGATTGCTTCCAGCAAGATGGCCATTTTTGCTTTATTAATCCCACCAATCGACTGGAGTGGTGGCACACGCCTGTAATCCCAGAACTTGGGAGGCAGAGGCAGGTGGATTTCTGAGTTCAAGGCCAGCCTGGTCTACAGACTGAGTTCCAGGACAGCCAGGGCTACACAGAGAAACCCTGTCTCGAAAAACAAAAAACAAAAACAAAAACAAAAAACAAAAACAAAAATCCCGCCAATCCATGAGCTTGGGAGATCTTTCCCTCTTCTGAGGTCTTTGTCGATTTCTTCCTTCAGAGACTTGAAGAGCATACAGATCTTTCGCTTGTTTAGTTAGAGTCACACCAAGATATTTTATATTATTTGTGACTATTGTGAAAGGTATCATTTCCCTAATTTCTTTCTCAGCCTGTTTATCATTTGTATTAAGAAAAGCTACTGATATGTTTGAGTTAATTTTATTTCCAGCCACTTTGCTGAAAGTGTATATCAGCTGTAGGAGTTCTCTGGAGGAATTTTTGGGGTCACTTAAGTATTCTAATCATATCATCTATAAGTAGTGATATTTTGACTTATTCCTTTCCAATTTGTATCCCTTTGATCTCCTTGCTAATTGCTTTGGCTAGAACTTCAAGTACTATATTGAATAGGTAGGTAGAGGGAGGGCAGCCTTGTCTAGTCTCTGATTTCAGTGGGAAACTTCATTGCTCCAAGTTTCTCTCTGTTTAGTTGATGTTGGCTACTAGTTTGCTGCATATTGCTTTTACTATGTTTACATATGGGCCTTGAATTCCTGATCTTTCCAAACTTTTATCATGAAGGGATGTTGAATTTTGTCAAATGCCTTTTCAGCATCTAATGAAATGATCATGTTTTTTTTTTCTTAGAGTTTGTTTATGTAGTGGATTACATTGATGGATTTCTGTATATTGAACCATCCCTGCATCCCTGGGATGGAGCCTACTTTATCATGGTGAATGACCATTTTGATGTGTTCTTGGATTCAGTTTGTGAGAATTTTCTTGAGGATTTCTACATTGATATTCATAATGGAAATTGGTCTGAACTTCTATTTCTTTGTTAGGTTTTTGTGTGGTTTTGGTATCAGCATAGCTGTGGCTTCATAGAATGAATTGGGTAGTGTTCCTTCTGTTTTTGGTTTATGAAATAGTTTGAAGAGTATTGGTTTTAGGTCTTCTTGGAAGGTCTGATAGAATTCTGCACTAAACACATTGTGGTCCTGGGCTTTTTTGTTTTGTTTTTTTTGTTGTTGTTGTTGTTTTGTTTTTTTGTTTTTTTGTTTTTTTTTTTTTTTTGAGACAGGGTTTCTCTGTGTAGTTCTGGCTGTCCTGGGACTCACTCTGTAGACCAGGCTGGCCTCGAACTCAGAAATCCGCCTGCCTCTGCCTCCCAAGTGCTGGGATTAAAGGCGTGCACCACCACGCCCAGCTGGCTTTTTTGTTTTTAATGGGAGACTTTTAATGACTGCTTCTATTTCTTTAGGGGTTATGGGACTGTTTCTATGATTTATCTGATCCTGATTTACCTTTGGTACCTAGAATCTGTCTAAAAAAAAATTTTCCATTTCATCCAGATTTTCCAGTTTTGTCCAGTTTAGAGTTTTGTAGTAGGGGATCTGATGATTTTTTTGAATTTCCTAGGTTTCTGTTGTTATATCTCCATTTTCATTTCTGATTTTGTTAATTTGTATATTGTCTCTGTGCCCTCTGGTTAGTCTGGCTAAGGGTTTATCTGTCTTGTTGATTTTCTTGAAGAACCAGCTCCTGGTTTTATTGGTTTTTTTATATAGTTTGTTTTGTTTCTTCATGGTTGATTTCAACCCTGAGTTTGACTATTTCCTGCCATCTACTCCTCTTGGGTGTATTTGCTTCTTTTTATTCTGGAGATTACAGGTGTGCTTTTAAGCTGCCAGTGTATGCTTTCTCCAGTTTCTTTTTAGAGGCACTCAGAGCTCTGAGTTTTCCTCTTAGCATGGCTTTCATTGTATCCCATAAGTTTGGGTATATTGTGCCTTCATTTTCATTAAATTCTAAAAAGTCTTTAATTTCTTTCCTTATTTCTTCCTTGACCATGTTATCATTGAGCAGAGTTGTTCAGCTTCTATGTGTATGTGGACTTTTTGTTGTTTTTGTTATTATTGGAGACTAGCCTTAGTCTGTGGTAATCTTATAGAATGCATGGGATTATTTCAATTTCTTGTATGTGTTGAAGCCTGTTTTGTGACTGATTATATGGTCAACTTTGGAGAAGGTACCATGATATGCTGAGAAGAAAGTATATTCTTTTTTTTTTTTTTTTAGTTTGAAATGTTCTATACATATCTGTTAAATCCATTTGGTTCATAACTTCTGTTACTGTTACTGTGTCTCTGTTTAGTTTATGTTTCTATGATCTGTCCATTGATGAGAGTGGGTTGTTGAAGTCTCCCACTATGAGGTGCAATATGTGCTTTGAGCTTTAATAAAGTTTATTTTATGAATGTGGGTGCCCTTGCATTTGGAGTATAGATGTTCTCAACTAAGAGTTCATCTTGGTAGATTTTTGCTTTGATGAGTATGAAGTAACCTTCCTTATCTTTCTTGATAACTTTTGGTTGAAAGTCAATTTTATTCGATATTAGAATGGCTATGCCAGCTTGTTTCTTGGGACCATTTGCTTGGAAAATTGTTTTCCCGCTTTTACTCTGAGGTAATGTCTGTTTTGTCACTGAGGTACATTTCCTCGGTGTATGCAGCAATATGCTAGGTCCTGTTTACATATGCAGTCTGTTTATGTCTTTCTATTGGGGAACTGAGTCAATTAATGTTACAAGATATTAAGAAATAGTGATCGTTGCTTCCCGTTATTTGTGTTGTTAGAGGTTGAATTATGTTTGTGTGGCTATCTTCTTTTGGGTTTGTTAAGAAACGATTACTTCTTGCTTTTTCTAGGGTATAGTTTCTTTCCTTGTGTTGGAGTTTTCCATCTATTATCCTTTGTAGGGCTGGATTTGTGGAGAGATAATCGTGTAAATTTGGTTTTGTCATGGAATTCTTGGTTTCTCCATTTATGGTAAATTAGAGTTTTGCCTGTACTGGCATTGGTATTGTCTTGGGGTCTGTATGTCATCTTTCCAGGATCTTATGCTTTGAGAGTCTCTGGTAAGAAGTCTGGTGTGATTCTGATAGGTCTGCCTTCAATGTTACTAGACCTTCTTCCCTTACTGCTTTTAATATTCTCTCTTTGTTTATGCATTTGGTGTTTTGACTATTATGTGACAGGAGGAATTTATTTTCTGGTCCAATTTATTTGGAGTTCTGTGGGCTTCTTGTATGTTCATGGACATCTCTTTCTTTAGGTTAGGAAACTTTTGTTCTATAATTTTGTCGAACATATTTGCTGGCTCTTTAATTTGGGAATTTTAACTCTCTTCTATACGTGTTATCCTTTGGTTTGGTCTTCTCACGGTATCCTGGATTTCCTGGATAGTTTGGGTTAGGGGCTTTTTGCATTTTGCATTTTCTTTGACTGTTATGTCAATGTTTTCTATGGTATCTTCTGAATCTGAGATTCTCTCTTCTATCTCTTGTATTCTGTTGCTGATGCTTGCATCTATGACTCCTGATCTCTTCCCTAGGTTTTCTAGCTCCAGGGTTGTCTCAATTTGTGATTTCTTTATTGTTTCTACTTCCATTTTAAGATCCTGGATGGTTTTGTTCAATTCCTTCACCTGTTTGCTTGTGTTTGCTTGTGATTCTTTAAGGGCTTTTCATGATTCCTCTTTAAGGGCTTCTACCTGTTTACATGTGTTCTTCTGCATTTCTTTAAAGGAGTTATTTATGTCCTTCTTAAAGTCCTATATCATCATCATGAGATGTGATTTTAAATCAGTCTTGCTTTTCTGGTGTGTCGGGGTATCCAGGGCTTGCTGTGGTAGGAGAACTGGGTTCTGATGATGCCAAGTAGCCTTGGTTTCTGTTTCTTATGTTCTTGTACTTGTCTCTTGCCATCTAGTTATCTGTGGTGTTAGCTGGTCTTGCTGTCTCTGACTGTGGCTTGTCCCTCCTGCCAGCCTCTGTGTCAGTACT
Organism: Apodemus agrarius; assembly: GCA_964023405.1. NCBI lineage: Eukaryota > Metazoa > Chordata > Mammalia > Rodentia > Muridae > Apodemus > Apodemus agrarius. Next base: position 3,883,054 of record OZ030006.1, on the reverse strand, counting down.
CCTGGGAGACCAGTTCTCTTTGGGAGGAATTTGGATATGAAGAACTGTGGTACAGGGTCAGCTCTGTGATGCAGACAGAAATCCAAAGGATCCTGTTCCGAGCTGTTCCTTGGTTTCTATGTCCTGATGGCTCTGGCCTGGTCCCTCTTGGGCCAGGAATTTAAGCAGAAGTGGTTGTTTCACCTGTGCTCTCAGCTGTGTCAGCACTCCTGGGAGACCAGCTCTCTCCTCATGGGATTTGGGTCTGAAGAACTTGGCATAGAGTCAACTCCCTAGTTGTTTCTAAGAAGAACAGTATCTCCCTATCCACTGCCATCCCACAGGCCAGCCTGGGTCCCACATGCCTGCTTTGGGGACCTCAGGATCTCTAGACGCACAATGTTGTTGGCACTAAAGCACTGTTTGCTTTTTTTTTTTAATCATAGAACAGTTTATTCAGGGCATGGGGGTGGGAGTTAGGAGGGTAGTAGAGGCAGAGAAAGGCAGAGAGAAGGAGAGAGTAGAAAAGTATGTGGAGAGAGTAGGGAAGGGAAGGGGAAGGGGGAGAGCCCAAGAGGGCAAGAGAGAAGCTAAGAGAGAATTAGAGCGCACTGTTTGCTTTTATCCCTGAATCTCTCTCTCTCTCTCTCTCTCTCTCTCTCTCTCTCTCTCTCTCTCTCTCTCTCTCTCTCTTTTCCTGAATAATTCCCTATCCACCATAATGCTCCAGAAATAGTTCAGTGGTCCATACCAGGTACTGGCCCGTCTGTATTGGTCTGTCCTGCCCATTTTACTTTGCAGGCTCACTTCCATTGGCAGCCACCATATATCACACCATGCAGTGCATTCTACATTACCGGTCTCTTCCCTCACCTGCACCTCTTTCCTTTTATGTGAAAGGTTTCTGCTTTGGGATTAGAGAGATAGTAAGACACTGCATTAGCATACTGACAGACAAAGACAGCAGCATGGTAAGGGCTGCAGTGACATTCAGGCTGGCCAGGCTGAGTGGGGTCCATTCTTACAGGTCTCAAAGGAAGAGCAACATTTTCAGGCCACTTGATTGATAAGTGGTCTCTAGTCAGGCTGTCTCTGATACCTGGACAGGAGGTGTGGGAAGCATTCTGGGGAAGGAATGTGTGACTCTGAGCATGGGGTGGAAAGGTACATTTAGTTAAAGGGAATATATTATTAAGGTGTACTCTTTATTTAAATAGGGGATGTCCCACCACCACTACTTCTCTGATATCCTGGAATCTGACAACTTGAAGTCTGTAAACATTCATGGGGCAGACAGAGTGAGAATGGTGTCCACTATTTTCTGGAATCCAGGAAAGCCGTGAGACAGAGGCTGCTGCAAACAGCCATGGCCTGATCAGCTGATCCTAAGAAAGTTAGCCTCATGTGCTAGCTGCTTGGCCCCTCTCTGCTCTGCTCTGGCATTTGCCCTCAGAACTCCCTTGAGTGTGCAAGAGTGGAGGTGAGGTAGGGTTTTTCCCTTTACTCTAGAGGAGACAATATCAGATCCCTCCTACGAGGAAGGGGCTCTACCCAGAACTGGGTAGGGCATGGGGAACATTTTCTGAACCTCTGTGTTCCCTTTTCTCATGGGTATCCCTTTGAACTCTCTTCACTGTTTACAGGCTTAGAAATGCTCTCCTGCCTCAGGAGATCGAAAGAGACCTCTGAAATCTGGGGCTCCAGAAGTTTGGGGATTGTGCTTGTCTCCTGGTCTCTCTATTTTAAACACCAGCTGTTTCTAACTCCCCTCCTGCAGTGAGCCCTGGCTCACACTCTCTCAGAAGCCAGAAGATGTTCATCAAATCACACAGAAGGTAGACAGTGTGCCCAATCTTGCCTCCAGTCCCTGTTTCTTATTGCAGACACAGCTGAGGCCCCAGAGGACCCCTAGCCATACTCCGCAGATCCTTCAGAACATCAAAGGTCTTTTTGTCCTGTGGGGCTTTTCTGACCATGTCCAGTGACCATGGGCCCTCATTAGTTCTGTGCTAGATCTAGTTTAGATGGAAATACAGACTCCTAATTTAATCAGTAACTAGGTAGCTATGGAGATAATGTCAAGCCTCTGGCCTCCTGATAAGCCTGGTCAAAGTAATGCAAACAGGGCCTGTAAATTGCTAATAAGGCTTTGCCAGCAGGCCTCCGCATAAGCTGCCTCTGGTGCTTATTAGGATTCAGAAATTTGAAAACCAGGAATCCCAGGCTTTGTTTCAACACTTCCTTTTTGTCTTCTCTCTTGCAGGTATACCAACACTCCCACACTGGATATTACGTTCTGAGCAAGATTCCACATGGGTAAGATGCTTCTTTCTTCTTCTCTCCCTTGGAAACCTGTAGAACAAAGTTCCACAGAGAACATTAGGGTCAGCCTGGCCCTCCGGGCAGGAACAGGGCTCCACAGACTGGAAAAGCCTCATAGCCCTTATTTGGATGACAGGTCTCAGTTTGAGAGGTCACTTAGTCCAGCTGTGGCAACTCTGTGAAGTTTCCTCCTCTTCCCGTTCTGATTCCGTGGAGCACAACCACCTGTGCATGCCTCCTGGGAACCTGCTCTCCAGGGCAGCCTCTTGGTTCTCTCCTCACTACTAGGAAGGAAGCCCCTTACTTCTCACACGTGACTTCAGAAACAAAGCCTGGTGGCGCTGCATAGACACTGTAGTCACAGATCCCACAATGCATCGGCAGAGGAAAGCAAATGAGTCAGTCAGTTATAGTCACAGGTAGAAAGAGCTGGCTCTGCGCAGCAGTCCAAGACATGGTATGTGCTTGTGACTTCTGCTCTTCCCTGGCGTAATTGTGTTCCCAGAAGCAAGTTCTCCGAGCTTTTGGCCAGCCCGCCCAACTTCATGTTGCTTCATGACCTTGAATGACTTTGCTAAACCTCTCTGGTCCTGCAAAAGTACACGAGCCAGGATAGGGGGTTGGGGGACACACAGCTCAGCTGTCAAATTCATTCAGTAGCGTTAATGAAGCCCTGGGTTTAATCCTAGCACTGGATAAGCCTGGCATGGTGACACAAGCCCATAATCCCAACACTTGGAATATGGAGGCAGGAGGATCGAAAGTTCAAAGTCATTCTCAGTTACAAGTACTTTTGCAGTCAGCCTGTGGTACACTTTGAGACCATGTGTAAACACCTTGAAGTACATGACTTGCAGTCCAAGGATACACGTGAAAGGGAAGCCCTGGGCAGGGCAGGAGCATTTGCAGGTTTTCAGTTCTAGGTAGGCACATTTCATTACATTACCAATTGCCTCTCAATGAGCACCACAGGGCACTGGTAAAGTTTGGTGAAACCTTTGCTTCAGATTAAGCAATAGCCTCTGTGCTGACCTTAGGAGGCAGGAATTGTTTCTCCCTTCCCCCTGCCTACTTCTCCCTCCGCCCCTCCCATCCCAGAGTCTCCACCATTTTTTTTTGGCATCTTGGTCCTGAGCGCCCATTGTCTCTTCCATTCCCCATGTTCAAAGCACTGAGAAGGATGGATTCTCAGGGCACGTTCTGGAAGCCGCAGAGCTGAGCTGTCAGCCTTGTCCTGCAGCTTCTGCAAATGTTGAGTTGAGACATTTTCCCAACAAATTTCAATAAACAGCAGGAGCTGCTAAAGCACATTGTTCTGGAAGAGCTTTGGCCGCAGCGTGAATGTTTATCATTGCTGCAGTCTGTTTTCCTCTAAGCCTAGCTAGAACGCCAGCATGTCCTTAGAAAATAAACATGGCAGAAATAACTTCATTTGCACTTCAGACAAAGAGAAGGCTGCATGGGTAAAGAACAAATGTGTTTGACAGGGCCTGTGGGCTTATCCACAGTATTAAACCAAAGAAACTGATCAGAGCTGGTTTTGTGGTTGAGAGCACTGGCCGCTCATCAGGAGGACTGGATTCAGTTCCCAGCACCCACCTGAGGCAGCTCACAGGCTGTGTATCCAGCTCCAGGGCACCCAGCTTCCCCTTCTGGCTTCTGTGTGTGCCTGTACTTAGTAGTATATACACATATAGACACATACATACATACAATCTAAAACAGTAAATAAATCTTTTAAAAGTGCAGTATTCACAGGATCTTTCCTTAAAGCATATTGTAGCAGAAGCCCAGATGTGGCTCAGGAGATGGGAGTCACCCTGCCCACCTTAAAGCAGACAGACATCCTCAAAGGTCGTAGCACCCCAGGGAAAACTGGTGTCTCGGGACTCATCCCCTACCCGGGAGCAGTGAGCATGAGGGGCATGCTGGGGATTCCAGTCCATCTTACAGAAATGTAGAAAACTCAAGGTTCCACACACAGTTTACACCTGTCACCATTAAGACTTTACTGCATCTGGGAGGATTTAGAGAAATAGATTCCAAGAGTATGGGTCTTAGGAAAAGCACCTTGAAAGTGTAAGGGCAGAAGACTGTGCTGGGCTCGTCACTGGCAGCCTCGCTGTCTATAGTTCACTTCCTACATGAGCCCAACACCTGCAAGTGTGTGTGTGTGTGTGTGTGTGTGTGTGTGTGTGTGTGTGTGTGTACATGTTGTGGGTACACCTGTGTGTAAGAGAGTCTGTGTGCATGTGCATATGTGTGAGCAGGCATGTGGAGGCCAGAAGTCAATTTCAGCCACTGTCTACCTTGCTTTCTTGGGACAGGGCCCCTAGTGTCTTGCCAAGTAGGCAGTGAACCTTAAGTGCCTGTCCCACTTCCCCCACCCCCCAGCACTGCTATTACAAGCCTGCAGGACCATGCCCAGTTTTGTTTTGTTTTGTTTTTTTTAAACAGGGTTCTAGGAATCCTGATAAGGTTCTCAGGCTTACAAAGGCAAGCACTTTCCCGACTGAAGCCTCTCCCCAGAGTCTGCCTTTGGTATTTGTAACTGAAGATCATTGTAATGCCCTGGCTGTGTCCCGTGTATCTTGACCTGTGTTGTGTTTGGCTGTAGGCATTCTTATCAGCATGAAAAATGAGAGCCCAGAGAGCCTGAGTCACCCACCTAGCACCTCACAGCTAGAACCCCAGCAGGGCTGGCTGCCTTCTAAGTGCATGCCCCTGGTGTCACCTCTTTGGAGGAATTCAAAGGCAGGTCTGGTGTCACAGTGCAGAGCACAAACATTAGAGGCAGCCCTAGGCATCCGATCTCTAGTAAGGCTAGCATCCTATGCTGTCTTCACTTCAGCCCACTCTGGGTCCACTGCAAATCACAGGTTTGTGATTCCATCTTCCCAAACCTTCTCCTCTTTGTCCTAAGATCCCTGGTGGGAATTCATGCATTAGCCAGTTTCCAGGGCTGTCAGGGCCTCATCTGTGTGGGTGGCACAGGGGATCTCTGGATTAAGCCACCTTTCAGCCTTCAGCTTTTGCAACCTCAACCTTCCAAAGGCCGGCTTTACCCTCCAGCAGGTGGCAGAGAGTTACACAGCCCAGGATCGTATGGCTTATGCTCTAAGTAGGGTCTAATAGAAGGTGAACACATTTACCTTATAAAAACCAAAATATCGCTATCAAAATATTTAAATTTTACATTGTTCATCTATAAAATACATTGTTCTTTACATTTAGGGGAAATTAAAATTTTATCTTTAATGTATGTCTATGTTTGCCAGCATTTATATATGTGTCCCATGCTTAGTGCCCTTGGAGGTCAGAGGCCTTTAGATCTCCTGGACTTGGAGTTACAGAGAGCGCCTGTAGACAGAGATGTAGGTGCTGGGAACCAAACTGAGTCTTCTGCAACAGTAGTCAGTGCTACTGACCACTGAGCCTTCTCTCCAGCCCATGGCTTTAGGGTGGTTTGTTTTATTTTGTTTTGTTTGTTTGATGGGGTCTTGTGTAGGCCTTGAGCTTTCCGTGCGGCTAATGGCCTTGGACTTATGGACCCCTTGACTCTCTTTCCCTTTGAAGTGCTAGGGTAGCAGGTGCTCACCACTGTGCTGGGGTAAGTTACCCTTGGTAATTCCCAGGATGCAGATCTCTGCTCTTCCCACAAATTCCCATTTTCCTTCCAGCGTCCTTCCCTTTGCATTCCACCCAGAGGCTGTCCCAACTTCAGGATGAAAGGATCTGTCATTCACAACGTGAATTCTCAGCTAGCCACAGAAGGGTCAAATGAGTGCCCGTGCCCTCTAACTCTTAGTGCCATTCTTACTTCACAAACAGTTGCACATCTCTGCCCCACGTGGTTAGCTCGGATGCTTTGGGCCTGCGTTGCTGGGGCCAGAAAGAACTCAATTCATGATGCAGCAAAAGCTACAGTGAGGGTTTCAGACAGCTGGGCCTGCATTTATCCTACATCCTAGTGCCTGGGCCAGGTCTATATTTAAGGACTATATCCTTGAGGGACATAGATCTTTTACTCATGGTGTTTATTTGAATAGAAATAAAGATGGTCATCTTAACATAACCTATTTTACTACAAGTTTTTATGTCAGAATTTCCACTAAATAAGGCAACTTTCTTCAGTGAATATTAGCCACACAATACTCTCTACTAGGGATTAATTATGCTGGGGCTAGAGAGATGGCTCAGTGGTCAAGAGCACACACTGCTCTTCTAAAGGACCTGAGTTTGGTTCCCAGCACCCACATTGGAAAGCTCATAACCATCTATTACCACAGCTCCAAGGGATCTGATGCCCTCTTCTGGTATCACTGAGAACCTGTACTCACATGCACATAACCACACATGGATGCATAGTAAAAAAGAAATCATTTTTAGAATGATCAGCTATGTTTTCAAATAAGCTTTGGTACAATTTGTCTCTTCATAATTTTTCTGGCATGAGATTTCCTTGAATTTGTTTTGTCTTTGGACTTAGTCCATAAAAAATGTGTGTGTGTGTGTGTGTGTGTGTGTGTGTGTGTGTGTGTATTTATGTACCAAAGAGAGAGGAAAAGGAAGGGAAGGGGGAAGGGGGGAAGAAAGGGAAGGGGAAGAAGAAAAAGGAGGGAGAGGGAGGGAGGGAAGAGAGAGAGAGAGAGAGAGAGAGAGAGAGAGAGAGAGAGAGAGAGAGAACAGTGAGGGTAAGTTTCTATCAATTAGAGTCATCCAGAAAGTCCCATGAAGAAACAAAAAGATCAACTGATACTATAACAGAAATAAGTTCAATACAATTGGGTGGCCACATCATCAGGAAGCAGTGGTGCTTTGGGTATCTGACAGACTCAGAACAGTAATAGGGTGGAAGCAGAAGTGTGCACCAGAGGTATTATTTAATGGCAGGCCATCCTCTGTGAATAACAGCATCCTAACTTTGCTTGGGCCCAAAAACTAGATTGCTTTAGAATTGGGGTTGACTGTTTAAAGCTGTGATGTGTTTGAGAAGGTACATAACTGAATCATAGGCCCTTCTGCCCAGAGATTCTCTCTCCCTTTGGAGGTGAGGGTACACACAGATTTTGTTTATTTAAGAAATGGGTACCAGGAGGAGAACAGTGTTCCCCCAGAGACTATCTAACATCTCACACCAGCATCCATACTTCAGCTATTCAGTGACAAAAATAGAAGGTCAGCCCTCAACCTGCTGGCTGATCAAGCCCTGCTTTCCTCCCATAAGTCTTGGGAGAGATGGGGGGTGCAGAGATGGAGACAGAGATAGAGATTACAGAGACAGAGACAGACAGACAGAAAGAGAGAGGATACTGTCCATCTCCAAGCCTCCAGAGAACTAAGGACAAGAAACACAATACAGGTCAAAAAATACTTGTTGAAATGCTATATTATTATTAACACTACAACAAGCAACAGGACTCAGATGGGGTATTGTTTTGGGTTTATCTGTTAATCTTTGAGACAGGGTCTTATAGTGTAGCCCAGGCTATCCTTGAACTCAATATCCTCCTGCCCCATCTTCCTAACTGCTACAAGAAAGGGTTGCTCTAGGCTCAGCTGCTGCGTTTGAGAACTTAACATTTTGTTTGAAAGGAGATACCAATCTGTGTAACAGCACATGGTAAAGTAACTCCAAGGAAAGTCTCGAATCTGATATGCAAAGCTTTCTTCCAAATTTAGAAGGAAGAGAAGGCTGTGTGCAACTCAAGGGGAAGGCTGAATTGAGCTGAGCCTTGCAGCTCAGTCGGTTTTCTGGGAGTTTATTCTACTAGATAAGACATGAAAAGATGTTTGAGGCCTGGTGCAGTCATCCTCAAGCGTGGCCTCTGCAGGGAGTCCATGCTGGCTGGAAGGTGTCCACGCACAGCCAGGGCCCGTGGAGACCTACAGAGCTGGAAAGCTGTAGGATGTGCTTGGAGAATGAGGAACCTTGAATCCCAGCCTGGTGTGGTTTCTCTGCATGACAAGAACACTCCAGACATCTTGAGCATAAGAGAGACGGTACAAGCTCTTAGCAAGACTTAGATGAAGAGCAGTGGAGAGGAGAGGCTTGCATTCAGTCAGGGCTTTGCATGCACGTGGGGCCCTGCAGACATGGACCATGGGAGGGGTCGGTAGTGCGAAGGACAAGTGCATTGAACCTGTGGGTGTGGCTGGCGTTCTCTTGGAAAGCGAAGACAGATGTTACGTATTTGTGTCCCATGACCTCCTAAATAATCCTTGGTGACCTGTCCCCAGTTGTGAGTTGAGCCCAGTGCATAGGAAAACCGGGGCTAGCGAGTTTAGGAAGGCATATGAGAGGTCTCAGCATCCAGGTCGTCTTCTCTGCAGCTTGGCATGTTTCCTTTCTGAAGATTTCTTGTCTCCGGGACCCTCCTGGTACACACTTCTAGCTTTGCAAAGGGAGCAACCATCAAAGCTTCTGGACTCTGCATCGCTAGATTATTCCTCCCCTTAGAGAAGTGCTACTAACATGAAAGCAAACTGGAAAGAGAGTCTTAAAATGGCTTGCACTGGAGAGGAGTCCCCCTGGGACCACACTCTGTGAGCCCTGGACTGTGGCTAACTGCTTCTCCTTTCTTCCTTGAGGATCTTCTGTCTGTGTAGACACCACTAGCCAGCCACCACTCCTGTGTGAGCACAAAAAGAGTGTGCCGCTGTGGACAGTTACCCCTTCAGAGCTATGTGTTGATGAGGTTGTCTTCCGTGTGTACCTTCATCTATAGAAAGCACTGCAGGCTCTGTGGGGCGCATGCTTTCTACAAGGCAGCCTTTCCTAAGACTTCCCAGGTCGGCCTGCTCTCGTCTTTCCCTTGGGCTCCACCTAGTGGGATGTAGTCTTAACTTCAGCCTCCATTTCAGATTCTTTTTTTTTTTTTAATTTTTTTTAAAAAATTTTCTATATTCTTTGTTTACATTCCAAATGATTTTCTCTTTCCCAGTTCCCCACTGCCCATAAGTTCCATAAGCCCTCCGCCCATTCTCCAATCAACCCCCTCCCACTTCTCTGTCCTGGTAATCCCCTGCATTGCTGCATCAAGCCTTTCCAGGACCTGGGCCCTCTCCTTCCTTCTTCTTGGGAATGATTTGATATGCGAATTGTGTCTTGGGTATTCAGAGCTTCTGGGCTAATATTCACTTATCAGTGACTGCATTCCATGTGTGTTCTTTTGTGATTGGGTTACCTCACTTAGGATGATATTTTCCAGATCCACCATTTGCCTAAGAATTTCATGAATTCATTGTTTTTAATTGCTGAGTAGTATTCCATGTTGTAAATATACCACATTTTCTGTGTCCATTCCTCCTTTGAGGGACATCTGGGTTCTTTCCAGCTTCTGGCTATTATAAATAAGGCTGTTATGAACATAGTGGATCATGTGTCCTTATTGCATGCCAGGGAATCCTCTGGGTATATATATACTCAGGAGTGATATAGCAGGGTCCTCCAGAAGTGTCATGCCCAGTTTCTGAGGAACCGCCAGACTGGTTTCCAGTGTGGTTGTACCAGCTTGCAATCCCACTAACAGTGGAGGAGTGTTCCTCTTTCTCCACATCCTCGCCAACATCTGCTGTCTCCTGAGTTTTTAATCTTAGCCATTCTGACTGGTGTGAGGTGAAATCTCAGGGTTGTTTTGATTTCCCTAATGACTAATGATGCTGAACATTTCTTAAGGTGCTTCTCAGCCATTCAAAGTTCTTCAGGTGAAAACTCTTTGTTTAGCTCTGTACCCCATTTTTTAATAGGGTTATTTGGCTCTCTGGATTCTAACTTCTTGAGTTCTTTGTATATATTGGATATTAGGCCTCTGTCAGATGTAGGGTTGGCGAAGATCTTTTCCCAATTTGTTGGTTGCCATTTTGTCTGATTGACAGTGTCCTTTGCCTTACAGAATATTTGTAGTTTTATGAGGTCCCATTTGTCAATTCTTGATCTTAGAACATAAGCTATTGGTGTTCTGTTCAGGAACTTTTCCCCTGTGCCCATGTGCTCAAGGCTCTTCACCAGTTTCTTTTCTATTAGTTTCAGTGTGTCTGGTTTTATGTAGAGGTCCTTGATCCACTTGGAGTTGAGCTTAGTACAAGGAGATAAGAATGGATCAATTCGCATTCTTCTGCATGCTGACCTCCAGTTGAGCCAGCACCATTTCTGGATCTTCAATCTTATTCCACTGATCTACCTGCCTGTCACTGTACCAAAAAATAAAACCAGTGTGTCTGATGCTGTATTTTTTCCCTCTGGACTGTTGATCACTTTCTCATGTGAGGAATCACATGATAGTTTTTAAGCAAAATTAGAGACACATGTATGTCAGTCTCCTGGGAGAGAGTTGTATGTGTGTCCCCAAGGCCAGCTCTCCAGAGATCTGTCTACAGGTCAGTGCTACTCTGCGTCATGCTCATGTCCCAGTAGGGCTACATTTAGAAATGCATGCTATGGTCACAGTATGACTGTGTGGGGCAAGTGCTGGGCACACAGTGGAAGGCCGATGCCGCTTGCTAGCTGTTGCCTTTCATATTGCTTTAGACACCTTCCTTTTCTCTTCAGTGTTTGGGACTATTCCTAGAAGAAGACTAACGATATTATCTGTCTGTCTGTCTGTCTCTGTGTGTGCATGTGTGTGTGTCCATCCAATAGTATCCATATTTCAGCATCGGCTTAGAGTAGACATGAAGGACAGCCTTCACCAGGTTGGAGGCATTAGGCGAACCATCTACATAGACGACAGGTTGGGGGACGGGTGGGTAAAGGCCGCACCACACAGACTGTGTGTCCAGTGACAGCCTGACTAGCACCATTTGCTTGCCGTGGAATTCACATCTCTGACTGCCCCTTCAGAGATTAGCCCAATAGATGCATCGCCTATGGCCAGGATGTGAGCATTTACATCCCAAAGTGCCACATACTCCTTCCACCCCTCTGGGGTTTCCTGGCAACCACCACGTCATCTGTCCTCCCCTTTACTTTGATGTCACTTATTGGGACAGAGTTTCCATCTGTATCCCAGACTGTCCTGGAAATTGCTTTTTAGTTTGGGCTGGCTTCACATTCACAGTGACCCTCCTGCCTCAGCCTCCTAGGTGCTAGACTGCAGGCATGAGCCATACACCTGGCTCCCTCTGCCCCTCTAGAATGTGTGCACATGGAGTGTGCTATGTGTGTCTCACTCTCTTTCTGGAGGAGATTCCTTCTTTGAGATTCCCATGTTGGAGCAGGTACCTGTGACCCACTGTGTGTATTTACCCAGTTTTCATCATGCAACCTCTGATTGACATCTAAGTTGTTTCCCAGTGGAGGCTGTTATGAGTGGATCTGCTCTGAGTGTTTGTATATGGACATATATCTTCTTTTCTCTTGGGTAAATGCCTTCAAGTAGACCAGCTCAAATATATAATTAACATGTGGTTAATTTGATTAAAAAAATGTCTAAAGTGCTACTCAAAGCAGCTGTGTGTTATTTAGAGGCTGCGTGTGCGCATGCGTGTGCACACACACACACACACACACACACACACCTTTCTTTCGTTGTGTAGCTTTTGAGCCTCATGGGCTCCACCTGGTCTTCGTTCAGCTGGGGAATGCTCCAGTGTCTTGGGGATGGCTCTGTACATAGCTTGGCACCTCTGGCTCTGTGTATACAGAGCTATACTCCCAACACAACAATGCACCTTTCTTCTCAGAGGACATTTAGGGACAGGCGACACTGCCTGACCCTGAGTTGCTGCTGGCTAATGCCCCTTCTTCCCACAAATTGCCTCTGTGGGACACTTCATATGTGCTGAGGCCAAATCCAAAATGAGAGCAGATGTGGTGTGGGAAGCCACATGTGTGGACTGAGGGACCTTAAGCTTCATAAAGGGGCCGAGTGCTTCGCCTCTTAGCCACATTGGTAAGGAACTTCCGTTTGCAAGAACCACCTTCCTCCAGTCACCCCAAGACAATTCAAAGGAAGAACTGAGGGTGACCTGCTTGGACCTGCTCTGGTTGGGGTAGCAGGTGTGGGGTCCAGAGCCGCTCCACGTGGGTGGTGGGGTCGCAGTTCATCCTCAGACATGGGGGTTTCCAGCTGGGAAGCAGCTTTGCTTGAGAGAGTACTGAGGACCTTCTCAGTCTCACTAAACATGCACGTTCCATCATGAGAACGGTAGGCAGGCTGTGACCCCCAGAGCAGAGCAGATGTAGTGTCTCGCCCAGGCTGCCGGCCTGGCCAGTGGGTAGCTCTGCAGCTGCCTTCGTAGGCAGGGCGCGCAGACACTCCACGATCCAGCCACCCAGTTCCAAGAGTTCCAAGCGGAGGCCAGAGGCCAGCGGCACACGCTGGGGAGAAGGCATGATGGCCAGATAGCTTCCTGACTCTAAGACTCTCGACTCGGTCAACAGCCAGGAATTGTGGGATTTCAGACACTCAAGAAGCAATTGACAGAGCACACAGATTACAAATTCTTTTGAGAAGCCATGCTTTTGAGAGTCCAGATTAGAATTTCATCTGTCCTTTCTACTGCCATGAAATGCGGAGGCCCCAACCCCACTAGGAGGGTGGTATGGCCCGACTTCTTTGGAGTTAATCTTTTCCATAAACAGAAATGTAGACAGCCAGGTTTCTAATAACTAATGAGAGGGTCAAGGTTTCCTGTCTCTGAATTCTAATTCTTATCCACCACACTACTACCCTAAGGACATTCCTACAGACCTTTAGAAGTGCTGGAAAAAGCTCTCAGGACATTGTTAATCTAAAATCTTATGACTTCTAAGTACCAGTGCTGTGCTGGGTACTCATACTGTGTGTCCCCAGTTCCGGTGTTATACTCGGCACTCTGGTATCCACTAAGTACCAATACTACGCTAGGTAGTGTACTAGGTACTAGTACTACACTAGGTATAAGTAGTACACTGAGTCATTCACTAAACGAGTGTACTAGTAATTCACTAAAGACTAGTGCTATACTAGGTATCAGTACCGCACTAGTACTGCCCAATATGGCTGGAGAAGCCAGTGGTGAGAGAACGCTCTAAATACCTTAATATGTCGAACTCCATCGGCCCGCACAGTTCCATCCTGCAATCTCACTGCTATTAACTCCAAATCGACTCTCCGCTCCCGTGGAGTTCCGCGGTCTCCCTTTCCATGACTTTCCCAGCACCCCTCCTCTACTGGCTAAGCTCAGGCCTGAGCAGCCTCGGCTGCTAATGACTACGGTGGCCAGCACCTGCAGCTGTGTGAGTCAGCAAAGGACTCTCCACGGACCTCGGCATGTCAGGCATCGCCCAAATTGGCCCTGCTGCGGCTCAGCTCCTGTCTGCGAAGACGGGCTCTGGCCTCCCGATTGCTCCGGTGGTGTTAATTATCCTCAGCCTGACTGCTTCTGGCCCCGACAATTTGCCAATGTGTAGCATAAAGGAGACGGATGCTGAGAAACACAGCAGCCCTAGCACAACGTGGCTTCTGCCCTGGGCTGCAGTCTGTGGTGATGCCGCGGTGTGCCGCGACCTTGGCAGCCCCTGAACCGTCCCCACAACAGGAAGCCGTGAGCTGTGCACTCCCCGTATACTCTCTGTACCAGGACTCTCTCAGTCTGATTACAGGCCCCTGGTCCTGTGAGCTCAGTCTCCAAGCACCCAGATCTGCCTCTAGAAACGGAAAGGAATGGTCAGGCAGATTGGAGGCAGTCTGCACTTGTTGAACTGTTCTAAAAACATTGGTAGAGTCTTCCAGTAGACAAGCCGGTTTCTGTGCCGTAGACTGCAGGTCCATCAAGCTAGCAGTTTCAGGTTCTCTTGGGTGGGGGTGGGGGTGGGGCAGTCACACAGACTGCTCTTCCATGGCTGTGAGATCCCAGAGCTTTGGCTACATCTGTGTCGCTCTCCTAGCCTGCCTGCCATTGGTGTGCTTTCGAACTCCTACTTGAGCTCTGCAGGGTCTCAGGGCTGGCTTCCCTATGTTTCCCTTATTCCAGTCTGTCGTCACAAACACTTTAGCTGGTTTAACATGGTCCTCAAAAGGCTTCCTTTGTCCTCCGGTGGCAGAAGCAGCTCTGGGCGGCATCTCCCACAGAACCCGAGCTCTGCCTCTGTGCTTATATGGACACATGTCTGTTGCATAGTCATGCGTGTAGATATCTGTTGCAGCTTGGAGCACTATGCTCCTGAGCTCACCATGAGCACGCAGCCAGGGCTCAGCCCTCTCTATCAGACTGAGCCTCTGAGCCCAGCTGCCTGTCCCCTGGGCCTGTTCTCAGACATCAGTGCATCTTTTACATGGCTTATGCTAGTGAAGACTCTAGCTGTGGGTGGAGAATTTGGGAAATTTGCCCTCACCAGCACTGAAAACAGGTCCCTGATCTCGGCTCAGACACCTACGGTCCTGAAGGGCGCTGCTGTCTGGCCTCGCCATGCTCCAGTCTGGCCTCCTGACCCACACTGGGAAGAACTCTCTGCCTTTTTGTCCTGCCTCCAGCTCAGGGCAGGTGGTGTGAGCATTTGTTCCAAAGTGGAATTTTGCCAAAAGCTGAACCCAAGAAGCACCTAAAGGTGTGGAGACCTGTGTGTAACTATACAGCTGTGAGGTGAGCCTGTAAGAGGGGAAGCAAGCCCCTTTCTCATTCCATCTGAAGGAGGCCCAGGCTCACGGAGGACAGCTGTCTGAGTGCCTGAGTCACCTACTGTCCCTTACTTTCCAAAAGGGTAAGTCCTGGCATGCCAACGGTGTGGCCCGGCATGCTAACTGAGCCTAGCCAGGCTCTGTGGGAGGAACAAGGACCCTGAGAATGAGGTGCACACCGCCCATCAGCCTCCACCAGGGGCAGAGCAGTCACCTCTGTCACCTCACTGCCAAGAGCATGACCAGTGATGGACAACCCCACCTCAAGCAGTAGATAATTGCTCAGAGAGGTAAAGTCACCAGCCCAGGCCTGCACAGCCTGTTGTGGCTGGGGCTTCATGAGTCCACCTCCCATGAGGCAGAGACTCCCACATCACTAGTCCTGACAGGATGATCTGTTACTGGACACACTGATCGGATGCCTCCTCTGAGACAACAGGCCCCAGGAGGAATGAGACTGTGACATCAGGATGGGGTCTGCTATACAGGAAAAAGATAACGCAATTCTGAGTCTCGCCTGCAGCAGGGAGCAGCTCCCTTGGGGCCTGGAGGCTAACCAGAGAGGAACATGAAGCTAGCCCGTTAATTCTGCGGGTTCTGTGTTGGTGGAGTTTGAGGAGGCAGCCTGGGTTAGCAGGCTTTAGCCGATTGCAGACTCCAGGACAGGGATGGGTGATCAGGGCGGCTGCCTGTGATGCCTTCTGTGGGATTGTTGGAGCTCTCCGGCAGGCAGGCTATCATCCCAACTCAGAAAGGGTTTCCTCGGCCAGCACTGAGGCCACCTTACGTTCACCTGGAGATGTATGGAAAACGAAGGGTTGAGAGCATGGCTCTCTCCACTCCTGACCCTCCTTTCCCTGTTCCCCTCTCCCCCTCCTCGCATCCCTTGACAAGCCCTTTTGAGGAATGCTTCTCACATCCTTAATCTACAGATCTAAATCACATAGCTCGGTGGTTTGTAGGGTATTTGAAGGGCTTGGCCACCATTGCCTCTCTGCTTTGGAACATTTTATCTCTGCCAAAATGTTTCAGGGTTCAACCACTCGCCCCAGACCCACCCTGACCTGTCTCATCTCTTCTTTCAACTGGGGTAGACTGAGGGTGGACTGTCCTGGGGACATAGTGACCAATAAGGCAGACTCTTTCCATGTGACTTGGCATTTCCTTGGGACACAGGGGGGTCTCAGCCCAGCCTCCCCATTGCACATCAGTGATCAGAGTCCAGAACATGCGTGGGATGAGGGACAGGGTGGGGGCAGGGCTCCTGTGCTTGGAAGCCCTAGTGGTGGGAGACCCTGACACAAGAACTTCAGTGAATGATTTGTGGTACATTAAAGGGGCAGCAGGCATATCTAGGTACTGAGTGGCTTTCAGTCATTACAGATACTATTCTTACCCCTCGATAGCCGAAGGTTTCCCCTTGCTGACCTACTATGCATGCATAGTACACCTGTTGTGGACAGCACTTAAAGTAGGTCTGAACTTGTATCTGTTTGTGTCTCCCACTATGCTACACATAGGAGAAGACTCCAGAAAACTCACAATATTTGACATTGAAGATGCAGGGTTGGGGTATTTTTACGATTTTAGTCATGACAGTTTAAAGCCAGGAGAAAAAAAAGCAAAATTTAGCTTTTCTTCCTCCTAAATGCCATTGCTGTTGGGGAAGCTTTTCAATCCCTCAAAATAGCTTTGGAAGATAAATGAGCAAACTTGGCTGGGCGCTAATTCATCTTCAGAATCCAGTATGATTTATGCCCTGTTTTGTTTATTGCTCAAATAAGCAAAATCAGAATGGATCTTGTGATTATTTTGAGCAATGTGAAGTCCAGATCATTTTATTCTTCCTTAATCAGTTTTGTACCAATCCATCTCTACCCAGAGATGATCCATCACGGAGCCCAATGCCCATTCTTCAAAATAAATGAATAAAGAGAGGTAAGGGAGCGGTGGGGCGGGCACTAGACAGCCCCCAGTTAGTCAGCAGGTTACTCTGTACACACACACACACACACACACACACACACACACACACACAGAGAGAGAGAGAGAATTTCAGAATAACCCAGTATGTGGTAGGAATCACTGGCCAGATTGTCAGGCATGTACAACATTTGAAAACTGGGACACAATGTTGTCATTGTCATGTACAAAGTCTACACTAAAGAACCACATAATTGAGTTACAAAACACAATATAACTAAGTGCTCATACTGTTTTAAGTACATTTGTGAGTTCTGTGTTTGGCCTGTATTCATAGCCACCCATACCCACATGTGTCCTTAGGCTACAGGTCACAGGCACATGTGGCACCTTGGGTATACATCAGAGGTTACTGTTCTGCTTCTGTGGATGTTGGTGATCTGGACTCAGGCCCTTGTACAGCAGGGACTTTACCCACAGAGCCACCTGCCCAGCCCCAGTGAACCATGAGGGGGAAAATTAATGACATGTGTGGGTAGGACCGGGCTTAGATGCGGGAGGGCGCTGGTCAGATAACATGTTTCCATTCGCTTTCTTGTCTAGTTTGTTCTGGGACCCTGAGGTTAAGAACTCAGAGGAGACAGAAGAGACTGTGAGAGTGGGTGGCGTCCTGGAAACAGGCCAAACCTTGGAGCCTGAGCTCATTATCAAAAGAAAGGCCAGTCTGAAGAGACTGCAGATATGGGAGCTCTTGGATCAGGCAGAACCAGAGGCTGAGAAGACAGCAGTTGCCATGACAGGGAACTGAGAGTTCATGGAGCAAGCAGTGACATTCCCTTGGGGTACTGACACAGTAATGCATGGCAGGACGCACTTATCTAAACCCATAGGACACAAACCTAGCCCACAAATCCCACAGTCAACTGTAGGAGTCAGCGAGAGATAGCATAAATTGACAAATGTAAAACCCAGGCAAGATATTAATAATGTGGGCACGTTGTCAGCTCTTCTGAGAACTTGGAATGATTTAAGGCACAGTAGTAATACAGTTTTCCCAGAAGCAAAGTGCAAAGGAAAATTGTCTTGGCTACAGGCTGGGACATGATGCATTGTTCAGTGCGTATGAAGGGGTACAGTTCTGCAAAGCAGGGAACCTGGCCAGTGGGGTCCTCAGGATGCTGATGCTGACAAGACAGGGTTCAGTGATGTCACCTGTAGAGGAGAAGGGTGTGGCAGCAGGCTGAAGAGGAAGAGTCTCCATGACACAGCACACATGTCTCAGCCTCAAAGAGACAAAGGCAAGAAACGGGACTTGGCCATGGGAACCTCAGATGCAGTTGGATCCAAATCCGTGGTTCTGGCCACCTGCTCACCACAGAATCTCTGCCCGGATGCAGCACATGCAGAGGGGAGGCAGGTTCTTCCTAGAGGTGAGCACAGGGCCGTCTCCTAGCCTGCCACAAGGAGACAGAGGTGACGGGGCACGGGAACAGAGATCAAGTAAGAGAATGAAACTGAGAAGCCAGGACTTACCAGAAGGCTATGACAGAGGTCAGTAGCAAACTGAGTTACTTACACACACACACACACACACACACACACACACACACACAGAGACAGAGAGAGAGAGAGAGACAGAGACAGAGACACAGACAGAGAGAGAGAGAGAAACAGAGAGAGACAGAGACACAGAGACAGAGACACAGAGACAGAGACAGAGACAGAGACACAGAGACAGAGAGAGTGGGGGAGGAAGAGGGAGAGGGAGAGAGGCTATGGTTCTGTACAGCTCTTCAATGGTTCTCCATGGGCCATCTGTGGACAGACGGGGGCATATCCAAAAGAATCCTTGTGTCTACAACACTGGGCAGGACCATATAAGGGCCAACAGCATGGGTGTGGGGTGGACAGATGAAGAGAAACTGCAGAATATTCACTGAGCAAGGACACACAATAGAGGGACACAGGGAGTGTCACTTTAAAAACTTTCAATTAGAAAGCAAAACAATCTGATACTGCAGGATCCCAGTGTAAAAACAGATTCAATTCACCACAGCAAGCGCGGGCGGGTGATGGAGTGGGGACCCTCAGTCCACCTGCCCTCTTAGGGATTCACCGATTTGTTGTCACTGCTGAGTTCCACAGAACAAACTTGGCTTCGTGTCTGATAAATTAGTATCCCTTTAAACAACTTTCATCAGATAGTCATTACAATAACACTTTATCAGTACTCAAACCACTGGTCCAACTAATTAGATGAAAATCTAAGGACACACACATGCCTTATGATGTGTGGCCAAATTAATTACCTGTCGGTTTATCAAGGCTTACGCTGGCATCTGTGGCGTATGGCTACCTGTCTCGGTGTGCAGTGCAATACTGAATGGTATCCACAAGGCAAACATTAATGCTCCCTCTGTGGGCATGTGGGGAGAGGGGTTTGGGCTGAGCTACTCTACGTGCCGAGGTCTGTGCTGTTAGGTGGAATCCCACCACTTCTTGGCCTCGTCCCCTGAAGACATCCGGGTGGATTGCTGTAACCCCAGTGGGCAGCTCGCTGTGGGGATCTTGGAATCACTGGGCTGACTTAGAGGGTTCGAGAGTCACTAGCTAGGAAGGAGAGAACCACACCCTTGGGGTACTGTTGAGTTAATATACATCATTTCCCTTGAGTTTCACAACATTCTTAGATGACGGAGGCCAAGCACTGGCAGACCTTCGACCATTCCACCAAGCCCTGGGGCTAGATGACCAATCTGATGGCTTCAGATTTCTTTGCGTCTTTTTCATAATGACGTCATGCCTGTATATTTTCCTAAACCCCTGTAAGATGCTGCAGCTAGTAGACTATACATGCTCTTCTGTGAATGTCACCCATCACTCTGCTGTGATTTATAGAGAACTTTACTCTTTTCCACAGCCTCCTCCTGCTCTGCTGTGTGCTAACAGATAATAAATATATATCCTAGGATGTTTGAATGATTTTGTGCCTTGTCAGTACACTACAGACTGGTTAATCAAACTTGCCGGCATACTCGTCACCTCACATAGCCTTTTGTTATAACAGTACAACACAAAAACCTAATTGCTGCGCTGGAGACGTGGCTTACAGTTAAAGCAGTGGAGAGGCTCCTCTTCAAAGGACAGAGTGGTTCCCAGCACCTATCTAGAGAAGCTCACAACTGCTAGTAACCCCACCTCCAGAGCATCCTGTGCCTTATAGCTTCTGCAGGTACCCACTCACAATCACACACACACACACACACACACACACACACACACACACACGGAGATATATAGATGATATACAAATCAAATATATATGGACCATATATATTCATATATCCATTTATATGTTCCATATATGTATATACATACATGCATACATACACATATACATACATACACACACATATACATACATACACACACATATACACATATACATATATGCATATATACATCTCCATCTATAAATCTCTGGTTACAGATATAGGACAGTTCTGGAGCCTTCTAAGACCCCATCTGGGCCTGCATGTCCAGGACCCCTTTACCCCCAGCTTCTCTGCTCCCTGAGGACTGTCACCGCAGCTGCCTTCCCGACATCTGGCCTGCTGTCTTCACACTCCTGTGAGGCACTGTGGAACCTCATGTCCTCATCTCCTCCTCTGTTCCCTCCTGGTTTTGTTTGTCTGTCTTGATCCTCACAGTGCTACTGAAATTACTCTAGAGTTTTCTGTGTTTGGAGCACCCCCCCCCATCATGTAAAGGCTGGTCCGCACTTGTCCCTCTTGCCTCTTGCCTTTGCGAATCTCCTAAACTCTGTCTTCCTCTCCCACAGACCAGCGGCATTCTGTCTGCTCTCTCTTGGTTCACCTTAACGTCTCTCTCTGCAGTGTAGGGACCATGCGCTCAGGGCAGGGTGCTGTCCTGGCCACCTTAACGGCTCTCTCTGCAGTGTAGGGACCATGCGCTCAGGGCGGGGTGCTGTCCTGGACACCTTAACGTCTCTCTCTGCAGTGTAGGGACCATGCGCTCAGGGCGGGGTGCTGTCCTGGCCATCTTGCTCCCCCAGAATGCAGATGTCATCTACAGGTTGGGGTGGTCCTCTCAAAAACAAAGACTGCTCCTTCTCTCTATGGAAGACAGCAGCAGCTAGAAACAATACCAAAATATTCAAGGGATAGCAGTTACAGATGTTTTCCTGGTGTTTTTCCATGGCTTTTATTTATTAGGACATTTGAATATATAGTATTTTGTTGTCAAGGAATTTTCCATATCTGTAAATTAAGAATTTAAAATATGGGGCTTGGGAGATGGATCAGTCAAATGCTGCTATAAAAACATGAAGAGTTTGTATTCACAGAACCATGTCAAAGCTAAGTGCATGAGCTGTGGTCCCAGCACTGCGGTGTCAGGGACGCAAAGTCCCTCCAGGTCACTCAGGCTCCCCAGACTCATCCTTCAGGCTCAGTGAGGGAGCCCGACCCCAAAATTACGGTGGAGAGTGGCTGAGAAAGATGTCCATCATCACCCTTCGGCTCCCACATGCCCAAGCATGCATGCATATGCACCTGAGCATGCATGCATGCATGCATGCACAGTGCACACATATATGTATGTACAGGCTGGCTCCCATGTAGACACAATTGAAAAATATTCCCCAAAATGAAAAATGTAAGAGATGTTGAATGGGAAAAACATATTTCATTTCTTCTTCCTCCCTCCCTCCCTCCCTTCCCCTCCCTCCCTCCCTCCCTCCCTCCCTCCCTCCCTCCCTCCCTCTCTCTCTCTCTCTCTCTCTCTCTCTCTCTCTCTCCTTCTCTGTATCTTTAAGAAAATACAATTCATCCTGAGGCCACTGGCTTTCAAAGGTCAGAATGCCCTGACTTCATACTTAGAAAAGAATCATTTGCAAGGAGAGCAAACGGTGAAGACGTTGGGTGTGAGGTGTGTGGCCGCTTGGCTCTGCTTACGTTTAACTGCCCTGGACATATAAAAATTGATCTATATCGTTCTCTGCATGTTTTCTCCTGACGAACGTTTACCATTTGGATTAAGTAGCAGTAGACATAGTTCAGCTTTATAGAAATTGTGTACATCTGCAGAAATCTGCCGGCAGCTCAGTGAGGCGTGCTCAATGAAAGACCAGAGGCAGGACGGCTGCCAGGCGACAGGGGGAAACAGAGTGTACTCTCGGTTCCCAACACTGTGCTTTGTTTCTGTTTGTCTGTCTGTCTCCTCAGGGACCCTCAGAGTCTGGACCCACCAGAAGTCAGCAACGCAAAGCTTCAGTATGCGGGGTGGGGCCCCAAAGGCCAGCAGCTGGTAAGCAGGCTGGGGCTAGCTGCCGTGCTTTGATTTTTACCATTCATGTTTTCTAAACTGTTTATTACTGTACACATCTGATGTGTGTGTGTGTGTGTGTGCTGTATGTGTGGTGTGTATATGGTATATGTATTGTGTGGTATGTGAAATATGTGTATGTATCTGTGTGATTAAGTTTTAGATAAATGCACCAAAGTACCTGATTATATAAAACCATTGTTTCTTTGCAGAGAGAGAACTCTCATTTGAAAAATGGGCCATGATGGGCTGGGGAGGGCACCTATTATCCCAGCACTGGGTACAGAGACAGGCAGACCACAGGGACTCCTAGGCTGGCCAGGCTAGTTAAAATGGAACACTGTTCATCAAGAGACCCTGTCTCAAATAAATAAAATAAAATAAAATAAAATAAAATAAAATAAAATAAAATAAAATAAAGAAAAGAAAAGTAAAATAAAATAAAAATAAGCCTAGAGAGTGACAGAGAAAGACACCTAATATCAACCCTCCAGCCTCCAAATGTGTATATACAGGTAAGCACACCTACCCAAACACACACACACACACGCACACGCACACGCACACGCACACGCACACGCACACGCACACGCACACGCACACAAATGGGATATCATTACGTCCCAAAGGTTTCCTTCACTATGGGAAAAGACCTTTGAGAACAGCCTGAGTGAGTTCCACCGGGCTCGGGTTTCAGAAGTCTCAGCCCGTGGTCGGCTGACTTCTTCACCTCTGGGCTCATGTGGAAGCAGAACACCATATGAGAAGGTGTGTGGTGGGGCAGAGCTGTTCATCTTATGGCAGCCAAAGCGCAGGGTGGGGTGTCGGGTGGTGTGCCGGAAAGACGTGTCCTTGGCTGGCTTGCCCGGGCGAGCCAGTTCCCGCAGCTTCCACCTCCTGTGTGGCTCATCTGGCCCTGAATGAGCCGATGGGTTATCCCATGAATGGCATCAGTGTCTTTGTGAGCCAATCATCCCTCAATGGCCCACCCCCTGGGAACAAGCCCTCGGCACCTACAACTCACACACCACAATATATTCAAGCCCTGATGCATCCTCAGCGCCCACATCCAGTGCCCTTAGCTGGGTGCTGGACCTGTAACCGAGTGTGTAGCTGAAGCTCTTTGGAGGATTACATGGGAGCTATCAATGCGCTGCGCATTGTTGCACCAGGCTCTGCGAGCTCACCGTCATCCCTGGAGGTTTAGGGGTAAAGTGGGCTTGCTTGTCATTATGAAGCTGTGCCCCAGCCAGCTGTGTCAGCCTGGGGAAGCCTCCAGAGCTGACACAGGCTTGACCTGTTGATATCAGTGGCATTAATGAGCCCAAACAGGCAAAACTGAGATGTTTAAAACCCTTCGAGTACAGAAGATGGCGTATAGATTACTTTCCTTATTGTCATTGCAAATGCCTGATAAACACAATTCGAGGAAGGAAGAGGTTTGTTTAGCTCACATGGGTTAAAATGGTGGCCTTCGTCCAGCCTAGGGCTCGGGTCTCTGGGCAAGGTGGGACGCAGGGAGTTTTGACTGCGTGCACCCCACATCTCCGGGACAGCAGGTTCTAGCTCTTGGACACCGCAGACACCGCGGGATGTCTCAGAAGAGCTGAGAACTGAGTAGAGGCCGGTGGGGCTGCCTCCAGCCCAGGCCTGAAGGGGAAAGGGCAGGAGGAGCTCTCTGATTCCCGAGGAGGACGGAGGACCAGAATGTCCTTGGCTGGCCCGGCAAGCGCAGGGAGGCCTCTTGCATGAGACCAGGCGCAGCTCTTTAAAGGAAGACCTGCTCCATCGCTTCAGCAGGGCGGATCCAGATGAGAGGAGGCAGTCCACGGTCTTAAAGCGTTTATTGTCATGGCAGAGAGTTGTGATGAGTGAATTCGTACCCCACGTTCTTAGGGTTTTTAGGGCGGGCCTGAGGTTGAATACATTTGTAGGGAGGACTGTGGGGGGGAGCTTAATTGGCTCAGCCTCCAGGCCTTTGGCACCTCATTAAAATGGAGATCTGTGGTCACATCTACCTGTGGAGGGGCTTGGGGCATCGTCCTACGTGACTTGATGGCCACGGAATTATGGAGAGCTGAGACCTCGTATCAGGAACCTAGTGTCTGGGAGCGTGGCAAACGCCTTCCACCCCTTGTAGGAACACCTGCTGGGTCACCAGGGTTTAAACCCAGCTCAACCCAAAGACAGGCTGCCTTTCACAGTCCCACAAGCTCACAGTATGAAAATCCAGTCCTTCCGTGAGGAGCAGGCGTGGCTAGAGCAGCCTGAGGTGGCCTCAGAAAGGAGGACCCCAGCCTATGAAATGGAACCGCCCACATTTAAGATGGGTCTCACAGATAAGCCAGGGGTGTGGTTTCTTGGTGGGTCTAGATTCTGTCAAGTTGCCAGTCAATGGTAACCACCACAGACCGTGTGATGAAGAAGGCCCACAATGCACAGCCTTGGCGTGAGGTTCCCAGTCCACACTCAACACTGGCTGCCCAGGACCACTCCTGGCTGAGAGTCTGTGGTGAGGATGAGGCAGACAACCAAGAGAAGCATATGTATGTCATGGCCCATGGCGACAGGTCGCACCCAGGCAACCAGGTAATTGCTGTGAATCCTGTTTAGCTTCCTTTCAGGAGGCTGGGGCTCCCCGCACAGAGCCCCTCTGATATTTGTGGCTGTGACTCAATCACTACTTTCTCTTTCATCAGTAAGAAGATTAACTAAAGCTATTTTTGGCTGTCTTTTTCCTAAAACACAATTGCATTTAAAATCCTGCAGCAGGTGTGAGCCGTCTCATGTCTTCTGGAAGAGCAGCAAATGCTTTTAACTACTCTCGCCAAACTGACCAGTCACCTCTTAAAGATGCGGGGGTGGTATGGGTTGGTGATCTGCTGTGTTGCAAATGAAGAGTCATCTGTCTTCCTCCAAGGTGCAGTTCTATTTGCTTGGCTGCACCTCAATACCACTGTCTTGCAAATAAGCAGAAATATTGGGCCACAGAAGAATCCTTCAAGGGTCTAGCCAGCCAGAGATTTCAATGGGCCTAACTGGCCAAAAACCAGTTTGACAATTGGAAGAACCACTGAAGAACAGGGACCTGGGGTGTGTGTGTGTGTGTGTGTGTGTGTGTGTGTGTGTGTGTGTGTGTATGTGTGTGTGTGTTGGACTGGGGATGGGAAGGGGGTGGCAGCAGGTAACTTGTCCCTCAGTCACGGGAAGCACCTGCAACTTTTCCAGAAGCCTACGGAGTCTCCCGGTGCCTGCACCTTTGAGAGGTCAGCGTGGCTAGAGACAGCTCAGCAGTTAAGGCATTTGTCGCTCTTTCAGAAGACACATATGAGGCAGCTCGTGCCTGCTTGTAATTCCAGTTCCAGGGACCTGAGACCCTCCTCTGGCTTCTGCAGGCCCCTGCATATATAGTACAAGCACACAAATAAAATCTTTTAAAAACAATAGTTGACTTATAAAAAATTTTTGACCCTTCTATAGATGTGGCCACTACACTCCCTGCTTCGTGGTCAATAGCCCAGTGTGCCCAGCCCGGCACCCAGGCCCAGCCACAGTACTGAGGGAGGAAAATCAGAAGCTGCCTCCTTACTGGGGGAAGACACCAGTGCTGGCAGAGGTCTCTGTGTGCCTGGCATGTCACCTGCTCCTTGTCAAGCCACCGTTAGCAATAAGCCTCTAGACATGCCCCAGAGCCATCCGACAGTGAAGGAGTCAGGGCCCACACTCTGGAACTCCATCCCACAGCACTGGGGGGAAGATGAGTCCATACACGACTCTCCGCACTCCTCATCAGGTCAGCCCCTTCCCTATCCACAGCCAGTGCACAGGAATGCAGACACAGAATGGCAAACATGACCTTGTTTGACCTCCTAAAGGCTAACAATGAACAGAGCAGGCGTCAACCTGACTGTAGCGACTTTCCTGATGTCATCTCCAACACACTGTCAGCACCCCTGTGAGGTCCCACATCTCAGTGTGTGACATTTTTTTTTTGTCACATGCAATGTCATGTAAGATATAGGTAGGCCTCTCTCCTCACCATCTGAACATAAAAGCATAAAGCTTTGAAAGTGCCTACGCTCAGTAAGTATTTCCTGGCACTGGAAAACACGAATGCCTAAATGAATTGCTAGTGAATCAGCTCTCTAGTACATGTGTGTGGTCCTAACATTAAGGATGAAATAATCAGAAGGCAGTAAGAAGCTGTGGGACTGTGTGCTCAGCACTCACAGTGAGGGAAATAGAACCGCCCTTTCTGTTTCAAAGTACAAGGTGTCCAGTTAAGTACCCATTGCTGACATTTGCGTTTATCACTGTGAACCAACAGGCTGGTTGAATCCTTGAGTTTAAAGTTGCATGAACTCTGAGACTTTTACTGAGTCCTGTGTGTGCCAACTCCAAGAAGCAGTATAAACCACTGGGATGGTTTGAATATGCTTGGCCCATGAGAAGTGGTACTATAGGGAGGGGTGGCCCTGTTGGAGGAAGTGTGTCACTGTAGGCAGGCTTTGAAGACTCCTAGTGCTTGCCCTCTGCCCAGTGTGTAAGGAAAATCTCTACTGGTTGCCTTTGGGTCAAGATGTAGAACTCCTGACTCAGCCAGCACTGTGTCTGCCTACAGGCTGCCATGCACCCACCATGATGAGAATGGTGGGGTGCATTGGTGATAGTGTCTCTTCACAGCAAGGGAAACCCAATCTAAGACACCCAGAGTGGGTAAAGAGTACTATAGGTTGGAAATCAGCAGAGTTCAGTAATGGCAGATTCTTGGGGCCATGAAGCCAGGCCTTGAGGTTCCTGCTAACTCCTCTCTTCCTGTTTAGCACAAATGCAGCTGCGAACAATGCTGCAATGAATGTGCATAGCCATATTGTGATAAAATGCACAAACTGAAGGATTATTCTGACCTACTGTATATCCTCGCCTGGAAGAATCCTCACCCCAGCTCAACACCCTGAGGACAGTCAGTCTCTGAGCTGAGTGTCTGCAAAAGGGAGTTGCAATCAGGAGCCTTGCAAACATTAATCTATTAAGTGACAGGCAACAAATCCTTGCTGTTTTATTTTTAATGGTAAATATTGCTCCCTGTGGTAAATCTGCTCTAATGATAACAAGTCGTGCAGCAATAAGTGAATCTCCTTGGGGAGCAGAGAACACAGCTGCAGTCGGCCCCACCAAGGAGCTCTCAGAACCTCACAGCCCTACCATCCAGGGTGCTGAGCCAAGCCTATGGTGTGGAACTCACAGGAACACTGCCAAGGCTTTCTGGTCATCCTCAATCTATACTCTATGTGCCTCTGGTTAGCAGCTCTCACTTGTAGACAGCTTTACTGGCCCTTTTTAAATCCCATGGCCCAGAATGATTATCCCTCTATAGGTTGTCAGCGCTTTGTACCGCATCACTGCACGAGGAGAAGCCAGGCATGGTAGCTCATACCCATATTCCTAGTATTCAGGAATTCAGAAGTCGGAGGCAAACAGATTAAAGAAACCTGAGATACAGCTTGGGCTTAGTATGAGACCTTCCTAGGGCAGGAGGTGAGGAGAGGACAGGACAGGACAGGAGAAGAAAGGGAGGGGAGGAAAAGAGAGAGAAGGAGGAGAGGAAGGAGAGAAGAAAGAGAGGAGAAGAGCTGAGTAGAGGGGAGGGGAGGGGAAGAGAGGAGGGGAGGAGAGAGGAGGAGAGGAGAGGAGAGGAGAGGAGAGGAGAGGAGAGGAGAAGAGAAGAGAAGAGAAGAGAAGAGAAGAGAAGAGAAGAGAAGAGAAGAGAAGAGAAGAGAAGAGAAGAGAAGAGAAGAGAAGAGAGCCACATCCTTCCAAAATTGTTACCAAAACTGAAGATGCAGGAAAATGAATTTGGCCAGACTACACAGTTCCAAAGGGACCTGTGGTGCCCAAGCAGCATGACGACACGTGTGGAAGTTCACTGGGGTCCGTCTTCCTTGTCTCTCCTCTCCAGATGAGCTCCGGGCTGACTGAGGAGGCTAGGGTTTCTCTGCAGAGCTCTGATGCTCTGGAGGCCCCACCTCCCCTACGTGAGGTCTGTCTGTGCTTCCCACACTGATCAAATCAACTGGCTTAGAAAGAGCGTTGCTAGAGCCATTTAATAAAAGCAGGCAGGCAGAGGCAGGACAAGAGCTTCCTTTCTTTTCGAATGCACAGCTGGAGTCCAGCTGCTTTCTGTCTTGAGCAGGTCAGTGTACAAGCTTGGAAAATGTATACACAGTTGTTTGGGGTGAGAATGGAGGGGCCTTCTTCCTGTGGACTCAAGAATAATGGGAAATTTTTACAGAGACAATGCAAAACATTAGGCAGCATGTGAAAATTCACGACTGGACTCTGCCAGAGCTCTTAAGATCAGAGACCAAGAGATGACTCCTCTCGGGCCGGCTTGCCATCCCGACAGTGATAAATGAGCAGCTTTGGAAACAGCATTTAATAAGGCCCTTGGGAAATCTTCAATAACTCGGGCTGTGGAAAATGAAGAGCCGCAGTGGAGCTGCCAGGGAGCCTGTGGGAACTGGAGCTGGCGTCCATACTGCACACCCCAAGGAGCAGAGGCACAGTACGTGTCCGTGGAAACGTTCAAGGAAGGAGCTCAAAGGTCTTCCATCCGAGAAGAGCAGGGTGTTTGCTGTGCTCTTAACCTCCCTAGCCATGAGAGACTGGGTTAGCAGTATCAGGTGACTGTTGTAAGGCAGAAAAAAATACAGCTAAGAAATCAGGGGATTTAAGTTAAACTTGATGAAGCATGCCATGGAGTGATTATATGCCTGTTTAGACCTTAGAACCATTAGAAAGGCCATGGACATAAAGTGTTGGTGTGGTGGTTTGCATATGCTTGGCCCAGGGGAAGTGATATGATTAGGAGGTGTGGCCTTGTTTGAGTAGGTGTGGCCATATTGGAAGAAGAGTATTACTGTGGGGGTGGGCTTTGAGTCCTATTTCAAGGTCTGCCCAGTGCAGAATAGACCCTCCTCCTGGCTGCCTGCCTAAGACAGTCTCTCCTGGTTGTTTTGGATCAAGATAGAGAACTCTTAGCTCCTCCTGCCCCATGCCTGCCCTGATGCTGCCATGCTCCTGCCTTGATGATAATGGACTGAACCTCTGAACCTGTAAGACAACCCCAGTTAAATGTTGTCCTTATAAGAGTTGCCTTGGTCATGCTGTCTGTTCACCGCAATGGAAACTAAACCAGTTGGGAATTATCACTCAGATCAGCTTGTGTTTGAAGGGTTAGGATGGCAACCCTCTTGAAGGGTGTCAAGGCAAAGTGTGCTGTGTTCTCAAGTGTTCTTCCTTCCCCTAGAGCCCTGCAGAACGGCCACTGGACATGATGACTGCAGTGCGAGCTGCGGTGAAGGCCAGCCCTGGCTGTCTGCACACTTCTGTCACTCTGTCATGAACTCATCTGCTCCTGTTCCAAACCCTTCAGACACTCTTGGGTTCGGGGAACTTCGGAGAAAGATGATCTCTTTTCCCAGTGGTGTCTACCTCTAACAGAGAGCACTTATCCCATGAGCTCCCATGAGCTCCCAGTCACAGTTTCTGTTTCTTCTTCCTCCCTCGCTCGTCCCTTGAAATGGTCCCCAACCTACTGTTATGTCTAACCACTCTTTTATTAAAGAGGAATCATTCAATTAGGAGCTTGCTTATAGCTTTACACCTTATCATGGCAGGGAGCATGGTGGCGGACAGGCCGGCGTGGTGCTGCAGAAGAGCTGCTGAGAGCTTGTGTCTAATCCACATGCACAAAGCAGAAGAGAGAGAGACAGAGACAGAAACAGAGACAGACAGAGACAGCAGACAAGAGAGTTGAGGAGGGAAAGAGAGAGGGAGAGAAAAAGAGAGGGAGAGGGGGGAGAGAGAGAGAAGGAGAGAGGGGGAGAGAGAGGAGAGAGGGAGAAAAGGAGAGAGAAGGAGAGAGAGAGACAGAGAGACAGAGGGGAGGAGGGATAGAGAGAGGAAGAGAGAAAGAAAGGGAGAGAGGGGGAGAAGGAGAAAGAGAGGGAGGGAGTAGAGAGAGGGAGAGAAAGAGAGAGGGAAAGAGAGGGGGAGAGGGAGAGAGAAAGGGAGAAAGAGGGGGGAGAGAGAGAATTAGCTAGCTAATTGGGAAGGCATGGGCTTTTGAAACTCCAAAGCCCACCCTCAGTGACAAGCCTCCACCAACAAGGCCACGCCTCCCAATCCTTCCCAAGTAGCTGTAGACTAAGCATTCAAAGCTATGAGCCTTGGGGCTGAATGAAGAGATGGCTCAGTAGTTAAAAGCACTGACTGCTTTTCTGGAGGTCCTGGATCCCAGCAACCACATGGTGGTTCACAACCATCCATCCGTAATGAGTTCTGATGCCCTCTCCTGGTGTGTGAGGAGACAGCTACAGTGTACTTAGATATAATAAATAAATAAATCTTAAAACAAAAACAAACCTATGAGCCTATGAGGACCATTCTCACTCAACCACACTCCGCAGCTTCAGGAGGTAGGCAGTCGCTCTGTCTGTGTGGCCCTCTCATTTTAACCAAGACCCTTATATCCTGTATCTTAATGAAACATTTCTACCCAGAGCACAAATGTAGGAGCAAGCTGCCCGTTCTGGGCCTCATGCTGTCTGCTTGATCCAAAGGTAGTGGGGTCATATCAGCTCTACAGCAAGACCCCACTGCCCCTGAGATCTGGCCTCCTGTCCCACCTGGGACCGCCCCCTCCTCGGTGGCAGCTGTCCTCAGAGCCGGGCCGGCCGGGTGGCAGCAGCTCTTCAGTCAAGTCCGTCCAGCAGCTGTTTGTCCCTTGGGCACAATCAACAGCTGAAGGGAGTTGGGGGGTTCCCTGCATCCCTCCCGTGTGTGCAGAGGCGCATGGCTCCTCCCCCAGACGGTGTGCCCACTCGTTTTCTGTGCATCGGTAAAGGATTGGGAAAAATCTGAGCTGAAAGTTTTGCACCTGCCCTGATTCACTGTGCGGCCTTTAGGTCTCCACAGTAAAGAGTGTTACAGTATCCCGTTAGAGGTTTGAAACCCGTGTCAGCACAGCCCCTCTCGAGCAGAGATGAGGTGCCCCCACAATACCAGGATGGCCTGTGAAATGCGGTAACGTTGTGGGAGCTTACAGCCCTGAGGACGGAGCTTCTGGCCTGCAGCCCTGGAGCAGAGCAGGCCTAGGGACCACGGACACCTTGTATGGCCAAGAGCAGGCAGAGTGGACCTGTGACCGCTGCATCCGCCTTGAGCACCACACGCACCCCGGTCAGAAGCAGACAGGACGACTGCCAAGTCGGGAGGGAGACTCCAGGAACCAGGGAGAAGGCGCCCCAGAATCCAGAAGGCCGTCGGGAATGCCAAGGCTTAACCACACTCCAGCTCTCAGCCTGCACCACTGGGGGAGCTCAACGTGAACCTTAGTGGGAAAAGAAAACCATCCTGTTACTTCTGTTTTACAAGAATCATTACTAAGAAGAGATTTAGAGTGGAAGAGCCAGGTTCAGATCTTGGTTCTTAGATGTCAGATACAAAAATGTGACTTTCAGATGTCAAACGTCCCATAGGGTGAGGCTCCTCCCCTGGAAATGGGCCCCAACTCTCCTCCACTATCCCTTCCACCCACAGTGTGGGAGCTCTCTTCACAGTGGACAGAGTCACTGCATTTCCTGACGTTATTTATAGCCACGTCACCCAGCACCCACACACCCACACTACCCATATCTCCTAGCCGCACCGTCTCTGTTACTCATCTCTGCAAAACTTACCAAGCCAAGCTCATGGCCACCTGGCCCACCATAAGCCCTAGAGACTCAGATGGCCATGCCACCCAGCTCCCACAAGTCTCTTGAGATTTATGTCCACACGGGACAACAACAGGAACTGCATGACCGGGGCACCCTGCCAGAAAGCAGCTCCCATGGCCGCTGTAGCTCACTGGGACCTGCCTATGCTAAGAGGGCAGGAGCATCATACTGAGGTTGAAAAAAGCCGTAGTGAGGGGAAGAGATTGATCTTTCCAGCAAGAAGAACGTACTTAATGAAACACTATTGCGCAGAAGACTGGACCGATGTGACATCACATAAATAATGTACCAACGCTAATCAGTTTGGGTTAATTTAGTATTCATCGTAAAAACATTTATCACGGGGCCCTGAATCCATGAAAGTAGCCAAGAAATTAATATCACAGGATGGAATTCACCTTCTGTGTCCTCAAATAAGGGGGGAGGCAGTTTAGCAAGTGATGAATGAGCTGTACCAAGGGTCCCCTTCAGTGTAAGGCGTCTGTCATACCTTGTAGCTAGGAGGGGCCAAATGACTTTACTATCCACTTGCACTGGTGTAAATAAGGCAAGTTCTTGGCACTTGGTCTGAATGGATGGAGGAGTCCAAGCTGCCAGGGTCCTGGTTAAGGAAATGGGAGAGTTAGGGTTCAATTACAGAAGATTCAGAAAGCCCGCCCACTCGGGCTACTGACCACTTCTCTGACAGGGTTCAAAGCTATGCAAGCAAATCCATCATTGTGAGCTTGTAGAAGAGGTGGGAAATGTGCAGATTCTAACCCTTTGTCATGCCACAACACCAGGAGAAGAACCTAGAAGAAATTCACTAAACAATGGAGGACACAGTGAGAGACAGGAAGTGAAGCTGTGCTGACAGACTCCCTTTCCAGGGGAAGCCTGACTGTATGTGCACAAGTACATCCACATCACTTCCATCTACACAAACAATTCCCATATTAGCCCAAAAGCTCGGAATTCCCAAGATACAACTCAGAGACCACATGAAGCTCAAGATGAAGGAAGACCAAAGTGTGGATACTTTGATCCTTATTGGAAAGTGGATCAAAACACCCATGGCTCTCAGTCAACCAATAGAATGAGCACAGGGTCCCCAATGGAGCAGCTGGAGAAAGGACCCAAGTTGCTGAAGAGGTTGGCAGCCCTGCGGGAGGAACAATAATATATACCAACCAGCACCCCCAGAACTCCCAGGGACTAAACCATCAACCAGAGTATACACGGAGGGCCCCATGGCTCCAGCTGCATATGTAACAGAAGATGGCCATTTCAGACACCAATGAGAGGAGAGGGCATTGGTTCTGTGGAGGCTCAATTCCCCAGAATAGGGAAATGCAAGTCAGGAAGTTGGAGAAGGGGGGAGGGGACGGAGCACGGGGAGGGGGGACGGGATAGAGGATTTTCCGAGGGGTAATGCGGAAAGGGGATACCATTTGAAATGTAAATAAGACAAATATCTACCAAAATAAGATTAAGAAATTAAAAAAAAAGAAGAAGGGGCTATTTGGGGAAACCCAACCCTCCTCCAGACCCAGAGTATAATACTAATATTAACCTTAACCCCAACCTTGACCCTAACACTAAGCATAACTGCACTCCAGCCCTAAAACTAACACTAACACTAACACTAACCCTAACCTTAACCCTGACCTCAACCCTACTATTAACCCTGACTCTAACCTTAATATTAGCCCTCACCCTAACCATGGCCTTGAAGACTTATCACACAAGCATTCAAAATTATGATTAAAAGACACAAACTCGGGCTGGAGAGATGGTTCGGCGGTTAAGAGCACTGTTTTTCCAGAGGTCCTGAGTTCAAATCCAAGCAACCACAGGGTAGCTTATAACCATCTGTAATGAGGCCTGAGGCCCTCTTCTGGAGTGTCTGAAGACAGCTACAGTGTACTCACACATAATAAACAAACAAACAAATAAAGAGAGAGAACCTCCAGCCTGGGAGAAACACTTGCACATTATACATCTGAAATGGGGGAGGGCAGATATCCAGGACAGATAAGGAGCTCAGCAGTAAAAATATAAATAATCTGATTCAAAATAGGCAATCAGCCTGATGGACCAGAATGACCGACTAGTATATGGGAAAAAAATGTCTAGAGGCTGGAGAGATGGCCGCATGGTCCGAGCTCTGGCTTGCTCTCATGGAGGACACAAGTTCAGTTCCCAGGGCCAGCATGATGGCTCACAACTGCCCTTTAACTCCAGATCCAGGGTATTAAATGCCTTCTTCTGGCTCATATATGGTATATATGCATATATGCAGGCAAAACATACATACATATTAAATAAATCTGTTTTTATGCCTCATAATATCAGAAGCCACCAAGGAAATCAGGCGAAGCCTTTGGGAGGTATTGCCTCATTGCACTGCAGTGGCTGTCATCAAAATGACAGACCACAGCAAGAGCTGGTGACGATTCAAACTCAACCTCGTGGAAAACAGCACAGTGTGGCGACAGAAGCCTGAGCAGGACGCCGTCACAGCTGACCCCGCATTCCCTCCGCGGTCACGCACCTGTCAGAAAGGATGCCAGGACACTTCTGCTTCACTGTAGCACCGCCTAGACATGGAGGCTGACGGTGGGAGTGAAAACTGGCACAGACACACAACGGAAACAAACAAACAAGCAGGAAAGCAGGAAAGCCTGTCGTTTGTGCCAACATGATTAAAAATGGAAGCATTGTGTTAAATAAAATAAGCCAGACACAGAGAGACAAAAGCCAGAGGACCCCTCTCCCAAGTCACAACTGAAAAGGACAAACTCAGTGGAGCACAGAGGGAACCGTTGTTGCCAGAGACTGAGAGCACAGCTCGGGGGAAGGCCAGCGAAGAACAAAAAGACACAGGCAAGCAAGGAGAGGAGGCCGTGCTTAATGAGAGGAAATCAGCCACTCTGGCCAGGAGCGTTGCAAAGGGAGCGGACCAATGCAAGTGTGGGTGGGATGGTGGAATACTCCTTATGAAAGAGCAAATTTGAACAGAGTTCAACATCAGCCTTGGCTACGTTAGATTCGGGAGTGATCATCTGTCAGAGAGCAGTTAGGAGCAGGACCAGAGCTCTGTGCCGTGGAAGACTACATTTAAGGATGGTCTAGAATGTAACAAGGCCGCTAGGAGTTAAACGCGCCTTTGTTGACGTTGTGCAGGAGCATCAGTGCAGCTGTCTGCAGCCAGGGAGGATGCCGACGTTGCATGCCTGCAGGCGCTGCATGTCCACGGCTGCTGCATGCCCACGGCTGCTGTTTGTGGCCTGCCTGGGCCTGCACATCTGATTCCATGCTGCTAAGATACTCCATACTGCATGAAAGATGCTTCTAGTAGTTGTATCATTTGAGTGGAGGTAACATTCCCCTGAAATCCCAAAATCGTTTCATAATTGGAAGATGGCTCTATCTCCTCAGCCACGGTGAACAGTCATGACCTTTTCCCCCACAGAGCTGCTGAAGCCACCGGTCCCACATCCTGCAACAGCTAATCATACGCTCCTTTGTTTCATTATTCCTCTTTTCACTTCTGAATAACTTTATTTCCCAGATCGAATGTGAGCCGTTCAAGGACAAATGGTGTTTTCCATCACATTTGAGGCTTCCATGGCCCGGTGCTCAGTGTGGGGCGGAACATGAGGCTTCGGCAGATACTCGCTAAGTGAATGATTTCTGTGGTGAGAGGAGAATTAAATGTCAAATTTATGGGTACAAGTTCCAGACTTCATGGAAATTGGAAAAGCTTGATATTATTGCATAAAAGATTTTAGATTTAACAACTTGTCTGACGGTTAATTAACTCGGTGACTCACCGTGAACAGCCCTCCGGAAAGGTACTAGAATCTTCAGCCAGATTTTTTTGTATTTTCCTGAAAATGTTTACTCTGCTACAAAAGACTCTGCAATGAGGGTGTAAGTTATCACTGTTGAGACCTGTCGGGGGTAGGCTGAGCTGGACAGACCAAAGGCCAGAGCTGGTTGGACACCCAAGGCCTGAGAGGAAACCTTGTGCATGACGCGTGGGGAGTGAAAGTCAGACCTTGGGCATCCACGTGCTCCTCTGAGCCCTGTCCTGACCACCTTGGAGATGACCTCGTAGGGGCTAATTTTTACATGGTTAAACAGGGATAGGGTGGGTGTAAGATGGGATGGAATCTATTTTTGTGGCACTCTGTACAGCTCTAGGGACTGACCTCACCGGGTGGCCTGCCACTGCTCCCTGCACCACTGACCGCGCCTTTACAGCATGTGTACCCCATTGTGCTGCTCTCCTGATTTAATTATTTTTCTTCCTGATCAGACGTTAAGCACCTCCAAAGAACCACCTTCTCCATCTCTCTAAGATCTCTCAGCCCTTGCTACAAGACGGCTGACTGTAAGCATCGGTGCTGGACAATGGCCCAGCTAAGACACATTAATGACTTAAGGGAAAAATACAACCACCTCTTCCTTTAAGCTTATAATTTTTTTCAAATTATTGAGAAAGTTAGCTGACCTTCCATCTTAAGCCATGAGTTATAGCATAACCGTTTCTCCCTAAAGATCAGGGACTCACACCCATACTATCATGTTCAAAGCCAGACTCAGCGAATCCCAGTAGCCAGCAAGTGTACATGAGGGTGAATGTATTTAATTCAACTGACTTTTCTACAGCCATACAAACTCATATTTTTTAAGTCAGCTAGACGTGATTGCTGAGCAGAGTTGTGTCATATTAAAACGTCCTCCGAAGTCACCTCCTCTTCTTCATCTAACCCCGGAGGCCAAAGTCCACAGTGGGGTTTGCACGGGAATTCTGTCTTCTAAATTTCCTATGTGTTCCCACACTGCAGAGTCGGGAGTCAGGGGTCTCTGACAGCAATGGAGGCCCTTCACTGATCACTCTCAGAGCCCTGGCAGGGCTGTGTTGGAGACTGTGGTTACAGCACAGCATTGGTTAGCGTCTGCTCAGCTTCCTTCTACATCCGGTGGCGGGAAGAAGAGACATGCTGGGTGAGCTGTTTGCAATTTCCTAGGAAAACAGCCCAGTCCATAAATCTGTCCTTCCAATAACCCTAAAATTTTCCTAGACAAACGCTCGACAGCCTGTGACCATTTAGTAAAACAAAAGGCCTGATGGCAGGTCACAACTGAGATCGTCCTTCAAGGTCACCACAGCCTGCCTGTGTACCCTCACTGTGGCCAAATGCCCAGAAGTCTCCTGGACTAGGCCAGGGGGAAGTGCGTATCTCAGGATCTGTTCAGGCTCCCCACGTACTTCTGGTGCACACACAGATCGAGCATCTGTGCATGGCTGTCTGCTCGGGACTAGACCTGAGCGACCTCTTCCTTATACTCCAATGCCTCCGAGTAATGACCCCAATGTCACGTCAAAACAAAAGGCACATAAGGACGTGCTTTGAGCCTCTGAGGGCACTGATGAGAGAGTATGTGCTGAGTTTGAAGTTACCAGTGTGAACATTCCCAGGGAACCTGCTGCCTCCTTATACCCACAGACACAGTGCTGGAGGAGCAAGAACTCTACATATTGCTCTGAAGACAGCCAGGAGCAGACTGACGTCCCTGCACTGGGCAGAGCTTGAACACAGAGCAGCCCTCAGTGCCCACCTACACAGTGGCACACTTCCTCCAACAAGGCCACACCATCTCCCAGCAGAGCCACTCGCTGGGCCGAGCATATTCAAACCTCCACAGATATGCTGGGACGGTGAGCCATGACCATTCCAAGGAAGCACATTCCTTTGTAGTTTACACCTTTCCTGTAGTCTCAAAGAAAGCCCCCGCTAGCCTGAGGACTTCCGTCATCCAGTGTTTCTGAATTGCATCCTTACTTCACCTGAGTTGTTTTGGGGATCTGGTATGAAGATCCCCGCTTTCCTTCATAGGAACAAGCATGTGTCCCAGACCATTCAAAGACACTCTCTTCCCGGACCCTCAGAGCTCCCTCTGCCTTTCACATTCTTAATTATGGTAGCTTTGTCAGAGATGTGATTCTATCTACTACTACTTGCCCAAACATGTTCTTTGTGCAAGGACCATGGCTGTCTCTGACACTCTGTGTACATATACACACACATGAATCTTTACATACACATAAACACACACACTCACACATACACACACACACACACACACACACACAAAAATTAGAATAACTTTACTCAATTCCTTTAAGAACATATGGAAAATTAGCATGTATCATCACATTTGTAACCAAATTAAAGGAGATTTATAATCTTGGCTATTAAAACCAGCCAGTGTGTGGCATGGTTCCCAATTTATTTACTTATTTAAAAGACTTACTCCTGTGTGCAAGTGCTCTTGGAGACCAGAAGAGGGCGCTGGTTAGCCTGGAACTGGAGTTACAGGCAGTGAGTGCTGGGACCTGAACTCTTGTTCTCTGGGAAAGAGAGCATTTGTGTTAATAACTACACTTGACATTTCATACTGAGTTTTCATCCTGCAGTTTCTACTTTCATGTCCGTGGATTCCTTGAGTTCAGAATTCAGCCGCCACGGTCTCTCCCAATGATGACATACTCATCTCTTCCCTTTTCAGTCTCTTCTCTTTGCTTCTTTTTCCCACCCTACTGCTCCTTCTCATGTGCCATCCCCATACTGAGGAGACTGTGACAACATCATCTTCTATGTGATTGTGACCGCTGTGCTAATTGTCAACTAGACAATCTGGGATAGCCTGGGAGTAGGTCTCTGGCTGTGGGTGGGCAGTTACCTAAATTGCACTAATTGCATAGAAAGAGCATGACATGAGTGTGCCCAGTTCCAAAGAGGGGACGTAGGCTCTGTTTGCCTGGGGATTTGGCTTTGTTTTATGCTGAGACTCCTGTTACAGGTGCTGGCCTTCATTTGACAATGACCTCCCTTTGTCACTAAGAGGCATTGTCTCCTGGGCTCAGAGTTTTAAACAGGCTTCTACAGAATGCATGATCATTTTTGGTGGAGTGGGTGGTGGTAACATTTATTTTATTTTACCATGGCCAAGAATACTGGTGTTTCCTACAGTGGTGATGTAAAAAACTCTTCCCCAAGTAAAACTTGTTTGCATAAATAGGAATAGTTATAAAAAAAAAAAAAAAAAAGATAAATCCTACCCATGGGCAACCCCATTACAAGAGACCCTGAATGTAGGTGGTGGCTTGACAGACTTCGGGGAGTGCTCCTTGAAACAGTAAACAGTGTCCAGCCTCGGCTAACACTAGACTGGAATGTAGCCCTTCATTCATGGGCCTGGCTGGCATCTGTAACTGTTGGGGATCAAATAACTGTCTCCCAACGGCCTCGAAACACTTGGTCCCCAGCAGGTGGTGGCGTTTGGAACGGCTCTGGAACTTAATTCGGATTGCTATTGCATTAGGAAGCACCATGACCAAAGCAGGGTGAGGAGGAGGTGGTTTACTTGGCTTACACTTCCATATTGCTGTTCATCATTGAAGGAAGGCAGGACAGGAACTCAAACAGAGGCAAAATCTGAAGGCAGGAGCTGATGCAGAGGCCTTGGTGGGGAGCTGCTCGCTGGCTTGCTCCCCATGGCTGGCTCAGCCTGCTTTCTTACAGAACCCAGGGCCACCAGCGGAGAGAGAGAGAGCCCCACCATGAGCTAGGCCCGCCTCCATCAACCACTTTTGAAAATGCCCTACAGGCTTGCCTGCGGAGCACAATCGTGGGGGTGGGGGGGCGGTATTTTCCTAAGTGAGTTTCCCTCCTCTCAAATGACTTTATTTTGTATCAAATTGACATAAAATTATCCATCACAACTGACCCTTTGTCAAGTTGACATGCAAAAATATCACTGTTAAGCTACAATTCTTTCCTTTCTTGTTTATTCCCAAGATGACATATTAATATCAACATCACAATATAAAATATTTTACAAACTTAGAAAGGCCCACCATCTTTACAAACTCAAAACACTTTAAAATTCAGTGTTTTTTAACATTCAAAGTGGCTTTTAAAATCTAAAATCTTTTTTTTTTAAATTCAGTCTCTCAACAGTGGGCTCCCATAAAATAAAAAATAAATTAAAGACACCCTTACTTCAAGAGGGAAGAAACAGAGCACAGCCACAATCTAAACAACTCAAAGCTCCAATTTTGTAAGTAACTCGGTGTCCAATATCTGGGATCTCCTAACAATCTGAGTGTCTCCAGTGGGGCCTGGGTCACTTCAAGATCGCACAGGATGTCTTCTCAGCTCAGGCCAGCTCCGCTTCACCTCTGCTGCTGTTCTTGATAGTTTTCCCATGGTACTGGCATCTCCAAAATGCTGGGGTGTTCTGTAACTGGGCTGCACTTTCACCAATAACCTCTTCTAGGCTCTCTTTATGGTGCCAAGCCTCAACTTCTCTGCATGACCCCCTCAATCTTGGGCCTTCAACTGGAAATGAGGCTGTACCTTCACCAGTGACCTCTCCTGGCTTTTCCCAGGGTCAGGCCTCAGCTGCTCTCTCTCCATCACCCCTTCGTGCCTTCAAATCCAGTACCATCCAGGTGACTCATATGGTACTATTTTCAGCTGCTAGCACAAGGCACACCCCTGGCCACCTCTGGAACACAGCTTCTGTGTACTTTCAGTAAACACTTCCCAGATCTTGCCTCAGAAATGCTGGTCACTGCTAATTTCCCAGCTCCAGCTGACCAGCATCAAGTGTCCCAGCAAAGCATAGGTGACACTTCTGTAGTTCTGGTCTCCTGTTCATCAGAGCTGACTCTTCAGCCCCAGCTGACCCGAACCACAGAGTCTTAATTAAAATAGAAAAGGGCCCTCATAAGAGTCTTTGGACTTCCCTCTGGGGCTTCCCAAGCCAGGCCTCCATCTCCTGCACTGCCTTCCACACTCCTTTCTTCCAAGCCCTATAGGACACCCCACTGGGCTCTCACTACTCAGTGGCTTTTCTAGCCCAAAGTTCCAAAGTCCTTCCCCAGTCCTCTCCTAGCACATGGTCAGCTTTATCACAGCAGGAACCTAAAGGAGGAGGAGCCTTGTTGAAGGAAGTAAGTCAGTGGGAGGCCCGCTTTGGTGGTGTGCAGCCTAACTACTTCCTGTTCTCTTTCCCTTGATCCCTCTGCTTCCTGTGTGCAGGTCAAGTGTAATCTCTCTGCCCCCCACTGCTAGGCTGGCCCAAGCTCCTGTCCCCACGCCTTCTCTCTCACGATGGACTCTGCCCCTTCCATTAGAAGCTAAAATAATCCTTTCCTCTCCTAACTTGCTTTTTGTCAGGGTATTCTACCACAGCAACTAAAAGATAACTAATTCAGTAGCCCTCTGCGTGTTTCCTCATTTGTAAATAGGGTAACAAGCCCTGCCAAGGGATGCTTTGGAGATAAAGAGAAAGGGACAGCAGTATTCATCAGGGCAAATGGAGCCTCCCTTTCCTGGCCAGTGGTGCCGAGGAAGGAATCTAATGCTCTGGATCTCTGCCAAAGACCTAATGATTTTTGCGCAAGCAACAAGAAAATTACAAAATGAAGAAACCTGAACTTGAAGCAAGAGCATTAGCCTCTTTGACCTTGAGCCTTCGGAGTCGATTCTCTCATCCATAAAGGGAGGATGATTAAGATGCCTCTTCTGGGTGGTTATCTGGTGGATCTGAAGTAATGTGTATGAGAGAGCACAGTGCCAATCACATGAAGTACAGCGCAGACAGCCAGTAAGCAATACCACTTACCACAGAGCATCCGGGCAGCCGCAGTGACCTTCCATTCCGTGTGACTGCACATTCACATACTAAGCTACTTTTGGGTGTCTGGGGGGAAATAATTCAGTAAATTTTTGCTGTCAAGAAGCAAGATGTTGGATAAAATTTCTCTCCGGAAATTAGATTTTCCAGTTATGATGTGTGAAACACAGGCATGGCTTCAGATTCTAAAGGGACATGCCTGTTTTGTTAATCCAGTGTTCGGGGCACTGAAAGCCCTCTCTTCATACTGCGTGTGTGTGTGTGTGTGTGTGTGTGTGTGTGTGTGTGTGTGGTGTGTATGCATGTGTTTCTATTTAAGTGTGTGCACAATTCCATGTTTGAGCCAGTACATGAGCATATGTGTGGAGGAAGGTATCAACAAGGTTGTTCCTCTGCCTTAGTTCTTGAGACAGAGTCTCACTGATCTCCAGAGCTCACCTATTTGACAGACCGAGCTGGTCAGTGGGATTTCAGAATCTACTTGTCTTTGCCTCACCAGGACAAGGATCCCAGGCATGTGTTACTATGCCCAGCGTT
Source organism: Apodemus agrarius (assembly GCA_964023405.1). Lineage (NCBI taxonomy): Eukaryota > Metazoa > Chordata > Mammalia > Rodentia > Muridae > Apodemus > Apodemus agrarius. Next base: position 3,840,864 of record OZ030006.1, on the reverse strand, counting down.
TGACGTAGGCGCTGGGGATCAAACTCGGGTCCTCGTGGTTGTGTGGCAAGCACTCTTCCCACTGAGCCATCTCTCAGCCCCCATGATACTCCTATTAGAAAACTCTGTCACTTATCTACTAACAATTATATTTGTCTTTCTGAGTATTAGAGGTTGGTGATTTGCTTCCCTAGGAGGGGTTTCCCTAAGGCAATAGTAGCCTCCAGTTCAACGAGAACTGCAGGGTGACACCGCTCAGTGGACTGAGCACACTGCTTCTCTGATAAGGAAAACAAGTGCTCAAGTGACCATGAAAACAGGGCCTTGTCCCAGTGACTTCATCCCAGCCTGCCGCCCCCATCATGTTTTCCTGGCACTAAGTATATGCAGCTCAGATATCTCCTGATATTATACAGATTTAGATTTTTTGCTTTATTAATTAACATTTTCATTTTGCTTAAATTCTGAAGTGCACTGATTTTGCAGAAGTGCTAATTACCAACCTCACAGCGCAGAGTCAGCTGCATATTAAAATATTCCATCACATGCTCCCCTCTGAGCTTGGAGATGGCCTCACTCGGCTCTATAGGCAGGTGGGAGCCCCCGCTGCTGCTGCTCCCAGGCTACAGGCCTCTTCTGACCAGGTCTCAACAGGCCCTTTATCCTATGGATGTTATGGCCATATCTGTCATTAAATAAACCTCTTATTGGTATCAACACTGATGTGTGAGTGTCAAGTTAGGTTCTCTTGCTGTGATAAAACACCATGACCAAAAGCAACTTTGGGGGGACAACTTAAAACTTACAGTCCTTCATGAAGGGAAGTGGGGGTCAGAAATCAACAGGAACCTGGAGGCATGGTCTGAGGCCTCCAGAGGCCATGGAGGGATGCTGTTTACTGGCTTGCTCCCTGTGGCTTGCTTGGTCTATTTTATTATCCACCCCAGGTTCACCTTCCCGGGGAGGCACTGCCCACAGTGGACTAGAGTCTCCTACATTAATAACTAAGTAAACACTCCACAGGTTTGCCTATAGTACAGTCTTATAGAACCATTTTTTCAATTGAGGTTCTCTCTTCTCAGATAATTCTAGCTTGTCTTAAATGGAAAAGCAAAACAAAACAGGACAGTGGCATCCCGGATCCAGGGCCACTTCCACCCACCCCTCCTACCCCACAAACCAGCACAGAATTCTTGGCATGTGATGTATCACAGCCAGGAAACCCCTTAGGACCCTACAAGGCTCTGAAAAGGCCTTCAAAGCCTTAGGGCAAACAAAATGTGTGGGCAAAACCGCCCCTGGGTATCATGAGAGAGGCACACACATGACCCTGGGTATCATGAGACAGGCACACACATGACCCTGGGTATCATGAGACAGGCACACACATGACCCTGGGTATCATGAGACAGGCACACACATGACCCTGGGTATCATGAGAGAGGCACACACATGACCCTGGGTATCATGAGAGAGGCACACACATGACCCTGGGTATCATGAGAGAGGCATACACATGACCCTGGGTATCAGGAGAGAGGCACACACATGACCCTGGTTATCATGAGACAGGCACACACCTGAGCATAGAGGACGCAGACCTGTGTCACAGTCCATTATGTCACCGCCACAGAAGGTCTCAGACCAGCTGACTTCTAAAGAGCAGAGGCTCAGTTCTCATAGTTCTACAATTTGGACATCCAAGTCAAGGCTCTGGTAGATTTGATTGACAGGAAATAACCTGAAGACCGGCTTCCTGCCTTTTCCTCATTGTGTCCTCTCATATGAGAAAGGGCCAGAGCTACCTTTGGGGTATCTTTCAGCAGATCACCCATCCACCCACGTGGGCTCTACCCATGTGACTCCACGGACTCCTGAGGTCCTGCATCTCATCCCATCCCCTTGGGAACGGGGATTCAGCATTAAGGTCTGAGGAGACACCCCACAAAGGCATGGGAAATTTAAACTCAGATACACAATTTCCCATGTCAGCTAGGATGGTTTTCCATCAGGCTACAAATAATAGAGATCCATAGGATGGTTTTCCATCAGGCTACAAATAATAGAGATCCATAGGATGGTTTTCCATCAGGCTACAATAATAGAGATCCATAGGATGGTTTTCCATCAGGCTACAATAATAGAGATCCATAGGATGGTTTTCCATCAGGCTACAATAATAGAGATCCATAGGATGGTTTTCCATCAGGCTACAATAATAGAGATCCATATGCTTATGATCCCTCCTGTCATTTATGGGAGCCACCTAAGCCTTGGGTTTCTAGTCATCCTGGATAAACTGAGGCATTCCCAGGGCCTTCTACTCATACCAGAACAGTGCAGGCGGCCAAGTGCTACTAACAACTCCCTGGGTTTGGAGACACTCCCCGGTGCTTGCACCCAGCCCTGGGAGAAAGCACCTACTTTTTTTCCAACATCATACGGACCTGCGCACATGAGTACACAACATTCTTGCTATGTCTCACCTTGGATTAGCGGATTCACCTGTTCCCAGGATGCCGAAAACATGAGCTCTGCCATCTTTTAGAACGTTTTAAAAGCCATTCTCTTAATGTCATGTCTCTTGTCAGGGAGCAATATTTAAAGGATGGCCATAGAAGGTCTGAGTAGGAGTTGGAGCAAATCAGGATACATCCTGTTATCCCAGAGCCTCCTGTAGGAGCCACAGGGAGTTCCGTGGACTAAAATGGGAGAACGTGTCCATCCACAGACCATAGTCTATGATCCACGTTCTCAGACAGCAATGGCCTTGCCTGGCAGAGGGCTGGTGAAGACTGTCCGTTGGGAACCAAGAACCCAAATGCATGCCAGATGCGAGTCCATTTATTTCCCAGAGCCCCACAAATAAGGCCTGTAGGAGATAGAGAGAAGTTAATATCCTGCCCCCACACATGGTCATGACATATCAAGAACATGAGCTAGAACTGGGGTCTCTCATGGGTGTTCAGCAGACGCGGTGCTGGAGAAGAAGCTGGGAGTTCTGCATCTGGACCCACAGGCAGCAGGAGAAGGCTGCCCCACCCTGGGCACAGCCTGAACACCACGCAAGACCTCAAAGCCCACCTACACAGTTTGGAATTACACTGGTTACAGAAGGTGAAGGAAGTAGGTCCTCTAGGGTCATGACCGAAGCAGCCATAGGTAGTTGGTTTATTTTACAGTTCCTTACCTGAATGCCCGCCTATGGAGCAGGGCCGAAGTCCAGGTAGGCAGCTGTCAGTTACTCTAAGGTGGAGCAGCCATTATCACAAGAAGTTCTACTTCTCCACTATCTAGGACCCAGCTCATGAAGCGGTGCCACTTACATTCAGGACGGATCTTGTCACCTCAGTTCACCCAATGAAAAGTCCCTCAGAGACGTCTCACCGGCCAGCACAATGCAGAAAATCCCTTCTTGTGACTCTTGTATAGTGAGAACACAGTGTGTTCAACTGACAATCAAAACAGACCATCACAGATGAGGTTAGCCTGGGGCTGTGGCTCATGCAAGCTAGTGGTGGAGCTGACTTTGGACGTAGGTCACTAGTCCAAATCCACCTTTCTGTGAGATTATAGGACACGTATCTATGAGCAGACCATGGGAGCGTCTCCTCTCCCTGCCTCCCCTGCGGTGCCTTCCCTCAGCCTGCTGCTTGCCCATACTTTCAGCTGAGCAGTGCAGTCATCCTAGACCCCAGGCCTTGAAGGTTCTCATGAGTCTCTAGTGCTCTGGAGTGCCCTGGTTGTCAGCTCCGCTTACCTGGATGTTTCCAGGCAACGGGGAAAGTACAGCAAGTGCGAGGGCAAAAGGAGCCATTGGAGGCGCAAACGTCATGACTTCTAGACGTGTCTGCCGTGTCCGGGTTAGAGCCGCCCTTCTAGAGCAGCTCAGGGCAGCGGCATGCCCACTCCGCCAGTTCCCATGCCTGGGCCCAGGGCCAGCACAGGCACTTGATGAAGTCTACATGTGTCTCTTTCCACTGGTAAAAATACTATGGAGCAGACATGTATGTGTGAGTGTGCATGCATGTTTGTGCATATGTATGTACCTGTGTGTATGTGCATGTGAGTATGTATGTACGTGTGTGTGTGTGTGTGTGTGTGTGTGTGTGTGTTATGTATCTTGTCTAGTTTAGTCTCAGGTCTATTTTTATTTTTGTTGCTGACAAAAGAAAGGAGAAAGATTGTGGATGGAGCAGGCTGTACCCAGCACCTCAGGTACCTCATACCCAACCAAGTGTTAGCTGGTTCTGTCACCTGACAGAATGTAGAGCCACCTCAGAAGGGGACTCTTCCCAGAAATGCCCATGAAGGATTTTCTTGATTGGGTAAACTGAGGTGGGAGGACCTAGCCTGGGTGTGGGTAAAATTCCCTCACCCCAGACTGAATATATTATATATATATATATATATATATATATATATGTCATACATGTCATTTATATGATAAAAAAGCCTTCACTTAATAACACTGACAAGCCCATGACACATAATTACTATTAATATTTTTGTTCTATTTCTTTCTCCTGTTTCCAGGACTGCATGTACTTTCTGAAGTTATAATTAATTTGATAACACAACCATTTTGCCCACTATGACAAGATCAGCTTTTTAGACAATTAAATGCTTGTTGTAAACAGAATTTTAATAGTTATGTAATGTTTCAGGGAATAGATTTTTGAAAATTTAACCAGCTGTTTTCCTGTTGACATCCAGGCTATTTATAGTATGCCATATTATCAGTCACACCACAGAACACCCTTGTAACCAAAATGCTCCTGAAGTGGAATTATCTAGTCAAAATTTATCAACAATTTTTTAAGTCTCTTAAGTTGTACTTGCAAATTGTGCTCCGAACATCTCCCTCATCATCCGTTTTGATTGCAGCCCTGCCAGATGAGATGAGCAGGCATTCACTTTGGAGAGATTATGCTAATTTCATAACTCTAAAAGCCTTTGCCAATATAATTCAGTTTGACCTCTGCTTAGATCAGCTATGTATGGTTACAATCCATAGTTAATTAAATGAGTGCATTTAATAGTAAATTGGATATTTTCTATGAATTAATCCTGTCAATATCTTCCTTGTGAGTCGTCTGGTTTAGCCTCCTGTCCATTCTTCTCTTCATGGCTAACTGGTGGCTGGTTCTGTCACCTGACAGAATGTAGAGCCACCTCAGAAGGGGGCTCTTCCCAGAAATGCCCATGAGGGATTCTCTTGATTGGGTAAATCCCCCACCCCAGGCTGAATGGAAAGGAGGAGGAGCTGACCACGGGCATGCGAGCGTTTATTCACTGACTCTTGACTTGGGTGTGCCGGGTGCCTCCTCACAGTGATGTGCTGTAGCCTGGAACTGTATTTCTTTCTTTCTTTCTTTCTTTCTTTCTTTCTTTCTTTCTTTCTTTCTCTTTCTTTCTTTCTTTCTTTTTTTGCCTATTTTCTTTTTTCTTTTTTTATTAGATATATTCTTTATTTACATTTCAAATGTTGTCCCCTTTCCTGCCCCCCAAAACCCCTAACCCATCCCCATATGCCCCTGCTCACTTACCCACCCACTCCCACTTCCCTGTCCTGGCATTCCCCTATACTGGGGCATCGAGCCTTCTCAGGACCAAGGGCCTCTCCTCCCTTTGATGTCCAACAAGGCCATTTTCTGCTACATATGCAGCTGGAGCCAGGGGTCTCTCCATGTGTACTCTTTGGTTGGTGGTTTAGTCCCTGGGAGCTCTGGGGGTACTGGGTGGAACTGTATATTTTTAAGTAAGCCTTTTCTCCTCTAAGTTGCTTATGTCAGGCATTTTGTCATGGCAACCAGGAACAACATTAAGTCAGTCTCCCAGCATGTAGCTCCAAACTCTTCTGAGCAACTGTATCCAAGATGGGGGACATCTGGGATACACAGTGGTCCCAGACTCTCCCTGGAGATAGTGGTAATGCACAGGGTCCTGCTCAGGAGAGGTGGAGCCACAGGACACAGGAAATGCAAAGATATCTGGCTGTTTACAGACTGGGGGAGTCTCAGCAGATGGACCAGAGGAGGGGAACAGAGTGTGTGTCACACACTGGGGAGCCTGGAGGGAATTCAGTGGAGGAGGAAGCAAGTCAGCGACAAGCCACTTAACATGTCCAGTGTCACCAAATCACATGCTTGGTGTCAACATTCAGATTCCCTTGACTAATGTCACCATTCCTACCCACACACCCACTGTCACACACACACACTATCACACACATACCCACTATCACACCCATACCCACTGTCATACACACACCCACTGTCACCACACACACCCACTGTCACCACACACACTCACTGTTACCACACATACACATACACTGTCATACACACACATCCACTGTCACACACACACACACACACCCACTGTCACCACACACACCCACTGTCACCACACACACCCACTGTCACCACACACACACATACACTGTCATACACACACATCCACTGTCACACACAGACACTGTCACACACACACACACACACACACACACACACACACACACGCATGTGAGCACACACACACACACACACACAGACACTGTCACACACACACTGTCATCACACACCCAGTACCACCAATCTACCCCTTAAGCCTAGTGTCACCATTCCCACTCATATCCCTAGTCCATTTCACCCCCACACCAATGTCACTATTTTGTGTCGATTTGCCGATGTTACCAGCATGCATGCCCATACAATCTAGCCCATCCAACCAGGGACACTCGAGTGACATAGGACTGGCACCATTTCCGTTTTGTTAACATTCAGTAACTATCCATATCTGGACAGTGCACCAAATATCCCAGAAGCACTCTACCGTCTTAGGACGACCCTAAAATCCATTCACGTCTTTGGGGTCAGAGGATGTTCTTGGCAATCGATGAGGCTTGAATTTATTTTCAATACAGAAAGATCTGTGTGGTGCAGCTGCACCTTGGATGGTATTCCAGCAGTCGATAAAGCCATCCGCTTCTCCCTGGGTCTGTCCCGGGGTCATCCGTCTGTGTCTGACAGCCACTCCCTTGACCGAGCACTGGGCTGTGCTTAGAGCAGGTGTTGTCTGTAACCACTGCCTACTGCAGGTTTTCAGCTGAGAGAGGCAACAGGGACTGGTGTGGGGCGCTCATGGTCACCATGCCTGTATCAAGAGGGTTCACGCCTCCATGTGGCTGGTCTTGGGGCATCTGGACAGGACCGAAGAGCAATTATTCCTGTCAATGGCCAGCATAGCCAGGTGCTTCAAGAACTGACCCCGAGTGTCACAAGATGCTTTTCTGATTGGTCTGTTTGTCTTCTTCAAAGTAAGGATGACTCTGGCCCTTTTGCAGCGTTTGGATAAGGGAGGGAGAGAACCTGCGCTGTTGACTCAGCCCGAGCAGCTAGCGAATCCTAGCTCTCCACCTTTGCATGAAGGCTCTTCACCTTAGCTGTGCTGTCAGCTCTACAGTGGGAGGGGTGAGTCATTGTGATATGACATCACAGGATTATATTCATGAAAATGCAAAGTGCTCAGAGCCTTGTCTGGATAACAGTAAATGCCAGATGAGTGTAAAACACACCTGACTCAAATCTCTCAGTGCCCAGCAAATGTGTGCAGAAGTGGCAGCTGTTATTTGGGACTCAGTTGTGTATGCTTCCATGGTATAGCAAATAGCAGCAAGACTGCACACAGCTCTGTTGCAGAAGGACTTAGATGCACAAAGCAGCTCTCTGCTGTCTCAGTGATCCCACTACTAACCTTATCTTCCCCATGTAGTCAGAAAAGACAGATATATTAATTACCCAGAGCTGTATCATTCCAGCTCCTAGACCAAGGGGCAAGGAGCAGTCAACCTGGACTCTCTCTGAGGCTGAAAGACTGAACCATCCAGGGAGTCGGGAGCCCAGCACCAAGTGTCCATGCCTGTTGTTGCAGAAATAGAATCCTTGAAAAACACATACCTGGACTACATACCATTCTGGTACTCAGGGGAGACATTGGCAGTATGCAGTCAGCCTCGCAGTGCAAGTTACAGGACAGAGGGGAGAGGCACTGGGGTTTAAAGGAAATGGCCAGCCCTACCTACCAGTACAGCTTAGCAGATTCTCCAGAGCCATGACCCAGGTACATGCCAGGCATTTTGCTGGTAGATAAACTCACTGGCCCAGCAGCCATGATTGAGCTGAGGATTCCACCGGCACAGTTACTCTCAATGCAGGCCAATGGGGTATCTTCCTGCATGAAAGTGGGGGGCCCAGAGAGGTCCCTGGAAACACTCCCTATGTAAGTTTGCTAGCACATCACAGGTGCATCATACAGCTCTAGATGCCTCGGCCCTGAATCCTACAAAGGACCATGGAGAGTGCTAATCCTTCCGGGAACTTATTTGTTGATGTTCCTGGTGGCATATGAAACCAGGCACCAAAGGTGTAATAATCTCCAGGATAAAGAACTAGGCACACTAGATGAAGAGCATGGGGCTGAACCGGGGATGCTGGCCCTGAGAGGGATGGATGGCTGTTAGGTTCTGCCAAGGACAGGGTCTCAGGTGGCTGGCAGCACTGGCTAAAGACTGAGAGAGGCTGATGAATGGGACAATACAGATCCCAAAGACACTTTTACAAATGGCCCCAGTTTGTTTGAAACTGAAGAGCTATATGTGTAGGAATAACTCCAGCTCCTTGTGACCACAGCCAGAGATGGAGGCATTGTCTATGACCATTCAGGAGGTCACATTTAGTGTGTCTGAAGCGACCTTGGGATTTCCACACCTGACCTGCCTCTAGTGATCTCTGGTAGGCATGCCACTGTGCATAGACTCCTCAATGACTCTCGTCCCCTTACCTGTGTCCAGAGCAGCATCTCCTGTGGGGAGCCTACCTGCCTCACCCTATTCTCGCGGCCACCGTCATCCCTCAGGCCAGCCAAGCTCTGCTTCCCACCCCGTGTGTGGTAATGGGGATCAGCACTCATTCCCTCCTTTAGAACAGCCAGGCCCCGAGAGCTCGGCTGCCCTCGGGATCCACTGTCCTCAAAGGCACAAGATCATTAGTGTTCCACTAGGAACCCCAGTAGCTACCCTTACAGCTTCCGTAGCTCCATGGCCAGCTTCTGCCTTGACCCAGCCGTCTCAGTCCTCCAGGTTCCTCTGGTGAGTGTCCCCTGACCGGTTCAGGCCTCAGCAAGTGCAGGGTTCTCTCCTGGGATGCTCTTGCTCTCATATCTTAGCCACACCCTGTTAACCTTCTGATCTCACTTCAGAATGACTGTCCAAATAGACCTGCCAACCCTACAGATGAAATGGATAACACATCCCCTTACCTGTCCTTAGGGTGCCTGTAGATTTCTCCCAGCAGTTGCCAATACCTGCTAAACCTCAGGAAGCCTGTCCCGGTCAGCTTGTGGTCAGCCTATGTCTCACAGGCCCACTGTGAGGAAGGGAGTTTATAAACCACATAGGTTTGTGACCTTGTGGTAAATGTTGCTCCCATGGCTGTGACCAGCTGGCTGTCACTGGAAGCATTAGAAGTGTTACATCTGTGTACTTCAATATCAAGTGTCTTGCTCTTTGTCAAACTACGTATCTCTGCCCTCAGTGTGTGCTGTTTTGACAAGTTTTCCCCCTTAGAATTTGAAAAGTAATACATTACAATTCTCTGTGTAAAATGTGAGTTGAGCAGGTATGGAAGGTCCTGAGATTTTTCACAGTGTGGGGCCTGGAAAGGAGACTTCTTCTTTGTTGAGAACCTTAGTGGTGGTCATGTCTCCTCCATGGCTTTTGACCTCTCCATCTTGGTTCTGAGATGCACTGGGGAAGGGTGGTGACCTCCGAAAAGGTCAGACTGACTTTACCGTGCCTCTCTCTCTCTCGGCTCCAAGTTCTTGACTCACAGAATGGGATGGTTTATAAACTCCCTTCCTCGCAGTGGGCCCGTGAGACACAGGCTGACCACAGGACAGCCTGGACTGGCGTCCTGAGGTTTAGCAGAAATTGGCAGCGGCTGGGAGGAACCTACAAGCACCCCAAGGACAGGAAAGGACAAGTCCTCTGAATGTTGTAGGGAAAGGCAGAGGAGGATTTTTTTGAGCAAGAGAAAGACAAGGGTTCTGTGCTGAGAGCTGTGTCATCAGTGAGGAGCATGAGCTGGGCCCATGATACTGATCATGCTAATGACAGGTCACCTTTAAATGTGTTCATAACTTCCAAGGCATTGTCCTGCAGATGGTCACCTTGTACTCTTACTGGCATGGCAGGTGTGATCATCCATGGTTTATGGATGGGATAATTAAATGGAAGAGCAAGTAATTGTAGTTTTATCACATCCTGCAGCTGCCTAGACTCTGAGACTCTGAGTCATTACAAAAATCAACTAGCTTCTCAACTCTAGCACATGGCCTATGCAGTATTCTTAGGGCTGATGCAATCAACATGGAATTGGTGAAGGGTTGCCAAGTCTTCAAAGCTGTCATGACCAAGAATGTCTAGATTGTCCATTTATGGAGGAGTCAGCTCATGACATCGAGGTTGGTACCCTGGGGGTGATTTCCAGCCATTTGGAGCAGTTTCCGTGAGAAGCATGTGAGAATGTGTGCATGTGAGTCGGTCTGTCATTACCCTCGTGGTTCTCAGGGCCTGCTGCTCTCCTGAGTTCCCGGGAGAGCAAACATGCAAACCTGTGGGCCGTCTCCCTCCACACTCAGGCAGCTGAGCTCGCAAGACCTGGGGCGTGGAGCTAAAAGTAGCAGTTATACTTACTTCCAAAAATCCTTTTATTTCCTTCCTGATTCTCTCTATGGTCGTTACTTTTATATTTATGGTGTGTGTGTGTGTGTGTGTGTGTGTGTGTGTGTGTGTGTGTGTGCAGGTTGTCAGAGGCTTGGCATAGCAGCAAGTATCTTTGCCCACTGAGCTTTTTCTTTGGTCTTATTCATGACAATTTTAATAGACATAGATATATCTTCTCTTTTGGGTGTTTTGGGACACACTACAAATCACTGCCAGTAGTAGCTGCCCTATTGCGTAACAGAGCAGCAGCTCAACCCTTCTCTCAAAGTGTGTTTGTTTATAGCCAAACACGCGCATCTCTCCAAGAGTCATCTTTCTTCATTTAATTAATGCAAAAGAAACATTCCCATGGGATCTGCTGGCTGCTTCCCGTGTTCTGTGATGTCTGCACACCGTGAGGAAGAATGCATTCATAGTGGTACTCAGCATTGTTTTTATTCCGACTTTGATAAGTTGGGGATCAAAATAGATACCGTGGAGTACAATTTCTTTCCATCATCGCAAGCACGCTGGTGTTTTTAGCCTTCTGTGCAATTCTTTGATCTGCTTATTCATATTCTCACACATTTATGCAAAATAAGCATGAGCTGTGATTTCCATTTTTAAAAATTTATCCCAGGAAAGTAAGTCACTGACAATGTTTTTCATATAAAAATGCACACATTTCTATTGCAATAAAAAAAGACAAATAATAAACTACGTTGGGGCTGGAGAGAAAGCTCACCTGTTAACAGTGAGCTGTTAATTGTTAAACAGTGAGCCCAAGTTTGTCTCTGTGCTGGCTGGTTCGATGTCAGCTTGACACATGCAGGGGTCACTCTGGAAAAAAAGAGCCTCACTTGAGAAAATGCCCCCACTAGATTGGTCTATGGGCAAATCTATGCTGTATTTTCTTAATTGATGATTGATGCCATCAGTGTGGGTGGCGCCATCACTAGGCGTGTGACCCTGGGTTCTATAAGCTAGCAGGCTGAGCAAGCCATGAAGAGCAGGCCAGTAAGTACTTTTCATCCACGGCCTCTGCGGGAGTTCCTGCCTTAAGGTTCCCACCTCGAGTTCCTGCTCTGTCACAACTGGAAAATGGACTGTAGCATGAGGAAGTGTAAGCAAAATAGACCTTTCTTCCCCAGCTTGCCTTTTGGTCATGATGTTTCCTCACAGCAATACAAACCCTCACTGTGGCTGGTTCCCAGCACCTATGTCATACGGCTCACAACCCCCTGTAACTCCCACTCCAGGAGATATGTGACCATAGTCCTCCTGCAAGACAAGAGGACCCTTGTAAGTGTGGATGTGACTCTGCCTTATTCCTTGGAAACAAGAGGTCTGGATTCTAGTTGCAAACTAACATAATGGAAAAGCCCCAGGCTCAGGCTGAGTGAGAAAAGGTCCTGTGATCGGAGTCGGTACATTCACAGCTGCCTCCGATATCTGTAACTGCTGCCAGCACCCACCATTGCTGCCATCCAGATGTGCTTTTCATTTTCCTTATGCACCACGCTGCCCACCAGGAGACCTGACATTCTCCTCTTGCCAAGTTTCCAGGCAACAGGAACAGAAAATTAGCTGTTCTGCACCAGAGTTTTCCGTCTCCAACACATCGCTGGCGAGTCTGACTTGCCCTCCATGGCTGAAGCCACACCTAGAACTAGAAGTGGCCTTTGTAATTTGAACAGAGAACAAGGCCATCAAGAGACGACAGTTGAGCAGCAGACCCAGCCATGCTGCAGGGATCTTTGCCCGGCTTTTCTCTGCCTCCTCAAGTGGACATACCACCTTCAGTGACTCCTTTGTGTGTGATGTCTCCATAGCATGAGTGAGGCAAGGAGTGTTTCCTGCAGCATTGCCAGGCCCAAGGAAGATCTTGAGAAACACATAACCTTCTTATGAGTATCATTAAGACAATTCTCCACAATTGCAGAATTCTTCTACAATTCTCTAGTGTGCTTCACACTAATCTCATGCCACATGTGTCCAAGGATACAACTATGATTGCAACCCAGAGAAAATTAGAAACTTAATTAAAACATAAGATGAGGTGTTTTTTATGGTACTCTTGGTGGTTTTGTAACTTGATTAAATAGTCCTCAGTCGTACGTTGTTAGATGACAGTGTGTTACAGTGTCAATGAGCTGGAAAAGTCTGTACAGATAATACTATATGACATAGCATGTCAGCTGAGGAAGGGTCAGTAAAGCCATGCTTGATTATATAACTCAAGAAAAAGAGCTGAGTGGACCAGGAGAAGCAGCTGGGGCCTCCTTCGCCACCTGGAGGCAGTCTCCACACCGGGAATCAATCTCAAGCCTTGGAGAGTTGTGTGCAATGGTGAATGAGGAAAGCTCAGGAAATGTGATTACTAAGGATTTTAATTGCAATAAGGGGACTCTCTACTTTCATCTTTGGTGAAACATGTTGGGTTCACTATAACTATTTAGGTTCCCCTATGTGGTACATAGCTCTTGCTCCAGTCAGAATGGCCATAGTATAACTAATCCATTTTCTACGGGTATTTTCTGGTTATAAATGCTCTTGGGATTTTAGATGCAGTATAGTCATAGATGAAAGAGCTGTCTTAGAAATATCGCTTCCAACCTTCTTCTCCACTGACATCAGATGAAACCAGGGCGAGCAGCATGCCCGAGTCAGGTAGCCGAGGCTGGAGACCACTCTCCAGGGCCTCCTTCAAGTCACATGTCCTTCTCCTGTCGTCCTGCGGCACACCCATTGCTGTACCACCAGCTTTTTTTAATAAAACAGTAAACTGTTAAGTATGAGTCCCTTTTGGCCTTGATGTTCCAAGATTAAAAGCTAATTGTACAAAATTATGGCAATTATCTCACCCCTGGCTCCTCATGAAATTAGCTGCCGTTTTAGCTGTGTGTGTCAGCCTCAGAGCACATGTGGCTGCACTTTTCCTATATTGTTGTGTCTCACACACACAGACATACACAGAGACACACAAACACAGACACAGATACACACAGAGAGATTCAGGTTCTGATGAAATGCTGGCAGAGCTTTTTCCAGTGGAAAGAGGAATAATAGTGTTCCGTTGGTGATATCTTGCTGTGAAGAGATACCATGACTGCAACAACTATTGTAAGAGAAAGTATTTAACAGGGCCTGGCTTACAGTTTCAGAGGTTCAGTCCATTGTCGGCATGGTGGGAAACATGGCAGCATGCCGGCAGACGTGGCGCTAGAGAGTTCTACATCTGGACTGGCAGACAGCAGGCAAAAAGAGAGCCACTGGGCTTGAGTTTCTGGAACCACAAAGCCCACCCCAGTGACAAACTTCCTCTAACAAGGCCATACCTGCTAATCCCTGTCAAGCAACACCATTCCCTAATGACTATGGATTTAAATGTATGAGCCTGTGGGAGCCATTCCTGTCCAAACCCACAGACAGGAAAGACACACAGGAAAGACAGATTTCTGGAGCCCAGTCCCTTTCTGACTGTAACTAGGAGTCTCTGGGTTTTTTCCAGTTCCTGGTGCCTTCTTCAAGAAATTGAGAAAGATGCATGCACAAAAGCGAGGCATCAAGTGGTCTTGGGAAGAATAAGACACACGCAAAAGCTTTAGAGACTTTGCCAAGAGAGGGAGTGGGTCACCTGAGAGCGAGAGGACCTCCATGGTTAGCTGAGGCTTTCCTTTATTGGTCCTAGAAAAGGAGGAATGGGCCGGGCGCGGTGGCGCACGCCTGTAATCCCAGCACTTGGGAGGCAGAGGCAGGTGGATTTCTGAGTTCGAGGCCAGCCTGGTCTACAAAGTGAGTTCCAGGACAGCCAGGGCTACACAGAGAAACCCTGTCTCGAAAAACCAAAAAAAAAAAAAAGAAAAGAAAAAAGAAAGAAAAGGAGGAACTTCTTGTTGGGCATGTAGCTTGGGTGGTTCTCTGTTTTGATTTACAGATGGGTTATCTAAGCTCTTCTCTACTCACAGGTTCTTTCCCATGATGCATCTGATTTCAATCATTTGCATGTTTACTCATGCATAGGCATGAGATGGTAAATATGGTATTCTCCCTGAAAATTCACTCAGAGAACACAGTTTGCCATAGTGTACATGCAACTCAAAAACAGTCTAGGCTGTATCTGACTCTTAACTTGCAGTCCCATTGTGGTAGTTTACATGAGAACAGCCACTGTAGATTCATACTTAGCCCCTGCTGGTGGAACTGTTTGAGAAGGATTAGAAGTGTGGCCTTGTTGGAGGAGATGTATTACTAGATGTGGGCTTTGAAGTTTCAGAAGACTGTAACCATTCACAATGTGTTTTCTGCTTCCTGATTGTACATCAGAATGTAAGCTCTCAGGTGCTTCCCTAGTGCCTGCTGCCATGTTCTCCACCATGATGATGATGAACTCCTATCCCTCTGGCAATGTAAGATCCCTTTCTCCTGTATGCTTCCTTGTCCAGGCTGATTGTTCATAGCAATAGAAACCAAAAATAAGACAGAATTTGGTGCCAGGAGTGGGGTTCATTACTTTCATTTTGCTACAAAAGAAAAACAAAAAACCAAAAGAAAAACAAAAACAAACAAACAAAAAACATCACTACCAAGGCACATTATAAAAGAAAGCATTTAACTGGGCTTACAATTTTAGAGGGTTAGAGTCCATAATGGCAGAACAAAAGTATAGTGGCAGGAACAGCTGCAAGCTCACACCCTGACCTGCGAGCAGAAGACAGGGAGAGAACACTGCTGAGACTCCAGTCTCCTGGAATCTCAAGGCCCTACCCTAGTGACAGACCTGCTCCAACAAAGCCACACCTCCCAATTCTTCCCAAGTAGTCCCACCTATGGGAGAGTAGAGGACTAAGTATTCGAAACATATGAGCCAAACTACTACACTCGTATATATCTCAGAATGTGTTCGGGCTGGGGGGGAACAAACTAGGTGGAGATTCAGTAATAGCAAACCCAACTCAGAGAGAAGAGAAAATCCTACCCCTCCTTGTGCAGTAAGATACAGCAGGGCCAAGAAGAAGGTGAATGACATACTAGGGCAGCTTCTCTGAGGAGAAGTGAGTGGATATGCCTGAGCGGCAAGAGATAAGCCTGTTCCGAAGGAACTTGAGGTGGAAAATAGCAGAGGAGAAGTAAGCAGTGGCTTGGAATCCCAAGCACAGCTCTGAGACCTTTTACCCCATGGTCTCAGGAGGCGGAATAAGAGGAAATCGTTTCACAAAGACTTGTTTGCTCAGCTGCTACACCTCAATACCTGCAGTGATTTGAATATGATTTTCAGGAGAAAGAACTGGGTGCTCATCCATTCTTCTAGCCTTATCGCCAGAGCTCTTGCTAGCGTGGGTAAGGAGAAATTGTGACAGGCTGTCTAAAGGCCTTATGAGATAATTTAGGCTGCGGCACCACCTTCAGATAGCAGCCTGTCAGCTGGGAGGAGCTGCAGTGTGAGTCCACAGAGGATCTACTCCTACCCACTGGACAAAGCCTGGTGTCTCTCAGCTCTGCTCTCTGGCTGGGAAGTTCTTAGAACAGCCCCTGCTATCTCCACCCGAAAGCATGAGAGCTGAGCCCTCTGTCTGTTGCGTGCCTAATGGGGAAAGAATACAAAGCCAGCCATGGGTGCCAGCAGTGATGGGCCAGGATCTAAACCCCGGCATCCCACCATCCCTGTGCCCAGCACCACAGACCCACAGACAGGCCTTCCCTACCTGACATCATCACCAGAGTACAGCACGTGTGAAGAGTGTTCTAGCCCAGCATCCCTCCCTGCAGCTCGCTCCTGAAAAGCCAAGGCAGAAAGGGCCCTAATTCCCATTGCTACAAATTTTATTTATGCAAAATACTAATTGGCTGCAGTCTGACTTGATTCAAAAAGCCATTGCCAGGTGGGTGCATAAAATAGCTCAAATTTAAGGGTTCATCTTAGGCAACCCTCTAAGAACAGGTGCTTAAATTAAATTTGGACTCGTCCTTGCTTCAGGAAGTTTTCCAGCTCATTTCAGGTTCAAGCGAACATGTTAGGAAGTGGAAAGCCTATGCTGAAAGCCCACAGCTGAAGAGGCTTCCAGACACACACACTGACATCCAACATGACACACTCATGGCCTGGACGGGAAGGCCTGGCATTCAGCAAGCTGAGGCAGGAGGATTCCCAAGTTCAAGGCCAACCTGGAGAGTTTAGTGAAACCCTTGAAATAAAAAGTAAAAGGAAGGTAGGGGCAGAACTGAGGCAGGAGCCTGTCTTTAACCCCCAGAGCTACGAACATGGCAAGCACTCAGCAGTCAGTGGGTTGGCTTTTCTATATTAAGTGAGATACCTTCTCTCAATAGTTTTGCTGGAATTTGTTTAAACAACAACAGAACCTGGCTTTACTCCCTGATCATGGCTGGTGTGGTCTATGTACTGTGAAGGACCACAGACCCAGGTGCTAGAAATGTGGGCATAACTGACCAGGGCTCTCTCTGCACAATAGGCTCCCTCAATGTGACAGCTCAGGAGACGGACTAGTCCCTGGGCCACTAGATCTGAAATGTGGCTGTAAATGAAAGTCACCAGGATATGCTTCAAAGTGCTAGTGCCTGGGTCCCACTCCAGAGACTCTAGCTAGATTTACGGTCTGAACAATAGGAACTCTTAAAGTTCCCAATGTCATCTGTTGCCTGGTGAATTCTGAGAACCAACTCTGCCCCCTCCCCTAGAAAACTAGTGGTGCACCCAAAGTCAGACTCTCTTTTGTGTCACAATGGCCTGACTCTGCTAGTGTGTTACCATCCCCCTGAGGCCCATGACCATGGCCAGAGACGCTGCCCATGCCACCAGCCCAGACCTCAGTTCACTCACAGCAGGCTACTGCTTGCGACACCACTGCTCAGTCTGCCCCCTTTATGTGTTCATTCGCTCGCCATCCCCGCGAGCCTCCGGCCCCTCTCCTCGGACCCACCCTCAGCAGGCCTGCCTCTGACTGGGCGGCCCCTGTGCAGGCATTAGTCAGCAGCTCTCTGTCGCAGCCGCTCTCCTCCCTGCAGATCCCCAAAGCTGGCTTCCTGCCCCTTCTCCATTAACCCCCTCTCACAAGAATCTTGTCCCCATCCTCCACCTGCCCTGCCTGTCCCATGTCCCTCCTTATCCTGTATGTCCAGGTGTCAGCTGAAAACCTCATCCTAGGCATTTGGTCCATGCTGTAACATAAACAACCCTTGAGGACATCGTGCTGTCACTGTGCTGAGTGACATCAACCACCCACAGAAGGACAGACACTGCCTGGTATATGAGCAGCCATGTCTGAATACAGACAGTTGAAGCACAATGCTGGGGCAGGAGCTGTGGAGAAGAGTGAGTGGGCGTGCGTCAAGGGGCAGGGTGTCAGCTGGGGTGGTGACAAGATGCCGTGGGACATACAGCTTGGTGATACTATGATCTATGAAGTGTTAAGTGGCCAATATAACTGCTTCTCACCCCCTTTGTGAGGAAGCCTGGACTACATTGACCTTGACTTCCCATATTCCCCCTGTGTCCACCCTGAGATATCCCTTGTCAAGATCTGAACACCTTAAAACAAAGTGAGCACTATGGCTGTGCAGTGGGGCCCTCCTGCTGCCTTCCAGCCACATGACAGGCCTGGGCAGGCACAAGGCCCCTACCACCCACCCCAGCCCCTGGGGAAGTTGAGAGGTAGAAAGGGAGGCCTTCAGTCCTTTGACCTGCAACTAAACCTCCAGGAAAACCCACACTGCTGAAAGATCAATTTAATCCCAAGTACCATTGTTTCAATACTCAGAAGTATCAAGCCAGAAATTATCCAATAATAACAATCCAGATGCTACATTAACAAACAAAGGGGGTATTGGGTGAACTCGGCAGAGTTTGATTGTCTTATCAGTCCCTAAGTATTGATTAAGTTGCAGGGGAATCAACCACCAATGATGCCGTGACCACCATTATTCAATCAAATACAGCAGGAGAACAGAAGCCTGGCAATTCACACTTAAGAACACCTAAGCCCACTCCTTGCTTAATTCTGCTATCATTTTTTTCTTTCCAAAATAGATATTTATCTTTGAGAACAACATCTACTACTGTGCACATGTTGGAAAGCAGGCAATCCGAGTGGTGTCTACAGGGAAGGAGGGCGTGATCTACAACGGCCTCAGCGACTGGCTCTATGAAGGTAAGGCCTGCAGGGTAAAGAAGCGGCGTGCATGCCTGCTGGGCAGCTGCTGCGGAGGCCGGGCCCAGCTTCTGAATTTTCCTTCTTTTCTCTTTGGCTCTAACTAAAATATAAACTCGGATTTCTTGAGAGTGGTAGAGATCCAGGAAACACCAGGTGAGTACTCATGGAGGGCAAGTGTGGGAACTCACAGGTTGCAGATGTGGACGTTCACGGGTGGCCACGACTAGGAGACCCACAGGGAGCAGTGGAAGGGGCCTCGCCGAGCCCACTACTGCCTCCACAGAAGAACAGGTGCTTCCAGGGCAGGTTCTCAGAGTGCCTTAACCTATGGATACAGCTGGAAGTCATTAGGAGTCAGTTTAGTACGTCTATTTAGCAGAGCGCCTCCAACCTGTCTAGCCATGGGTTTCCATATAAGAAAAAATAAGCAATGTTTGCCTTGCTGGGTCCAGACGATTGTTTTCAACTCCATCCATTTGCCTGTAGATTTCATAATTTCTCTTCTTTTAATACGTAGTATTCTGTTGTGTGAATATACCACAGTTTTACTATCCAGCCATCAGCTGATGGATATCTATATAGTTTCCATTTTCTGGCTACTGTGAATAGAGCAGAAATGATCATGGATGAGCAAGTGTCTCTGTAGGAGGGCATTGAGTCCTTAGGTGTGTGCCCAAGAGCAGTGTAGCTGGACCATGTGGCAGATCTAGTTCCAACTTCTTTAGGAACCTCCCCACTGATTTTCATAGTGTGTATAACATTTTCATTCCCACCACCAGTGAGCAAGTGTTCCCCTTACCCTAGAATATGCCTACATTTGTCATGGTTAGGGTTCTGGTGCTAATCACACTTGTGAGGGTTCCACCTGGGGACTTCTATCCCTCCTGCCACCATCACCTGTGAAGTTCAGGCTATGAGCTCATATGAATGTGAGGACACACACAGCCTCTGGAAGCTCCAGCACTATGCCACAGGTGGGTCCGGGGAGGTCAATGGTCATGTGGTCACTCAACTCCAGGGTCAGCTGCTACTTTAGAATTACAGATGCAGACAGAGTCTACTCACAACCCCATCCCTAGACTCAAATGACAGTTTCCTGGGTCTCACCTCTCAGCCTGAGACCATGTGCATATTGGGTGACTTATCCCAAATTGGTTTGTGGAGGATCAGGGGTGCTTTGGCTTTATGGGATTGTACCATTTCCTCCTAGAGTTATACTTTTCTCAGACCTGGGCTTCTGCCTTATGGGAGACTGTGGTATGGAGAAATGAGAGGACACATTCCCAACACAGCTCCCTGAAATCTTGACCTTCAGAAGATTGCAAGCACGGCTAGGTGTGTCACGTTCCCCAGTCACAATGGGGTACATGTCTGTCATCCTAAAGTTCCCTGATCCCCTTTCTGCCCACCCAAAGCCCTCTCTGGAGATGAGAGTATTCCTTGTTTCTGTCTGGCGGACAAGCTGGAACTTCCTCATGCAGGCAAGGTCTCCAGCCACTCCTCTGAGGGCCCCAGTGCTACACAGAGCTCAGATCACTCTTGAGAATCCAGTTTCCAGGTTGCATCTGAGACCCAGAAGAGTCAACTCTCAGACTTCGTTTGCTCCCTGGGCCCTTTCTGATGGAACAGATGGGGTGGAATAGATGGTGGGCTGACCATATCCAAACTTTCTCTATACAGAAATGGCCCTGGGAGCGGCAACCCAGGCTCTCCCCAGCTCCATCCAGATTGATCTGGAGTGGCTGTTTGTGCACTGAGAGCAGGCCCATGTGTGCCCAATGATCTATCAGAGAGACCATCTCCCATACCATATAGAATTGTCAAGAGAGAGGACCCTGAAGTCCTGTGCTCACTGCCCCAGAAGAAAACCAAAAAGCCTTTGCGATACAATCAGAATGGAGAAGCTTCACTAGGCATGTCCGGCCCATGGAGACAGCCATGAAAGCAGCCCTAAATCATAAACTTACTTAAAACAGCATCAGATATTTAAAGTTTTTCTTTGGTTACTTGACTGTGCAGATACTGAGTACAGATTTTCTAGATGGTAAAGGAGCACATGTGCCTATCCTTGTCTATATGTGATACCTGCCAAGTCTGGATCAAACCTGCTATCCATCTTGCTGGGGTGGAAACCTACGTGGTCAGTGGCAAGGCTGTGGGGTCACGGGGGCCTGGATAGGATGACCAGCATAACCTTGTAAAGACCTTTCACTTCCAAGAACTCAGCATGCTCAAATAGCATACGGGGGTAGGGAGCGCAGTGTGGCTGATCAGAACAGATTTAGGACAACGTGGCAACCGGCAGGCACTTGAGGGTCTTCTAAGTTTAAAAAACTTGTTATACTAACAGTGGCTATATTCATTATTGTTGTTTTAATTAGTCATTTGTATTTTTATTACAAAGTAAAGAACATGTTATCTGTTCTAATGTCATTCTGTAAACACTCTGACCCAAAGCAACTTAGGGAAGAAAAAAGCTTATTTCTTATAGATCAGAGCCCATTGTTGAAGAGAGTCAGGGCAAGAACTCAAGCAAACACACAAAGCAGAATCCATGGAGGAATACTGCTTGCTGTCCTGTTCACTGCCTTGTGATACTTTTCTTGTATGCCCCAGGACCGCCTGCCGAGGGAATGCTGCCTCCCACAGTGGGCTGGACCTCCCTACATGAGTTAACTATCAAGGCAATCTCCTACAGACATGCCCACAGCCCAGCCCAATCTAGGCAAGTCTTCAGTTGAAGTTTCCATCTTGGATGACTCTCAGTTGTGTCAAGTTAGTAATTAAAGTTAACTAGGGCAATATATTTTTAAATGATAGAGAGACTGGAGCATTCAGGCAGGATTTCCCAGGTGGACATTCTGTCACAGGATAAAAACTATCTGTCCTGGACTTCATAAGAGGCAAGGGCAAGCTGAGTGCCTTGGAAACCCCACAGAGAAAGACCTTGGGTCTTGTTGCAAGAGCCTCCCTCAGCTCACTCTGTAACTAATCTCCTTAATAACATCCGTGGCCGGGAGGTTTGAAACATCTCAGTATCTCTAAAAAAAAATTTAAAAATTCATTGCTTTGCCATTTGAGTTTAGCTTTGCCTTGGCTAATCTGTTGAAAAGATTCTTTATTTTCTTCAAGGCATTTACAAGAAATCATGTAGACATGTTAACAGAGCCCCCAAATATTTTAAATCGATCTCTTGGTGGTGGGGCAGCTTAATCTGCTTAGCTCCCTGAAATGTCCTACATGCTGATGCTCAGACTTCTGAAACCGGGAACCTGGGAGCCCTGAGGGATAGTGTGTCCCTTTTTAATAACAGGAGAACAAACTTAGAAGATTGCCTTGGCCTAATCGGTGACTTAACTGTTTTATTTCCAGGCTCTTCCTTCAGAGGGGGCTGGGGGTGGATGCAAGAGATTATACTCAGGACATCTGCCGGGGCTCTGCTTGCCTGGAAGGGTTACTTCTTAGAGCAGCTAGGGCAGAGTAAATAAGAAGTGTACTGCAGTCTGCACACTTATTGGCAGCAAGACACCGCATTGATTTTTGTTTCCCAAAAAGAGCCTCAGACATATTGAACACTTCAGAATGTTGGAGCCAGAGGGAGGGAAGAGGTAGGAAGCAGCGTGGGGGCTGCTGGGAATCTTCATCCCTTGAGCAAAACGACCTCCTGCCAGTAGCCTACGAGCTGAAGCCCGCACTCAAGCCTGGCCATACGCCTCACACTATCTGCTGGGTGACTTCCCAGGGCTTGTAGGGACCAGAGACTAGTCTTGACAAATAGCGCATGCATCTTTTGTCCTCTGAGGAAAAGGGCTCATGGTTTAGTAGAAAGAGAAAAACAACTTGATAGTATTGGCAGTTTTAAGTTTTACTGAACTTGGTTATCTGTAAACTAAATTTAAGGTGTTACTAAAATATTCTGACAACCGTGGAAGAACGTTCCATTAAGAATCTGTGCAGGCAGATTTCTAACTAAACCAATAATCTATATTTTATTTGGGATAAATTTCCTACTAAATTAGAAAAAAATTTATACTGCATTAATCTGATAAACAATACTCACCTCAGACCTGTGTTCAAGAGACCTCCTGGAATATGAGAAAGAGAAAAAATGTTTA
Organism: Apodemus agrarius; assembly: GCA_964023405.1. NCBI lineage: Eukaryota > Metazoa > Chordata > Mammalia > Rodentia > Muridae > Apodemus > Apodemus agrarius. Next base: position 3,817,837 of record OZ030006.1, on the reverse strand, counting down.
TAAAAGCTAGAGTACACATGGAGGGATCCATGGCTCCAGCTACATACGTAGCAGAGGATGGCCTTGTTGGGCATCAATGGGAGGAGAGGCCCTTGGTCCTGTGAAGGCTCGATGCTCCAATGTAGGGGAATGCCAGGGCAGGGAGGGGGGAGTGGGTGGTTGGGGGTAGGTGGGTGGGTGGGTGGGGGAGCACCCTCATAGAAGCAGGGAGAATGGATAGAAGGGGTTTCTGAAGGGAAAACAGGAAAGGGGATAATATTTGAAATGTTAAAAAAGAAAATATCCAATATTAAATAAATAGATAAATAAATAAATAAATATTATTCTTCAAAAAAAAAAAAAGAATCTGTTCAGGGCTTAGTAATTCAAAATTCCCAACATGAGTGCTTTTGAGCAGAGAGTTGTAATTATCCAAATTTTTACAAAGGTTCTTTGTTACCATGGTTACAGAGCTGGTTGCTATCCTTTATTTATAAATTATGTCAGCTCATTTTCATCCTTATCAAGTACATGAGCAATCAAGGACCAATACAGCACCGTTGCTGGTAGTTTTCTAATAAGCGTTTGAGTCCCTAAATGTTCCTGTAGAGTGATGAGTCATCCATTCCTCTTCTGCTAATCAGCTGTGTGCAGAACCCAAGCCAATCACCCACCGGTCTTCAAGGATACGCCCTCACACAGCGGTCATGTCTGCTGAACATCAGGTGGCCGAGGGTCTCCTGAGAATGGCCTCTCTCCCTTATATACGGGACTAGGAATTCAAATCCCAATTCATCTAAAAGGATGGGGGAGGGGGGAAGACCAAAGGCCCATAAGCTTGGAAAGCTATTTACAGACTACAGCCGGGAGCGATAAGGAGGCTGAGGCAGCTGGCCCTGAGAAAGTGGCTTAGAGGACATCTACTTAGCTGTTTTGTTTTTTTTTAAGTCTGGTTTGGTATGGATAACATTCCAGGGCTGACCCTACTAGCAAAGTGCTTGGAACGTGGAACCAGATCAAGAGACACTTTGGAAGGGCAAAGTTGGCCAGGTGAGGTGGCAGGAGCCTGTTTACTGTGCCTCTTGCATAGCTGTGCCAGGTGCCAGTGCCCCAACGTGGCCTGAAGACCATCCCATTGGGTGATTCCTGGCCAGCGGTGACCAGATGGAAGAAGTGTTGGGACAGTGTATGCTCTGTTGTGTCCTCTGAAGTTCTCTGGGAAGCAGTGTAGAGGGAAGGAGACAAAGAGGTGGTCCTCTTCCCCACCTACAGTAGCCACAGAGAGGCTGGAGTTAGTGCTGAACTCTCTCCCCAGTCTGGACCTGCACAGCTAGACTGCTTCCTAGTCAATGACAGCTCTTGTTTTTAGGAAACCAAAGTTCCTTGTGATCATTTGTAGAAATTCAATATTTTGAAAGCCATATTGTCTCCACCTGCAGTGTCTAGAGGAGGCTGTGTACGGAAATTAACAATGGAGATAGCTAATCTCAGCCAGTGCTCACCAAGCTTTCTGTCTTTTGGAGTGCTGCAGAGTGAAGCAGAGGAGAAATGGAACAGCCAAGGTTTGAACAGGAAACCTAACGCACCCAGGATTCAATGTAACAAGAGGTAGTTTTTGCTGCCCCTCTCGTCCCAAGGTCCATCCAGTATCACAGGCCTCAGTTCTGACAACATGGAGACTATATCTTGTGGAGGCACAGAGAAAAAGATGAGGGCCATCGATGAGAGATGGGGTGAGATGGTGGCTCGCTGGTGCTCTCCTTTCTCTGAGCCAGTGCCAGCCAGATTTGTGTCTAGGCTTTGCACCAATCATCCCAAGAGAAATGGACTAATGCAGTGAATTAAAATCAGATCACAGTGTAGAATGTGCGGTCATGTCCAGAGCCAGGACAACCAGGGTCCTCATCTCCGTTCACCTGTCCTGCAGGGTGCCTCCTCTCGGGCCCTGAGTCCCATTAGCCCCTCATCATCATCACCTCAGTTCTTGCCTTTCCATCCTGTCAACTTCTGCAACTCAGAGGTTGAAATATGGGTGTGTCCTGAATGGGTGTGTTCTGAGTAGGTGTGTCCTGAGTGGCACAGCTCATTTTCTTACACACCACTCTTATTTTTATTTTTTATTTTTGGATATTTTATTTATTTACATTTCAAATGTTATCCCCTTTCCCTATCTCCCCTCTGCAAACCACCTATCCCATCCCCCCATCTACCCACCCACCCACTTCAACCTCATCACCCTGGCATTCCCCTACACTGGGGCATCGAGCCTTCACAGGACCAAGGGCCTCTCCTCCCACTGATGTCCAACAAGGACATATGCCACATATGCCACTGCTACATATGCCACTGAAGCTGTATACTCTTTGTATACTCTTTGGTTGGTGGTTTAGTCCCTGGGAGTTCTGGGGGTCTGGTTGGTTCATATTCTTGTTCTTCCTATGGGGCTGCAAACCCCTTCAGCTCCTTCAGTCCTTTCCCTAGCTCCCCCATTGGAGACCCCACACTCAGTGCAATGGTTGGCTGTGAGCATCGCCTCTGTATTTGTCAGGCTCTGGCAGAGCCTCTCGGGAGACAGCGATATTAAGTTCCTGTCAGCAATTGCTTTGCGGCATCCACAGTAGTATCTAGGGTTCAGTGTCTGTATATGGGATGGATCCCCAGGTGGGACAGTCTCTGGATGGCCTTACCTTCATTCTCTGCTCTACACTTGGTCCCCATATTTCCTTAATACAGGAGAAATTCTGGGTTAAAAATTTGGACATGAGTGGGTGACCCCCATACCTCACCCGAGGGTCTTGCCTAACCTCGGGATATGGTCTCTGCAGGTTCTCCCTCGCCCTTGTTGGATATTTTAGCTAATCTCATCCCCATTGGGTCTTGGGGGCCTCTTGCTTTCCTGGCATCTTGGACTTGCTGGTGGCTACCCCATTGCTACATACCACTGTTCAGTTTCCTGACCCTCTGTATGTCATCCCCATCTCCTCCCATACCTGATCCTGCCCACCTTCCCCCCACCTCTTCTCTTCCTCCAAGTTCCTGCTACTCTTGACCTCCTATGAATATTTTGTTCTCCCATCTAAGTAGGACTGAAGCATCCACACTTTTTGAGTGTCATATGGTCTGTGAGTTGTGTTACGGGGACTCTGAGCTTTTTGCCAAACATCTGTTTATCAGTGAGTGCATACCTTGTGTGTGCTTTTGTGACTAGGTTACCTCACTCAGGACGAAATTTTCTAGCTCCATCCATTTGCCTGCAAATTTCTTGAATAGCTGAGTACTATTCCATTGTGTAAATGTAGCACATTCTCTGTATCCATTCCTCTGTTGAATGGCATCTGGGTTCTTTCCAGCTTCTGTTTATTATAAATAAGGTTGCAATGAACATAGTGGATCATCTGTCCTCGTTATATGTTAGAGCATCTTTGACTATTTGCCCAGGAGTGGTATATCTGGGTCCTCAGGTAGTGCTATGTCCAATTTTCTGAGACTGATTTCCAGAGGGCTTGTACCAGCTTGCAATCCCCCAGCAGTGGAGGAGTGTTCCTTTTTCTCCACATCCTCGCCAGCACCTGCTGTCACCTCAGTTTTTGAGCTTAGCCATTCTGACTGATGTGAGATAGAATATCAGGGTTGTTGAGATTTGCATTTCCTTGATGACTAAGGATATTTGATATTCCTCAGTTGAGAATTCTTTGTTTCACTCTGTACCCTGTGTTTAATAGTGTTATTTGGTTCTCTGGAGTCTAACTTCTTGAGTTCTTGGTATATATTGGATATTAGGCTTCTATTGGATGAAGGATTGGTAAAGATCTTTTTCCAATCTGTTGCTTGCTGTTTTGTCCCATTGACAGTGTCCTTTGCTTTACAGAAGCTTTTCAATTTTATGAGGTCCCATTTGTCAATTGATGATCTTAGAGTATAAGCCATTGGTGTTCAGGAAAAGTTCCCCTGTGCCCATGTATTCAAGGCTCTTTCCCAATTTATCTTCTGTTAGATTCAGCATATCTCATTTTATGTGGAGGTCCTTGATGCACTTGGACTTGAGCTTTGTAAAAGGAGATTAAAATGGATCAATTTGCATTCTTTTACATGCAGACCACCAGTTGAACCAGCACCATTTGTTGACAATGATGTCTTTTTTCCACTAAATTGTTTTAGCTTCTTTGTCAAACATCAAGTGGCCATAGGTATGTGGGTTCATTTCTGGGTCAATTCTATTCTACCTGCCTGTCACTATATCAATATCATGCCATTTTTATTACTCTGTAATACAGCTTGATGTCAGGGATGGTGATTCCTCCAAAAGTACTTTTATTATTGAGAATAGTTGTCATTATCCTGGGGTGTTTTTTTTTTATTATCCCAAATGAATTAGAAAATTACTCTTTCTAACTCTATAAAGAATTGAGTTGGAATTCTGATGGGGACTGCACTGAATATGTAGATCTCTTTCAGAAAGATAATCATTTCTACTATCTTAATCCTTACAATCCATGAGCATGAGAAATCTTTCCATCTCTGAGATCTTTGATTTTTTTTCTTCAGAAACTTGAAGTTCTTGTCATACAGATCTTTCACTTACATGGTTAGAGTCACACCAAGATATTTTACATTATTTGTGATGATTGTAAAGGGTGTTATTTCCTTAATTTTTTCTCAGCCCCTTTATCCTTTAAGTAGAGGAAAGCTACTAATTTATTTGAGTTTACTTTATATCCAGCCACTTTAGTGAAGTTGTTTATCAGCTGTAGGAGTTCTTTGTTGCAACTTTTCGACTCACTTAAGTATACTATCATATCATCTGCAAATAGTGATATTTTGACTTCTTCCTTTCCAATTCACATCCTTTGGCCTTCTTTTGTGGTCTAATTGCTCTAGCTAGAATTTCAAGTACTATACTGAATAGAGAGGGAAAGAGAGGGCAGCATTGTCTGGTCTGAGATTTTATTGGAATTACTTCAAGTTTCTCTCCATTTAGTTTGATGTTAGCTACCGGTTTGCTGTATATTGCTTTTACTATGTTTAGGTAGGGGCTTTGAATTCCTGTTCTTTCCAAGACTTTTATCATGAAGAAATGTTGGATTTTTGTCAAATACTTTTCAGCATCTAATAAAATGATCATGTGGGTTTTTTTTGTTTTGCTTTTAATTTTTTTATATAGCAGATTACATTAATGGATTTCCTTATATTGAACTATACCTGTATCCCTGGGATGAAGGCAACTTAATCTTGCTGAATGATCATTTTGATGTGTTCTTGGATTCGGTTTGGGAGAATTTTATTGAGGATTTTTGCATTGATATTAATAAGGGAAATTGGTCTAAACTTCTCTTTGTTGAGTCTTTGTGTGGTTTCGCATAATTGTGGCTTCATAGAATGAATTGGGTAGTGTTCCTTCTGTTCCTATTTTGTGGAATAGTTTGAAGAGTAGTGGTATTGGGTCTTCTTGGGAGGTCTGATAGAATTCTACAATAAACCCTTCTGGTCCTCGACTTTTTTTGGTTGGGAGACTTTTAATGACTGCTTCTATTTCTATAGGGGTTATGGGACCATTTCAATGGTTTATTTGATCCCTATTTAACTTTGGAACATGGTATCTTTCTAGAAAATTTTCCTTTGCATCCAGATTTTCCAGTTTTGTTCAGTGTAGGCTTTTATAGTAGGATCTGATGACACTTTTTAAATTTCCTCAGCTTCTGTTGTTATGTCTCCCTTTTCATTTCTGATTTTGTGAATTTGTATACTGTCTGTGCCCTCTGGTTAGTCTGGCTAAGGGTTAATCTATCTTGTTGATTTTCTCAAAGAATCAGCTGCTAGTTTTGTTGATTCTTTGTATAGTTCTTTTTGTTTCTACTTGGTTGGTTTCACCCCTGAGTTTGATTATTTCCTGACCTCTATTCCTCTTGGGTGTATTTGTTTCTTTTTGTTTTAGAGCTTTCAGATGTGCGATTAAGCTGCATATTAGTGTATATTCTCTCCAGTTTCTTTGTAGGAGCACTCAGAGCTATGAGTTTTACTCTTAGTATTGCTTTTATTGTGTCCCATAAGTTTGGATATGTTGTGCCTTCATTTTCTTTAAATTCTAAGAAGTCTTTAACTTCTTTATTTCTTCCTTGACAAAGTTATCATTGAGTAGGGCGTTATTCAAATTCCATATATATGTGGACTTTCTGCTGTTTTGTTCTTATTGAAGACCAGCCTTAGTCCATGGTAATCTGATAAGATGCAGGGGAAATTTTCAATCTTCTTCTGTCTGTTAAGACCAGTTTTATGACTGATTATATGGTCAGTTTTGGAGAAGGTACCAGGAGGTGCTAAGAAGAAGGTATATTCTTTTTTTAGGATGAAATGTTTTATAGATATCTGTTAAATCTATTTGGTTCATAACTTCTGATAGTTTCACTATGTCTCTTTTTAATTTCTGTTTCCATGATCTGTCCATTGATGAGAGTAGGGTGTTAAAGTATCCCACTATTATTGTGTGAGGTACAATGTGTTCTTTGAGCTTTAGTAAAGTTTCTTTTATGAATGAGGGTGCCTTGCATTTGGATCATTGATGTTCAGATTTGAGAGTTCTTCTTGGTATATTTTTCCTTTGATGAATATGAAGTGTACTTCCTTATCTTTTTTGATGACTTTTGATTGAAGGTTGATTTTATCCAATATTAGAATTCCAGCTTGTTGTTGGGATCATTTGCTTGGAAATTTTTTTCCAGTCTTTTACTCTGAGGTAGTGTCTATCTTTGTCACTGAGGTGTGTTTCCTGCATGCAGCAAAATGCTGGAACCTGTTTACATATTCAGTCTGTTAGTCGATGTCTTTTTATCGGGAAATTAAGTTCAGTGACAATGAGATAGTAAGGAAAAGTGATTGTTGCTTCCTATTATTTTTGTTCCTAGAGGTGGAATCATGTTTGTGTGGCTATCTTCTTTTGGGTTTATTGAAATATTACTTACATGCTTTGTCTAGGGTGTAGTTTCCCTCTTTGTGTTGAAGTTTTCCATATATTAACCTTTGTAAGGCTGAATTTGTGGAGAGATATTGTATAAATTTGGTTTTGTCACGGAATATCTTGGTTTCTCCATCTATGGTAATTGAGAGTTTTGCTGGGTATAGTAGCCTGGATTTACATTTGTGTTCTCTTAGGGGCTGTATGACAACTTCCCAGAATCTTCTGGCTTTTAGAGTCTCTGTTGAAATGTCTGGCATAATTCTGATTGGCCTGCCTTTATATGCTACTTGACCTTTTTCCCTTACAGCTTTAATATTCTTTCTTTGTTTAGTACATTTGGTATTTTGATTATTATGTGACAAGAAGAATTTCTTTTCTGGTCCAACCTATTTGGGGTTCTGCATTCTTCTTGTATGTTTGTAGGCATCTCTTTCTTTAGGTTAGGGAAGTTTTCTTCTATAATTTTGTTGAAGATATTTACTGGCACTTTAAGTTGGGAATCTTCACTCTATTCTATTTCTTTTTTTTTTTCTTTTTTTTTTTTGGAGACAGGGTTTTTCTGTGTAGCTCTGGCTATCCTGGAACTCACTCTGTAGACCAGGCTGGCCTCAAACTCAGAAATCCCCCTGCCTCTGCCTCCCAAGTGCTGGGATTACAGGCGTGCGCCACCACTGCCCGGCTTATACCTATTATTTTTAGGTTTGGTCTTCTCATTGTGTCTTGGATTTCCTAGATATCTGGGGTTAGGAACTTTTTGCCTTTTGTATTTTCTTTGACTGTTGTGTCAATGTTTTTATGGTATCCTATGGTGAGAGGCCTACATTGCCTTCCCAGTTCACCTGTGGTAGAGTGCCCTGAGGTTAGAAATGACTCATTACCTACTGGGTCACCCAGACCAGTTGCAGAATGTCATCCCCTAGGGAAGTGGGGTTTATAGCTCTCTGTTGCAAAATCAGTTTCTGTCCCATACTTCAGAGATAGTGGCCTGAGGGCATCCAGAGCTTCAGCTTTAATTCTTCAGTAGGGAGATATTTAAACCCCCTCACTCAGCCTGTGTAAGCTTCTTCCTTGGCAACTATAACAGTGGGTGTAACCCAGCAAGTGTCCTTCCAACTTCCAAAAAGAAACACAGGCCAAACCTCCAAAGACACACAGCGCTGCATGCAGTACAGAAATGGGGTGACCCCAGACCTCTGGCTCTGGAAATTGGGGCCACATCTTCAGTTGATGCATGCCAGCACAGACTTTGAGAGATTGCCAATCATTTTGACTCAGTATAGATAGACTGAGTTTGTGAAAGAAGAGAGATTTGCGGGCACACAGGACAGAGTCCCCTCGAGGCTGGAGGAGTCTTGCTGGCAATTAATTACTCAGTTTCTAGAGCACTGAGCAAATGACATGTGTTCAGTGTTTATAGTTTCAAGGCTTTTACATTATGCATTGGTTATGAGAGTAAGACAGGTACATCTGCACCTTGGGTTAGCATGATGAAACTTAAAATCTACAGTAGATACACCTGGTACCCGGAGCTTGTAACCTGGACCCTAGCCTTGATTATGTTGTCCACTCTTTCTTTGCTTTTATTTTTCTCATTCTAAAAGTTCAGTGTAATAGACTATATAACTCTAAAGTTCCATTTCTAACCGGTTTCCTTGTCTAATAGTACCAGGGACACACAGCTTAAGATGGAGGTCTGCACTCCGGCCTCTTGATTTTAGGATGAAGTGTTCAGCTGTCTTGAGTTCTACTGAGAAGCTCTGGAGGCAGAAGTGTCCGCTGACCTGATAGGCCTGGGCCAGCACAAGGTACCCGGCTCCCCTGAGAGGTGCTGAGCAGCCACGAGTGCAGAATTCTGCCTCCCTGGGTCCTACGGGGTCGCCTGCTGACCTCTCCCACAGGAAGGACCTATCCTCCCTTTCGACAGAAATAAGTACATCTGGCAGTCAGTTTACCAAAAGAAGATGAAATAAAATTCTGTTTAAAATTCCCTCTGTGGGTGCCAAGTGTGTAAGGTATTGGAATTTTAAACAGATGTTACTAGAGGACACTTCCGGGAGGTGCCGCTCCATGCAAGTCTGGGGCTCTGTGCCACCCTGGCTGGGGGCTGGGGGTCTACGTACCTTGCCTTCACTCACTAGGACTCTCTCAATGGGTCTACTGAGAACCACACTGTAACCCCTTCTCCTGAACACAGGGCATTTATTAAAAGGGACGCCTTGTCCAGCGGTGTATGCCCTCCCCTCTGCAGGCTTCCTGTGCCCCAGCCCAGGAAGAGAGGTGAGAAATTCAAGTAACAAGATGCACCCCTGCAGATACTAGAAGCACACATCCCTCACACATCCAGGATTGCACTTCAAGTTTCTACCAGGCCTCCAGCCTCTGATGACCCACTGGGATTCAGATACATGGATACTTGGTATCCATAAAGAGGAAGGAGGAAAGAGGAAGAGAAGACATTAAGGACCCTTCTCTCAGTAGCAGTGGACACTTAGTCCAAAGAGGCAAACCACACACATAACTTCTGTTATCACTCAGGCATAGTCCGGGCAATTGCTATCTCCAGAGCCCCAGCTGCTGGCTGTCATTCCTGCCGTGGGAAACACTGGTTCTCTAACACCTGTATCTATAAGTTATAAAGTTTATGTAATAAGATGGCATCTTGCCACACCCTAACTGCATGGCACAAATCCCCAGTACAGAGACATTTGGAGGAAAATGATATATTCTGACTCTAGACTGTAGAGTAAACATTAGAAAACCAGGTGACTGTCAGTCCACTGATACAAGAGGCAGCCTGCCAAAAAAATTTTAATTGCTCCGCAGTTCCTTCTATCAAGGTATTATCAGGGCATGCTTCCCAGACTCTTCCCATATCTGTCTTTTGTTGTGACTTTAAATCTGGGATATTGGGAAGTGTGACCCAACACAAGCTTCTCCTAAGATAGAGAATTAAAAACAAAGAGAGATTTTACTTAAAAAATAATTAGTGGTTGTTCCTATGTCACCCCCATCTTGGGGACCTCCCAGCTGTGCTAAGCAAGCTTTGCCTCCTTTAGCAGGGGCCACTGGACCAGGTACCCCTTCTCTGATGGGCCAGGTACCCCTTCTCTGTTTATATACTCAGAGATTCTGACTAATGACCAGTTCTCTGTAAGCCTGAGCATCTGGGGGCTCTGGAGAAGGTAGTAGGGATGTAAGGGCCCCTTAGACTTAGGAACGCAGGGTAGCCCTAAAATTTGATGTGTGTACAACAGTGAACTCTCCGTTTCACAGCCTGTCATTCCTCGGCCACGCTGGGATTTTCCTTCATGCTATGCAAAGGGCAGAGCGGGTCGTTCTGAATGGCTATGAACATTTGGAGACAATAAGGCAGAGAGATGAATGGGATAGGAGAATGGCCACCAGCTGCAGCCCACGGTCATCCACCCCACCCCACAGTACCCCACAGCACCCCACAGTCACCCACCCCACCCCACAGTACCCCATAGCACCCCACAGTCACCCACCCCGAGCATGCGCAAAGCCCTGGTAGATTCTTCACTGCACTGCACAACACCAGGTGCAATGCTCTGATCCCAATGCTTAGGAGGTGGGGACAGAAGGATCAGGTCATAGTCACTCAGGTCTGGTACACAGTAATTTGGAGGCTATCCTGGGCTACATGAGATCCTATCTCAAACACGCAAGAAGATATAGGCAAAGCCATGGACTGTAGCCCTGTAGAAGCTGCTCCAGAAGAAATCCTCACTAAAAATGTCCCCGGTCATAAAGAAGAGTGTCTGTAGCCGCTCCCCATACCTGCCAGTGCCTGCGGGGAGAATTAAGGGATAAGCAAAACCTCAGTGAAGAAATAAAAGGTTGAGATGCTGCCACCTGGTGGCTGCCTTAGTCATGTGCAGAGCACACTACTGCTTGCGGGCATTGTGAGCATTGGCCCGCCCCGTGCTGATTAGCAGGAGAGGTTTCAAGCCTTGCAGGCAGGGCCAAAGCTGCATTTGCCTTCGGGCTTGGTGTTCTCTGATTTCTCTTTTAACCCCCATTAAATTCCACTCCTGGCACCTTGGATAACGTATTTAGTGACAGGAGAAGACAGCAGATGCAAGCAGGAGTAAATAAGATTTTCCATATTTATTGTTTTGTTTTGTTTTGTTTTTGTTTTTGTTTTTTTGGTTTTTCGAGACAGGGTTTCTCTGTGTAGCCCTGGCTGTCCTGGAACTCACTCTGTACACCAGGCTGGCCTCAAACTCAGAGATCCGCCTGCCTCTGCCTCCCAAGTGCTGAGATTACAGGCGTGCGCCACCACCACCCGGCTAGATATTCCATATTTAGATGAGGCCATTTCTTTCTAAGTTCAGATCTATCAGCCGTGTTATTTATGTAGTTTGCAATTTTTCTTGTACCCAGGTTCCACAGGGTGTCTGGTGGAAGTAGTGCTATACAGGCCACCAGGGCAACCGTTGAGTCCCTGGAGCCGTTCCTAGGATGAGCCTAACTCCACCTTGCTGGCTCTGGTCTATTTGGGTCTGTCTCTTGTCTTATTAAAAGATGACAGTTGGAACCAGGCATGCATTGAGTGGAGTGTCACAGATTATATAGGTGACAGCACTCTTAGCTGCACAGTAACAGAAAGCAGGGGACCAACCAAGCTCTGCCCATCCCTGTGCTATGATGACTGGCTCCGGCTCTTCCTACTAGAAGCCTGCGTCCTCCCTGGGCTATGGCTGAATGGGGTGCACTCTGGGTCAGGGCTCCACATATCCCAGATGCTAAGCAGGCTTCCGTCAGCCCTGAGCCCGTCCCCAGATCACTCGGAGGATCCATAGCGTTGCCCTGGGTCTGTGGCTTACAAATGCTCACTGTAGTGGAAGAACACATCCGCCAGGCTTAGGGTCACCTGCCCTCCCTATCGTATTAGATTGCAATGAGGCTCAAAGGACACAGGCAGCGTTTGATTCAAACTTGGGGACAGCTGGGTTCTGGATATTTGGTTTCTGCAGCATTTAAACAGAAGGAAGGATGCTTAGGCAAAGAGCAAGCCATGCACCCGGAAGAGTTTGCAGAAGCAGCTGGAGAATGTTCTAGAGTTCCATCATTTGAGGTAGGAGAGAGATGGTTTGATTAAGTGGGACCATTCTGCCTTGAACCTGAGTTCCAAAAGCACTCATGTAAGATTTAGAACTTTCCAAAGCCCCCAGTGTCCCCTCCAGTGTGTTGATGAGCGCATTAAAGAGCTCCCTCGTGAGAGAGCAAGGAGCGGGCGCAGCCCTGCTGCAGCACCTGCCTTCGCCGAGTTCTGGGTAGGCTGTGGCAAAGCTCCCCAACCGTGAGAGCCCCACCCCACCCCAAGCTTTCCGTACCATTCTGCCTAAGACGCCTCTGGTAGAGGTGGTGTGCTGTAGCTCTCCTCCAGCTTCCACGCGCTTCTGCCTGGCGTGGAATACAGTGGTTCCGGCAGCCAGAGTTACTTCTTTCTGTCTCCATGGCTGGATCAGCATTTGGGGGGCAAACACTTCGTGGCATGGTTCAGGTTTTAGGATCTTCTGTGCTATTTAGATTTGAGCAAAATAAAATTGACTCTAGCTGTTGCTTCCATCAGAAAAGTAAGTCAGCATTTCCTGCCAAGGATCACAAAACAAACAGAAGGTTTATTGAAAGAACCATAGAAACACCTGATCCTATGAACAGCTCGATATTTGTCTTTACTTTGGAAATGACTCCACGGGGAAGGTGGAAGCCAGGCCTCAGAAGCCCTCTGTCACTCAAATGTAAGTCTCATGAAACGGAAGAGATGCCACCTAGCACTGCTCCCTCAGACTTGGCAGGACCTCACGGTGCCAGCGCCACTTGCCACTGCTGGTCTCAGTCATGTTCGTGCAAGCTCTTGGAACAGAGGTGCTGAAAGAGAGATCAGAGACGGCAAAGACAGCCTTGCCTTCAGAAAAGAGCAGAGATGTTTCCATCTCCCTCTCAGAAACTACCCGTCGTTGACGCATCCTCCTGCCCTGTCTCCCCTTCTCTCGCTGCTTCCTTGAAGCTGGAGCAGATCCTTGGAGCTCAGCATTGGGAAAAGGAGCAGCGGCAGGCACGGCCAAGCTGGGAACCTCGGGCAGGGGCAGGGCAGCTTCCTCTGCTGGCTTGCTTTATTACTTTTTCCTTCTTTTCTTTTCATTTTTGTGTTTTTCTTTTGGTTTGGTTTGTTTGTTTTATTCTGTTTTTTGAGACAGGGTTCCTCTGTGTAGCTCTGACTGTTCCTGAACTCACTATGTAAACCAGGCAGGCCTCGAACTCAGAGATCCCGCTACCTTTGCCTCCCTGCTGTTGTGATGGAACGGTGTGCCAGCACGTGGGGCTCAGTATCCGCTTCTGTCGGTCGGGGTACATTCCCCACCCGCTAAGGAAGCAGCTGGCAGTGCATTTCAGTGCGATGCTGTAAAGCCTCCCCAGACCTCCAGCTGAGCGCCAGCTTGTTGCACCACCCGAACCCCTATTTTCTACCCGAACCCCTATTTTGAGGGCAGTTATGGAACACTCGCTGTTTGCAAAGCTCTTTTGAAGACCATGTTTGTAACAGGGGCTACTCAGTTACAGCCTGTTCAAAACTCAGCTGATGAAGGTGGGGTCCAAAGAGCTAGAAGGTTCTGGGGGTGAGGTGCCGTTGTGGCTACGGGGATCAGTGAGGCTGTGCTCCACGCTGTGCTGGAGTAGCTGAGGCACTCAGTAGATGTTCACCTTAGACAAGGCGTGTCAGTTTAAGCCCAACTGGAGTCATTCACAGAGCATCTACCCTCTCTGTGTGACTTGGCCCTGAAGCCGCATGTGTTTGGGACATCACTCTGATGCAGAGGAGAGTTAGCACAGGAGCTGAAAGTGTCCAGCAGATCATGGCCACGTCAAATGGCTGGATTTCCCTCTCAGCCAAAGCACTCACATCCCCACTTGCAGTCCAGACTACAAGTCACATGCCTTCACTGTGTTCTTAATAGCTTGTGTAGAGCTCAGACTGGGGTGTCTGATGGGGATGAATGCGTACTGTGTGTAACTGGGCTGTTTAAGCATATAGTACCTACTATAGTAAATGAAGGTGCTCCTGGGATACTGACCACTGTTACCTCACCTTAGAGAGGACACAGGGAGTCCCTGTGACCCTGACCACTGTCACCTCACCTTAGAGAGGACACGGGGAGTCCCTGTGACCCTGACCACTGTCACCTCACCTTAGAGGGGACACGGGGAGTCCCTGTGACCCTGACCACTGTCACCTACAGATATCATTGGCTTACCCCCAGCATTATCCTCACTTTGGGTCCACACAGTTGCCATTATCAAATGGCAGATGGCCACTGCAGTCAGTGTCAAAGGACTAGAGTTGAAAAGGACCTTATCACCTCCTGTTTTGTGTCCCCATTATGAGTCCAGCTTGGACTTGAGAGTAGGTTATCCAGCCTAGGAACACAGTGTTAGATTTAAGCACAATAATTCTAATGTGGCCATTTGGACCCAGAATGTGGTCCTCTTGAGTTGCACACTGCCCTCAGTGTGACCTTAGGAAGCCTGGTGGGCAGAGGATGAGCACCAATTAGGGAAGGCTGTGCCGAGCCCAGGGTGTGAGGATCACACCCTGGTGAGCTTTGCCTTGTGGGGTTCCATTCAAACAACTTGAGGATATCCCACGTCTGTGGATGACACAGGGCTACTACTACCCACTAGAACAGACAAGGGCAGGTTCCCATTCGTGTAGAATCCTCACACCTGCCTAAGACTAAGGGGTCACTCTTGTTCTTCTATCACTGGAACCAGACTCAAGGTGAGCCAGTTGTGCAGGGAACAGGAACTACCCAAAAGCCATTCATAATTTATACCTAATTAACCTTTTCTTTAATAAACCTTGAGACCTAATTTTCTGTCTGGTACATATTGTGTTTTCAATGATATTAAGAAATAATTATACAGAACATCTCAGGCTGATTCAGGAAAATGCTGCTGAATTAAGGTGTTCTTAGAAAATATGTATTAAATTATCCTTTTTACAGTTCTTCAAGAAAGCAAATCTTATTCTTGATTTTTTAATAATGTTTTGTTAATCCTTTGAGAATTTAACACAATGTATTTTTACCGCCTTCACTTCACCCTCCCCAACTCTACCCAGATCCACCCATTCTACACACACACACTTCAAGCCCAGTGAGTCCATCCTGTGTTGGCCAACTACTTTTAGGTGTGGGCCTGCCCTCTGACATGTGGTCAGCTCTCAGGGATCACAGCATTAAAGAAAACTGATTCTGTTGAGCAGTGATCACGTATCAATGACTCCTCAGCTAGGGCAGGGCTCATCCCCATCCCTCTCTAGTCTGGGAACGTTTGTGGCTTGAGTGTGTCCAGGTCTTACGCATGCTTGAGCCATTTTGAGACAGTATGTGTAACTGCTGTGTCGCCCGACAGTCACCACATCCTCGAAGTCCACTACTTCTGGCTCTTATAATCTCTCCACCAACTCTTCTTCAAAGGTCCCTGACCCTTGAAGGAGGGGACATGAGACAGGCGTGCTTAAGGGCTGAGCCAATGCAAAAAAATCTTTTACCTATAATTTAAGGCAATCATTTTGTTTTGTATCAAATATGTCTTTCATAAGACCATGGAAATTAAGCCCCGCACTGCGTAAGAAACCCTTGGTAAACACAAACAGTGGCTGGTAGCTGTGTCCCTGGGAGGTCAGCATTCTCACCTGAGATACTCTGTCTCTTTTAACTTCCTGGTGCATACTAAGATGTTTTGCTTTGGAAAAACATCATGAAGAAAATTATAATTGTAGGGAAATGAAAACTCATTATACAGTTGATAATCCATTTTACGTGAGACACTAAACCAATCACTGGGTGGATTACTACATCCACACCGGGTCTAAGAGTGTTATGTAGAATGTTCTGCTTGAAAACCAGACATATTTCAGAAACAATTTAGACCTTGGTTCATCCTGAATGCAGATATCCATCATCTCCAGGCTGCCTGGCTACCTGGCCTGGGTTACAGGGGACTCTCCAGTAGAAGAGTTAAGACACTACCGCTTCCAGAGGCCAGGAGGCATGGGCTCGGGAAGGCGCAGGTGGGCATCAGTGTGGGGGGGACAGAGGGACAAAAAAGAGGTAGAGAAGGCCAAGCTTAGTAGCACTAAGCTCAGAACTTCCCAGCCTGGGGCCCCACAAATCGCGGAGACTTTGTCCCTTCAGCGTGTTGAAGCAAGAGTGGGGACTGACAGAGCCCACTGCCTTGGCTGCTCTTGGGGGAGGGGCTCTCTAATCCCAGCAAGTAGGCCAGGCTACATTTACCAGGAGCTCAGTGCTGCTCTGTGTCTTACAGGAATTCAGTTAAAGAGTTACACACACACACACACAAACACACACACACACACACACACACACACACACATGTTTAGCCTATAAATCTTGATAAGAAAGAAAAGATCTTTCTTATCCTTGTGCAGAATTGGAGTTCTACCTGAGATTAGGGGAAGGGTAAAATGTGCCAGGGTTTGGAGGCTGGGGGTGTTGGAAGGAAGCGCCCTGCCCTTCAGTCCTACCTGTGTCAGTCCTGCCTCCCTGGGGGCACTGGCCCCTGCTAAGGAGCCGCTGCTGCTGCTGCTGCTGCTGCTGCTGCTGCTGCTGCTGCTGCTGCTGCTGCCGCTGCTGCTGGACTACAATGTGGGGAGTGCTGAGCTGCAGTGGCCTGCTCGGACTGTGCGGTTGCAGAGGAGATCCACCTGTATACATGGCATAAGGACAAGCCCTGACACAGCCGAGCGGCTTGGCAGGCAAAGGCACTTTCTACCAAGCCTGATGATCTGAGGTCAATCCCAGCTCCAATGGTTGCCATGTGGCTTCCGTATACTTACTGTGACGTGCACCCAGCACACATCCATGCAGCATACACACTCAAGTATGTTTAAGTAGTGCAATAAATAATATTCTAAAAGAGTGAGAGCAGTGGAAGCCAGCTTTGGCCCTGGTGAGATCAGTGAAAATCTTTCCGTCTCCCCCTCAGCAGTGAGAGACTTTGGCAGTTTCCTCTTTCCGATTTCATGGGCAGGGTGCACTGCTTGCTCCCCACCAGAGTCCCCGGGCCCACGTGGCACATGTGCTCCTCTCCTCACTTGATTATCGCCTCCAGTGAGAGACCTCTAGTGCTCTCATGGCTCCTTCACACCCGCTCTCAGCATACCCTGGGGCAGGGGAAGGAGAGAGACGCAGGCTGCTGCTGTCTGCTGTGTGACTCAGCAGGCACAGAGCCCCTCCACAAGGCAACTTGTCGCCCAGCACAGAGTGGTGATGAGAAGGCCTTCAGCCAGCAACTGCCGCTGGAGGTCCAAAGCTGCCCTGCCCTCCCCCTTCCTGCCCCAGTCTCCTTCAGTTCCAGATCCCAGCAGGCCCCCAGCTTCCTGCTCCTAAGTTCCAGGTGGGAACTCCACGGCACCTTTAGTTCATGACCTTGAACTAAAACCTACACTCTTGTTTCTCAGGGAACAGCCAGAACCAGTAAGCAAACGCTGTTCTTATTCCCTGACTGTAATATCTCTGGTCATCAACTCATTATATCTCCCAGAATGCACTTGAACTCCCTGATCCTCCTGCCTCCACCTCCCCGCTGACTCTCAAATAGTTCCCCGTCTGTCCATAGTGTGCTTTCTCAGTCTTCTGTGTTAGGGTGTCATTAAGTGAATGAATTGTTGATACCGAATGAATGAATGAATGAATGAATGAATGAATGAAAGCCATATGATTCAACAGTGAAGTAAAAGAAAGGAATGTATACATGATGCTCTGTTATTGGTTTGGGTAAGGGGCCCGTCAAAAGAAAGCCTCAGGGCTACGGTTTCGGGGCTTCTGCCCACTAAAGCCAGACGAAGAACGGAGAGGTAAGGAAGCTCTGGCGGACAGGGCAGCGCAGGCACAGGAGCCTGACCTCCCGGCCAGGTCGCTCCTTTCCTTGATATTTTCTTTTTTTTTTTTTTTTTTTTTTTTTTTGGTTTTTCCGAGACATTTTCTACACAAAACATTTGCTATTAAAGTTGCTCTTGGTGACCTGCAGTGACATCTTCGAATTAGGCTGCATACGACAGAGCTGGCATCTCCTCTCCTCTGCACCCAACAAGGTATACAAAAGGCCCAGGCATGCCCCGCCTGTGACACTGGCTGGCTGACTCCAACCGCTCAGAAATAGCTCTGCTGCAGGGGGACACAGTAAATGTGTGGCCTACCTTCTACCCCAGCCCACTGGGCCGGACAGCATTGACGTGCAAGCAGGTTTAGGAGCAGATATATTTCCTCTGTACTTAGTGAGACAGGAGCAGACCTTAACCTCCTGGCCTCACATTACCTCAGCCCAGAAAACAAGGCCTGTGGGGCTCTACAGACCACCGATGGGACATATTAAGGCTCCCTGTGGGACACTAGCTAAGACTGTTTTCTATCGAAGTAACCAAGAGTCCCTGCGTCCCTTTCCATCCGTGCTACTCTAGACAACCTTCAGGCTGAGCCTGAAGGGTGGATCTGTAAGTCAAGGACCCCTGAACCCAGCCACCAAGAGGGCCACTCCCCTGCCACAGTGCAAGGGCCTTCCCTCCAGTCCAAGTTTTCCATCCTGGTGTTAGTATCTCCCATTGTCCCAAACAACTGTCCCCGGGGCTGCGCAATTAGACTTCTCTGTCATAAAGCTGGCCAAACAGAAGTCACACAAATGGGGGTCAGGTCCCTTGTGGAGATTGATGGGGTGCTGGCAGGCAGCCTCGTCTTCCTCTTGGGAATAGCAGGAGCTGGCCGGTTCTGAGCAGCACTTGCTGAAGGAGCAAGCTGCCTGGTGGGAATCCTCGTCCCCAAATGCCGCCCCTTGTCTGGGCAGCTGAGGTCCAAACCACAGTGTCTCCCTTTGCCTTCCCTTTGCCAGCCAGCAGAAAGCAGCAAAGAGGCAATGACGTCACTTGCTGCCCCCTGTGCAGGGTCTGGACTCATCATATGCCACACCTAACCTTTAAGGGCTAGTAGATAGTACCTCCCATGTAACTATGGCTCATTGCTTCTTTGTCTGGAAGAAGGGGGGACATGGGTTTCCAGGCTCCTCCACTCTTCTTCCTGATCTCATTTGGATCTCGATTTTCCTCCAGCTCCACTGTGGTCCGCTCCGACCGCTCCCACACCACTTGGTTTTCCTCCAGCTCCACTGTGGTCTGCTCCGACCACTCCCACACCACTTGAAATTGCTAGCTTGCTTGTGATTTATGATTAACTTCTGAACCGTCTCTACCATATGGCCCAGAACCTGGCACAGGTGGAGCGCTCGGGCTTTGATCAATAACGCTAACATAGGCTTGCAGGCACAACACCCCAACATCTGTGATCACCGCATGCTCTTGCTGTGTCTGCCACCTCTCCATCCCTCAGGACACTAGCCATACTAGCGAAGGTCTACCCTCTCCAGCAAAGCCTCCATGTCACTTACATCTAATGACCACAGTGCATCAACCCTGTTTCCAAGTGAGGTCACGCTCAGGCAAGGTTAGAACTTCAGCCTTTCTTTTAGGGGACAAAGTCTCCCTGTGACTTTTGATCAGGAGAACCCAATTATTTCCCTATTTAAGAAGTTTTCCCCTAAACTGAGACACATTTTTTATGTATGATGCCAAGCTCATATGACGCAGACCCAGGGCCAGCGCTCACTGGGCCAGCTAGCATGTTTGTCCCCATACAGTCATGGCTCATTGTGTGCTTTTTTATGGTTTACAGGTCAAGACTTTATGTCTATATGATGGTCCTGTTGAACTTCCATGCAGTTAGTAGATGTATGGCATCATGTCTGCCCTGTGGGGACGGCACCTCATACCGCCTTCCGGCACCTCTCATGTGACTCGGGTCACCCCTTTTGTCGTGCTGACTCAGCCCTTTGACCCACGTGGCCCACACCTCCCCCTCCCACTTCTCCTAGTTAGTTTTCTATTGCTACAATTTTAAAGAAATGACAAAAGCAACTTTGGGGGAAAGGGTTTATGTCA
Source organism: Apodemus agrarius (assembly GCA_964023405.1). Classification (NCBI taxonomy): domain Eukaryota; kingdom Metazoa; phylum Chordata; class Mammalia; order Rodentia; family Muridae; genus Apodemus; species Apodemus agrarius. The sequence continues at coordinate 3,797,870 of OZ030006.1, read as the reverse complement.
CCTTACAGCTTATAACCCTTCATGAAGGGACGTCAGGGCAGGAACTGGGGACAGGAATGTGGAGGCAGAGCTGGGGCAGAGGCCAGGGAGGAGCTCTGACACTGGCTTGTTCCCTTCACTTGCTCAGCCTGCTTTCGCATGCACCCCAAACCGCCTGCCCAAGGATGGCACGGTCTGCAATGAGTTAGACCCTTCCCTTAGATCACAGATCAGGAAAATGCCCACAGACTCACCTGCGGGCAACTGATGGGGGCATTTCCTCATCTGAGGGGTCTCTTCCCAGGGAGGTCCCACTTATGTCAAGTTGACCACAATTTAAAAAAAAAAAATAGGGCTCTCTGCCTTCTGTCTGTCTGTGCCCGTTACTAGATCTTTCATAGATCCCATGTGTAAGTGAGATCATATACAGTTCCCGGTTTGCCTTCCTGGGTCCAGCTTACCACACTCAGCCTGAGGCCTCCAGGTTCATTCTTATCACAGTGTCAAAATGTCTTTCTTCCCCTGTCAGTGCTCAGACCCAGAAGCAGCACCACGACTGCCTGTGGATCTTCTGCAGGAATGAGGACATGGTCCTCCCCACTCTTAAGTCTCCATGAGTCAGTTCACATCTGGGTGGACAACACACACACACACACACACACACACACACACACACTATTTCACATGTTTGCACACTACTGAACACATGTCACGTACAGTGGTCTGAGGATGGAGGTCTCCAGGCAATGTGCCTGACATTGGCCTTCATCACCTGAGCCAAGGTTTATCACAGTAGACATACCCTTAAGATAGTCCTTAGAAATGAATAGCATGGCAAATGGTTTCACCAGCAACAGAGAAACCAGCCTGTGCTCGCAGGAGCTGAGCTGCACACATTCTCCTCCTGCATCTCACAGAGAAAGCCATCAATGAGCCAGTGTCCTCAGACTGATCAGGGGTTTATGCATGTATGTGCTTCTGTGTGCATGCGTATGTCTGTGTCTTCATGTATGTGTCTGTGTGTGCACGTGTGTGCATGTGTATATGTGTGCATGCTTATGTGTGTTTGTCTGTGTGTGCATGTGTGTCTGTGTGTGCATGCGTATGCATGCATGTCTGTGTCTTCATGTGTCCATCTGTGTGTGCACATATGTGTGCATGTGTGTGTGCACATGTATGTGCATGTGTGTGTGCATGCTTATGTGTGCATGTCTGTGTGTGCATGTGTATCTGTGTGTGCATGTGTATGCATGTATGTCTGTCTTCATGTATGCATCTGTGTGTGCACATGTGTGTATGTGAATGTGCACATGTGTGTGCATGATTATGTGTATATATCTGTGTGCATGCATGTCTATATGTACATGTATGTCTGTGTGTACGTGTCTGTATGTATGTGTGTGCGTTTTATGTGTATTACATATGTGTACATGTGTGTTTGTATGTGTACTGAAATCGCTCCCCCCAGCAGAGCAAGGAAAATGAAAGAAAAATAGGTCTTCCTGTTTCCTCGTTATTATCCCACTTTTTCGGGAAGGTCTGTTGTTTGTTTTCTTCCAAGGTACAGGCTCATGGAATGATTTGTCTCGGTGAAATGGGGCTTCTTCCCCTATCTGCACATCTCTATTTTTGAAGTACAACGGCTCGTGCCAATGACACAGTTGCCTCATTAGGAGAGGAATGCTGGAGGAAGTGTTCCGAGAACAAGGGTGTTCATAGGGTGCTGTGCTGTCAGGGTTTTGTCTGACCCATATTTCCCTCTTAGTTTCTTAACACTCAATTGTTTCTTTTCTGAGCATCCAGAGCATGGAAAAATGAAGAAAACAAAACAAAACAAACAAACAAACAGGAAAAACCCCACCAAAGGACAGTGTGCCAGGACAGGAGGGTAGGGAACGGCAAACTCTGCAGTCCTGGGCTTGTAGGGTCTGCGTTGTGGAGTGTCAGGACAGCCCCACCTCTGTGTGTGTTTTTGTGTGCAGCTGCACAGGTGTGTGTGTGTGTGTGTGTGTGTGTGTGTGTGTGTGTGTGTGAGAGAGAGAGAGAGAGAGAGAGAGAGAGAGAGAGAGAGAGAGAGAGAGACATGCCTGTTTGTATGTTTGGAAGTCAGAGAGCACCCCTAGTGGTGTTCTTTAGGTGTCCCACCTTCATTCTGAGATGAGACTCCTTGTCACCAAGTAGGCTTAACTAGCCGGCTGGCCAGTGAGCCCCGGAGATGGGCCAGTCTTCAGCTCCCCAGCCTGGGAGTACAAGTGTGTGCCACCACCGCCGACTCGCTTAATTAGTTCTTCTGGGGACAGGACCCAGGTCTCCTACCTCCCACAGTATCCCCAGCCCTAGAACATCTTTCTAGATGCTCCAGTCTTGCTGTGTGTGCACTTTGCCGTAACTGGCATGTGCCCACCCATCCCGACATGTGTCCCTCCTGAGCCCCATGCCGCCCACGCTCTGGCCCAGCTATTCCTATTGGCAATCCAGAAGCACTTTTCTTTCCCATGAACAACACATTCTGCTGCACCCAGGCTCCCCATTAAGCTGAGTAAGTTAAAGGGTGAAGTATCAGTTTTGTATACACTTTATTGAATAAATGTGTCTTTGGCGATTTCATACATTAGTGAGCGCATTCTGTCCGCTTCCACCCAGCCTTTCTCCCTTCCTCCTGTGTTTCCACTCTGTCCTCTATGTCCCTTTCCTGCTTCCTATTGCTTTGTGCTGTTCTGTGACTATGGTTTTAACCAGGACTGTCTGTGTAGTCACTGGCTTTGAACTATTTTGGAGGTCACTGGGCTCACCATTTGGTACACAACTGACAAATGAAAGCAATGACTGTCCCTTCCCCAGAGTACATCTGTTGCCTTCCGCTCAGCAGGAGCGTGGGGATTCGCCCTCCTGCATGCAGGATCTCTGAGCCTGAGTTCGCTGCTCCCTGGCCTTGGCGATGGAACTGACAGTGACACCATCCGTGTTGTCTGGGTGTGACCTTGGCTGAGCTGCTCGGGCTAAAGCAGAGCATTTCCTATCAGGCTGAGAGCCAGTCTAGACACGGGATGTGCGCAGTGAAGATGTGGGGGTGGGGAAGAGGAGGAGGAGGGAGAGGATGGTCTGGTTTGCACAAGGCTGGCACTGTGTCACCCGGGACCTGGGGAGGGCTCAGCAGGAAGGAGCAGAGCTCTCATCTCTCCAGGGCTCTGCTGCGACTGCGCTTGTCTCTTCACTGGCTATCTCTGCAGTGGCCAGCCACCTTTCTGCTGGGTTTGCCTGGGCTGGTTCTTAATGGCTGTGGCGCCTCTGCTGCCTCCCCAGGCTCTGGCCTCCTCCTTCCGCCCCAGCTCTGCCCTGCTGGGCCACCATAGGTGGTCGTCTATAAATCCCTTCCAACCTAGCCCTGCAGTGCATTATGTTTAGAAGGTGGCTGCATTTTCCAGAGACCATCTGCAGGGACTCATTATTCACTCTGCCTTGTGAGCGCTCCTGCGGATCAGGTGACTCTGCATAAAGTCATTTTTGAATTGCCTCATTCCAAACTCACACCTCAAAATCACTCTCTCTGCTGCTGAAGACACAAGAAATTACAAGCCCTAAGCATGGCCTGTTCTTTCCTCCTCCTCCTCCTCCTCCTCCTCCTCCTCCTCCTCCTCCTCCTGCTCCTCCTCCTCCTCTTGCTCCTCCTCTCCTCCTCCTCCTCCTCCTCCTCTCCTCCTCCTCCTCTTCTTCCTCCTCCTCTCCTCCTCTTCTTGCTCCTCCCCCTTCTCTTCCTCCTCCTCCTCCTCTCCTCCTCTTCTCCCCCCTCCCCCTTCTCCTTCTGTCCTCCTCTCCTCTGGCCCCTCCTGTTTTCCTCCTCTCCTTCCTCCTTCCTCATCTTCTCCCTCCCCTCTCCTCTTCTCCTCTTCCTCTTCTTTTTCTTCATTCACTCACTAGCATGCTCAATCACCTCGGTGTCCTCAAGGGTACTAGAAATGCCCAGTGGAGCAGGACGAACACTGAGATCCCGACACAGCTAGAATGCTTGCCAAGGGGATGCACTGGTCCCTTTCACTTCATAGATGGGGACTTAAAAAGAGACAGGCAGGTTGTAGCTGAACCCCGGACTCCAGAACCCCTGAGCTCCATCTGAGTGGCTCTGTGCTCTAGCCTAGGCTGCCCTGGTTGGGGAAAGTCATTGACACAAGATATGCATGTTCTGAGATCCCAGACGAGGCTGAAATCCCTGGAAAACTTCCCTGGGCAGTAAGGAGACAAGCTGCAGAAGCCTGGGGGAAGGAGCTCAAGGGGATGGGGCAGAGGGTGAGGGACAGGATAATGACACTTAGTGAAGCTCATAGTTACTTCAGTGGGCCCAGGTCCCCCAGGGAGGAGGAGGTAGAGAAGAGCTGTGCACCATCAGAAGACCGCTTAGGGGTGTAGCCAGCTCTTGGAGAGACTCAGGAGCCCTCTGGCTGTGAGATGTTTCATGAGTGGCAGTCAGGCTGGCACTGGCAAGCTCTGAGTCCTCCTCGTAAGCTCCGCCCCTACAGTGTGTTCTGCATCCCAGGTCCTGAGACTGGTGCAGCCCCCAGTCCTCTGATGCATCTTCCTTCCCTCCGGGCCCAGGTTTTTTGACAGCTCCCAATGGTCTCAGCTTTCTCTGTACTCTGCTAAGTAGACACATGATTTTCCTCCTGTGTCTTCAGCTGCCTGGGTTGGCTCCCTACCTCTCCAGAAACACAGAGCAAGTCGGGGTAGCAGTGGCCTGCTGAATGGACCCTACCTGCATCACAGAGGGGACATTACTTTAAAGACAATCTAGAAAGGCGTCTTATCACTGTGAGTCTGAAACCAGAGAGGGTCCTAGCAGCTGTGAATTCCCAGTCCCTGATTTGTACCACTTGGGCAGTATCTTCTCTGGATACATTAGTAAAACACAGTAGAGGCCAGGCGAAGCAGGGTGTGCCTGTCAACCCAGCACTTGAGAGACAGAGGCAGGAGGATAACTAGTTTAAGACCAATCTGAACTATATAGGCAAAGCCCTGCCTCAGAAACAAAACAACTGTAAACAAAGGTTGGATTTTTCTCCCTGAGTGTACAAAGCTCACCTCTCTCTAGATCTGATGAGTAGAGAGAGATGCCTGTGTGTCAGAAGAACACTGGACACTTCTGATTGGACTCCCACATCCATCTCTGTCCTCTCTAGAATGGGTCCACTTTGCTTTAGAGTCGCCCGGAGAATGGATGGTTTGAGGCTGAGGCACATGTGTAGCCTGTGGAAGCATCCTCCCTCCTCCTCCTCCATGGAAGAGGTGTCATGGGCCCCACCTCCCACATAGATTCACCTGTTGTCTAAGGCTGTGCCTGCCCATGGCTCCTTCGCTCCTCTGGCCTGTCTTTATGAGTGTACCACTGTATGAACTAGTTTTCTCTGATATTTTTTTGTAAAGTCATATTGAAAGGACAGTCTACCTGGCTAGGAAGATAGGCCAGTCAGTAAAAACCTGAGTTCAATAAGCACAATACACATGTAAGAAAAAGCCAGTATATCTGGGCATGGTGGCACACACCTTCAGACCCAGCATTCTGAGCAGAGGCATGTGGGTCTTTGTAAGCTGAAGGCCAGCCTGGTGCACCTAGAGTTCAAGACAGCCAGGGCTACACAGTGAGACGCTGTCAAAAAAAAAAAAAAAAAGTAAGACAAACAAAAAAGCCAAGTATGCTTGCATATGATTACAAATGCTTACACTCCATGCCCAGTTTTCGGAGGAACCACCAGACTGATTTCCAGAGTGGTTGTACCAGCTTGCAGTCCCACCAGCAGTGAAGGAGTGTTCCTCTTTCTCCACATCCTCACCAACACCTGCTATCTCCTGAGTTTTTAATCTTAGCCATTCTGACTGGTGTGAGGTGAAATCTAAGGGTTGTTTTGATTTGCATTTCCCTGATGACTAAGGATGTTGAACATTTCTTTAGATGTTTCTCAGCCATTTGATATTCCTCAGGTGAAAATTCTTTGTTTAGCTCTCTACCCCATTTTTAATAGTGTTATTTGGTTCTCTGGAGTCTAACTTCTTGAGTTCTTTGTATATCTTGGATATTAGCCCTCTGTTGGATGTAGGGTTGGTAAAGATCTTTTCCCAATTTGTTGGTCCTATTGACAGTGTCCTTTGCCTTACCGAAACTGTAATTTTATGAGGTCCCATTATACCACTCCTGGGCATATACACAGAGGATTCCCCAGCATGTAATAAGGACACATGCTCCACTATGTTCATAGCAGCCCTATTTATAATAGCCAGAAGCTGGAAAGAACCCAGATGTCCCTCACCTGAGGAATGGATACAGAAAATGTGGTATATTTACACTATAGAATACTACTCAACTATTAAAAACAATGAATTCATGAAATTCTTAAGCAAGTGGGTGGAATTGGAGAATGTCATCCTAAGTAAGGTAACCCAATCACAAAAGAACACACATAATATGTACTCACCGATAAGTGGATATTAGCCCAGAAGCTCAGAATACCCAAGAAACAATTCACATATCAAATCATTCCCAAGAAGAAGGAAGGAGTGGCCCCTGGTCCTGGAAAGGCTCGATGCAGCAATGTAGGGGAATACCAGGACAGGAAGCAGGAGGGGTTGACTGGGGAACAGGGGGAGGGAAGAGGACTTATGGGACTTTCAGGTAGGGGAGATCCAGGAAAGGGGAAATCATTTGAAATGTAAATAAAGAATATATCTAATAAAAAGAAAGAAAGAAAGAAAGAAAGAAAGAAAGAAAGAAAGAAAGAAAGAAAGGAAGGAAGGAAGGAAGGAAGGAAGGAAGGAAGAAAGAAAGAAAGAAAGAAAGAAAATCATTTAAAAGAGACAGCCTCGCAAAGACAAATACTGCATGATTTCTCTCATAAAAAGATTCTAGAGCCGGGCGGTGGTGGCGCGCGCCTGTAATCCCAGCACTTGGGAGGCAGAGATAGGCGGATCTCTGAGTTCGAGGCCAGCCTGGTGTACAGAGTGAGTTCCAGGACAGCCAGGGCTACACAGAGAAACCCTGTCTCGAAAAACCACAAAAAAAAAAAAGATTCTAGAAAAAAATGCTTACACTCCCAGAAAGATGGAGGTAGAAAGATCCCTGGGGCTTGCTGGCCAGTTAGCCTAGCCTACTTGGTAACCTCCAGGCCAAAGCTGTCTCAAAAAGCAAGGTGACTCACATCTAAAGAAGGACATGTGAGTTTCCCCTCCTGCGCGGGCAACACACACACACACACACACACACACACACACAGAGAGAGAGAGAGAGAGAGAGAGAGAGAGAGAGAGAGAGAGAGACCAGCATATGCACTTATACACCTATACACACACACACACACACACACACACACACACACTAATCTGCAGCTGTGTAACAGTCTAACTCAGAAGCAGAGAAAGGGCTTTGTAATATGTATCAGATATTTAAAAAAAAAGATAGGAAGTGAATGAGATAATTAAAATCCAATGATTGCACAGTTAGGAAGATACAAAGCACTCCTTAGGTGCAGGGATCAGATTTGTACAAAAGCCAATTCACGCGATCAGCATGTGTTGGGCTAAGCTTTGGTCCACTGTGTCAGGCTTCCTGTGGGAATCACGCTTTCTGAGCCCTGTGGCAGGACTGAGCCTAGGGGTAAGAGCAGACACACAGGCCCAGGGTCTCTGCGCTATCCCTGCAGCCCCTGCAGCCCCTGCAGCCCCGCAGTCTCCCCAGCGTCAGCTTCTGCTCACCCTTCTCTGCTTTGCTTTCCCACAGAGGAGATTCTGAAGAGCCACATCGCGCACTGGTGGTCTCCAGATGGTACAAGGCTCGCCTATGCCACCATCAACGACTCCCGGGTTCCACTGATGGAGCTGCCAACCTACACAGGCTCTGTCTACCCCACTGTGAAGCCCTACCACTATCCTAAGGTAGGCAAAGGGCAGGCTCGGCCAAACCCAAGGCACTCATGAGCCCCTTTGCCCACGGGTTCCAGTATTATCAGATGCCCTTACCAGCAGCACTGTAAATGCTTATTATGTCACACTAAAGTCCTGTCTCTGTTGACGTGACAAAAATCCAGTGCTTCTGGCTCCTTAAGGCATGAAGCTTCAGAAGGTTTGAAGGACCTTCCTCTGTCCCCTGTCCCTGAGCATTGGCGAGGCTATGCTGTCCATAGTCACTGCTGGGTATGGGAGCTCGTGTCCCCTAATATCCATATGTTGAGACCACAAGATGGTGGGCCCTTGAGAGGTGATCAGGCCGTGAGTGAGGGTCCTTAAAGATTGAGGTTAGCGTTATATGAAGGAGACCCCCCCCCAAGAGGACTCTCCTTTCCATTCCAGCCACATGAGGAGGCAGTGAACAGGTTCAGTGTATGAGGTTCAGGCCCTCACCAGACAGAATTGTCAGGAACCCTGGTCTTGGACTCCAACTCCAAAGCTGTGAGGTTTACACCTCTGTTGTATATAAGACAGCTGGTCACTGGCATTTTGGTATAGTGACCATAGTAGACAGAGGCAGGCCGGAGCCAATGGGACAGCAAGGAAGTGTGCAGTCGAGCGGGAGGGGCCTGCAGACCTCACGTCTGCACCAGATCCCAGCATCCAAGCACAAGGTGGGTCCTGATGCAGATTTCCATAATCCCCTCACCTGGAAGGAGGCGGGCATCTAGGAACTCGGATGCCGCTCCCAAGGTGCACGCAGCGGGATAGCCGGCTTCCCAACGGCACCACCAGACTGCTTTAAGGCCAGTGGTCAGGCAGGCATGACTCCCTGACTGCTGGGCCCCTGGCAGTACCATCTTGCTTCTGCCAGAGACCATTTGAGCTGAGGTCTCCTGCCTTGTCTAAAAGCTAGCAGTGCATGCTTCTGTGCTGTAAAAAGCCCTTGGCTCTGTGGAGGACCCATGATGAGAACAAAGGGGACAGGCTGGACATGGTTCCCAAAGCCATGGACCAGAGAAAGCACTGAGTTCGGCTGTTCCAGCTGCCAAACAGAATATCGCAGACCTGGGAAACTTTGACCATGGCTCCCAGCTCTGTGTCCTCACCACCACAGTGCATCCTCGAGGAGACTGGCTGGCTGGAACTGAGATGGTGGTGATCCAGGTCCTGATGAGGCAAAACTAAAGTCCCATTTTTAAAACAGGGTCTCAGATGTCCCATGCTGGATGGGAATTCTCTGTGTAGCTGAGGATGACCTTGAACTTTTGACCCTCTGCCTCCCAAATGCTGAGATGACAGGCAGGCATCACCATACCTAGTGTATACAGTGCTGGAGATGAACACAGGTCTCTGTGTGTGCCAGGCAAGCATGATACCAATGGAGCCACGGCCCCGCATCTTGTAGCCATTACTTCTTCTCAGGGCAGATAATGAGAGCTCTTTATAACGACATGCTCTTTATAATGACGACAGTAAGGCCATCCTTGGGCCCCACCCATATGACCTCATCTGACTGTAATCACCACCCAGGAGCATACTCCCAAAGGCTGCCCAGAGCAGGCAAGAGCTCCAGCACAGGACTTTGGGGAGCAGCCTTTGGGGAGTGTGGCCAGGGCCCACCAGGCTCCCAGGCTGGAGAAGCATGAGTCCCTGAGGCCACGGCCTGATCTCCTTTCCTCTCCTGGGACAGTCTTGTATGGATTTGCCATTGACTGGGTGGCTCTGTTCCCCACCAGTCTCCACTGTAATATGAAGTCTGCTAGTTGGACTCAGTTGATTGCAGTGCATGAGACTGCACACACACACACACACACACACACACACACACACACGCACGCACGCACCATACATATAAACACAAGTCATACATACATGTGCACACATATAAAAATATATCCCAAACAAGTGTAATTGGCAACCCAAACTCTATAACAGACTCCTTTATTTGGTAGTATGCTCTAGGACATGTGAGGAATTGGGAAGCGCCATCTTGCTCAACTCTTGGGCTTCCATGTTTTAATAGAAATTCTACCAAGTCCGACTGACAGTTCTGGCTACTGCCCTCTTCTCTCCCACTTACAGTCAGAGACATATGGATAGCAGGCTGTTCCTTACTGTGAGACAGATTCCCTCTAACATAAGTGTACAGAGGGAGTGAGGACATCAGGCTAGACCATCCCCAATGAGGCCACATTTCTCCCAGCCTCTTTCAGTCTAGAATTTGTTCTCCAGATCGAAAGGATGCCTGAATTGGTCAGGTCTGTGGCCCCTGATTGATGAAGACCCACCTGTGAGCTGTGACCGTGGAGACCAGTGCTCCCTACCTCCTGTGCATGCTCCACACTCCGGGACGCTGTGCCTCTCCTGCCCTCCCCCACTGTGCCTCTCCTGCCCTCCCCCGCAGTTTCCTTGCCTTTCACGTGGCTGCCTAAGTGCCCACTGGCACTGGCAGACTCAGTGAACTGAACAGGACTGGAAGATGCCAAGGCTCCTGGGAAGGGAGAGCTGGCCCGAAGAGTTCTTTGCTTTTTAAAAATTCCACGGTTAGGCTGGGAGAGAGCTCAGCTGGTAAAGTACTTGCCATACAAGCACGAGGCCTAAAGTTTGAGCCCCATATAAAAAAAAAAAATCTGGGTGAGGTAGGACAGAGCTGCAATCCTAGTCCTGGGAAGGCTAAGACAAAATCTCTGAGGCTTACTGATAAGCCAGCTTTGGTGAACTCCAGACCAGTGAAAGATGGTGTCAAAAATTAAAAATTAAAAAAAAGGTGGATGGGTCCTTAAGATGCATGATTGCCAATGTTGTCCTCCAGCCTCCAAATGCATGCACACACACACACACACACACACACACACACACACACACACACTGTCACATGCACATGTGCTCACACATACATACAGCCACACACAGAAATGCAACTGATCTGTCCTCAACGTAAGTGACAGTCTGCAGTATCAGTCTCCACAGTGCCCAGATATTAGTCTTCCGGAAGAGATGTTGCAAAGCCAGGGTGGACTCCGGGCCATTTCTCCCAGGCTGCTCCCTTACAACTCTGTCCCCTCACTTTGCAGGCTGGCAGTGAAAACCCCAGCATCTCCCTCCATGTCATCGGCTTGAATGGACCCACCCACGACCTGGAGATGATGCCGCCTGATGACCCTCGCATGAGGTTGGTGTCCGTACCATTGCATTAGGAGCAAGTTCAGAAGGGAGCCGTTAATGCAGCGTCTCCAGAATGGCTCTCCTGCAGCACTGAGTAGACTCCAAGCACTTTGCTCTTCCAGACTTCCTTGCTGATATGTGGTTTATTTACCTGGGAAAAATAAAGGGGAAACACCAGGTAGCATATACTTTAACTCTTTATCGTATATTAGGGTGGAGAACCTGTCCCGTGAGAGGGAAGGTCCTCTGGCAAAGTATGTCTGCTCAGCCCCTGTCTCAGCTGGGACATCCACACAGCAGACAGAAGATACCCAGGAATGGCCTGGTACATGAAAATCCTGGAACCAAATTGCAGTAAGCAGCATTCCATGTTCAGGATTTTAGAGGACCTCTGGCTGACCAGCTCCTATAACACGCAGATGGGTCCTGCTCTAAGAAGGCCAGACCTCCCAGTGGGTGGCAGGCATGGGCTTCAGAGGGCACATGGAAAATCATGTTGGTCAATCGCTAGCAATATCAACTTTGTATAGACGTTCTAGTCAAATCAGAGCAGCCACGTGAGATCCCATCTCCGCGACACAGTTTGAATATGAGCTTGGCCCTTGCAGTCGAGCTCTGTGGGGACTGATAGCATCTGGAGTCTAGTCCCATGGCCCCTGCACCTCTCTGGTGTGAACTGTGAGGGAGAGGGGTGCAGCATCCCAGGGCGCACACGGCTAAGGCCCTGCCCGTCTGGAAATGGACCTGTGGGAGCCAAGAGCACCCTGGCGGAGGCCCAGCAGGTGCCCAGGCCACACCTCGTCATCTAGTTAGCCTGGGACTTCAGGCTTCAGTCACTTACGAATCTCCACATTATTAGAAGTTTCTGGCAGCTCCTGGAGGAGCAAGCGCTTGGGCCAGCTGCTCCGGCTCCTCCTGGGGAGGGTCCCCACCACATGCCCATGCTGTCCTCTCCTCTCCTGACACTGCGCCCTCTGTTCCCTAATGTGTAGTTTTCTTTTCCCGCACTGGATCTCTAAGACAGCAGTGTTCGTTTGACACTAGTAGACATAGTGGAACCCAGTAGAATTGTGCAGAGTCCTTGGGTGCTTTGGGGTAGGGGAGGAAAAGAATGATATTCAGAGAGATCCATAGCACCCCTCCCCTGCAGAATCCCCCTGAGGGTCTTTTAATCGTTTCTTCAGTGGAACTTGATGCCATGGTGCCCATGGAAGAAAATGGAGGCAAACCGGGCTTGGAACCTGTCCTTGAAAAAGGAGAGCAGCTTCCTTTCTCTTCCTGCCCTGGACTGGTTTACCCTCTGCCAGACGGGATGGGTACCCCAAGCTGGGGCCTCATAAACCTGAACCCAGGCAGTCTCCTAGGGCAGCACTCCTGTGGCTCACCCGCAGGCAGACCCCTCCTGTGCACCGGCTGAGGAAGGCCAGGCAGTTTCCTGATGTTCTTAGCTAAAATGAAACAGCTCAGGTTATCGCTCCTGGAGATCCCTCTATCCCATCATCCCCTTCTCAGCCAATCCTTGCCAAGCCTCCCGGGGCCTGGTCCAGCTAACGTGCTGAATTAATATGGAAAGTCACCTGGAAAATTCCAACCATCTGTTTGAGTTAATTGGGAGTCTCGTTTAGTCAATTTGGTGATGCTGTTTCCACAGGCTTGATTAACTTCAAGGACAATGAAAAATTAGCTGCAGTAAGAATGTGAAGTTTGAATTCTGGCTTTCAGGTCTCCTGCTTGCTCAGATTTCTTAAGCTAAATGCAGTAACATGCCTCAAGAACAGCATAACTCTGTGACACACAGACGCCACCCACTACTCCTATTGACTCTGCCACACTGCCTAGAGTATATTTGTTTTTAGGCTTATTTATCTTTATTTTGTGTCTATAAGTATTTTGCCTGCATTTAGACTTGTGTGCAGCACATGCACTCAATGCCTGCAGGAGCAGAAGAGGGGTTCAGATCCCCTGGGACTGGAGTTACAGATGGTTGTGAGTCGCCATGTGGGTGCTGGGAACCAAACTGAGGGCATCCCCAAGATCAGCAAGCACGCTTAGCCTCGGAGCCCTCCCTATGGCCCCAGGAGACATTTCTCTAAGATGCACATAGAGGAGCCAGTACCACAACACCCAGAGGAGGCTCCACCCCAGGCATTCTAACACTCCCCGGACAACAGGATCAGAGGTGAGGAAGACACATCTGTCCTAACACCGGGAATTACTGGCACCAGACGGACGCAGGCACACAGGAACTCCGCCAGACCAGTGGCACAGGCTCCTCCCAGTCAGTCTGGGCTGGTGCCCTGAGCAGACCTTGGGCAAAAACTCTGCAGCCAGTCCCACAACACCCAGAGGAAAAGCTCCACTCCAGGTGCTTTCACACGCCCAGGATCCCAGGAGTTCAGTCATGCCAAGGTCTCAGGGTCCCAGAGGCAGCTTGACTCCCAGAGGCTCAGACATAACCAGGATCTCAGGATCACAGAGACAGCTTGACTCTGAGGAGTTCTGACACAAGCAGGATCACAGGAAGGACGGGATTCAATCAGATATAGCAAGAGCAGGTAGCACTAGAGATAACCAGATGGCAGGAGGCAAGCGTAAGAACATACGCAACAGAAACCAAGGTCACCTGGCATCATCAGAACCCAGTTCTCCCACCACAGTGAGTCCTGGATGCACCACCACACTGGAAAAGCAAGATTCAGATCTAAAATCACTTCTCATGATGATGTTGGAGGACTTTAAGAAGGACATAAATAACTTCCTTAGAGAAATACAGGAGAACACAGTTAAACAGCTAGAAGCCCTTAAACAGGAAACACAAAAATCTCTTAAAGAATTACAGGGAAACACAATCAAACAGGCAAAAGAAATGAACAAAACCTTCCAGGATCTAAAAATGGAGGTAGAAACAATAAAGAAATCACAAAGCGAGACAACCCTGGAGCTAGAAAACCTAGGAAAGAGATCAGGAGTCAAAGATGTAAGCATTACTAACAGAATACAAGAGATAGAAGAGTCTCAGATGCAGAAGATACCATAGAAAACATTGACACAACAGCCAAAGAAACCATAAAAAGCAAAATGCTCCTAGCCCAAAACATACAGAAAATCCAAGACACGATGAGAAGAGCAAACCTAAGGATAATAGGTATAGAAGAGAGTGAAGATTCCCAACTTAAAGGGCCATTAATAGTTTCAACAAAATTGTAGAAGAAAACTTCCTTAACCTAAAGAAAAAGATGCCCATGAACATATGTGAAGCCTACAGAACTCCAAATAGATTTCACCAGAAAAGAAATTCATCCTGTCACATAATAATTAAAACATCAAATGTACTAAACAAAGAAAGAATATTAAAAGCAGTAAGGGAAAAAGGCAGGCCTATCAGAATTACACCAGACTTCTCACTAGAGACTATGAACGCTAGAAGATCCTGGGCAGATGTCATACAGACTCTAAGAGAGCACAAATGCCAGCCCAGACTACTCTACCCAGGAAAACTCTCAATTACCATAGACAGAGAAAACAAAATATTCCATGACAAAACCAAATTTACACAATATCTTTCCACAAATCCAGCCCTACAAAGGATAAAAGATGCAAAACACCAACACAAGGAGGGAAACCACCCTAGGAAAAGCAAGAAGGTAATCTTTCGACAAACCCAAAAGAAAATAGCCACACAAGCATAATTCCACCTCTAACAACAAAAATGAGAGGAAACAATCACTTTTCCTTAATATCTCTTAATAGGAAGATTATTACCAACATATCCCAATCTATTGAAATTCAAAATATGAGGAATTAGAAATTTGTTGGCTGTAACCTAGTGGTCTCTCTAATTCTGTAATTGGAGAAATATGTCCAATATTGTATAATCCATATACACTTTCTGCTTGTTTGTACATGACAGTGTCTTGCTGTGTACCACATAATGTTCTTGGTATCATGCTTCTCCTATCTCAGCCTCTCTATTAGTAGGATTGTTTATTGATTTTTTACACTATACTATGGTTTTTCAGAAAAGCTTACATATTTTTAAATTATTTATACAGTCAAAGGAAATATAGACAATTAATTTGGGAGGTGCCTTGTAAGAGAACAACAAAGAGTAAGACAGAATGTTTTGCTTGATATTTATAATTATTATATCAATTTTGAAGAAGAGGACCTTATAAGTTACTCTTTCTGAGATGAATGCTTTTCAAAATCATCACAGCCAATAAACCACAGCCAATTACTCTCACCTAATATCTGTGCCACCCTCCAAGCAGAGCCCTTGAAACAGTTAATGAATGACTTCATGGATAGACCATCTTAATACACACACAATTTCTTAAATGAATGTAACCTGTTCCCTGTGGGCTGAGAAAAATGACAATCACTCAAGTCAAATAGCTTTGACCATAGTAGGAAGTCTGTATGCAAATAATTCTACCTACAATTCATTCCTTGGTGCAGCAGAACGGTCAACTCAGCTTAGCTACTATGGAGGTAAAATCCCTTGGTAATGTGAGGAACATTGAAGTACAGTCTTATTACAATGAACTCCAATGTCTAAAAACTGTTCTTATTTTGGGTTTGTACCACAGTAAAATCCAAAATTTTAAGCTCTACTAAAACCAAAACAAACAAACAAACAAACACAATAAAAAAGATGCATGTGCTGATCCTAGAGTGCAGTCTCAGTGTGAGGACAGTTGGTATTTGCCAGTCATTCAACCTGACTGTAAGAATTTAGTAATGAATGAGCATGAAGCCTACAGTGTAGAGCATGAGACAGAGATCAGGCAAGGGGTCACAGCCATGTAAGCAACCGTGGGCCTGAGATGAATCGTGAAAATCACAGCCATGTAAGCAACCGTGGGCCTGAGATGAATTGTGAAAATCACAGCCATGTAAGCAACCGTGGGCCTGAGATGAATTGTGAAAATGTGAGAAAAAAAGATGCCATTTGCCCAGGTCGTAGGCTAGACCAGAACTTCTCAGCCCAGGCACACATGAAACTTTGACCTTTTGAGTCTTGTAGGGCTCCCCTGTGCATCACAGAGTCCTGGCTCTACCCTGGTCCCTCTCTACCCACCCTTAGCAATGGATGGAAGAGGCTTCTGACTTCAACCAAGCTCCAGACAGAGAAGCCCTTACATGAAATGAGGTTCTCTGCCAACAGACTAGACTCAGTTCTGTGATCTTAGACATTGCCAGCCTCTCTTGATGGTTCTCGCCTCTGTAAAGAGGAGGAAAGTTCCCATTGCAGAAAAGTGTGTAGTGTAGGCATAAATTTCTTGCAACCTACTTTTAATAAGGGTTCAACCCGTGCTCTAACCCACTGCCCAGCAGAGATAGCAGAAGAGAAAAGTTATTGGGACACGGGAGAAGGGGACCTGTTAGCAATAGTTCTTTGGAGGAGAGCTCTATCTTCTTTCTCAGCAGTTCAGTCCTGTAGCAGACACCAAATACAACTCAGCGCCTGCAGACCAGGCCTTTAGGCAGGAAGACACCACATGCAAACCAGCAGCTTCAGCCCAGTCCTCTCAGCAGGCAGACACCATGCAGAAGCCAACAGGGATAGGTTAATCTTAAGGAAACTGGAATGCTCACCGGCCAGCCTAGGCACGGCTGTAGAAGAGGCAAGCTGCCACAGGAACCTCGCGAGCAGTTCTTGGGCAAGTTTCTCTCAGTGACAGCATTACCACAAGCTGAGTTCAGCAATGCTATGTAAGGTGAACCAACACATACATGTTATTAAGCACCAATACATACGTGTTGTTAGAGTGAGGCAGAGCAAACCAAACCACTGATCAATGCTCTTGCTCCTGCTGTCTGTGAGGTCATCTTTACATTCCTTCATCACACGTCCTTTCACATGTCTGATATATCAAAACATCCTTTCACCTGTGTCTGCTTTAGCACGTCATCCTGTGTGCCCCGGAAAAACACATCATTTTACATAATTGACTTTCCAAAGAAACTAGGAATCTTCTGAGTATTTGTCAAACTCCAGGAGGCGGTGCAGGGACCACAGGCCTGGACCATACAGTCGTCAGTCTCCTGGCTGGGAGTGTTCTCTGCAGGCCACAGCTGTCCCCTCAAGGGTCCCCTACATACAAACGAAGTTCTTGTTTATATTGCTAACTGGCTGCTTAACATCACCACTGGGCGTTGTCAATTAAGCAATCAAACTATGAGTCTCAGGTGAGACAAGGACTTGAATTGAAGATTTGATTTAACTCTAGAGTTAACAAAGGGTGCAAGATTGTATCCAGATGGGTCCAGATGCCATCAAGAAGCTTCATATCTAGAGATAAGTTGGCAGACATGTGGCATTGAACTTGCTGGGTTCCACTGCTCCAGCAGGCAGAGTCCAGAAGAGTCCTCTGCAGTAGCAGGGTTAAAAGTAGCCCAGTCAGTCATAAGCAGTCAGCACAGGAAGGGACACTCATTATAATTTTTCAAGAACTCATTTGCCTCTACAGGAGAGCTGGATGAAGTTGCCTAACATTTCCAGTTGGCCTCGGAAGCTGAGCGGGCTTTAGCAAGCGGGAATGTCTGATCCCTTCCTGCACTCAGATCCAAAGCTTCCCCAGCCCAGCCTAGGCTGCTCATCCTTCCCCTGACCCACCAGCATCGCCCCCATAGCCTGTTATCCTCCTGCTTTCCCTACCGCTGAGTCTCCGAACAGTAGCTACAGTGACATCTAAACCACCACAGCATGTCACGAGGCCCCTGCTTAGAGCCTCCGTGGGTCTCTCCTCACAGGGGAAGGACCGCGTCTGTAACAGCTCATCTTCCAAACCTTCTACTTGACTGATCATTCCAGCATGCCCCAACGTCCCTCACTACGCCCCCCACCCCCATCTCCAGAAAGCCCTTTCTGAGAGCTCGGGGTCACGTGCTCTCCTCTTTAGAACCAGGCGGGCCACTGGCTTTGCTTTATTGACTTATCACAGTTTCTGACCCACCTGCAATGTGGAGTGGGTAAGGCTGGGACACAGACACACACACACACACACACACACACACACACACACCATTTGTAAGTCTGTACTACCATTCTGTAGCAGGAAATGGTATGTTAATTCAGTTCAGGATACATTTGACTAATAAGTAAGTTAATTTAATATTAGGACCAAAGTAACTGTTTCTATAGAATTTTGAGGATGGACTTCTTCATTTGTCCTGAGTATGAAACTAACATTTAAGCATTAGACATTGGCAACAGCCTCCATTGAGGAAAGTGAAAGAAGGGGGCTGGAAAGGCGGCTCAGTGGTTAGGAGTGCTTGCTGTTCTCCCAGAGGACAAGGAATTTAGTTCCAAGCATGTCCATTGGGCAGCTCACAACTGCCTGTGACTCCAGTCCCAGGGGACTCTGTCACCTTCTTCTGGTCTCCATAGGCAGCTCCACACATATGGCATATATATACAGAGACACAATAAAAAGTTAAAAAGTAATACTTCAAATTTAGAAGGTGAAATGAGGGTGTAAAAGGAACTTTTTCAAATGCCTCAAGGAACAGTGAGATGGGC
Organism: Apodemus agrarius; assembly: GCA_964023405.1. NCBI lineage: Eukaryota > Metazoa > Chordata > Mammalia > Rodentia > Muridae > Apodemus > Apodemus agrarius. The sequence continues at coordinate 3,779,272 of OZ030006.1, read as the reverse complement.
CTGTGGATAAAGACACTTGCAGCCAAGCCTTGGCTGCAAACTTGGACCAAAGTTTGATTCAGAAACAACTTACCAACATTGTCTTCTGACCTCCACACATGCACACACCTACAATTTTAAGAAACTTTAATGCCCTTGAAAATGTAAGAAGTAGCCAAGAATCTTGGAAGTGCAGGCCTAAGTCAGCAGGCAGGCCTACAGTCAGCAGAAGGACCTACAGTCAGCAGGAAGACCTACAGTCAGCAGGCAAGCCTACAGTCAGCAGGCAGGCCTACAGTCAGCAGGAGGACCTACAGTCAACAGGAAGGCCTACAGTCAGCAGGCAGCCTTACAGACAGCAGGAGGACCTACAGTCAGCAGGCAGGCCTAGTCAGAAGGAAGGCCTAGTCAGCAGAAGGACCTACAGTCAGCAGACAGGCCTAAAGTCAGCAGGAAGGCCTACAGTCAACAGGCAGGCCTACAGTCAGCAGGAGGACCTACAGTCAGAAGGATGACCTACAGTTGGCAGGAGGACCTACAGTCAGCAGGCAGGCCTACAGTCAGAAGGAAGGCCTAATCAGCAGGTGGACCTACAGTTGGAAGGATGACCTACATTCGGCAGGAGGACCTACAGTCAGCAGGCAGGTCTACAGTCAGCAGGCAGGCCTATAGTCAGCAGGAGGACCTACAGTCGGCAGGAGGACCTATAGTCAGCAGTCAGGCCTACAGTCAGCAGGCAGGCCTACAGTCAGCAGGCAAGCCTACAGTCAGAAGGAAGACCTACAGTCAGCAGGAAGGCCTACAGTCGGCAGGAGGACCTACAGTCAGCAGTCAGGCCTACAGTCAGCAGGCAGGCCTACAGTCAGCAGGCAAGCCTACAGTCAGAAGGAAGACCTACAGTCAGCAGGAAGGCCTACAGTCGGCAGGAGGACCTACAGTCAGCAGTCAGGCCTACAGTCAGCAGGAGGACCTACAGTCGGCAGGAGGACCTACAGTCAGCAGTCAGGCCTACAGTCAGCAGTCAGGCCTATAGTCAGCAAGAGGACCTATAGTTGGTAGGCAGGCATAGGACAAAGAAAGGCAGCAGACACTGTGTTGGTTTCCCTGACACATGTCTGTTCTTTGCCTCTCCCCAGCCTGACTTCCCTGTTACTGTATTACACTGCAAATCCTTCCATGTGGCTCCCAAGCCCTCGGTTTTCCTATATGCCATGAACTGTGTTGGGCATTAGGGTAATGAAGATCCTCCATGGGAGTGCACAGTTCCCAAAGCTGTGACAGCCTCCTGCTGTGGGCTGTGAGGAGGTGGGGCAGGGGCCAAGCACAGAGTGAGAGGCTGCAGTGGAAGTGTGGGGAGCAGCTCACAAGCACATCCGGAGCCTGCCAGCCTCAGAGGCGTCTCGGGAAATGTGTAAAGGAGAACCGAGAACAGCCCTATGGATTACATAATTCATTCGAGCACTCCATACACACAAAAATAGATAAATGAATAGATAAATAAATACATAAATCTTTTAAATTATAACTTTTTAAACATGGGTGTACATTTGGATCTGAATGTAGGTAGAATAAGGCGACTTATAGAGACATGGCTGTCTTGTAGTTACAAGTGTAGATTTAGATGCCTGCTCTCTCCATTCCCCCAGAGCCATGTAGAGATTGTGAATACCCATGAGCGTGTGTATCATCCAGACAAGTTCCTGACACTGTACAGAGGGAGTGGCGAGCAGCTCTGTTTCCTGGCCGCTGAGACTGTCAAGTCTTCTCTGCCACCAGCTCCTCTTCTACATGCAGTACCCATGGCACAGCCTATGCCAACACATGTGTGAAACTCAGCCACAGTGCCACACAGTGGGTCCTGGCTACTCAGGAAGTTCTTCTGGATGATGGGAGTGACAGTCACTCCAGGCTGGGGAGTGAGAAACCTTTGTCCCATAGGTTCACCGCACAGGACGTTACAGAGTCACTGCCAATGAATGGATTAAGCTCCTTCAGTAGTTAAAATGCCCAGCTCATAAGAGTTGGAAATTGGAGTCTCAGAAGTCTGATTAGATGCATTTCCAGGGGGAGAAATGAGGAAAATCTAATGCTCAGTGCTGTAACTCAGGTGTCATGGTGCCTGAAGCACCCTGGGGATGTCGTCAGGAGACAGTAGGAGGGATGGGCTCTTTGGTAAGCCTGAAAACAGAGTAGGCAAAGCGGCGTTGACATCTGAGTGTGTCAACAGCATTCTGAACAAGTTTCTCCAGAGCGTGTCACAAGGCTGGTGAGTCTATTGATGGTAAATGGAAAGGACTTAAATGACAGCTAGCTTCTCCCCCGAGCCACAGCTAGCAAACCAGGACACTGGTTGGAGTACATCCGTAAGAAAGTAGGACTTGACAGACTCTGGCCTGCAGTGTGTTTTCACACGTGCACAGAGGTGTGGGGGAGTGCATGTACACCTGCTGACTGCCAACAGGTCAGTATTTTGTTTTGGTCTCCCTACCATCTTCCCATCTCAAGGGTCCTGATGTTTCTAGGGCTTCTAAAGATTCTTCACATCCCTCACACTTCCTCCCATGACTCAGAGATACCAAAAACAAGAAAAGGGCCGGTGACCACTAACGGGACCCCTGGTCCTTTACAGGACCAGGCCTGGGTCTCTAAAACCAGAGTCCATCGCCCCCTGAGCTCCTCTCTGGCCCTCGGCTTCCTTTGGAAGCAGAAGTTCCCTCCTCCCCATACTCCTCAGACTCTCACAGTCAGGAGATATAGCCAAAGGGCTGGCTGTCAGCCTGATGCCGTGTGGTGATGTCAGCAGGTTTGCTCAAGGACCTGCAGTCTCTTCCTGTGTCTCCGGGAAAGTGGTTATGAAGCTTTGTCTTCTGAGCTGAGGATCAAGGGTCCCACTGGCTCTTCCATTCCCATGAATTCTCTGTTCTGGCTATATGAGTCCTGCCAGAGAACTACCCAACCTGCCAGAGAGCTATCAATGTCCTCCTCTGGAGTCCCTATGCCTGGAGAAGAGGAATCCTAGGAATCCACAGCTTCAGAAGGAGGTTGTCATCACAGGGGTAAAGTCCCCATAGGCTGAGAGATCTGCTGTCTCAGTACAAAGTCACACTGGAGTCTTCAGACAAGGGAGAACCAACAGTATATGACTATCTTCTACAAAAGCAACTCAGTGAGTCAGAGTTGACCCTGTGGTTAAGAAAACTTGCTTCTCTTCCAGAGGACCCAAGTTCAATTCCCAGCACCCACATGACAACTCACAGCCATCCTTAATTCCAATCCCAGAGGATCTGGTGCTCTCTTCTGGCCTTCATGAGCACATGGTGCATAGACATGCATGCAGGCAAAACACCCATACACACAAAATAAAGAATTTAAAGTAAAAGAAATACTCTCATATAGAAAGAATACTGCAGTCTTGGGAGTTAGTGAGCAAATGACATCAGAAACAAAAAAGGGTTCCTGTGTGAGACAAGGGCATACAGAGGTCACGGCATCATTAAAATGTTGGGTGAGCCAGGGAGATGGAGTATAGGCTCTGAGAAGGTCTGCAAGTGCTCCGTCACTAAAGTAGGCAGGCCCTGCTCCCATGCATGCTTGGGTTATGATAAGCAGGGTCTTATACAGAGGGTCTTGATAGAGTCTGACGCAGAGGTAGTGAGCAGGCACTGTGAACACTGAGTCAGCCACAGGGGAACACTAACTTAAGATCAGGCTTGGAAGGTATACATTTAGTGGAAGGACCCCAGGTGGTCAGAGTGAACAACTTCCCAGTGGCCAGAATAGAAATAGACAGGATGGTATCGAGATGGAACTGAACAAAAGATCTGGGGTCATGGTCAGAGTGGAGGAGACAGAAAGAGGAGAGAAAAGCCAGACACCAGGCTTTCCCTACCATCCTCACAGAGGGAAGATGTGAAAGGCACATGAGTAGTAGCCTTGACACCAAGCAGGTGTCTATAGGCTAGCCACACAGCCCAGCATGACCAAGATAGTCTAGATGTTTCCTTGGCAACAAGACGGTGTCATGAAGCTGGTGTCAGGCTGAGCATGAGCGATGTCCTCTCTGGGAGCCGCAGTGATCACTTCTTCCACCCGGACCTCAGAAGTCACTCTCTGTGTTCCTCATCTGTGACAGAAGGGCCTGAGTCCTTGAGACTCTGAGTCCACAGGGCTCAGAAATTCTCGTGATATGTTAAAGACTCTCCCCTCAGGGCTGACCGTTTCTTTGGTGAGACATTGTGTTGAAAGGGACAGCTGTGGACTTGCATTTCTTTGTCCCTCTGTCCATCCATGCCTGTGCTCCAGGCGAGAAAAGACAACCCTCAGATGAACTTAACTCCCCATTATTACAAAGCTTACCAATAAATGATCTGGACCAGTACATCCTAGGAAGCTATGGTGACTGTGACCTAGAACATTCGGGTGCTCTGTTATCCTAGTACTTAGGATACAGGTGGGATGTGTTCTAACTGGATCACAAGGGCAAAGAGAGACAGATAGAGCAAGCCACCAATCATCTGGGACCTTGGTTTGACAGAGGACTGTGAAGAGAGAGACACAGAAATAAATATTACCTCTTTCTCTCTTCCCTTTAACCTCTTGACAGTGCCCCATAGGGCAATCAGAACTTCCCCATGCCATCTGCCTTAGTTACATTAGCATTTAGCTGGAGGCTTGCTTACAGTTTCAGAGAGCTAGCCTGTGATCATCATGGTGGGGTATGTAGCAGCAGGCAAGCAGCCATGGCTCTGGAGCAGCAGCTGAGAGCTTGCATCTGATGCAAAAGCTGCAAGCAGAGAAAGAAAGTATCTCTTGGCATGGGCTTTTAAAATCTCAAAGCCCACTCTCTGTGACACACCTCCTCCAACAAGGCCACACCTCCTAATACTCTCTAAATACTCTACCAACTAGAACCAAACATTCAAATATATAAGTATGGCAGGGGGCTCATTCAAAGCACCACACCATCCATACAGATGATGGGTGGGTGGGTAAGTGGGTAATGGGTGGATGGATGGATGGGTGGATGGATGGATGGATGTGTCCCGACCCGCAGTACAGTCAACAGGGTCCCCAAACCACCTAAGAGAGTGCGAGAAACAAGAGACACGAGAGACAGACAGCAAGACAGTATTCTGATCAAGCTGTCAAACTTTATTGTTTTATACACCGCAATATAAAGGAAAACAAGAAGGATGTAGGGAGGGGGTATGAGGGGGCAAACATTGTCTCCAGGGAACAGTCTCTTAGGGGACAAGCACTGTCTCTAAACATTGTCTCTAGGAAGTAGTCTCTCAGAATCTTCTCTCAGAATCTCATGACAGAGCTGGCTTGGGCTTCAAGGAAGCTGGCAAACTAAAATGATCATGAGGAGGTGAAGTGGAGAGAGATCGCTATAGTGACCTAACTGCAGGTGAGCTCTGTTCTATCCAACATGAGCTCTATATGTGCTGACCAACTTGCTATTTGGCAAACCTGAAAGCCAATATTTTTTCCTTCTAAAGGCAGGCTTGAGCATTTAAGATGGCTGAAAGGAGGAGGTTTTGAGATCTATGTGAGAATGGCTCCTGGCATGGATGGATGGATAGGGTGGGTGGGTAGTGTGGGGTGGGATGGGTGAAGTGGGGTGGGATAGGTGGATGGATAGATGCATGGATGGGTAGATGGATGGATGGATGGATGGATGGATGGATGGATAGGATGGGTGGGTAGAGTGGGGTGGGATGGGTGGAGTAGGGTCGGGGTGGTTGGGTGAGTGGATGAATGAATGGATGGGTGGGCAGACAGATGGATAGATGGATGGATGGATGCTTAGGTGGGTGGAGTGGGGTGGGATGGATGCATGGGTGGATGGATGGATGGATGGATGGGTGGGTGGGTGGGTGGAGTGGGGTGGATGGGTGGGTGGATGGTTGGATAGATGGATGGATGGATGGATGGATGGATGGATGGATGGATGGGTGGGTGGCTGGATAGACAGACATTGTGATAAACATATAGGCTTTGACGACACTAAAATAGCATACACAAAGGGCTTCCATAAAAATGACTCTGCCACTCCTCCTCAATGGATGCTTTTATTGCTGCATCGTTAACTGTTGAATACAGAGCCCACAACTGCAAAGTATATTCTCTGTGACACCAGTTCTTCACACACCCTGACAGCTAGACCTACAGTATATCTAGCCCCTCTCAACGTTCACAGTGCGGCTGGGAAGCGGCCTTCGAGGAGAGGAGCGCTCAGGGCTGATGAGATGGTTCCCAAGTTCCAACCCCAGCACCCGCATGGTGGCTCACAGCCATTTGTAACTCCAGTTCCAGGGAGCGAACGCCCTCTTCTAGCCTCTGCGGGCACCAGGCAAAACACATAAAATAAAATAAAAGTGTGTTCTTTGGCCACTCAAGGAATCTGGAAACTTACCTGAAGGAGATGAAACTTCAAATAATGTTGATAACAAGTTCAACAAAGCTGTTTGCGTCAACGGAATAAGAAACATTCCATACTGTATCCAGGTACATTTGTCCAGAATAGTTAAGGAGATAAGGATTCACCAAACAAACAAGTTACTTCGGTAACTTATGTACCTGTTACTACATTCAAACAAACAGTCAATATGGATGAAAGCTGCTGAGGGTCAGACAGAGTCATAATACTGAAAAGGATGTGGGGGGGGGGGGATCAGCAGCATCGCTCACGAGAATCACAGCGTCCTGTTCATCCGCGACTGTGATGTCGATATCGAATGCACATGGCTCTCACATGGCGTCTTGCAGCCACGCCGGGTGCTCCTTCCTCTCTGTGCCAGGTCCACCCCAGCTCCCTCAGAAGGCTTACACCTCCCACCTTGCTTTGTCTTCTCCCTGAAATGCCTCCCAGTTCCTCTGCATTCCACAGTCCTGCATCAGTCTAGCAAAGCCTCTGCTCTTCAAAGGACACTGATTAGGGGCAGGACTGGAAATAGACACCTATAGTTTGATGAAAATTCCACCCATTTATACCATATATTTTGTTATATCCATCCGCCAGTATCTCCCTCCAACTTCTCATCACCCCCTAATTCCACATCTTCCTTTCTTGATGTTTCTGATAACCCCTGAGTCTGATTAGTGCTGTACAGACATGCAAGCGTATGTGGCTGCCCACCAGGGTGGGAGCCACCTATTAACAGTTAATCCCCAAAGGAGAGTGACTCCCTCGGGAGCCTCCAGTTGTTAACATCTGCCAATGGTGGGGCCATGGGGGCCTCTCCGTGGTCCATGCTGGAGTGTTGGCTGGCTTGGCCTTGTGCAGGCCTTGTGCAGGCTGGCACGGCTGCTGGGAGGTGATGCCTTGCCCAGGGGTCAGCATTCCACAGCTCCCCAGTCAGCTCTCTGCTCCTTCTCCCCCTCTTCCACCCTCCCAATATTAACAGAAGGCCGCTCTGAGCATGGTGGCGTTCTCAGGTTTGCCTAACATTCAGCGTGCAGCATGAAAGCCGGGGACAGAGCCACCATCCCAATCCTGGGTATGTTTTCCTTAGAGACTGAGGAAAAAGAGCCAAGCCCTCGTGAGCCCAGCTTTGAGTCTCTCCAGCTGGGGTCTCGGAGGATCCCTACACTGCCCCTCACTCAGGACTCCCCTTCCCAGTTGCTCTCACACCCCCACCTCTCTGCCGGGTCCTTCTTCACCCAAACAGCCAAAGTGTAAGCTTCAGTAGAGCTGTGCCTTCAGTAGGTCTGTGATGTGAAACTGAATTCGGTAGAGCCCCAGCCAGAGTGTGTGACACCCCTCCAGACTGTCAGGCCCACCCCAGTGGCACAGCCTTCAGGTTTAGAGGCCAGCCGGTGGGTGGGGGACAGGTGCTACGGGTTATCTGACCACCATAAGGAGCTTTGACCCCGTGTGTGAATGAGCCCATTTCAGCACCCCACACCTACACACACTGACTGCTGTACCCGGAAGGGGTGGAGCCATCTTCTGGTGTTCGTTGGCCCTGCTCACCCTCTTGTCTGTATTCTCAGGGAGTATTACATCACCATGGTGAAGTGGGCCACCAGCACCAAGGTCGCTGTGACCTGGCTGAACCGGGCCCAGAATGTGTCTATCCTGACCCTCTGTGACGCCACCACGGGTGTCTGCACTAAGGTACAGTACTGGGACAGAGAAGGGGGTGAAGGGATGGCCATAAAATAGAAAGTGTCACCCAAACCCTGCTGGAGAAACGTGAAGCCTAACTTAGCTCTGTCATTGACACTATGTCCAGCCTCTAGTTTGGTGCCACCTAGTGGACAAGTCAGATATTGATTGGACAAGATGGGAGGGGGCACTTCAGAGGGGCAGCCATTAATCTCAGGGGCAAGGGTCTGTTTCCCTTCACACTGGCGCTCTTCTGGGAATACTGCTCTCCTCCTCGTGTTCTGCTGCTCAGGAGAGGAGGGGAGGGGCCCAGGGCCTGACCCTTCCTCCCTTACAACGCTGTAAAGCCAGGCACCCCAGCACAGGCAGGGCAGTCCAGGCAGAGCTGTGCCATGTCTAGGAGCAGAAGGCGTCCCAGGGCACCCTTCCCCCCTGGCCAGGGCAGCAGACTCTCCCCTCTGCTCTGCAAACCAAGTCCCCACATTGCTGAGCCACAGCCCTAAGAAAGCCACCTTGCATTGAATTTAAAAGACCAAGTGACACTCTAGACAAATCTTCTGGAAACTCTTTTTTACCCTAAGTTTCTATTTCATCTGGCAAGAAACCCCAGGCTTGCCTGTGCAGGTGCCCTGCGAGCTGTGAGCCCCACAGAACAGCTCTCTGTACACTGCCCAAGGACAGTTCCCTCGCTCCTGCCTCTGGCACCTCAAATTGGGCCGCCATTTCCCTACCATTACTGAAAGCAGTTCTGGGTGTTTCTGATGGGCTTGCTGGAGAGAAAGGCAAGACAGGCGGAGCTCGGTGCTGGACGTCACTGCTGAATGTCCAAACCTTCTCCGTGTCTGTCCTGCTCTGCCCGCCATGCGTCCGAGCAGCCACTGCCACAGACAGTGCAGGAGCAGCTCCTGCCTGGTAGCATCTCAGGTGACAGCAACCAAGCAGCACAGCCATTGGGTATCCGGGCATGATTTGTTTGTGTATTTTCACACACAGCTCTGGAGAGCAATTTTCCTATATGCCTTAACCCCTTTTAACTGGCTCGGTGTCCCAGGATTGTTTCTTGAATTTTTAAACTGGAGTTTTGATCCACAAGTCTACTACTAACATGCATTGTATGCACATACACACACTCATACACACACACACACACACACACACACACACACACACACATATATATACACAGAGAGAGAGGGGAAGGAGAGAGAGAGAGAGAGAGAGAGAGAGAGAGAGAGAGAGAGAGAGAGAGAGAGAAATGGAGAGAGAGATCCAAACAGTGCAGCATCTGAGGCTGCTGAAGCAGCCTAACAGGACACACAGACCAGTGGGGACTGCAGTGGGGACACACGCCCAGCCAGTGTGGCACCAAGAGCATACAGGCTGGCCAGTGTACCCACCAAGAGTTGGAAACACCCTTCGGTTCCAGGCTGCTCACTGCTGCGGATTGTCCTGGCTGTTACGGACAGTGGCATTCTTCTTGCCTGAGGACACTTGCTCTGGGATGTGGGCCACAAAGAGGGATTACTGCCACACTGAGGAGCCCGGGTGGCCACCGTGCTCAAGGGCAGCTGCCATGTGGGTGAAATTAAATCATTCTATGTACAGGGCGTGCAAACAAAGGGCCCTCTCTAACACTCCAATTCTGTTTCAGAAACACGAGGACGAAAGTGACGCCTGGCTCCACAGACAGGTAACTCCACCCACCAGCCCCCATGCGCCCCTCGCCCTGACCCCTTGGTCCTCCACAGGTGTGGGTACCGTGGTTTCACACAAGGAGTCACTTGGGGACCCCCCACCTGGGCTCATCCATGCACATGTGCTGCTGTGACTGGGACAGTGTATGCCAGCCCTCTCTTCACCCTCTGGGGAGTTTGCCAGGCACTGCTGTAGAAGCCAAGTTCCTGGGATAGTAGTTCGGAAGTCACTGTCCCCAAAGACAATGATGGGATAGATCTCCCAGCCCAGTCAGATGATGTAGTTTGTGACCTCAAAATAGTGAGCCAGGAAAAGCCCACTCTTGCCCAGTGAGGCCTACGATGGCTAAGCAGATGACAGTGGGGTAGGTGACCCGTTTACTCTTAGGCATGGTTTCACAGATGTGACCTCCCTTGGGAAGTTATTTCCTCGGAAACTCGACCCCAGAATCATCCCTGTGATTTTGTTTTCCATTCCATAACTCAGGCTCTGGGCCTGAAGATTATAAGAGGTTGGGGTTGGAGGTACGGCTCACTGGTAAAACAATGTGCCTGAGACCCTTGGTCTAGTCTCCAGCACTGAAACAGAGAGGTCAGTCCATGGAGATCAGGAGGGGCTGAAGAGGTGGCTCAGTGGCTAAGATGTAAACGACCCTGGGCAGGGACTGGAGCTCCCGTCCCAGCCCCAGTGCACAAAGGTCAAAACTTCCAGTGACTCAAGCTCAGGTGATCAGACACTCTCAGACCTCTGAGAGCCCTCACACTCGTGTGCACAAGCCCACACACAAATACACATAATTTTTAATTAAAAATGTAAAATAAAATAAATCTTAAAACTAAGAGCTATTGGGAGAAGCCAAGGCGAACGGCCTGTGACACAGTTTTTTGAATTAATGTGCTCAAGGAGTGACCCCCTGAGCACTGGTGTTTTCTATTGATTCTATTGTCTCCCTCCACTCTTTGTGTTAGAAAGAATAAAGTTTAAGGAACTCTTCTATTCCATCTGAGGAAATAACAAATATCTTCAAATCCTGTAAGAAAAATCAAAACAGATTTGAATCCAATGAATCGTTGGAGAGAGGGCTAGGGGAGTTGCTCCGTGACAGCGCATTGTCTGTGTGTGCAGAGTCCCAGGTTCCATCCACAACAAAGTGAGAAAACAGAACTGTGACTACAGCTACCAGCAGCGCCCCAGGGTGCTTACTGCTCCGTCACTATGGGAAAGCACAGCGGCCAAACACCTCCTGAATGGCAGGGCTTACCTTAGCTATGGTCTCCAAGGGGATGGGCATCCATCAGGGTGGCCAGGCATGACAGCGAGGGCGGTGTGCAGCAAGGACAGGAAGCTGAGAGCTCGCATCTTTAAACAAACAGAGAGCAGAGAGAGCAGCCTGGAATGGGACAAGGCTATGGCTTTCGAGGCCTGGCCCCCGTGTCGGACTGTCCCAGCAAGCTGCACCGCCTCCGCAGATAGAGGACCCATGTTCTTAATCCAAAAAGTGAGCTGAGCGCCAGCATCTCTCTCTCTCTCTCTCTCTCTCTCTCTCTCTCTCTCTCTCTCTCTCTCTCCCTCTCTCCTCATCTCTCTGTGTGTATATCTGTCTATGTCTCTCTTGTTCTCTCCCTCTGTCTCTCTGTCTCTGTCTCTCTCTGTCTCTCTCCTCTCTCTCTCTCTCTCTCTCTCTCTCTCTCTCTCTCTCTCTCTCTCTCTCTCTCTCTCTCTCTGCTTCTGGCTGTGGATCCAATGAGACCATCTGTTCATACTTCCGCTGCCTAACTGTCCCTACCATGATGGTAGGCAGTCAAACCAAATCGGAACAAACCCCCTTAAATCTCTTGTTTGTAGTGAGGATATTTTATCACAGAAATTTTAAAGTAACTAATACATATGAGATAAGGACTTAATACTTAAATGTATAAAAAAATTGAGACAGCTCAAAACTTTTAAGACATCTTACTTTACACATATGTGCGTGCCTGAATGAAGGTAGTGTTTACAGAAGACGGAGGAAGGTATCTGAGCCCTTGGAGCTGGAATTACGTACAGGCAGCCAGAAGCTGCCGTGTGGGTCTCTGCCAAAACAGCAGTGCTCGTAATTGCTGAGCCATCTCTCCAGCCCAAAGAGAGAACTCCATTTTAGAAAAATATGTATGGCTCTATTTTAAAACAAAAAAAAATCTGAATGTCTCCAAGAAAGATGGCATGAATGACCAGCAGCTACATGGGGGAAATGTTCACCAGTAATCGCCGGAGAAAGTCACAAAGTGAAAGAACATCATAGCTGATAGGATGTTATCAAAAGATGTGTATTATAGAAAACGTGGGAAGACAGGGAACTCCCACCCCTGTTGGCAAGAACCTAAGTTAGGAGAGTCTCTGCAGAGACAGCAAGGGTCCCTCAAGAGCTGAGAGTACAACCCCACTCCTGGGTCTGTATCCAAAGGAAAGGAAATTGGAATGCCGCATGGCCCCTGTGCCACGGCATCACAGATGACAACAGCATGGGACACAGCGGGGAAGGAGATACAAGATGCAGGAAGGAAGCAAGGGTGACCGTAGGGGATATGGTGACAAGTGGCAGGAGCCAGGCAGAGGGATGCACACTGTGTGTCTGCCGCTCAGATCGCTGTGATGGCAAAGTCCTGACAAATGCAACTTAGGGAAGGAAGTTTGGCTCGTGGCTCTGTCGTCATGGATACAATCCTATGATCAACCTTATGGCGGCAGGAGCCCAGGGCAGCTGGGCACATGATGGTGCCCACAGTGAGGCGGGCGAGAGATGCGTTCTGGTACTCAGTGGACATCCTCCTTTCTCTGTATTCAGTCTGGAAACGCAGGCTGCAAGATGGTGCCATCCACCACAAGTCTTCCAGCAAGTGATCCTGTTGGGAAACAGCCTCACAGACAGACCCCAAGTTGCACTAGTATTTTAGGTGGTTCTTAATCCAGTAAGCTTGTCAGTCAAATTAGCCACCATTAACTGTATGATCTCACTCAAAGGACAGAATGGGCGATTACTGGGAATGCGTGATGGTGGAGGAGGTTGGTTGGTTTCAGTTTGTTCAAGACAAGTAAGCTCAGAAGATTCTAATACACAGCATGGCCCAATCATTAATTTACTGTGTCCTTTACAATCACACAGGGCTAGAGAGAAGGCTTGGTGGTTAAGGGCACTGGCTGATTTCACAGAGGACCTAGGTTCTGTTCCCGGCACCCACATGTAAACATACCAACCATCCGTAACTCCAGTTCCAGGGGATGCCTTCTTCTGGCCACCAAGGGCTCCTTCACGCCCATGGTGCACATAAACTCATGTAGACTCACACACATACACATAAAGTTAAAGAAAATAAAATTTATAAGTAGTCTAAGCTGTATTTGACATGGAAGAGTCATGGTGCATGTATTCATCAGCCCAATTGGCTCATTCCTGCGTGTCTACACATGCAAAGTACTCTTCTATTTGATAGATATAAATTGTTGTTGGTTTAAAATGCTCAGCTATAAAAGCATGAATCAGCTACTTGCCTTCAGCATATGTTGTATGCAGCATGCACCAGGATATTGATCCTTTTATCAAGGTGAGTAATATTCCATTTCGTGGATATACCACAAGTGCCCATCCATCCACACAGGACAGGTGTATTCCATCCTGGGCTGCCATGAGAAGCTTCAGTGAGTCTAGCCATCAACACACTGTGAAAGTCTATGAGGGCACCAGGGCGCCCATGACAAGCTATGGTGAATCTGACTACCTACATGCCATGCTCTATAAGGGGTCACACCTACTCAAGCTCCAGAGAGACACAAATGCAAACAGCTTCCCACTGCATCCTTTTCCCTAAAGGGATTCATGGACACTACTTTCAAAAATGATCTGTATCCTTCATGGTGCTATGGTGCTGCAGGGCTGCCACTGCCACTGGCTGTCAGGAAGCCTCTGGCTTCTCCTTCAGGGTCTCAGACATTTCTCATCAGAGGCCACAGGCATGACCCAGGGAGATACACTGAGGCCACACCCCACTGCCCGTCCACCTCCCTAGTGTTGCAACAGCTTATGCACACAGCCCGGAAGACCCTGCAGACCCGGGGGCATCCTGTCTGCTCCAGCTTCCCAGTGTCCCCACTGCAGTGCCAGGATGGTCGGCACCGTGCTGCCAGCCTCACGCTGCCATCCGCGTATTCAAGCTTGCTGTCTTCCCTTTGTCCCTTGGCCTTCCCGAAGCCTCACTGTGGGCCTCACAGAGAACCCAGAAGCCAACAACGGGCGCATATGTGTATCCCCTTACCATATGTGGAGATGCTAGAGAAATAGTAAATCTCGTCCACCCACATGCGTGGCCATCACTGCTGCCAGGCTGGCAAGCTGTCCCTGGCGTAAGTCCCTGAGGCCCTCCAGGTTCTGCACACTTGGGTGCTGAAGACAGAACTGCAGCCTGGCTGTGAGTCTTGTGGGTGAGTGTCCAACCATCTTACATCTTTAGCTGGATATCTGGTTTTGTGATTTCAGACTTTGGGCTAGAAGGTCAGAGGATAGAAGCTATGGGAGAAACTAGCAGAAGCCACACAGAAACTGCATTCCTTGAAGGTCTGCTGTGGAGAGCTAGCCGTCAGGCACCATAGCAAGGAAGTCAGAATCCCTCAATATCAAACAAGAGGCAGAACCTGTATTCAAATCCTGGGACCCAAGTCACTGTCACTAAAGGTTTATTTCCTAGATTGGAGAGATAGCTCAGGCAGTAAGGAGCCTGCGTGCAGCGTGGAGAGCAGAGTTCAACCCCCAGGACCCACACGAGTGAGCGCAAGGCATTGTGGGATGTGCTGGGAAGCCCAACACTGGGAAGAGGAAACAGAGGATCCCTGGGGCTCACTGGCCATTCAGCCTAACCAGATCAGCATGCCTCAGCAAGGGAGAGAGAAAGCAGAAAACAGGTAGACAGTGCCCTGAGGGAGAACAGTCAAGATTGCTCCATGCCATCCAATGTATACATACACACACACATACACATGCACACCTGCACACCTGCACACACTCAAACACACACTCTCTTCTACACATGCACTCACATGAACATACGCAAACATATGTGCATGCACACACACTCACATGCACACTTGCACGCGTGCACACATACACACACTCGTGTGCAAACACACTTCACACACACACACACACACACACACACACACACACTTGTTTACCACATGAGCAACTTTCCAGACACTGCCCTACTCCACACATTCTGGAAGGCTCCAGGGAGCAGTGGACAATGACCTCAGAAGCTGAGGCCTCTCACCATGAGCACACCACTTCTGTCCAGAATTAATCATATTGCTTTTAATCTCTGTCCAAAGTGCAAACGTTTCCCCCAGAAAACTAGGGGACTCTTGCCTCATCCATCCCACAGTTGGCAAACAAAAGTCCATCTACAAAGACAAATTAGCGGCTGCTCTTCCCAGTTCTCTTCTGTTAAATACCAACTTCCAACTCTAAATAGAAAAGTCAATATTTGCAGATTAAAGGTTTCATTTTATTGCAAATATTCATGAAGATTAAATGTCATTTTAATCACGTTAGTTCATTTCTCTGAGCACATCATATTTGCGTGTGTTCCTCCGCTGTGGGGAAATGAGGTTTTCCTGGGCCAGCTGTGCTTGATTTACTGCTTGTTTGCGTCTCTGGGAGCTTCTTGATCACAGTATTACACACCTTAGCCAGTGAGTGGAGTGACCAGTCATTGGTGTATACCGATGGAAACTTCCAGACTTTGGTTCCAGAAGACGGTAGAGATGCTACTGTACCATACACTCTGTACTGTACTGTACAGAGTGGTCACCCCGCTAGAGCAGGCAAGGGCTGCAAGGACCTGCTGCTCGGCTCTTGGGGTGCCAACAGGATGCATCCGGCGGGCAGCCATGACCCCAGAGTTGTTGTCAGGAAGAAATGACTATTGCCCAGACCGAGGCACCCCCTAGCGCCTGCCTCTTCAGGACGTCTCCAGGGAGAGCTAAGGTGGGCTCTCTGCTGTCTGAGTTTTAAAATAGATACAGTTGGTTGGTCCATGTGGGTTTTTTCTCTCGATGTGCCTCCTCAGTGGGTGGTTCCGTGTGAAATAGGTTTTATTAAGGAAAAGAAGTCAAGACTAGAAGAGAGAAAAGTGGGGTCTGTGGCAAGTCTTCCCAGTTGGCTTTGAGCTGGGATGTGACAAAACTCAGTGTATCACCTCTGTGTGCTCCGGGGCTCCCAGCAGCCTCTGAAGTCCAGGACGTGTCCCGGCTTCGTTCCCACCCCTGAGCTGTGCTTGCTGTGTGCACAAGCCCGTTTCTTCACTGGCCACCTGTGCCTTAGATGCCAGCGTTGTCTGCCTCTCTGTAGGATGTGCAGGGGGCGAGTGGGATGCGTATCTGTGTAAGGTATATGCACATGTTTTTGTAGGTGTGTACAGGTGTGCACATGAGTGCACAGGCGTATGTGTGTGTGCACGTGGAGGCCAGACATTGATGTCGGTGTCTTCCTCAGCTGCTCCTGGCCTTATTTTTTTGAGATAGACTTCCTCACTGAACCTGGATCTCACAAGGCTGACTGGCCAATAAGCTGTCTCTGCTCCCCACCCCCAGCATTCGGGTCACAGACCGTTGTTGGCACTTCCTGCTTTTTTACATGGTTCTGGGCATCTGAACAGCAAGCCCTTGACTGACTGAGCCATCCCCAGCCCTGCTCTGTGGACTGAGGTGCCCCTTGATTTCTCTGCTTTTGGAAAACCAAAGGTCTGACTGTCTAGTCGCACACAGACCCGCTCTCTCTTCAGCTCCATCTGTCATTAGAAATTACACATAAGATGCCTGTGCGCCCCTCCCCCCCCCCCTGCTGCCATACAGCTCTGTGTTGACAGCCCTGCTGTCTTTGTCCCCAGAATGAAGAGCCCGTGTTCTCCAAAGATGGCAGGAAGTTTTTCTTTGTCAGAGCCATCCCACAGGGCGGCCGGGGGAAATTCTACCACATCACCGTGTCATCGTCCCAGGTAAGTCCTCCGCCTTCTGCGCTGCTGTACTATTGGTGCTGGCCTTGTGGTGAGCACACTCACCCTTCCCAGGACCCCAAGACACCCCGGGAGGCTGATGGTCACAGTTGGGTTCCAAGGGTGAGGTGCCGTTGTCCACGTACAGAGGAGGGCGCGGCTGGAGTGTAAATTCTCTCCGGATGCACAAGAACATGAAGGTGGAAAATGGCATTTCCAGCAGCGATAGAGGGACAGGAGACTCCCTGACTGGCGGCAGCGAAGATGACCACTGAGTGCCCGTCGCCCTTCCTGCCACGCCTTTCCCTCGAGGCCACGCTAAGTCTTTCATAAATCTCCCACTATCCCCAGCACTGCTTTGTCAGGGTAGAGACCCTGAGTGAAAAGCAGATCTGGCCTTGATGATACCATAGCTGCTGTCTGATGATATTCACACCTGTTCTGGTCAGGCAGCTTAGGATGCCTGGGGGGCGGGGCTGTGCAGAGAAGCAGGATAACTGGTGAGCCATGCCTCCCGGAAGCCTGGTGACCCCAGGAAGAGCGGCTTGGATGCTGAGCTTTGAGAAGGTGGTGAGGACGGACGTGGGCCTCACCCTCTGTGTCCCCAGCGCCACCCCTGTGTACAGGCTTGGTTTTAAAGCAGGCTGCAGTTATCCAGAACGGGGGCAAGCATATAAAATGTAATTAGGAAGAGGCCTGTGTGGAAGCGCAGTGTGTCTGGTTGGATCCAGAAGAAAAGCCGCAGGGCAGGGAGGAGAGAGGGCCCTGACATGCCCCGGGGAGGGGCGATGGCTGCTTTCCAGCCACTTGATCACGTGGCTTACAGGCCATCCAAAACCTGATTTGACCTG
The DNA here is from genome assembly GCA_964023405.1 of Apodemus agrarius. NCBI lineage: Eukaryota > Metazoa > Chordata > Mammalia > Rodentia > Muridae > Apodemus > Apodemus agrarius. Next base: position 3,761,615 of record OZ030006.1, on the reverse strand, counting down.
TTCACTGTCTCTCTGTGGTCATTCCAAGCAAGATTTAAAAATAAAACAAAACAAACAAATAAACTATTCTTTCATTCAGCCCCAGTCTCTAAAGTCCTGCAAAGGACCAGAAATTGCTGAGAGCCCCTTAGCGTCTGTCAGGAAGTGGTCTGCATCCTGACCGAGGGCCCACTCTCGTCCTGGCCTCTGCTTCCAAGCCCAGGATGGCATGGGGGGCTCTGCTGCTTGCCCCCAGGTCCGCAGACCTTCAGGTTGCCCTCCATGGCCTGTGTTAGGCTGCACACACACACACACACACACACACACACACACACACACACACCCCACACTGGCTCCCCGGGGAAGATGCCATTCAGAACAGCTGCCCAGCTGTGCCTCAGCATCCTGGCTGTAAAGGCCGCGCTGCGTCTGGCGCAGTGATGGCAGGCTCTGGGCGACCCCTGGGAAGGGGCTAGCTCAGCAGGAGTCCTGTCAGGTCTTGCGGCACCCGGGCCTCAGCAAGGGTGGCAGAAGCTATCAGGAGGACAGGAGCTCCTCCAACTCCTCCCTGACTCGGCTGACTTCGTCCTTCCCCCACATACTCTCTTTCCTCCATCCTGGGCCCTAATGCAAACATTAAATCTGTGCATGCACAGGCTTTGGGTGTGTATCTGTGGAAGGTGGGATGAGGTGCGAGGAACCAGCCTGATATTCCCACTGGCAGTGCTCAGGGGCCATCGCAGAGGATGCTGGGTTTAAGCCAGGACACGTGAAAGAGAAGCACAGGGGGTAGGATATTGCCTCATTTCTGACAGGCTCCAGAATGAGGCACGGAAGCTGTCTCCTTCCTGACATCTTGTCTGTATTTCAGCCCAACAGCAGCAATGACAACATCCAATCTATCACCTCTGGGGACTGGGATGTGACCAAGATCCTGTCCTACGATGAGAAGCGGAATAAGATGTGAGTGAGGGCCGGGGAGCTCCCGGGAGCTGTCTCTGACCGCCCCAGGTCCCCTTGTCAAATGCGCTGGAAGGGGAGACACAGCTCAGGCCCTCCTCTCCCCTCCGAGGTCATGGCACTCACCATTGTGAGCAGAGGTCCGGACGCAGCCAACTCCTAGAGCTACAAGGCACAGTGACAAGGGAAAGCAGACAGTGAGGTGGCACAGGTTCACAGAGGGGCTCTGTCTGCAGACCTGGGCACAGGCTGAGGGCGTCCCCACAGGGTCTCACTAGTGCTGTGGTTATATGTTAGGATAGGTGTGATTGTCCATTAAAACGGCAAACTAAGACGTGCTGGGGGGATGGTTCCATCACTAACTACTCGCTGTGCAAGTGTCAGGTCCTGAGTTCAAGCCCCAAGACCCACATAAACAAGCAGACATGGCGACATGGACTTAGAATCCCAGTGCTGGGCAAATAGGGCGCTGGGGCTCGCTGGTCAACACGCCTCACCCAGTCAGTAAGCCGAGTCCCAGAGAGAGACCCTGTCTCCAAAGAAAACCAAGTAATATGCAGTGACCTTGGAATGGAACCCAGGGTCAGCCTCTGGCCTCTATAGGCAAGTGCACATATGCGCCCCTGTACACACATACACCTGCATACACACAACATGCAACTGAGTGTGTATACACACACACACACACACACACACACACACACACACACACACTAAATACCAAGATGCAGAGACGTTAGGCCGCTTTCGCGGATTATTCAGTGCCTGTCAGGGGGCCCAGGAGTCTGTAGGCATCCAGGCTCGGTCCTGTACCTGACGCTGCCCAGCCTCACTTTCACCCAGTACGCATCTCAGGTTTAGGATGGAACCAGCAGACACGCGTTCCCCAGACCAGGTTTGATGGGACTATATAAAGTCTCCTCCTTCCCCTCCAGGTTAGTAGTCTATAGGGAAAACCCATGTTCACATCTAGGCATGCCCCTCCCGTTGTCCTCACTGCTAAGTTAGGACCCAGAGCAGAGGCGGGGGATGGGTCAGTGTGGGAGGCACCTGAAGCGACTGTGTGACCGGTATGTCCCTCAGCCTGTAGATGCGGCCTTCCCCACTGCGGTCATGAGTGTGCTCAGACCTAATGAGCGCTGCTCAGTACGCAGGCCCCAGGCCCTGGCAGGTACTATGAAGGCGCTAGGGTGGGGCTTCCGAGGCAAACTGACCCAGGCTACCTTTTCCATCTCCACAGCTATTTCCTGAGCACAGAGGACCTGCCGCGGAGACGACAGCTTTACAGGTAACTGGCTCCCATGGCCTTCAGGGCCGTGTGGCTCTGTAAACCATAGCTCAGAGCAGCCCTAGGAGGCCACAAGGACAGCGGGGTAACTAGAAATTCCGGGGGAGAGAAAAGTGAAGAGGCCACTGGACCCAAGGCCTCAAGTCCTGCTTTTGCTTTGGTCAAATTGGATCTCTCTCTCTCTCTCTCTCTCTCTCTCTCTCTCTCTCTCTCTCTCTCTCTCACACACACACACACACACACACACACACACACACACACTCACACACTCACATGCACACACTCATAGATTCATGCACACAGACCCTTCTCCTCTTGAGGGACTCTGCCTGTCTGGTTCTACTCTCAAGCCTTACCTTGGCAGACCGCCTTTATCTGTGCATTCTGAGGACAGCTGGGTCTGCTTTGGGAATCAACCAATAGATGAGTGGAGAGGAGGCTGGCTTTTCCATCTCCCCATGCCCCATGCTTGCATGAGATGACCCAAGTTCACATCATGTAGAAAATGGATGGGCGTGCCAGGGCTCCAGAGAGGGACAGATCTGAGATCACCCTCGCAGCAGGTATCCGCCTGTTGCTAATCTCATGGGAGGGGGCTTTGTTCAGAGTAAATTTGGTTTCTGCCAGTTTAGAAGAGGAGAAAAACAATGGCTGTTTTTAGACACGTCTTAACTAGAATAGCTACAGCTGGCTGCTCCCTGAATCTTCAATGATCACTAGAAGAGGCCAATATGTTCCCTAGAAGCTAGAGCAGCCCCAGCACACAGAGGTCTCCCCGGTGTTCCCCACACTGAGTATGAAGCTGGCCTGACTGAGCAAGGCTCTGTGATCATGGGCCTGCTTCTCTCTAGACTGTCCACTGCTGTGGGCCTCCGAGAGTCCTCAAAGTCAGGCCGCCCGCTTTATAAAAGGCAAGAAGGGAGCCTTCGCCCCTCCCGTCACCTGAGGCGTCAGAACCTTGTCTTCTCTCCCCGTAACATCTCATCCTCAGGAAGACGGGTTCCACAGTGGAATTCCTGAGGGTTCCACATTGGACACTGTGCTTAGAGAGGACCTTCCAGTGCCTTGCGAAGACAGGAACTTCCTGTCCTACAGTAGAGCTGACGCGGTTGTTCCAGGTGGCATCTTCACTTGGGTTCTCTCACTGCCCTCCTCATACCCAAGCAGGAAGCAGCATCAGCACCATCCTGCTGTCAGGAGGACCGGGTTCTGGAAACAATCCATGCCAGGCCCTTGTCATTCACAGAGCTCCCTCCTCTTACCCTCGGTACTTAAGGAATGTGGGAAACCTGCCCACTGCTCCAGATTGTCAGTCATCTGTCCAGAGTCCCTCACATGGTGCAAAGTGCCCAGTGGTAATGCCCACCAGGTGATGAATGATAATCATAACCATGTGATAGCACCCATGACCACACTGGGCAATGGCACCCATGACCGCAGTAGGCATTGGCACCCAAGACTGCAGTCTCCATACCCTGCACTTGCCTGCACTTTCACCAATAGGGAGGATCAGGAGAACTGAAAATTCTCCAGTGTCTGGAGGAATTATGGGTTAGGAATGCTGGGAAATAGAGTTAAGTAATCCCAAAGTAGTGTGATAGGAGTAAAGTTTAATGGATTAGCCGCAGGGGTGACCAGGCCACCTCAGAAGAGTGTACCCCGCTGGAGAATTCAGGACCTGACCTCCAGGATCACTCAGTCTCTGCCCTTGTTCTCACTGGCTCTTTGGTCTTCCAGTGCCAACACGGTAGATGACTTCAACAGACAGTGTCTGTCGTGTGACCTGGTGGAGAACTGCACCTATGTCAGTGCTACTTTCAGCCATAACATGGACTTCTTCCTGCTCAAGTGTGAAGGTAAGTGTGTGCCACTCCACACCTGTCTCAGGTGGATGCTGAGGTCTGCACACAGGAGCACACACAGGACAAGATGGGAGTGGTGGGAACATGGCAGACCACGAACCAGGGACACTACTCATGAGGCAGGACGACATTTACCACATCGTCTTGCAAAGGTCATCAGGGAGTTTTCTATGAATTGAGCTACATCTAGCCTCCCATTATCCATAAGAGACCAGCAAGCTGTCAGCTATTTGAGGTATCTATCACACAAGTGTACCTATGCTGTCTATAAAAATGACAAAACAATTTCAAGATCAAATTTCCAGTATTGAGGATTAAGATCATACAGAGAACCACAGAAATACAAGTTCCTGGAACCTAGCTCATTGATCCCAACCACTCAACTGTTCTTTACATGCATGTGTGTGTGTGTGTGTGTGTGTGTGTGTGTGTGTGGTGTGTGTGCATGTACCTATGTGTATATATGTGTTGTGGTGCATTGGTAGAAGTCAGAGGACCACTTTTAAGTGTTATTTCCTACTACTATGTGAGCTCTGGGAATAGAACTTGAGTAGTTGGGCTAATGGCAAGCATTTGGATCTGCTGAGCTATCTCACTGCCCATGTAGAAGTGTTTCTTATCACACCAACCAGAGCACTCCATAGTAGACACAGCCTCGGGGTGGATCCAGAAAATGTCTTTGCATTTTATTCTTATCTCTTGGAAAGGTTGAATCCATAAGAAGGTAAGCAATACATATGGTTCTACACAAAGAAGTCTCAAAGACCTAGACCTGCTGTGATCCCCTCAAGAGAGGGCACATGTGCTACAGGAGGCTACTGAGAGCAAGAGCAGGCCCCGCTCTGGCTGAAATGGCAGTCCTGGCAGTCATAGAGAGAGGTGGTGATTCTGTATGGTAGTGTGTTGCATAGCCTGCTGTTTCCTGCATGGTGTGTGAACAGATGCTCTCTCCACTGATGTCACCTAAAGCCCTGAAAAGATCATCATCCCCCAACATTCTCCCAAGATCCAGGTGACACCTGGCACAATCTTTCCAAAACATATTTGTCCCTGAAACTTCCAATATCCCAGTCCCCCACTCCTGTGCTTCTCAGACTGGCGCCTACAGTGGGAACTCTCCCACTCCTGTGCTTCTCAGACTGGTGCCTACAGTGGGAACTCTCCCACTCCTGTGCTTCTTGGACTGGGGCCTACAGTGGGAACTCCCCCACTCCTGTGCTTCTCAGACTGGGGCCTACAGTGGGAACTCCCCCACTCCTGTGCTTCTCAGACTGCCGCCTACGGTGGGAACTCCCCCACTCCTGTGCTTCTCAGACTGGGGCCTACAGTGGGAACTCTCCCACTCCTGTGCTTCTCGGACTGGCGCCTACAGTGGGAACTCCCCCACTCCTGTGCTTCTCGGACTGGCGCCTACAGTGGGAACTCCCCCACTCCTGTGCTTCTCGGACTGGGGTCTACAGTGGGAACTCCCCCACTCCTGTGCTTCTCAGACTGCCGCCTACGGTGGGAACTCCCCCACTCCTGTGCTTATCAGACTGGGGCCTACAGTGGGAACTCCCCCACTCCTGTGCTTCTCAGACTGGCGCCTACAGTGGGAACTCCCCCACTCCTGTGCTTCTCAGACTGGCGCCTACAGTGGGAACTCCCCCACTCCTGTGCTTCTCAGACTGGGGTCTACAGTAGGAACTCTCCCACTCCTGTGCTTCTCAGACTGGCGCCTACAGTGGGAACTCCCCCACTCCTGTGCTTCTCAGACTGGGGTCTACAGTGGGAACTTCCCCACTCCTGTGCTTCTCAGACTGGGGCCTACAGTGGGAACTCCCCCACTCCTGTGCTTCTCAGACTGGCGCCTACAGTGGGAACTCCCCCACTCCCAAGATCCAGGTGACACCTGGCACAATCTTTCCAAAACATATTTGTCCCTGAAACTGGGGTCTACAGTAGGAACTCTCCCACTCCTGTGCTTCTCAGACTGGCGCCTACAGTGGGAACTCCCCCACTCCTGTGCTTCTCAGACTGGGGTCTACAGTGGGAACTCCCCCACTCCTGTGCTTCTCAGACTGGCGCCTACAGTGGGAACTCTCCCACTCCTGTGCTTCTCAGACTGGTGCCTACAGTGGGAACTCTCCCACTCCTGTGCTTCTCAGACTGGGGCCTACAGTGGGAACTCCCCCACTCCTGTGCTTCTCAGACTGGGGCCTACAGTGGGAACTCCCCCACTCCTGTGCTTCTCAGACTGCCGCCTACGGTGGGAACTCCCCCACTCCTGTGCTTCTCAGACTGGGGCCTACAGTGGGAACTCTCCCACTCCTGTGCTTCTCGGACTGGCGCCTACAGTGGGAACTCCCCCACTCCTGTGCTTCTCGGACTGGCGCCTACAGTGGGAACTCCCCCACTCCTGTGCTTCTCGGACTGGGGCCTACAGTGGGAACTCCCCCACTCCTGTGCTTCTCAGACTGGGGCCTACAGTGGGAACTCTCCCACTCCTGTGCTTCTCAGACTGGGGCCTACAGTGGGAACTCCCCCACTCCTGTGCTTCTCAGACTGGCGCCTACAGTGGGAACTCTCCCACTCCTGTGCTTCTCAGACTGGGGCCTACAGTGGGAACTCCCCCACTCCTGTGCTTCTCAGACTGGGGCCTACAGTGGGAACTCTCCCACTCCTGTGCTTCTCAGACTGGCGCCTACAGTGGGAACTCCCCCACTCCTGTGCTTCTCGGACTGGCACCTACAGTGAGAACTCGGTTTCTTATCATTCTTGGTGACTGAGGATGTCTAGACTGTGACACGACAGTGCGTGATATCACCTTGTAGTCCTGAGTAAGTCCAGGCTAGAAAACTAACATTAAGGTGTCAGCAGATTGGATCTGCTGAAGGCTGAGGGACAGGTTCCCCCGTTGGCTTTGGCAACACTTAACTTAAAGATGTGCCATGTCAGTCTGTGCCCTTACCTTTGCACTTCCAAAGGAGGTGATCTCTTCTTGAATGAATTTGCAAAGACTTTCCTCCCACATAAAGTCACACTCACAGGTGCTAGAGTTTAGGACTTCAGCTTATCTTTGAGAGGAGACTCAAGTGAACCACAGTGGCTCCCTTCTGAGATGCGTGTTGTCAAGGCTAGAGAGATGGCTCAGAGGTTAGCAGTGCAAACTGCTCTTTCAGAGGACCCGAGTTCAGTTCTCAACACTCACTGGGCAGCTCACAGCCCCCTGAGACTTCAGCTCAGTAGATCAAGTGCAGCAGGGCAATCCAGACACACAGGGACACATATACATACAAATAAGTGTAATAATAATAATTAACCAAGATGTATGTTGTTTTTTTTTTAAATACAAGAAACATTTCCCTTGGAACTGAGGATGGAACTATTGATCTCACTGTGTTCTAGGAAGGAAAGGACAGTCTGTGTTCATGAGCCCACTGGGCTCTGGGACCATCACCCCATACTGCTTACAGTGCCCCATGCTTACGAGCTCTTTAATAGATCCACTGGCTTCATTTAAGACAAGTTCTCCACCCTTAAGATGAATTCAAACAAAATGTTCTTCGTGCACTTAAAGCCAGTTCTTCTGATCGCTATCTCTGTAGGCTGTGAGACAAGGGAGCTGAGCAGCCAGAGACTGGAGTCTCCGGAGTCATGACCTAAAATCAACTTATCCTCTTTGTATGTTAGATTTCTTGGGCATTTCTTCACAGCAGCCAGGCCCCTGCACTGTCCTAAACCAACAGTGTGAGCGGGAGTACCCAACTGTTTGGTAATAACTTTCGAGTAGCCCTGGACCTGTGGAAATAATAAGTAACATGCATCTTTATTGATAAGGGTGCATTACCTCCAAGCCTGCAGAATGATTTCAGCTCCCAGAAGCAGAGTTAAAAACAGATGTTTGGGATGGTAAGGTGGCTCAGAGGACAGAGGCACTGGCCATCAAACCTGATAACTGGGTTCAATCCCTGGAATACGTGTGATTGGTGGGAGGAGAGAACCAACTCCTGACTTCCTCCAGTTTCCACATATGCAAACTGTGACATACATATGTACACACACATACACACTGTAACATGCATGTACCTACATACTGTAACATGCATGTACACACATACTCTGACATCCATGTACACACACAGGGACATGTACATATATATCTATATATATATGTATACACACACGTGCACGCACGCACACATATTGACATATATATACACACATAGTGTCATTCATATATATATATACATATACATATATATACACACACATACTGTAATATGTATGAACTCACACATATACTATGACATGCATGTACCCCCACACACATTTGTGATATGCATGTACTCTCATTCACACTGACATGCATGTATGCACACATACATATACACACAAAATAAATCACTATTAAGAAATTATTCAATAAACACATATGATTTGGTTCTGTAAGCCGCTCTGGATCGTCCTCTGGATGGCTCCTACACCGAACTTCTCAGGCATTAACCTTGGCTGCCCTTTTTAATTTCGAGTGTGTTTAAAACCAGGCTTGAGGCTCCTTGGAGCATTGCTGGTGTGTTTGTGAGAACATCTGTTCACGCTCTCAATCATTTGGAGTGAGTCCCTTTGAAGCTGTGTGTGCTAAGAATAGGGAGGGGATCCTGAGGCAGGCTGCGTCCTCACCGGATGCTCCAGGAGGGGAGCTCAGACTGTTTCCCTCATCCACGAGGGAAGCCCAGCCCCCAGCAGCACACCCGGTAAGACCATAGTATTCCTCAGTGACATGAAGCAGGCATTTCCTATGGTAAAGAACCTACCCAGCATCGTGCTGGCACATCCCTATTACTGGGCCAGTGTGGTGCACCGGCATTTGGTGACCTTCCTGCAAGGGGAGAGGGTGTGTCCTACATGTGTCACTGAAATGTCCAATTAAAATGATGCCCTTCTGTCTGACAGTCGCCCCCTTTAAACTGTATCCACTCCTCTTGTTTCTGGGATGCTTGCTGTGGTAAGAAAGACTTGCCTGCTGCCCGTCACTCTGCCAGGCGTTTCCTGGTTGAAATGACCACAGTGTGCTTCCCACCATGCACTTCCATCCAAAATGGCTTCCTAGAACCATATTTCCGTCTTCTGGGTCTTTACAGGGGAAATATAGAAATAAAAGATTCATTCACTGAACCACTAGGGAAGGGACCGCAAATCACAAGCAATGAAATTGAAGATGAACCTAAGTTAGTAACACACAGTGTGAAAGCCAGTGCCGGGGACTTACAGCACACTTGATAAAGGTGTGGCTATGAAGTAGAGTAGTTAACTTTCAGAATTTGAATTCTGAAACACCAGGCAGGGTAGAGATGTCCAAGGCCAGGAGCTAGAGCTAGCTGATCATGGCTTAGGAATTCTACAAAGGAACCACCCTGCTCTCCAAGACCTCCCACAGTGCTCCCATCAGGAACCCTGACTGTGGAGCTGTTGGAGTGGACAGTGAGCCCAAAGCAGAGGAGAACTACCATAGCTCTGAGCATCTGCAGAGACCAACATGAGTGAGTACAAACACTCTCCAGGACAGCGCCGTGCGGAGGACCACCAGTGCTGATGAGAAATGGGGTGCAAGGCCTTATGAGCACGAGGTGAAGTGTACCTCCACCGGGAAGGATGACTACAGCCTTTCCCAGATTCCAGAAGGTGTCACCTTGCTGACCAGAGAATAGGTGCTGGGAAAGAAGAAACCAACAGCAGCCTTTTCCAAAGTCACTATCTGAAGTTCAAAAGAACCATTTAATAGGTTGGCTAGATGTGGTGGCTACTTGCCAGTTTTCTAGGGAAACCTCTGGGGTCGTTGAATGTATATCAATAAAAGCCTGCTCTAACGCCCAAGCCAGTCTCAAACTAACCATTCTCCTGCCTCAGCATCCCTAGTGTGGGATCCAGGATTCTAACACACTGGGCAACATCTGCTGTGAGACCTTCCTTCACTCCCTGAAGTCGTCTCCACTGGGAAGATTAAGGAGCACCAAAGGGGACCGTGGATCAGTCAGTGTGTGGCTGTCCAGAGGCGCGCACAACTCAGAGTTGAAAAATGCAAGAAAACGGGAGCCGAGGCTCATAGACTAGAGGGATATAAAGTGCTTATAGAGAGTTGGGGAAGACGGGGCAGAGAGTGAGCCACAGGTCACTGGGCAGTGCCCATCACTGAGAGAAAAGAAAACCTCTGAGCTCGGCTGGAAGAACCGTGGAGCTGGGCACGGTGCTGCAGCCTCGGCCCCCAGCACTGCCAGGCTGAGGCAGAAGGGCAGGCACCCAAGGGCAGCTTGACAAGTGTGGAGGGCTTGGGGCCCGCCCAGACCCCCCTCACTGTGGAGTGTGAAGGGCTTGGGGCCCGCCTAGACCTCCCTCACTGTGGAGTGTGAAGGGCTTGTTGGGCCTGCCCAGACCCCCTCACTGTGCAGTGTGAAGGGCTTGGGGCCCGCCCAGAACCCCCTCACTGTGGAGTGTGAAGGGCTTGGGGCCCGCCTAGACCCCCTCACTGTGGAGTGTGAAGGGCTTGGGGCCCGCCTAGACCCCCTCACTGTGGAGTGTGAAGGGCTTGGGGCCCGCCTAAATGCATATCACTGGTCTCAAAGACAGCCAAGCTTCCGTTCTGCTGGGTGCCGCTTGGGGGGAAAGCCCTATTTCATACAAACAAACACAACTGAGGCAGAGCGGGAGAGACGATTCAGCAGTTTTGAAAGTTACTTGTTATGGTCTGTAGAGGGGACATGGACTTGATGCCCAACCCCACATCAGGGCTCACAACCACCCATAACTCCAGTTCAAGGGGACAATGGCCTCTTCTGTTGTCCGCAGGCACTAGGCACATGCATGGTGCACATACATACATGCAGGCAAAGCACCATAAGTGTTTAGTGGATAGGGAATGTGTGAATTATCGATTAGGGTGTGGTGGTAAAAGCTATAGGCTTCTATTAACCAGCTTCAGCACTCGTGAAATTCCAACCACTCTATAGCCGCACTTCTGTCCTGAGTCACTGGGAGACTGAGTGCTGGCGGCATGGCCATGCCCGTGACATGGCCATGCCCGTGACGTGACAATGCCCGTGACGTGGCAATGCTCGTGACATGGCAATGCCCATGATGTGGCCATGCTCCTAGACGTCACTCCTTAACAGATTGTTTAAACTATTATAACAAGAAGTTTTGTGTTATAGCATGTTTCTGTTTGGGATGGTAATGTCCGCTGTTCTAAGAGTTACTGCAGAGATCTACTCAGGGTGGGTGCTGTAACTTGCCCTGTCTCAGACACACATGAAGGCACCCACGGGATGATAAAATCACAGGTACCCTCTTCCTTTCTTCCTTCTTCTTTCCTTTCCCCTCCCTTACCTTCATTTCCCCTTCCTCCCTTTTCTTTTCTCCCTCCCTCCCCTCCTTCTCCTCTCTTCCCTTGATTCTCCTACCCAAAGCCTTTCCTGGGCAGGGGTAGAGTGGGCATCCTCACAGAACAGCCCAGCATGGGATGACTAAGTCCAGTCCGGTGATGTGGACAGTCGTCCACCTCTGGGTCCACACATGGTGGGAGACAGGCCTGGGTGTGATGGCGTGCTACCATGCAGCATGGACTATGGGGGCAAGCATGATGGGGGAGCTTTGGGAGACAGGAGGTTATAGAAAATATTGTTCATTACAGGGGCACATATAAATACTGCACCTGTGTCACTCCCATCCCTTCTTACCTCTTCCTGAAACAAAGTCCCACTATGTAGACTAGGGTGGCCTCAAACTCACTATGTACACTAGACTGGCCTCAAACTCACAGAGTTTGTCATCCACCTGCCTCTGCCTCTGGCTCTGAAGTGTTGGGATTAAAGTTGTATACCAACACCACACACACACACACACACACACACACACACACACCACAGCACCCAGGGGGTGGATCTGATGACTTAGACATCAGTGATGATGAGAGCCAAGCCTCTTGTTGGGCGTAAAGGTTGAACACAGGAGGACACAGGAGAAAGCCCCAGGGAAATCCTAGCTGGCGCCAAGCTGGGATCCCAAATAGCCAAATGAGTCCTGGTCTCTGCAGTGAGCCTTGGCTCTGAGGGTCTTGCAGAGACTGTGGTGATTGCTCTGGTGTGACCTCTTAACTTTGGGAATTACGCAGAATATTGTGAGCATGCAGGAGGCGACCTTTCCAGTAAGAAGCACATAACCTGAAACATTTGGGAATGGTCACAGGTGCCACTAACCCAGGGCCTCTGAGAACTAGACCGAAGTTTTGGGAAAACTAGGCCTGATAGCTCATGCGACTAAAAAGTTTAAGGTCATCCTTCACTACATAGTAAGTTACAGGCTAGCCTGGGCTACATGAAACCATGTGTCAAAAAAGAAGAAGAAGAAGAAGAGGAGGAGGAGGAGGAGGAGGAGGAGGAGGAGGAGGAGGAGGAGGAAGAAGAAGAAGAAGAAGAAGAAGAAGAAGAAGAAGAAGAAGAAGAAGAAGAAGAAGAAGAAGAAGAAGAAGAAGAAGAAGAAGAGGCTTCTGTGGTAAAGAGGACCGTGGCTGTGTGGCCAGCTAGCTCAATGTGCTGACATTTCTTCCCAGTAACCTGATACACTATTGCAAATTAAATTTACTTGAAGTAATTGATCATGTGATCTTGCAAAAGCACGTGTAGTCCGGCTTACTGAAAAGGGTGGCCCTGAGAGGCGGGCCTCAATGGCCCCTTTCCCTCCCAGAGCGGAGGCGCCCCTGCAGCTGCCACGTTTTTCTAAGCAAGTGTGACCTTCCCCTCCCTGTACATGCAGCTGAGAAGCTTCTGTGTGTGAACACAGATCTAGGGTGAGAGGGGATACCACCTCTAAAGGGCTCAAAGGGGTGGGAGAGGACCTTTAACACCAACAGGCATTCCGATCTGTGGGTGCTGGAACACCCCTGCGGGGACTGACAGCCAGGCTCTCCCCCACCGCGTCACAGGAAGTCGGCTAGAGCCAAGATATTTCAGGTGCATGGCGGCTGGAGGCTGCTGACACACTTAGGGCTGAATTGACATGTATGGAGTGGCTTGGAGAGCATCCACGGGAGGCCGGGGCTCGCCTCCTCCCGCCACAGCGTCCACGACCACGCCCCTTCACAGAGGATCAGTCCCACTGCACGCAACAGCGGCTGAGAGCCGGGTCTTCCCTGCACGTGTCAGAGGCCTCCAGATGCACAGTGAAGACAAATCTGCAGAAATCCCATAGACCCCATGCAGAAGCCCTGGGTACAGCCTGTACACAAGAGGGCGCTGCAGCCCTGCACATCGGCCTACACAAGCGCTCCTGCCGGGCTTCCTAGGTCTTAGCATCAGGGTTTCCCCACGCGTGAACATCACCACCTGGGCTGAGTATGTCTGACTCACTGGGGACCCCGAACTGAGCCCTGGTCTTGAGAAGTCCATCTGTGGGAGTGTGTGTGAGGCACACTCAGGCTCGATGTTAAAGGCAAGATGAAGCCCAGGGAGGGCCACGCTCGGGGGTCCAGGACAAGCTGGAGGGGCCTTCAAAGAAGGCTAGCCGACTGCAGGTGACCAGCACATCCCTGGAGCCTAGGCTCAGGCCTGGTCCTCTCTCCCTCCTGGCAGGGCTTGGAGAGCCCGTGAACCGTTCAGGAGGATGACGGGCGGAGGAGAAGGTACAGCGGGGCACCAAAACAAAAAAGCCAGCACGGGTTTAACTGTCAGCTTGACATGACGTACAATCCCATTGGGAAGGAGTTTCTGTGGGGGATTGTCCAGCCCAGGCTAGCCTGTGGGCATGGCTCCGAGGGCTTCCTTAATTGGCCTAATCCTTAACGTTAAGGAAGCTCATCCTTTACGTGGGCAGCACCATTCCACAGGCTGGACCCGGAGTGCATGAGGAAAGGGCGCAATAAGCACTATTACATAAGCACTATTCTCCCTGCTCTCAGCCGCGCGTGCGGCCAGCTGGTGTAAGTTCCTGCTGCAGTGAGGAACAGTAACCTGAATAGACCCCCTCCCCCTCCCTCCTTCCCTCCTTCCCTCCTTCCCTCCTTCCCTCCTTCCCTCCTTCCCTCCTTCCCTCCTTCCCTCCTTCCCTCCTTCCTTCCTTCCCTCCTTCCCTCCTTCCCTCCTTCTTTTCTTCCTTTCTTTCTTCTTTTCTTCCTTTCTTTCTTCCTCTTTTCTTTCTACCTTTCTTTATGAGTCCTCCGTCTGCATGCACACCTGCATGCCACAAGAGGGCATTAGATGCCTTTATAGGTGGTTCTGAGCCATCATGTGGTTGCTGGGATTTGAACTCAGGACCTCTGGAAAAGCAGCAGTGCTCGAAAGCCCTGAGCCATCTCTCCCGCTTCTGCCCTTTCTTCCTTACGTTGCGTTGATCTGGGTAGTTTATTACCGCACCGAGAAGCAGAGCCGTGGGCAGTTGAGAAGTGGCCGAGGGCGAGGGAGAGCGGCAGCGGAGGAAGATGGGCGTGGGAGGGCGTGGGAGGAGACGGGACACCAGAGACCAGGGCAGGCGTGCAGACCCGAGACGGCAGGCAGCCGGAAGCCTGTGGTACAATGACACCTACTTTGTAGGGTTGGTATCAAGTTTAGGTTAAATTTTTAAATTCTATATTGGAGCATTTATTTTGTGTCTGGGATGTAAGGAATATGCAGCACAATGGGCAGAAAGGGTTCTTCCTTCCGCCATGTGACTTCCGGGGATGACATGTGTGTTGTAAGACGTAGCAGCAGGTGCCTTTACATGCTAAGCCATCTTGTTTGGCCCCCGTGATCAAATTGTTGATGATCGGCGAGTTAGAGAGGGATCTACAGTTGTTGGTACTCCTGGTGGTGGTTGCGGTGACAGTGACAATGACATTGTTTCTCTTATCATGATGGATTTGACGATGAGTTCATGGAAAAGATGCTGATGCCGATACACAGATGTATTATCTCTGCCGCAGCTCTGGCTCAGCATCCCCGGGGAGCCCTTCGGTCCCCTCCCCCCCCCATGCTGCTTACAGTGGGGGAACCTCAATCTTTCCCTGATGACTGACCACATAAGTCAACTTAAGCACTAGTTAATAATGGCTGCTCCGTTTCAAGCTAAGGCGACCAAAGTTTCTTTTAAAAGAAAAATGTGTTTGTATGAATGTTTGTTTGCATGTACATATGTGTACCACAAACATGTCTGGTGCTGGAAGAAGGCATCTGACCCCAAGGAACTAGAGTCACAAACGTTTGTAAGCCACAGTGTGGGTGCAGGGACTCAGAGCCAGGTCCTCTGGATGAACAGCAGGTGCTCTTGACCACTGAGCCATCTCACCAGCCCTCAGACAAACGTTTGCGATGGGCAAAGATTTGTGTAGACACACAAGTCTTATTTTCTGTGTGGATGTATGGTCTCTAGGGTCAGTGGAACCGGCTATGGATAACCTAGGCTCAAATGGACTAGCCTGGGCAAGCCTGATGCATGGCATGTCTTCATGCCAAGTACCATGAAAATATTCAGATGCACACGTCCCTGTTAGGTCATCAGCGTGGGTTCCAATAAAGAAAAAAAAGGAAATGGGGAAACTCGCCTGCACAGGCAAACCCTTTTCTCCCCCCCCTCTCTCTCTCTCTCTCACACACACACACACACACACACACACACACACACACACACTCACACCATGCCACCATGAGCAGAGATAACCTGTGACAACAAGGGATGGAAGGAGGTGTCTGTGAGCCATGGAGTCCTGGCCAACAGCAGAAGCTGCCAGAAACTGGGGGAGGATTCCTATGGGGTCACAGGGAGTCCGACTATGCAGACCTCCGTATGACCTCGGACCTCAGGCCTCCAAGCTGTGTGCATCTGTAGGCTTCCTCACTCTGACTTGAGGTTTGTGGAAAGGAACTTCCTACAAACCAGCAGCATCTCCACAAACACATCCCTGCCTCTGCGGAAGAGGCAGACCCTAAGGCCTGTCACCAGCCTTCGAAAGCAGCAGTGCCTACCCCTCTGCCTTAGGAGTTAAGTGCTGCAAGGAGACTTATGACCATGGTCTGTGAGGAAGGAACGGAGCCCCTGCCTCCTTGCTCACAGACCAGCTGTCTTATAACTACTCTGACCCCAAACTTGTCCATCGTACAGCTAGAAATGTCTTTGTTCCAATCATCCCATATGCCCATCAGTGCCCCTGGAGGTGGGCACAATTTCCGTAATTGTGGGGGTGCTGGCATCCCAGCAGAGGGCAGTGTAATAGCCTCCGACACACAGTGACCTCGTCGAGGGTTTCGCCTGAGGCTCCTGAACTGTCGGCCTGCTGTGACCCACGAAGCATGCTGTGCCCGGTTTCTCGGTGCCCCTCCTCGAGCCTCCTCTGTCCTAGGGTCTCTTCTTTGGCTCCCTTCTCCCACAGCAAGGAGCCCTGGCCAGGGCAAGGCTGCCTTTGACTGACTCCTCTTCCACACAGGCCTGTCCCACACCTCGGCCCTCACGGGGAGCTGAACCCCCAGACAACTGGAGTGTGCTACGGAGGGGCTGGTGTTTCCAAGAGAACCTTTGTTCTGTCACACTTTAGCAACGCCGTTATTAAAGCCAGAGGAGTTAATTACAGTTATCACTGTGTGTTCAGACCCTGCAGCTGCTTCCTCTCCACAGGACACTCACGTGTGTTGTAAAATACCTCACTGCCATTACACACTGCTGGCTTTGTTTAAGTCATTCCTAATTTCTCACTGTTGTGATCAAATTAGGGAGGATATCAGGAAGTGGAGATTTTATTAGTAGAAAAAAACTGAAGGATAAATTTAAGGAGTGAGGCCTAGGCCAGCATCAGGGATGGCATGCACAAGTGTGTGGTTGCACACGTGACACACGCTCATACTACACACTCACACTGATGCACATACAACTCCTTGCCTACATTTGTAAGAATGGCGATGCTTGTTTCTTTCTCTTTTCCCCCCCAGTCGTGATGAGGTTTCTGTTTCTTTCCATGTTTGTTTCATGTGCACGTGTGGTTTGCACCTGTGTATGGACGTTTGCGTGCATGGAAACGTGGTTTGCACCTGTGTATGGACGTTTGCGTGCATGGAAACGTGCAGAACTAGAGAGTGCAGCAGAGCGTCATCATGGCGAGCTCCTATTACTCTATGTCTTAGTTATAGACAGTTATATAGTTATGTATTTATATAGAGATATATATTGCTGTGAAGAGACACCATGACCAAGGCAACTCTTGTAAAGACAAACATTTCATTGTGGCTGGCTTACAGTTTCAGAGTTCAGTCCGTTATCATGGTGGGAAGCCTGGCATTGTACAGGCAAACTTGGAGCCCGAGGAGCCAAGCATTCTGCACCTTAATCTGAAGGCAGCGCCTGAGCAGCCTCTGTGGGCCTGCATTCTCCCACGTGTCCCAAGACTAAAGAACTCATTGATTACCCTCGCTGGATGAGCGGCCTGAGAGGCTCACCTGTTGTGGCTGGTTCATTCCCAGTGTCTCCTCAGGAAGCTGAGCTCACATTCCCATAAGGAGGGAAGCTCTCAGAATCCCTCTAAACCCTTCATCCTGCCCAGGCTCGGGAGAAACGCATGCTTAGTGATCTGTGCATCCTCGTCACAGCATAGTCATCACCAAAGACAGACAGGATCTGGGGTCTCTTGTGGCATCGAGGCATGTGTCAGGACGCTGTGCAGCCAGTGAGAAGCCTCGTCACAGCCACTGCGATGACTTGGCCGTGTGAGCATTTCCGGGGAAACACACGCTATGAATGCATCGGATGCTCGTGTATTTAACAGGATTCTATTGATTGGCGACATGCCGTGGAGTTCCTGAACACTTTTGCATGTGGAGTACAGGAGTTGAGAATTGCAGTAGGCCATGCTGGGCTCACACCTGTAATCCCGTTACTTGGGAAGCTGTAAATTTCAAACCAGTCTGGGGTACAGAGAGAACCCATTTTGATGATGATGATGATGATGATGAGGAGGAGGAGGAGGAGGAGGAGGAGGAGGAGGAGGAGGAGAATGATGATGATATACTGTGTTGCAAAGTTTCAGTGACTGATAACCCAAGGCATAAATATATCACTGGGAATCAAATTAGATGCAATTGTTTTGACCGAAAATCAGCACTGAGCTAAAACAATACAAGCTATTCCTTTCGACAGTCAGGACACCAGGGCCTGTGAGACGTGAGTCCAGAAGAGCCTTCAGGGCCCAGAGGCCCCAGTCCGGATCCAGTCCCAGAGCTGTTTGTTGTTGTTGTTGTTTTGTTGTTGTTGTTGTTGTTGTTGTTGTTGCTGCTGCTGTTGTTTTGTTTGCTCTTAAAATACAGGATATTTTATTTTTGCTTTTCCTTAATGATATCACCAATGCGGGTTATATACGCCTACGCAAGGTTCTTTTTTTTTAATTAGATATTTGCTTTATTTACATTCTGAATATTAACCCCTTTCCATGTTACCCCACTGAAAACCCCCTATCCCATCCCCCTTCCCCCTGCTTACTCCCCAATTTCCTGACTTGCATTCCCCTATTCTGGCGAATCACGCCCACACAAGACCAATGGCCTCTCCTCTCATTGATGTCTGAAATGGTCATCTTCTGCTACATATGGAGCTGGAGGCATGGGACCCTGCATCTTCGGTTGGTGGTTTAGTCCCTGGGAGCTCTGGGGGTGCTGGGTGGTTCATCCCGCAGGGCTGCAGACCCCTTCAGCTCCTTGGGTCCTTTCTCTAGCTGCTCCACTGGGGACCCTGTGCTCATTCTATTGGTTGACTGAGAGCCATGGGTGTTTTGATCCACTTTCCAATAAGGATCAAACTATCCACACTTTGGTCTTCCTTCATCTTGAGCTTCATGTGGTCTGTGAGTTGTATCGTGGGTATTCTAGCTTTTGGGCTAATATCCACTTACCAGCGAGTGCATACCATGTGTGTTCTTTTGGGATTGGGTTACCTCACTCAGGATGACAGTTTCTAGCTCATCCATTTGCCTTAGAATTTCCTGAGTTCATTGTTTTTAACAGCTGAGTAGTACTCCATTGTGTACATGCACCACATTTGCTGTATCCATTCCTCCGTTGAGGGACATCTGGGTTCTTCCCAGCTTCTGGCTATCATGGCTGCTGTGAACACGGTGGAGCATGTGGCCTTATTGCATGCTGGAGCATCTTCTGCCAGTCCCAGCTCTTTAGGGGACAAATCAGACAGTGTGTGTGAGCATTGGAGCATGGTTCTCAGGTTCGCCTCATATCACAAAACTAGAAACTGATCTCCTGCCAGCACACCCTGAATTCTGTATTGTGCCTAAATATGCCACTGGGACCGGCCAGGTAGTGCATACTTGATATTTCAGCATGTAGGAGGCAGGAGGCAGGAATAGTAGTAGCCCAAAGGCATCCTCATACATAGTGAGTTCAAAGCTAGCCTGGGCTACATAAGACCCTTTCTCAGTAAACAAAGATTTAAATTTAAGTTTAAAAATGTTGCCAGGGTGGCATGGTTTAAGTGCCAGTGCCTAAATGCAGGAGACTTGGGTGGAGAAGCTTCTGTGAGTCAGATATCTGGAGGAAGCGGCTGAGATCCCGGAGTCGGCCAAGGCCCCTCCCTTTAAACACTGATTATTATTGTCTCAATCATTGGGAAGACTTATCTTACTCAAATGACTGTCATATTCCCCAAGACTCACATGTAATTTCTGTACCAAGAGGCTACCTGTGGTGAGAACCAGTCAGCTTGGTGTAGCCCCTTCGTCACTCATGGAAACCGTCCACCCGCCTCGGCAGCCCTCACTGAGAAGCGCCATTCAGGCTCTGCCTGCAAGAGAATCTCTTTCAAGTTCCCTGGCAGAAAATTGAATTGAAGCAAAACTAAACGCTGTGGGGTATGGGCAGAGGGGGTTGGGTAGGGGTGGGACTGACACTAAATCCCAGGTTTGATGTCTCTGATAACAAGACTTCAAAGCCAGACAGCCACAAAACCCGTCTGTAGAGTTAACTGGGAAATCCTGACTTAGGAACAAACATTTTAATTATCTGCTGTCGTTCCGGCAGCCTGCGCTCCCTGTTTGTTAGGATGATCATATCACCTGGGTGTATACACTTTCCACACCAACCATACATGATTCATGAGCTGGTAAATAAAGAGATCTGGAGTCTGTGCACGGCGGGGCCCTTGCCAATTATCTGCACCGGCCAGAATCTGCCTCCTCCGCCTGCGTGCAGCTGATCGCTGAAAGCGTTCATCAGCCGGCAGCACTCAGGGTCACCTGGGATGTAAGAGTCTCTATTGTTTACACACCAGGAGGTTAGCGTGGGGCTGTGTCAGAGCGTCTTCCCCCATTCGAACGAGAGTGAGAGTGGAAGATGTGTCTGTCTCTGTGCGTGGATTTTTTCTGATGGCTTCCCCTTACCGTTCCGGGTCCTTCTCAGTCACTCATTTCTCACCTGTGATTGTCACCTCTCCACCACACCAAACAGGTCGCAAACTCATGCTCTTAACCACATGGGGCTGCAAGTCTGTTGTATAACTCTGAATTTCACTTGAAATGGAATCCAGATGTGTGACCTTCTGTCCATTGGCCAACATAATCTACCACAGTGTGACAGTCATAATTTCATCTGCATATTTGCCCTTTTCTGGAGCAATAACAATTTGTAAGTCAGATGTTTACCTTTCACTAAAATAAGCTCTGGCTCTGACTGGAAGATTTGGAAAGGTCAGTTTTTGGTATTCTCCTCTTCATAAGCAATGCTTAGCAAATACAACTTATCTCCTGATACTGTTGACAGTT
The DNA here is from genome assembly GCA_964023405.1 of Apodemus agrarius. Classification (NCBI taxonomy): domain Eukaryota; kingdom Metazoa; phylum Chordata; class Mammalia; order Rodentia; family Muridae; genus Apodemus; species Apodemus agrarius. The sequence continues at coordinate 3,740,773 of OZ030006.1, read as the reverse complement.
TTCGTGTTTGTTTGAACGTTTTGTTGTTCCTGATCTTTCTTAAAGATGTTCTGCCAGCATGACTGTGCGTGAAGTGCCCTCAGAGGCCAGAAGAGGGAGCCAGACACCCTGAAACTGGAGCTAGAGGTGGTTACGCACCACATGTGGGTGCTAGGGAGTGAACCTGGGTCCTCTGGAAGAGCAGGCAAAGCTCGTAATCTCTGAGCCATCTCATGTTCTTCCTCTTCCTCTCCTCTTCCTTCCCTCTTTCTCTCCCCCTCTTTCCCTCTCTCCCTCTCTTTCTCTTACCTACCATGAGGTGAGCCAATCTGCTCCATCACACACTCCCCACTGAAGCCTCGGTGTGATCCAGAAACAGTGGAACCAGGGCCTGAAACCACAGCCCGATAAACCCTTCCTCTTCTGAGTGGTTACTCCAGTATTTTATTACGGCAGCAAAGGTGATGAGCATGGACCTGGAGAGATGGCTCAGCGGTTAAGAGCACTGACTGCTCTTCCAGAGGTCTTGAGTTCAATTCCCAGGGACCACATGGTGGCTCACAACCATCTGTAATGAGATCTGATGCCCTCTTCTGGTGTGTCTGAAGATAGCAACAGTGTGCTCATACTCATAAAATAAGTGAATAAATAATTTAGAAAGTGATGAATGTGGTGGGTCAGGACTCTGCAGGGGATGGAGACAACCAGGTTTTAATCTATAAACATAGAAGGGTCCTTTGGGTGGCCTTTAAACTTCATCTGTGTCTTCTTAGTATATATAGTTTTACTGGTAGTATACTTGACCGGTCTAAGAAGCATGCTGTGTTAAAATCATAATGACAATGGCCGTTCTATAACATGGGGCTCAGATGTGTAAATTAAGTCAGTGACAGATGGCAGTTAGTGAGATTTTGAGGTACAGAACTACCATGACCTAAATCATTAAAAACAGGGCACAGAGAATGGTCTCAAGAGACCTTTCATTGGCCTAATTTAAAGTTTCTACCTTGATATATACATGGCCAAGTTGATAGCTAGCAGACCATTCGTTCATGTTAATTTGTTCAGCAAACTTTACATGTGCACTGCCCAGTGGCCTTCGGGGACAGGAAGTGGAGGGGGCGGGCCTAGAACTTGGCCCAGGGTGGGGGAGGGGCTCAGTGTGTGTGTCTTTTTGTCTGGGTGATATAGTAGATATCACTTTTGAAAATTACAGCTCAGCCTGGGTATTTGCAATCCCCTGTGCTGGCAGTACTTGTGAGGAACACGAGAGAAATACCCACGGCCATGGGATAACAAAGAGCTAACTTCCAAGGTGACATGAAATCAGCCGCTGTGCTGTTGACATGGGGCTAAGAGCAGACATGAGGAGCCCATAAGGCATGTGGCCCTGACATGTGCTGTGTGACGGTACGGAAGGCACATTTTCCTATTGCTCTTCAGCGACAGAACACATTTCTAGGAACCTGTCTGCTCCCTCTGGCAGACCACTTGAGGTGATTTCTCTTGTCTGTCTAGGGGAAACTTTGTATCCTTTGACCAGCACCACCCCCCACCCCCACCCCCCACCCCGCCCTCCCCAAGCCCCTGTTCACCAACTCTCTCCTCCTCCACACCTCTGAAAGTGTGCTCTTTCCTGTGTCTGTCTGACTTTACTGAGCCATTGTCCTTCCGGTGAGTCGAGGCCATCGTGAATTACAGGCGTCTTAGGTGATAAACACGCTCCCACGGGAAAATGCTGTTTTCTGTGCTCAAATATTAAATCACGTGTCCATCAAGTGATGGTTTCTCGGTGTCTTGACTTGTGTCGACAATGCTTCCATGACACAAGGGTGGGAGTCCCTTGTCAGCCTTCTGGCTGTGTGTCCTTGGTGTGCACACCCAGGGGTAGGACACCTGGGCCAGCTGACAGATTTCTTGGTAAAAGCCTGGACACGCCCTCGTGCTGGTTTTCACAGTCACTGTACTAATTTACAGCCTTGCCCACAGTGTCCAAGAGCTCTCTCTCCGCATCCTCGCCAGCATGCTCTCACCTGTCTCTGTGACTGCACCAATCTTAAGGGTGTGAGATGCTGTCTCCTTGTTATTTTAATTAGATTTCCACTATCGATGGTTTTTTGTTTTTTTTTTTTAAGTATTTTTTCACACACTTGTTGGCCATCTGTCTATCATCTTCCAATAGAAAGTTCTCTGTGAGGACTAGAGAGATGGCTCAGCAGTTAAGAGTGCCTGCTCCCCTTCCAGAGGACCCGAGTTCAGTTCCGAGCACCTGTCTCCAGCCGGCTCACAGCCTCTTCTAACGCCAGCTCCAGGGGATGAATACCTTCTTCCAGCCTCTGATAGTTCCCCACACACATATACACATACAATAAACTATTTAGAGGATGAGAAAAGAAGGAAGGAAAGAAAAAAGAAAGGGAGAGAGGGAGGAAGGGAGGGAGGGAGTCCTATGCAGACATGCAGACACTTGGAGAGTCATTTTAAATGTTTTCAGCATATCTGTATGATGTGCGAAACCACATATGAAGGTCAGACGTCAGTGTTGGATACTTTCCTTGATTGTTTTTACTTTAATCTCTTTAAACAAGGTCTCCAGAGAACCGGGAACTCACCAATTAGGTAGACTGCAAGTTTCTAGGATATCACTGCACACACTCCACAGTGGTGGGGTTACAGGCACTGCCGTCACAGTCAGGTTTTACATGTGCCTTGGGGACTCCAAGCTCAGGTGCCCACACCTGCACAGCCGGCACAGACAGGGAGCGCCTCTCCAGCCTTCCCTGCGTTTCCAGAGTTTCATGCCAATTGAGGAGGATACACAGGAAACCCCAAATCCACGTCCTCTCAGTTTTTAAGCAAGGAGGACTAGCCTAGCTTGCTATTAAGATTTAGTGACATTTATAGCCATATATGCACATATATTAAGTTATTTTTATCTGGGTATTTAAGACATTTTGGCTGCAGAGATGGCTCTGTGGTTAAGAGCACTTGCTGTTCTTTAAGAGGACCTGAGTTTGGTTCCCAGCACCCATACCAGGCAGCATCTGTAACTCCAGCTCCGGGGGATCTGACACCGCTGGCCTTCCCAGGCACCTTATTCATGTACATATACTAACATACAGACAAACATATCTACTTATAAGTAAAAACACAAAAAATAAAGCTGGGATCTGTGGCACACATCATGAATCCTAGCACTTGGGAGAGAGAGGCAAGAGGATCTCTGTGAATCTGAGGCCAGCCTTGTAGATAGCAAGTTCCAAGATAGCCAGGACTACCTCAAGAGATCCTGTCTTAATAAAACAACAAAGTAGTAGTAGTAGTAGTAGTAGTAGTAATAATAATAATAATAATAATAATAATAATAATAATAAATGGCTACAAAGTTAGTTCCACAGTTAAGAGCATGAGTTGCTCCTCCAGTGGACGTAGGTTCAATTCCTAGCACCTACATGAAACCTCACATTTGCCTGTAATTCCAGTTCCAGACACAAAGCCCTCTTCTGGCCTCTGAGGGCATTGCAGGCACATTGTGCAAAGGTGCATGTGCGAGCAAAACATCCATACACATACAGAAAACATTCTAACTTAAAAATATATATAATAGCATGTGCATATACACAAACAAATACAATGACCGAAATGTGGCAACCCATACCTTTAATCCCAGTGCTCAAGAGGCGGAGACAGGAGAATCTTTGTGATTTCAAGGCCAGCCTGGCCTACAAAGCTATTTCCAGGACTACCAAGACTAACTATACAGTGAGACCTGGTCTCAAAAATATATATAATAAATCTTTTTAAATATTTGCTTAAAATATTTTAATATTTTATAACATGGTTATAAAAGAAGATATAAAGCTTTTCTAACTCCAGGTCTGTCATGGATTTTTTGTGTTTGGTGGTGGATAATTGCATAAAATATATTTGATAGTAAAAGTGTAAAATCGCCTGAGCAGCTTCCTAGCCTCATGCCGGATGGCTGTCTAACAGGACAGAAGCTTTGACAGTTGTACAGAGTTCGGATCGGGTTAATTTTGCATGTGATCTTTTTATTTGCAACGTTTTATGTTTATACGTAAATGTGGCATTTACATATAAATGTGACAGATACACACCAGGCTGTTCTAGAAGGTTCTGGGCTATTTCTGGGGGGGATGAAGCGATCCTTCAGCTGTCACTGAGTCCCCCTCTCTACTATTTAAATTTCTGTCTAGAGGCATGTATTCAGTCACCGTTTTAGAAAATGACACCTTGTCCAAGCTCTGTGGCTTTCTCGCTGCATGAATGAAACAAAAGACTTAAAGCTTGCGCTACCGCTGTTCTTGTCTGTGAACCGTCTGAAGTGCGTTGAAGACTGGACTTGAAATTATTCATAGGAAAGAGTTACTGGGGTGCTGCTTCCATAGAAAGCACTGAATAAATAATCATTGTTTTCATTATTAATAAGGGTGTGGGGCGTGCTATGTGTGCAAATGTTCTCCCTGTGAAACGTGCGTGCCTAACAGATGATGGCTCTCTATCTCTCCACGGCTGCCTTGTCCTCCAAATGGGCTCCACAGGAAGGGAGCTCAGAGGAGAAGCACACAGTGTGCCTCAGAAGAGAAGCGCACAGTGTGCCTCAGAAGAGAAGCGCACAGTGTGCCTCAGCAGTCCAACCCCACGGTCGGTGCTTACCTGCTTGTCAGGGTGCACAGAGGCGTGTTGCAGGGGCTTCTCCCTTTCAGGTAGGGGGTGCCAGAGTTAGTGAATATAGACACTGGCGGCCTGGGCCCACGTGAATTTTAGGCAAATAACAGATAATTTTTGTCAGCACCACAGGGACCTACATATTTATAGTGAAAAAGTTGTCATTGTTTCTCCGAAATTCACAGGTAACCAAGGTGCCTTCGCTTTTTTTCTGACCAGCCTGCCTCTGAACAGATAAGGAAGGGGCACAGCGCAGGGGCGGGAGGAGAAGGGCCTCAAGCATTAAAAGCAGCCACCATGGAAACTGGCCTGGACGTTCCAGGCCTGTAATCAGCTGTGCGGGTCCTAGAAGAGGGAGTCAAAGCCAGAATTCTCCAGGCACCTGTAGTTGTCACCGCTTTGTCCACAGTGGCACCAGCCAAGTGCCTGTTGGCAATGGTTAGAGAGAGCATAGCACACATGAAAGGGAAGGATTCTTCAGCCATCAAGAAGAAGCAAAGTACATCACTTTCACAAAAATAGGAAGACCTCAGATCATCGTGTATAAGCCAGAACCAGAAAGACAAATGCCACCCAGTTTAGTCATATGCAAAATCTAGATGTTATTTATTTATATTTATCTTTTATTTGTTTTTGACAATTTTAAACTTATTTGCAACATGTCTTATAAACATATCAACCCCCAACTCCATCTTCTACGTCTCTAAGACATCCCCTAACACATCCCTCTCCCGCCTCCTAGATTGTTTTAATCGTTAGCTATGTGCATGTGTGTGTCTGTGGGGATGTGCACAGTGAGGATAGGTTTCTCAGAGGTCATGGGCACCCGATGCCCCTGGGCTAGAGTGATGAGCCAGTGTGAGATAGCCATCTTGGGTACTAGGAGCCAAACGCAGACCCTTAGCAAGAGGCGTATACACCCTTAACGGCAAGAGGCGTATACACCCTTAACGGCAAGAGGCGTATACACCCTTAACGGCAAGAGGCGCATACACCCTTAACGACTGAGCCACCTCTTCCGCATCCTTCTCGGGCCTGGACTGGAGAGTCAACATGAGGTCTCTAAGCCACACCAGGACCTGTGGGCAGACCTCTGCCCCCCATGTCATATAGACTCTGGAAGTAGGCAGGGAGTTCTGGCAGTGAGCCTGTGGATGGAGAAAGAGGGAGAGGGAGAGGGAGGGGAAGGGAGAGGGAGAGGGAAGGGGAGGGGAAGGGGGAGGGGGAGGGGGAGGGGAGAGAGGGAGACGGAGGGGGAGGGGGAGGGGGAGAAGGAGAGGGAGGGGGATAGGGAGAGGGGGAGAGGGAGGGGGAAGGGGAGGGGGAGAGGGAGGGGGATAGGGAGAGGGGGAGAGGGAGGGGGAGGGGGAGGGGGATAGGGAGAGGGGGAGAGGGAGGGGGAGGGGGAGGGGGATAGGGAGAGGGGGAGAGGGAGGGGGAGGGGAGGGGGAGGGGGAGAGGGGAAGGAGGAGAGGGGGAGGGGGAGAGGGGGAGGGGAGGGGAGGGGAGGGGGAGGGAGAGGGAGAGGGAGATTCAAGTACCTCTGAGTCCCAGGCAAGCTCCGGCCGCTGTTGTGGGTTGCCCTGGTGCTGCTGTATTTTGATGCTAACTCTGCTTTCCCCAGAGGGGTTGCCTTGAATGAGGAGAGAATCACTCAAGTGACTTCATATGAACCTTCTCCCCATTTTTAACTGGTAAAATAAAGGCCACTGTGATCTAAAGGCCACTCACTGTCTTGGGCAGTAGAGAGGAAAGGTGGAGCTGGAAGTTTTAGAGAGAGAGGGAGGGAGTGGCGGGAGGAGAGACAGGAGATGAGATGGAGGACAGGAAGGGGAGGCAGATGCTGATAAGCCAGAACCGTGTGGTCTGAAGAGCGGCGAGGAGCTGGGCCTTCCACAGACGGGTGGTGGAGCAGTGCTGGCACATCTGTCCAGTCTAGAAATGCAGCTAGTATTTGGTGGTCTTCGCGCAGGTGTTTTGGCATTGGAGATTTACCATTATAAATCTGGCTGGTGTATTGTAAATCTCTGGTGTTGTCATTTCATGGGGCTAAGGGGATCTGAACAAGTGGTAGCTGGCTTTCTGCAGACTAGCCACAGGGGGTGGATGGCCTGGGCCGTGCAAGCAGAAGATGACCCACCTGGGGCTGGCCATGGGGGTGGGCGAGACTGCCAGGGCCGGTGCCCAGCTGGACGTAGCATGGTTCGTTTTTTAAAACTGTACACTCCAGGCCACCACCCGGCCACGCTGTCCTCCATCATGCTCCCCTTTTCTCTTGATTATTACTCAATCCCTGCCCCCAGTCCAAAGGACATTGGTATCTTCCCCCTTAGTGCTCCCTGTCACTCCACAATGCTCTGCAGATGTTTCTAGAGGCAGAAATGACAGCACTGTATGAGACAAACTCTTGCCCATCATGGAGCTATGTCCTAGTGCTACAAATAAGGGCCGAGACGTCACAGCCTGTGCGGTGGTGCCATGTCACAGCCTGTGCGGTGGTGCCGTGTAACAGAAGACTAGTGAGTGAATGAATGGCCTTTGGTTGTGGGCGGATGCACTTTCCGGTAGTTGATGCCTGGGGCTAGGAGCACAACCAACAGAGCAGCAGAGGCGAGAGGGGGCTGGGAAAGGTCCCCAGACTGCCAGCTGAAAATATATCCACCTAACAAAAATAACCGAGAAAGCCTTCTTCCTGCAGGCCACAGAGCAGTGACCCGCTGGGTAGCTGGGCCCGCTGTGGCCCTGGGAGCTGTCTCCTAACTCCTGCATCTGAAGAGCCTTGGAGCTGGGCAGCTTCCAGGCACAGGGGCTTCGCCAGCAGATTCACACTCAAGCCCATCCCCACGCTCTGGAGAGTCTGCAAAAGTGTGACAGTTAGGCAGAGACTATGGTGGCTTCCTTCTGCACCCTGGTGGCCGGCTTTTCCAGCTTGAGACTTGAGTCATATAGACTGATTCCAGGAAGGCATTGTGGGACTGCAGCTCACTCATGGAAATGAGGTTACGGGCCCTTTAACCCAAATCCAATAATTTGCAAAATGGTGGCTTATGCCATGTGGTGATCTGGAAACATGTACAAGAGTGATCAGTGGTGTCTGTCAGAATCGAGTGTTTCCAGGTTCTTGGTGTCTTGTTCAAGAATTGAAGAAGTGAACAGAAAAATGGAGTAGCCAGGCCTTGATCCAGATGCTAACATGCAAAGTGCGGATTTTACACCCTGCAGAGGACACCATCATAAAATCAATTTTTTTCATTTTCCATTTTACATGCATGTACACATTTGCATACATATGTGTGTGTGCACATGCATGTAGGGGCCTGGAGTTGGCCTCAGGACTCACCCGCAGTTGTTTTCCTCTTCACTGAGACAGACTCTCACTCAAAGCCAGAGTGTGCAGTATTGCTTATCTCCTGAGTTTGGGTCTGTCATCTAAGGCTGGAATCACAGCAGGATACCAAGCCCACTGGGCCTTCACATGGGTTCTAGGGATCCAAACTCTGGTCCTCATTTTTGTGCAGCAAAAGCATCTCCCACACCTGTCAAACACCCGAGAATAGCCACCATGTGCGCCATCAGCAGGGACCCTGTGTGCCATCAGCAGGGACCCTGGGGATGAATCTGGATGTGCTGTTAGAGAGTCATTTCTCTCCTGGCTGCATTAGCCTCAGGACCAGACAGACCTCATGTCGCTAGGAAAGCTTAGTTTCTTCCTTCATCCTAAACTAATGACCTTGTTTTTTTCTCTCTCCCGTGGTCTCTCTGCTCTTCGGACCCAGGCCCTGGCGTACCCACTGTTACTGTGCATAACACCACGGATAAGAGAAGTAAGTGTTGTTCCTCTTAAATCTTTCTGAGCTTCAGGAGTGAGAGCCAAGGTGTGTGAAGCAGTCCACCCCACCCCGGCTCAGGCCTGTCCTGGCTAAATAAAACGGTCACAAGGAGCAATGTGGTGCAGCTGACCTCTGACCTGTGACCTCTGGCTCCTGAAAATGTCTAGGATCCAGAGCAGCCTGCTGAGGTGGGTGGCCATTCCCTGGGTACCCAGATCATGGCCGAAGTCTTCAGGGTGTAGCCTGTGACCTGCTGGATTTGAACCTCAGTCAGGAAGAGGCTTCACTCTTTCCTCCTCTGAGACAAAGCTCCGTGGGTACTCAGAGGTGTACCTGCCTGCAGGTCGGAGGGTCGTGTCCATGATGTGGAAGAATCACTCTACAGGGTGATTTAGAGAGGGTTACGTGGGCTAACCAATTAAAGGCTAATGACTAAGCCATCGAGGTAAGGTTATTACCAAAGTAATAAGAGCTCCCTGAGGATTGTTAGAATCTCAGGGGAGACCTGAGGAAGGGCCACGATGGGGGCTACGACGAGAGAGAGAGAGAGAGAGAGAGAGAGAGAGAGAGAGAGAGAGAGAGAGAGAGATGACGTTCAACTCCAGAGTAGCCAAGAGGTCACTGAGAGCAGCGGGTCGCAGGACTCGTGCTGGCAGGCCTTGTTCTTGCTGTGGCCAAGCTGAGGAAGTGGACGTGGGGTAAGGATAAGGGCACCGTCAGACGGTTAGACGGGCCAGGGTAATCAGAAGATTCTTACTAAGCTGACCCAGCAGGAGGCTCTTGGATGACACAACACAAGCCAAAGACTGGCCAGGGGCCAGCTAAGGACAAACAGGTCTTCCAAAGCACAGGACTTTCAGAGGTTCTAGCCCTTAAAGGAACCCGCAGCTTCTCACTAGGCAGCACCTGGCGCAGGCTGCCGCGTGCTCTGGGTTTGGGAATTGGAATCCTGGATGTGGTGGATGATAACTCTGAGAAGCAAAGGGACTGGGCCCTTGGCCCCTCCCTTCTCCTGTCCCCAGGAGGCCCCATCTCTCCTCTGCCATCGCCCTTCCCACCAAGATACCTCATATATATCCTGCCCTGGGAGAAAAATCAAACATACATGCAGTTTCAGATTCAAACACTGAAGCTGAGTAAAAAAAAAATGTGATTAAAGAAACAACACATGGGTGCAGTCCACCAGGCCTGAGTGTGCTGAGAGATTCAGAATTCCAGCAAGAGCAATACAACCAAAAGTAAATGGGTGATGAGATTCTTTAGATGCAAAGGAAGCTGGGACTGGAGTTTGGCTTTCCCAGCATTCATGAAGCCCTGGGTTCAGTCCCCAACACCACCTAAACTGTGTACAGTGGCACACACTTCTCTTCTCTCTCTCTCTCTCTCTCTCTCTCTCTCTCTCTCTCTCACACACACACACACACACACACACACACACACACTCACACACACACGAGTAGACAGAGGAGTAACAGTTCAAAGTTATCTTTGGATGCACAGCAAACTCGAGGGCGGGGGCTGAGGCCAGCCTGAACTCCATGAGGCCCTGTCACAGAGAGAGGGAAAGAGGGGGGAGGGGGAGGGCAGGGGTTGAGTGTTCCTATTGGAGTGGGTGGGGGCAGTGCTGAGAGGCTGCTGTGGCGCTGTGGGAGGCGGACAGGCCTTCTGCCCAGCCCCGCCAGGAGGGGTGGGTTCAGAGTGCAGAGTGCTCCCAGGCCTCAGCCTCAGCCTTGCCTGGGGCTGTTCTAAGAGACTGGGAGGTCTGAGGATCTGGAGTTTCCGTGCGTGTCCCCAGTGGGCACACCGCAGGGAGGAAACCTGGCTATCGGACTGAGCTACAGCCTCCAACCCAAGTGGCCTCTGTGGTCTCCAACAGCGTAGTTGTTCCTGCTTCAGCCAATGTCTTCACTTAGAAATCAGGCTGCTGCGCAGTCTCTGAATTGCCTCCCTAAGAGAGCATGTGCTGGAGCTGGGCAAGGCGGTGTAGGTTAATCCCATCCCAACCCAGGCAGAGGCGGGTGGATCTCTGTGAGTTCAAGGCCAACCTAATCTACATGCTGAGTTCCAGAACAGCCAGACCTACATAATAAAGAGACCTTGCCCCGCCCCCTCAAAAACAAACAAACAAACAAACAAAACCAAACACCTACTTGTAGCCACGTGTGGTGGTGCCGTCGTTAATCCCAGCATTCAGGAGGCAGAGGTAGGTCTGCTCTGCCAAGAAAGAGTTCCAGAACAGCCAGAAATGTAAGAGAAACCTTTTCTAGAAAAGAGAAAGAAGGGAAAGGTGAAAGGAAGGGGGAGGAGGAGGAGGAAAAGGAAGAGGAGGAAGAGGAGGAGAATGAGGAGGGGGAGGGCAAGAGGGAGGGGGAAGGGAGGGGGAGGAAGAGGAAGAGGAATGGGAGGGGGAGAATGAGGAGGAGGAAGAGAATGAGGAAGAGGAAGAGGAGGAGGGAGAGGAGGAAGAAGAGGGAGAGAATAAGGAGGGGGGAGTGAGGAGGGAAGGAGGGGGAGGAAGCATTGCTGTTTGCACTGTTTGCTGACTTGTAAGAGCTTGTGGACAGCTCTGACACTCTAGGAGGCGTTCTCCCTTCTTACGACCTGGTGTTCTGCCGAGAGCTGAGTGGGGTGAACGCTGTGGCCATGTAGCCTTTCCCATGCCTCCTTCCTGGCCAGCCATGGCACCAGTTCCTCTTGATGCCCGCTTCCACCTGTGTGCACCGTCCGTGTCTATCCCCCTCCTAGTGTGAAGACACAGTTGTATTGGATTAGAGTCCCCCCTAGTGACCTCACCCAAACGCTGATCCTCTTTGCAGTTAAGACCGACCACCTTCACAGGTAACGAGAGGTAGAGCGTCAACACCTTGTGGGCGATGCTAGTATATAATTCCACCCACGTGTGACACACACCTTCTCTGTGCTGCCCAGTTCCCACACTGTTGGATGCCTCTGGATATGAAACCCATCCTCCAGGAGGAGTCCAGGAGAGAGTGTGTGGGCGGAGCCTGTGGGATGTCACCACCTATGACAGTCACACCGCTGGGACCCTGTCAGGAGGTTGTCCGCAGGCTGTAGCTCCCAATCATCTTTAACTCCATTTTCAGGGGATCCAATGCCCTCTTCTAGCCTCCATGGGCATTACACACATGTGACGCACAGGCAAATACACATGCTCATAAAATAAAAAGAAATAAATCTTCTAAAAACAAGTTTAAATCCAACCTGGGCTATATTACAAGGCCCTGTTAAAACAAAACAAAAACAAAACAAAACAAAAAACCAAAAAAACAAACAAAAACAAACGAACAAACAAAAAAAAAAAACCAAGAAACCTAACATGCCCACTGGTGGATTACAAGGTGCTCCTCACAGGTCCTCTTTCCTCCTCCATGAGGGCAGGAAGACAGGCAGGGTCTGATCCAGTTCACTGAGGAGGAGGTGGAGGAGGAGTTTGCAACGAATCCTGCCAGCTAAGAAGTCATTTCTCCTAGAAGGTCCCTGCTCAGGGGCAAATAACTTCAATGGGAGAAGAAAGGAAAGAAGAGAGAGCCAGAGATGAGAGAGAGGGGAGCGGAGGCTAAGAAATAGCCCCAAGAGACTGGGAGACAGCAGATACTCCCGTGAGCTCACCTGGCTCAGAGGGGAAGTTACGTGTCTGAATGTAGTCTGTTGAATGCGTCAGTCTCGGGCACACAAAATGCAAATGGCTGACAGATGATTGACTGAGCGCTAGCCCAAAAGCCCTGGCCCTGCGTGCCAGCCGGCCACCTTCTGCAGCTCCTGTGAGCACCCACTCCCTCAGGGCAGGCCAGGTTCACCTGCAAGCGAACGCTGAGCTGAGGGCCCGTCACCTGTCAGAGCCAGCACTGTCTAGGCTCCACGTGTCTGCGGGGGTGCGGCTTTCTCCTAGTGTGTGGAACTTGCGATGTAGCTGATGGCCCTGCTACGGCAAGCCACAGCCCAGCAGGACTCCACCCGAAAGCAGTGCCCCGTGCTTGTCTCCTGTCTGTCTGCCAAACTAGTCACTCCTGGGTGAGACCCCACATTCCTTCCAGGCCCGGGCCCTGGGCTAGGTCACAGTATCCGTCCCACGGTCACAGCCTCCTGGGACACTGCGGGCGTCTGCCTCAGACAGGCGGCGAAGCGCAGCCCTGGGGCCAAGTGGGCTCAGATCAGTCACTTCCTTCCGAAATTAAAAAGTTCCCTGGACAGAGAACAAAAGAAGTAGAAGGTGAGGACCCATACCAAAGGACGTCCCCCACACAGGAGCTCTGCGCATGCCCAGGAGCTGCGCATGCCCATACTTACCGATGAATATATGGAGAGAGAAAGGGAGAGCTGACGTCGTCATCGTCATTGGCAGCGGTGGTGGCGGCGGTGGCATTGTTCCAGGAGCACAGTGTAAGGCACAGCACGAAGCAGACCAGCCCCCGGGCGACCTCACCAGCCTGGGCTCTGCACAGTGAGGGCCTGCAGAAGCCCACAGAGGCGCTGGACACTCGGCTCGCCCTCCAGACCACCCCGCTGGTGTCTTGTGGTCATGGGCACGTGTTACAGGCCATGCGAGGAATACTGTGTGCATCTGTGGATTTCTCAGCAGAGCTTAGGAGAATGGAGGCATGAACCTGGGTGAATTTCCCAAGTGCCCTAGCGGCAGGCTGCATTTCCAGTCAAATTAGCTTGACTCCTCAGAGTACATTTTCCCTTCACAGGCTGAGAAAAATCTAAAAATCTAAAATCCAAACACTCTGAAATCCGGGGCTTCTTGAATATAAATGTGTTGGCGTGTGATCAGCTTCGGTCACAGTACAGGGCCACTGGTGGGGAAGGCCATCTGAAATGGCCTTCAGACCCAGTGGTCACCATTGCACCTCGTCCCCAGACATACTCTGGGACATGCAGACTCTAAAATCTAAAAGAACAAGAAATGTGAAGCTCCCTTGTACCGGCCGCACACTCCAGGGAGCAGGCCTCAGCCCAGTGCTGCCGTCTGCTGAGCTGCCAGGACCCAGGACCTCTGACCCTCATCTCTGAGGAGGCAGTAGCTTCTGAGACACCTCTTCCGGTCTCTCTGCATGCAGTTGGCTGAGGGAACTCTGAATCTGCGGCTCCTGCGCCTTCCACTGCTGGGCCACCATGTGCAAAGCCCACTGGACTCCTTCTCTGTAGAGAGCACACCTCTGAGTAGCCCTTGAGCTTCTCTGAGGACAGTCACAGTCCAGTGCGTGCAGAGGCAGTGTGCACGCCATCAAGCTCACAGACAGGCGGTTCTAAGGAACCGCAGGGCGCCTCGCCATGAGCAGCCCGTGTGTCAGGAGCGCGGTAAAGGGGTTGGCCTGACAGGAGGGCTGTGAGTGGACAACAGTGGGGCTCATCGTTCTGTTTTAACCCAACCCTGTTAGCAAAGTTGGAATTCTACTGCAGAACTCTTGGTCCTCCCCGGCCTCCTCCCCTGCCTCCTCCCCGACGTCCCTGCCCCTGGGGATACTTGACTTTTCCCCCTTTAGAAAATCATATCTCCAAAGGAGTCTGTGGAGTTTACACAGATGTGACGCTGAATAATTTAAAAGCTGTTTCCTTAAGCATGTCATTACTGTGGGCACCAAAGGCTGCGCATGTGTCTGAGTCTTCTCATCACGCGGAGACGGAGAAAGCAGCAGCAAAGCCACACCTGTCTGCTCCTGGTTCTAGCGTTCACGTAGATGGAAGCACAAGGCAGATGCTAGCTACAGCCCCACGTGGGAAAGAGCTGGGATCACAGACTGTTCGCACGATGTCACATCTACTGAGAGAAAATGGATGGGCTGCGGGCGTCGCATGAGCCGTGTCTGTGGACGCCCCTCCTGCTTGCCTATCCTGAGAGCCAGCCCAGGAGCCCTGGAGTCCAGTCAGGCTTCCCGGCTTCCACAACTCAGTCCCACAGAGGACAGCTTCTTCCTCCCCATGTTTGACACAGCCTGTTTGGGGGTTGGTGGGTTGGTTGGGGCATGTTCAGTGCTCTGTTTGTTTTTGCATATGCTTTAAAAATGCCCTGCGCCCCAGCCCTGCCGGTTGTTTTTTGTAAAGATCAGACCCATCCCAGGTGACATCTGGCAGTTGTCTCTGTCCCTCTGAGCATACTGAGAGGCCGTGCCCACCTTCCCCACCCAGTATTGAGTGCCACCTACTAGGCACAAAGCACTCAAGAAAGTGGAAAGCAGTTTACGGGGTCTCTGTGCAGAACCTGCGGTCCCTTGTCACACCCCTCCGAGGAGACTTCTAGGAGTAGTGGGGAGTAGCGATAGGAAGGCCTCACTGGTTAGGGGGGCCCAAGGTCACTGCTACTAAAGGGCTTTCATCTCCCAGGTCCCTGATGAGGAAAGGGGGGGGACAGGCAGGGAGAGAAGGGGACTTAAGAGCCACCTTGCGAGCTGGGACGTGGCTCAGCTATGCTTGCTGGCATTCCCAGAACCCTGCTCTGAGCCCTAGCGCCAGCATGGCATTATCCGTGAAATCCTAGCACTTGGGGGTAGAGGCAGGAAGATCAAGTTCAAGGTCATTTTCAGGTTTATAGCAAGTTGAGGCTAGCCTGTTAACCGGAGACCCAACAATGAAACGGCACCACTTGCCCATGGAAGAGAGTCTTGAAGATTTTCTATAGCCCTTGGCCCTCGAAAACCTGGCTCTTCTCCGGCAGAAGCCCTACAGTAGCACAGAAGTGACAAGCCAAGTGGACACTCATTTGCCGTGGCACACGTCCAGAGACAGTGCCAGAGGCGAAGTTCTGCTCTCAGGAAGTTTAGCCAGGTCTCAGTTGAGACAGCCTGCCCTGCCACAGCCATGGAGAGGTCTCTGAGGACAGGGCCTGTGAACGATGCACAGATGCACGGGCAGGCATCACTTCTGTATCCTAGTACCTGACGTAACTCCAGCTCTTACAGCACACAGAGCAAGTTTGTATCTATGAACTAAAACTTTCAAATATTTAAGGAGCAATTTGGTGGCCCAGGGGGGAAAAGGCAACCTGTAGGACACCTTAATCCCATGCATGGCGTCAAGACAGAGGCAGGTGGATCTCTATGAGTTTAGGCCAGCATGGTCTATATGGTGAGTTCCAGTCCAGCCAAGACTACTTACCTAGACACACCCCATTCAGATGTAAACGGAGCCAACAGCCCACAAACCATTCATTCGAGCAGTGGTTCCCAACCTTCTCAGTGCTACGACCCTTAATACAGTTTCTCATGTTGTGGTGACTCCCAACCATAATATTCTTCTCGTTGCTACTTCATAACTGTAATTTTCTACTGTTATGAATCATAGTGTAAATATCTGCTATGCAAGACCTCTGATATATGACTCCTATGCTTCCTCATATGTTTGAGTTGTTTTCTGAGAGCTCTTCTGAAGAGGGAGCTATGGGCTGCGGTGTGCCTCAGTGGGAGAGCTCTCGGCCAGCTAGCATGCACACAGCTCTGGGTTCCAACCTAGGCACCAAACAGTCGGGGAAAAGAAAAACTGGGCCAACAATGTTTTCATTGGAGCAGAGTCATGCCATGATCCTGTGGAATCTGAGTTCGCGCCTACCCTCATCTCTTCTAACAGTTTTTAAACATTTCTTCTCCAACAGTCAACTGTATGCATCCTTCCTTTTACTGTTTAAACTGATGGTGGCACTCCCCCGCCCCTTCCCACCCGCAGCACACTCTGTACCGATGTTCTGCAGGCATGAAGTCATCTAAACGTTTTTACAGTTTCTGTGTCTATAAGGTCATACTGAACTGTCACGGACCCACAGAAAGCAGCTAGAACACACTACACCTTGCTACTGCCGTTCGGCAGTACAGGGGTGCGCTCCCCCAGCGAGGCAGCTGTGCTATATGAATAGGCACCTCCTCCTGACCCCTAACAGCTGTGAGAGAGCACCCAATTCTCCTGCTTCCAGAAACGCTGGAATAGACAGATGAGAAGAGCTATAATAACTCCACTACTTATTTTAATTTTATTTTGTGTAGTGTGTGTTTATTCTGCATATGAATCTCGGATTCATATGCACCTCACTTGAATGCTTTGTGTCTTTGGAGGCCAGAAGAGGGCACTGGACCCTCTGGAATAGGAGTTACACCTGTGAGCCCCATGTGGGTGCTGAGAATCCTCTGGAAGAGCAGCCACTGCTCTCAACCTCTGAGTCATTCCTCTACCCCCCTCTATGATTTTTTTTAATTCCTTTCAGGTTTCATACCAAAAACAATAGCAATTGTTATCCAGGGATTACAATTAAAGGTGTATGCATTTCGGGCTTGGTCAGATCTCTTGACTGTTTTGCTGATGTCAAAGGGCCAGGCACCTTCTGTGTTCTTAAAGTCCTTGCCCATCACCAGGAGTTGTCTAGGTCAACCCAGACCCAGTGGCCCCAAGTCCTCAGTGTGGAGCCCACCTGCTGGCAAGGGGTCCAGCAGTGGATAAGGCACTCAGATGTCTGTTACCCTGTAGGAGGCCCTGATGCAAAGGATGTGGGAACACGCACACTGGGCAGAGACCTCCAAATCAATTCCACAAAACCTTCTTTTGGTTGTTAAAAGTCTTCTGAACCCCAGAGTTGCACACGCAGCCTTCTGGGAAGGGCCAATGACTAGCTTTGTTTGCGGTCTTGGCATAGAACCTTAGATAGACAAGTTGGCACATTACAAACACAAAGTGGAGAATAGTAAGCCAGGCGCATGGTGTCCACACCCTCAGGGATGCCTGCAGAGAGAACCAGGAAAGACCCAGAGACCTTACTCCCTGCAAACAACTCTCAGGGGTCAGCACAGGAGCACCAGCAGCTAACCTGTATGCCAAACACAGTTTCATCCTCCATGAATATATACACCTAGTTGCTGGACACACACGACAGGCCTTGTCATGATGTCCAGCAAGATGTTGGAGTCTAGAGATAAGACCACTTATCTGACTCTGCCTTCTAGATGCTCAGTGGCTAGCCAGAGGATCAAGGAGAGGGGACATGGCCAAAGAACAATCATCCTGTGCCACCAACTACCAAGCTGAATGTGACAGGGAAACAGGGCTCAGAGGAAAGAGAGGTCCGACTGAGGGGACCAAGTTGAACTATCTTTATACTTCTGGGTGTGTTCTCTGAGTTTGTGGCCCCAGGGTTAAAGGATGGCCTCTGCCACAAAGAGCAAGCGCAGGAAGAATAATGCATAGGGAAGCAATGGAAAAGCCAGTGGGAGTGGGGGAACGGGATTGCCTGACCATCGGCTGCCCACGCAGCACAGAGCTACGGGAGAAGCAGTGTGCGCTTCTGTTCACACAGCCTGGAGAGCCAAAGTCCACAGAAAAGAAACCCGAACCTGAGGGCCAGGTAGCCCTTTCCCCTCTAGACCACTTGCTTATGATTTCCACCGCAATTTGATCACTAGTTTCCAAAGTCTCGCCGAGCAGTGACTGCTCCCAGCCACAGGGCCATGTGGGACCGGCCTGCAGGCCACACAGTGAGGGGAGTGGCTTCCTGAGTAGGCATTTGTCTCTGTGGGCTCACTGTGTCCAGATCTGATAATAGCTAATTCCACCAAATATTAGAGGGGCTCACATTTAATTAAGGAGCGGCCATGTGTGTGCCGTGGGCTGAAGGTCCCTGCTGCTCCGAAGTCAAAAGCGGAGTCCTTGGGGACCGCCCCGGTCTTTTCTTATATCTCCTCTGAGCCCCTGCCCTCTTTGAATGCAATTAGGGCGACAAATAAACTAGCTTAGCTCAGCTCCCCCGTGAGACCACCAGTTCTCTGCTGATAAACCAGGCTGTGTGGGCAATCATTAAATGAGAAATCTAATATTTAACTAAATGTAATAGTCTGTTGCTTTGGTGCTCTTCTGCAGAAGGTGGGATTTCAATAGAGAGGAGCAAGCTATTCAAAGGCCGCCTGAATAGTCACTGAGTGATTAGAACATGCTACGCCCCACACGAGGCCAGAACTGACAGGGCTGGACGTGGGTGATGGGTGTTTTGCTATCTCTGCCCTCGCTCCAGGAAAGCCTAGCTGGGTGGGCAGGTGATCCGAGTCTGAACCTCTCCCACCAGAACAGCATGGAAGATTGCAGAGTGACATTTAGAGCAGCTCATGTGAATTACATTTAAGGAGAGTTGAGCATTAAGGACTGAGAGGCTGTGGGCAGGTCCTGGCACCTACCTGCTCTCACAGATGAAGGTCCCAGGGGGCCCTGATGGCAGAAGCTGAGTGAGACCCATGTACTCATCTTTGCTGGTTGTGCTGATACCCATGAGCTCCCATGTTTGCAGCCATGTCACCCCTGTGCCCCCGCACACATGCCAGGTCGCTTCCCCATACCATACCTAGATCAATCCCATAGTCAGGCAGAGTGGGAACCGTGGAAGGCTCTTCCCAGGTTGTCTTAGTCAGAGCTGTGAGGAAACACCATGACCAAACGCAACTTGAGGGGAAAGGGTTAATTTCATCCAATAGCTCATCTAGGTTACTCCAGGCAGGAACCTGGACGGAAAGACTGAAGCAGAGGCCATGGGCGAGTGCTGCTTACTAGCTTGGTTCTCACGGAGTGCTCAGCCTACTTTCTACAGAACCCAGGACCACCAGCCCGGGGATAGCACCACCCACAAGGAGTTGGGCCCTCTGACATCAGTGATCAATCAAGAAAATGCACTGCAGACCCGTCTACAGGCCTGTTTGATGAAGGAATTGTCTCAACTGAGGTTCCATATTCCCAGATGACTCTAACTTGTATCAGGTTGGCATAGACCCAGCCAGCACAGGGTTATATGGGACCTCTGTGAGCTGAAGCTTTGATATAACATCTTAAGTCTATGCCCTGATTCTTAGACTAAGCTTGGTCTGGGACTATCAGTGAACCAAGTCAGAATCCCAGCATTCACTGAACAGTAACTTCCATATGTAATTAGTCTCTCAAATGCCAAAGACTCTACAATCAATTTGCTGGACGTTTGTTTCCCATTGCGTTGTTGAATTCACACATGGAACAGGGAATGGTTAGCAGTCATCCCTCAGTCTCCTCAGGCAGCCTGGGCTCTGGCACCTCACAGAGCACTGGGTTCCTGAAACCCCTGGAGTGCCTCTCAGTCCTGTTCCATTTGTGACTGTCTTGGAAGGACGGCAAAAGACCACAGAGAGAGCCAGGAGGCAGAGGAGCCTCAGGCAGAAGCCAGGGTCGAAGGTGAATGCTGGACAGCCATGTGTTGATAGCTTGCCAATCATGTTCGGCTGCTTATCAGCTCATCACAGGCACAGGAACTCCCGCCCCACCCTTCCAAAAGCACACCATCCCTGCTCCCACAGACGGTGGGGTTCCTGGAGTCACACAATGCCATGTGTTACCCACAGCAAGCACGAGTTAGCCTCTGAAGCCTTCAAGAAACATGACTGTGGGGAGGTTTTGTTTTCAAGGGCTCATGAAAGACCCCGATGCTCTTCATAGGACCATGGCTTTAAGCCATTTTCCAATCCTAGCCTTCCAGGGAACTGGACAAGCTAAAGACAGAGCTGAAAACAGTTCTCTTTTGCATTGAGCCACAAGCCAGCCTTACATGTAACCTTAAAGAAGGAAAAGAAAAGGAAATCCTGTGGGCATAGAGATGGTGAAATGGGGTCACATAGCCACTTCAGTAGGTGAGCAAAATGGACTTCCTTCCTTCCAGCTGAAGGAATTTCTGATGAGGTATTTGAGTGTTGTAACCTGAAAATGAAGAGCCGGCCCAGGATCATAGGATCAGAGGTGAGGAGGACACAATATCTGTCCCAACACCGGGAGTTCCTGGGACCAGCGGGACCCAGGCACACAGGAACTCACCAGACCAGCGGCACGGGTTCCTTCCGGTCTGTCTGGGCTGGTGCACTGAGAACAGCTTGTGTGCAGACTCCGCAGCCAGTCCCACAACACCCAGAGGAAGCTCACTCCCCGGCGCTCTTACACACCCAGGATCCCAGGATCCCAGGATCCCAAGGAGCTCTGTCACACCAGGATCTCAGGGTCCCAGAGGCAGCTTAACTCCCAGAAGTAGACATACCCAGGATCTCAGGATCACAAGATCCCAGAAATACAGGATCACACAGACAGTTTGACTCTGAGGAGTTCTGACACAACAGGGATTACAGGAAGGACAGGCTCTAGACAGACATAGCGAGGGCAGGTAGCACTAGGGATAACCAGATGGCAGGAGGCAAGCAGAAGAACAGAATCCAAGGCTACTTGGCCAATTCTTCCACCATAGCAAGTCCTGGATGCACCACCACACCAGACAAGCAAGATTTGGAACTAAAATCACTTCTCATGATGATGATGATGGAGGACTTTAAGAAGGACATTAATAACTTCCTTAAAGAAATATAGGAGAACACAGTTAAATAGCTAGAAGCCCTTAAAGAGGAAACACAAAAATTCTTTAAAGAATTACAGGAAAACATAATCAAACAGGTGAAGGAAATGAACAAAACCATCCAGGATCTAAAAATGGAACTAGAAATGATAAAGAAATCACTAAGTGAGACAACCCTGGAGCTAGAAAACCTAGGAAAGAGATCAGGAATCATAGATGCAAGCATCATCAACAGAATATAAGAGAGAGAAGAGAGTCTCAGGTGCAGAAGATACCACAGAAAACATTAACACGACAGTCAAAGAAAACACAAAAGGTAAAAAACAAAACAAAACAAAACAAAACAAACAAACAAAAAAGACAAACTCCTAAACCAAAACATTCAGGAAATCCAGGACAAAATGAGAAGACAAAAACAAAGGATAATAGGTATAAAAGAGTGAAGATTCCCAACTTAAAGGGCCAGTAAATGTCTTCAACAAAATTATAGAAGAAAACTTCCATAATCTAAAAACAGAGATGCCCATGAACATACAAGAGGCCTACAAAACTCCAAATAGACTGGACCAGAAAAGAAATTCTTCCCGTCACATAATAATCAAAACACCAAATGCAATAAACAAAAAAAGAATATTAAAAGCAGTAAGGCAAAAGGCCTATCAGAATTACACCAGGCTTCTCACCAGAGACTATGAACGCTAGAAGATCCTGGGCAGATCTCATACAGACCCTAAGAGAACACAGATGCCAGCCCAGGCTACTATACCCAGGAAAACTCTCAATTACCATAGACGGAGAAAACAAGATATTCCATGACAAAACCAAATTTACACAATATCTTTCCACAAATCCAGCCCTACAAAGGATAGTAGATGGAAAACACCAACACAAGGAGGGAAACTATACCCTAGGAAAAGCAAGAAAGTAATCTTTCAACAAAACCACACCAACATAATTCCACCTCTAACAACAAAAATAACAGGAAGTAACAATCACTTTTCCTTAATATCTCTTAATATGAAGATTAATATCACCAATATATCCTAATTGATTGAAATTCAAAAATATGAGCAATTAGAAATTCATTGGCATCGGGCAGTGGTGGCGCACTCCTGTAATTCCAGCACTCTGGGAGGCAGAGGCAGGCGGATTTCTGAGTTCAAGGCCAGCCTGGTCTACAGAGTGAGTTCCAGGACAGCCAGGGCTATACAGAGAAACCCTATTTCAAAAAAACCAAAAACCAAAAACCAAAAAAAAAAAAAAAAAAAAAAAGAAAGAAAGAAAGAAAGAAAGAAATTCATTGGCTGTCACCCAGTGGTCTCTCTAACTTGGTAATTGGAGAAATAAGTCCAATATTGTACAATCCATATACACTTTCTGCTTGTTTGTGCATGACAGTGTCTTGCTGTGTACCACATAATGGTCTTGAAATCATGCTTCTATCTCAGCCTATTAGTAGGATTGTTTATTTGATGTTTTCACATATACTATGGTTTTCAGGACAACTTACATATTTCAAAATTATTTATACAGCCAAAAGAAACGGAGACAATTAATTTGGGAGTTGCTTTATAAGAGAACAACCAAGAGTGAGAGTGAATGCTTTGCTTGATATTTATAATTATTGTATCAATTTTGAAGAAGAGGACCTTATAAGTTACTCTTTCTGAGATGAATGCTTTTCAAAATCATCACAACCAGTGAACCAGAATCTTACCCTAATCAAATATCTGTGCCACCCTCCAAGCAGAACCATTGTTCATTGAAACAGTTGATGAATGACTTCATGGACAGACCATCTTAGTACACACACCATTTCTTATATGAATGTCACCTGCTCCCTGTGGGCTGAGAAGGATGACAATCACACAAGTCAAATAGCTTTGACCATAGCAGGAAATCTGTATGTAAATAATTGTGCCTACAATTCATTCCTTGGCACAGTAGAACTGTCAACTCTTAGCTTAGCTACTATGGAGGTAAAATCCTTTGGGGATGTGAGGGACATTGAAGTACAGCCTTATTACAGTGAACTCCAATGTCTAAAATTTGTTCTTGTTTTGGGTTTGTACCACAGTAAGATCCAAGATTTTAAGCTCTACTAAAAACAAAACAAAACAAACAAACAAACAAAGACTTTATTTTTTATGTTCATTTAATAACATTTCCATCATTATATATTATGTTGTGTTGAATATAATAAAAATTTAAAAAAAAGAAAATGAAGAGCCATGCAGATAAGCCAACAGTACAGAGTCACCTAACACCATGCATGAGGGAGGGTGCCCTCAAGTTGCAAAACGTTGCTCTTGGGACATTGCTATGTGTGACTATGGTCACCAACTCTAAGTCTCTAAACACCAGATAACTTACAGGCTAAAGCAAGAAATCTGGGAGTCGTGTAACTGATAAAGGCCACAGTCCAGGCTCTTCTCCGCTGACATCGCCTGGTCACTGTGGCGCTTTTCCCCCATGGGTAAGTATTTGCTTTTCTTGAGCCCAACAGACTTACAGTGGACCTCACCAAGCCACACTGAACACAGACATGTATGGAAAAGGAGGAGAGCAGATGGAGCCTGGAGATCTCTGATCTGCCCATATTCCTGATTTGATACTAGGGCCCCAGGTCTTGAATCTGATATCTCATCTTCTCACTGTACAGCATCAAGCAACACCCAGGGCTGCTTGTGCGAAGCAGTGTAGGAGGCATGTGAGAAGCCCCCGACCCTCTAGGCCCCAGAATCCAATGTGTTCTTCTTTCCCTACTTCTAGGAATGTTTGACTTGGAAGCAAACGAGCAAGTGCAGAAGGCTATCAACGACAGGCAGATGCCTAAGATCGAATACCGGAAAATTGAAGTGGAAGATTACAGTAAGTTCTGCTTTCCTGCCCTCCGAAAGGTCAGCCTTGAAAGCTCCAGCTCTACCCAGGTGCTTCCCCGCTTGGCCACCGCCCTATCTCTGGATCACTATCTCCAACCTCAAGATGATCTGGTGACAGTAAAAACCACAGAGTTCATGATTCCTCTCCTGAAGAAGGCAGGACAGAGCCTCTCCTCTGCTCTCACCTCTGTCCTCTGTACCATGCTGTCTTCCTTGTTCCGTGTCCTACCTCGGTGCTGGCTGTGGGCTGATGGGCGGTGTCCTTGCAACTGGAGAAATGCATCCTGGGGGTGTTGGCACTGCCCGAGGCATCCCCAACACTGCCCTCCTCCCACCTCTCTTACTCCAGCCACTGCCTCCGCACTAGACTGTAGGATCTAGCCTGTTTGCTGGAACCAGCTAGCAGCAGCTGGGAAGTTGCCAAAACCTCATGTGCTTCCCAGCTCAATCTGGCTGACCCTGGAATCATACGTAGCTGCCCACTGACCTGAAGAAAGCCCTAGCACCTCATCTTCTTCCCTCTCCTTTCTAGGTTCTCTAACAAATGGGCACAACACTGCTTAGATCCCCAAAGCTCAAAGGTTCCCAAAGTCCTTCATTCAGATCCCTCTGCAGTTGTGGGCAGGCCTCAATTCCTGGGAGGATTCTGTCTGCTCCACAGTCACTGGAAAAGCTCTGTCTCTAGTCAAGGCTGGTCAGGCTTAGAGAAAGCAGACAAGGCTCACTGGAGGGGCAGGTGGAGCTATGTGCCTTGTGGGTACTTTCCAGAATCGTCTCCAAGATTCCTGCATCTGGTCTGGCTTGTCATGGAGTCGATGACACTGGACCATTGGCGTCTATACACCCCCTGCCCTACAGCCTAGACATGATTCAGCCACCTGCAGGCTGTATGCTCCCAGGAGCAGGAAGTAAGGACCCCAAGTGGCACAGTGGGACCACACAGTGAACACAGTGGGGCAGCTCATTTACAACAGAAAGCAAATGGTGTTCAGAGAACAGAGAAGGAGCCAAGCTGTGTAGGAAGGCTGCCCGCACTGAATCATGGGTTATGAACCATCCCTTCAGTGGGCCTTGGGTTGACATAGACATCAGAGCGTCTTCCTCCAGAACACAGCGTAGGCAAGAACAAGCATGCGTAAGGCAGGCCACTGTGGACTCCCCTCTCCCAGGACCCCAGTGCAACACCATGTAGCAGCAGCTCCCCAACACACGTGGTCCACCCCAGACCGCTCACCACAGCACCCCAGGACCCCATCAAATCATGTGTGATCACACCACTTCCAGAAGGGCTTGTCCCTGGCGCCCAGGAGGGAGCTCCATCCATCTCTGGAGTCAGTCACAGTGGAAACAGGCTGGACTGTGAGTTCAATTCCCTCCAACCCACCCCAGACCAGAGGCCCTCTTTTGTTCCAGATCTGAGAAGGGAACAAGGGAAGAAATGAAGGGGGAGGGGTCTCAGGAGGGAGAAGAACTTCAAAAGCGGTTGCCTGAGAACGTCACAGTCTACTCTGGTGGAAAACTGTGTTTGTGCTCACTGCAGCAAAAGAGGGAGCCAGGGGTGACCGCTAGGTCCACCAAGGCCTGACACAGAAGCCAGCCTTTGGGGCAAACAGTCTGAATGACATTGATCCCCTTCCGGGGACCTGTTTACAGTTTTGTTTTTTATTTCCGCTGCTAGATAAGGCTTCTGGGAGAGTGGGTGGTGCTCGGAGGGCTCCCTCAGTGCATTCTTCAGACTTGCAGATACTTCCCAAGATCCGCCCCGCAGGGTGACTGCACCACGTGCTGTGGACACCTCTGTGATGCCCGCAATGCCTGCCTCTCTGCCAGTCCCTGGGCCACGGATCCAATTTGCCAGTCATTAGCAGTCAGGCTGGGTCAATAATGAGAGGCTGCTTCAGAGCAGGCTGCCGGTCTGGGGAGTCTGCAGAGCAGGCTGCCAGGGCTTGGGTGTGTCTGTAGTCGCTAGATAGACACTAATTCCCATTTAATTGCTGGGCCTCTGGCAATCTGGCCAGTCGTTACTCTCAATAAACACATTCCTGCTGGAGCGGGAAGGCTTGTCTGAAGGAGTGAACAAAGAAATTGGTACGGGATAATTTCCCCGCCTCTCCCTCTCTTGACAACAATGACCAAACCCAGTGACCTCAGTGGCCGCAGGAACACAGCTATCCCAACTCCTCCCGAGGGTCCTGTCCTTGAGGATCTTGCAGGTAGTCTGCCCCGCCTGGTGTGAGCCTGCCATGGTAGAGGGTGCTCTCCTCCACCAGTCAGTTCAGTGTGCCTCTCACCCGAGCATACCAGCTCCCCTCCCCTCCGTCTAGTCCTCTCCCAGAGCCAGCTACCCACGAGTACCCACCCACTTGGGCTGTGGAGCCGGCTCAGCACTTGAAATCACTGGCTGCTCTTCCAGGGGACCGAAGTTCAATCACCAATACCACCCCCACCCCCGGCAGCTCACGACTGTCTGTAACTCTAGTTTCAGGGCCTCCAACACCCTTTTCTGGCCTCTGCAGGCACCAGGCATGTGCAGATAGATATCTGCACAAGCAAACGCCCCTACACATAAAATGAAAGGTGAACAGATCCATCCCAGTACACAGCCGGCCCGGCCCCGTGGCTCTTTCCACCCGGAATTCTGCCACCAGCAGCAGCTGTGGCACCTGAGGAGGCTCACACGCGTCTGTGTGGAAGGCAAGCTTTGGGTACACACTAATCAATCCCCGCCCCAGCTGCCCCTGACTAGCTGTATTCTCCCTTTCCCCAGGCCTGCCGATGCAGATCTTGAAGCCGGCCACCTTCACTGACACGGCCCACTACCCCTTACTGCTCGTGGTGTAAGTACGACTGCTTCTCTCTCTCCCTTCCTTTCTCCCTCCTTTTCTCTCTCCTCCTCCTCCTCTTTCTTCTTTCCTTCCTTTCTTTTTTCTTTTCTCTTTCTTTCCCATCCTCTCTCTCTTCTCTTTCTCTGTCTCCTGTCTTTCTGGGTACATCTCTCTCAGTCTCCTGTCTCTCAGTGTTTCTGTCTGTCTTTGTCTCTGTTTCTGTCTCTCTATTTCTGTCTCTCTGTCTCTATCTCTGTCTGTCTCTGTGTCTCTGTCTCTCTGTCTTCCTCTCTCTCTCTCTCTCTCTCTCTCTCTCTCTCTCTCTCTCTCTCTCTCTCTCTCTCCAGATGCCTTCTTGAGACTTATCAGTGCAAGAAAAAGAAACAGTGAACCCTTAAGGGGAGAAGTAAGGTTGATGACGTTGTTTGTCTAGTTCTTAAGACAGACTGGCTAGTCAGCCAAGTACGGGCTCTTTCTGTAACTCCTGAAGACCCCCTAGAGGTAGAAGTACAGTGGGGCCCTCAGGTACCAATGGTGTGTTTTTATCATTGTAGTGAGATAACGAAAACATTTCTGACCTTGACAAGAATATAAACCCATGATCCCTCAAGATCATACATATCATCTAGTAACATCTTCATATAACTCAGTTTGATATTTACACAACAGCACGGCCCAAAGGTACAATTCTCAGAACACATCCTTGCCCTTAACTGATGCATAATACTGTCACAAGAGTGCTCTCCACCCCACACCTGTCCTCCCTGAATCTGTCCACAGTACGAGCTGATTCCCACGGTATAAATTTCCCCTGGAAATGCTTTGAAGCCACAGCATGGTATCCTTAGGGGAGAAGGAAGGAGCCAAGTCCAATACCCCATCCCCAAGTGCCTGCCTCCAGGAGAAACTGGGCCAGCCTGGCTGACGTTTCTTCCAACTTAATCATAAAGAAGGCTTCTAAACCGACGAGCCAGGCATGAGGGTGGGTCAGATCAGGCTGTATCAAACCCCAGCAGACAGGAAGAGCTTCAGCATGTCGGAAATGCTCTCCAGAATTCAGGGGACATAGCTAAAGTGCTTGACACGCAATACAAGGAACTGAGTTCCATCCCCAGAAATGTCTTTAAACTATAAGGTATGTTGACATACCTCATAATCCCAGCCCTGGGCAAGCCAGCAGCACTGTCCCTGGGCCTCGTGGCTAGGCGCACGCGCGCGCGCGCGCGCGCACACACACACACACACACACACACACATTTGGGATGACTGTGGTGCCATGGGGTTCCCTGAGGGGTATGTGAATGATAGTCTCCCCCGCCCTAGACAGCAGAGCCCGGGGCTCTGGCGCAAGCCTAGGGCGCCAGGTGAAGGGAAAGACGCAGCTCTCTCTGAGAAAGCTTCTCGGTGTGCTGTTCGCCAGCCACCGTGCAGCACACTGAAAACCTGTCTCTTCTAGGGATGGTACCCCAGGGAGTCAGAGCGTGTCGGAGAGGTTTGAGGTGACCTGGGAAACAGTGCTGGTGAGCAGCCACGGAGCGGTGGTGGTCAAGTGTGACGGCCGAGGCAGCGGCTTCCAGGGAACCAAGCTCCTGCAGGAGGTACGGAGGCGGCTGGGCTTCCTGGAGGAGAAGGACCAGATGGAAGCTGTGAGGTGAGCCGCCACGCCACCTGGGTGGGGTGGGGCGGGGCGGGGCGGGGGAGGATGCTGTTAGCAGGGGCTGTACCTGGGGCACGCCCGGATGTGGCTGCTGTCCACAGCTTGTGCCTGCACTCACAAACTCCAGGAGACCGCCAGCAGGGTTCTCCTGCACCGCCTGGTGGCTTCTTTGTTGAACCGATCTAAGCATGAAGCCAGAGGCCAAGACTGAGCTGGGTCTGTGTGTTAACCATTTTTCTTATCTCTGTGACCAAGTCTTGGACAAGAAGCAGCCTCATGGGGGAGAGGTTTATTTGGGCCCACTACAGCAGTGCTCATGGTAGGAAGAATCTTGGTTGTAACTCCTTAGATCTCGATGGATCAGGAAGCCAAGCCAAGGCGGGGAGTATGGCTGGGCTACAAACGGAAGGCCCGCCTCCCAGTGACCTGCTTCCTCCAGAGAAGCCCCACCTCCTAAAGTCTCCCAAAGTGTGCCTCCCAGCTAGGAACCCTGGAGCCTACAGGGACAGTTTACACCCAGACCATTGCAGTCTGCCTGGCTTCTCGCTGTTGTGGCTTCTGTGGTCAGGCGTGCGGACATCTCCAGGAAGGAAGGAAGGAAGAGCAGAGAGAGAGAATAGGGCAAGGACAGGGTTCACCTCGCAACAAGGAAAGGGTCCCTGTGCGAGTATGGGTGGCTGGTCGGAAGTGCCTCTGGGCTCGAGCAGCGCCCGGTTCTCACTCTTCTCCCAAAAGCTGTCACCAAGTCAGTGAGACCCCCAAATTGCCACCAAGAAGAGAACAAGCTCCGTGCCAGGGGACAGGCGCTCGAAACCACGGTCTGCCTTGCCTTAGAAGCTGTAAAGGAGCACGGGCAGCCTGTGCCAGGACCCGGCTGGCCGCCAGGCTCGCTCTGCGCAGGCCGTGGAGTGCCCACCACAAGTCACTTCTCTCCCGCTGAAATGAGCCAGTTCAAGCCAGATCAGAGGATGTTAAATGCAGGTGTATTGGGAAGCTGTGCTCAGGCAGCTTGACTGGCCCCAAGGAAGAAGGCCAGTGATGTTTGCAGGGGAAGGGAAAGAGAGGAGAGCAGGAGAAAGAAAGAAAGAAAGAAAGAAAGAAAGAAAGAAAGAAAGAAAGAAAGAAAGAAAGAGAGAGAGAGAGAGAGAAAGGAAGGAAGGAAGGAAGGAAGGAAGGAAGGAAGGAAGGAAGGAAGGAAAGACGAGGAAGAGGGAGGGAGGAAAGAAAGAAAGAAAGAAGGAAGGAAGGAAGGAGAGAGAGAGAGACAGAGAGAGAGAGAGACAGAGAGAGAGAGAGAGAGAGAGAGAGAGAGAGAGAGAGAAAGAACACTCATATAGGGGGTGCAGAGGTGGGCAGGGACCAAAATATCTGGATTATATAGGGAAGAGCATCTGGGGGAGGGGCAGCTCATCCCCTGGGCTGGAAAGTTCAGGTAGACGGCAGGGTATGCCAGGTAGGGAGTGAGGGATGCTGGGAGAACCTGGAGGTCAGGTATTCTTTTGTATGTAAGATATGCACCTCAGTTCCTTGTCCCTGGTCTGAAACCAAAAACCCAGGTCCATGCACCGGGAGTGAACTGATAGTAGTCCCACCACCCTGCAGAATCCCAAGCGTGGAAGGACAAGGCCGAGCCAGGTGACAGGGCCACTTTTGCACGTGTGTTTGTCGGCCTGGGTATGATGGGAGAACACGGCACTGGCTGAGCTCCCGGGTGTGCTGCCGTCTGTAGTGAGCTGATCTCCCGCACCTTCAGAAGAGAAGACTGGGCTGGCTTCCAAAGCATACTTATTCGAGAACGCAAAGGGCGTTCTCCTCCAGGGAGTGCTCGCCACCTTTGTGTCGCTGTGGTCAAAGTGCCAGATGAAGCAGTTGAAGAGTGGAAATGCTCACCGTTCTGTCCTGTCAGCCTGTCGTGGCTGGCGAGGCGTGCCAGGGTTCCCGGCTGTGGGAGTGTGCCGAGGCCGCTCTTCACATCGTGGTCGGACAGGAAACACAGCAAGGCTGGGGCCAAGGCTGAGCTGCGGCCCTCAGCAGCCCGCCCTGGCGCTTTGCTTCCACCGTCGGATGCCCACCCCCAGAACACTCCATAGTCTCTCCACTAGCCCCACCACCCAAGGAGCAAGTGCTCCAAGCCCAAAACATGAGCTTGTGTTGGAGGGTCAAGCCTCAGGAGGGAGTCCGAGCCAGCCAAACTTCCTGTGTCTTATGGACCAAATCCACAGGGGGCGGAGACGATGGCTCAGAGGCTAAGGCTGCTCTTCCAGAAGACCCAGGTTCAACAGCCAACACGCATATGACAGCTGATAGCTCAGAATTATCTATAACTCCAGTTTTATAAAGCCTAATGCTATCTGGCCTCTAAGGGCACTACAAACATGCAGTGCATAGACATATATGTAGGCAAAAAAAAAAAAAATCTATATATGCAAAATAAGAAGGCACAGAGGAGAACATCTCAAAAACCCCAACAATCAGAGAAGGTATTTGTGTAAGGGTGCCTTTGACAGAAGTCACACATGCGTTCAAGTACACACACACACACACACACACACACACACTCGTATTTGCTTTTAAGGCAAGGAGCTCGTGAGCTCTGAAGGTCCAAGAGAAATCAGATCCCCAGGCTGACGCTCCACAGACCAACAATGCCCACAGAGAGGCAGGCTCTATCTCTCTACAGCCAAGCAGGGTACACTCACTTCAAGAGACTTCCCAGTTCACGACAGCCATGACTATGATAACATTAGCTTCCAGGCTTCCAATGTGACTAGCTGATCAGCAACACAGAAGATACTTCCAGGAACTCCAAGAAAGAAAGGAAGGAAGGAAGGAAGGAAGGAAGGAAGGAAGGAAGGAAGGAAGGAAGGAAGAGTTCTTTGACTCTAAAGTAGCCTGGTAACCTTCCCTTCATTTCCCTGGACTTACCCTGCACGATCCAGAACCCAGAAGCCCCGCCCCACACCAGCACAAGAGCAGCCTGGGAACACCAGTGAGGCTCGGAGTCATCAGATAGCAAGGCGGCTCCCCAGGAGAGCAGCTGGCCCAGGCTCTGGCTGTGGGGTAATTGCTGGCAGAGGAAGGAGACGGACGAGTGTGCACTGGCTTCTGTCTGTAAGGAGGAGCCGGTGGCTGCCGCAGCCCCACGACACCAGGCTGCCTCCCAGGGAAAGGGAGGACGCGGCTACACGGGCTGGAAGGTGTGCAGAGGAGCGCTGTGCTCGCCTCTCGCCTCCTGCCCTTCCCTGTCCTCTCCTGCTCTTCATCCCAGCCGACAGCGAGGCCCACTGCCTCCTCCTGTCATGAAGAACCCGGGAAAAAACATCCTAACTACCATGTGGACGCAATCCCAGGAGCCCCTCCCTTGGAGCTTGGAGATAAAACGATAAGAGCCATTTTCTTTCATTCTCTAAAAACAAGGCGTGAGCTCACCAGCTGAGCAAAGACAACAGCCAACATGTTCTAGAAAAACATCGGTGATGTCACTTCTCAACCCAGGAACTCACAGAACGAGAGCCCAGCAATGGTGTGAAGGCTTGGCACCACCAGACCTGGGGTAGATTTCTGTGTGGAAGGAGGAGGCCGATGCTGGCCCACGGTGGTAACTCCCTGAAGTACTCTGGCTCTAAATGTCCTTTGCCTGATCATATACTGTTGGAGCCCGCGTGATGGGTGTGAAGTCCCCTGTAAGGACAGTCACATAGCCCAGTACCTTATTGCAGGAGAGAAGCTGGCAAAGAATGGGGCAAAGGCCTCTGGTGCTCCCTGGTGCTCCCCGGTGCTCCCTGGTGCTCCCAGAGTTTCAGCTGTGCACCTGAGTTTCCCCAGAAGCCTCACACAGGTGCTATGCATTTAGAGTGTAAAGACACTGTGAGCACCACATAAATATAAGTCATAAGCAACTGCATTTAGAACCCCAAGATCCTTTCTAATTTGAAGAGGTTCTTCGTGCATGCTATGGCTAATCAACATCGCCGCAGAGCACAGGCTGCAGAGGAGACTCACATAAGCTCTCACCGTCTCTCCCCTCTGCCTGCA
This sequence comes from Apodemus agrarius, assembly GCA_964023405.1. Classification (NCBI taxonomy): domain Eukaryota; kingdom Metazoa; phylum Chordata; class Mammalia; order Rodentia; family Muridae; genus Apodemus; species Apodemus agrarius. The sequence goes on along the minus strand of OZ030006.1, from coordinate 3,708,533 downwards.
GAACTATGCTGAAGGAGCCGTACATTGACAAGACTCGGGTAGCTGTGTTTGGGAAGGTGAGTCGTGCTGTCTTCAGCCTGGGCTTCTGAGCCCTGGAGCACAAAATGGGGGCCGGTGGAAGCCTCCTGTGAGCCCCTCTGAGATCACCGTGGGGGAGGGGAGAGGAAAGAGGAGGAGGTCAGTGACTGCAGCTTTGTGGGAGAGCTTAGCTTTGGCCTTTGTCACATGACCTGAAAGGAGGAAACCAGGCCAGGTCCTTGTCAGAGAGCCCCTCCCCCGTCTCCCCCCCCCCAGTTCCTCATTGCTCCCCTTGCACAGCCTGGTGAGCTCTGATGGGCACTCCAGGAGAGGAGAAACGGGACCCAGGGTGTGGACATCGTCCCACGGTCAGCCACATCAGTCCCCACGTTTCCTCAGATGGAAGGAGGGCGTGGGTTCCCATGGCTGAAGCATAGCAGTTTCCACCCAGCAGTTAGCTCATCGCTTGGCTTGGGTTGGCCTCTCTGGGCCCTGCACGGAGGCCCAGTGATGGGAGTCAGGTCTCCAATAGGCCTCTCCTCTTCACACAACCTAGACTGGAGACCCATTCCTCTCAGAAAGCTCGTGACTCCGTACCTCCCCTCCACTCCTCCCGGTCCCCAACACAGCCCCTTCAGGTGACTCCAGCAGTCAGCATCAGAATATATACCACAGACTAGGGAGCAGTGTATGCTGGGACCTGATAGTGTGGGAGATCCCAGAAGCAGGCCAACGGAGCCCGCCACCACCCGACTACTTTGTTCATGGCTCTCATCAAACAAAACTACCTGACAAAGAGCAACTTGAGGGAGAAATGGATTCTGTTGGCTTCCATGTTGGGGAAGGCATGGCAGCCATGATTGTAAGAGTTCAAGCTATATCTCTGGAGGAAGGGTTAGGAAGCAGAGAAAGCAGGAAGACTGAGGCCAGAGGGTTGGTTGTGGCCTTGCGTCTTAACAACTGTGCTAAGACCCCAGGTTTCTTCTTTAAAGAGGGTACTCGTGGCCTGATGTCGCCAGTTAGCCTCAGGTCCAAAAGGTTCCATGGCATCCCAGAATAGTGCTACTATCCAGGGGCCTGTGCTCAAAAACTGTGCCTAGAGTCATTCCATCTGCACCTGCCGCGGAGGCCCCAGAGGACTCTCTCCTTGGCTCAGAGACAGAACAGAGCCTGGAGATTGCCCCGAGATTTGTTCTAAACTCTTGTGCCTGTGAGAAGCCCAGAGCCAGCTAGATCACTGATAAACTGATTTGGGGGTCAGTACTCACCATACCCCTTAACCCTCACATACTGACTTCCCAGCACCACAGCGGTAGAAATGATGGATCCAGAGTCTGTGTCTTCATTGAGTTTCACTCTCCCCAAACGCTGGGTGGGGCCACGCGTCCCTTAGTAGCATGGGTCTGCCTGGAATCTGTTGTTCTTTGTTTAGGCACGCCTTAAACAAAGGCTTTGTGAGCCTCTGGCTTGGGTTCACTTCCATCCCCCCCTTCCCCCCTTCCCCCTTCCCCCCCTTCACCCCTCCCCCCCCCGGGTGCTCGCCGTGGACCGCCAACTCTTCACTGCTACCATTGCACTGTACAGTCCCAGGTGCCATCTGTTTTCAGTTCCTTAGCCTTCTGTGGCCTTTCCTCCTGTGTCCTCATGAGCTGTGTGAGTCTTCGTGCACACTAGCTCTGTGTATCCCTTCCTTCCACAGTGAGGGAGCTCAGGGCCAGAGAACCCTGTGCACAAGAACCTGCTCCTCACAGTCAAGGGGACATCCGTGAGCTGTAGCCTGCCAACCCTGGCCACAATGGTTTATAGGAACACATACAGTCCATTCCCAAAAAATGCTACTTCCTAGAACATGATGTGCTGGGTGGGTGGTGCACATCTGTATCCCAGCCCTTGGGACTCTTACAGAGCAGGAGGGAGAGTCCAGGACCAGCCTGTGCTAAATAGTACTGTCTACAGAAGAAGGAGGATGACAGAGAAGGAAGGAAGGAGGGAAGGAAGGAAGGAAGGACGGAAGGGAGGGAGGGAGGGAGGGAGGGAGGGAGGGAAGGGAAGGGAAGGAGGGAGGAAGGAAGGACAGAAACCTGAAAACTTTCATTGTTATTTTAAAATACTGACAAGATTCTCCTGCGCTGCTTAAGGCACAGTACCACAGTACAGTACGACAAAATGGACACACTATCAGACCAGTGGGGGGCTTGGCATGATATGGATGTTACCCGGGCTTCATCAGTTGTGGGGTTCCCCACACCCCATGTTGCCATGGTCAGTACACCCACATGTGCTCACATGCACACACATGTATTCATAGAGCTACAAATGCTCACATAAACTCTCACACATACATGTTTATACCGCAGCAACATTTACACACATACACATATGTGCTCACATGTTTATATAAGAACACAGGCTCACAATATATATTCATACATATGCAACTGTATTTTCAGCTGTATGCCCATACATACATGCACACATACACACATGTTCTTATGTTCCTTTACTTATGTGGATATATATATATATATATATATATATATATATGAGCCTGTGTGTGAATACACACACACACATACACACAAACACACACACACACACACACACACACACACACACAGGCTCACAAATGTTCACACCTCTCTCCCCCTCCCCCAGCATGCTCACTCATACACACACATACAGTCCTGTAAATGGTCTTTTGCACCTCCACTGTTGCCTGTCCTCTCAGCCGTTTGTGCTGAGGCGAGTGTCACACCCACCCCCTTCCACTTGACTCTTCTCAGCAGGCTGTGACACTTACAAGGTGCTACCCAGCGATGGGATACAGCCTCAGCTAGGAGAGCGAGCTGGGGTTCCCCATGCCCAGTGGTCAGGTCACATGGGTGCTAAGGGCGCACTCTGCCTGCAGGACACACACACACACACACACACACACACACACACACACATACACACGGGTTTCAGGAAGGCCTGAGTGTCAGGCCTGTTTCTCTACCCCACCGGGCTCTGGTTCACCTTTTGTTAGATCACAGAGACTGGCTGAACGGGAGGAGGTGGGAGGGACGATGGACTGTCCCCTGGGCTGCGATGCTGGGCACGGCCTTCCTTTGTCAGCGTCCCAGGCAGAGGCTGCATCTCCATGTCATTAGCACACTTAACCTGGGTCCCTGGGCACTGGGTCCTGAAGAGGAGAGACTGTGCCACACAGGAAACTGTTTAGTCTCATTTATTGCCCAACGAGGATATTTAAAGTTCAATTTTTAAAAAAGACTGCATGAACACGCGTGTTGGGGCTGGCTTCCTGCCGAGCTGCGGAGGGCAACCCCAGCCCTTGCCTCTTCCCCTTCCCTCTTGTGTCTCCTAGGATTACGGTGGGTACCTGAGCACGTACATCCTCGCAGCCAAGGGAGAAAATCAAGGCCAGACTTTCACCTGCGGCTCTGCGCTCGCTCCTGTAACAGACTTCAAGCTCTATGGTAATGGCCTTGACAAGACCCTGGGCTGAGCTGGCAGTGTGGCTCCGTCTCTCTTTTCCGCATCTCTGTGCCCAACAGCAAGCACCCCCAGTGCATACTGACCCCCCAGGGCACGAGGGAAGTCTCCAGTCAGTCAGTACGCAGAGTGAAGCTTCCCATGGACAGGACCAGAGCGGGGGGGACAGGTTATCAGGATGACTTGTGGGGTCCAGACCACCTAGGGTGAGAGAGAGCCAGGCAGACATGGCCCCAGGCCTGTGGGAGCTGCTCTCCTCCCTCTGTGCCTCCTGTGCACCATTGCCCTTTCTTAGCACCTGTAGGCCCCAAGCATCAGGCCAGAGTTGGGCGGGGCACTGGTCCAGCAGCCTCTGAGGTCCCTGAAGCAGAGACTGACAGCTTCAATGCAAATTCCATTGACTTCTTCATAAGAACACTCCTGCTTCAACTCCTGATAACATTCTCATGAGGATATATGTGTTGTGTGTTGCATTGTTCAAATTCATTGAGACTTTCTTAATTTCTTAATCATGCTATTCCAAATCTGCCTGACTCAAACATGCATGAATTGAACCCCACCCACCCTAAATCTGCCCCACTCAAACGTGCCTGAGTTGAGCCCTACCCACCCCTTTTCAGTGCTGAATGCAGGACCCAGGGTCCCTGCATGCCAGGCAGGCACAGTGTGGGCGGGGACAGGGCCTGCCTTGCTCCAGCCCGCTGGGGTATTGAGGAACCACAGCTGGGAAGTCCCTTCCACTGCCCTCCTAACTCCCAAAACACTGACACCCTGTGACACTGAGGGGAGCCCTTCCTTCATCCCTGGTTGTCCTGGCAGAACAATGCTGTGGGAGGGCTGGGGGGCTCTGCCTCCTCCTCTGTCACCTGGCACACATCAGGTCACGTGCAGAACCAAGACCTGAGCTGACTTCAAGAAAACCCACCAGAAATGATACATTTAAGCATAACACACATGCGCGTGCGCAACACACACACACACACACACACACACACATACACACACACACACACACACACACACACACACACACACACACACACTGTTTGACTCCTATGCCATGACCCAGAAGATTTCAGAGATATCTTTTAACCCCCAAATTTTAAGCCCAGAATGGTGGTGCATAGATTTAATCCCAGTACTTGGGAGGCAGAAACAGGCGGATTCTGGAGAGCGTGAGGTCATTCTGGCCTACACATCCAGTTTCTCAACCTGCTAAAACTGCAATAGCAAGACCTGGTCACAAAACAACAGGCTAATGTTTGCCATGCCAGTGGTGGGGAGAAGGCCCCACACTGCAGCCTCATTCCTTCCATCTGGGTTCTGCCCCACGGGAGCCCTGGAGAACCAGAGATGACCCCTTCCCTCTGTCTCTGTCCAGCCTCTGCATTTTCTGAGAGGTACCTTGGCCTCCATGGACTCGACAACAGAGCGTACGAGGTATGTTTGGCATGGCTGCTATTTCACAAGGCAGGGAGGGGACCAGGTGAAACTGGCCGGTCTACTGTTCCCCTTCCTCCCACCTTGCCTCCCATCCCACCTCCAGCCACTCCCCCTTGCAAGGGCTGCTCCTCTCCACCACCAAAACCTTGGGATCACCTTCCCACTGCACTGGGCTGGATTACTGTGGCCTCTGTCTGCTCATGTGCCCTCTGGCTTGGCTGTGATGGGTAGGGAGAGGTGAAAGAGCCATGACTGCAGGACCCTGTGGGAGGCTGAGCTGGGTGGGACCTGTGCTTCTTCCTGCACCCCGGCGGCCATGCTATCAGCCATGCACAGGCGGAAGGCCAGCATCCTGTGGACAGGCAGGACTCTGCACGGACAGAGGGACACGCTTGTGCAGTGTCACAGGATGGCGTGATGGTCCTCCAAGGGCACCTGGGCTTGGAGAACCCCCTTTACTCTCTTCTCTCCTAAGAGAGCTGCTGGTCTCGCATGCTGGAGGCCACGTTCGGATTCTCTCCGGGAGGCCTGGCATTTCCCTCCCCTTCCCTGACTGCCCACTGCCCCTGACCCCGTTCCCCAACTAACCCTGTCCCCTTGCCCACACATGCAGATGACCAAGCTGGCACACCGAGTGTCAGCACTGGAGGACCAGCAGTTCCTGATCATCCATGCCACGGCCGACGGTGAGGACAGGGCCCTGCACGGCCCCCTGGTGCTGACGGTCCCCTGGGTGGTGCTGTGAGTTTGGGCAAATGATTGCTTCTGTTTTCTTCTACAGAAAAAATCCATTTCCAGCACACAGCTGAGCTCATCACGCAGCTGATCAAGGGAAAGGCCAATTACAGCTTACAGGTATGGGATGCTACCTGTTAGGTTCAATACCTAAAGCAAGACGGTCCTTGTCATGGGCACAGGGCTGAGTGGGTCCACAGCAAATCACTCAAGTCCCTTCCGCTGACAGCAGCTCAGCTCTATACACAAGCCACCACCATCCATTCCACTCCACCCTGCCCCACCCCACACTCTTCTAAGCAGTAAGAAAAGTGTGCCTGTGCGTGTGCGTGCGTGCGTGCGTGCGTGCGTGCGTGTGTGTGTGTGTGTGTGTGTGACCCTGTAGCTCCTGAGTGTTATTTTCAGGTTGTAGATTAGGGCAAGCAGCTCTGGCCAAATGAGGTGTTCTCCAGTTTTTCGCCCAATCCTTACTATATGCACTGCCCTTGGTGACGGGAGAAGAGGTGTCATGGGAGCTCTTGGGGATCAGTCTGATCAGCTCTCATGACCTGCGAAGGCTGCAGAGCCCTCTGCCTGGGATCAAGACAGAGCTCCCCAGAGCAAAGGGCACGGAAGCTGGGACCCGGCAGCCAGGAACCTCATCCTGCAGCTAGACTTCGGGGTGCGGGGCCTGGCTTGTCCCACACTGCAGACCCTCGTCTCCAGCAGTCAATCTCCTTAGGAGGTGCAGTGTGGATGACAAACCTCTCTCTTCTCCCTTCGCAGATCTACCCAGACGAAGGTCACTACTTCCACAGTGTGGCGCTTAGGCAGCACCTGTACAGGTCCATCATCGGCTTCTTTGTGGAATGTTTCAGGATCCAGGACAAGCTACCAACAGCCACAGCAAAAGAGGACGAGGAGGAGGACTAACCGCGCGTGAGGCCTAAGCACAGACATGGCTCTTTCTACAACAATATGCAACTGAGGAATCCCCACCACCACCACCCTCCCTCCAGGGGCAGCGGGAGTGGAGGTGCTGGCATTCCCTAGCATGTGTCTCCATACCGAAGGCCATTGGTGGGGGGCGCCAAGCTCCAGGTGGAAATGAGTCACCACACAGCCTGGGACAGCCCCACCTCAGCAGCATGGCCTATTCCTGGCCCCCAGTGACTGGCACATCCCGTGTCCCTCCCCCAAGGGACAAAGCAAAGGACAGATGACAGTGAGGGCACACTTTGAGCCCAAGAAAACTGGCCCTTAAGTTCAAGCTCTCTCTGTAACCTTGAGATACACCATCTGCACTCAAAACGCACTGCATTCCTGTTCCCACCGGTGAGTCCTGTCTGACTTCCTGTCTGACAGCTGCACCGTGGGAACCGGACAGCATGGTTGTCTCCACAGTGCCCAGAATGCCAGGCCCCTCTCTGTTGTTAGAAAAGCCCCCCACTGTTCCTATCTGCACCCAGGAAGCAGGTCTTTTATGTACAAAGTAAGACTCTAGCTCTGCCCGTGGTTAACCTTGTAGAACTACTTTGAGTTTTTCTATGGTTTAACTGGATACCCCACCATCCCCCAGCCTGGACTGCCTCACTCTGAGTTTCTTTCTGTCTTTCGTTGCTTTACTTACCATGTTGCTTGTTTGGATAAAGAGGTTATTCTGCAACACCTGCTGTCTCTGTTAACCGTGGTGGAGGTGCTGCAGACACCAAGGACGCAGACAGCCCTCGCCGAAAGCCAATCAGTAAAGCCTTCTGGCCCCCACCCGAGTGGCGCTAGGAGCTGTCTGTGGATCTGCCGCCCATCACACGTGTCACACGTGCTCCCCTTCCTCCCCCAATCAGATGTCGAGTGTTTTCAGGTGGCATTTGCTTAAAAACCACAAGACAGTACATTGGGTTCCACTCCTTGGTCTGCTAAGTAAGCCAACATCACGAGTATCCCACAGGCAGTGTGGGAGAACTCCTGTCAACACCAGCCCCGCCCCAGAGACGGCTCCTCCCCCTGCTCTGACAGTGAGGTTGGTGAGCTTCCTCCAACCCCATCAGCACTGTAAGATACACACCAACCAGAGGTGTGACTGCTGTCACCGTGTATATTTCATTCCGTTGTATATAAAGCAAGAACCATGTGCCTGGCGTCTGGGCAGCCCCGCCCCACCGAGGCACTAACCCTGTGTTCAGCTTGCATGCAGACACCTCTCTGGCTGATCTGGCCTCTCCAAAAGTGCCAGTCTGAAATACACTGATCATGATCACTCCCCTTTGGGATTGGTGACGACCTGTTTGTCCGTTTCCATTGTCCCAGGACTCTCCTTCTGGGGTGTCCTCAGAGATGTGTCCGTGTGGATTTTTTGTTGTTGTTGTTGATGTTGGGGGCCTCGGTTCCACCCACAGGAGCTTGAGCATTGGTTCTTGTTAGGTCTGTTGGAAGAGTTGCAACCTGGGCTTTCCACAGGCAATGCATCGGCACTGGAGAGAAGGGACCTCCTGCTGACAGACAGAATGTGCTTTCACTACTTCAACAGGTTTGGCCGATGGCAAAGCCCAGAAGACCTGAAAAGGGAGCCAGCTCTGGCTGCAGGAAGGGCCAGGGGGCCTCGGGGTTGTGGCATGGTAGCGTCTGTCATCCATGGAATAAAACATTATTTTACCACTCAGGTTGTCTTTTCTTACTTTCTTCCATTAGCCCCTGTCGTAGGCAGGGTTTCTATTCCTGCGCAAACATCAGGACCAAGAAGCAAGTTGGGAAGGAAGGGGTTTATTCAGCTTACACTTCCACACTGCTGTTCATCACCAAAGGAAGTCAGGACAGGAACTCACACAGGGCAGGAACTTGAAGGCAGGAGCTGATGCAGAGGCCATGGAGGGGTGCTGCTTACTGGATTGCTCAGCCTGCTTTCTTATAGAACCCAGGACCACCCAGGGATGGAACTGCCCACAGTGGGCTGTGCCCTGCCCCGTAATTGAGAAAATGCCTTACAACTGGATCCCATGGAGGCATTTCCTCAAGGGGGGCTCTTTTCTCTGTGATAACTCCAGCTTGTGTCAAGTTGACACACAAGACCAGCCAGTACAGCTCCCATCAGAAATTGGGCAGGGCTTCAAGACATGGTTTTTTGGTTTGGAATCCCCCTCCTTTGTCGAGGGATGAGGATGTTTGACAATGTAGCTGTAGCTGGCCTGGAATTCAGTCTGCAGATCAGGTTGTCCTCCAACTCAGAGATCCACTTGTGTCTTACTTAGGGATTTACATCTGAGAGCAGGCACCATGACCAAGGCAACTCTTATCAGGACAACCTTTAATTGGGGTTGGCTTACAGCTTCAGAGGGTCAGTCCCTTATCATCAAGGTGGGAACATGGCAGTGTCCAGGCAGGCATGGTACAGGAGGAGCTGAGAGTTCTACATCTTCCTCTGAAGGCTTCTAGCAGAATACTGGCTTCCAGGCAGCTAAGACAAGGGTCTTAAAGCCTATGCCCACAGTGACACACCTACTCCAACAGGGCCATGCCCGCCAATAGTGCCACTCCCTGGGCAGAGCATATACAAACCATCACAGCCTGTGTCTTGTATCATCATGCCCAGCCCGCTCTGTTAATGAAAAGTGGTTTGCTTTGTATAATCAGCGTGCATTGTGCATAATGGCTGCTGTGACGTTTCATACATGTATGACGCATCTTGACCACATTTACTTCCACTCTCACCCTCTCCACTCCTGCAGACCCCTCTTTATCTCAAAAGCCCCCTCCCCTAATGCCTTTTTGGTAGTTGGGGTGAATCATTGAATTTGATTAGGGAAGCTTACCTGAGCTAAGATGAGGGGTTACGAGCCACTTAGTAGTAACTACACCTCTGAAGAAAAAACGGTTCCTTCCCCTCCAGCCACAACCGGCAGCAGGATTTGCTCCTTAGGGAGAGGACTTCAATGGCCCTCCCACATCGGTGACAGAACGCTGAGGCCCTGGTACCCACAGCTGCTGTGAGTCCCTAAGTGTGGCAGCCATATCTTATCTAGGAAACGGCATTTCACAGCACTCTCGCCAGCCTCTGGCTCTTCTACTCTTTCCTTCCAGCTAAATGACGTTTCTGTACCCTGGAGTGGGTGACGTAGAGATCCATCTAAAGACAGCACACAGCATCTCCCAGTCTCAGGACTGTGGTCCATTATGATGCCCGATGTCCTCTGGCTGAAGCCATCAGCGGCACTGGCTTGTGGGCGCCTCGCATTCAGGAGGTAACTTCAGCACACAGCATACCTTTTAGCTAGCCCGCGGCAGCAGCTTCCCAGCCTGGCCTCTGCCCACCCCGGCCTCTGCCCAGCCTGGCCTCTGCCCAGCCTGGCTATGGCTTTGGACCACAGTCCATAAGTTTCCTCCAGTGGAGCCAGCCTCAGATCTAACCAGAAAGTGGCTGCTCACCCCATAACAATCATGCCTCCGTTACACCATGGGGTCGAGTGTCTCATTTTTACTGCTAGGACAAATGCCGAGGCCTTGGGTTCGGCGTGCTGCTTAGGAATGGGACACCCAAGGAGACGATGGTCCCCGGTTCAGATTCAACAGGAGGAAGGTGCTCTGGGTGATGGGGCTTCAATGAGTCATTCAGAGGCACCAGCTGTCTCCAGCTGGGAAGCAGGAGTTTAATGCTCGAAACCTGGCCCTGGCTGTGGGCATGGCTTTGAGCTGAATCCTGAGTCATCTGAGTGTCACCTGTCATCAGACATCCTGCGGTGATCTCCTGAAGCACCCACTGGGGGTCTGAGACCCAGGGGCAAGTCCCACGGGACCCCAGCTTCCTGAGATACGGCGATTTGTACCAGTACCACAGGCAACTGTGCAGGGCGCTGTTCCCACAACACGTCCTCAGAGCCTGCCCCTGTGAGTCCAGAAGGGTAAGGGGCAGGCTTACAGCAAAGTGGGCAGACTTCTACAAACCAGAAATCGAAGCGTGAGGAAGGCTGGGTGGGGCGCTATCAGGGGAGCCCTGGAGAAGGTAGCATTTATGCCAAGGCTGAGGCCAGGTAGGCGGTGAAATGACCCAGGAAAGTGGGTGATGGCACAGGAACCCTCTGCCCAAGAGCACCAGTGTTGTCAGGGTGACCAGGAGGCCAAGATGGAGGAAAGAAAAGATCCTGGCCTGGTGCTGTGCCTGCCTGGCCTGGTTAAGCCTCACAAGGACATCCACCATAGCCTGCCTTATCTCAGTAGCTCCATCTCACCTCAAGGGCCATCACAGAGCACCCTCTATGCCTCCCCCCGCCCCGCCCCCATGGACTCACCCCGACGGTGGCTGTGTGACACTTGCACTAGCAAGACTGCTGGGACACAGGTGTCAAGGCCTGGCATCGCTCCTGAAGGGCAGCCCTGCCCATCTCAGCCGGCTGTGCTGTCTCCCGCCCCACTCCTTCCTTGCTGCCCCCAGGGAGTCTGAAATCACGCATGTCTCTGTCTTACTGGCTCAGTCACTGTGCCAAGGCATTAGATAGGGTCCCTACTGCCAGCTCCCATGAAGTTTTCTGGGATCCTCACATACTGTGAGGGCCCTTACCACACTGGAGTGTAACCATGAGGCCAGCCATGGTGGAAGAGACAGTGTTCAGAGAAGGCAAGAGGCTCTACAGTTCCTGTGGACACCTGACCCTCCCCTCCTCTCCCTCCTTCTCCCTCTCCCATCCCTCTCTCCCTCTTGGTCTGGCTCTTCCCATTTAATCTGGATAACCCGGCTGCCATCTTGTGAGGACGCCCCATGGTCCTAACCTGATTTCCAGGTGGCTATGAGGTAGGTAGATAAGGATTGAACCTGAACAGGGCTCCCCAGCTCCACGGTGCCGTGTGAGGGCTGCGGGCCCCAGGGCCAGCTTTATGCAGTCACAAGAGACTCTGAGCTGGAGACACACGGGCATGGAGGGACCCTCTGACGCTCTCATACTAGATCACAATACATATTGTTCTGAGCCGACACGTGATCACTCCAACGTTGACAGTCACCTCTGACAGTCACCTCGAGTCCCCGGTGCAGGAGGCCATGTCTGAGCTGCTTGGTGGGACCCAGGGATTCCCTTGGCCTGGTCACAAGACACCAGAGGTCTCACCCATGCAAACCCTCTATGACTGTGCCATCTGGGTAGACAGTGGAGGGCGCTCCATGGCTACCTGCAAGCCTTTCTGGGCCCTGCGGCTCTGGCTTGCCCTTCAATTGCAGGCAGATCCTTCTGTGTCAGCCAGAGTCACACAAGCCAGCAAAGACCTTGACATTCGGTTTTATAAGGCTAAATGAGCCTTAATGGCAGGCAGGGCTGGCTTCGTATCAGATAATAGAATCTCACAGTGCTGGTGCTGATCTGACAGCTGCTAGCAGCTACAGAGCCAGAGAAATGGCAGACAGGCCCCCTCTATGTCCTCAGTGTAAAGTCAAGCCATGAATTCCCAAGGTCGCCTGCCCTGACATGCTAGAGCTCAGCTCAATGTGATGTGTCATGCTAACTGGTATTTCTCCAGCCAGACTGAATTCTTCATGTTTCCCGGAAAGTGTCACACACACGACTGTCAGGAAGAAGTGACCACAGCAAGCTAGCTGCTCTGTTCCACTTGTGTCTCGGACCCTATAAATAACACATCAGATGTCACTACCTGCCTAACGCAGGGGAGCCCCTGTGCTGTGTTTTATAAAATGGCAGTAGTAGTGTGGCAGAGGGGACACCTGGGAGCGCCCGTGCTAGGCGTGCCGCTGAGAACCAGCCGTAAGACGGGCTTATTATAAAAGACAGTGTTTGCAGTCAGGGGACCTGGAGAAGAGGGCAGAGGCAGAGAAAGGAGGGGGCCAGAGAAGGAGAGAGAGAGAGAGAGAGAGAGAGAGAGAGAGAGAGAGGGAGAGGGGGAGGGGGAGAGAGAGGGGAAGGGGGAGAGAGAGGGGAAGGGGAGAGAGAGGGAGAGAGGGGAAGGGGAGAGAGAGGGGGAGGGGGAGGGGAGGGGCAGGGGAGGGGGAAGGGAAGAGAGGGGGAGGGGAGGAGGAGGGGAGGGGGAGGGGCGGGGAGGGGATGGGGAGGGGGAGGGAGAGGGAGAGGGAAAGGGGGGAGGGGGAGGGAGAGGGAGAGGGAGAGAGGGGAGGGGGAGGGAGAGGGGGAGGGAGAGGGAGAGGGGGGAGGGGGAGGGAGAGGGAGAGGGGGAGGGGGAGGGAGAGGGAGGGGGGAGGGAGAGGGAGAGGGAGGGGGGAGGGAGAGGGAGAGGGAGAGGGAGAGGAAGAAGAGGGAGAGGAAGAGGAAGAGGGAGAGGGAGAAGAAGAGGAGAGCACCTCCTTATATGTGAGCCAAGCTAGTACCTGGCTATTGCTAGGTAACTGTTGGGCCTAGAGAAAATGCTAACACCCTGTGGTAACTTATCATTTTGTCCTGAGTAGAGACCCGATCTAATGAGTGTGGCTTCAAAAATCCACCCTGAATCAGGAAACAACCAGAGGAGATGGAGCGATCCCTGGGGACACAGAGTGAGCACAGTGCACCCCTGAAGACCACTAGTCTTCCTCAAGAGCTAGAGGACAGTCGGCAGGACCTTAGCCAGTTCTCACGGTGGCCAGAGCCCCAAAGTCTGCTCTGTCTATAGCACACCCCTGGGCTTTGAGAGCTGGTGTATGCTATCAGCACAAGCAGTCAGTAGACCGCTCTCCACCCAAGAAAGTCAGTGGCCTATGAGCCCAGGCCTTATCCCAGCACTGGGATGACATGGACCATGTCAGCACCTGCCCTGGGAGTTTGCTCACGGTACAAAGTGCCTTCCAGAAAAACCCACTATAAGACCAGGGAGCTGTTTCAGCAGGTAAAGGCACCTGCTCTCAAGCCTGATGAGAGTCTGACCTCCTGGACTCCCCAGATGTGTGCGCACACTACATACACAAGCTGAACTGCCCACACGGGATGACGTCCTCCCAGCTGACCAGACAGCCTGACAGAAGGGTCTGGAGGGTGTGTCTGCTCTGTACCCCTGCTTCACCCTCTCAGGCCTTCTGTCCAAACCCTTTGGGAGGCATGCTCTAGAGGAATCTCTCTTAGGTGGCCTGAGCCCAGTGTCACAGTAGAGGCTTTAAGTGAAGTATCAGTGGGGGTGACTCTGGCCTCTCCCCTGGGTCTCAGCCACAGGCTTGAGCATCTCTCCTCTTACCTCCACGATGACATCTGATCATGATGTCCATCTTGATGTTACTTGGGGTGACACTGGAGACTTGGAAAGCAGAGGGGCTGACAGCAACGTGGGGTCAGGAGAAGCTTCTAGACACGATTCCCATCATTCCAGAGTGAGGGAACTGTCCAAGGCATCACCGGAGTGTCACCTCCTACCTGCACTGGGCCCCTGTACCATCCTGGGGGTCTTCTGGACCACGCCCTAAGCCAAATCCCCAGCTCTCCTGCACAGCACGGCCTCACTGCATTTTCTTGATGTCTGGAACCATGAAGGAGCCACTTACCCCATCCTGCCTAGCTCCCTCCACAAGCCATGCCACCGTATTCTCGACCTCCGGGAAAGGAGACAACCTGGAAAACACATTTCCCAGTTGTCCAGCCTATTGTCCTCCATCCTGCTTTGGGTCATTCCAAGGCTGTAGAAACCCCACCCTCCGTGCAGAGGTGAAGGCTGTCCTGGGATAGGGTGGATTTTCGTGAAAATCTGGAGAGCCTGAGGCTGGGTCCAGCAGTTGGGCAGAGCTACATAACCTTGCTGAAGTCCCACTGAAAGATCTTTATCAATATCAGAGCCAAGTTCCTCCCTGGCAGATGGTAAGAAGGAGTGAGTGGCTGGGCTGGAGAGAGGTCTCAGCCGTGAAGAGCACTCCAAGTTCTTACAAAGGATGAGTTCGTTTCCCACACCCACGTTAGCTGTAGTGGCTTGGATGAAGATGTCATCTCTAGGGACATATATTAGCTAAGTCCCCAGTTGTTTGGGAGGCAGTATGTCACTTGGGAATGGGCTTTGAGGTGTCAAAACCCAACACCAGCCCCAGCGCACCCCCCTGCCCTCTCTGCTCTTCTCCCCTCTCTGGGTATGGCATCCTGGAGGCCTGAAGCCTAGGCCTGCACAGGGCTCCCTGATTGTGCTAGGTAACATGTCATTCAACACAGGCTAGAGCCATCAAAGAGGAGGAAATCTCAAGTGAGAAAAATGTGTTCGTAAGATTAGTGTGTGTTCGAGTCTGTAGAGCATTTTCATAATTAGAAAATTAAGGGAGGGACCCTGATCTGGTATTGGGTGAGGGAAAAGAACTGAAGCCCCGAGGGCCAGCAGAAAGAATGGAAACAGGCAACCTCTGGAGATAGGAGGTTGGGGATGGGGGAGGGGGCACTCCAGAATGCACCAGAGACCTGGGAGGAGAGAGACTCACAGGACTCAAAGGGAGGGACCGTAGATGAAATGACTGACAGTAGGGAGAGGGAACTTGTAGAGCCCACCTCCAGCAGGAAGCCAGGGCATCATTGAGGGAGAGGGGGCATCCCACAGTCACAACTCTGACCCATAATTGTTCCTGTCTGAAAGAATTACAGGGATGGAAATGGAGAGGAGCCTGAGGAAAAGAAGGTCCAGCAACAGGCCCAAAGTGGGATCCAGGTCAAGGGGAGGTCCCAGGGCCTGACACTATTGCTGAGGCTATGGAGCTCACAAAAAGGGGCCTAGCATGACCACACTCCAGAAGACCCAACCAGCAGCTCAAAGAGTCAGATGCAGATATTAAGCCAGGTGTGGTGGCGCACGCCTGTAATCCCAGCACTTGGGAGGCAGAGGCAGGCGGATTTCTGAGTTTGAGGCCAGCCTGGTCTACAGAGTGAGTTCCAGGACAGCCAGGACTACACAGAGAAACCCTGTCTTGAAAAAACAAACAAAATACAAACAAACAAACAAAAAAACAGATGCAGATATTTACACCAACCAATGGACAGAGGCGGCTGACCCCTGCTGTTGAACTAGGGAAGGCTGAAAGAAGCTGAGAAGGTCAATTCTGTAGGAGGACCAGCAGTCTCAATTAAACCGGATCCCCGAGATCTCTCAAACACTGGACCATCAAACAGGCAGCATATACCAGCTGACATGAGGCCCCCAACACACATACAGCAGAGAACTACAGACCTGTGTTCATTCAGAGATGATGCACCTAACCCTCGAGAGGCCCCGGGGAGTTTAGAGGTCAGGTGGAGTGGGAGGTGGGGACATCCACGTGGAGACAGGGGGTGGGGAGGAGAAATGGGATGTGGAACAGTCGGAGGGTGGATGTGGTGTTAGGGGGGATAAAATATGGAGTGTAAAAAATAATTAATTAAAACATTATGGAGGCAGGCTCAGCCCATTGGGAGGGGCTGCCCCGGGCTGGTGGCCCTGGTTCTGTGAGAAGGCAGGCTGAGCATGTCACCATGTCAGCAAGCAGCACCTCTCCAGGGACTCTGCATCACTCCTGCCTCCAGGTCTTGCCCTGTTTAAATCCCTGCCCTGACTTTCTTCACGGATGGGCTGTGATGTGCACGTGTGAGCACATAAGCCCTTTCCTTCTCGGCTGTGCTGGCTGAGGCCTTTCATCACAGCAGTAGGTGCCTGTTGGGAGCATCAAGGTCTCTTTGCCCACAGATCTCTAGGGAGAGCAGGAATGCAGGGGTGTTCCCTTAATAGAGGGGATACAGTGCTTGTTTTCCGCCTGGCAGGCTGGGAGTGGATTTGGTTAGCACTCTGGTGACCTTTCTGCTGTCTTTGGATGCAGACCTCTCCCAGAATGTTTATCCGATTCTTCCCTCCTAGACCTTTATCTTCTTCTCATGTTTAGTAGAATCCATCCTTAGGGGAGATGTCACAGGTACTTTGTGGCTTACTGACCTCTGTGCCATCAGTCAGAGACCACACTGGGTTCTAGGCCTTTTAGCTATAGACCCCGCCCTCATGGTCACAGTGCTCTCTCTGTAAAGGAGTTTCGACGTAGTCACACCTCAATTCTACTGTGTACTGGAACGGGACTGAGGATTGTTGCCCAGAAAGTTCTTCCCAAATTGTACCGTTGTAAATTATGCCCATAACTGCCCGGCCTCGCACTCTCCAAGCCGATCCAGGATGACAGAGGCAGTCCGGAGAGTTTCCTTTCTGGACACCTGAAGACCCCCAAGCCCACATAACCCAAGTTAAGATGGTGACCGCTGGGCCCTGGAGCTGAGAGAATCAACACTGCTCTCTCGGTTTGGACACTTCATCAGGGAGGCTCCCATTTCAGGCCCGGGGTGCAGTGGGTCTGTATGTGACCTGAAGAAGGCCAGGGCTCAGCACTGGCTCCCGGTCACAGTGGCCTGGGAGGACACCGCCCATCACAGGGAGCCTGGGCCATCGATGGGCGTGACTCCCACTCTGCTCCATAGCCTGCAAGGTGACCAGCCGTGCCTCCTCACCATGTTTATTCTTTATATCCAAGGAAGGAACCCGCCATGGCACTGTAGCCTCCTCTACAGAAAAGGCCTGGAGATGCTGACTCCTGGATCCTGAGGTGGGGACCAGGTAGCTAGGAGCAGGCCTTCACAGGCAGAGGGCAAAGCTTGAGGGTCTGTGAGTGCTGCACAGCCCGTCTCCCAGCCGCTAGTCAGGACCACAGAGAGCACCTGCCCCGGCCCTGGGAGCTGTCCAGCACGGACATTGGTAAAGCGCCGAGGGTGAGGAGTTGTTCAAACTGTCATCTGAGATTGGCCAGCAGGTGGCAACAGAGGCCACACTCTGGTCTGGGTCTCACACGTGGGCTAGGAGTGATGGTCCCAGGACAAAGACATCTATCTAGTTTTCAGAAGCTCCCAACTCCCGCATGGCAGTGCTACTGCACCCGGACACACACACACACACACACACACACACACACACACACACACACTTCTTGCTAAAGCAGGGCCCAGGAACCAAGGCTCCTTGGGAGAAAAAGATGGGTCTCAGGCAAGTCTTACTGAACAGGATCTACTGTCCAGGGCGTGCCCCCCACCCCCAGGGCAGCGACTCTGATCAGGTACGGGGAGTGCTGTGGAGCTGGGCACAGCCTGTGCCTGACATGTCCATCTCAGGAAGTCACTGGGATGCTCTGTATGGACTCAGCTGCCCTTGAGATCTGCCTGGCCACCAGAAGAACGGGCCCTCGAGGTAGCAGTTGGGCAGAAAGGTGGCCATGCGCTTGTCTATCACAGCAGAGTGCAGCATGTCTGGGCTAAGCCCGTGGGAAGCTGTTGTTCACTGTGCAGGAGGCTCAAGCCTAAAGTCAAAGTGTATTAGCTGTCCCCTGTACTATCACATGGCTGTCTTTCCATGTTACCTTCTCTTCTTGGGGCCCCAGTTAGAGCACATGTGTAGCACTCAGGAAACTAAAAAAAAAAAAAAAAAAAAAAAAAAAGGAGGCTCAGGAGTTCAAAGCCAGCCTGGGCTGCATAGCTGGAAAGTAGAGATATGCTATAGGAAAAGCAGAACCGAAAGGACAGAACCAGACTAAAGTAAACTAGGCCCATACAGCCCTGTTACCAAGACTCCCTGGCTGAGCACGTCCCCTCCTAAGGAGCTGGGTGAGGACTCAGCACAGAGGAGGAATCCAGGTCATCCGATTACAGTCACTAGGGCTTGCTCCGGCAGGGGTTGCCGAGATGGCTGTAGCCCAGCATGCACATGCTCCCCAGGAGATAGGATTTCAGGCCCTAGGAAGGGAGGATGGGCAGGCTTGGAGCCTGTCTGCTCTCAGGCCACACTAAGTGCAGCCCTCCTTACTTCTGACAAAGGGAACTCCAGTGAGCTGTTGAGTCCCACTTGACCGTGTCCTGTCCCAAATTAATCTTTTTGAATGGTTTTGATTTCATTCCCTCCAAAATTAGAACTACTCATTATTGATCATTTTAGTTCAAAATATTTTGATCAAATGCCTCCCAAGCATTCTCCTGGGAGTTGGGGCACACCTGTTGGGGATTGCTTCTAATGCTTTGCCTTAATTTGGCTCCCCCAAATACACAGGAATCTACCTGAGGGTCCCTATCTACAATTGGTTTTTGATTAGTCAATAAAGTTACAAACAGCCAATGGCTAGGCAGGGAGATGGAGGAGGGGCTAAGGGAAGAAGGAGGAGCAGAATCACCATGAAGGGAAGCAGATCAGACCTAAGAGCTACAGGAGAGAAAGCATTCAACCATGTGTCAAGGAGGTGACCCCAGGGGCCATTCCCCCGATCTGGTCTGGGGTAGAGATTTAGCAAGGCTTAACTCAGGAATATCGAAGGGGAGTGTGTTAGCCGTGTGGAGGTTTGGAGTGCCCCAGCCATTTTGGGCTAGTTAAGGAATTTAAAATATAAAGTGTGTGTGTGTGTGTGTGTGTGTGTGTGTGTGTGTGTGTGTGTGTCTGTGTGTCTGTGTGTCTGTGTGTATATGTATGTCTGTGTGTCTATGTGTGTATATGTATGCGTGTCTGTGTGTGTATGCATGTGTGTCTGTCTGTCTGTGTTTTCATTCATGAGCTCCGGGTGATGCAGAGCCATGAGCACACCTTGCGGAAGCCGAGAGCAGACTTTAACAATTCGCCACTACCCACATCCTTCTGTTGCTCCTGGGAACTGTTAACAGAGAAGGCAGTGGCTTGAGATAAAAACCCCATTCCCTTACATCTGTAATCAGAAAGCTGGTGGGGCTTACTAGACAGACACCAAGAGGCCACCCCTCAGAATGGTGGTGCATGCCTTCAACTCTCTAGCATTTGGGAGGCTGGGGTAAGAGGACCACAAACATGAGGCCAACCTGGGCTACACGGCTGAGTTCCTGTCTAAAACAAGCAAAAACAAAACAAACCGCAGAGGTCCGCCGTCTGCAGAGATGCCAGGGGACAACTGTCACCGGTTTACCCTGGCCGTCAGGGGACAACTGTCCTGTTTACCCTGGCCGTCAGTCCTCATGCTCCAGCTGTCTGCCTCTGCTCTGGGTACCACCTCTGTGGTGTGACTTTCCGTACAGTGTCCAGGTACTAACACAGGCTAAAGCCTCTCTTCTCATCTCGGGCCCGTTTCACGGGGATCACCCGAATAGCCCAGAATAAACTCACCACTTCAAGGACTTAGCCTTCACTGCCTGTGAGTCCATATGCCACTGATACCATGTGGCAGTCATCACGTCTGTGGGATAAACCCAGACATCCCTTCACACTAGTCCTCCTCCCACAAAGCATCTAGCCTCTCCTAGGCTTTTCCAAAGCAGCCGAGAAACCAGATTACAACAGGCAACCACACAGGGCAACCGCAGCCTCCCGGGTCCATGACAGCCTGCCAGAAAGGGCACAGGACACAAGCAGCAGGAACGTGGGGAGAGGTGCACAACTCAGTACCCCAGAAAAGCCTGGCACACAGCAACCAGGCATTCAGATTTAGGATTAGCCAGAGGCAGAAGAGTGACTGGCAAGGTGGATGGGGTGTGTCACAATAAGATTGGATTCAAGGACACAACTTGGGTTTCCTTTCTAGCATGACTAAACCAGCAAAACCCTATTTCGAGGAAACTGCTCATCAACGAGATGGGGAAGACTGGCATGGGGATCAAAACCTGCTAACGCTGACGGAGGGGAGGCAGCTGCCGGCAGTGGGCTGAGCGGGCACTGGCGCAGGTCTACGGTACAGTGAGCAGGGGCGGGAAGCAAGCCAGCAGGACAGCCGGGGGCGTGACTGGAGTCACGTGACTGGGAGTGCTCACTGGCCATGTCAAGTTCCGGGGTCAGTCCTAGCACCACACGTGCTGTAAGGAAGGGACGGCAGCTCTGGTGTGACGGAGGCAGTGAGGACCAGACTTCAGAACATTCTCTGGTGCACGGCAAGTGTGAGGCCAGCCTGGGGGATAAATAAACACTACTTAATTATAATTCTGCTCTCTGGGACCCACATAGCATAAGGAAAGAACCAGCTCCTCCACTGTCCCCAAGTTGTCACAGCATTTGCATGTGCTCTGGCACACACACTTTCTTTGACTAAACACACATTTTTGAGGAAAACAAGAGTCAAAGTTGAAAGTGCTTGTGCCTGTGGCACCAGGGACACAGCGGCCATTCTGAAGCCTGGGGTGGGGACAGAAAGTGGGAGAGCAGGCTCACTTTACACTTCCAGCACCAGGACTTTAATGCTTATTTTTTCATTATCCGCAAATGCTTAGTGGAGTGGAAAGCGCTCTCGGAAGGTGCCCAGGACAGAAAGCTTCTGATGAACTGTGTCCCAATACCCAGTAAAAATGCTTAAAGGAAGCAAGCTGTGCAGCTTCTACTAGAAACTTGACTATGCAACTCAAGCACTTTGTTGAAACCCACTGGTGGACTCCTCGAGAGCCAAGGCACTCTTCCCTCCCAAACCAACCCAAACCCAACCGGCACAGGCCACGCCCCTTAACTTTAGGAAGGGGAAACCATTCCTAATGGTTTGAACACACCCCTGAGTTAAGCTCCCCTTCCAACTCTGGCCAGTGGGGCAAAACACAGGATTACAAGTGACACAGTGGACTCATGATGAATAGTCACCGTCTTCCAACGTGACCAGCTGAGCACTAACATGCACCTGGGGTAAGAGACTGAAACTTTGAAGTTACAAAACATTAATTAAAAACAGACATGATTACCAGAAAATACTTAACTATTTTAAACAATGTGCGCAAAATATAATTTTTATTTATTTTTTGAGACAGGCTCTCATCCATGTAGCCCCGTCTATCTGAGCATCCCAACTGGCACTTAGACGTGCACTGTTTCTGAGAACACCACCTTCCGGGTCTACTTCCTGACAGGCCTATCTGAGCATCCCGACTGGCACTTAGACGTGCACTGTTTCTGAGAACACCACCTTCCGGGTCTACTTCCTAACAGGCATGTCCTCATCACTCCCAGCCAGCCTCGGGCTCAACAGCCGTGTAAGCCGGCGTTCTGGACAGCTTCTCAAGTGGTATTTCTCGGCAGCTTACAGAAGATGCTAATGGAAAAGTTAATCACTGACTGCTCTTCCAGTGATCCTGAGTTCAATTCCCAGCACCCACATGGCAGCTCACAACCATCTGTAATGGATTAGGGTGCCCCCTTCTGGTGTGTCTGAAGACAGCAACAGTGTATTCATTATTTTATAAACTAAATAAAACAAATACTTTGTTTAAAAAAAAAGTTAACCAAACCAGTCATATTTTTGTTAAAGAAGCATCTTCTCTCCCATACAGGTGGCAGATGTGTGACTTCCACAGAGAAGGCTGCTGAACCTACATCCACCTTCTCCTAGTGTTGGCATGTGACATGCTGGCAAATCTGACTGTCCCCATGTACGGAGCTCTTCTGCTCACCCCGATTTCTACATGCGGAACTATTTCATAGTGACAACCTCCACCAGATAATAAAGGCCAGCTCTGCAGGGAAGACAGACACAAGCTTCAGAGCAGACACTCCAAAGCAGCATGTGAAGAAACCGCCTGCCTGTGTAGTGCTCTGACCAAACCTGCCACTAGGAATGTCCTCAGTTCAACACAATGTTTCTGTAGAAATAACAGTCCAATGCAAAGCCACCAGAGGTCAGGGCTAGCCAGGAAAGATGGAAGTGAAGACACTGGTCCTCCCTGTAGAACAGAGCACTGTCCCACCCAGGCTGAGAACAGGCTCACAGTTGGCATTTAGTGACCGTCCAGGCCTCCAGTCCACCTGTCTGGAGCCCCCGAACCACATCAGTGAAGGGTGACTGTTTATGAAATACCATCAAAACTCATTTCTCCAGGAGGAAAGTTACTTCAAAAATACTCTGCTGTGAAATTTCTCAATATGCCACCCATTTTGTTGAAAATCATTTACGTTATGTGAAGAATATGAAATTTTAAATAATCACTCAATTCTAAGTTCAAAAGTACATTTATTTAAATGTGAGCAAGTTATCAATATAAAAGAAAAGTGTAAGAAATAAAAATAATCAAAGTACAAAACATTTCATATCTTTAACATCCATAATTTAGACAGCAAAGTTTTATTTACATCATTTTTATTTGTAGATGAAATTTCATACAGCTTTCTGAAAACACATAAAAACCTGGCAAATTAATCAGAAGACTTCATGTGGGCTCTTAGGCATATAATACAAAACATAATTTATGTTTCCTAGAATAAGATCACACATCTTAACATGATGCAGTCAGTATTACATCTGTCTTCCCGGTAGAGGTCTCTCCCTAAGGCAGAGCTGGAAAACAAGCCCTCTGCAGGGAGGAGTCCTGGCTCACGCTGCCAGCAGCTCTCCTTGTGCTCCAGGCTCCAGGCTAGCAGCAGCAAGAGGCCATCAATTAAATTTATATGTGGCCCTGTTGAGGAAAATGGTTTCACACACAAGGCAGCAGGGTCACATTAAGCCAGAGCCCACGGGAGAGGTAGCTCTAGAGACTGCCTCCTTCTGTATTCAAGCTACCTTGTCCTGTTGCAAACTCACCCCTGGCATGGGCTCTCTACCTGATACATGGGTGGCTGGGTGGAAGCATCCTGCTTAGGTCATAGCTAAAGCCTAATCCAAGGCAGAGTCCTGGTTTCCTGTCCCCAAAGCCACCATAAAAGCATGTCCTTGAGAGAGCTGTCACCCTACGCGTCTTATGTGAGCAACACTGAGGGCAGGAGGGATTCTCTAAATTCCTAATGCGGTAGCATGCTGTGCTGAGCCTTGACCACAAAATTATCTTCACTGCTACTTCGTAACTGTAATTTTTACTACTGTTATGAATTACAATGAAAATATCTGATATGCAACTCCTGAAAAAGGTTTATTTGACGCCCCAAAGGAGTTGAGACCCACTAGGCTCCAGGTGTGGGGACAGGCCTTCAGCTGACCAGTGTAACCTGAAAAGCAGCTCTAGCATGTTCTCAAGTGTAAGCAGTATAAGACACCCAGGGAACATATGAGAGGATGTGCTGCGTAAACACAGATGCTACAGCACGCCCGCCTCCTGTCAGTCACTGTCCAGATGCTACAGCACGCCTGCCTCCTGTCAGTCACTGTCCAGATGCTACAGCACATCTGCCTCCTGTCAGTCACTGTCCAGATGCTACAGCACGTCCGCCTCCTGTCAGACACTGTCCAAATGCTACAGCACACCCGCCTCCTGTCAGTCACTGTCCAGATGCTACAGCACGCCTGCCTCCTGTCAGTCACTGTCCAGATGCTACAGCACGCCTGCCTCCTGTCAGTCACTGTCCAGACGCTACAGCACGCCCGCCTCCTGTCAGTCACTGTCCAGACGCTACAGCACGCCTGCCTCCTGTCAGTCACTGTCCAGATGCTACAGCACATCTGCCTCCTGTCAGTCACTGTCCAGATGCTACAGCACATCTGCCTCCTGTCAGTCACTGTCCAGATGCTACATCCTGTCAGTCACTGTCCAGATGCTACAGCACGCCCGCCTCCTGTCAGTCACTGTCCAGATGCTACAGCACGCCCACCTCCTGTCAGTCACTGTCCAGATGCTACAGCACGCCCGCCTCCTGTCAGTCACTGTCCAGATGCTACAGCATGCCCGCCTCCTGTCAGTCACTGTCCAGATGCTACAGCACGCCCGCCTCCTGTCAGTCACTGTCCAGACGCTACAGCACGCCCGCCTCCTGTCAGTCACTGTCCAGACGCTACAGCACGCCCGCCTCCTGTCAGACACTGTCCAGATGCTACAGCACATCTGCCTCCTGTCAGTCACTGTCCAGATGCTACAGCACGTCCGCCTCCTGTCAGTCACTGTCCAGATGCTACAGCACGCCCGCCTCCTGTCAGTCACTGTCCAGATACTACAGCACGCCCGCCTCCTGTCAGTCACTGTCCAGATACTACAGCACGCCCGCCTCCTGTCAGTCACTGTCCAGATGCTACAGCACATCTGCCTCCTGTCAGTCACTGTCCAGATGCTACAGCACGCCCGCCTCCTGTCAGTCACTGTCCAGATGCTACAGCATGCCCGCCTCCTGTCAGTCACTGTCCAGATGCTACATCCTGTCAGTCACTGTCCAGATGCTACAGCACGCCCGCCTCCTGTCAGTCACTGTCCAGATGCTACAGCACGCCCGCCTCCTGTCAGTCACTGTCCAGATGCTACAGCACGCCCACCTCCTGCCACTGTCCAGATATTACAGCACGCCTGCCTCCTGTCAGTCACTGTCCAGACGCTACAGCACGCCTGCCTCCTGTCAGTCACTGTCCAGATGCTACAGCACTCGCCTCCTGTCAGTCACTGTCCAGCTCAGTCTGCCTGGAGGAGGGTCCCTGCCAGGTACTCTGCTGGCTCCTACTGGCCACCATGCTAGGTTTTCTAGCTCACAGTTTACTGAGTTCTTGGCGCTAAGAGGAAGTGTTTGGTAAATGCACTCAGCTGGGTGACACCACACAGATGAAGGGCCAGGGACCACATCACTCTAACCTGGGGGCTGTTCACACATTAAAGTAACCACCTCAGCCGGGCTCGGGGGCTCATGCCTGCAATCCTGGCACTCAAGGTGATCCCTATGAAGCTAGCCTGGACCACAGGGTGCCAGGCTGGCAGGCCATAGAGTAAAACCTCTCAAGAATCTGTGTGCTGGGTTGGAGAGATGGCTCAGCGGTAAAGAGCACTGACTGCTCTTCCAGAGGTCCTGAGTTCAATTCCCAGAAACCACATGGTGGCTCACAACCACCTGTAATGGGATCTGACGCCCTCTACTGGTGTGTCTGAAGACAGCAATAGTGTATTCATACATATATATAAATAAATAAATCTTAAAAAAAAAGGCTCTGTGTCCTTCTAAACTAACAGCTGAGATTTAGCGATGCCGACTGTAAAGTGGCAGGCTTCTCCCCTGGGGTCCCGAAAGCCTTAGCTGTCCAACGCCTGCCCAGCCACATCTGTACCTTACTAAAATGCCATATCAGGCTGTGTCACTTCCCACCTCAGGGCTGTGGAGTGTGGCACAGCCTTGGCATGGACTCCCACCATTCTCTATGGGCTCAAACTGTCAAATCCTTCAACACCTACGTAAGCCAAACAGGTCCTTGTTTGGTCACCTGTAATAGCAAGGAAAAAGTGTGCAGACCAGACCAAGGGGTCTGTTTCCAACTTGCAAATGCACCTTCTGCCTCACCTGCCCCCACCATGTGCCCTCGGAAAGGATATGATTCATAGTCCAGTGTCTGTGTGAGCACTCCAGTCAGGACAAACTCCGCATTGTGAACATCTGGAGGAACAGAACCCAAACTGTTAGGACAAGGTCACTGAGAACACTCACAAGTCAGTGCAGAGGTGCGGGGAGTCATACCTATTCCCCTGGCAAAGTACTCGCGACACAGGTGCAGGTCATTCTCACAGGATATTAGAATGATCTCTGACAGACTCTAGGGAAGAGAGAGCGCTCACGGTGAGGGAGAGGGAGCGGGAGCAGCACACGGGGCAGCCCCAGCTTCTCGGTTTGCTCTCACCTTATTCTGCTTGTGCTCCATGAGCTTCCGGAAGGAGGGCTGCTTGGCTAACACCCTCCCCCCTGCACACTCTACGATCGCCTTCATAGTCGCAAGGCTCGGGCAGATGCCAGGGGTGATGTAGAAATACTTCGTCTACAAGGAAACAGAAACATAGCTTTTAAGTGTTTGTAATTGCATGTAACTTCTCATGAAGCTTTTTTGGGCTTTGTTTTTTGCAACAGGGTTTCTGTGTAGTTCTAATCGTCCTAGAACTTTCTATATAGAGCAGGTTGGCCGTGAACTCCAAGATGTCTACTCTTGTCTCCAATTTAAAGGTGTTTGCTGGAATACCGGCTCTACTGCGTGTGACAGGATATCTTACTTTATAGAACTATGAAGGCTCCGTTCCCCACTCGCTCCTATCTTTCCTCCCCCCCCCCCCCAGAGGGGGTCAGATGAACACTTCTCACATGGACCACATGGCTTGTAGGGAGGAAAAGTAACTATATTTAGATGCTATGGTTAATCTGAACACATTTATAACACAAGAGTCTGATAAGACATTGGTGTTGCATTAAGGACAAAAATCCAAACACTTCCCTTGATGTAACTTAACCAAAAGAAAGTTCAGAATTTCAACTCTCTCCCTGTGTCTCCCTCTCCTTTCTAGTGTATGAATCTGAATCTGTGCCTGCCTGAAGGCTATCTTGGAAATCTGTCCCTCACAAAGGGTTTTCCTCTCCCCTTTACTGAACAGCACAGAAGATCATCGCATATGGAAGGAATAAGGGACCCTTCACAGAAACCGTTAGCTGAGTTTTACAAGGGATGACGTCATAGACTCTAACCAATGCCCAACAATCCAGGCAACAGACAACATTACCAACATGACTTCAGATCAAGGAGTATCTAAATGGTATGTTCAACATTTATGATGGATATTTTTTTCTAAGATAGCTTCCAGCCAATCTGCTGTTTCCAGCAAAGATGATCAGAACACACGTTGAAGCACACAGGCATCACTCTTAGGTCAGGAACACAGAAGAGTACATGACTTAAGTACAACTATGTGTTAGCTTGGGTTGTAAAAGGTGATTGCATAGGAAATCCAAAGCAAGTAAGGTTAATGATACATTGCTTCTTAAAGGCAGGTTAAACCAAATGCTTGGCACACAGTAGGACAGCAGTCTGGAGTCTCAAGCAAGCCCAGGATATTATTAGTTCCACCGTGAGACCTAGTAAAAGTTACATTCAAAGAGAATATATTTTTATCACCCCACATGGTCACAGCTGCGACCTATAGGCAAAGCTTTTTATACACTGTTTAAAGCTTATTAATTTGGTATCTTGTTTCAATCAGAACATGGCTTTGTAATGCTTATACCAAAAATCGTAATTGTGTAAACAGTTTCCATTTATTCTCGGCCTTGTCAGTAAATGCTGACCACCTAATGGCTGGGCAGGAGAGAGAAAAGGGCGGGTTGCCTGCCGACCAGAGGAAAGGAAGTGGGGAGAGGGAGATGGAGATGAACGAGGGTGGAGGATTGGTGGTCTGGAGAGACATCACGGAAACACACGTGAAGCCCAAAGAGCCAGATCAATAGCGATATGCGAGTCTCACGGGACGAGGCTGGGATCGAGGCTGGGAGGGAGCCGGATTCCCACAGCTAAGGGAGCTGTAACTGCTCAGCTACTGAGATGCAATTTGAAATAAACACTGTTTCTCTGTTACCGGGCTAACTAACATAAGGTAAAAATTTTAGCTACTGGATTAATTTACTGTTACATGTATATTAAAAGAAATTTCAATTACAGATGGCCTCCAACTTAATGGCAATTAGAACCTAAGCTTGCAGCTGTAAAATGCCCATGGTAAAAAGCAGGGATAAAGTCTGGCTAGCAAGATAAGGGGTTTGGTCTCAAAAACAAACAAAAAAAAGAACGAATACAGACCAAAAGAGCAGGAGATAGTATGGAAGATGGCCTTTTATTTTTTGGATTGAAAGATTTAATTATTTTATTTATAGGAGTATACTGTAGCTGTCTTCAGACACACCAGAAGAGGGCGTCAGATCCCATCAAAGAAGGTTGAGCCCCTTGTGGGTGCTGGGAACTGAACTCAGGACCTCTGGAAGAGAACTCAGTGTTCTTAACCACTGAGCCATCTCTCCAGCCCAGAGGGGTGGTTTTTTAAAAAAAGCCCCCACTGGATTTAAAAACAGAACACAGAAGTTAGAGCTTCTTCCAAAGGCAGAGCACAGCAGTGGAGGAGAGGTAGAAAACCAGCTCCATCCAGATTACTTTGTAGCTTTTTAGGCCACTGCCTGGGGGGCTGACTCTTGCAAAAGCCTTGGGAAGTTCATCGAGCAGGTAAAAATCTACCTAAGGGCAGCAGAGCTAACTTACTAGAGCTGCTCAGACACATGCTGACCTAAGGAGCCAATGCTTTTAACCCTACATCTTCCCAGAGTGGGTGAGGAGTTGGGGTTGGGTAAGGTATTCCCAGTTACAGGCAAAAGGCAGAAACACTCCTCTTCTCTGTGAGCAGAACTGCTGACAGCACAAAGCAGAAGCTCAAAGAACCACCACCTGCTCACATACACATGGTTTAAAAGTTGAAGTTTTATGCTAAAAACAAAAGGAGCTAATTATAAAATATCATAGTTAGATTTAAATACACTGAAATTGATAATGTTAAAGAAAACACATAAAGATTAATAACACCATAAAGACCTTTTGGGCTCCATACGATACTATTTTCTAAATGGTTCAAGAGAGATGGACACTGTGGAAGAAATGAAAACATGGCCATTTATAGTTAGGGCAATATTAAGTTCATTCATATCCTAATAAGCATTTTAGTTTGCTATGTCTTTTTGCAAAATGGGGCCTTAGTATAAATTCATGAAGTTTAGAGGAAACTTTGCTAAAATTAATAAATCAAAATAAAGATGTTAATATTAGAGATACAAAATAAAAAAAATATGGAAGCAAGAAATAGAACAATGAGTGCAAAGTTTTATAGACAGGTTGAACAAAATACTAAGATAATAGAGACACAAGAAAAAAATATAAAAAAAACACAGATATAGGCCATAGAAGAAAAATTAGGAAGTTTTATAATTAAAAATGAGGAAAATACTAAGATAATAGAGATTCAGGGAAAGGAAAAACATGAAGAACATATATAGGCCTTACAAGCTTGGAAGAGAAATTAGAAAGGATTATAAGTAAAATTAAGAAAGATAAAATAAGGTTAAAGCTTACTGCATCACCATCTAATGAAAACCAGGAAAGTCAGTCACAGGCTGTTAGGAAACAACCTTAGCTTATCCATTAACCTTACTTGCTGTACACAAATGCCAGCACGAGAGGCCACCCTCAGGAAGAACCCAGATGGCATCCAACAGAAAGGCAGAATTTATAAAACTGTAAGGATGCAACTTTAATCTAGGAAATAATTCCTACAGGCTTTTAAGAGAAGTCAACCTGTCAAATGATCTAACTGTGATAAACAAGGTCACTTAAAAAGAGATTATAGGCAAGGCATTCCTAGAAACCATGTTTTTTTTTCTAGAGAAAATCCAAAAAAAAGGCCCCAGTCTTCTGGCATGTGCTGAAGGTGTGGCAAAGGCCTGCACGGGACTAATGAATGTAGATCAACAAGGGTCTCGACAAGGAAACCCCTTGTCAAGAAATGACTCAAGAGAACCCAATATAAAATTCAAATCAGCCATGTCAGGTCAACAGCTGGAAAAACTCATTTGCAGAACAATTAAACAGTACTGCTCTGGATTTAAACATTAATGACCCAGATATCAAAGCCAGAGCAGTTTCAATAGATAAAACAGAAAACTCAGACCAAAATCTTAACTGATACAGGAGCAAATGTAAGAAAGAGAAGCTTAATAAGCAAAAAGGGATAAATCTCCCAGAGACAGGTAAAAAATGTTACATTGGGGGAGAGAATATGCTATTCTTTCTACAGGAAAAGAAAAACTATGGATCCTATCATCCAAACTAATAAAAATCAGATTTGATAGAGGAAGACCCTCCTACCCCCAAAGATCTTAGCTACAGACAAGAAGACCAATAGAACAGGTAACGTCATTTGCTGATTCCTCTACATGGGAACAGCCCTGACATAAAAATGTCTCTAGCCAGAACTTCAGCCCATGGATCTTGAGTAAGGGATGGTTAAGAAATGCAAGTTGGCTGGTGAGCTGGCTCAGTAGTTAAGAGCACTGACTGCTCTTCCAGAGGTCCTGAGTTCAAATCCCACAACTACATGGTGGCTCACAACCATCTGTAATGGGATATGATGCCCTCTTCTTGGGTGTCTGAATACAGCTACAGTGTATTCATATACATGAAATAAATAAAGCTTAAAAAAAAAAAAAAAGAAAAGAAAAACAAAACAAAAAAAAGGTTTATGTGTTTGAATGTTTAAGCCGGGCGGTGGTGGCACATGCCTGTAATCCCAGCACTCTGGGAGGCAGAGGCAGACGGATTTCTGAGTTCGAAGCCAGCCTGGTCTACAGAGTGAGTTCCAGGACAGCCAGGGCTATACAGAGAAACCCTGTCTCGAAAAAACCAAATCAAAAAAAAAAAAAAAAAAAAGAAATGCAAGTTAATAGTCAGTCATACTCATGGTCACATCGGTACTAGTTTAGCTAATTACAATAAATTTTTTTCAAAGTTATTCAGTGTGGTGGTTTGAATATGCTTGGCCCAAGGAGTGGCACTATTAGGAGGTGTGGCCATCTTGGGAGAAGTGTGTCACTGTGGGAGTGGGCTTTGAGACCCTCCTCCTAGTTGCCTGAGGATCCAGTCTTCTCCTGTTCCACTTCAGAACCAGATGTAGAACTTTTCAGATCCTCCTACTCCATGCCTGCCTAGATGCTGACATGCTTCTTGCCTTGATAATGGACTGAACCTTTGAACCTGTAAGCTAGCCCTGATTAAATGTCCTTATAAGAGTTGCACTGGTCATGGTGTCTGTTCATAGCAATGGGAACCCCAACTGAGACATCCGGGTAATTAACAGCTAAGGATAAACAATGTTTGACAACTCAGATATACTGCACATAATTGGTCTTCAAACTTTCCAGACATACACAGAATATGGCATCTATAATTATTTAAAAGATCTTTTGACTATGAGACAGGTCTGCTCCCGACAGTACCCCATTCCATGTCAAAGAAGACGATGTGCATCATATGGAGTGGCTTCAATTGTGGCAAGCTAGCCACTAGGCAAAGAAAATGCCCATGCTTCAACAGAGAAATCTGTGCAGAGGACAAATGGACACAGGAAGTCGACTGGCAAGCTCTGCTAAGACACATCCGTAAGTCCTACATAATTCCTGCTTCACAAAAAGGCTGAAGGCTGAAGGTGGATGCTCCAGTGTTGTGGGGACAACACTAGAGTCTGTCTAGGCAGTCAGCTATCTCTGTCATTTTTACAATTTTTTTTTGGAAACTGCATCCCTGCACTTCCTTAATATTCAGTTAATATTTTTATTCCTTCTCATATCTCTGATGGGGCTGAAGACTAGATAGTCAGAATCTTACTATAAGCTTAAATTGTTTAGGATTTAAGATGATGTTATAGGTCCAAGAAGATTTTTTTAGGTTGAAAATCTAAGATAGGATAGATAATAGGAAATTTTCTTTAATTGCTAAATACTATGGACTGGACATTGTTAATTAATATCATATCCTATGGTTTCATAATTGTTATAATTGTATTCAATTCATATTGAAAGAAAAAGAGCCTTTTATTGTATTAAAAAGGGAAATTGTAGAGAATATCTTATGTATTGTATGGATGCAATACCTGTCAATTAAAAAGACTATGGCCTATGGTTTAGGCAGGAACTAGGAGGTGGGACATCCAGGAGGCAGAAAGGATTCTGGGAGAGCTAGGCTTAGGGGATTTGTCACAGAAGATGTGATGAGACAGACACATGGTACCTGAGCACAGGTAACCAGTTACACGGCAGAATGTAGATTAGAGCAAATGGGCTATCGTAAGCCTGGCTAATATGGCCAAGGTATTTGTAAATATATATTGAGTCTGAGTCTTATTTCTCTGAGCATAAGGCTGGGAGGACGAACTGAGGCCTAAACTTTACAGTCATCTACAAGAACCAGAACAGACTATGCTAAAGCAGGATGAGGGCACACTTTTGCCAGTCTGTATACAATTCCAATGCAGCACAGCACTTGGCCACAAGCTGTCTGCCCAGCAGGGAAACAGCAGCCCCAATTCAGCTACTACAAACAGAAAAGGAAACCATACTGATGCTGATTCGTTCCTAGGCTTATAACAAAACTCTAACAGAAAACGATAAACATTTAGAAAACTCAGACCCTGGAGGTAAAACTGAATCTTGGCTTCCAAATCATTTCTAAGAAGTTCAAATCAAAGACCTAATGATTTTTACTGACTACTTAGTTCTGATTTAAAAAAAGAGAAAAAGAAAAAGAAAAGAAAAGAAAAGAAAAAAAAAGGAAAGAAAAGAAAAAAAAAAAGATTACTTCCTAACTGCCCCAAGCCTTTTATCTATCAAATATTAAAAATACACACTCCTAAATTTTCAGTTTAGCATTCGGTCAGAATGTTCCCAAGGACCATCTCTGGTGGAATGTGCATTTAGTGAGCACACAAGCAGAGGCCTTCTAAGGTTTGTTAAAAGTCAAAACCCAACAAGCTGGTTATGATGGCCAGTGACAGTAGGATTTGCTGAAGGAGGCAGACGCAGATTTAGAGGTCAGCTTGGGCTACCCATAAAACAATCAAAACAAAAAGCCAGAAACCTGAAATGTCTTTTAACCGTTCAGTTATTCATCAGCATACAGTTGGACAACAACCGATCTACTTTAGGTTATTGTGACAACCTTTTCAGAGTAAAGAGTATTCCTGAGCCCAAGTATGGTGGCACATGATTTTAATCCCAGTACTCAGGAGAGAAGAGGATCTTAGTAAGTTGGAAGCCAGCCTGGTTTATACAGCAAGTTGCAGCGCAGTCTGATCCACACAGTGAGAGCCCGCCCGTGTCTATTAAGATGTGCTGCACTCCCTTGCAGAACGTGGCATGAGGTCGAAAGGACAGCTAGCTGGGTGATCCTCTGTCACCACTGCGTCTACTCAGCTCTGTAGGGGCTTTCCTTCCCAGCATACCTTAAAGAGGGGAGCGACGTGGGCTCGCTTCAAGGACTCTTCCAGACTGAAGGAGAAGAGCACTTCCGCCTCGGCATCTCGCAGGATGTAGTTCTGCTCATCTGGAAAACAGAACAGTGTGCGCTCTGAAAGGTGCACCTTGCACAGAGCCGGGCCAACATGCAGGCAGCACACAACCCACAGCCACCACCATCCTGTGATTTGGGTACTGTCCTGGTTGTTTTTATGTCAACATGACACTCACTAGAATCATCTGAGAGGAGGGATAATTGGGAAATTGTTCCCAGAAGATCAAACTGCATGTGAATCTGAAGGGCATTTTCTTTATTAGGAAGGGCTCAGGTTTTTGTCGGTGATGCCCTCCCCGGGTCCTGAGTGCTGTAAGAAAGCAGGCTGAGCAAGTCATGTGAAATAAGCCAGTGAGCAGCATCCCTCCATGGCTTCTGAATCGGCTCTGGCCTTCAAGTTCCCACCCTGCTCGGGTTCCCACCCTCACTCCCTTGGGTGATGAACAGTGATGTGGAAGTGGATGTAAACTAAACTCCTCCCTCCCCAGGTTACCTTTGGTCATGGTTTTCACTGTAGCAACAGTAATGTTGACTAAGACAACTATAAAACAGGCAAGTGTCCTAGCACAGAGCCACACTGCAGCCCCCGGTATAACTAACGGGGGGCCATCATGTGCACAGCTTCCTTCCACAGGCCGCTCACCGATGGGCTTCAACGAGAACGTGCCATTCTTATCTACCAGGTGCTGTCTACTAAGACTTTACAGAGCAGTGGGAACTGCATGGCACAGGTGAATTTCCAAATGAAATTACTAAGAACAAAGGCTCGTTTGCCTTTTCCCTCCATGTCATTCCAAAACTAAACCTATGTCTTGTTGTAGAATACAAAGATGTCAATCAAAGGAATCCCTGTGATAGGTGATAAATTTATAAGCTTAATTAAATGAATAAATACCAAATAGTTAAAGAACTAGACAAATAATACTGGGGTGAATTCAAGAAAAACTCACAACTTCACCATTGAAAACACGCAACCTTAGCCAGGCAGAAGCCAGGAATACACAGAAAAACTCTATCTCAAAACAACAACCGAAAGTAAGAAAAAAGAAAGAAAAAGAAAGGGAAGGGGGAGGGGGAGGGGGAGGGGGAGGGAGAGGGAGAGGGAGAGGGAGAGGGAGAGGGAGAGGGAGAGGGAGAGGGAGAGGGAGAGGGAGAGGGAGAGGGAGAGGGAGAGGGAGAGGGAGAGGGAGAGGGAGAGGGAGAGGGAGAGGGAGAGGGAGAGGGAGAGGGAAGGAGCACCCCAGCCCTGCCTAGTACACACACCTATAAATGTCTGGCGCTTGAAACAGTCCTCCAGCCAGTCCGGCGTCACGATGTGCTTCACCACAGAGATGGCCGTCAGGAACTTCACGGTGCGCGTCACCTTGCTGGCAATGAGGTGGGTACACTTCTTTGTGGACTCAGCAACTTCCCCACCAAGAATGTACAGCTTCTGGAGCCGCAAGCACAGCAGAGGGAAGCACACGTCAGCAGAGTGACACGTGGGACAGCCACCTTCCTCAGCGGCACTCTCCACGGGAAAAGCAAAGCTGAGAGCACCTCCCATGGCCTCGGCAGCCGCCCCACAGGACCCGAGTCACAACACAGGCTCTCCAGACAGCAGCAACTGCACTGAAACGGCCCAGGCTCCAGGACTCTCCGCATTACAGGTACTCAGCACTGAAAAAGACCCACCTCCGACCAACAGTGCCACAACTGGGGGACTGAGGCGTATGCATGTAACAAAGACCATGCCACGGTCCTGCTCAGGTTTTAGAGGTCTACAAGTAAAATTTATAACAGCAGTGTTAGCAACTGCTTCCTTGGGAAAAAAAAGGGGGCGGGGTACTGGCAAAGTGGGTTAGTGGGTGTGATGGTTTGTATATGATTGGCCCAGGAAGTGACCTATTAGGAGGTGTGGCCTTGTTGGAGTAGGTGTGTCACTGTGGGTGTGGGCTTAAGATCCTCCCCCTGGCTGCCTTCTTCCACTAGCAGCCTTCAGAAGATGTAGAACTCTCAGCTCTTCCTGCACCATGCCTGCCTGGATGCTGCCATGTTTCTGCCTTGATGACAATGGACTGAACCCCTGAGCCTGTAAGCCAATTAAATATTGTCTTTTATAAAACTTGCATTGGTCATGGTGTCTGTTCACAGCAGTAAAACCCTAACTAAGACAGTGGGTAAGGACAGTTGTCATCAAGCCCAATGACAAAAAGCCCCATCCTGGAACACACGGCTGAAGGAGAGGGCCAAATCCTACAAGTTGTCCTGTGCTCTCCAGATGTACGCTGTGGCACACACACAATACCCTGCCCAGAACACAACTGTCCTGGCTGGCTTTGTGTGTCAACTTGACACAGGCTGGAGTTATCATAGGAAAAGGAGCTTCAGTTGGGGAAGTGCCTCCATGGGATCCAGCTGTGGGGCATTTTCTCAATTAGTGATCAAGTGGGGGAGGGCCCCTTGTGGGTGGTGCCATCTCTGGGCTGGTATTCTTGGGTTCTATAAGAGAGTAGGCTGAGCAAGCCAGGAGAAGCAAGCCAGTAAGGAACAGCCCTCCATGGCCTCTGCATCAGCTCCTGCTTCCTGACCTGCTTGAGTTCCAGTCCTGACTTCCTTTGGTGATGAACAGCTGTGTGGAAGTGTAAGCTCAACAAACCCTTTCCTCCCCAACTTGCTTCTTGGTCATGATGTTTGTGCAGGAATAGAACCCTGACTAAAACACACACAGAAATAATGACTAACCACACAGCCAGTGAATTTCTGACCCTCTTCCACCAAAACTACTAACTACCAGATCCCACCAATGCCTCCAAAGTTCTTTCAAAATGTGTATTTACAAATGTTCTATTATTACCATGCACTCCACCCACCCTACCCAGGGTAGCCTCCTTCTTCCCCAGAGACCTAATCATGGGGAGACCATGTTCTCAAGAGAACCTAGAGGCCCAGTGCCTTCAAGCCTCGAGTCTCTAGACTCAGCTATTCAAAATGATAACTTCATGAAGTTAGCAGGCCAATGGATAGAATTAGAAAATATCCCGAATGAGGTAACGCAGACCCAAAAGGACACACAGCATGCACAAGTGGATATTAGCCCCAAAGCTCAGAATACTCATGATACAACTCACAGGCCATATGAAGCTTAAAAAGGAAGACCAAAGTGTGAGGGTTTCACTCCTACTTAGAAGACCAAAGTGTGAGGGACCCTCAAAGTGTGAGGGTTTCAATCCTACTTAGAAGAGGAAACAAAGTAATCACGGGAAGCAGAAGGAGGGAGGGTCCTGGGAGGGAGAGGGGAAGGGAGGGGACAGGACTGGGTGTGGGAGAAACGGGAAAGAAGTCCAGAGGGTCAGGAGAATGAATAGAAATATGCAGCAGGGGTGCGTGGGTGCGTGTGGTGGGTAGGGAACCACTAGAAAGTCCTAGGGAAGCAAGAGGTTCCCAGAACCCAACAGGGATGCCATTAACCAAAATACCCAACAGAGGGGAGATTGAACCTGAAGAGACCACCTCCATGGTCCCTAGTTGAGGGATAGGGTCACCCACCCATCTCAAAAATTTTAACCCAGAATTGTTCCTGTCTAAAGGAAATTCAGACAAAAAAAAAAAAAAAAAAAAAAATGGAGCAGAGACTGAAGGAAAGGCCATCCAGAGACTGCCCCACCTGGGGATCAGTCTCATCTGTAGAAACCAAAGCCTGACAGTATTGTTGATACCAAGAAATGCTTACAGATAGGAGTCTAGTATGGCTATCTTCTGATAGGCTCTGCCAGCATCTGACTAAAACAGATGCAGATACTCACAGCCAACCATCAGACTGAGCCTGGCGACCTCCAAAGGAAGAACAACAAAATCAACTGACTGGACACCCCCCAGAGCTCCCTGGGACTAAACCACCAACCAAAGAGTACATGTCCATGGCTCCAGCTATATATGTAGCACAGGATGGCCTTATCTGACATCAATGTGAGGGGAACCCCTTGGTCCTGTGGAGGCTTAATGTCCCAGCATAGGGGGATGCTGGAGGGATGAGGTGGGAATGGATGGGCGGGTGAGAGGTGGGGTACCTTCTTAGAGGCAAAGGGGAGGGGGATGTGGAGAGTTTGCAAAGGAAAGACTGGGAAGGGGGACATTTGAAATGTAAATAAATAAAATAGCCAATTAGTAATAATAATAAAAAAATTCTCATGGTCCAGACTTTTACGATAACAAAAGAACTAGTAACGAACTATAAAATTATGTTATTGAACAAGGTGACGACAATACTTTATAAACGCTATCAGTGGGGCTGTGACAGGCTGCTCCTGATTAACCATCACTGCCAGTACCACATCAGCAAGGAGCTAGGCACTCACTTCCCCAGCTAAGCACCAGGCTAATGAATGGCCAGTGTAAAGCGAAGTCGGGCAGAGGACACTGCTAAAAGCCTTTAAACACAACCCTACCTTAATGTACTGCTGAACTTGAACAGGCTCAAACCCCGTGAAGAGCACGTAAGGCGTCAGCTCTGGAGTCAGCTTCTTAGTGGGAGGTGGCAGGTCTTCAATTCTGTGATGCAAACACACAGGACAGTGACCACTTCAAACAGGTGCTCTTTACGGAACCCAGAACTTAACAGGCTTTAGGCGTGTGAGTGTTGGGGTGGAGGGGGCACTCCTGTGATGGGTGAGTCCTTTCTCTCCCACCAACTAACAGAGTTCCACCACATCCTAGAGAACCAAGCATCCAGATCATTCCTGATAAGAACGATGTTCTCAGGTGGACATGGTGGTACACACCTCCAATGCCAGCATAGGTACAACTGGCAAGATCAATGCAAAGCCATCCTCAGATACACAGGAGATTTGAGGTCAGCCGGGCTACATGAGACCCTTTCCACAAAAAGAAAGAAAGGAAAAACGTCTACAGTCCATCACTCACTGGCCATCACTGTGTCTGGTACTTTTAAGCAGCATTAGACTCGGTGTCTAAGTCACTGTCTACCAGCTTACCCAGCGGTGTTCACTCTACATTAATGTGTATGTGCCCAGCACAGTGTCTACTCTACATTAATGTGCATGTGCCCAGCACAGTGTCCACTCTTCATGTCAATGTACATGTGCCCGGCACAGTGTCCATACCGCACATTAAAATGTATTTTTAATATTTTGTAGTAGGGCTGATGGATCCCAGAGCCTCATCATACCAGGTAAGGGCTCTCTACAAGTGACCACACCCCTACTGCCTTATGATCGGCTTTTAAAAACATCAAATAACTCTGTGGCTTTTGTTACATGCATGATAACACACTGAGAGTGCCCTAGTACTTCTGTCCAGTTAGGTTCTAGCCCTGTCTTCACCAAGGCACACTGCAAGGCACAGTTTAAATAAAAGCCTTTGGTCTTGTACACTCACCTTCAGTGTTCTCAAATCTTATTTCCCAGTCTCTATGTAAATGTGATGGTCTGGCAAACACTTTCAACCTTATTTGTATCCAGGAGCCTGTTTTCTTCAGCTTGTGTGTGGGTGTGCGAAGTGAGGGAAGGAGGAGGAGGAAGAGGAGAAAAGGCTGATTGCAAATGGCAGGCCCCTCAACAGTGCCTCTCAGCAAGTACAACGTGGAGCCAAGAGCTCGTAAGCACCCTAAGAACAGTCCCTAGCTTGCTTCAGTTCCGTGTTGCTTCTGCTCTCAGGGAGGCCAGCCACACTGTTTCCGATGAACCAACACACAGGCATGTAGTCACAGCCAATCAGCATGCAGAGTGCCAAGGACAGAAGCTACTCAGGCAGGAGTCTATGCTCTCTCCCGGGGTGGCCCGAGAACTGAGAGCCCAGTGTGGCCCAGCACACTGTGGTTGGAGCACTGCGGGGGCAGGCTGACTCCCCACAGTACTGCTGCTTCACACATGGTTTGGGTCAAGTTCTGCTTGAGAGAAAGATCCTGGTTTTTATTTGTAATAAGAAAGAAACATTCTTAATCACTGAGTATCTGTCAGATGAGACACTGTGGTATGTCCTTTTAAGTCGAACTTACAGTTATATGAATGTGTTTTGCCTACATGTGTGTCTGTGCACCATGTGCATGGCCTGGTCATCAGGTCCCCTAGAACTGAAGTTGCAGGCAATGTGGATGCTGGGAACTAAACCCAGGTCCTCTGCAAGAACAGCCAGTGCTTTTGACCACTGACCTCCCTTGGCAGCCCTGTGGATACAGTTTACTATGAAAGTGCTCAGAACCATGACAGTGGGCAGCACCGCTCCAAAGCCAACCCGCAGAGGACGGGAGTGGGAGGGGCCTTCCCCCCCCCCAGAGGACGGGAGTGTGTGTGTGTGGGGGCTGGCCCCGCTGCACATACCTCGCTCTCTTAGATGAAGGCTGGATGTTGGCGCCCTCATTCGGCTTCAGCTTAGGAGGCAATCTCACACCCTGTAATTAAAATGTGGTGCACTTCAAACAATCTCCAAGACACAACAGCACCAACACCCTCGGCCCCAGTCAACAGGAGAGCCACTGCCCTCACTGCTAGAACAAGTACTGGCTCAAAAAGGTGGGGTGGGCCGGGCCGGGCCAGGTTGGGCCAGGCCAGGAGCAGAGCCGAACACTCCAGAAGGCCTGCCTCTTCCTTTCTCTCCTGCTCTAGTCACAGCTCTGGATACTTACACATGCCTGCCCATTCCCTTCAGTTCCCACCCTTCTCCACCATCAACGCCCTGTCTTTATTGAAGTCCTCTGACCTGTGGCCTGTGTGTGGCCATACCTCGCCACTTCTAGTGGCTCTCAAGGCCTTGCCCACTAGCTATGA
This sequence comes from Apodemus agrarius, assembly GCA_964023405.1. Lineage (NCBI taxonomy): Eukaryota > Metazoa > Chordata > Mammalia > Rodentia > Muridae > Apodemus > Apodemus agrarius. Next base: position 3,668,432 of record OZ030006.1, on the reverse strand, counting down.
AAACCTGACATCTGATGACAGTCCTGCTCCTTAGCTCCTGGAGTGTGACATGGCTCTCTGACACTAGCAAAGATCCTCATGTACACATGTGCACAATCGCTACCCATAGAAACATGTAGATTGGTATGCTAACACACTTATGACGGAGAGGACACCCTTCATGTGCAACTACAAGTGACAAGAAACTAGTAATCACAAACGTCTTCACTGCACCTGAGTGACACTGCAACAGCCAGTGTGTGGGGGGGGGGGAGGGGGAAGGACAGACACAGGAATGTCCACAGTGAGGTGAATGTGTGACACACAGGAGTGGCTAATGGCGTGGGGGGAGGTGACATACAGCAATGGCGTCAGTGGGGTGTGGGGCTGGCGTACCATCAAGAGCTCTGCAGTCACCTTCACTGGGGTCCTCCATGCATCTGAAAGAGAAAGACGTCATCTTCCAAACTGAATGGACACAAAGCCTTGCCGTAAGCCCTGCTTACACCGAGGCTTGTGCACACACGCCTTCGGGTAAGTGCGGCTCTGACACGTGCTGCAGCTCGGGCTTCCGGGCAGGGTGTGTACCACGTGCCCAGGAGGACCTATCAGGACCAAGACACAGGTGCTGGCCATGGCGGACAGCTTGTGCTGTGCAACAAAGTGGGTCTGACGCCAGATGTGCACTCAAGTCCCTGAAAGGGACAGGCAGTCCCTTGGGACAAAGAGCTATACAATGCCAGGTGTCCAGTAGAACACAGAGGAAGGCTTTCCATGACCAAAGCTTTAATAAAGCAAAGTGGGCTTCACAGGGGAATGTCAAAACACAACCTGAGAAACGTTCAATTTTGAAAGGCAGAATTAAAACCTAGCATCATATATTTACAAAACACAAATTTTAAAGATAAATTAAAAAATGTCTTTAAAAAGCTCTGTTGCATCTTCTATCCCCTGTCCTCTGTGGGGCAGTCCTCCATGAGGGCTGTATGGTCACCTTCTATCCCCTGTCCTCTGTGGGGCAGTCCTCCACTGAGGGCTGTATGGTCACCTTCTATCCCCTGTCCTCTGTGGGGCAGTCCTCCATGAGGGCTGTATGGTCACCTTCTATCCCCTGTCCTCTGTGGGGCAGTCCTCCACTGAGGGCTGTATGGTCACCTTCTATCCCCTGTCCTCTGTGGGGCAGTCCTCCACTGAGGGTTGTATGGTCACCTTCTATCCCCTGTCCTCTGTGGGGCAGTCCTCCACTGAGGGCTGTATGGTCACCTTCTATCCCCTGTCCTCTGTGGGGCAGTCCTCCACTGAGGGCTGTATGGTCACCTTCTATCCCCTGTCCTCTGTGGGGCAGTCCTCCACTGAGGGTTGTATGGTCACCTTCTATCCCCTGTCCTCTGTGGGGCAGTCCTCCACTGAGGGTTGTATGGTCACCTTCTATCCCCTGTCCTCTGTGGGGCAGTCCTCCATGAGGGCTGTATGGTCACCTTCTATCCCCTGTCCTCTGTGGGGCAGTCCTCCACTGAGGGCTGTATGGTCACCTTCTATCCCCTGTCCTCTGTGGGGCAGTCCTCCATGAGGGCTGTATGGTCACCTTCTATCCCCTGTCCTCTGTGGGGCAGTCCTCCACTGAGGGCTGTATGGTCACCTTCTATCCCCTGTCCTCTGTGGGGCAGTCCTCCACTGAGGGCTGTACAGTATCAAAGTGCTGAGCACACAGGGGGCAGGACACCATCAGGGAGTGACAGTGAGAAGAGCCTCTCGGACACAAACCCACAGCCACACCCCTTGGAACTGGGGCATCATGGGAGGAAGTGCAGCTACGCAGAGGGACTACAGGAGGCAGGTATGCATGCAGCTTGAGGGCACACCAACTGCCACTGACCGAGAAGCCCCGCGACCAAGTGGGGCGTGGGCACGAAGGGGTCCGGCAGGTTGAAGGCGGTGTACCGGCTGTACTGCACTTGCCGCAGGGCCTCGAAGTTCCCCAGCAGAATGTCCCCCAGCCACTGCGCATTCACACATGGGATCCTCCACTCTTTAGCCTTTTCATACTTCAAGCCGCTTGGTCTTTTTTGTGAGAAATGGCATTTATTCAATGTTAGTGTCATCTTACTATGAATTTTTGTCTATTTTCAAAAACGCTAATAAAGCTAACAAAAGTGGCAGGCATGTCTCAGCAAAACTGCCAGCAATCTAAGCTGCCGGCAAGAGTACTTAACCTGGGCTCTACCTGGGCCGGCCGGGCTCTGATCGGACTCTATTCCAGGAATCTAAAACCATCATTTCAAGTTCTGTTATTTCATCCGTTCATCTAGTCAAGTCTTTACAGGTGCTATGCTGACAGTGCTGTGAATACCAATGCCTTTAAAAAACAGCGACAGAGCCAGGCCTTAATCCCAGCACCCAGGACACAGAGGCAGATTAATTTCTGTGAGTTCAAGACCACCCTGATGTACACAGCGAGTTCCAAGACAGTCAGGACTACTTAGAGATCCAACTTCAAACAACCACCACCACCACCAAAGATTAAAGGCACTGAAGAGCAGTAAGCTGGAGTAAGCTGGGAAGACAGACACGCAAAGGCCTTGTGTCATTCTTCTCTTGACTTGCACTTAGACATCCACACAAAGCTCTGATGTCGAAGGAAGGACTGCTGCCAGGTGTGGTGGTCCACACCTGGGCTCCCAGCACTAGGGACTACAGGCAGGAGATTGTCACAAGCTTGGCTTATAAGAGGCCATGCCTTCCCCAAACCATCCAAGCCACCCAACTATCTCTACATCCCTCTTCTATGGGCAAACAGGATTGAAACAGCTAAGCCCAGCTTACTCTTTACAGATGAGGACTGTGTTGCTACGGCAGAGGTACCCTGTGTATTTGGCACCTGCCAAGTATGCCATTAATTTCAAGTCATCTCTGTCATTGTCAACAAATCCAGTCACGGAGATAATCTGGGGAGAAAAGAGAAAATGAGATACAACACGAATATCTCTGACTACTCTTGTCACGATCCTACAGCATGAGGGGCATTTCTGTGGCACTGTCATCTCTGTCATTGATGGAGCAGGAAGCACAGCACCCCGAGGCTGAAGAGATGGGGGCTTCACTCCCACGGCAGTACTTCTGGAATCTGCAATACTGCCCAGGTGATTTCAGGTTACTGTGCTGAGCACACACATGGGGGAGGTCTTCATTCTCAATGAGCCAAGCTCTGGGTCATTTGGCAGCAAGTACCCACAAGTACTAAGTTCTATCCAGCAGTGGGTGACTCGTCCTAGGTTTTGAAGTGTCAGCAAGGTAAAATGGCATGTCTTGTGCCAGGCACAGCTACCATAACCATGGCACGCAGGGGTGAAAGGCACCCCAGGGGTCTGGGACAGAACTGAGGAGTCTCGCAGGAGAGGGGATGGCCTCACATGCTGTGAACAGGGCTTGCCCCCAGGTGGGAACGCCACAGGGAAGTGGAGGGCCCGATGAGGGGGCAGCAGCTTCTTCTTCTTCAGCACTGTGTTGAGCCAGTGTGCAGTGACACACCGCTTTCTCTCCCGTAGTGCCTGGCAAACAAAACAACAATTACGTTGTCTCTAGCTCTTTGCTGTAGGCCTAGGTAGAGAATGGTTGGCTTGCACAATTCGGGGCCACCTTCCCAGAGCAAGTGAACTGAAGATTCCACCTCCAGGGGACCTAAGATTCCCAGGGCGCCTACACGTATCATGTACCCACAAAGAAACACACACAAGATTAAAATTAAGCCTAAGAAAAAGCCATAGTCAGGAACAACACAACACAATCCCCCCCCAAAGAGACATCCAATGCCCTGCGTACGAACACACAACACCCTCTTAAAATTACCCACAGGTGAGGCACGCAGTACAGAGCAGGCAGGAGGACCTAACAGGGTGCTCCTAAAGTCAGTGAACACAGACATTAGCGTTCAGCTGTCAACTCGCAGGAAGATTTTTACCAAAAGAGAAGAAATCCTCAGGGGAAAGAGGTGATGATGGGGAGCTTACAGCCCAGAGCTTACTACCTGCTCTCCTGGGTCTTGGCCTCAGGAGCCCTTGCTTGTAAAGGCCAGATGGTACGGAATCCCATCTGGAGGTGATCAGGAGGGTGTCCCACTCTCTCTGCCTCTAGTTGGAATCTCCCATCCCTCTCTATGCCCAAAGCTGTCCACAATATATCGAGCTCACCAAAGTGGCTTTTTTAATTTTAGACGCAAAAAAATATTCTTTGGAGGATTCTAAGAACTGCAAGTTGGTATGTTTGCAGCTCATCTGTCTGACGTGCACGATCTTCAGGCTGACTCCCCGGCACAATCACACCGCCCCTATACAGCGAAGACACGGAGCAAGTCTACCATCTTCAACTCTATGAAACGCCTCAGTCAAGGCTGCTGGGACCACATGATGTAGCGGAATTTTCCCTATTTAATCACTTTAAATATTAATACAACAAGAAGCCTGTGATTAAACAGGGAAAAGGGAGGCAGAGTGAAGAGTTTCAGAGATGGGGATAACGGAGGAGAAGGAGAGGAAGAAGAAAGGAAGATAGAAGGAGAGGAAGATGATCAGATTCCATGTGGCTTTAAATGGCCACAGGTAGCTATGGCTTTCATAAGAGAATGTTGGGATAACTTGTCTAATCTAGGTGGGCAGCATGTATCATTATCAATTGGCTCTGAAATTATTGTGGGTAGATTTTGAGGATTGAGGTTTATTGCTATGTAAATCTGACTGACTAATTCTAAGCTTCTAGAGTTGTGACTGTTGCCAGGTTACTGGAGTTTGGGACCCCTGACCACAGGCAGGTGGACGGCTGAGAAGGAACAGGCAGCTCTGAGGCAGGCGAGCCAGAGCTGGGCAGACAAGCACAGCGGACAGCCTAGAGGTGCCAGGGCCGTGGGCAGAGCAGCTGGGCACTGCCAATCTTTTTTACTACCTCCCACAACAGCACGACACTCTGGCTGCACAAGCATACACAGCAAGCACTTACACTGTGGCACCCTCCTTGCCAGGGGCCGGCTGTTCTTACCTGTGCATACATACCACTGACTTGACTCTCGCAGAGGAGGTGTGTGCATCGGCTTGTGAAAGTGGGGTCCACAGTGCCACCATGAGCCTGGATTATCTACACAAAAGACCCAGCAAACCCGTTTTTAATTGAATAGCTTTCAGTTATTCTGGCTGCTACCACCTACGATTTCAATTCCATCACTATGAACAGAAGCTGGATGACACTGGCATGACTCACACCCCAGTCACAGAATCTCCCAGCACTCAGAGTAGCACTATGCCATTCAGTCCTTTCAGAAGCAGGAATGCAAATGGTCCTGCTTAAAACTGAGCTTCTTCACGCCAGCACTGCAGACATTTTGGTCAGTGGAGTGTGTCGCAGAACTGCCTGGGCGGGCGTACCGTGTCCAGTAGATCCAACTTCACACTGGGAACCAGTGGTATCTCCACTAACTACCAAATGCTCTCAGAGGAGATCCACCACCCTAACAAACCTTCACACGGTGTCAGAAAGTCACATCAGAATGTAGTGTGGATCAAAACTCTAAATGACTTTAGGGCTGGAGAGTGGGCTCAGCAGAGATGGGTGAGTCCTGCTCTTTGAGAGGACCCAAGTTTGGCTCCCAGCACCCATGCATCTGCCTGCATCTCTAGCTTCAAGATGAGCCTCAGCAGGTACTACATACTTGTGGCTGGTGTGAGCATGCATGCACACGCGCGCACACACACACACACACACACACACACACACACACGAAACATATACAAAAACTGACTCCAGTTTTAAAGGGACCATTCTATCCTGCTGTGGGTTTTCCATCCTCAGTATCAGTCATCACCACAGAAAACTGCACATGACAGCACATCAGCTGAAATGTAAGCATTAACCCCAAAGACCTGGTCTGAACCCAGCTCTGGTTTCACCTGCCACCTGTTTGTCAGTTTGTGACCGAGCCAGCAGCTCCTCCTTCACCTGCTTCTCCACTGCCTGAGTTGTGTCCTCTGATGACTACTAACATATTCTAATTCACAAATGCTGTGCTACTTCACTGCTATCTGACCTTACACATTATCCAGTGATGTTCCTGTGTGAAGGCCAAGGCATCCAGGTGGCCAAGGACTCCCATGGCACCCTAAGACAAATGTCCCTCCTAGTGTCGGCTGTTTCCTGGTGCTGACCTCGACCTTACCCCAGCCCCTCCACGTCTGCTGTCTTGAAAGCATCCTACCCAACCTCACTCCTAAACTCTCCAGAGAAATGTGAGGTGCCTTTAAAGTCTGTATTCAAAACCCAGATGCTCGGGCTTCCGCCCCACACTGCCAGAGGCTGCTCCACACCTGCTCTTGGTCTGGAGTCACTGCTGTACTATGGGCATGCACACAGCTGGAAGGCCCCATAGGGTGGGGCCCTGGCTAGCCCAGGGCAGGGTAAGCACTCCTTCAAGCCTTTTGAGGAGAGTAGCCTAGGAGGGAAGTAGAACCTTCACTTGCTTCCCTAGCAAGAGCAAACCATCTCCTCCCCTTCTTTGTCTGCCCTGCCAACTCTGGTTCTGTTTCACATCTACGTGGAGTTTCCTTCATGCTCGCCCAAGAACTCCTCTCTTTGGCTGCCATGTACCCCTTGCTGAGTTAGCGGCTTCTAAGGCGAGGTGTGGGGAGGTGAGCACTCTGAGCCAGACACTTGAACTCATCCTCACTCTGTCTCACATTCATGTGCCAGACAGGCAGTCCGAAGTCACCACCCTCAGCTGATACCGGCTCTACATGCCGTGCTGAGCCGTAGCACCCTGCGAACTGGGTGTGGTGGCACATGCTCTTAATCAAGTGGCTGAAATAAGTTGTCCAAGGTCGTCTTTGGAATTCAAGCACTAGTCCTAGACTCTACCTCAAACAAGTACCTATATCACCAGACTTCACTGTCTCAGGGTCTCCTGGCTCTCCCTTTTCACGAAGCTTCTCAATGCCCCACTTCACAGCTCCCTAGTCTACCCCACTTTTCTGCCCCTACAGCCCCCCAACACCCTCTCTTCATGCATCATCCTCTCCTAGCTGGCCTTCCGCTCACCCTCCTGGTGAGCCCAGGGTCTATCTATACCTTATCGCACAGCACAGTATCTAACTACTTCAGTCACCCCTTTTCTACATGGCTTGTAAGGAAAATCCAAGATCCACTGCTGGAAGACAGACAGCCTTTGTCCTCTGCTCTCCCTGACTCAAGAGCTGCCCAGGATGAGACCTGATGACAGCCCCCGCGAGTGTGCAGGCGTACCTCTACCAGGCTTTACAGCCCTCATCAGGCCGCTCTGACCAAGCAGCCCCTCCTATCCTTGCTAAATCCTCCTGTGGACACATGGATCAGCCCTAGCGGCTTTAGCAGAGCTGTCTAACCCTGCACTCATGGCGCGTACCAGGCTCCTCCTAGACTGCCCTAGGCCTCCCACCACCCAGCCTGCTTCTCTGCTGGCGGCCTCTCCCAGTTCAGCACTGCCATCTTGCTGCACACTAGGCATCTGGAAGAGGTTTAAGCACCAGCAATGCTTATGGCAAAGAACAGTCCAGATATGCTTCTATCCTAAACTTAGTTTTTATCCAAAGCAGGGAGGGAAAGGGATTCTCCATTTTGATTTGTACCATGATTGCAAGGAAGATTTTTCAAAGTTTTCCTTTTCATCCATAACAAAGAATAAATAAAAAGAAAAATAGATGGACTACCAGTTCACAATTACACATAACTATTACCCCTAAAGGAATTTCAAGAACCATGAAGCCCAACACTCCACCTGGTACCTAAGCAACAGAAATCCAGAAGTGATGGGCACCTCCCATAGAGGGCAGCACTGAGGCGGGCACCCCTCCCACCAAGTGCACACACTGAAGCAGACCCCACCAGGCAGCCATCCACCACCATCAGGCACACAGTCCCCAGCTTCCCCAGCTCACCCTTTTCCAGGTGGCCAGCAGCTGCTTATCCGACATCTGCTCGGGATAGTCCGCAATCGCAAACACGCATCCTAGCAAGAAGCTTTCTTCTGGAACTAGAGTAACAGACATGAACATAAATCAAAAGTGCATTTTGATGAGTTTAGTTTGAATCCATAACCTAACTACATCTGGAAAGTTGCTACAAATATACTAATCTATCTAAAAACCAGATCATTAAAAATAAGACATAATTTAGGACTAAGCACTAAATCCTCAGCACTGCTCCTGAGGCAGCCTTGATACTCTGTGAACCCTGGTCCTCACTGCAGTGTGTGCAAGCACAAAGAGCCCTAATTATCTCATTGTGATGCCCGCTCAACGGGTATGAGATTCACACTCGGTGAGCCACGATCACTTGATAGGCGCCATGCTCTTATGCAAGCTTGTAACTTGTGAGAAAATAGGAACCAGTACTAACTCTCCACTGCTGGGTCATGTCCAAAAAGCTGCTGCTGCTGTTGCTGAGGTGGGGGCTGCAGGGGCAGCTGCAGAGGCTGCTGGGGTAGAACCTGGTGCTGTAGTGCCTGGGACGTTTGGCTCAAGTGTGCTGCTTGATTCTGCATCTGCTGCTGCTGCAAACGTTGGAGCTGCTGCTGCTGTTGCTGCTGCTGGAGAAGGTTGTGCTGCTGCTGCTGCTGCTGCTGCTGTTGCTGCTGCTGCTGTTGCTGCTGCTGCTGGAGCTGTGCTAACTGGTGCTGCTGGAGCTGCTGCTGCTGCAACTGATGGAGCTGCTGCTGCTGCAGGGCATGCTGCTGCTGAAATGGCTGCAGCTGCTGTTGAGGGCGATGCAACTGCTGCTGAGGGTGTAATGGTTGCTGTGGAAACTGGAGCTGCTGCTGAGAGAACTGATGCTGATGGACTTGCTGCGGGAACTGATGTGAAGGTGGCTGGGGGTAGGGCTGGGGCTGCTGCTGCTGCTGCTGCTGCTGCTGGAGCTGCATGATCTGGGGCTGGAGGTGCAGGGCTGGGTGCTGCTGCTGGGGAGGGTGGGGCTGCTGCAACACGTGTGTCTCAGGAGCACCTTTAGCCTGGCCAAACAACACAGCACTGGCAGTGGGGTGTCCCTGCTGGCCATGCGCCACCTGCTGCTCTAGGTTTTTTGTGGGTGCTGAAAGGGATTGTAAGATCTAGAAAACAAAAAGAGGGCCAAGTTGCTACTAATAATAGCTGAGAGGCAGTACCCGCTCCTAGGCGAGTAACAGTGCATTCATGCAGCTGACATGCCAAACTGCTACAAAATGGAGACCAGACAGCAACAACACACTGCTCTCACATGTGTACTTTGTATTCAACATCCAGAGAGCAGGACACCGAATTATAAAACAGAAAATAGACTAACAAACACAGGAGCTGCTCTGCAGGTAGAGTGCTTGCTACCCAAGCCTAGCAACCTGAGATCAAGCCCTGGAAACCCACCGCAGAAAGACAGACCCAATCCCTACCCCCACCCCACCACCTTCCAGCACCCCCCACCCCCGACCAACAGACACATACGCACACTGGGGGCACTGATTCACAGAGCAGGGACAGAACAGCAAAACAAACAAGTGGCAGTATTTGGTCTAGTGAGGGCCCGAGCAGCCTGGGCTACAGGGAATGAGGCGATCTCCCCAGCAGTTCCCTCCTCCGTAGCCTGCTCTGCTTCTGACTGACTAGAGTGCAGTGGACAGGGGCAGCTCTGGTTCAGGCCTCTCCACAGGTGGAGCCATGTTCTACTTCTTCCTGCTTCTAGGAGTTACCTCTACTCAGATGAGGCAGGGGATCTACTATTATCACCAAAGCAATCAGGCCACAGCTACACCTGTTCCTCTTGCACTGCACCTTGTCCTGGGCAGTGGCTGTGACACAGAAAAGCGATGGAGGGACTCTAGCTAAAGGGTTACCTAAAGGTCAATGTTAGCTGGGCTTGATGGTACAGACCTGTGATTCCAACCCTTGGAAAATGGAGGAAAGAGCACCAGGAGTTCAAGGCTAGCCTGAGCTACACGAGATAGTATCCTCAAATTATTATTGTTGTTGTTCTTGTGATGAGGAGGAGGCGGAGGAGAAGGAGGGAGGTGCGGGGAGCAGGCATGCCAGTCCAACACCCAGAGCTCTGATCTCCAGAACCCACATGAGAGTGCGGCCCAGGATCCCATGCGCCTGTGATCCCATGCTCTTACAGGGAGAAGGCAGGCAGAGACTAGAGGTATGAGGAGGCTCACAGGTCACACAGACCAGCACATCCACACACGTGTATAAACACGCACCTACATGACATTTTTTAAAAAATGAATAGTGCTCACTTTAGTAGCACATATATTAAAACTGGAATGATACAGAAAACGTGCTCAAGCTTACGGAGTCACAACCTCACACAGAGAACAACCGGCAACCGAGGCAAGCGGAGGGCGGCAGTCTTCCCCAGGGAGAAGCAGGGCCACTGCTCGCCCCATACCAATGTCCAGGTCTAAAGCATGCAAACACACAAACAGCACACAGACTAAGCAGGCTATCTTTATCTACTTAGGTGTACGCTCACAGATGTAACAATGAATGAAGAAGCCATGAATGTGAAAGAGAGCAGGGGGGATGTGAGAGGATTTGGAGGAAGGAAAATGGAAAATGATTTAATTTTATTAAAATCTCAAAAAATAAGGTTCACGAAAGCAGTCTTTTGTCGCTTTTGTTTTGTATGCAGACATAAGCAGTACGGAAAACAGTACTTAGAATGGATGGCTTCCTGAGAAATCATTACAGCTGTTGATTTTCCTTCCTCAAACAAGACAGGCAGCAGATGGGACAGATGCAGAGATGCTGCCCACATGACTAGGCCAAGCGGCCATCTGCCACACTGGTGTCCTCTGCACAAGGACCCTGAAGAGATGCCTCTCCACACAGGGACTGCTGCCAGGCCAAGCACGGGAGACTGCAGCCAGGCCAGCCTCCGGACCAATCTCTGGGGCCGAGAGATCAGTAGGATACGGCAGGCTTTACCAGGTAAACTGAGGGACAGAAGCCACAGTGGCAGTGCACCTGGAAGGCAGAGGTAGGTGTATCTCCGAGTTCCAGGCCACCCTGAACAGAGAGTTCCAGGACAGCATGAGAAACTCTGCCTCAAAATAACAAAAGGAGAAGGGCAGACGTGTTCCTGCCTGGGCTCAGAAGTGAAGGCTGAAATGTTGCCCCACAGCTGCCTCAGTGTGCACAAGAAGAAACAGTGAGGAGTCAGGAGAGCGGGCCAGGCCAGGCCAGCCATTAGCATCAGTGGTGGACAGACAAGCATGCTCGCCCCCATCTCATCTGCCCCAGCTGAGAACACAGCAACCTGAGGGACCCAAGGGAGAGGAGTGTCCCAAGGACTGGCGTGTACCCATGCTACCGAGAGCAGCAACTCTCAACTCCGTCCTTAAACAGCACCACCAGAGTTCCTGTCAGCCTACAAAGCATGACAGCACACAAGCCCTAGCTAGGACAGACTGCATCAAACAGGAGTTTGGGTCACTTTCCCCTCTCATCTTGCTTTTTAACATTCTGAAAGTCATTTTCTGCACACGGGTAAAGACTGTCAGAAGGGGCCAGAGTGACCTGAACCTGCCTTTGCGGTGGCTGTGCCAGCTGAGCAGCCGCATTCTGGAGCCAGTGTCACGGAGGACAGTGTCAGAGCAACGCCCACCCTTGGACACCTCAGACACCAGTGTGTGTCTAAACCCAAGTGGACTTAGGAAGCCATCCCACACTTAAACCTGCATCTCGGCCAGCACAGGGGCAGACCAGAGACTAAGCCTGATCCTACGAGAGTGGGGGAAGGGCAAAGCCCAGGCCTCCATCGTAGAACGCACGGCGGCCACCCAGAACTTCTCATGGAAAGGAGGACGATCTGGAGACTTCACCCCTCCATCTAGACTCACACCAGCTGCAATCTTTTTAGTCAATATTTCCAAGGCAAACCCACCGGTGCAGCCCAGGTCTGCTCACCAGAGCGCACTCACCTTCTACTCTCTCCTCCAGGTGGGGATGCCCGTCTCCCAAGACCTGGGGTCAGAAACGCCTGTCCTCTCTGCCTCCAGCCTGCTGACTGACACATCCTCCCAACTGCGGCTGGGCCACCAACTGTCCGACACCCTTCCTGCTGTCCCCCACTGCTCTCCCAAGCCCCATCCCCTTTGTGGCTGTGGGCCACATGGCTCCCGTCTCCTGGATGCTTACGTGTGGAAGGCAGGGTGGAGCCACCCCTTCGGAGCAGCCTAGCCCAGCAGCCCCTACGCCAAGCACGCTTTCCCACAAGCAGACGTGCCTGCTATGTTATGTCAGCTCCAAGGCCCCTCCACGCCACATCTTCCTGGACACACTGAAATGCTGTGCTCAGGCACAAAGGCATGCTCCTGGCTTGTGAACACTTGACATCTGGGAGGGGACAGACAGTCAAACAGGCAGTAAAGAGGGCCCTTGGGCTACCAGAGGCTTCATTCCTAAAAGCGCTGCAGTACACAGACCGGTTTTTGTTTGGTTATTATTTTATGACAATGGTTGTTCTGCCGGCATGTGTGCCTGTATCACATGCATGCGGTGAGACCAGAAGAGGGTGGTATATAACATGGGCCTGGCTGTAAGCTGAGTGCTGGGAATCAAAGGCAGGAACTCTTCAAGAGCTCAGTACTCCTGACCACAGTCATCTCCAGCCCCCAAAAGGTCAGTTTTCACCATACAATCACCACCAAAAAAGCCTAAAGTCCAGCCTGTATGGTGAAGCTTGGAATCTGGGCAAGCACATCAAATTTTACAGTTTATTTTGACCAATGTAGAATGTGCCCGTCAGTGAACTATGCACTTCCGACACTCCCAGAGGGCATGGCCTGGGCTGTCCTCCACTCCCTCCACAGGGCTCTGGCTAGCCCCTCGTCTTCCCTCTCTACAGCGTGAGCTCCCACATTTCCCTGTCATGCTGAAGTTGTGGTCGCCAACCTTATGTAGTACTGGTCACGCCTTCCTTCCAGTCCCTCAGTCAGTATCTGGCTGGCAGTCCCCCATTCTCCTCAGAGCCGGGTAGCCCTCTCCTCTCTACCCTGCCTCAGCAGCTAGCTATTTCCTTCACAGCATCTAATAATGCCTGGAGTCGCCTGCATCTGGCCCCACCATGTCTCTAGAATCCCAGCCATAGCCGGGCGTGGTGGCGCATGCTGTAATCCCAGCACTTGGGAGGCAGAGGCAGGTGGATTTCTGAGTTCGAGGACAGCCTGGTCTACAGAGTGAGTTCCAGGACAGCCAGGGCTACACAGAGAAACCCTGTCTTGAAAACCAAAAAAAAAAAAAAAAGGAATTCCAGCCATCAGCATTCACAAGCTTTTCAGTCTCTCTAACCAATAGAAGCTTTCTTAAAGCTCTTGCCATAGTCAAACCCAGCAAAGTGATTCTTTTCTTTAAAAAAAATTATTTATTTATTTACTGTTTAAGTATGCTGTCTTCATGCACACCAGAAGAGGGCATTAGATCCTATTATAGAGGGCTGTAAGCCACCATGTGGTTGCTAGGGAATCAACTGAGGACCTCTGGAAGAGCAGCCAGTACCGTAACCACTGAATCATCTCGGCAAAATGATTATTACCCAGGCCATTTACAGTTCCCTATGTCCGTCCACCTTAAATGGCTCTGGGTCCTGCCTCAGGTTGTTACCACAGCTGAAAAACCATTAAAGGAAAAAGAAAAAAAGAAAAAGAAAAAGAAAAGAACAGGGCTGGAGAGATGGCTCAACGGTTAAGAGAGATCCTGAGTTCAATTCCCAGCAACTACATGGTAGCTCACAACCATCTGTAATGAGGACCTGATGCCCTCTTCTGGTGTGTCGGAAGTGTATCCACATACATGAAAATACAAGAAATAAAAAAATAAATCTTAAAAAAACCCAAAAACCCTTGCAGAGCAGAGCAGCCACCAGACAGCAGGTCTGGACTGGAAGGAGGTGGCAGCCTCTGCTGCTGCCCCCAGCACTCCCACCATGCCTCTGGCCCCCTCTCGTTTGGTCCTACCTCATGCAGTCTCTGTGCTAAAGCTAGAGAGCAGTGTGCTGCTGGCCCCACTCCCCTCCCTGCCCACACCACCTTCCCTCACACCACCCCTGCAGCTCTTTCAAGCCTCTCCTGCAGCGCAGTCTCTGCCCGATTACCGGGATCCGCTGGCACAATGGCCTAGCCTCTGACGGAACTCTCCGTTTCCTTCCCTTTACCTTCACACATCTTCAGATCATCGGCGGACTTGAGCTCACTGCTGCTCCAAGCCCATGAAGCTCCCCAGAAGGAAGTGCACACTCCTCCCCATCTCACTCGGGGCTCTCACACCGCCCAGGCAGCACCTGGTGTTCCCAGAGGACAGCCAGTCCTTGCCCACCTTAGGCTGTCACCTAGAACTCTGACCTTGGACCTCTCCACACCTGCCATTCAATCCTGACTGACATCACCTCCCTCCTAAGATTCTTCCTGTCTGACTTTGACACTGAAATATATAATAACGTACCAACAGGAACAACATACGAAGACATGGTCTTTAGGAAACCCACGAAGTTCACTCCTGAGAGAATCAAAGGGCTAGCCTGCCAGGCCATAAGGACTCAGGTAGCAGCTAGCAGGTATTTGGTTCCCTGCTGGCCCAAATGTCACCATGTGCTTTAAATGCCTGTTTAACATGACTGTAAAGAAATTCCCACAAAAATGGGACTCCTAAGTACCCTCACCTGAAGGCTCATAAAATCCCACTCCTGAAGGCAGTTAGTTCTTAGACTCCCATGACTTACATGTGCAACATTGGCCGGCCGGCTGATCTGCTGGATGTCAGCGTTGTTTGTAATGTTTCGCAATGTCCGGACAGCCGGGCTCCAGGTTCCTAGCATTTCTGACCGCTCAGAACTCTGGAGGTTTTGTCCAGGGGCCATCAAGTTCCCCCGCATGTCAGGAGGCAGAATGTCCCCTGGGACGGGTGGGACATTGGCACACAGGTTAATGAGTCCAGGCCCTTTTCCCTGAGGCAGCCTGCGCTGGGCTGCGCTGAGTGGTGGGGCTTCAGCAGGAGCCCAGTTCAAGCTGCGCTCCTGCTTTTCAGGGGATGAGTCAGAAGAGTCATCAAACATCAACTCCCCTTTGGACAGCTCAGGCCTGGGCTTGGGAGAACACTGCGGGCGAGCAGGGGAGGCGTCTGCAGAGCTGGCTGCACTGGACTTCTCAGTGCTGCCCTCGTGCTGAGAGTCCTGCTCCTCGATGTCCCCCTCCTCCTCCTCCTCTTCCTCCTCTTCCTCCTCCTCCTCTTCGTCCTCATAGATGATCAGACGTGGGTGGTAAAAAGCTTCATCCTTCCTCCTCTTCTCAGACACACAGTCCAGGACCCAGTCAGGGGTGACGATCCTAATATTTGCTCTCCTGACAGCGCGCTCGTACTTCTCCTGGGAACGAGACATGACACGCTGAGTGACGCCCCTGCTCTCGTCCTGTAGTCATGCATTTGAGTAGGGAGTTTAAAGGGTACGGATGCAGGGCTGCCAGTGCCTGCCAGCTTCCCAGAGGGAAAGCCATGCCTGTACCTGTGAGCTAGAGCTGTAAGAGGCAGCATGAGAGAGGGTAGGAGCCAGCTTACAAGAGTTGGTTTAAATCAACTCTTATAGGTAACATTTTAAATACATACAGAGAACTAGAAATCTTATGGAAAAGAATAAAGCGAAGAGCAGAGAGCTCTATTTCTCCACATTAATGCCTTGCCGAGCTGGCAGTCATGACACTCACTAATGCAACTGTGGGCAAGTGCCTTCAGGTCAATGCAACAGGAATGGTCCTAAGGGTGTGGCTGCCTCCTCCCCCCAAGAAGTTAAACATACAGTAACAATACAACTTAAAGCCGGCACTAAGTGACAGGGTCTGATGGCAGTATTAAGGGCCGACTTGGCCCCTAGGAGGCAGGCATCTGGGTACCTCTGTGAGAAATTATCTTGATTATAATGAACCCTATGAGAAGAGTACTGGTGGTAGGCAGTACGATGTCCAGAGGATCGATAGTATGATGGGGAGGACGGGCCGAGCGCTGACATGCGTGAGGTCAAGCGTTCCCTTCTTCTGACTGCACAGAATGGGACTAAGCTCCCTCAAGCTCCTGCCACTGTGACTTCCCTCCCATCACTGAGTCTCCCTTGAGCTGCCTTTGCCAGTCTTTTCTTAGAGCTACAAAAAAGGTTAGAGAGCCGGCAGGAGCAGGATCTGGGACCGCCTCCCGGGTAGGCTGTGACTGGGACAAGGTGGTGGCATCTGCCTAGTGAGGAGGGCACACAGAAACAGCAGTTAGTGAGGGCCGAGAGGGCCAGAGACAGGCGCCGGCCTCTGGGAAGCTTCTTGAAGAATCAAACCTAATAAAAGTGT
The DNA here is from genome assembly GCA_964023405.1 of Apodemus agrarius. NCBI lineage: Eukaryota > Metazoa > Chordata > Mammalia > Rodentia > Muridae > Apodemus > Apodemus agrarius. The sequence goes on along the minus strand of OZ030006.1, from coordinate 3,652,090 downwards.
CTTTTACAAACAGTGTCTGAGTACTGCAGTCAAGTCATACCCTTGGCTTCTCTCTGGCAATGCATAGGGCCTACACTATCATCCACATCCCTCCACGGAGCACCCGGCCTGCCACGGCTGTGGTCTCTGCTGGGGTAAGGACTGCACCAGCTCTGGGCAGGGTCACAATGACCAAAGGCCACAGCTAACCAGTGAGATGGTTCCAGCTCTCTGCTCTAAAGATATGTACACATCAGGACAGCAAGCAGCACTGCAGTTCCCCAGGAACAGACTCCAAATGCCTTTGGTCCTCACCTGCCCACGAACACCCTCCTATTCTGATAGGCATACCAGAATGCTAGTACCTTTGTTTTTCATTTTTTTCCCTCCACACTGCTGAGGATAGAACCTAGGCCTCAGCATGTAAAGCAAGCACTCCCCGTGGCTCAGAGCAGACCATGCTGGATCAGCATCAGTAGCCAATCTCCTGCTGACTGCCCAGTGCTCTGGGAAAACCCTGAGTCCCTGGAAGAACTGCAAATGTGTTGAACCACTGAGCCAGTCTCTCCAGCCTCCAGGTAATCCAGGAGTAAGTTAATACTTCAGGCTGAAATTCAAAGACTTAATACTCACAAACCCACTGTGATGGCCATCTTGACTATCAACTTGACTACATTTGGAATGAAGTACAATCCAGAAATGAAAGGCACACCTGTGAGATTATTTTTGGCCTGGTTTGAAGTGGGCGAATCCACTTCTAGCCTGGACCTTTGAGGTGAAAGATACATGCCTTTGACTTGGAAGACACACCTTTAATCTGGGCCACACCTTCTACTGGAAGCCTATATAAGGACACTGAAGCTTTTGCTTTTTGCTTGTTTGTCCTGCCTGGTTAGCGAGACCATCCCTTCACTGTCATTAGAGTCTAAGACCATCTGAGACATCCAGCCTTGTGGTCAGAGCAACTTCTAGATACCTGGACCTTCCATTCATGGCCTACCACTCTCAGAGCCTGTAAGTGATATAATAAGTTCCATGCATCTATTTACCTGTCATCTATCTATCTATCTATCTATCTATCTATCTATCTATCTATCTATCCCTTTTCCTGTCATCCATCCATCCATCCATAGAGACTGATTCATTCTACACTATATAGAACCCTGACAAATACACCCACCCTATTTCTTAAACTTGTAATTTGTAATCTCCCATCTGTTATGGCAGAAACTAACACAAGCAGTTTCTGTACACAGACTCCAGTCACCGCACAAGGCCCCTTGCTTCCTGTGCATGGGCGACCGAGGAGGACGGTGCATCTGCAGTGCTTACCCCTTTCGGCTCTGGGACAATCAAGTGTGTGCACTTCTTGTTAAGGTTTAGCTGGCAACTGCCCCCGTGGAATGTAACCAAGGCCCACAGGGCACTCCTGTCTTCAGATGAGACCTGGAGGAGAGTGAGAGACAAAGGCGTCACCACACACGCACCTGTGTCTCCGTCTCCACTTTATTACATGGTGGTATCCACACAGCACATGCACCTGTGTCTCCGTTTCCACTTTATTACATGGTGGTATCCACACAGCACACTCTTCGCTGGGCTCCCGCCATCAGCTGGCGGAGGACGCTGGTGAGAAACTTAAGAGCAGCTTGCAGCCACCCTGTTGCTCCCAGCAGCTTCGAAACAAGCCGTCTGCCATGACGCCAACTGAGATTCGCACCCCAGGGCTGGGGAAGCACTTACCTTGCATGTACAAGACCTTGGGCAAACCCAAGATCCCAGGCACAACAAAAAGTTTTTTAAAATTTCCATTTATGGTCGGAGAAAATGCTCAGCAATTAGAGCACAGGCTGCCCTTCTAGAGAACCAGGGTTCAATTCCCAGCATCCACATGGCCTCTCACAACCATCTGTGACTCTAATTCCAGAGGGTCCAACACTCTTCTGGTCTCCGTGGACACCACACATAGAGATATATGCAGACAAAAGACCCAAACATATAAAATACAAGAAATCTTTTTAAATTCCATCTGCACAGCGAGGGCATGAATAGAGGATTATGGTCTATAATGAAAACAACATAAAATTCTAATAAGGGCAGGAAGATTCCACTTTCATCATTTCTGAAAATATTCAAACATCAAAATAATATTTATAGGGGCTGGTGAGATGGCTCAATGGTTAAAGCACGTGTCATGCAAGCTAGATGACGCAAGTTCAACTCCTGCTCACACAAAAGCAGGAGAGTCAACTTCACACAACTGTCCTTTGGCTTCTATGTGAGTACTTCGATACTTGATCTCCACCCCCCCAAAAAAAATAAATTTTTTTATATCATAATTACAAAGAACTCCTTCAAAACTGGTAGCAAATCTTAATTATGATGTGGATATCGTTGCAAGCTAAAACACAGTGAGTCCAAGAGAAGGGAAATAAACCCTTCATGGCAAAAGCCTGAAGCACGTAGAGCGACGGCCCTGGGGTCACGGAGACGGAACGCTCCAGCACTGCCGCCCTGCCGCCAGCGCTGCTTCCCGACTATGGCCAGAAATGGTATCACCTTCCCACACTAACCCGACCATGATTGTGACACACAGAACTTGCCACCAACTCCAGTGACACTCATCTGACACCCCAGGTCCAACTCCACTGTCAGACACTGGCCTAAGGCAGGACCTCTAGGAAAGGCCAAACTAAAGTTTAAGAGGATAAAATGTCTTCAGAAAGGCAAAAGGAACACTTAACCTTATCTGACACCAACGGGAGGCGAGGCCCTTGGTCCTGTGGAGGAGGCTCGATGCCCCAGCACAGGGGATTGCTAGAGCGGTGAGGCAGGAGTGGGTTAGTGGGTGGAGGAGCACCCTCATAGAAGCAAAGGGGAGGGGAATGGGAGGGGGTGTGGAGGGGTAACCAGAAGGGGGGATATCATTTGAAATGTAAATGAATAAAATGAGCAATAAAAAAAAGAAATGTAATGCAGTATTCACTTTAAGATGAATTACACAGGCACATGAATCTTTTCTGGATAAACGTATTTTAAGTTGAGGTTTATGGATACTGACGAAGCCAGAGTTTGTCTCTACATTTTCGCAAAGTACTGATAAGCAGCTGATTTCCTAATGCCAGCATGTGGTCCAAGGACCCAGCCTTGTGCAAGCACTCCTAGGGCTGCTGTATACCCCACACTTCCAAAGCCAGCTCAAGTCAGCACCCACTCTATTAGCCTCCTGCAGCACTTAGAGAATGGCAAGAGTGCTCCAGTGACTCCCGGCAATCCTCATTTAAGATGAATGTAAAACCCAACCTAGATGCAGTCTTAGCACCTGAATGGCCGCGCCTGACAGGCCCAGCTTGATGAGAAACACGCCTCCCCAGGCAGAAGTGCCAGGAGAATGGGGTCACTGTCTCTAGTAAGCCCTGTCAACTCAGCGCACACTGGGAATGGAGTACTGCACACACGCCCTGCAGGAGTGAGACTCCTCCACACCCACACACGGCACCCCATACTCAACACTCCACACTTCATGCTGGCACCTCCCAGTCAAGGGATGTGGGCAATTCTCATTTTCACTTTACATTTTTCTTTAATTGCCAAATTTTCAAAAGCAAGCTCTTCAAATGGGAGAAAATACTTTCTAAAAAGCCACTGTTTCGCAATCACGCTGGCCCGTGTTTTAACTGCCTCCTTCCGGTGTCTCGGCTACCCCAGCTTTCCAGCATGGAACCACAGCAGCTTAGTCGGCCTGGACCCTATACTAGACACACGTAAGTGCCGCTGTCAACACAACAGACCACCTAAGTGCCAAGCTTCCGGCCTGTCGTCACTCCAGGGAACCCCTGGAGAGCCAGCAGAAGGATGTGCACTACCCACAACCGACAATCTTTCTGGTCGCGCTGTTCTCCAATGTAGAATGTAGGTCCCTCTGACATGCAAAAAACTTGCTTCCTTCCTACCAACTGACACTGCTCTCAGCTAGGCGTGGTGGTACAGGCCCGTAATGGGAATGGGGACAACAATTCAAGGCTATCTTCAGTGTCTTAGTTACTTTCCTACTGCTATAAAGAGACACCATGATCAAGTCGACTTCAGAGAAAAAGCAGTTAACTGGGGACTTGCTTCCACTCTCGGGGTGAGCCCATGCCCATGACGGCAGACAGCAGGGCGGCCGGCAGGCACTCACATCTGCTCCACAAACACACGGCAGACAGAGCAGGAGGCCTGGTCTGGCCCTCTGAAACCTCAACACCATCCCGTGACACAGATCCTCCAGGACCCCCACCTCCTAATCCTTCCCAAACAACTCCACCAACCAAGGAAACCCTGGCAAGCCAAATATTCAAATATATGAGCCTATGGAGGTTATTCTCATTCAAAACACCACACTTTGGTACACAGGAAACTTGAAGGTAGCCTGGAGTACATGAGACAGTCTAAACAAACTAATAAACAACAACAAAAAGAACACCATCTCTTCTAGTGTCCACCCACAAGGAAGGCAGCCCAGCCAGCTACCTCTCGAGAAGACTATGCTCCCCCACATGATAAGAGCCTTGGGCGGATATGCCACCTGAGGACTAATACAGTCATGAAATGGGGCTGACATAACTGTATCCTCCTCAGTCTGAGCTGCATCTGACCAGACTCTCCATCAGGCACCTGACTTGGTCTCCAAGACCTTCCCAGCATGCTACTGAGGTCTCAGCCTGCAACAAGCACCAAGGGGGTGACTCCTGCAGACAGGAGCCCCCCTCCACCTCTCCCTGAAGACTCCGATGGGACTGCTAGCTCTTCCCAATACTCTGGCAAGACAGAACAGAGGGGGAGGGGCCGAGCCACATGGCACTCTCCATGCACAGCAGAGCCCGACCCTGAGGGCAGCTCACCGTGTTGTCCCCACACCTGCACTCTGTGTTACAGCACACCACATTCCTCCGTGTGTGTGCCTGTATGCAGCCTGTTCATTTCCTGAGGGACGAGTTACACTTCAATTATCATGCACCCAAGTCCCTGAGCCGTACACTGTACATATGTGTTAACACAGGTTAAAGAAAATTAACATTTTTAGCAACCATAAAATATTCGTGTTCCCACTGTATAGTAAGCTAGACAGCCCTCCTCTGTCTTAGAGAGGTGCTTTTATCAGGAATGGTGCTGGCATCTCTGAGAGTTCAAGGCCAGCCTGATCTACACAGTGAATTTCAGGAATACACAGAGAAACCCCATCTCAAAACAAACAAACAAAAAAACCAAGTGCGTTTACTTCCCAGTACACACTGGGATTTTCAACTATGCTCAGTATGTGACGAGTGTGACAGATACTGAGATCCATGAAGGTCTACTGCTTATAAAGTTGGTTTTTCCTACTCAACTTGCTGGAGGAGGTATGTTCCTGCCATGATCTTGAGAATGTCACCACCCACCTCTCAGTGCCTGCACAGGCGTGCTCTGGTCATAGCCACATGGTGTTATGTAGAGATGGACACGGTAATCAGCCCCCCTTCCCACTTCTCTGATGTTAGTTATAAATCAGGTTATACAGCAGAGATTCTGGCATGGAAAACAGTAGAGGCTGCCTATACCCAGAATCACCAGCATTTACAAGTTTGCACATTAACCAAAAGTTAAGGCTAGCTTCATAAAAATACACATTTATATAAGGGGGAAGAAATCCACAACACTAAAAAATAAAGTGAAATTTAAAAAAAATTTAAGAGAAAATAAAGCTTAAAGAAATTTTTACAAATCTCAACAAATTCCTATTCAAAAAATTAAGAGTATGTGCAACTTTAACAATCTGCATCAAACTGACACGGCAGAACAGAATGAAGCCTTCGTAATTCCACACAACGTCTAGAATGTACAAGACAGAAAGGATTAAGGAACTGCAGATAGACTTACTTACTCATTGCCTGGACAAAGGAGGGGCCGGTCCCTCAGACTGGCAACGTCATGTGGTACAGGTTAAGTCTAGCCAACGACCTAACAATGGCAACCCAACAGCCCCTGCTTCCCGACTGGGCAAGGCTGCGTGCAGAAGGGAGGCAGGGCCAAGTCCTCGCCAGCTCACAAGCACCCTGCTCTGCCTTCTCTCAGAGGCCTGAGGAGACAAGGAAGGGCAGCTCCTCAGACCTGCCATCACAGGTCCCAAGGATGAGCAGTGGGACCTACTGCAACGACTGTCGGTGGGGGTGGGACACTCACCAATGCACCTTCTCCCTAGGTGACTGGGAGAGTGGGGGGCGGGGCAGGGGCACTCACCACTGCACCTTCTCCCTAGGTCACTGGGGACCAGGGGGCAGGGCAGGGGCACTCACCACCGCACCTCCCTACCTCACTCATTTTAGCACACTGTTTAAGGAGTGCCGCCCTCATTTGGGTCAGCTGTGTTACAGCTTGAGCTTTTGTCAGCTGGGGTTAGGAGAACAGGACGCAACTTCTAAGGGTGTACTTTAAAACAAAACCCACTTTCTCAGGACCCCAAATTACCCACCATCGACATTCTGTTCCTCCTTTCCATTTTCCCTGGTTCATGCAATGCTGGGCACCTCTATCACATGCAGTTTTCCCATGTTACACCATGCCTCAACTTTCCACACTTCTGTAAAGCACGACCTCTCTCACTACTGTGAGTCAGTGCACGTGTGAGACAGGGCCTTCAGCACCTCCCTGTCACGTGTTTCCGATAGCATGTGCATGGCCATCCTCATTCCCAGCTTCTCGGCACTGGAGCACTGCGGGGCCAATCCTGCCAAGCCTTTCAGACAGCTGCGCTGACTCTGCCTGCACCGTCACCAGGACTGAAGGCAGTTACAAGCATAATAAGCAAAACCTCTTATCTTGTTACTAAAATGTTCATCTGACCAAAAACTACAGCTGATGGCTTGAAGAGCTAATAATAAAAGCTAATTCACTCCATGGCGTTATCTGCTAAGGTGTTCATTACCTTTTTCAGATTCACAGACTGTAAGTCTGAGTCAATTTTCTCAACTTCTAATTTCTTTAAAGCATTAGTCATATTCAAGCTTTAAATATCTGCTATTTCTTTAAGTTACAAATGTATGTATGTTTTATTGTTAGACAGTGGTACGTGTGCTGGAAGTTGATTATCAAATAGAGTCAGTTTAGCCCAAGGATTCTAGGGAACTCGTTAACAAATAGGCCGCAGGTCCAAGCACATGAGTGCTCAGAACCATCATAGACAATAATCATGCTTACCTGAGAAAGGCAGGCAGTGAGTCCAAAAAAAATCTGACAGGACTCTGGAGAGAAACCATTGACTCTGTCGGACAGTTATTAAGATTGCAATGAAGTAAGGTGAGCACAGCTGGGCCTTCACTAACACAAGCCCTGCCTGTCCACTAGGGCAGCCTCTGCCACTCCCTCCCGCTCGTTCTTAGAAAGTGAGAGGCTGAAGATGACCAGAGACTGCAGAGCAGATGGGAGTTAAGTGTGAAAGGTAGTGAGTAAGTTTCAGTAAATGACACCGCAAAACCAGGTCTCTACTCACATCCTAAGATCAACAGTGTGTTCACCGGCAAGTTCCTGACTCCCAACAGCTACCTAACTACACACCACGGACAGATATACGGGGACAGAGACACACAAACACACACCCTAGAAAGCATTGTGCAGAGGATGTCAGAATGCAGCGCCAAGGCTGTGCTATTCCTACAAAGCGCTTCTTCCTAGCCAGAAGAGCCTTCGTGCTCTGCCCTTGGGCAGGAAGACTCAGGGCCCCAGAATCCCTTAAAAAAACAATTCTCAAGATCTTTCCTAGTTCAAAGGTTGACTAGAACATTCATCTGAATTCCTTCTGTGATCTGCTTTCCTTCAAGCACTGATAGAGCAGGTCTCCCAGAGACAGGGAATCATCAAAACACTGGCGTGTTAGAGTGGAAACAAGTGGGAAGGACCTACTGAGGTAAGTGGGTAATAGCAAACGCAACTGTAATCTTAGACTTCCCTTGCAAGTCCTAAACGTGGGCTCTCCCTGCCTCTGATCAATGGAGACTCCAGCATATAGCCCTAGGGTCTTATGGACAGTTAGGCTGGCGCTCCATGAACCCACAGCTTCCTAAGGAGGACTGGTATAGAGAAAGGGTCCAGAAAAGACACCAGGGATAGAACCTTTGACTCCACCTCGGAAAGGCCCACCTTTGCAGGGTTGGTTTGCTTATCTGTTTGAAACCTATGCTTATACAGAATGAATGAATAAATGAGAGTTTCTGAGCCAGAACTGCACCCTCTCAGAAGAGCTGCTGACAGGAAGGCTTAAGTGTCTAAGGCCCTTGGTAGTGTCTCATTCGCATCTGAGTGGAGCTTCTCTGCTCGGTCTTGAAAGGAACATGTGTCCTCCAGAGCTGCCAGACACAGCTGTGTATCGGAGCAGCTGAATGATGGTGTCCGCCCCAACGCCCGGCCTCAACCTCAGCATCAGTACAAGATGCCAGAAGTGACTTCCTAGGTCAGGCTCTGCTAGGACTGCCTCTCCAGTGAAGCTTCACGCCAACAATGAAGCAGAAGCCAGGAAGCCCCTGGCAAAAACCAGCAATGGTGAGGAGTGTCCCAGTTGGGCCACAACGCAGGACCCTGAGCATGAAAATATGATATGGCAGACACAGGTAGGGAGGAGGCTGCACAGGGCAGAGGGAGTTTGCTTTTGGTTTTGTTTTGAGACGGGGTCTCACACAGCCCAGGCTAGCCTTATGAAGCCAAGGATAAACTTCAACTATTGATCCTCTTGCTTCTACCTCCCAAGTGTTGGGATGCATGCACCAATGTGTCCAGTTCATACAGTGCTGGGGACTGAGCCCAGGACCTAAAATTAAGATAGCCCTCTCTCTAACTAAGCTGCAGCCCGTAGCCCCAGAATAAGGTCTTCATCACTCTATTTTCACACCAGAGCAAGTCGTGGGTGGGAAGCGTAGAATAATAAACTTTCCATGGATCTAACTGAAAAGACGAACAAATGTCTTCAAACTGGGGGCTTCCTCCTCATGTTCATGAGTCACTCATACTTCCTCACCTATTTAGAATTCTAAAGCTAATCTGTGTCTCAACAGACATCATAAGTAAGACTGAGAAGAGCTGCAACCTGGGGTCCTCGCCACAACTGCTAGTCACCGCTTTTTGACGCAGGTAATGACGAGGACCAGGCACATACCAGTTTATACAGGATAGGAAAGAGCAGGGGCAGAGGTGCAAAGGAAAGGGCTGGCCTCACTCACGAGCCCACCAACGCTGTATCTTAAACCCACAGCTATCCCACAGACCCCCACTCACGAGCCCACCAACTCACTGGTTCTTAAACCCACAGCTATCCCCGACCTTATTGCCCAAAAGGATACGGCAGGAGAGCGCCACACTGCACAGACAGAGTCACCCAGGAAGGCTGAAAAAGAAAAGAATTACACAAATCAAAAACCATTCACAATCTGTGACCAAAATGACATGACTTCATTAGTAGTCGCTCTTGGAAATTAAAAGGCTCTGTTGTGACCTACTGCAGACACCAGCCTGTAAGCATGAGGACCAGGTAGGTAGCAGCCACCAAAGATCATGTACCCAAGCCACAACCCCAGGCCCAGAGTGAAGCAGCCACTGCATTCCTTATGGCTTTGCCAGACATGTAAGTTTAGGTCCACACTCTTACTGCTGCTCACCCCACCCACCCAGAAAAGAAATAAACAAAATTCCCAAGATTTTGGTTTTATTTAATACCAAGAATACACAATATATGCAAGCTACTTAAAAACAAAACAAAAACAACAACAAAGCCTCTTCTAATCTTACAAATTCCAAACTTGCATTCATTACAAGGTGGACTAACAGCTACCTATGTGTACTTTATATTCTTGGGAAATTAGCTCAGCTTATAGTTCTAATCCAATTTTAAAAATTGGAAGCCCTGGAGCTGGAGAGCTGGCTCAGTGTTAAGATCTCTGACTATTCTTTCAGAGATCTCAGCTTCAATTCCAAACACACACTTGGCAGCTCATAACTCCAGTCCCAGGGGATCTGACACCCTCACAGACATGCAAGGAAAACGTCACTATACTATAATTCCATGCCTGGCTAAAGCATGTTCTGTACAACAAGATTGGCAACTATATTACAGAATGAAGACTGGCTGTACCTAGGATACTGTCAGCAAAGGCATGAACTGATTTGCCTGATGGTACACGGTGTTTTGGTAATAAGCCCTTTCCACTTTCTTGCTCCCTACTTTTGATAACCCTGATAACTTCAATAAAATCTAGGTAGTGAGCCAACATCAATAACCTGTACTGGATCAGACATGGTGGTACAAATCTATATCCCCTGTGATGAATTTGGCAAGGCAGGAAGAAAACACCTACATCACATATCAAAACCAAGCTTTGTGGCTGACTGTGTTCAGAATGCATTCTCATGGTCAGGGACACCTAGAGAGCACAGGAAGCTGCGAAGCTCTCAAAGATTACAACAGGAGTGCCAGCTGCCGTGTAGTCTGCACACAGCAGACTGTCTGTCACCGCTTCCACAATGTGCTGTGAGGTGTGTGTGTGTGTGTGTGTGTGTGTGTGAGAGAGAGAGAGAGAGAGAGAGAGAAGGGGGGGGGAGAGAGACAGAGACAGAGAAACAGAGAGAGAGAGAGCATGCACAGTCAGAGGCCAGAGAAGGACATCAGGTATCCTACTCCAACAGTCTCCACCCACCCTAGTCCCCTGAGACAGTCTCCTTATGAAACTTGACATAGCTGGTGATCAGCAAGACTCAGCAATCTTCCTGTCTCCAATTTCTCTTAGTAGTGGGGTTACAGACATACGTGGCCGCACGTTTTCCCATGTGTGCAGGGGATCAAAACTCAGGTCCTCATGAAAGCACACTGTTACTCACTGAGCCATCCATCCCCCCTGCTCTAACCATTAAATCATGTGATAAGCTATCTTACATATGAATATTACCTCAGGCACTAAAGGGGGCACAAATATTTAGTGTCGGGTGGTTTGTGCACTGTGTACCCAGACACAGATTGCTGAGCTCAGGTGCAGTTGCAGTCTGAATGCTGGCACTATCGTGATTACTGGAGCATCTGCTGTCTCAATGACAGCACTGGTTTTAATAAGGTGCTGATCAACCAATAGCTGGGCAGGAGAAGAGAACAGGGTACGACTTCCCATCCCAGTCAGGGGATTAAGAGAGAGACAGAGAGAGACCTACACACATACAGAGACTGAGACCGGACAGAGAAAGACAGACAGACACAGAGACCAGACACACACACACACACACACACACACACACACACACACAGAGATATTGACTGACTGATTGATTGGGCCATAAGAGATCCCCATGAAAGGATGAATGGAACAGGAGAAGCCAGATGACAGGTTACAGGTGCGTGGCTGGGTGGTAGGCTGTCTTAGAACTATTTTAGATGAGTATCTGCCCAGCTGTAGTGTCAGAAGTCTTTTAATAAAAATACCAGCTCTGTCACTATTTCAAAGCAAGGGCAGGTATAGAAAAGCCACAAAGATATACAATTTATTGCAAAATAATCTTGGGTCAAATGTGATTAAAATCCATCACTATACTTAGTGTGGCAACAGTGACCTAGGCCCCAAAACACATTTGTAAGGTAAGCCTTTCACTCTAACTCTGTATAAGACATGCAGTCATTTTAACATACAATGGCTAACAGAAAGCAAACTCCCAGGAAGAGCAGGCTGAGGTGCACACTGAAGGAAAAGCCTTCGCTGGCCCCTAGCCAGCTTTACTTTAGCAGCAGCAGCAGGTGACGCTCAGGAGCCGTGCTGAGCACCGGTCTTCTGAGCCTGGGGCCTGAGCTGGCAGCATCAAGACACACACGCTGGTATGCAGTGTGACCACCGTATTTACTGCTACAAAGGAACTGTCCTCTGATGGTGTAGTTTCCTGAAAGTATGGGGCAAGAACCTCTCTGTGACTCCTGGGGCAGACCACCTGTCAGGTTCATTTTTAAAGGTCAACGCTATAAGACTGCAAAGTTTTTCAGACCCCAGAAACTGGGACAACATGACATCCAACAGCCAGCCATCACTCAACAGCTGCTCTGAGTAGTCACTTGACTCCTAACTGCTACTGTGAAGCCTTGGGAACCTGAATGCTGGCTTCTTACAGTATAGCACTGAACAGTAAGAGGGTGGGGGGTCGCAGCTAAGGAAACAGAAGGGCCACAGCCACAGTCCGTGTTACATAAAGTTCCACAGCACAGGATGCAGGGCCACAGAAGCTGAACAAACCGTCCACCAGCTAAAGCCCTATATTCCACAACCAAGTACTCCCAAGTCAGGCGGACGAACAATCCAGACAGGCTAACAGGAGGAGAGCTAGCACAGTGACCCTTGCCATGGGAGACAAGGGCAGCTGGCAGGGCAGGGCCTCTCCCTCATCTATACAGCGGGAGATCAGGCCCCTTGGCCACCAGAAAAGGACAGCTAACTTTAAGAGGCTTCTGGAACCAAACATGTAAACCATGTATCTGACAGGGAGGGAGCATTCCCACAATGCCCAGGAATTTCTTGCACAGCAACCTTGCTGTGTAGCCATGGCAGAGAAAGTCCCAAAGCAGGAGGCTAAAGTTCATGGGCTTCGTCTACCTGATGATATCCTACTTACCACTGGCTGCTGCCAGCCAGGCAGAAAGCCCTGGTGGTGAAGAGGCTCAGGTTTCTACTCACCTTCACAACAGGCAAGTCAAAGACCTCCCGGGCTTCTCCCACCTCGGGGTTGTCCCCATCCTCCGAAATGATGTGAGAGGCCAGGGCATTGTAGGAGACTTCCTTGGCTTTCCCAGCTTTAAGGAGCTGAATAACCTAAGGAAACAAACAACAGCACAATTAATAACAACAATGTTCACACAAGTCATTATTAAATATAATGGAAACATTTAATAAAAACACAACTCTCCCCCACAGAGAAGCCTTTACCTGAGTGGAAAAGCCAATAAAACACAGCAAGCCTGATTCACAGCCCAAGTCACAGAGATGGAGAAGCCAGTTACTAGCCATCTGCAGACAGACCGCATATACCAGCACCTGCTGAGTTCTATAGAGTACCAGTTCCAGGTATCCAACCCAAAGGCTGAGGACTGGTTCCACTACAGTTCGGAAGTTTCTGGAAGCAGAGACCCACCAGGAGAATCCTAACTTATAGATGCCCATCAAACAAAATATATACACCAAGGTAGGGCCTAGCAGGGGAACTCAGATCCAACCATGGTCAGTATAGTCTTAGGTGCTATGCAGAGCAGTCTTTCCTTAAGTCAGGGAAAGATATCACAAACAAAGAAGCACCACCAGATCTTACAGATGGACACCAACATAGTAACACTTGTTAAGACACCACTGTGACCACTCTCACTACTGTAAGAGGCAGGTCACTAAAGAAATGTCAGCAGCAAACAGAAGAATGGAATAGAATTAATCACACAGTAACTAGACAAGGTGTAAGCACAAGAGAAAGTCAATATGGAGATGCTGGCATCTCTCGGAGGCATTGGTTGGAGGCCGAGAGAGGAAGAGGCACTGCGGGTTTCAGCATGGGCACACTACTTTCAGTCCTGTGTGACCCGGTGAGAGACTCAGTCACATCAAGAAAGGACTTGGCTCTCCAGAAATAGCCTGTTACAGATGGGAGTCAAAGTTCTGAGAGTCAACGCGGCAACCACCAGGCATCGGAGGACAACCTGACAGCAGTGTGCAGCCAGAGTCCAGGGAGCGCTGAAAGCAATGCAGTGCAGGAGAGTGGCCAAGCAGCGTCTAAGACCGGGGGCAACGCGGACTGGACCTGGTGCACGGAAGACCAACAGTCACCAGCCGCAGGCCAGCTACCCTGGACCAAGTAACCACCTTCATCACCTGCTTCAGCCTAATGACTCGAAAACAGGGCCTCGCCTTCTCAGGTCCCACTGCTTTCTTTTCATGACAAATTCCCAGAAACAAGTTTCACTGCGCCGTCCCTCCTTTCTCCATATTCGAAAACCTTCCCAACCTCTACATTACTAATTCCATCTCAGAGAAGCCACCTTGTAACTATGCACAGTGACCGTCAGGACACACACCACGTATACATAAATGCCTTTAATGCCTAGCACACATATTCCACACAACTTCTTGTACTCAATATATCTGTTTCTTTAAGACTCAACACCTCCAGCACCTCCACCTGTTCTATTTGTAGGACTCAGCATTCAAGCGCACTCCTCTGCGGCACTCCGTGTACCAGGCCCGATGCCCAGTCTGTCCTGGGGTGCTCACCACCTGTGAGCTCCCTCAATCTGTATTACAAAACTCAAAGAATAGGTGCCCTGGCTCTAAACCTTTTTAAAAACGCACTATTTCAGAATACAAAAGCTTATAAGGGTTTTTTTTTTTTTAAGCACTCAGATTTCACACAAAATTGGGCAAACAGATCAGTTCAATGTGTCCTTGGTTTCAAGTGACATTTAGTCCAAGTCCTTTATAAGAGCCAAAGTCCTAAAATGAAGAACAAGAAAGGGTGGCGGCGGCGGTGGTAGTGGGGTTATCAGTACTAGAAAAACTCAGCTATACGCACTGATCACCGAAGACCCAACGGACCTCGGTTACTAGGATACAAGTATGATTCTCTGGAAGGCCATGCTCAGTGGCTCTTGGATAATTCCTTCCTTAGGACCCGTTTAGCTTACATTATGAGATCCCGAAGGCGACACAACTGTAAGCATAGTTTAGGAAAAGAAATGTTTGGGACACTGTCCTGAAGATACCACAGGCACTGTCCTGTGGATGGATCCAAACCCACGGTCACACGCACGAATCACTGTGACCGTATAAGCAAGGGAACCTTCCATACCTACCGTACAATCCACCCTTAGGAAAAAATCAGGGGCCGAGAGGACAGGGCCCTTGGCAAGGGACACGCTCAGCAGGGCCCCGCAAGATGCTCGGCCGGCTACCGCGCCGGGTCGGTGCTCGTGAGGCCCTTCCCGCGGCCCTACGCGGCCCGGCGTGCCCCGCGGCTCCGGCCTGGGGTCCTGCAGGGCGCGCGCGCGACCAAGGGGGTGGGGGAATGGCCAGGCGGAGGGGCCCCACGCGGGCGGTACCTGCGGGTCGATGTCGCCCACCACGTAGTACTTGACCTCGCGGAACAGCTCCTCTGGAACTTCGGGCGCCGGCTCCGACATGATCTCGGCGGCGCGGCGGCGCCCGGCCCCGCGTCACCCGGCCCGCCGCGCCCAGCGTCGCAGCTAAGCCAACTGCCCGGCCGTACAGCCCGGCCCGCAGCCGCAGCTGCACTCCGACCCGCGCCCCCGCCCGTCCGAGGCCCGGAGCGCGGGAGCCGCGCGCGCCCTGAGGCACGTACCACCACACACGCTCGGCAGGGGAGCGCGTGGGACTATCCCGCCTTGCGCACCGCACAGCGCTCCTTCCACCACCGCTTCGGGCATCAGAGCTGATGCTGGAAAAATATTCGTGAGGCACAAGGCAGACTTGCTCCGGCCGAGTTTTCGCGACCGAGAATCGAGGACACAGAGGGAATACACCCCCCACATGGCCGCGGTGGACCAGTCAGGGGGCGGGGCCTGGGCGGGACTCCCGTCACCCCGCGCGGCCAACTGGGAGCGCATGCGCAAAGAGGGTGGAGCCTCGGCGCGGAAGGCGACCCGCACAATCCAGCGTTCGGCAGTCGGCTGTCGCCGCCACTGCTGTTGGACAGCGCACGGTCCGGCCTAGAGTCAGGCACACTCTGGCTAATGGTCAGTTTACTTCGTCCGCCCCTTCCGCATCTACTGATGGCGGGGGACTGATCTTCGGCGAGGAAGCTTAAGAGCAAAGTAGGAGCCGGCGACATGACTCTGCAGGCAGACACCTGCCGCCAAGCTGAGTTCTATCCCTGGGACACACGTGGTGGCAAGCTTGAACCCGCTCCAGCAAGTTGTTCTCTGACCTACACACACACAATGTACACACATACACATACTCTCTCTAAATAAATGTAAATTTTTCTGCGTGTATTGGAGTTTTCCCCTGCATGTGTGTATCTGCACCCTGTGAGTGTCTGGTGCCCACAGCGGTCAGAAGATGGCTTCAGGATTCCCTGGAACTGAAGTTATACAGCACGTGGGTGTTGGGAACCAAACTTGGAGGAGATGCTGCAAGAGAACCACTTGGTTCTGAACTGCTGAGCCGTCCAACCCCCCGTCAACATAGTTTTTAAAGGTAAACAGCAAAACCCATAAAAGTTATCTTAACAATTATATAAAACATGGACGTATAAACTTACAGGAAACAATGACAAACTGAAACTGCGGTGGGGTCCTCGCAGAATTACAAGTCCCATACTAGTGATATTGCTCTTTAATCAAGTGTGTTTTCTGTGACCTTTATGCAGATTGCGTGTTGATGTTCTTACGATCGGAAATGAACTCAGAGCAGAGCCTTTTTTTTTTTTTTTTTACAACCAACAGAAAGTAAGCACCTTGCTTAAGCTCGTACTGTTTCAGTAAATAGTGATGTGTTTCTCTCTTGAAAAATTAGATAAAATGAGTTTGGTTAAAAACTGGTTTTAAAAAATGGCTTGGCAGTTAGGATCTCTTAGTGCTCTAGCAGAGGACCCAGATTTGATTCCCGGCATCCACAGGAATGTTCACAGCCACCTGTACCTTCAGTTCCATGAGCTCCAAAACCCTTCTGGTCTCTGAGAATACTACTGGGTGCACAGACACACAGGCAAAAAGTGAATGTGAAACTAGAAAAAAATAAAGGTAGTACTAAAAACATTCAATCCCCTCTACAATGAGAAACCAAAGTAGGTTATTGAGATAGTATTTTTCGATGACTCTTTGGAAGTGTGTGTGTGTGTGTGTGTGAGAATGATGTATGTGTGTGAGTGCACATGAGAGCTTCCAACTGTCTGGACCTCCAGTTCCAGGAGTTCTGAGGCCCTCATCTGGCATCCAAGATCACCAGGCATGCAGGTGGTGCACATACAAATTATGCAAGCAAAGTAAAAATCTTTAATAAACTGAAAGTACATTTGGATAGGTATACAGTGTTTTCATTTTGTTGTTCTGTTTAGGTGACTACACACCTCCTAAAGTCAGGTATTTTTTTTTTTAAGATTTATTTATTTATTTTTATGCATATGAGTACACCACTATTGCTCTATTCAGACACACCAGAAGAGGACATCAGATCCCATTACAGATGTTGTGAGCCACTATGTGGTTGCTGGGAATTGAACTCAGGACTTCTGGAAGAACAGTAGGTGCTCTCAACCATCTCTTAGGTATTATTAAGTTCAATTTACATTTATAGGCTGCAGCCTAGCTTCTTAAAGTTTCTATCATGACTCCATTTGGGGAACAGAAAAGAATTGGCAGCAGTAGAAGGTTTCCAAGCATGCAAGGATCAAAAATGATTTTTAAAAATGTGTGGTAAATCCAAGGTGTTTCTGGCCATGCAGGCCTGTGTGGCACTGTGCAGTGTCACTGCAGCCTTGGTTCTGAAATAGCAAGTGCAGTCTGCACTGTGTATTCAGTGGTCATAGGATGCAGGGCCAGCAAACGCTGCAGAAACACCTCAGCTCAGATTCAGGACTGCTGGCCGCTATCAATTCCAATGTTTGCACTATACATACAGAATTTCCTGTTTATACAGAAACATAATGGCTTAATTTCAAGAAACAAAGGTTTATTTTCCTAAGTAATCCATGCCTGTCAATCAAAACCAGCAACCAAATGTCTTCCCTTGTACTCAGGAAGCCCCAAGCAATAATTGAGAGCCCAGAGCTGTCTCATGTTGTCTGCTGTCAACTTTTTTGGAAAAAAAAAATAATATATTCACACATTTCTCATTCAGACCACCAGAGCACACATAGCACAGTGTGTGTGCAGAGGTATGTTGTTCTCTCCTTCCACCTTCATCTGTAAGTTCCTAGGATCAAACTCCAAGATCAGGGCTGTGCAGTGAGGCTCTGTACCCTCTGAGCCACCTGCCTGGCTCTGCTTGTGAGAAGTCTTGGTTCTTAGCCATTGGGGATAAGGGAACCCCTTTGCCTGCCATTCCTCACTGTCCTCTGTCATTCTGTCCTGCCTCAGATTCCCCCTCTAAGATCTTGACCACTCAATCTTAAGGACTATTAATGGCTGAAGTTCTATTTCCTGGGGGTTCCTTCTGTTGAATAGGAACATAGGGCGGATTAAAAGTTAGGATTAAAAGTCCCCACCTGCCTGATCTAATTAAGACAGGCTAGGTCCGCATAGGCATACATTCTTTGCAGCCTACTTTTAATAAGGTTCCAACCTCTCCTCTAGCTCACCATCCAGCAGAGGAAGTGGAAGAGAATGTTATTAGGATACAGAGGAAGTGGACCTGCTGAGCAATAGTTCTTTGGGGGCGCGTTTGATCTTGGGCAGCAGTTCAGTCTTGGAGCAAGCACCAAACACAACTCAGCAGCTGCAGACCGGGCCTCTAGGCAGGCGGACACCAGGCAGCTGCAGTTCGGTCCTGAAGAAATCCCCAGGCTTGCCGGCTGGCCTCAGGGGGGGCTGCGGAGGCAGTAAGGGGCTGCAGGGATCTTAGGAGCAGTTCTTGGGCGAGTTTCAGTGGCAGCCCTACCACAAGTTGAACTCAACAACAGTATGAAAGGAGATACATGCCTGTCTTTAGTGAGGCAGAACAAACCAAACCAAGGCTCAGTGCTCGTCTCCCACTGTCTGCGGGGTCATAGTCACACTCCTTCATCAAGTGTCCTCTTATGCGACTGCTATATCCAAACATCCTTTCATGTGTCTGCTTCAGGAAAACAGTTGTTCGCGTGTCTGCTTTAACAAAACACCCTTTTACCTGAGTGCCCCAGCAAACCATCATTTGACATAACTAACTTTCCAAAGAGCTAGAAGTTTCCTCTTCAGGTCCAAGCTCGGAGTTGGGAGGATCCTCATTTGGTAGTGATCTGGATGATGTCATAATCAGAGAGCAAACCACATAAGCAGAAAAGCACAGAGATTATGCCTGGCCCGAAGATAAGCCCTAAAATTAGGACTTTTACACTTCCTGTGGTGGAAAGGGATGCTGGGGAGCCATTAAAACTGCAGCGGTCTGATGTCACTGACACCCAGCCTGGGTTGAAGGGAACACATTCAGAACACACTTTAAAAACGGCACAGGCTTTGGCACTGTCAAAATAGCAAAGGTCCTTCACTCGATTTCCTAGAATGGCTATTCCATTATCTTGGTTTTTTTAAGATTTGTAAAACAAGTACGCAGATTTTGTTTGTTTGTATAGAATTCCAAAGAGCCTACTCTGGCCTCAAACTTCCCATTTTGCTGAGAATAGTCTTGAATTTCTGATCCTTCTGCCTCTACCTCCCCAGGTCTGAGCTCACAGGTGTGTCCCACAATGCCCAGTCTAGGCAGGGGCTGATGTTGAACCCAGGAGCTCTGTATGCAGTCGCTAAGCACTCTCCGAGCAGAACTGCATTCCTAGCTCCTGACTTCATCATCCTAACTTCTGATTTTACAATGACATCCCATAAACCGGGCCAAGTGGGGCAGACCTACAGCTTTGAAGGTGCATGAGAATGAAATACTGCTCTGAACTGCATGTTCATGTACTCAAAAGCATCTAGTGACATTAGTGTGCCAAGTGACAGCATTTGTTTAAAATAATTGAAATGGAGCAAGGTGTGGGGAGGTGGGGGTGGGGAGGTGGGGAGGTGGGGTGTGTGCACACCTTTAATCCCAGCACTCCAGAGGCAGAGCCAGCAAAGTTCAAGGCAGCCAGGTCTACAGAGCTAGTTCCAGAACAGCCAAGAGGAAACCTTTTTTGGAAAACCAACAAATAACAACAATAGAAATAGTTAAGTTAAACATTCAAATACACATATTTTGTAAGTATAACCCTTAAGCAGACTGGCCACATTTCTCTTTTGAGACAGGGTCTTATACAGCCCAGACTTGCTCTATCTTCAGCCCAACACATGTATGTTAGTGCTTATCAGTTCCAGGTATAGGAAGTACCTGCAGAATCAAGAGAGTCCTGTGCTTGGAAGGAAGGAGCTCCTCACCTTCCTGTGGATGAGTCCAGACCCTAGGGAGACCTGTCTCCTGTTAAAATATTTCAGGTGCTGACTTCCGAGAACTGTATTTGCATGTCTCTATACTGTGTAAGTTCCATGTAGTATGAGACCAATCCAAAAGGCACAGGGAGGACTTAGGTTACAGCTCGGTGCGAACAGTCTTCGCCTAGCATGTAGGCAGTCCTGGGTCAAGCCCCAGCAGTGCATGAGACTGAGGTGGTGAGATATGATCCTAGCACTTGGGAAGAGGAAGAGGCAGAGGCAGAAGGGTAAGGGGTTCAGGGTCATCCTCAGCTATATATTGAGGCCAGCCTGGGCTAAGAAGACCCTGTTAAATAAAATAAAATAAATAAAATAAAATAAAATAAAATAAAATAAAATAAAATAAAATATAAAATAAATAAAATGTCTACAGATCTCAGAATTTCTAAGGGGATAGATAGCTGCTTAGATGCTTTTGCGCCTAGAAACACCAGTTTCTTTCTTTTTTTTATTGAATATTATCTTCATTTACATTGCCATGGTAAAACCTTTCCCAATTTCCCCCCTCCCCAAAGACCCCCAACCCCTCCTCCCTCCCCCTGCCTCCACATATATGCCCCTCCACCCAACACACTCCCCCCTCCCCCCTCCTCGGTTTCCCTTTGTTGGGGCATCTATTGAGACTTTACCTGACCAAGAACCATTCCTCCCACTGATGCCCAACAAGGCCTTCCTCTGCCACATTTTTGGCTGGAACCATGTGTGCCCCTTGGTTGATGGTTCAGTCCCTGGGAGTCCTGGGACATCTGGGTGGCCGAAATCATTGTTCTTCCCATGAGGCTGTAAACCCCTTCAGCTCTTCTGGACCTCCCTGCAGCTCCTTCATTAGGGACCCCATGCCCAGTCCAATAATTGGTTGTTAACATCTGCCTCTGTATGTATAAGGCTCTGGCAGGGCCCCTCTGGAGACAACCATGGCATGCTCCTCTTGGTATACACTTCTTGTCATCCTTAGTAGTGTCAGGGAAACACCAGTTTCAATGGCAACAT
This sequence comes from Apodemus agrarius, assembly GCA_964023405.1. NCBI lineage: Eukaryota > Metazoa > Chordata > Mammalia > Rodentia > Muridae > Apodemus > Apodemus agrarius. The sequence continues at coordinate 3,630,993 of OZ030006.1, read as the reverse complement.
GAGAACTTCCTCAGAGGCTACTACAATGCATGGCAGGATGGATCCCACAGAGGGATGGATTTAGTTGGCAAGTATATTCCCAAAGTATCTGTGGGTACCAGAGTCAAATCCGAGTGGCCACAGCTGGGAACACAGACTGAGGACATTGAGGGAATGAGGACATAAATTAAATGTTCTAATGTGGTCTCAGTTTGAGCAAGTTTTTACAGTAACAGAACAAAGAAAAGCATCATTGAGACACCTTTAAAACAGAAAACTGAGGTACACTGAGGTAGTCACAGGAAATGGGCAGCATTGGCCTCAGATGCTGTCTGAGGTGTTCTTAGCTTTAGTTGGTGGGAGTGAGGAGTCTGCACAGTCCTATTTGTTGAAGGTTAGGTATGGAGGAGGGCATTATAGAGGCTAACAGCTGGAGGAGGGCATTACAGAGACTAACAGCTGGAGGAGGGCATTACAGAGGCTAACAGCTGCCCAGGATATCTGACTCCAGCTTTGCACATCCCAACTCCACAACCACTGGTCTTCTCACTGGATGCTCTGCCTGGCAGGAGCTGAGGCAGAGGCTTGACTCTTTCCAGGATTTTGGTTCCCACTTCCAACTGCAGCTTCTGGTCTGATACTTCGAGACAAATCAACTCACTTCACCAAGACAAGGAAATTAATCTCGTATCTTCTCCACTATCATAGAAAGATGACTACTGGGACCCCTGGAGAGTTTTAAGTGACACACCCACAGCCACAGCAGCCAGGAGTTTGCGTTAAGCCCTGAGTTAGTCTTCTTGGAATTATTAAAATTTTTTTCTTTTGAGAAATCTAAGAAAGAGAAAGGTTTTTAATTCCATAAATAATGAAAGTAGAAGTAAAACAAATGCCTGGAAAATATCTTTATGATAGATAAATCTCTCTGAGCTTTGAGAAGCCGACTGTGCCGCTGCAGCTGACAGAGACGCCTCTCCCAAAACTGGTTGAGATGAGAGAGACAACTGCCAGGACTAAGCTCAGAAACTTCCTGTCTGGTGTCAATTTTAATTTTCTGATTTAATTAGTTTCCTAATTAGAAGGGTTAAATTAATTAACCTCATTATTTACTATATATTTAATGATTTTGCCTCTAGAGGGATTTACTTCATTTTCAATAATTGGAAATCTCATGACAAGAGGGAATATTACCATATTACACTTATTGTTTCAGTATGAACATCCTGCCGAGGACAGAAGGGGGGAGGATATTTTAGGAGAGCAATCAGATGCAGCCAAAAAGATGGCTTCCTACTTGTTTAGAAACATGGCATCTGTAACACTTGAATTGAGACTCAATTGTTACTATCAAATCAGAGTTCAACAAAGCACACCCGTCAGTTAGAGCCAAAGAAACCTTATCCCATAGAATCCTCTACTGAAAGAATCCTCTTCTATCAGACTTGACAGTGTACACCTGTAATCACAGCAGGTAGACTTATGAGTTTGAGGCCAGCCTGGTCTATAGAGTGAGTTCCAGGCCAGCCAGGGTTACACAGTGAGAGACCAGACCATGTCATTTTTTGCCTCTCTGTCACTGCCCTCGCTACAATGCCTCTCTTATCTCTGCACATTACAAACTGCTCTCTTCCTTCTAGACTGCAGTCCTGACTTTCTCCAAACCCACCCAGAACCAGTGTACCCCAGGTGTGGTTCCTTCTGCAAAGAGCTGATCTCACCTGCTCTTCTGACCCAAATGTCCCTGTTTGATGACACATCTCTGATGAATGGAGACTGTGTTGGTTCCTCTTCCTCTGATCACACAGGAGTGTGAACAGTTGATACACAGTGGTACCCCACAACATGGATCAAGGATGATATCATAGTCAGGGTTTCCATTGCTGTGACAAAACACCAGAACCAAAAAGCAAGCCGGGGAGGAAAGGGTTTATTCAGCTTACAGTTCCACACTGCTGTTCATCACCAAAGGAAGTCAGAACTGGCACTCACACAGGGCAGGATTCCAGAGGCAGGAGCTGATGCAGAGGCCATGGAGGGGTGCTGCTTACTGATTTGCTTCCAATGGCTTGTTCAGTTTGCTTTCTTATAGATTCAAGGACCTCCAACTTAGGGATGGATCTACCAGCCATGGGCTGAGACCAGCTGGGTCTCATGAAGGCATTTCTTTAACTGAGCATCCTTCCTCTGTCAAGTTGACACAAAAGTCAGACAGTGCAGAGAACTAGCCTAGCCAAACCTGAGACAGCAACTACAACTCGGTGTGATACCTAGGGAATGAGGGGCAGCGGACAGGTGTGTTTCAAAAGCTTTAGGACTTCTGCAAGCTTTTCACTTTGGTTTTGTGACATAATGGAAGAAAATAATTATTTATAATACTTAAAACTTAACTCTCCTATGGAGTTGTTTTGCTATTGACTATCGAATTTTACTTTTAAAAAGGTATTTATTTTGTTATTTGTGTGTGTATGTGCTAAGCTATCTTGCTAGCCTGCAATTCAACTTTAAGATTTATTTCATTTTATATTTATGTGTATGCACACGGTGTGTACAACTTAGTGTCGTGCTGGGGACCAAACTCAGGTCCTTGAAGGGGTGCCAGGCCACTCTTTTAATTGCCAAACCACCTCTCCACTCCTGAATTTTACTGTGTAGATTGGGAAATAAATTGAGAGAGTTTAGAGATCCTGTGGATTCTTTTCTTTTCTTTCCTCTCAAGGTTCTGAAATCACTTGAAGTGACTTTTCAAATCTGCACGACAGGGGACAACAGCCCTAGACACTATGGTACAGATGGCCTAGCCTTTGGACCAATAAAGCTTTATGCACAGTAACAGATTTGGCTGGTGGGCACTGGCTTGCTGACAACGAGTTGAGATTTCCAAGGTCACAAACCAGCAAGTAAAATAGACAAAAATAACACCCAACAGGTGTTGCCCACCCTGCCAGGCCCAGTACTGAGTGCAGAGCACTGCGCTTCTCTGACATAATCCACGGACTCAGGAGGTCTTTTGGAATGCTTGACCATCCAGAAGATAAGGGAATTCAACTAATTAATTAGTCAAGACTTTGAAATCCACAGGGAAAAGGACCTCATATTAAGTGCAAACTATCATCATAACTAATATATTTGTGGCACTTTCATTAAATTTTCCCTCAGATCTTGAGAAAACGTATCTCCTGGCTGCCAAGAGTCTCGTCTCGGCATAATTATGATGCCTCGCGAGTAGCCATGGCTCAGTTACAGTCCTCAGTGGGGGAGGGGCCAGCTGCTGAGACTTGGTGGGACTGTTTAATTTGAGTCTTATTAGTTCAGCCCAGGTGAGAATGAGCAAGCCTTCATGAAATTTGTTCACGGAATAGAATATCCAAATGCCTGTGGCCAGGCAAGCTCATGTAAAAGGAATAATGCTATTCAAAGGGAAGTGAGAAGCGTCCACCACAGTAACCATGGAGATTCTGTGGCATGTGTCACAACATTTAAAAAAAACAAAACAAAACAAAACTTTAAGTTAAAAAATAGAGTATTTCAGTTTTTGGTAAACATATTTTAGGTAAGTTTTTTTTTAAAATCGTTTTTTGTTTTATTGAAAATGGATTTCCTTCTCACATAACATCTCCTGATTACAGTTCTCCTTCCTCTAACCCTCCTTCTGCTCCTCCCGGCTCCTCCCCGCACCCCTGCCATCGAGACCAGAAAATAGATGGACTACTAAAGGATAATAATGAAACAGAATAGCATACAACAGAATAAGAAAAAACAAAAACTAAGACATGAGAGCTGGACAAGACAAACAAACGGAAGAGCCCACGAAAAAGCACAAGAATCAGAGACCCACTTGTTCATACACCCAGGAATCCCATACAAAACATTAAACAGGCTGAGCAAGGCACTAATCCATGAGCAGAACAGAATGTCATTAGGAATCATTTTATTGCTACATGTTTTTTGGACAGTTGTGTTTGGTTTCACCCTATGTCTCTGAGCTATCTAGTCTCTGGTTCTTGGTCACACAAGCGGGGTGGGGGTTGGGTCCATCTGATGAGGTGGACCTTAAGGCAAATCAGATGCTGATTGGTCATTCCCACCATTGCCCCAGCATAGCTTTCAGGTAGGACATGGTTGAGATCAAAGGGTTTGGGGATGGCTTCGAGTTCATATTTCCCTTTCGGTAACGTGTAGAGTCTCTTCTTGTACCAAAGATGATAGAAAGTTGGAGCGAGCTGGGCGTGGTGGCGCCCGCCTGTAATCCCAGCCTTTAACTTTAGCTGTCTCTCCCCATATTCCCTCTCTTGTCCCCCTCTCTCCTTCCCCTCCTCACATGATCCTCCCATTACAGTTACCCTCCCCATCCATCTATAAACATATATTCTATTCCCTTTCTTAATGAGATCTATTTGCACCCCTAGGACTTTACTTTATACCTAACCTATCTGGTTCTACAGATTGTAGCTTGGTTTTCATTGACTTAACTGCTACTATCCACATATGAGCAAATACATACCATATTTGTCTTTCTGGGTCTGGCTACGTCACTCAGGGTGATTGTTTTCTAGTTCCATCCATTTGCTTGTAAATATCATGATTTAACTTTTTTTTTTTACAGATGAATAGCACTCCAATGTGTAAATGTGCCACATTATCCTTATCAATTTCTACGTTGAGAAACCTCTAGTTTGTTTCCAATTTCTGCCTACTATTGATAGAGCATCAATTAACATGATTAAATGTCTCTAAAGTATATATATAAATGTCTTGGGGTATATGGCCAAAAGTGGTTGTTGTAGTTTGGGATTTATTGCTGTAAAGAAACACCATGACCAAGGCAACTCTTATAAAAACAAACATTTAATTAGGGCTGGCTTACAGTGTCAGAGGTTTGTTATCATCAAGGTGAGAAACATGACAGCATCCAGGCAGGCATGGTGCTGGAAGAGCTGAGAGTTGTACATCTTGTTCTGAAGGTAGTCAGAAGACTGTCACACAGCAGCTAGGAGAAGGGTCTCAAAGCCCATGTCCACAGTAACACATTTCCTCCAGCAAGGGAACACCTCCTAATAGTACCACTCCCTGGGCCAAGCATATTCAAACCACCACAGTGGTATAGCTATAGATCTTGATGCAGATCAATTCCATTCTTTCTGAGGAACTGTTTCGAGGATTTCCATAGTGTCTGTACAAGTCTGCACTCCCACCAGCAATGGAGAAGTGTCCCCTGTGCTCCACATCCTCACAGCATGAGCTGTCACTTGCTCTATTGATCTTAGCCATTCTGACAGGTGAAAGAATCTCAGTCACTTCGAGTTTCCCTGATGACTGAGGATGCTGAACCTTTCTTTAGGTCCTTCTCCGCCATTTGAGTTTCCTCTTTTTGAGAATTGACGGCTTGGATCTGTACCCTACACTTTAATTGGGATATTTGTTTTCTTGATATCCATTTCTTTAGTTCTTTATATATTTTTTGTTTGGTTGGTTGGTTGGTTGGTTTGGGTTTTTGGTTTTTTGAGACAGGGTTTCTCCATGTAGTCCTGGCTGTCCTGGAACTCACTCTGTAGACCAGGCTGGCCTTGAACTCAGAAATCCGCCTGCCTCTGCCTCCCAAGTGCTGGGATTAAAGGCGTGTGCCACCACTGCCTGGCCTCTTTATATATTTTGAATGTTAGACCTCTATCAAATGTGTAATTAATAAAAATTGTTTCTCAGCCGGGCGGTGGTGGCGCACGCCTGTGATCCCAGCACTCTGGGAGGCAGAGGCAGGCAGATTTCTGAGTTCGAGGTCAGCCTGGTTTACAGAGTAAGTTCCAGGATAGCCAGGGCTATACAGAGAAACCCTGTCTCGGAAAAAAACAAACAAAACAAAACACCCAAAACAAATCCAAAAAAAGCCCCAAACAAAAATTGTTTCTCATTCCATAAGCTACCACTTTGAATGATGGATGGTATCCTTTTCTGTGCATAAGCTTTTCAGTTTCTTTTTTTCTTTTCTTTTTTTCTATATTCTTTGTTTACATTCCAAATGATTTTCCCTTTCCGGGTTACCCCCCTTCCCATAAGTCCCATAAGCCCTCTTCCTTCCGCCCATTCTCCAATCAACCCCCTCCTACTTCTCTGTCTTGGTAATCCCCCACAATGCTGGATCAAGCCTTTCCAGGACCAGGGCCCTCTCCTTCCTTCTTCTTCTTGGGAATGATTTGATATGTGAATTGTGTCTTGGGTATTCTGAGCTTCTGGGCTAATATCCACTTCTCAGTGAGTGCATTCCATGTGTGTTCTTTTGTGATTGGGTTACCTCACTTAGGATGATATTTTCCAGATCCAACAGCTTTTCAGTTTCATGAGGTCCCATTTATTAATTGTTCATCTTAGCACCTGCACTAACAGTGTTCTTTTCCTATGCCAATGAGTCAAAACAATTTCTCACTTTCTGTTCTATCAGGTTCAGTGCATTTGGTTATATGTTGAAGCCTTTGATCCATTTGGACTTGAGTTCTTCACAGGATAATGGTTTCGGATCTATTTGCATTCTTCTACATGTGGCCATCTGTTAAACAGCACAATTTGTTGAAGATGTCACTCCCCGCCACCACCCCCCGTTTATGTTTCTGGCTTCTTTATAAAAAATCTGGTGTCCAGGGGTGTGTGGATTTATGCCTGGGACTTCAGTTAGGTTACATTGCTCAACTTGTCTGTTGTATCAATGTGTCAGTCCTTTTCTACCATAGCTTTATAGTACAACTTGAAGTTGGAGATGATGGTACCTCCTGACATTCTCTTATTATTCAGGGTGGTTTTTTTTTATATCCTGGGTTGTCGTGTGTGTGTGTGTGTGTGTGTGTGTGTGTGTTTCCATATGATGCTGAAAATTATCCTTTTATGTCATGTGAAAATTTGTGTTAGACTTTTGATGGAAATTACATTGAATATGTAGATTGCTTTTGGTAGGATGGTCATTTTTACTGTGCAAATCCTACTAATCCATGATTTCTTTTTCAATTTCTTTCTTCAATATCATGAAGATTTTTTTTTTACCATACAAGTCTTTCACTTGCTTGGTTAAAGTTACCCCAAGATATTCTATCTTATTTAAGGCTATTGTGAAAGGTGTTGTTTCCCTGATCTCTTTCTCAGTCTATTTGTCATTTGTATACAGGAGGGCTACTGATTTTTGTGAGTTAATCTGTATCTAGCTGCTTTTCAGAAAATGCTTACCATTTATAGGTATTTCCCAATGGAATTTTTAGGGTCACTTACATATATTATCATATCATCTGTAAATAAAGATACTTTTTTTGGGTTTTTTTTTTGGTTTTTTGTTTTTTGTTTTTTGTTTGTTTGTTTGTTTTTTGTTTTTGTTTTTTTTTCCAAGACAGGGTTTCTCTATATAGCCCTGGCTGTCCTGGAAATAAAGATACTTTGACTTCTTCCTTTCCAGTTTGTATCTTCCTGATTTCTTTCAATTGTCTTATTGATCCAGCTAAGACCAAGAAATATATTGAATAGATATGTAGAGAGTGGACAATTTTGTCTTGTTCCTAATTTTAGTGAACTGCTTTGAGTTTCTTTCCATTTTAATTGATGTTGGCCATAGACTTGCTATAAACTGCTATTATGCTGAAGTATGTCCCTTGAATCTGTAATCTCTCCAGGACTTTTATCATGAAGGGGTGTTGGCTTGTCAAAGGCCCTTAATGCATCTAATGAGATGACCATGTGGCTTTTGTATTTCAGCTCCTTTGGGTGATGGATTGCATTCATCAGTTTACACATGTTGAACTGCACCTGCATCTCTGGCATGAAAGTACTTTACCATGGTGAATGATCATTTTGATGTGCTCTTAGATTCAGTTTGCAAGTATTTATTGAGAATTTTCATTTATGTTCATAGAGGAAATTGGTCTGTAATTTTCTTTGTTGGGTTATTGTGTTTTGGGGGGAGAGTATCATGGTAACTAAAGTCTCATAGAATCAATTGGGCAATGTTTCTCCTGTTTCTATTTTGTAGAATCGTTTAAGGGGTATTGGTGTTAACTCTTCTTTGAAAACCTTGTAGAATTCTGTAGTAAAACCATTTAGCCCTGAGCCTTTTTTGATTGGGAGATTTTTAATTACTACTTCTATTTCACTAGCAGTTATAAGTCTGTTTCAATTGTTTATCTGATCTTGATTTAACTTTGATAAGTGGTATATATTGATAAAATGATCCATTTCTTTGGATCTTCAATTTGGTGAAGGATAGTTTTGTTTTGATTCATTTAGTTTTGTTTAGTTTTGAAGGATAGGATTTTTAAGTATGTTCTTAGGATTCTCTGGATTTCATCTGATATTATGTCCCCTTTTTATTTCTAATTTTGCTAATGTGGATAGTATCTCCCTCCCTTTTAGTTAATTTGGATAAGGTTTTGTAATTCTTTATTTTCTCAAAGAATTAATTCTTTGTCTCATTGATTATTTTTTGTTTCTATTTTATTTATTGCAGCTCTGAGTTTGATTTTCTCTCATCGTCTTCTCCTTTTGTGTGTGATTTCTTATTTTTGTTCTAGATCTTTCAGGTAAGCTGTTAAGTTGCTAGTATGATTATCTCTCCAATTATTTTTTTCTTATAAAGACAACATTTAATTGGGGCTGGCTTACAGGTTCAGAGATTTAGCCAATTATCACCAAGGTGGAAACATGGCAGCATCCAGGGAGACATGGCACAGGAGCTGAGAGTTCTACATCTTCATCTGAAGGCTGCTACCAGAATACTGGCTTACAGGCAGCTAGGATGAGGGTCTTAAAGCCCTCACCCACAGTGTATATCTAGTTCCAAAAGGCCACACCTACTTGAACAGGGCCACACTTTCTAATAGTGCCACTCTCTGGGCAAAGCATATACAAAACAATCATATTCTAGTCCCTGCCCATCCCCATAGGCTTGTTCAAACATATGAGTCTGTAGGGGTCATACCTAAAAACTAAGTCCTCATAGTCTATAGCAGTCTGAACAATGTTAAAAGTCCAAAGGTCAAAGTCGCTTCTGAGATTCATCCAATTGCTTAACTGTAATCCCCAAAGCAAGGCAGAAAACCAGCTGGGCAAACTTCAAACTCTGTATCTCCTTGTCTGATGTCAAAGCAGTCTTCAGATCTCCCATTTCATCTCCCTTTTCATCTTTGTTGATTGCAAAAAAAACCTTCTTTCTCCTGAGCTGGTTCCACTCCCAGTTAGCAGCTTTCCTCAGCAGACAGCCCATGGCCCTGGCATCTTGAACATCTTGGGGTCTCCAAAGCAACTTCAATGTTACAGCTTCTTGTATCAATGTCTGGGATCCACACATGATCTTCTGGGCTCCTGCAAAGGGCCGGTGTCACTTCTCTAACTCTGCCCTCTGTAGTACTCTAAGCTCAGGTTGATCCACTCCACTGTTGCTGCTGTTCGTGGTGATCAACCCCATGGTACTGACATCTCTAATACACTGGGGTCGTCTGCTGCAACTAGGCTTCACCAGTAGTCTCTCATAGGCTCTCTTCATTGTGCCAATCCTCAACTCCTTTGCACGACCCCTTCAGTCCTGGGTCATCAACTGCAACTTAGGCTGTACCTTCACCAGTGACCTTCCCTGGCCTCTCACAGTGTCAAGCCTCAGCTGCTCTTCATGACCCCTTCATGCCTTCAAAACCAGTACCACCTGGGTGACTCTTACACATTACCAAGTCTAGTTGCAGCAGGTACAACCTTGGCTATCTCTGGTACACAGCTTCTTTGTGCTCTCAGAAAACACTTCCCAGAAGATTTCACCTCAGTGATGCTGGTCTCTTCTTAATCACCACTAATTTCTTAGCTCCAGATAACCAACATTAATTGTCCCAGTAGTCCTTTGTATTCTGGACTCTAAAGCCAGAGCCACATGGCCAAAGCTGCTTGCTGGGGCTGGGACATGGCTCTCTTGTTCTATTACATTATCACTAGCTTTCTGTTTTCCAAATCCTTCACTGCCCGAGCTTGGCTGTCCTGGAACTTGCTCTGTAGACTCCTCTCCAATTATTTTATGAAGGCACTTTGCACTGTGAACTTGCCTCTGAGAAGTGCCTACATTGTGTCCCATAAGTTTGGGTATGTTTATTAATTGTCATTAACTTCTAGAAAGTCTTTAGTTTCTTTCTTAATTTCTGTCTTGACCCATTCTTCATTTGATATTGTGTTGTTCAGTTTCTGTGAGTTCATAAGCTTTCTCTTGTATTCATTGTTGTTGATATGTTGATATTCAGCTTTAATCTCTGGTGATCAGATAAGATGCAAAATGTTATTTCAGTTTTCTTGTATCTGTTGAGATGTGCTTTGTGTCTGAGTCTATGGTCAATTTTGGAGAAAGTTCTATGAGGTGCTGAGAAGAAAGTATATTCTTTTGTATTTGCATGAAATGTTCTAAAAACATTTGTTAGGTCCATTTGGTACATAATGTCAGTTATCTACAACATTTCTGTGGTTAGTTTTTGTGTAGATGACATGTCTATGGTGAGAGTAGGGTATTGAAGTATCCTACTATCGGTATGTGAGGGTCAGTATGTGATATAAGCTGTCATAGTGTTTCTTTTACAAATTTGGGTGTTCTTGTGTTTAGGGCATAGATGTTAAGAATTTGCAATATCATTTTGATAGATTTTGCATTTGATGAGTATGTAGTGCCCTCCATCTCTTCTGATTAGTTTTGTTTTGAAATCTGCTTTTCAGATATTAAAATGGCTACACCGGCTTTCTTTTTACATCCATTTGCTTGAAATATCTTCTTTTATCTCTTTTGGGTGATATCTATCCTTGATGTTAAGGTGTATTTCTTGGATCCAGTGGAAGAATGGATCCTGTTTTTACATCAATTCTGTTAGTCTGTGTCTTTATTAAGGAATTGAGATCATTGATGTTGAGTGATATCGGTTAGCACTGTTGGTTGATTCTTACTCTGTTGTTGTTGTTGTTGTTGATGATGATGAAGATGATAATGATAGTGGTGGTGGTGGTGTGTGCTTCCCCTGTTATGATTTGCTGATATTGCTGGGCAGTGGTGGCGCACACCTTTAATCCCAGCACTTGGGAGGCAGAGGCAGGCGGGTTTCTGAGTTTGAGGCCAGCCTGGTCTACAGAGTGAGTTCCAGGACAGCCAGGGCTACATAGAGAAACCCTGTCTCAAAAACAAACAAACAAAAAAAAAACACAAAAAAAAACCAAAAGAAAATGACTTTCTGGTATTCTCTGTGCTGTCTTGGCTGCAGTTAACTTCTTCTTCTTCTTCTTCTTTTTTTTTTTTTTAAGATTTATTTATTATTATATGTAAGTACACTGTAGCTGTCTTCAGACACACCAGAAGAGGGCATCAGATCCCATTACAGATGGTTGTGAGCCACCAGATGGTTGCTGGGAATTGAACTCAGGACCTCTGGAAGAGCAGTCTGTGCTCTTAATCACTGAGCCATCTCTCCAGTCCCTGCAGTTAACTTCTTTAGGTTGGAGTTTTCCTTCTCTTGTAGTGGGTCTCATCTTGTGGATCATGACCCCTTTGGGAAACCTCTGTCTCCAAAAACGTTAACATTACAATTCATAATAGTAGAAAAATTACATTTATGAGGTAGCAATGAAAATGTCTTTATGGTTGGAGATAGTCACCAAACTATGAGGAGCGGTTTTAAGAACCACGGCTCTGTAGGGCTGGATTTGTAGATAGATATCACTTAAATTTGATTTTATCATGGAGTGTATTTTTGCTTTGTTTTGTTGTTTGTTTGTTTTTTTTTTCAAGACAGGATCTCACTATATAGCTCTGGCTGTCCTAGAACTCACTATGCAAACTAGGCTGGCCTTGAACTCACAGAGATCAGCCTGCCTCTGACCACCATTATGCCTGGCATCATGCCTTATATTTTCCTTCTACTGTGATTGAAAGTTCTGTTGGGTATAGTAGATTAGACTGGCATCTGTGGTCTCTTAGAGTGTACAGTGTGTGTGCATGCACACACACACACACACACACACACCACATACACACACATACACATGTTTTTATTGATACTTTGTGAGTTTCACAACATACACCCCAGTCCTGCTCATCTCCCCATCTCTTCATATCTGTCCTACACTATTGCAACCTTTTTGAAAAAAAATTGCAAAAAAACCACACACAAACAAACAAATCATAGGAAACGTCTCATCGTGGAATCTATAGTGTCAGTATGTCCTACAATAAGCATACCCCTCTGTCCACACATCTTCACTTACAATTGGTCATTGCAATGAGTCATTGGTCTGGTTCAAAGTCTCTGGCTTCTTTGACACCATCAGTATTGACTGATCCTCACTGGGACTCCTCCGAGGCATTCTGCTGTTGCCCTGAGTCATGGAAATCCTGCAGCTTAGACAGCAGGATTGGCTGTTTCCCATGCCCCTACCATTCCCTGTCGAGCTTTGGTCTGTTGCTATGCATTATGATGCTAAATACTGTTTGTCCCAGTGATAAGGAGATCCTCATGTACACCAAGTGATGCTGTGTAGCCTTTCTCCTTAATTTATAGAGTGGCTGACTACAGATACCTACAGCCTATAGCTGGCCAGAAGAGAGGTAAGTAGAGTTTCAGTTCAGTGTGGGTGCTTCGGTCCTTCTTAGAAAGGGGAACAAAATACTTATGGGAGCAAACATAGAGACAAAGTGCAGAGCAGAGACTGAAGGAAAGGCCACCCAGAGACTGTCCCGCCTGGAGATTCATCGCAGATACAGTAACCAAACTCTGACACTATTGTGGATGCTAAGAAAGGCTTACTGAAAGGAGCCTGATATGGCTGTCTCCTAAGAGGCCCTGCCAGAGTCTGGCAAATACAGAGTCAGATGCTTGCAGCCAACCATTGCACTGAGTGCGGGGTCCCCAATGGAGGAGTTAGAGAAAGGACTGAAGGAACTGAAGGAGTTTAAAATCCTATAGGAAGAACAATATCAACCAACCAGACCCCTCAAAGCCCCCAGGGACTAAGCCATCAACCAAGAAGTACACCTGGCTCTGGCTGCATATGTAGCAGAGGACGGCCTTGTCAGGCATCAGTGGGAGGAGAGGTCCTTGGTCCTATGAAGGTTCAATAGATGCCCCAGTGTAGGGGAATCGAGGGTGGGGAGGCGGGAGTAGGTGGGGAGGTGGAGGAACACCCTCATAGAAGCAGGGGGAGGGGAGGGGATAGAGGGTTTCTGGGAGAGGCGGAATCTGTGTAAGGGGATAACACTTGAAATGTAAATAAATTAAAAAATAAATAAAGATTCAATAAAAAAAGAAATTACAGGACATACACAGTACCGAGGGGCATTTTCACAACAGCACATAGACACAAATAGGAATCTGAGAAGCAGCAGAGGCATTGGAATGGTTTCTTCAGTAAATACTGATATTTATGTGATCATCAGAAATGGAAACACTAACAGAATATTTGATGCTGCCGAGAAGCTTTCATTTTTAGTAGTTAGAAATATTCGAGAATTCATGTACCACTCTCTCTTCCCCAGCTCCTCCCAGATCTACCTCCCATTCCATACTCAAAAAATGTTATATATTTTTCTTTTAACCCCTTCAAATCCAGTCTGTGCTGCTCACACACTCATGGGTGTGGGACTATCCCCTGGAGTGCCATCAACCTACCAGATCTACCTCCCATTCCATACTCAAAAAATGTTATATATTTTTCTTTTAACCCCTTCAAATCTAGTCTGTGCTGCTCACACACTCATGGGTGTGGGACTATCCCCTGGAGTGCCATCAACCTACCAGGGGTCACACCTTTAAAGAGACCTGAACCCTCCCTCTCATGGAAGCTGCCAAGTTGCAATAGCTCCTGGGCAGTGGGTGGGAGTTGGTGCCCACCTCCTCTCTCCAAGTTGGCATTTTGTAAACTTTTAAAGGGAAGATATGGAGGTTGTCTTTCTGTCTAACATCGTGAGTCTTCCTGTTTTATAGATGCCTCCCATACAGCATCAAAGGGTAAAATGACATAGTATATGTGGTTTGTGTCTAGGTGGGGGGAGTTCAGCACACAGCAAAACCCGGGATCATGTTTAAGAAATAATTTGTAGCCGGGCGGTGGTGGCGCACGCCTTTAATCCCAGCACTTGGGAGGCAGAGGCAGGCGGATTTCTGAGTTCGAGGCCAGCCTGGTCTACAAAGTGAGTTCCAGGACAGCCCGAACTACACAGAGAAACCCTGTCTCGAAGAAACCAAAAAAAAAAAAAAAAAAAAAAAAAAAAAGAAAGAAAGAAAGAAATAATCTGTATAATCTGCAGGCCTAGGCAGGGATCCTCCTGCAGACATTCTGCTAAATGGTCACATCAAGGTGTCTTCTAAATACTTATAACCAGAGACCAGGGCTGCTCTCAGCCTTGGCCAGAGAAGCTTCCTTTGCAGTGGACAATGGTCAGTGCAGAGACTGGTCAATGTGCCGAGAATCAGTGACTGCTGTGCACTCAACCCCAAGTGTGACATCGCTATCATCCCCTCTAAGGCCCAGGAAGCACTGCATCGGAGAGGGTTCAGAAACATTGTAGGGCTGGAGGAGGGGCGGGGCTGTGAGACCGTCGTCTGCGCATGACATGGCCATTCTCTCATGACCTCTTAGGGGAGCCTCTCAGGAGACAGCTATATCAGGCTCCTTTCAGCAAGCCTTTCTTAGCATCCACAATAGTGTTGGAGTTTGGTAACTGTATCTGAGAGGCCCTGCCAGAGCCTTACAAATACAGAGTCGGATGCTCACAGCCAACCATTGGACTGAGCTCGGGGTCCCAGTGGAGGACTGAAGAGCTCGGGGTCCCAGAGAAAGGACTGAAGGAGCTGAAAGGGTTTGCAGCCCCATAGGAAGAACAACAACATGAACCAACCAGACCCCCAGAGCTCCCAGGGACTAAGCTGTCAATCGAGGAGTACACATGGCTCCAGCTGCATGTGTGGCAGAGGACAGCCTTGTCAGACACCAATGGGAGGAGGGGTCCTTGGTCCTATGAAGGTTCGATAGATGCCCCAGAGAAGGGGAATTGAGGGTGGGGAAGTGGGAGTGGGTAGGTGGGTGGAGGAACACCCTCATAGAAACGGGGAGAGGGGATGGGATAGGGTGTTTAGAGGAGGGGAGAAACTGGGTAAGGGGATAACACTTGAAATGTAAATTAAAATAAATAAATAAATAAATAAATAAATAAATATTTAAAAATTAAATTAAAACAAAGCAAAACAAAACAAAAGAAACAAGTACACCAGAGTAGAACTCGGAAAATGATCAAAATCAAGGCTGAAAACAATACAAAGAATACAAAGAAGCAATGAAACCAAAAAGACTCAACAAAGAAAGAGAACCTTTTTCTCTTATGAGCAGACCAATTTCTCTTATGAACATTGATGCAAGAATATTCAATAAAACACTCACAAACCAAATCTAGGAACACAGCAAAAACATCACCCATCATGATCAAGTAGGCTTTATCACAGAAAGCAAGGATAGTTCATATACAAAAATTCATCAATGTAATCTACCATATAAACAAACTGAAAGAATAAAACCACATGGTCATTACATTAAATGCTGAAAGGTTCTTTGAAATAATCCAACACCCCTTCATGTTAAAAGTATTAGAGAGATCAGGGATACAAGGAACATATCTAAACATAATCAAAGCAATATACAGCAAACCAATAGCAAAGATCAAACTAAAGGAGAAAAATCAAAAGAAATCCCACTAAGACTAGGGACAAGACAAGGCTGCCCACTCTCTCTCTCTATCTAATCAATACAGTACTTGAAGTTCTAGCTAGAGCAGTTAGACAACAAAAGGAGATCAAGCGGGTACAAATTGGAAAGGAAGAAGTCAAGGCATCACTATTTGCAGATGATAAGACAGTATACATATGCAACCCCAAAAATTCTACCAGAGAACTCCTACACCTGATAAACTGCTTCAGCAGAGTAGCTGGTTACAAAATTAACTCAAAGAAATCAGTAGCCCTTCTTTATGATAAACTGGCTGAGAAAGATATTAAGGAAACAATACCTTTAAATAGCCATAATATAAAATATCTTAGCACTACCTAACCAAGCAAGTAAATGATATTTATAACAGGAACTTCGAATCCCTGAAGAAAGAAATTGAAGAAGATATCAGAAAATAGAAGGATCTCCCATTCTCAGGGATAGGCAGGAAAATGGACATCTTATGAAAAGCAATCAACAGATCCAATCTAATCTCTATCAAAATTCCAACACAATTTTTAATAGAACCTGAAAGAGCAATTCTCAGCTTCATATGGAAAATGAAAAACCCACGATAGGGAAAGCAATTCTGAACAATAAAAGAGCTTTGGGAGGAATCACCATCTCTGACCTCAAACTGTACTACAGAGCCATAGAGATAAAAAAAAAACTACATGGTATTGGTACAGAAATGGACAGGTTGATCAATATAATCAAATCAAAGACCCAGACATTAACCCACACACCTATGACACTTGATTTTTAACAAAGAAGCGAAAAGCATGCTCTGGAAAATGGAGAGCATCTTCAATAAATAGTGCTGTTCTAACTGGATGTCTGCATGTAGAAAAAAAGCAAATAGAACCATAGTCCAAATAGATCAAATACCTCAACATAAAACCAGATACACTAAATCTAATAGTACTGTAGTGCAGGGAAGTGTTAGTGAACCCCAGAAGACCAGACAGGAGCTGATCTGATGCAATCACACCAGAGCCTTTATTCAAGCTAGCTTGGGCTCCAGAGTCCACTGCTGACACACAGGATGGTTGTGGTAGAGAGAAGCCCCAGGCACCTATTGGATTAAGGGTTTATAGAAATCAGCAAGCAGAGGGTGGGGTGAGTGCTTCTAGCCTAGCAAGCATCTAGTTGGAGAGCTACTATGGCTCAAACCATAAACTTAACTTCTATTTCCTCTGCATTTGTGGGTGTTAGGCAGAGGGCAGGTTTGTTGGAAATTAACCTGGAAATACTGGATTTATTGGAGATTAACCTGAAGACCAGGTCTTGTTGGGATTAGCCTAGAAACTGGACCTAGGCTCAGGTTTTGTTGGGGGGTAACTTGGAAACTAATGCTAGGTACTGGCCTGTTAGTTTACCTGAGTTCAAGTTCTCTAAAATGGAGTCTGAGCAGATTTGGTCTCAATCTGCTCTCAGGAGCAGACCCTGTCCTACAGCCACACCCCAATCACACCCAGAGACACCTTGACCCCACAGGAGTTCTAACATACCCAGGTAAGTCCACCACTACTGCCCCAATACCTGGCTTAATTGGGACCTGCCTGGGGCCCAGGGGACACTGGAACCCCCTGCCCAGCCATGGACATGATCCTTCCAGGTCGTATCTGTGTGTGGGAGCAGACCTGGTGCTATAGCCCTCCCCACCCCAATCACACCCAGATACAGCTTGACCTCCAGACTCAAAGGCTTACAGGAGGGAGAGGCTCTAGTCAGAGACAGTAAGGCCAGCTAAGAGCAGAGATAACCAGATAGTAAGAGGCAAGTACACGAACATTATCACAGAAACCAATGCTATAAGAAGACTGAAATAATTCCATGCATCCTATCCGATCACCAGGGACTAAAGCTGTTCCTTAATATGAACAAAAACAACAGACAGCACACATATACATGGAAGGTGAACAACTCTCTACTCAATGATAATTGGGTCAGGGAAGAATAAAGAATTTAAAGACTTTTTAGAATTTAATGAAAATGAAGGCACAACATACCAAAACTTATGGGACACAATGAAAGCAGTACTAAGAGGAAAACTCATAGCCCTAAGTGCCTCCAAAAAGAAACTGGAGAGAGCATACACTAGCAGCTTAATAGCACACCTGAAAGCTCTAGAACAAAAGGAAGCAAATACACCTGTAGATGGCAGGAAATAATCAAACTCATGGCTGAAATCAACCAAGCAGAAACAAAGAATCAACAAAACTAGGAGCTGATTCTTTGAGAAAATCAGCAAGATAGATAAACTATTAGCCAGACTAACCAGAAGGCACAGAGACAGTATCTAAATTAACAAAATCAGAAATGGAAAGGGAGATACAACAACAGAAACTGAAGAAATTGAAAAAATAATCAGATCCTACTACAAAAGCCTATTTTGTTGAAAACAAAACTGGAAAATCTGAATGAAATGAACAATTTTCTAGACAGATACCAGGTACCAAAGTTAAATCAGGATCAGATAAACCATCTAAACAGCCCCATAACCTCTAGTGAAATAAAAGCAGTCATCAATAGTCTCCCAACCAAAAGAAGCCCAGGACCAGATGGTTTTAGTTCAGAGTTCTATCAGACCTTCAAAGAAAGACCTAATACCAATACTTTTCAAACTATTTCACAAAATAGAAACAAAAGGAACACTACCTAATTCATTCTATGAAGCCACAGTTATGCTGATACTTAAACCACACAAAAACCCAAAAAAGAAAGAGAACATCAGAAGCAATTTCCCTTATGAATATTGATGCAAAAATATTCAATAAAATTCTTGCAAATAGAATTCAAGAATAGATTAAAATGATCATTCACCATGATCAAGTAGTCTTCATCTGAGGGATACAGGGATGGTTCAATATCTAGAAATCCATCAATGTAATCCACTATATAAGCAAACTCAAAGGGAAAAAAATGATCATTTTATTAGAGGCTGAAATAGCACTTGACAAAATTCAACATCCCTTCATGATAAAAGTCTTGGAAAGATCAGGAATTCAAGACACATACCTAAACATAATAAAAGCAATATACAGCAAACCAGTAGTCAACATCAAACTAAATGGAGAGAAACTCGAAGCAATCCCACTGAACTCAGGGACCAGACAAGGCTGTCCACTTTCTCCATACCTATTCAATACAGTACTTGAAGTCCTTGCCAGAGCAATTAGACAACAAAAGGAGGTCAAAGGGATGCAAATTGGAAGTAATAAGTCAAGACATCATTATTTACAGATGATATGATAATATACTTAAGTGACCCCAAAACCCCACCAGAGAACTCCTACAGCTGATAAACAACTTCAGCAAAGTGGCTGGTTATAAAATCAACTCAAGCAAATCAGTAGCCTTCCTATACTCAAAGGATAAGCAGGCCGAGGAAGAAAGTAGGGAAATGACACCCTTCACAATAGTCACAAACAATATAAAATACCTCGGTGTGACTCTAACCAAACAAGTGAAAGATCTGTAAGACAAGAACTTCATGTCCCTGAAGAAAGAAATTGACCAAGATCTCAGAAGATGGAAAGATCTTTCATGCTCATGAATGGACAGGATTAACATATTTAAAATGGCCATCTTACCAATAGCAATATACAGATTCAATGCAATCCCCATCAAAATTCCAACTCACTTCTTCACAGTGATAGAAAGAACAATTCTCAAATTCATCTGGAATAACAAAAAACCCAGGATAGCAAAAACTACTCTCAGCAATAAGAGAACTTCTGGAGGAATCACCATACCTGACCTCAAGCTGTACTACACAGCAACAGTGATTTAAAAAAAAAAGCATGGTATTGGTACAGAGACAGAAGGGTAGATAGATCAATGGAATAGAATTGAAGACTCAGAAATTAGCCCACACACCTATGGTCAACTGATCTTTGACAAAGAAGCCGAAACCATTCAGTAGAAAAAAGACAGGATTTTTCAACAAATGGTGCTGTTTCAACTAGTGGTTGGCATGTAGAAGAATGCAAATTGATCCATTCTTATCTCCTGTACAAAGCTCAAGTCCAAGTGGATCAAGGACCTCCACATAAAACCAGACACACTGAAACTAATAGAAGTGACAGTGAGAAAGAACCTCGAACACATCGGCACAGGGGAAAATTTCCTGAACAGAACACCAATGGCCCAGGCTCTAAGACCAACTATTGACAAATGGGACCTCATAAAATTGAAAAGCTTTTGTAAGGCAAAGGATACTGTCAATAGGACAAAACGGCAACCCACAGATTATTAAAAGATCTTTACCAATCTATATCCAATAGAGAGCTAATACCCAATATATACAAAGAACTCAAGAAGTTAGACTCCAGAGAACTAAATAACCCTATTTATACAATGGGGTACAGAGGTAAGCAAAGAATTCTCAACTGAGGAATCCCAAATGCCCCAAGAAGCACCTAAAGAAATGTTCAACATCCTTAGTCATCAGGGGAATGCAAATCAAAATGACCCTGGCTAAGGTACATTTACAATGGAGTACTACTCAGCTATTAAAAACAATGACTTCATGATATTCACAGCAACTGGATGGATCTAGAAAATATCCTGAGTGAGGGAACCCAGTCACAAAAGAACACACATGGTGTGTACTCACTGATAAGTAGATAGCAGCCTAAAAGCTCAGTATACTCACAATAAAACTCACAGACCATATGAAGCTCAAGAAGGAAGACCAAAGTGTGGATGTTTCAGTCCTACTTAGAAGGGGGAACAAAATCATCATGGGAGGTAGAAGGAGGGAGGGACCTGGGAGAGAGGGAGGAGGAGGAGGAGGAGGAGGAGGAGGAGGAGGAGGAGGAGGAGGAGGAGGAGGAGGGCAGAATCAGGTGTGGGAGGAGATGGGGAGAAGTACAGAGGGTCCAGAAATTGAATGGAGGTGTTTAGCAGTGGGGGATGGGGAACTCGGGCTAGGCACTAGAAAGTCCAGATGCCAGGGAAGAAGAGGTTCCCAGGACCCAACAGGGATGACATTAGCTGAAACACACAACAGAGGGGAGAGAGAGCCTGTAGAGACCATATCCAGTTGATAGGCTTGGCCCCCAGTTGAGGGACGGGGCCACCCATCCATCTCAAAACTTTTAACCCATAATTTCTCCTGTCTAAAGGAAATGCAGGGACAAAGATTAGAGCAGAGACTGAAGGAAAGGCCATCCAGAGACTGCCATACCTAGGGATCCATCCTATCTGCAGACACCAAACTATTGCTAATGCCAAGAAATGCTAGCTGACAGGAGCCTGGTATGCTGTCCCCTGAGAGGTTCTGCCAGCACCTGACTAATACTGATGCAGATACTAACAGCCAACTATCAGACTGAGCCCAGGGACCCCAATTCAAGAGCTAGAGGAAGGACTGAAGGAGCTGAAGGGGTTTGCAACCCCATGGGAAGAACAATATCAACTAACCAGACCCCCCAGAGCTCCCAGGGAATAAGACACCAACCAAAGAGTACACATGGAGGGATCCATGGCTCAAGTTACATATGTAGCAGAGGATGGCCTTATCTGGCATCAGTGGGAGGAGAGGCCCTTGGACTTGTAGAAGCTCGATGTCCCAGTTTAGGAGGATGCTAGGGTTGTGAGGAGGGAGTAGATGTGTTGGGGGAGCACCCTCATAGAGTCAGGGAGAGGATGGTTGGAATGGGGATTTGTAGAGGGAAACCATGGCGGGGAACAATACTTGAAATGTAAATAATTAAATAACCACCACCACCACCACCACCACCAACAACAACAACAACAACCAAAAAAAGGTCTGTCAGAACAGAGAGTGGGAATAGCTTTGAAATCACTGGTAAAGGAGACAAGTTCCTGGGAAGTTCCTAATGGCTCTGGTACTAGGGTAAACAAATAATAAATGGGGCAGCATGAAACTGAAAAGCTGGGCTGGAGAGATGGCTCAGCAGGTAAGAGCACTGACTGCTCTTCCAAAGGTCCTGAGTTCAAATCCCAGCAACCAGATGGTGGCTCACAGCCATCTGTAATGAGATCTGATGCCCTCTTCTGGTGTGTCTGAAGACTACGAATACAATAGATCTTAGAAAGGAAGGAAGGAAGGAAGGAAGGAAGGAAGGAAGGAAGGAAGGAAGGAAGGAAGGAAGGAAAACCGAAAAGCTTCTGTAAGCCAAAGGACGTTGTCATTAGAGCAAAAGGACAGCCTACAGATTGGGAAAGGACCTTCGTTAATCCTCTATCAGACAGAGGGCTAATATCCAAAATATAGGAAGTTAGACACCAACAATCCAAATAACCCAATTAAAATATGGGATAAAGAGCTAAACAGAATTCTCAACAGAGGACTCTTAAATGGCTGAGAAGCACCTAAAGAAATGTTCAACCTCCTCAGTTGTCAGGGAAATGCAAATCAAACCGATTCTGATATTCCACTGTACACCCATCAGAATGGCTAAGATCAAACTCTCAAAGGACAGCACTTGCTAGCAAGGTTGTGAAGCAGGAGAACACTCCTCCACTGCTTATGGGCATGCAAAATTGTATAACCATTCTGGAAATCAATTTGGTGGTTTCTCCGAAAATTGGGAATAGTTCTACCTCAAGTCCCAGCTATAACACTCGTGGGCATATATCCAAAAGATGCTCTACCACCCCATGAGAACACTTGCTCAACCATGTTCATAGCAGCTCTATTGGTAATATCCAGAGACTGGAAACAACCTAGATGTCCCTCAACTGAAGAATGGATAAAGAAAATGTGGTTCATTTACATAATGAAATATTACTGAGCTGTTAAAAACAAAACATTGTGAATAGGCAAATGATGGAACTAGAAAATATCATCCAGAGTGAGGTAAGTAACCCAGACCAAAATGACATGTATGGCATGTACTCACTAAGTGGATATTAGCATAAATTATAGGATACCCATGCTATAATCATCAGTTCCAAAGAAAACAAATAACAAGGAAGGCCCAATGGTTGATGGGTGGACCTTTCTCAGAAAGAGAAACAAAATAGATACTGGAGGTTGGTGGGAGGAAGACTGGGTGGAAGAGGGGGGCAGAAGGGGAGTGGGGCATACGTAGGGAGAGCAGGGGAGAGAGAAGGGAGATCAGTCTAGGGGTCAGTGTCTAGATGTTGCCAGAGACCTGGGATGGAGGGAGGGCCCTGGGGGTGGGGTTCTATGGGGTGACTCTAGTAGAGACCCCTAGTGGTGGGGGATAGGGATACTGAAGTGGACGTTTCATGTATCCAGGCAGGACTTCTAGTAGAGAGATAAGAACAGCAACCCACCCACAAAACCTTCAACCCAAAATGTGTCCTGCCTACAAGATATGCAGGGTCAAAGAGCAGAAACGGAGGCAGTGGCCAGCTAATGACTGCCTCAAATCGAGACCCATCCCATGGGCAAGAACCACACTCTAACACTACTAATGATACAGCCAATGGAAAAAAGATGAAAAGGCTCACACCCAAACGTTAGGTGGAGCCCAGGGACCCTTATGGAAGAGTTGGGAGAAGGATTTAGGGACCCAAATAGGACAGGGACTCCACAGATAGACCAATTGAGTAAACTAACCAGGACCCTTGGAGGCTCCCAGAGACTGAATCACCAAACAAACAGTGAGTACAGGCTGGAGCTCGGCTACCTGCACAGATCAGATGTCCTGTTCAGGCACCCACACAACTGGAGCAGGGCTGTCCCTGAGCATGCTGCCTGTCTGCCTTCCGAACTGACACCACTAAATGGACCACCTTGTCTGGACTCAGTGGGAGAGTAGATTTTTTTAATTTTTATTTTCTATTATATTCAACACAATATATATTTTTATACCAATCATAAAATAATGGACATGTTATTAAATGAACATAAAAAGATAAAGTCTTTTTGTTTGTTTGTTTTGTTTTTAGTAGAGCTTACGATATTGGCTCTTACTGTGATAGAAACCACAAATAACAATTTTTAGACATTGGGGTTCATTGTAATAAAGCAGTATTTCAATGTCCCTCACATCCCCAAAGGATTTTACCTCCATAATAGCTAAGCTAAGAGTTGACAGTTCTGCTGCACCAAGGAATGATTTATAGACACAATTATTTGGATACAGATTTCCTGCTATGATCAAAGCTATTTGACTTGAGTGATTTTTATCATTCTCAGCCCACAGGGAACAGGTTACATTCATTTAAGAAATGGTGTGTGTACTAAGATGGTCTGTCCATGAAGTCATTCATCAACTGTTTCAATGAACAATGGTCCTGCTTGGAGAGTGGCACAGACATTAGGTGAGGGTAAGATTCTGGTTCATTGGCTGTGATGATTCATCTCAGAAAAAAGAGTAACTTATAAGGTCATCTTAAAAATTGATACAATAATTATAAATATCAAGCAAAACATTCAGTCTCACTCTTTGTTGTTCTCTTACAAAGCACCTCCCAAATTATTTGTCTACATTTCTTTTGGCTGTATGAATAATTTTGAAATATGTAAGCTGTTCTGAAAACCACAGTATAGTGTAAAAACATCAAATAAACAATCCTACTAATAGAGAGGCTGAGATAGGAGAAGCATGATGTCAAGACCATTATGTGGTACACAGCAAGACACTGTCCCGTACAAACAAGCAGAAAGTGTATATGGATTGTATGATAAACTAAGGACTGTCCACTGTTCTGTCACTGATTGTAGAGGAATTTTAATCCAGCAACATGGCTGCTCTGAAGATCACATCCAAGGACCTTCTAGGTCTGAGTGAATGCAGACACACCTATTGGAATGCAGACACACCCTTAGGAATACTTTAAATCCCTGTGGCTAGAATCCTTTAGCACACACCTTTAATCCCAAAAAAATGACATCAAATTGGGAGGCAAAGAGACCAATCAGAGAAAGATTTGACTGAATGTGTCAGAGATAGGACACGCCCAACTCTAGGGAGAAACTAATAGCAGCACAAGGAGAGAATTCCGTTCAGTCAGTCTAGTTGAGTGGAGTTGGGAGTCCATTTGATGAGAACATTGGTGGACTGTACTCCTTTGTGAGATTCTGCAGAGACAGTTCAAACTAGAGAATAAAAAGGAGCCAGAAGATTAGAACACGTTGCCAGAGTTAATTTGAGGCCAAGCAGAGCAATTCCTTGAGAATTCTAGAGATGCCAAATTGAATCAGTCTTCTTGAGAGGACTTGAGAGTTGTAACAGCTGAGTTAACCCAACCAGCCAGAGTTCAGAGAAAAACAGAACTTATTCAAAAGTAAGCCTCAGAGACAGCAACTACATCCGGCAAATAAAAGATCCATCTAGTATATCTGGCTTACATCTGGTGTTCTAACTGTTTGGAAGAAAACCCCAGTGTGATTGGCTACAAATACCACCAACATTGCAAGAAGCAGAGGTCAGGAGTCCTCTGACAGAAATCCCGACAAAGGAAATTCACCAGGGATTGTCTGGGGAGAAACATTGTTTCCTCAGGTTCTACCAGGTGCCCAAAGACTCAGGTGACCTCCAGCCCAGAACAAGGAACAAAGCAAGTGAATCACAGTAAAACTGTTCAAAGGACAATCTTAACTGCACAGGAAGACTTTGCCTGCATTACACATGAAACACTCCATTTCAGATCCCTTAAAATGAAAGGTAGGAGTTGAGAGGATACAAATGATACTTGAAAAGGCCATCCCGGTACGTATTGCAACTGTGATCTCTAGAGTAAACCTCTACCTACTTTCAATTGTGACCTTTATATATTTCCTCACAAAAGAGGTTGGAAGAAAAAGTATACAACAAGAAAAAGTCTCAAAAAAGGTTGAAAAACCAGCTGCCATGCAATAACAAGAAAATAGCTGTATATGAAGAAAAAAATAGCTATGATAGTATAAAGGCTTGAGAGACAAAAGACAGAAGAAGGAAGAGAACAGGAAGTGCTTAATTTCGCATCTGTGGGACCTAATAAAACTGGATCAAGACAGACAGTCCACAGAACCTACTGCACCGGCTCTCAAGGAAACTGAGGAACGGAAACCAGCCCTACCGGCTTTCCCAGTTACCCCAGAGCAAACGCCTGAAAGTGGATTTCAACAGCAAGCAGAAACTTTGCTTCCAAATAATATGAAGGCGGCCTGTGCCAAACACTGTGGCTGTTGCAGCTCTCTTAACTGAAGCCAGATGATTCCCACCCTTCTCCACTGTTGCCACTACCCCAACTGCTAACTTCAGATACTGAGGCGTGATTGTCAGGGACCTCTGATCACACACGGGGGTTCAAAGATTTCAAGACACCCTAAAAATACCATACAAGCTGGAATTAAAAATTGAACGAGGGAGAGCAGATTTGAAGCATATTGTAATAGACGGCAGTAATATCGCAACTTCCTAGGGTCTGAAAAAGTTCCTCAGTTGCACAGCATAGTGATTGCAGTTGAATATTTTTGTAAGCTTGGCAACAGAAACATCACTGTGTTTGTCCCACAGTGGAGAACAAGTCGGGATTCTAAAGTCACAGAACAGCACTTCTTAAGTCAGCTCCAGGATCTTGGGATATTAGCTTTAACTCCTGCCCAGGTAATCTTTGGGCAAAGAATTGCTTCTTATGAGGACAGGTTCCTGCTACACTTAGCGGAGAAGACTGAGGGTATAGTTGTAAAGAATGATAACTTCAGAGAGTTTGTGACTAAGTCGGTGTCCTGGAGAGATATTACAAAAAGACTGCTTCAGTACATGATTGCTGGGGACATATTTGTGGTTCCTGATGACCCTCTGAGAAGAAACTGACCTTGGCTAGAAGAATTTCTTCAAAAGGAGGCCCTTCTTAGATACATGCAGCTGAGACTCAATGCCCAGCCAAGTATGGACACATTTGACCCTGGCTTCCGGAGCCACAACACCCAGGGAGCCCACACAAGCCATGAGGCTCCACCCTGGATCCAGAGAGCCATTCCAAACCCTTCCCAGGGTTGGCCCAGAGATCTTCTGCAGAAACAAGCGAGCTGAGGGAGGTGTTGCTGGACATCTTCCCTGACTCTGAGCAAAAACTGAAGATCGACCAGATTCTGGCAGCTCATCCCTGTGTAAGACCCGAGAAAAAAAACAAGGGTGCCCCAGCACCCCACGCCTCAGAAGGCGACACCCAAATCACTGGAGAGAAACGGTCTTGATGCAACAGCAAGAGGATTTTTATTCCAGAGGCTCTGGGGTTCACAGCCTTACACCATGCAGGGGTAGAGGACTGTGAACCCTGAGTGCAGAATTGGGACAGCTTTTATAGGTTTACAACAAACCCGAGTATCACAAACCAATCATCCCTTAGCATTGAGAGCCCGCGCAGTGCGAGCCATTTGATTTGTACCACTCCATAGCTTCTAAGCCAATCAGTTTAAATTATCCAAGCCCACGCTCCGAGGACCAATCAGTTTCCTATAGAAGCCAGATAGCAACTAGTTAGCTCATTTCCTGTTACAAGGCCAGGATCGAGTATTCAAGGGCCTTTTGCCTAGTTCCTAACAAAGAGTGGGCTCAAGGAATGTGACCTTTCACCTAGTTTCTAACAAAGAGCGGGCATTAGGAAGCTTGAGAACCACTGCTTAGAGACTGTACTCTTTGTCTGAAGTATATCTGCAACGATTTTGTCATAAGCTATATAGGCTGTCTAGCTACTCTATTGGTAGTTTCCTTGGCTCTACAAAACTCTTTTTTAATTTGGGGTTGTTTGATTTTTTTAAAGATTCGAATATAATCGCATTATTTTACTTCTCTCTTTTTCTTCTTCCATTAGTCGCCAACTCTATTCTATTTCAAATCAGTGCTCTCTCTCTCTCTCTCTCTCTCTCTCTCTCTGTCTGTCTCTCTCTCTCTCTCTCTCTCTCTCTCTCTCTCTCTCTCTCTCTGTGTGTGTGTGTTTGTGTGTAACTAACTGCATAAACAATAGTTTCAGATTTTTCAGATAGTGTTATCTGTATGTATATGTTTTCAGGGCTGACCATTTAGTATTGGAATATTAACTACTGTGTTCTTCCCTGGGCAATGTTTATTCATTGTTTTGGCTGGCTGTTTGTTTGTTTGTTTGTTTGTTTGGCTGGTTAATTGGTTGAGACAGGTTCCCTGGAACTTGCTATGTAGATCAGGCTAGCCTGAAACTCATAGAGGCCAGGCTAGTCCTACTTCTCAAATGTTGGAAGTAAATTAAAGGTATGTGCTCCATGCCAGATGAGCATAAACTATTTCATGTTCTTTCCTTTTGTCAATTCTTGAGGCTATTCCCTAGGATTTACCTAGAAACTGTGGCCTATATCTATATCCTGAAGTGTTTTGCTATTTTACTTTGGACCATTTACCTTATTTCATGTGAGTAATTAAGGTCTTGATCTAATTGGAATCCATTTTGTGCAGGGAAAGTTACAAGTCTAATTTAATTCTTTTGGAAGTAGTAGTGACGGTTTGAGTATGCCTGGATCAGGGAGTGGCACCACTAGAAAGTGTGGCCTCCTTGGAGTAGGTGTGGCCTTGTTGGAGGAAGTGTGTCACTGTGGGGATGGGCTTTGAGAGCTGCCTCCTAGCTGCCTGAGAATGTCAATATTCTCCTAGAGGCCTTCAGATCAAGTTGTAGGACTCTGAGATCGTCCTGCAACATGCCTGCCTGGAAGCTGCCATGCTGAACCTCTGAAACTGTAAACATGCCAAAATTAAATGTTGTCTTTGTAAGAGTTGCCTTGGTCCTGGTGACTTCTCACAGCAATGGAAACCTAAACTAAGATGGTATATATCATGTCTTTCATTTATCAGTAGACACAAAATAACACAATTTTAAAAAATGGTGGTGTCAAACTTGACACAGCCAGAATTGAAAGAAGGGAACTTCAACTGATAACATGGCTTGATTAAGATACAAATGCAAGGTATTCTCCTAGTGGTTGAATGGGAAGGAATCAACCCACTGTGGGTGTTGCAGTGCTTGGGCTGGTGGTCCTGGGTTCTGGAAGAAAGATGTCTGACTGAGCCAGTATTAGAAAGCCAGTAAGCAGCACTTCTCTCTAATGCTCCGGAGACATTAAGAGTTTCACAGTGGCATAACTTGTATGGGTCATTGGCACATGCTAATCTCTCACGGTGTCCCCAGATGAAATAGATAAGAAACCTGCTGCATTTCTGTTTGATCTGTATATGCAGAAAGCTTCTCAAATGAATGAAAATAAGATTAAATTTAATCATGGCAAAAGGCAGTCTCTGCCAGTGAATCAATCTACAGACTTGAGCCAGTTTGCAGACCCAGAACTCCCAGAATGAGGATGTGACTGGGCTTCCCCATGGAAGGACCTTGCCTAGACACCTAAAAAAGTTGCAGTGTTACCCTTTCTCTAGTTCTTTCTGACAGAGACCTAACTTTTTTTATAGTGGTACACTGGAGAAAGAAAACATTCAGACTTTCTGGGTTCTATTGGATACTGGATCTAAATTGATGCTGATTCCCTGAGATCCCAAGAAACGTTGTGGCTCTCAAGTAAAACTAGAAGATAATGAAGGCTAGTAATTTATGGAGATTGATTCGTCCTGTGGTTATTTCCCCAGTTCCAGAATGTATAATTGGGATAGATATAAGTTGACAGGTCTCACATTTGTTCCATGATCTATGGAATGAAGGCTACTAAAGTTGGAAAGCTTAAATGGAAGCCTTTAGAGTTGCCTGTTACAAAGAAAATAGTAAATAAAAAACAGTATTATATCTCTGGACATACTGAAAAAATTAGTGCTACCATAAAGGACTTGGGAGATGCAGGGTTGGTAGTTCCAACCTTTACCTCTGTCTGGTCAGTGCAGAATTCAGGTGGATCATGGAGAATGACAGATGACTACCAAAAACTAATCAGGGAGTGGCTCCAATTGCAGGGCCGTAGAGTGCACATTGTAGCATCCTCATTTGAACAAATGAACACAGTTCCTGGTGCATGGTTTGTAGCTATTAATCAAGTATATGCCTTTTTCTCAGGACCTTTTCAGAAGGACTACCAGAAGCAATTTGCTTTCAGTTGGAAAGACCAGCAGTATACCTTTATAGCATTACCTCAATCACATATTATCTCTCCTGACCTGTGTCATAACTTAGCTTGAAGGAATCTTGTGCATCTGCCTCTTCCACAAATATTACAATGATGTATTCTAATTTTTTTGTTTTTTGTTTTTGTTTTTCAAGACAGGGTTTCTCTGTATAGTCCTGGCTGTCCTGGAACTCACTCTGTAGACCAGGCTGGCCTCGAACTCAGAAATCCACCTGCCTCTGCCTCCCAAGTGCTGGAATTATAGGCTTGCGCCACCACGCCCAGCTAATGTATTCTATTGATGACATTATGTTCACTGGACCAAGTGAGCAGGAGGTAGCATCCACTTTGGACTCATTGGTAACACATATGCATATCAGAGGATGGTAAATGAATACAACCAAAATTCAAGGAACATCTACCTCAGGGAAAGTCCAGTAATGTGGGGCAAGAAGAGATATATTCCTTCTAAGATGAAGGATAAGTTATTGCACCTGGCCTCTCCCACCATAGGGAAAGAAGCACAAGGATTAAGGGGGTCTCTTGGGATTCTGGACACAGGACATTCCTCACTTGGGTGTGTTACCCAGGCCCATATACCAAGTGACTTGGAAAACTGCTAGGTTTGTGTGGGGCTTGGAACATGAGAAGACTCTTCAAGAGGTCCAGGCTGCTGTGCAGGCTGCTGCACCTCTGGGACCATATGATCCAGCTGACTCAATGGTACTGGAGGTAGAAGTGGCAGGTTGGGATGCCATTGGAGACTTTGGCAGGCCCTATACATGGACCACACAGAGGAGCCCTTTGAGATTCTAGAGCAAGGCTATACCAACTATTCACCTTTTCAGTGACAACTCTTGGCCTCCTCTTGGGTTGTAGGGGAGACCAAACATTTGACAATAGGCTATCAATTTACCAAGTAACCTGAAATGACCACCATGAGCTGGGTGTTATCAGACCCACAAAATCATAAAGTAGGATTGGCAAATGAGCAATGTATCATCAAGTAGAGTTTGTTTTCTATTCCTGTTGCAATGCAGTCTTCTACCAATCATGCACCCATAGCCTCATGGGATGCTTCCTATCATCGGCCAACTGAGGAAGAGAAGACTAGAACTTGGTTTACTGATGTTTCTGTATTTTATGCAGGTACCACCCAGAGTGGACAGGTTAGGCATGACAACCCCTTTCTGGGAAAACACTGAAAGATACTGGTGAAGGGGAATCTTTACAGTCAGTCAAACTTCAGGTAGGAGGCACAGTATTAGAATTTAGAAGAAGAAATGGCCTGATCTAAGACTGGTCAGTGACACGTGGGCTATAGCTAATGGATTGGCTGTATGGTCAGGGACTTTGAAAGATGATTGAAAAATTGTTGAGATAAACATCTGAGGTAGAAATATGTGAGTAGATCTCTCCAAATGTGCAAATGATTTGAAGATAGTTTGTCCCATGTAAATGTTCATCAAAAGGTGATTTCAGTCAGGAGGAGTCAATCCTCTAGTGGATAGGCTGACTCTGACAGTGGACAGTCAGCCTCTTTGTCCAGCCATTTCTGTCATTGCCCAATAGGCACATAAACAAAGTGGTCATGGTGGCAGAGATGGGGATTATGCATGTGCTCATCAACATAGACTTTCATTCCCTAACGCTGACCTGGGTACGGCTGACCCTGAGCACCAGATCTGCCTACAGCACAATCAAACACCTATCCCAGATATGGCACCCTCTCTGGCTCTGGGGTCCAGTCACTCTGGACAGGTGACTATATTGGGCATGTCATCTGTGGTAAGGAAATATTTTGTTCATCCTGGATAGATAGTTATTCGGAGTATAAATTAGCCTTTCCTGCCATGATTCTTCTTCCAAAACAACCAGCCATGGGCATACACAATGCCTTGTCCACCATCATGATATTACGCTCAGTACTGCTTCTGACCAAGGAATTAATTTCAGAGTCAACACAATGCAACAGTGGGCCCATGATCATTGGACCCACTGGTCTTATCATACTCCTCACCATTCTGAAGGAGCTGGTCTGATAGATGGATGGCCTTTGGAAGACACAGGAAGCCAATTTGTGTCAGGAGCATGGATAGCTGGGGCAGAGTTCAGAAGGCTGTATGTGGTTTAAAGCAGCTTCTAAGGTGTGCTTCAGTTATTTCATAACTAGGGATTAAGGGGTGGAGAAGGGAATAGTTTCACCCACCCTCACTCTTAGTGAAGCACAAGAACGTTCTTGCTTCCTATGCCAGAGACACTCTGTTCTGCTTCCCTATAAGGTTTGGTTCCAGAGAGGGGAGAGCTCCTGCCAGGAGCCACCGCAGAGAGGGGAGAGCTCCTGCCAGGGGCCACCGCAGAGAGGGGAGAGCTCCTGCCAGGGGCCACCGCAGAGAGGGGAGAGCTCCTGCCAGGGGCCACCGCAGAGAGGGGAGAGCTCCTGCCAGGGGCCACCGCAGAGAGGGGAGAGCTCCTGCCAGGGGCCACCGCAGAGAGGGGAGAGCTCCTGCCAGGGGCCACCGCAGAGAGGGGAGAGCTCCTGCCAGGAGCCACCGCAAACATTCCATTGGACGCTCACACTTCTCCCTGGTCAGTTTATGTTTCTAAGAACCTTAAACCAACAGGCTAAGAAAGGAACAACAGTGTTAGGAGGGGTGTCAGAATCAGATGGCCATGGGGAAGTTGGATGGCCTCTTCACAACGGAGGTAAGAAGGATTGTCTGACGTACAGGAGATCCTTGAGGCCACCTCTTAGTACTACCATGTCCTGTGATTAAATTCAATGGGAAACTACAACAGCCTAATCCAGTCAGGATGACAAAGGGCACAGGCCAACCAGGAATAAAGGTGTGGGTCGCTCCTCCAGGAAGGGAGCCCAGACCTGCTGACACACTTATGGAAAGTAGTAGACATACAGAATGGACCGTAAAGAGAGGGAGTTATAAGGCCCGTGGCCAGTGGCAGAAGTGAGGATTATAAATGTCATGAGTGTTTCTGCTTTATTTTGTTAAGAATACATGTGTACAGATATTTTGTGTTATTTCAATTTCTGTAGCATCAATTAAATGGATTTTCATGGTTATTGTATTTAAGTTTGAGATATTAAAAGGATGTTTCCCAAGAGATACTAACATATTCTAAATTTCCAATGTGTTTGTGGTTGTATAAGCTTTATCATATTGGGTATTATTGCGATCTGATTGTTGTTTATGTATTTGCAGTTGTATGAGGGATGGTTATATGATGTTTGATGTATTTATAACCTGGCTTTGTTTCATTTGCACATGAGATATGTTTGTGTCAAGTTGACAAGGGGTGAAGTTGGATGGCTATTCTCGGTTTTCAACTTGACTGTATCTAAAATGAACAGAAATCCAGAAAAGGAAGGCACACCTGTGACCCGGATCTTTAGGCTAGAAAAAACAAGCTTTTGATCCACATCTCGATGCACACTCTTAATTCAGATTGACATACAATTTAAAAGTTTCTTTTTTCTTTCTTTCTTTTTTTCTTTTTTTGGTTTTTCAAGACAGGGTTTCTCTGTGTAGCCCTGGCTGTCCTGGAACTCACTCTGTAGACCAGGCTGGCCTCGAACTCAGAAATCTGCCTGCCTCTGCCTCCCAAGTGCTGGGATTACAGGCATGCGCCACCACTGCCCAGCTGACATACAATTTAAATGCAGATCTTGGGGCATCCCTTTAGTCTGGACCAAACCTTCTGCTGGAGGTGTATACAAGGACAATGGAAGAAGGAAGGCTTGATCTTTGCCTGCGGCCTCATTTATAAGAGAAACATTACTTAAATCACACATTAATAGCAGCAGACTTCAACACCCCATTCTCACCCATAGAGAGGTCACCAAGACAGAAACTAAACAGAAATAACGAAACTAACAGAAGTTATGATTCAAATGGACCTAACAAATATCTATAGAACATTTCACTCAAACACAAGAATATACTGTCTTCTCAGAACCTCACAGAATTGTCTCCAAAGTAGATCATATAATCGGTCACAAAACAAGCCTCAACAGATACAAGAAGATTGAAATAACCTCATTGTATCATATCACCAAGGATTAGAGTTGGACTTGAACAACAACAGAAGTAAAGGGATGCCTACACACTCACGGAAACTGAACGACTCTATTCAATGATCACTGCACCAGGGAAGAACTAAAGAAAAAATTAGTCTTTCTAGAATGTTATGAAAATGAGGGTTCAACATATCCAAACTTATGGGAAACTATGAAAGCACTAAGAAATTGGAGAGTTCTCATGCTGGCCATTAAAAGCACATCTGAAGGCTCTCGGGGATAAAAAGAAGCAAATGCCAGCAGGAGGAGCAGATGACAGACAGGAAATAATCAAACTCGGGGCTGAAATCAAACAATTAGAAACAAAGAGACCTATTCAAAGAACCAAGGAAAACAAGAGCTGGTTCTTTGAGAAAGTCAACAAAATAGACAAACCTCTAGCCAAACCAACAAAAAGGCAGAGAGAGAGAGAGAGAGAGAGAGAGAGAGAGAGAGAGAGAGAGAGAGAGAGAGAGAGAGAGAGACTGAGGAAATTCAAAGAATCATTAGGTCTTAGTTCTAAAGCCTGTACTCCATAAAATTGGAAAATCTAAATGAAATGTATATTTTCTAGACAGACATCAATTAACAAAGTGAATCAAGATCAGGTAATTGGATCTTGGATTTCAAAACAATGGCAATGCTAATATTTTTTATAAACTAAAAATTCATATAAATTTCTGGGAAAAAAGAAATCATAAGATTTAAATACACCTGTCAAAGGCCAAATGGACTCCTGATAAATAAGTTGTAAGTTTCTGCACCTATCTATTCCTGAAAATGGGACTTTCCCTGGACTTGGTATTCCTTCTCTTCCTCAGTTACTACTATATCCTAACTTCCATCCTTAGTCTGTTATTTGTCTCCACAGATTGCCATTTGCCTGACAGACACCATCCAGGACATCCAGGCACGGCAACCTGCTAAGCCAATCTGCTGAGCTCTGGACCCGCTGAAAGCTGATGAGAACCAGCCCAGCTGATTTGCTTGGTCCCTGTCCCTTCGGCTGGAGCAGCTGACCAGATGCTTCTCAAAGTGCCCCATTGCCCAGCTTTTGGCTAGCACATTGAGGCCTCCTGGGCCCTGACAACTCACACCACAATTTCAGCTGGAAGTAGTTACAGAAAGCTGTACACTGTCCCTGCCTCCTTACCAGGCATAAGTCAAAAGTAAGTCCCTTTGGGGGAAGCTTGTTTGTATACCTCTGGGATAGTCTAAGACACCTTACCCAAATTAGACAGGACCTGCCGGATTGGGAAGAACAAAGGAGACAGGCTGATAACTGATTCCAGAAGGTCTTCAATCAGTCCTCTTGGCTAAAGGCCTTACTCACTGCTTAAAGGGACCACTGGACCCCTCTCTTTCTCTTGCTCCTCCTAGAGCCTTGCATTCTTAATGTTTTAGTTAAAAGTATTCAGTCTAAAATTAACTCCGTTAAGCTCACGGTTTTGTTTATTTGTTTTGTTTTTGTTTTGTTTTGTTTTGTTTTCCGAGACAGGGTTTCTCTGTGTGGCCCTAGCTGTCCTGGAACTCACTCTGTAGACCAGGCTGGCCTCGAACTCAGAAATCCGCCTGCCTCTGCCTCCCAAGTGCTGGGATTAAAGGTATGCGTCACCACGCCCGGCTAAACTCACGGTTTTAAGAGCCCATTACAACTTATTTTTTCCAAGAACCCCGAGACAAGGTCTCATTAGCCACAAGACAAGGGTAGACGGTGTCACACCCTGAGGTCCACGTCCAGGCCAAAGGAGGTAACAGACTCCTGGAAGATGTTCTCTGACCTCTGCGTGCACGCAGGACCCCTCCCCTCCACGCCACACACCACACGCTGGGCATAGCACCACATGCTTTTAACCCCAGCACTCTGGAGGCAGACACAGGCAGTTTAAGGTCAACCTGATCTACATAGTGACTTCCAGGCTGAGTAGTGCAACCCTGTCAGAAACAAACAAACAAATAAATAAATGACAAAAAAATGAAGCAAAGCAAACAAACAGGTTTGTGGAAAATGCTATAAATTCCAAAACATGGGAGATAGAAACTGATTTGGGCATTAAGTGACTTTAAATTCAGAATCTGAGTGAGGTTTTTTTGTTTTGTTTTGTTTTGTTTTTGTTTTTTGAGACAGCATATATATATAATGGTTAATTAAAATGAGGGTGGAAAAAAGAAACAGGGTGGGCTGAAAAATGTCTCCCTGAGGTCCAGTGTTTGCCTCGTATGTGTAGGTTCCTGGCTTTAGTTCCCAGCATTGACACAAAAAAACAAACAAATGTATTTAAAAAAAATTTCTAGCATTTTGGTTTTGGGAGTACGGTCAGCAGAGGGTTGCAGCAATATCACCTGGGCAGAGCTGACTCAGCACTTCAAAGGACAGTTGGGTGATCTGCTGGCCCTTTGAGTTGAGACTCAGAGTGAGAAGGCCAAATGGCTAATCCCCCTTAATAAAGCCACTACGGGGATGAAAGGTGAGGGCCAAATGGCCCTCAGACTACAAAGAATGAAGAGACCACAGGCTGAGGCTGTGGATTTACCTGCATCCTGTACCCATCGACGGAGCAGAAGTGAGGGTTTCAGTGAACCAAGTATAAAACAGACGGGATTAGGTTGGGAGGAGTTGATAAACTTCAGGTATGGTTGTTTCTGTTTTGTTGTTTGTGTTTGTGCTTGTTTTGTTTTTTGAAACAGGGTTTCTCTGTGTAACCCTGGCTGTTGTAGTTCTATAGACCAGGCTTGTCTGGAACTCAATGAGATCCGCCTGCCTCTGCTCCTGAGTATTGGGATTAAAGTCTTTCTTAGTTTGAATATCTTTACAGTTTGAATGCGTAGCGTCCCCTACTGGCTTGTGTTCTGAGCACTGGTCCTGAGCTGCTGGTGGTGCTGTTTGGGAGACTGTGGACCCCTTAGGAGGTGGGCCTGCCTGGTAGAAGTAGAGACCATAGTATGCTTGCGTCTGGCTCCACACTGTGTCTGCTATGAGAAATTGTCCTGATACAAATAACTCAATGGTGACAGGGTTTATTTAACTATCAATTCCAGGTTACAGTTCATCATAGTAGCGAGATCAAGGCAGCAGGAACTTTAGCTGGTCACATCACTTGCAGACTCAAGAGTGGTCAGTGTTGGTAGCTTGGATATGCATGGCCCACTGACATCTCCTCACAGTCAGTAACTCAGTAAAGCAATGCCTACCTCTTCCCAGCGTGCCGTTTCCACGTGTGTGTCGTCAAGGACCTCCTGGCTGGGGAATGGTGGGACCCGCCTTGATGGGCCCCTCCCACATCGACTAACGCAGTCGCGACAACTCCATCTGGACAATCTCGTGATTCTCTTCCAAAGGTGATTTAAGATGGCATCAAATTGACAATTAAAACTAATCATCACTGTTTGGTTTATTTTCTTTAGTTTCTCTTTTGTTTTTGTTGTTGTTTGTTTGTTTTTCAAGACAGGGTTCCTTTGTAACAGCCCTGAATGACCCATAACTCACTTTGTAGACAAGCTGGCCATGAACTTACAGACTCCCCTGCCTCTGCCTCCAAGTGCTGGGACTAATGGCGCGTGCAATCAACCATAGCTGGCTTCCTTTGGATTCTTGTGGCTTTCTGTTTCCTTTTGTTTTTGAGACAGGTGTCCGGACTGACATGGAATTCCTATGTAGTCCAGTCTAGACTTGAATAGTAGGCAATTCTCCTGCTTCTGCCTCCTAAATTCTGAGATTATAGAACTGCACAATAAAGGGGGCTCTCTGTTGGGGAAAAGGGGTGGAGAGAGAAGACAATATCACACAGAACCAGACCCTCCTTGAACTGAAAGCACGCCTTGCAGACAGAACGAACTTACCTGTCAGACAAAAATCCATGTAACAGATCATTGGGGAAGAGAGATCTTAAAGATCTTTTGACTACAAGGTGCCAGATTCTTACTCAGTCACAGGAACAAAATAGAGAGCTTCCCTAAGAAAGGTGTCCTTTGACAGGACTCATGGCAGATGTGGTGGTTGAACTGGTAATCAACAGTGGTGTTCAGCATCCCCCCCCCTTCCCGGACCTCCGCAGACATGCCTTGTGACTGAGGAGTGTACTTGTTCAGCACTTTGTAAGAGACCCTCTGAAATGTGGTCACATGTACCCTACATACCTCCCCACCGGCAGGCATGTATATACAGCTTGTATATGCTGAACATTTTGAAAGATGAGGCCAGAGGATTTCCAAAAGTTCGAGGCCAGTCTGAGTTAAATAACAAGTACCAAGATAGCTAGGACAACATAGGAGAATTGTCTCAAAACTCACTACCAAAATAAAGCACAAGTGCCATCTTTCTCAGCCTTCATCCAGAGAGGCTATGACCCTTTGCCAGTGTCTTAGTAATTTTCCTGTCTCTGTGATAAAATACTGTGACAAAAGCAGTTGAAGAAATTGTTATGTGGTGGTTTGAATATGCTTGGCCCATGGGAAGTGACACTATTAGGAGGTGTGGCCTTGTTGGAAGGGGTGTGTCACTGTGGGGGTAAGTTTTGAGGTCCTATGCTCAAGCTCCGCCCAGTGCAGAGGAAATCATCCTCCTGGCTGCCTTCAGGTCACTCTTGGCTCCTCCAGAACCAATGCTGTGCTTCCTGCCATGATATGATTATGTGTCAAATTTGCAAGGGATGGATTGTGATGGCTATTCTTGGTTGTTGGCTTGACTATATCTGGAATGAACCACAATCCAGATCTTATAAAGATATTGTGAAAAGGTTTTAAAAAGGCTTAGGTGCAGGTGTGGTGGTATATGCCTTTAATCTTGGCATCCAGGAGACATGCAGATCTCTGAGTTCAAGGTTAGTCTACAGAGCAAGTTCCAGGACAGCCAAGCTTATGCAGTGACAGTTGGAAAACAGAAGGCTGGTGGCAGTATAATTGAACAAGGGGGGCATGTTCCAGCCCCTGCAAGCAGCAGAACTCAGAAACTTCAAACATGTGGCTCTGGCTTTAGAGTCGAGAGTAGAAGGGGCTACTGGGACTGTTGATGATGGTTAGCTGGAGCTAAGAAATGAGCAGTGATTAAGAGACCAGCATCAATGAAGTGAAATCTTCTGGGAAGCATTTTGTAAGAACACAGAGAAGCTGTGTTCCAAAGATAACCAAGGTTGTACTTTGTGCTGCAGCTGGACTTGGTAATGTGTAAGAATCACCCAAGTGGTCCTGGTTTTGAAGGCAATGAAGTGGTCATGGACAACAGCTGAGGTTTGACACTGTGAGAGGCCAGGAAAGGCCACTAATGAAGGTTGCAGTTGATGGCCCAAGACTGAAGGGGTCATGCAAAAATGTTGAGGCTTGGCACCATGAAGGGAGCCTATGGGAGGCTATTGGTGAAGCCTGGTGTCTTAGTTTGGGTTTCACTGCTGTGAACAGACACCATGACCAATGCAAGTTTTATAAAAGACAACATTTAATTGGGGCTGGCTTACAGGCTCAGAGGTTCAGTGCATTGTCATCAAGGCAGAAACATGGCAGCATCCAGGCAGATATGGTGCAGGAGGAACTGAGAGTTCTATCTCTTCATCTGAAGACTGCTAGTGGAAGACTGACTTCCAGGCAACTAGGGTGAGGGTTTTAAGCCCACACCCACAATGACACACCTACTCCAACAAGGCCACACCTCCTAATAGTGCCACTCCCTGGGAAAAGCATATGCAAACCATCACATTCCACTCCCTGGCCACCATAGGCTTGTTCAAACATGAGTCTATGGGGGCCATACTTAAACATAGCATAATGCAAAATGCATTTAGTCCAACTTCAAAAGTCCCTGTAGTCTATAGCAGTCTCAACAGTGTTAAAAGTTCAAAGTTCAAGGTCTCTTTTGAGATTCATCCAATCACTTAACTGTAATCCCTCAAGCAAGACAGGAAACCAGCTGGGCAAAGTCCAAACTCAGCATCTCCATGTCTGATGGAAAAGCAGTCTTCAGATATCCAACTCCTTTTTCATCTTTGTTGACTTCAACAAGGTTCTTTCTACTGGGCTTGTTCCACTCCCTGTTAGCAGCTTTCCTTGGCAGGCATCCTGTGGCTCTGGCATCTTTAACATCTTGGGTACCCCAAGTCGATTTCAGCTTCACAGCTTCTTGTACCAATGTCTGAGATCCACACATGATCTTTTGTACATCTCCAAAGAGCTGGTGTCACTTCTCCAGCTCTGTCCTCTGTAGCACTATAAGTTCAGGTTGATCCACTCTGCTGCCACTGCTGTTCTTGGTGGTCACCCCATGGTACTGGCATCTCCAATATGCTAGGGTCTTCCAATGCAACTATACTCCACCAAAGTCTCTCATAGGCTCTCTTCATGGTACCAAGTCTCAACTCCTTTGCATGATCCCTTCAGTCCTGGGCTGTCAATTACAACTGAGGGTACACTTTCACCAATGGCCTTTCATGGCCTCTCACAGTACCAAGCCTCAGCTGTTCTTCATGATGCCTTCATGAAGCAAAACCAGTACCACCTGGATGATTCTTACACGTTACCAAGTACAGCTGTAGCATGAGGAACACATGGCTATCTCTGGAATACAGCTTCTTTGTGCTCTCAGAAAACACTTCCCATATTTCATCTCAGTGATGCTGGTCTTTTCTTAATCACCACTAATTTCTTAGCTCCAGCTAACCAGCATCAATTGTCCCAGTAATCTCCTTCTCCTCTTGAATATAAAGTCAGAGACACATGGCTGAAGCTGCTGAGTTCTGCTGCTTGCAGGAGCTGGGACATTGGCCCCCTTGTTCTATTACATTATCACTAGCTTCCTTTTTCCCAGCTCCTTCACTGCCTAAATTGGCTGTCCTGAATCTTGCTCCTTAGACTGACTTTGAACTCAAGAGATCTGCATGCCTGCCTCCTAAGCACTGGGATTAAAGGTGTGGCCCACCAAACCTGGATTAAAATTTTTCTTCACCTAGAATTTGCTCCGTTCTAGGCTGGCCTTGAACTCAGAGATCTGCTTATCTTTCCCTCCTGGGATTAGAGGCTTGTACTACCAAGCCTGGACCTAAATTTAGCTGGGTGGAATCTTGCCCCAAGGTGACCACTCCTTTAATTCAGTTTAAAATCCTTGAATTCAGCTCCATTTCACTTCCAGGAGTCCCTTTAATACTCAAACTATATATTTTGTACTTTTCCTTTCTCAGATTGCTATGTTTGCTCAAAATTCTCTTTATCAGACTTAACCAGAGAACAAAGTCTTTTTTGGGCTTCTTTGAGACTTCCTTTGCAGATGCAATTAATATAAATCTCTTTACCTTAGTCCTGGGCAGTCTCTTCAGACAATGGCAAAAGCATCTGTGATCTTCACCAAAACATCACAAAAACAGTTTCTCAGCCACATATTAAAGTTCTTCTCCACTGAAACCTCTTGGGCGTCAGGCCTACACAGTCCAAATGACCCTCAGCACCACTGTCTTCCATATTCCTACTAGTCTGGCCCATTAAGC
Source organism: Apodemus agrarius (assembly GCA_964023405.1). Classification (NCBI taxonomy): domain Eukaryota; kingdom Metazoa; phylum Chordata; class Mammalia; order Rodentia; family Muridae; genus Apodemus; species Apodemus agrarius. Next base: position 3,589,736 of record OZ030006.1, on the reverse strand, counting down.
CCCACTTAAAGAATTCCGTGGCTTTCCAAATCCAAAGTCACAAAATCCACATTCTTCTGAACAAAAGCATGGTCAGGCCTATCACAGCAATACCCCAGTCCCTGGTACCAACTTCTGTCTTAGTTTGGGTTTCACTGCTGTGAACAGACACCATGACCAATGCAAGTTTTATAAAAGACAACATTTAATTGGGGCTGGCTTACAGGCTCAGAGGTTCAGTGCATTGTCATCAAGGCAGAAACATGGCAGCATCCAGGCAGATATGGTGCAGAAGGAGCTGAGAGTTCTATCTCTTCATCTGAAGGCTGCTAGTGGAAAACTGACTTCCAGGCAACTAGGGTGAGGGTTTTAAGCCCACACCCACAATGACACACCTACTCCAACAAGGCCACACCTCCTAATAGGTTTACTTCCTGGGCCAATCATATACAAACCATCACACCTAGTTACAGCAGTGTATTGGAGATACCAGTTTCACGGGATGATCACCAAGAACAGCAGCAGCAGTGGAGTAGAGTCAACCAGAGCCTAGAGTGCTACAGAGAGCAGAGCTGAAGAAGTGATCCAAGCCCTTCAAAGGAGCCCAAAAGATCATGTCTGGATCCCAGACATTGGAACAAGAATCTGTAAGTTGAAGGTGCCTTAGAAACCCCAAGATGTTAAGGATGCCAGAGCTGTGGGATACTCGCTGAGGAAAACTGCTTTCAGGAGTAGAACGAGCCCAAGAAAGAAGTGAGTTGCAGTCATCAAAGATGAAAGGAGTTGGACGTCACACACGGAGATGCAGAGTTTGGAGTTTGCTCAGATCATTTTGGTCTTGATTTGGTCCAGTATTTCCTCACTATGATGTTTTAGAATGGTAATGTATATCCTGTGCCATGATATGCTGAAAGTGTGTGATCTGCTTTTTTATTTGATAAGGGATTATAGTTAAAAGATTGCATGAATCTCAAATGAGACTTTGAATTTTGGACTTTTGAACACTGTTGAGACCGCTATAGACTATGAAGACTTTTGAAGTTGGACTAAATGTGTTTTTCACTATGCTGTGGCTAGGTGTGTCCCCCAAAGACTCATGTGTTTGAACAAGCCTATGTGTGCCAGGGAGTGGAATGTAGTAGTTGGAATATGCTTGGACCACAGGAAGTGACACTATTAGGAGGTGTGGCCATGTTGGAGTGGGTGTGGCCTTGTTGGAGAGGGTGTGTCACTGTGGGGGTGGGCTTTGAGGATGCCTTTGGAAGACTCTCAGCTCCTCCAGCATCATGTCGGCCTGGATGCTGTCGTGCTTTCTATTATGATGATAATGGATCAAACCTCTGAAACTGTAAGCCAGCCCCAATTAAATGATGCCTTTATAAGAGTTGCCATGGTCATGATGTCTCTTTACAAAAATGAAATCCCAACTCAGGCAGGTTTATTTTAGCTCATGGTTCAAGGGTAGAGTACCAAAAGTTGTTCTCTGACCTTGACATCTGTGCTGCAGCACTAACACACACACACACACACACACACACACACACACACACAAAACCCTACAGAAGAAAGAAATGATTCCCAAAAGTTGTTCTCTGACCTTGACATCTGTGCTGCAGCACTAACACACACACACACACACACACACACACACACACACTAAAAAACCCCTATTGTGTACTTTGCCTTTTGAACTGGACGAAATCCCACTCAGGAGTTTGTCATACTGTGCCATGATCATTTGGGTTATTGAATTGTTCATACCTTCCAGATGGTGACACATTTATCATGCAGATCATGGGACTGGAGTAGTGGTTAAATGGCTCGGACTGCTCTTCCAAAGGACCTGAGTTTGGTTCCCAGCATCTACGTCGGGTGTCTCACAGCCACAGGTGACCTCAGACCCAGGGGATTGGATGCATATGTGACCCCTGCCACATATATATAATCTATAAAAAGTATTTCATGTGCATTGGTATTTTGCCTGCATGTATGTCTGTGGGAAGGTATTATAGTCTCTGGAACTGGAGTTACCGGAACTGGAGCTCCAGAGAGTTGTGAGCTGCCGTGTGGGTGCTGGAGATTGAGCCTGAGTCCTCTGGAAGAACGGCCAGTGCTCTTAATCAGTGGGCCATCTCTCCAGCCACACATATACATAATTTAAAATAATCAAATAGAACTTTTATAAAAGGAATTGCATTCATTAACATTAGTGTCAGCCTCAGCTCAAAGGTTCTAAGTACTGGTAAGCTGCCAGATTTCTAAAGATGGGTTTGAATGTTCCAAAATATTGGCAGTCATTTTCTTTAAAGGCTTACCTCTCTCGTTTGAAAGAAAATATCCGTTGTATATGTAAGTGTGAAGAATGGTAGTTTATCGGTCCATATTTCTTTCAAGGAAAACATTGTTATTTATTAAAAAGTACTTCCAGTTCTAGCCAACACATGCATAAGTATGTACATAGCATTCCTTAACATAAGCATGCCAAGTCCTTCATTATCAGAAAGGCCATGCAAATGTCCTGCATTTGCACCACCAACATGGCTATTAACATTGTAAAAAGCAAATATTTCCTCAGAGTTGTTACAGAAAAATTTGATCCAAGAAAATTCAATGAAAGGTGCTGGGGCTACTAAGCGTCAATGGCTAATTGTGTGTGTGTATGTGTGTGTGTGTGTGTGTGTGTGTGTGTGTGTGAGAGAGAGAGAGAGAGAGAGAGAGCAGAAAATTTCTGCAATCATTTTGTAGGCAGTGTTCACCTTATTTTATGGGACAGGGTCTATCATTTGCCTGGAATTCTCCAGGTAGGCCAGGGTGTCCAGTACACTTCAGAGACCCGCCCACCTCCAGCCCACAGTGCTGGGTAACAAATGTGTACTACTCTGTCTTCTTATTTATATATTACTATTATTATGCACACATACAAGCACCTGTGTGTACTCCGTGTATGTGGGTGTCATAAGCCATAGGGCACATGCAGAGAAACGGCTTCCTGAGTTGTTTTCTCCTCGAGGGCCGCGGCTGTAGCTCAGCGGCAGTGCTCTGTGCCGAGTATGGGAGACGGCCTGGACCTCAACCCTTAACTGAAAATGAAACAAAGAGACCTCCTATGTCAGACCTTTGGATATTTTTACAAGCATGTGTGGGCAAAATTTTGTGTATTTTATTTCATTTATTTTTTTTGAGTTGGAATCTCGCGCTCTGGCCCTGGCTGGCCTTGAACTCACAGGGCTCCACCTGCCTCAGACTCAAGTGCTGGGATTAAGAGCTGAACCATCATACCTGGTTCAGTACACCTGCTTTTCAAGTGCCATGGGGGTTTTCTCTTCTCTTCTTAAGGGTTTGTTTGTTTTGTTGTGTGTGTATATTTACCTGCTTGCATGTGTGCGCATCACATGCGTACGTGGTGCCTGTGGAAGCCAGAATGAGGTGTCATGTCCCCTGGAAGCGGAGTTACAGCCAGTTGTGGGCCACTATGTGAGCGAGTCCTGGGAACCAACGGGGCATCTCAGCAAGGGCGGCGGCGATGGGGTGGAGCCACCCCTCCAGCTGCTTGTCCGCAGACACGTCTCTAGAGTCACTAGAGAGGCTCCTGCAAGCCTCTCTAAGTGTGGGGACAAGCATCCTAGCTCCAAAAGCCATCGACCTTTCTCCTTTAAAGCAAACAACTCTTTAAGTGAGGCCACCAAGCTCACCTCGCCGAGTTAGGAGGCAACCACATACAGAAACTTGGAAGGGAACAACAGGAGGCTGTTAGGTAGGTAGTTAGCTGGTTAGTTGGTTGGTTGGTTAGTTTGCACTTGTACTTCATTCAAGCAAAGCACATCCTGGAAATCAAGATGTGGCTCGAGGTCTCAACATCACCTTCAGAGGGAGCGTGAGTGCCGGAGGAAGGGTTTAGGAATGTTTACTAGCTAAATAATCCCCGGCCACTGACCCAGCGGGACTGTGGATAGCCACCGAGCTGCGAGCGGATATAGGCAGCAGCACCGTGGACAGCGCCAAGCACTGAGCAGCGCGCAGAGTGCTGAATACCGAAGCCCCACGCAGAGGGTGGAGAGAGGCGGCTTCATCAGCTGATGCCTTACGTAGTGCGGGAGCCCCACTTTGCTAAGGCAGGTCTGGGTGGGCGCGCCAGCGTGCACTCTCGGAGCAGCAGCCTCGGGCACGGTGGAGAGAGATCAGGGCAAGGCAGAAGGCCGTCTCCAGAAAGCAGGTATCTATGTGGCTTCCAGTCCCCCACCCCCACCCCCAGCCCTCGGAGCCACTGCCGGGAGAGGGAGGAGGTGGGCAAGGAGCAACCCTGGACCAGCGACTGTTCTGACGCACTAGCTGGGTTCTAGGCATCCATCCACCCTGCACTGGGCGGGCGCCGACCCCAAGGATGCTCTGCTGCAGGCGACCAGACAGCAGTCTCCGCCAAGGCGAGGAACAGCAGGCATGTGATAGCAAAGGCGGGCCCTGGCTTCTAGATTCAGCCCCTCGAGTCCGCTTTCCAAATCTCTAAGGATGCCTGGGCTGTGCGGCTGGTAGCCCAGCACCCTCCTCTCCGCCACAATTTCCTCCAGACTCTCACTGGGTGGAGACTGAGGCCAGGTTCTTGGCTCTTGGCAGAATCCCCTCTGCTGGCCATCGGTCACAAGCATCTAGATTGACTTCAGTGGTCTCGGTGGCAACACTGAGTCTAAACGCAGGTGTCCTGGGACAGCAATGGATCTGCCTGTAAACCTGACCTCCTTTTCTCGCTCTACTCCCTCCTCTTTGGAACCTAACCGCAGCTTGGATACAGAAGTCCTGCACCCTAACCGGCCTTTGCTCTCAGCTTTCCGAGTGCTAGTCCTAACCTTGCTGGGCTTTCTAGCTGCGGCCACGTTCACTTGGAACGTGCTGGTGCTGGCCACCATCCTCAGGGTACGCACCTTCCACCGGGTACCGCACAACCTGGTAGCTTCCATGGCCATCTCGGATGTGCTAGTGGCTGTGCTGGTTATGCCACTGAGCCTGGTGCACGAACTGTCCGGGCGCCGCTGGCACCTGGGCCGGCGTCTATGCCAGCTGTGGATCGCATGTGACGTGCTCTGCTGTACTGCCAGCATCTGGAATGTGACAGCAATAGCCCTGGACCGCTACTGGTCAATCACGCGCCACCTGGAGTACACACTCCGTGCCCGCAAGCGTGTCTCCAACGTGATGATCCTGCTCACCTGGGCACTCTCCGCCGTCATCTCTCTGGCTCCGCTGCTCTTTGGCTGGGGAGAGACGTACTCTGAGCTCAGTGAGGAATGCCAGGTCAGTCGCGAGCCTTCCTACACTGTGTTCTCCACTGTGGGCGCCTTCTACCTGCCGCTCTGTGTGGTCCTCTTTGTCTACTGGAAGATTTACAAGGCCGCCAAGTTCCGCATGGGCTCCAGGAAGACCAACAGCGTCTCCCCCATACCCGAAGCTGTGGAGGTGGGTGCTACAAGGATTGTTAAAAACCACTTCACTTGTATCTCAAAGGCTTTCTTCTCAGCCCACCTGTCCTGATGTCTGTGGAAGGTGAAACTCTCCAGTCTGGGGAGAGGTAGGCGAGGGAGGAAGGGGGGGTGCTAGAGCCAGAGACTCCCTTTGCTCTAAGCTCTGAATTACAGAGCCCCTCCCATACTGAATGCCTGGTGGATTGTTTTCTTTCTTGAAAAATAAGGGGTTTGCCATCCATGTCCTGCCTGGCCCATCTTGGTTCTAAAGCCCCGTGGATGGACAGCACCTGGAGAAGCTAGTGTCTTGGGGACACTGACCCAGTAACCCAGGGGGAAAACATGCAGTTTTCTGCATTGGTAGTTGAGGGTGTCCAGAGGCGGGAAGAATCAAATGATTGACAGCATGAGTGCCACGCAGCAGCTGTGCCGGCTGGGTTGTGTTCTAGGCTGTTTTGCAAACTATAATTTCTAGGTTACCGTCCTTCATCCTTCAGTGTCCTAACACCACCCCTGTAAGATTAGACAACTGTTTACTGTGTCCTGGTGAGCATGTGCTGTCCTCTTTCCTTGTGGGTTGGACCAATGCTTTCTGGGTCTGTTTACTGCAGCCCCACAGGGCTATGGGCAGCACTAAGGACCACTTGGCCTGTCTGCCTTCTCTCTGAGTAATAGCAGGAGGGAATTGGAGTTCCGGGACAGACAGCTTCCCAGCTCCCTGTTGCTGGCATTTGAAGCAGACAACCTCTAAATGCAAGTCCTGCTTTCTTCCACCCAGTCCCACCCACGCTTTCTCTGCCTGCCTCTCCTTATCTCCTGAAGCTCAGAGCTGTGATTCAGTGCTCTCAAGCTCCACGACTGACCGGGAGCCAGCTCCCCACCCGCTGCTGGGAGTCTCACTTGTGTACTGAGGTCAGATCAGACAAAGCCATAGTCTCTGATTCCTGCTGCTGGGCTCTGGGGCAGCAGACGATTCTAAATGAACGTGTGGAGTGTGTTGTGCTGACTTGATGTTAAACAAGCCGGAGACCGTGGGTTATCTGTGAAGACATTGTCAGTGCTGGGCTTCCACTCATTCAAGCTCAGGGCGGGCAGGGGGAGGAAAAGGGCCACACTTCTGTCTTTAGAATACAGGTGTCAGAGGCTGGCTACCTGTTCCTCCTTCTGCAACAGTGGACCTCCACCAAGCATGATGCTTGGACTGACTGATGACTTCTGATAGCACAGGATAGCCCCAAAGAATTTCGAGGACCAGAATTCATAAAACTGAATTTTGGAAACTCTGCTGTATCCACCTTAGGCTACTGGAGCTTGGAGCCCATCTCTGCTTTCCCTGGTACCAGAAGTGGGAACCCCAGCCTTGCTTTTCCTTGAATTTCAATGACCATGTAAGAAAGATGAAGCTGGCTTTAAGGTCTATCTCTAGCCTGGGGGGAAGCCTTGAATTTCATACGCCAAAATGGAGATGGAAGGGATAAGCTGCCCCCGAGACAGTGGACCTCCCTCGTCTGCACCCTCCTCTCTGCTGCAGCCTCTTCTAGGTTGACCCGGTGTGGCCGTCCCTGCCTTCTTGTCCCCCCCCCCCCCCGCCCCGCCTGGCTGAAGGCCGTGCATGCTTGCCCTGCTCCGGCTCTCCCACTTTCTCTCCAGACTCCCTTCTCCTTTTGTCCAGCGCTGCTTCCTCACAGCGATTGCAAACAGCATGGCTTTCTCTCTCCTTCTCCTCTATTTCCCAGCTAGCGACAACTAGTGAGATTCACAGCATGCCTGCTCTGTTGTTTCTAGCGTGTGTGTGTGTGTGTGTGTGTGTGTGTGTGTGTCTGTAAATCAGAGGACAACTGGCAGGAATTGGTTCTCTGTTTCCAGCCGGTGGGTTCCAGTTTTGTTTTGTTTTGCTTTGTTTTGTTTTTGACATGGTCTCGCTATGTAGCCCTGGCTGTCCTGGAACTCACTTTTTGGACCAGGCTGGCCTCAAACTCGGAGACCCACCTGCCTCTGCCTCCAAGGGCTGGGATTAAAGGCGTGCGCTACCACACCAAGCTGAGCAGCTGCACTTTTTTCTTTTTTCTCTTTCTTTCTTTCTTTCTTTCTTTCTTTCTTTCTTTCTTTTTTTTGCAGCTGCACTCTTAACCTCTGAGCCATCTCTCCAGCCCGCCTCACCCCAGATAAATTTTAAACTGTATGTCAAATGAGTTGATATTTATAGTATGATGGCTAGAGGCAGCTTTAACTCAGTGCAGACAACCAGGGCAGCCACAGTACAGACAAATGTCCTCTCAAGTTAAAAAGGATGGGGTCTTGGCAGGTGACTACATTCCCTTTGGAATAACTTCATTGAGCAGATTTTGAATAGTGACTTTAAGTAATCCGAGATACTGATTCTTTTAAGGAGCCTTCCACCAATAGATTAGGAGATACAGATGGATGACAGAGGACAGTGATAGATGGTAGATAACATATAATTGATACATGACATGATCATGATAAAAGATGAAAGACAAATAAAGAAAATGTTGGTCTATATAGTCTCCCATACTTGTGGGTACAGAGGCTTATTTAGGGGTACCCAGAGAACCACATCTTGGATAGATCTCTGGTCTTTTCTTTTTAAGACTATTTGGAAACATCTAGCCTCATGCTGGATATTTTCTAAGTTGGTAGGTTCACAGGTCCATTTAATTCTTATTTTTGAATCCTTTTATTTAAAGAAAAAACTAAGCCAGGCATGGTGGTGCACATCGTCAACTCCAGGACCCTGGAGGCAGAGGCAGGAAGATCCCTTGAGGGAGTTCCAAGATATACAGAAATATACAAAAAGATGGAGGGGGAGAGAGAGAGAGACAGAGAGACAGAGACAGAGACAGAGACAGAGACCGAGAGACACACAGAGAGAGACAGACACAGAGAGAGAGAGACACATACAGAGACAGAGACAGACAGAGACAGAGACAGACAGAGACAGAGATGAGAGGCCTGAGCTTCAGCTCTGAGGTCTGCTCCATCAGCTATGGGCTTCCATTCCATGCAAATGCTGTGTGAATTTTCTGTTAAACTTATCTTCTGTCTTTATTTGCAATTTTGTACCTTTTTTTCAGCCATCCTGTGCAAGGAAAGCTTCTGAAGTCACCTTATGTAAGCCATGTTCTATCTTTTTTGTTTTGTTTTGTTTTTCGAGACAGGGTTTCTCTGTGTAGCCCTGGCTGTCCTGGAACTCACTCGTAGACCAGGCTGGCCCCGAACTCAGAAATCCACCTGCCTCTGCCTCCCAAGTGCTGGGATTACAGGCGTGTGCCACCACCACCAGGTGCCATGTTCTATCTTTATGGTTACATTTCCACAGTTGGATTAAATAAATCTTCTCTTCTCCATCCTGCTTTTAAATATTTCCAAATCTGGGGAGGTTTCACTTTAGTCTGTGACAGATCCAGATACTATGGTTTGTTTTCTATTCTAATGAAATTCTAAATTCTACAACATATTTCTGTCCTTTTTCTGAAGCTTAGAAAAATTCTCCCGTATTCCCTTGGCTCTGACATAGGCTTTGAATTTACAGTTTATAGAACTGACTTTATACCTGGTGAGTTGATAGAATTATTCCTGAACAAAAACCTGTTGAAAGGACAGTTCATTTAGAATGTTTGATAAAGCTTCAAGAGCATGCTGGAGAAAGGGGGGGCAGCAGTATTGTAAAGCCTCTAGCTATGAATTAACCGCGCTGACTACGGCCACACAGAGATGGCTCAGTGGCTAAGAGTGCTTGCTGGTCCTGCAGAGGACCCGAGTTCAGTTCCAGAGCTCATGTCTGGCCGCTCATAATTCCCAGCTCCACATGACCCAATACCCTGCACTCTGAGGGTAGCTGTGTACACACACACACACACACACACACACACACACGTAAAATAAAATTTTAAAACAAAAAGCAAGCAGCAAAGATCTAATCCAAGACCTAACTGCAGACTGCTAGGCAAAGCTTCAGTTACTTGAAGCAAACAGTTCAGCATGACGACCTGGCTCATGGGCGTCCTTGTCTGCAAATTTCGGAATAGCAAAACACCACCCAGCAGGGAGAGCCCAGGGAGCCCAGAATCCAAGGAACCAGCGGTTCCGAACAAAAACACGAGCGGGCAGGAGCCTGGAGTGGGGCCCAGGGAATGCCTTCTGGTGGTCTCCCTGCTCACACCGTGTTAGCTTCTCTAAGACGTGCTAATGAGGGTCCTAAACTCTTACAGTAATTGGGAGAAGGTTACTCTACAGACTCCATTAAGTTCTTCATTGTAGCCATTGGTTAGCGGAGAGCCAAGATATGGAAGCAGAGTGCCCACACAAACCTGAAAACAAGAGAAAATGGAAACTTTTCAAGCAGCCAGGATCTCCTAACAGCTCAGGGACAGTGATCTCAATCGCTGAGCTCTTACAGGGGGCGGGAGGTTTGGTATTGAACACAGCACCAGAACATGGATGGCCTCGGGGAAGGACCCAAGTTTCATTGACCCAACATGGAGTGTTCCCTGGCAAGAGACAACCTCACTTGAGAAACTGCTCAAGTCAGATTGGTCTGTGACCACATCTGTGAGAGACTGTCTTGACTGATGAAAGAAGTGGGTGAGCCCAGTCCACTTCAGGCAGCACGAGCCTAGGCAGCTGAGCATGCGCCGTGTGAGAGCAGCTGAGCATGCGCCGTGTGAGAGCAGCTGAGCATGCGCTGTGTGAGGGTCGCGGAGCATGAGGCTGTGGGTCAGCAAGCAGCATTCTCTGAGGTTTCTGCTTCAGCTCCTGCTTAGGTTCCTGCCCCAATTCTCTCATTGATGAAGGCTGACCTGGAAGTGTAAGCTGAAATAAACCCTTTCCTCCCCAAGTTGTTTTTGGTCATGGTTTTATATCATAGCAAACAGAAGAAAAACAGAGGACAACAGGGGAAGTCCTTTCTGGGAAATGTGGAGCTCTAGTACTAAACTCTGAAGAATTGCTGATACAAAACCATGACCCAGTGTCCCCACATTTTCAGTACCCCCACCATCACAGCACCCCCATGTCTTCATGTCACAATGTTGATAGTGCCCTCATGTTGCCAGGATCTCTACTGTCACCAGCAATGTCCTGTTTGGCCCAAGGGGGGAAAATGCCAGTTGGACTCAAGTCATCTGGCTTGGTGGTAAGCACCTCTACCCACTGGGCCACCTTCACCTGCCCTTTGGGAATCTCATATCAGAAGAAAAGTTCTAGAATAGTTTAATGTTTCAGAGCAGACTCACATGAACGTTCTAGCTATCTGGCCCTAAGTTTACCCCCAACGCCCTAGCGTTTGGTTAATGACAGAGTGAAGAGGCTATTTGATCGATACTGTGCTTCACTTCGGAGTTCCGATTTTCCCCTTGAGGCTACTGATGTGCAGTAGGTCCACGCTGATGCTGGGTGGCAGCAGCCAGCCACGCCAGTCAGCTCCCAGATGGCAAAAGGAAATCATGACCCCACAGGGCGTCAAGTAGCTGGCCGGGTTGGGGTACCTGGTGTGAGAGTTACGGTGAGTGAATTTCCCATCTCCACTCTTCTGTTTGTAATGAGCTCGTTAGGACATATGCTAATCACTTTCCTTATTGCTGTGATGTGCCTGATGGGTGCAACTTGAGGGAGAAGGGATGGCTTGGGTCCACGGTTGGGGGCGCGGTCTTTCAGGGCGGGAGGCTCACGCTGCATGTGCACTTGGGGAGCACAGACAGTGCTGGCGCTCTGCTCACTTTCCCCTCTGGGATGGTGCCACAAACACTTGGGGTGTGTCTTCCCCACCTAAAAACTCCCTCACAGACAGGCTCAGAAGTTCACGTCCTGGGTGACTGTGGATCCTCTGACTGGCCATCAGTAACTCACATCATGGAGTGAGCCTGTCTCCTGTGCCTTTGCCATCAAATGTGCATGCCCCGTGTTCTGGTTCTGTTTATTTCTCTGTGATAAAACAGGCCAAGCCGATCTAGGCAATTCCTCCATTAAGGCTTTCCTCTCAGGTGACTCTGCCTCACCTCCAGTGACAGCTAACCACGACACGCCCACATTCTATATATTGTTGCTGGGCCTTTAGCAGAGCGGACAGCCACAGGGACTCACTTGCATTGAACTCTGTGTGCTGTAGCTCCCTCTCCTTCGTAAGATGCAGAGCCCAGCCTTGTCACTCACTGCTCTGCCCTCTAGTGTGCAGGATTCCCCAACTAAGCCTCAACACTTCCTTTGGTATCATTTGTGGGGCCCAGGCCCACCCATACCTGGGTTCTGTCTGCCCACCACCTAGCAGGTGTGAAGTGGCATCTCCTTACACCGTGTCTGTTTATGCCTTGCAGGTGAAGGATGCTACGCAACACCCCCAGATGGTGTTCACGGTCCGCCACGCCACCGTCACCTTCGAGACAGAAGGGGACACGTGGCGGGAGCAGAAGGAGCAAAGGGCGGCCCTCATGGTGGGCATCCTCATCGGAGTGTTCGTGCTCTGCTGGTTCCCTTTCTTTGTCACAGAGCTCATCAGTCCCCTGTGCTCCTGGGACATCCCTGCCATCTGGAAGAGCATCTTCCTGTGGTTGGGCTATTCCAATTCCTTCTTCAACCCGCTCATCTACACAGCATTCAATAGGAGCTACAGCAGTGCTTTCAAAGTCTTCTTCTCCAAGCAACAATGAGAGGACACACTGGAGTGCCTTCTTCCCATAGCTCTTAGCTCAGTGGATTATCCTGTCCCATGAACCTTTGCAGTCTGCCCAGCTGTCCTGAGGACAAGATCAATCTGCCAAGGGCACCAGGGTCACATCAGAGCTCAGCTCTCTTCAGTTCTGGGCTCATGTGTTGGAAGTTGTCTTCACCTGAAGACTCTGGTGGCTTATGTCCCCAATCTGGGCACTCTTCCTCTCTCTGTACCAGCAGCCGCGGACCTGGCCCACAAAGTGCCCATTTTTCCTGCAACTCCACTCCAGCAGGGACATGAGAAGTTGGTCAAAGCAGACAGGAGCGAGGGAGTGAGACATCTGAGGCAGGCAGAGAAAGGCAGAAAGACCAAGGCCAAAAGCCAGTGGGGATCATACGCACCTGTAACCTAGCAACAAGGAGACTAAGGCAGGAGGAGCTCAAATTTGGAGCAAGCCTGGGCTAACGTAGCAAGTTCAGAACAAACCCGAGCTATCTAACAACATACATAGCAACAGTAAATGCACTGGGGAGGCTGTTTGAAAAGCAGCAGACCTTAAGGACAAACTTCACAGAACAGCCCTCATTTCAGAGTTCTGCTCTGTGTCCTGGAGTATATGTCCCAGTAAGGTGTCCTTCCTAATATTTGATCACAAAATTCTGTTCCCAAACATATCAAAGCACCATCCATTTCTGGTGACAGTGATTCCTGTCTTTACTATTTGTTCATTGTAAACACAAAGTCCTCCTCTGTCTGTCTCGCTGTCTCTCTTTTTCTGTCTCTCTGTTTCTATCTCTGTCTTTGATTCACTGTCTCTCTCTCTCTGTGTAGAAAATGACAGTTTCCAGTTAAAATCAACTCAGTCCATCAACTGGTAAAGCAAAATATTTCCTTCCATTTTGAAACAACTGCTCATGAATAATAGAAAAACCTACCAATTTCACAGAATTAGTCAATTCTAATTCTGTGGGTTTTTCTTGGTGTAATTTCTTTAAATGTTTCTAGCCTTAGTGTTTTTTTCCCTAAGTAGTAAAATTTGAGGCTAACAACAGCCATGAGCTATTTACTTTTTTAATAGTTTCATAGTTGGTGACTATAAGGCCCTGACTATCAGGCGTATGAAGCCTGGAGTGTGTTCATTTACAGTGAAGGTTTCGTCGGTATGTGAGCCTGGCCAGACAGGCAAACAAGGGTCACGTGATGCCGCTATCAGGTTGGCAGTGTAACTGGCGAGTCAAGACAGTCTAGAAAAGAAAGACACGGTGTTTATACAGTCACAGAAAACCTTGGGCACACTCGTACCTCCCAAAGGTATCCCAAGGGGACTTTGCCAACACTATCAAAAGAACCAAGGAGGGAAAGAAGAACCAGTCACCTTTCCAGAACCCTGTCTGTGCTGACTTCCCAGACACGGAAGACAGAACCATGAGAACCTGCAAGGCCGTGGACAGCTCTTAGCATGTGCTTCTCAGCAGAGTCCCGAGAGAGCACAGTTCAGATCCCCGGAGCAAGAAACACTGGGTTGCTCCCACAGCCATCCGGGAAGTGGGCTCTCAGAGCCAGCCCTACGATGGCGCCGCTGCGGTGTGACAACTTCACCCCACGAGTCTTTATCTATCTGTTCATTTATTTATCTTTGACACAGGGCCGCACTAAGTGGCCTTGGCTGTCCCAGAACTCCCTGTGTAGACCAGGCTGATCTCAAACTCGCAGAGATCTCACTGCCTCTATCTCTGCCTCTGTCCCCGAATGCTGGAACAGTATGCATCACCACTCCCAGACAAAGAGGGTTTTTAGATACAAATTCTCCAGAACTCTGAGGCCTGTAGTCTTGGCGCAGCGGCCTGGACTAAACACACCCCTGCACTGGAGTCTGGCCTGAGCCAGCCTGGAAAGAGAACGGAATAAAGGGCTCTGCATTCGAGACTGTCAGGACTGTTCTCATAGCAAGGTTTCACTAGTGGTTTCAGCAAGAGCGAGCATTCTTTCTCTTTCTTCCTCCCTTTCTTTCTCTTTCTTTTCTTCCTTCCTTCCTTCCTTCCTTCCTTCCTTTCTTTCTTTCTTTCTTTCTTTCTTTTTCTTTTTTTGGCCTTGGTCACAACAGACGGGATATAAGAAGGTGTTTTTGTTGAGTCTGAGTCCTAGGAAAACGATGCACATAGAATGTTCTAACTGCGAACTCTGTGCTGCGTCCTACTGTCTATGCTTAGCCTGAGTCCTCAGTACAATGGAGCTCTGTAGAGCACATGGAAAGGTATGGCCACCCCACATGCTGAGCACTCACGGCCCACCCTCACCGTTCTTGCCACACGGGGCCATTCACCCACATCACCTCAATTTAAAACAAACAGCTTACCCAGCATTCAAAACATCCACAAACTCTTGGGCAATAAAACTCCATTATATTCCATGTCCCTGATTTCACAAATGCATAAATCAAAACTATGTATATAATATGAAGTCACAGACATATTATACTGTACATAATAAATCATATCCATCAACATTCCAAAATAGAAAATTTGTGATGAATTCTTTGTGGTTTTGATATGAGGTTATCTTGAATTTCCTGCAAAGACAACCTTTACACCAGAGTGTGAACTGGTTACATGGTCAGCTTCATGACTGTGGACATGTTCAGTGTGTATTTCTGTCTGTGCATGAAATCAATGCAATGGAGAACTTACTTGGGATTTCCCTAGATATTTTTCTTGCTTCTATGTATCTTTTAGTTTACATACTAGACTCATAAATACTTTAAAATATTGACTAACTTACTTCCTCGTTTTTCCTGTCCCCAGGATCACTGGGACTCAAGGGGATCACTGGGCTTTTCGGTGTTATAATGGGGGATGTGTTTGTTGAGTGTCCACAGGGTAGGAATGGATACCACGTATGGTGTCCAGGGTAAACTGTACCACGTCTGTCTGTCTGAAGTTTCTGGCGGGCTTTCTCCTCCAGTCCCAGACTTCACTATTTGTCTTTCTGCTTTTCCCTTAAAGGTTTGTTGGAAGCTGAAAGGACAGCTCAGTGGTTATGAGCGCATTCTGCGCCTGCAGATGACCTGGGTTCTGTCTGGCCCCAGCACCCACATCAGCCAACTCCATCTCTAGGGCATCTCATAGCTCTGGCCTGAGAAGGTGCCCACAGGCATGCATACATGTGCAAACCCACACACAGGTACACATAATTTTAAAATAATAAATATAGTGGGTTTTGTTTTGTTTTGTTTTTTTTTACCTCTAGTTTTTATTTTATTTTATTTTTATTTTTATTTTGTCTACATGTACAGGTATTATGTGCTTGCAGTACTTGAGTAATCCAGAAGAGGGCACCAACGCCCCTGGAACTGTACAGATATTTGTGAGCCACCACGTAGTTGATGGGAATTGAACTCAGGTCCTCAGGAAGAGGAGCCTGTGCTCTTACACACAGCCATCTCTCCAGGGCCAGATACAGTTTTTTTTAAGGTCCATTTCCTTTGAACTTTTCATTAAGGCTGAGGGAGAAGTAGAAGTTAGTGCTCGTCAGTGCCCCATGATTCTAGTCACTCTATCAGAGAAAGATACTATAATCAAACTGACTGAACCTCTGCTGCATAATATATATTAACTATATATAATAATATTAACCAAATTACTAAATATGCTAAATTACTAAATATAGTAATTATTCATATTTTATTAGATGAAGTCATACATCATCATTCATATGCATTTAGCATTTCATTTAAATTATACTCTCTGCAAACATTACCTAGAGCATGGAACACCTGATGCACAAGGAGTAAATAGCAATTAATTATTTTACTTCCGTCTCAAAGCAAAGATATATTGATAAAAAACATTACAAGGGGCAAATGTGGATTTGTGTCTCTAGTATGCAGTTCAAATATTTGTGGGTTGCTTCCCATTACTCTTTAACAATATTTTTTAAATTATGTGAATGTGTGTGTGGACTTGTGCATATGAGTGTGAGTGCCTATGCTGTCCAGAGGCCACGGGTACCTTGGGGCTGGAGTTACAGGCAATCATGAACTGCCTGCTGTGGGTGGCGAGGATTCACCCTAGGTCCTCTGGGAGAGCAGCAAGTGCTCTTAGCCACTGAGTATCTCTCTAGCACCCTTTCCATGTGTGTGTATGTGTGTGTGTGTGTGTGTGTGTGTGTGTGTGTGTGCGTGGTGCGTGTGTGTGTGTGCGCGTGTGTGTGTGTGTGTGTGTGTGTGCATGTGTGTGTGTGTGCATGCATGTGTGTGTGGTGTGTGCGTGTGTGGTGTGTGTGCGTGTGTGCGTGTGTGTGGTGTGTGCGTGTGTGTGGTGTGTGTGCGTGTGGTGTGTGCGTGTGTGGTGTGTGTGCGTGTGTGGTGTGTGTGTGTGTGCGCGCGTGTGTGCGCGTGTGTGGTGTGCGTGTGTGTGGTGTGCATGTGCGTGTGTGTGCGTGTGTGTGTGTGTGTGTGCGCGCGCGCGCGTGTGTGTGTGTGTGTGTGTGTGCGTGTGCGTGTGCGTGTGCGTGTGTGTGTGTGTGGTGTGTGCGCGCGCGTGTGTGTGGTGTGCATGTGCGTGTGTGTGTGTGTGTGTGCGTGTGCGTGTGCGTGTGCGTGTGCGTGTGCGTGTGTGTGTGTGTGGTGTGTGCGTGTGTGCGCGCGCGCGTCACTGGTACCCGGCAGTCACAGTAGAAGCTGGTCACTAGAAACACCAGTGCCGGTTACTTGTGCCCGTTCTGCCAGGCCCCCTTTATCAGACGGGCTCCGAGGAGGCCCAGGGTACCCTGCTCAGACTCTTGAGGCTGACAGGGAACATGCTTACAGACACCAGAGAGAAGCCTCAGATCTGCGGCC
The DNA here is from genome assembly GCA_964023405.1 of Apodemus agrarius. NCBI lineage: Eukaryota > Metazoa > Chordata > Mammalia > Rodentia > Muridae > Apodemus > Apodemus agrarius. Next base: position 3,572,800 of record OZ030006.1, on the reverse strand, counting down.
CCACTGTGGATCTGAGACGGTCTGGGTCATGTGAAGCCTTGTGTTTTCCGGGCACAATGGTGACAGGTGAGCAGATATTCTGGACTCTATAGGCCAAGGCTTCAAGAAGGATGGGAAGAGGCTCAGTGCCGTCGTTTTTGAAGCCTGGACCTAAGGTCCCCTGGCCTTCCGCTCTGCTCTACAGATGTAGAGAGAAGGATGCTTGGTGCTCCTCCAGGGTGACTCGGGCATGGCTGCAGCTCGGGCCCAGACACGCCTTTCTGTCTGAGCGGCCCCAAGGAAGAGGAACAGGGCACCCGCTCTCCCCACGCCCCGCACGCCTCTGAACTCCTAAGCTTCCTGGTCTCCCTCCACCGGGAGGCAGTGGCTGCTTCCTCAGGCCCCACGGCCAAGCCAGAGTCAGGAGTCTGCCTCTGGGAGCGGATCCCAGGCAGCACAGCAGAGGAGTGACGCTGGCCAGATGGTGGTATCCTCCAGCAGACACCAGGAAAGCAACTGCAGGCTGCTCTGGGGACCCTGGAGAGCAGAACAGAACAGGCTCCAGCAGTGACTCATCAGGGACAGTCGCACCAGACTCTGATGTCTAAATTCTGACATGTCCAGAATAGGCCACAAGTCCATCAGTCAGTCTGTCTGTCTGCCAGTGTGATGGGAGATGCAGAACTCACATTCAGAAGCCATTGTGTGGAAATGGCTAGCCTCTCAGTCTCACCACTGCTTCCTGGAGGCCAATGGACAGTCTGCCTCCATCCACACAAGCTTGCGCGGGGTCCCTGCCTACTCCTAGGGCGGCACGGTGAGCTTGCATCCAGCCGCCGCAAATGTCCCAGCTTTCTGGTGTAAATCCCACAGCAAGGAAGAGCTATCTTGAACTGAGGTATGTTTTTGTCTTGTCTTTTCTTCTGGTGGGACCTGACTCCATTGAGAAGTGTGCTGGTTAATTTTAGCTGTTAATTGACAGACTCTAGAACCACTTAAGAAGAGAGTCTCTCTCTCTCTCTCTCTCTCTCTCTCTCTCTCTCTCTCTCTCTCTTTCTCTCTCTCTCTCTCTCCATTTTAGACAAGGTCTCACTGTGTAGCCTTTGCTGGCCTGGAACTCACTGTGTATACCAGGCTGGCTTCAAACTCAGAGAGATCCGTCCACTTACCAGTGCCTCCTGAGTGTAGCAACTGATGCTCTGTTGCACTGGTCCCCAGCGCTGGAAGAGTTTCAGTTGAGGAGTTACCAGGGCGACCTGTGGCGAGCCTGTGGGGGCCTGTTTGATTTTTAATTGAGGTGGGAAGACCACCCTGAACGTGTGTGGATCCACTTTATGGACTGGGCACTGCTACCTCATGAGAGTGAAAAAAGCTAGCTGAGCATCGCACAGGCAAACAAGGGCCACGCTTATTCTCTCTGCAGTGCCTGAGGCTGCTGCCTGGACCTCCCTGAAGTCATGGACTATAATCTGGAACCGGAAGTCTCTAACCTGCTTGTTGTCAGGACATATTAACCTTCAGAAATGAAACCTGAACAGGAAGCTGTCTGCCCCTTCCGCCCTCACCACTCACGGCTGCGCCTCCCCCGTGGCTGACTTGCTGATGGCCGAGGTCCATCCTGGGGAGGAGGAGGAGCCGACAGGTGTGAGAAGTCATTCTTCTCGTAGCCCAGGAGGGCTTGGTCTAGCCTTGGGAAGTACGCCTTGTGTAGAGGGAGAACTCTTTGAAAGGTGTGGCCTGAACCAGGAGACCCAGGTGACTCATTCACTCAGATGGCAAAAGCCATTTGCAAGACCATCCACGGCACGTCCACCCTGAGTAGCTGCCCACAGGCCTCAAGAGGACAGGTGGGGGACAGCTGGCCCACAGCCCCACACAGGCTCCTCCCCACCTCCCCGGCCCACCTGCCGTCTGCCTGTGTAAACTGCCCTCAATCTTCCCAGGCTAGGAGCTTGTCCCTCTGGAATGGCTGCTGATGGAAGCCTCCCTTGCAGTGAGCAGCAGACCCTTCCTGGGGGCTGCCTTCTGTCCTCTGGAGACTCGGGGAACAGAAAGAAGCCCACTGGTTCAAAAGCAGGGGTAACAGGGGATCTGGAAATACCCCTCCTTCGTCACCACCTTGGGGATATTCACTGTTTTCTGCTGGAGCATTCAGACTCCAGGTGAGGAGGCTTTGAAAGCTAGGTCCTCCCCCAGCCCCCCCAACCCCCAACCCCTCGTGTGTACAAAGAAGCGTTCTGACATAAATACTGGGCGAAGAATGGACTCCCCCACCCCAACCCCTCGTGTGACCTGGCTGCTTGAGGAAATGATGTCTCTGAGGCTCCACACTGGTGACTCCGAGCCATTTCTGGGTTAACTTCTCACCCACATCAACGCTTCCCTTCCTGGCTTAGCGGAACAGCAGACAATGTTGTTGCTGTGCTGACAGGCTTCCGAGGCGCTTCAGGGAGCTCGTGAGAAGTGACTGCTTCTCTGGCCACGACGGCCGCTTCTCCTCTTGGGCTCTATGAGCCCCACAACGTTTCCCTATGTTTGGGAGCACACGGGACAGAACTAGAGACAGGAGGAGAGGTGCTGGAAACCACCCATAGGCCACACCATCTGGAAAAAGCCACTGCTGCCACTGCTGCGGCTGCCACCAAGGTTCCGGTACTCAGTCTGAACCAACACCTGCATCATGGCCTTTGTAATTCCATTTTGCCCCAAGAGAACTTTGGGCTTGTATGTCTTTTGGTACTGGTGGTCTTATCTAGACTAGCTTTTCCAAGTCCTTGGCATCTTGTTCTGAGAATTGAAGAATCACACGTGAATAGCAAAGTAGCTGTGGGTCGGGGGCGTTCACAAGCAAAGGAAGGGGCGGGCCAGACACACTTAAAGAGAGCAGTGGCTGCTCGAGGCAGAAGGGCCTCTTCCCAGGGGAAAGAGGAGGTGGGTTCTAAGGGTAAGATATGGGGGGTTTCGGTTTGGATTGACAGGCTTGTGTTTTGTATGTCTTTATTGACTAAGTGAGTTCCTCCCCATGGTGCCTCTGACTGTAATCTTATGCACACGCAATCATGCCTAGGGATAAGATGGTGCACAGGGATCTTTTATTTGCTTTTGCCCTAAATGTCTATTCATGTAGGTCGTGTGTCTATCTCGCCAGCAAGAAGGACACGAGACAGTCAGGATCCTTCCACAGACGTTTATTGCGGGGTTGATTGCAGAGGCAAAAGACCAAGAAGGGTAGAGCGGTGCATCTTAAATAAGCCTAGGCAGGATGTGTTCTACCTGATTGGTACACACCATGATGCCTCATTAGTATGCTCCGGGTTTGAGCTGCGACCCGCCAAACCTCTACCCGCGCATGCGCAGTAGGGCACGGAGTGGAGTAAACAACAGCACATTGCTGATTCATCACAGGAAATGGGTGCCATCTTGTAATGGCGAACATGGCTTCCTACATATTCAAAGGACACAGTTTGCCTTCTTGTGTATGGACCCCAAACCAGTTTAGGCTGGATTAACCCTTGCCTCTAGCTGCTGGACATGTTCTGGGACATGTTTGAGTGGAAACTAACCACAAACTGAGTTAGCACAGGGTTGTAGGTGGGAGCAGTTTACTCTGGCATTTGAGGTGGGGCGTTTATGCAGTTTGATGCAGTGGGGGTTCTGGGTCACCAGGTAGATTGTTGGGAGAGGGGTGTGGAAATAGTTCAATCCAAAGCTGGGTCCCAGGCTGCTCAGCCCTTCTGATGCTCACGGGCCTCACTGTGATGGTGGGGACCAGTCTTCTCTCCAGGCAATGGCAGAGTCCCCAAGGCCCCACTTGCCGATTGCTGTTTCTTCTTACTGAGTTTCCTCCTCCATGCCAAGGCAGCAACCAGCATGGTAGGGTCAAGTCTGTGCCCAACTCACAGACCTTAGACCTTTTCCTCTCCAGGCTGAGCACATGCCTGCTAGCTGGAGTCCCAGACAGAGAAAGGTCTGGTGTGCTAGTCCCTGCCAGCCGCTCTACTTACATCTGCGTGAATTCTTAACACTAGCCAAAGGCTTAGTACAGTCAAGGTTTTTTGTTTGTTTGTTTGTTTGAGACAGGGCCTCACTGTGTCTTTCTGGCTGGTGTGGAACTATATAGACCAGCTTGGCCTTGAACTCACACATACCCACCTCCCTCTGCCTCCAGAATGCCAGGTTTTGTGTTTTGTTTGTTTTTGTTTTCTTATGAATCATAATTTCCTATGAGTCTTTAAAACAATAAAAACTGACTTTTAAAAATGTTACAAAAGGCCTTTGATCTTTAAGGTTCAGTGAGTAATTGAAAAACACTTCCAGTCAGGCAGAGTGGTCCACACTTTAGTCCCAGAACTCAGGGGGCAGAGGCAGGTGGATCTCTTTTAAGAGCAGTCTGACCTATAAAGTGAGTTTTAGGACAGCCAGGACTATACAGAGAAAATCTGTACCACTCTTGGGCATATACCCAAAAGATGTTGCAACATCCGATGAAGATATTTGTCCAACTATGTTCACAGCAGCTTTATTTGTAACAGCCAGGAACTGGAAACACCCTAAGATGTCCCTCAGCTGAAGAATGGATAAAGAAAATGTGGTTCATCTACACAACAGAACACTATCCAGCTACTAAAAATAAAGGCATCATGCATTTTGGAGGCAAATGGATGAACTTGAGAATATCATCCCGAGTGAGGTAACCTAGTCCCCAAAGGACATGCACGGTGTGCACTGACTTCTAAGTGGATATTAGCCATAAATTGCAGGTACCATGTTACACTCCACAGACCCAAGGAAGCTAAATAAGAGGGAAGGCCCAAGAGAGGAAGCTTGACTCTTACTTAGAAGGGTTAATAAAAATAGTCATAAGAGGCAGATGGAGGCTGGAATGGGAGGGAGGGGTGGAGAGGGAGGATGGGGTTCAGGATCAGGTGGGGAGACAGGAGAGATGGCCACATGGCCGTGAGAATGAATGGAGACCTGCAACTGATGGGGGTGAGGAGGTCGGGGGCATCTGCAGGGTGAGAGAGCGACCTGGGATAAGGGAGGCCCCCAAGAATCAATGCGGGGGTGGGGGTGACCTTAGCAATGACTCGCCACATTGGGGATATGGAACCTGAAGAGGCCACCCCCTGTAACCAGGCAGGAACCCCAGTGGAATGATAAGAGACACCAACTCACACACAAATCTTTTTTTTTCTTTTTTTCTTTTCTTTTTTTCTTTTTCTTTTTCTTTTCTTTTCTTTTCTTTTCTTTTTTCTTTTCTTTCTTTTTTTTTTTGAGACAGGGTTTCTCTGTGTAGCTCTGGCTATCCTGGAACTCACTCTGTAGACCAGGCTGGCCTTGAACTCAGAAATCCACCTGCCTCTGCCTCCCAAGTACTGGGATTACAGGCGTGCACCACCACCGCCCAGCTACACACAAATCTTTGAACCCAAAATTTATCCTGTCTACAAGAAATGTAGGGATGAGGGAGAGAGCAGAGACTGAGGGAATGGCCAACCAATGACTGGCCCAACCTGAGACCCGTCCCGTGGGCAAGCACCATCCCTGACACTGTTAATGATTATGCTTGCAGACAGGGGCAAGTTTCCTCTGAGAGGCTCCACCCAGCAGCTGACTCAGACAGACAGACAGACACCCACAGCCAGACAGTGGATGGAGCTGAGGGACTCTTATGGAGGAATATGAGGAAGGATTGCAGGACCCGAGGCAATAGGGACGCCACAGGAAGATCAACAGTCAACTAACTTGGACCCTTGGGGCTCTCAGAGACTGAACCGCCAACTGAAAAACATACACGGGCTGGACCGGGGCCTCCCCACACATATGAAGCAGGTGTGCAGCTCAGCCTTCAAGTGGGTTCAGAACAACCGGAAGGGGGGCTGTCCCAAAAGCTGTTGCCTGTGTGTGGGATATGTTCTTCTAGCTGGGCTGCTTTGACTGGGCTCAGTGGGAGAGAAAGTGCCTAGGAGAGACTTGAGGTGCCAGAGGGGGGGTACCCATGGGGGTGAAGGGGAGGGGGAGTGAAGGGAGGACTGTGGGGGGTGACTGGGAGGAGGACAGTAAGAGGGATGTAAAACAATCAAAGAGAGACAGAGACAGACCAATAGAGAAATGCAAGGGTCAAAGGAGGGAGGAAAATCGAACCCAGAACCCTCAACCTGCTTGGTGTCTGCGTCCTCCAGACTGTATGTATTTCGTCTCCATACCATTTTTCCCCAAGCACCGCATAGTGGCACACACTTGTGGATCCAAGCACTAACAGAGTTTAAAGCGGGGGTAGGAGGCAGGGGAAGGGGAGTGTGGGGGGATCAGAAGTTCAATGTCGGCCTAGTATATACCCTCTGATAATCCTGTCCAGAAAGGACCTTATGGACACTTCCAGTCCCTCATTAATGTGATAGGCCTTCCTTAATCCGCCCTCTTCCCCACCCCTACCCCTCCACCCCTGTGGTGTGCTGGCCAGGCAGTCTTCAACCAGAAGATCTTCTGCTTTTGACCTCCCAAGCTTAGGTTCCAGTTGCTCTCCGTGGTGCTGACCATGGTCTCCTATGCTGTGACCTCCATGTGCTGACCAATAACAGCACAACGTACCCACAACACAACACATCTTTAAGGACAATGCTGTCTGGGAACACAGCCCGGCACCCAGAGCATGCTGCTTCTTCCCTAGTTACAAAGGTATCCAGGCCAGCCTGGTCTACAGAGTGAGTTCCAGGACAGCAAGGGCTACACAGAGAAACCCTGTCTGGAAAACAACAACAACAACAAACAAACAAACAAACAAACAAAGGCATCCATCTGTCTGCCAGGCTTCTAGACAGATGCCCCAGGAATGAACACATTCGGTTGGCATGGCAACTACGGCAGGAGTCTCGAGAGATCTGATCTGAAAGGACTTCCTAGACTCTTCTGCCCTCACGCTCCGCCTTGCTCCTTCTCACGCTGGTCTCATGGAACCCAGACTGGTCTCAAACTCACTGTGAAACCAATTAAAGTTGCCTTGAACTCAATCTTCCTGCCTCTACCTCCAAAGTGCTGTGTATCGTGGCCAATTACTTGATTCTACTTAAACAGAGACTTGAATGAGTGCACTGCATGGGAAGCTTCTGCTTACGACTCCTTCCTCCACGGCAGGGAGTCCCCAGACTCTCAGAAGTGCCTGGGATATATTTGTCAAGAAGCCCACAGTTGTATCTGAATGAAGACTTTGCTCTCATCCCACCTGGGAAGCCAACCTGAAACTGTTAACATCTCTGGGAAGTCATTTCCTGGTTCTCTTGTTTGATCTTTGTACTGCTGAAGGTATAGACTGGATGTTACTCTGAGGGAAGGGACCTTTTCTTTCAAAAGAGACTCAGGCTGTGCAGCAAAAATAAGACCATATTCTGAGGTGACACTAGTTCTGAGAGCCTATGTCATATTGTATCATAGTGAGAGATGGCCTGAGAATCAGAGTAAGATGCTGATTCGTGTGTGTGTGTGTGTGTGTGTGTGTGTGTGTGTGTGTGTAATATGTGTGTGTGTGAGAGAGAGATGTGTGTGTGAGATATGTGTTTGTGTGTGATATGTGTGTTTTGTGTGTGATATGTATGTGTTTGTGTGTAATGGGTGTGTTTGTGTGTGATGTATGAGATATGTGTATGTGATATATGTGTGATTATGTGTTGCAATGTGTGTGTAGTGCATGTAAGTACATCAGTGTGTGCACAGGAGGACACCAGAGGAGAACACTGGGCATCATACCCTAGCATCCAGCCCTACTACCTTGACATAGAGCTTCTCTCTGCCCTGGAGGTTCACCGGAAGGGCTGGCCAGCAAGCTCCTAGGATCCACCTATCTCTGCCTCCAACGTCCAGGGTTACAGTTACACATGTGTCTTTGGATTTTTGGTTTCTGGGGATTTGAACTTGGGTCTTTATACACATACAGAAAGCATCCTTACTGGCTAGGCTGTCTCCCAGTCCTAAGATGATAATTGTTTCAGTTTAGGAAAGAAAGGGAATAGAAGAAGTAGGGGAGTTACAGGGACAGGGTCCCCACAAATGAGAGAGAATCCCATTTGAAGGAACTGAATTGGATGAAAGTAAAGTGTTCCAAAAGTGTTGGGAACCCAAGTTAGTTACAACCCGAGAAATCAGAGGTTGCAGGGGTTACAAGGGGACAGTTGGGCACACAGCATCCTGAGCAGACAGCAGGTGGCCACAGAGCCTCTGTCGGCAGAGCGGCCTGGAGGACCCGGGGCAGTGGTAAGGTAAGGACTGCGAAGGTGCTGGGTTGCTTCCCCTGGTTTACATCCCAAAGAGAACCTTCCTGAATCACTTTCTGATTCGGGCAAATGTTTTGTTCTTATTACAACATCCAGATGGGCAGAGCTCTCCAGACAGGTTCTCTAACCCCTCACCGAGGCTTTCTGCATGCCCTGCAGGACCAGTGGCATGATCAGGGTCTTTAGGAAGATACCAGCCCTACAGGGAGTAGGACTAGTCATAGTCATGCTGCTGCTTCTGCTCTTGCAACTGAACAGAGAAGGACTGAAACTGCCCGTGGCTGCAGTGAATTGGGTCCCTGGAAGAGAATGTGGGGATATATGGGGTTGGGGGGGGGAGGCCAGGACAACCCAGTTGCTGATCGAGGCCAAAATTTAATGGAGGTCTGACAATTTAAGGCTTTGGGGGCAAGTCCCTCCCCCCAAACTCTGGGGTGTGTTCCAGGGAACTGATCTGGCAGTTCGTTGGGTGTTGGCTCCACTGCTCAGGCAGCTGGCCGGTCACCTACTTAATTCAGGAATTCGTAGATCTGGAGGAACAATGAACTTCACCTTCACTCTGAGCACTCCACCCTAGGTGGAGCAGGATCCTGGATAGCACAGCAATCCCCCACTCAACAAAGGCTGGGAGAGGAAGTTCACCTTGATCAATGTCGAGTTCCTACCATGTGGCATGACACCCCAATACAACTCTGTACAAAGGACAAACAGGACCTATGGAAAGGATGTTTGAGGTCAGGATCACAGGTCTCTTCACACTGACCAGAATGAGGACAGAATGGGGACAGATGCTGCTGCCAAAACCAGACACAGACAGAATGCAGCATATGCTGGTCACTTGTGAATTTGTCCAATGTGCCACTGGCTTCCCTTTCACCTTTCTCCTTCCTTTCCCAGGGCCTTGAATAGCCTAGATGGCCTTGAACTACTATGTAGCAGAGGATGACCCTGAACTTCTTGTCCTCCTTCTTACATCACCAGAGTGATGGGATCACAGGCACGTGCCATACATCTGGTTTATAAGATGCTGGGGTTGACTCTGTGTGCTTTTTGCATGCCAGGTGTGTGGTCTACCAAATGAGCTATGTCCCAAAGCTGGAAAAATTTCCCTATTTTCAGTAAAAGAAAAACGGAGATGAAACTCTAGGATTAACCAGAAAAGAACACGGAGCATCAATCACTAAGCCCAGGTGCTTGTATAAACTACTAAAAAGGGGATTACAACACATGTGGCATGACTCTGTACAAAGGACAAACAGGACCTATGGAAAGGATGTTTGAGGTCAGGATCACAGGTCTCTGGAAAGACCTGGAAAAAAAAAACCGACGGCGCCCCAGCACCCCACGCCTCGGAAGGCGACACCCAGATCACTTGCCAGAAACAGTCTTGATACAACAACAAGAGGATTTTTATTCCAGAGGCTCTGGGGTTCACAGCCGTACACTACATAGGGGTAGAAGATTGTGAACCACAAGTGCAGAATCGGGACAGCTTTTATAGGTTTACAACAAAACCAAGTATCACAAACCAATCATCCCTTAGTATAGAGAGCCCACGCAGTGTGAGCCATTTGATTTGTACCACTCCATAGCTTCTAAGCCAATCAGTTTAAATTATCCAAGCCCGCGCTCCGAGGACCAATCAGTTTCCTACCAGATAGCAACTAGTTAGCTCATTTCCTGTTATGCATTTCCTGTTACAGAGCCAGGGTCACGTATTCAAGGCCCTTTTGCCTAGTTACTAACAAAGAGTGGGCTCAAGGAATGTGACCTTTCACCTAGTTTCTAACAAAGAGCGGGCTAAACTTCTGACTTTTTGGGGTCATAAGAGTTAGGCTCAGGGGATTTTTAGGCTGTAATTCTCATTCTTTCAAAGGAAAGGTAGCATGATGTCAACCTCATGATGTTGCCCCATGATGTCATCCCATGATGCCAATCTCATGATGTCACCCCATGATGTCAACCTCACAATACCACACTCACACTAACACTGAAGATGTGTGACTCTCATGGTGCCACTCTCACGATGTCACCCCACAATGTCACCCTCACAATACCATGCTAGAGATGCCATCCCATGATGCCATCCCACGATGCCACAACCGAAGCTTTCCTCTCTATTTTATGTTCCAGGTGATTTTCCAGTTTCACTTTTAAAATATTTCTGACAAGAGTGTCAAGAGTCAAATTTCAATCAGAAACAAAAGTGTTTGTAACCTTGAAAGCTTCCTGAGCTGAAGACCAGGCTTTGAGTGGCAAAGGGCCCTTTTAAATGTATTTCAAATAGACTAGTTTAGCAACAATTTTTTTTGGCCCAATAAATGACAAAAGCAGCCAAATGTTTCTCTCTGAAGCCTGGCTGGGAAAGCACTGTGTGCATCCTGACGAGTCCCCCGTGGTTTATTAAAGTAATCAAGGCTTGTTATAGAAAATTCCAGCAAAGTGTGTGTTATTATCTTTCTCAGGGTGAACCAAACAACGCATGCGGTGCCCATCTGTCTGCTCCGGCTGCAGGGACTTCCAGGGCAAGGGGAGGGGGGGGACACTCTCTGTTCCTTCTTGCTATGTAACCCTGTTGATGGGTAGACACGAGTACGCACCATGAATTATTAATAGAAGAAGCTGTGAGGCCATAAATATTCAGAGGGGTACATCTGGTTTCCCCAATGCCTTATGTAAGGAGAAAACACACATTTTTATTGAAGCAAACAACTTGTCAACCCCAAATCTCTCGATTGCCTGTGCCCAAACACTACAAGGAGAGAAAAAGAGAGTCTTCTGACACATCCTATAAATGTCCAGCTGAGACGCACGGGTGTGGGAGCGAGAGCGAGAGCAGGATTGCAGTCTGGAGAGACACATGAGCTAGCAATGTCACTGTGTCCCCAGGGGATGGGTAGCTGTCTGTAGGGGCTAGACAGGGGGGCCATCTTCCCACCCCCTGTGAACAGCTTGTTCACACAGGTGCAGTATGACATTTAAAAACAATGTGTGAAACTGCAGAGGAGACAGAGAAGGGCAGTCCCCAGGGGAGTTTCGGTCTGAGAGATGGGCAGGGCTTGAGGGTCCTCCAGGACTTTGGCAGGGTCACGTCTTGCACATAGCTCTGTGTTCCTGCTTGTCACCTCCCATCAGGACCAAAGATGGAGCATGCAACATTTCTTCCGGTGCTCCAGAGCTCATTGGAATCTTTAAACAGTCCATTTATGTGTATGTGTGTGTGCCTGCTTGTGTGTAGGTGCTCCACATGTAGGAAGAGGGCACCGAATCCTCCGGAACAGGAATGACAGGCAGTTGTAAGCCAACTGACTCGGGTGCTGGGCACTGAAGTGGAGGCCCCTGCAGGAGCACAAAGTGCACTCAACCACCAGGCTATTTCCCCAGCCCAACAGATAGTCCTAAGAAAAGATTGACTTATCTTTATTTTATATGTATGACTGTTTTGCCTATGTATATGTGTACACTGAATGTTTGCAGCAGCTGGAGAAGCCAGAAGTGTGTATTGGATTCCTTTGGGTCTTTTTATCATTGACAGGCACAAAACTGTCCTGTCAATGATTTGGGGTTACTGTGTGTTCTTTCAATGTGTATAAATATGCATAGCTATATAGAAGATGTGTGGTGATGTCTTCAGGGTAATCAGCATAACTATCTCCCCAAAGACTGACTGTGTTAAGAACATTCAAACATTGAAAATCCACATGAATGTGAACCCCAGGCACCCCACCCATTTGCTATAGACATGAGAGCTTACATTTCAGCCTAAGATTAGGAATATGTGCTGTCTATGTTTTTGAGTCTAGATTCTATTTGGTTGGCTAGTTTAGGCAGGCTTTCTCCACACAGAACTATGCCCTGGAACTATGCATACCAGGCTGGTGTTGATCTCACTAAGCTCTGCCTTCTTCTGCCTCTAGAGCGCCGCAATTCAAGGTAGGCTAGGCTGCACCAGCTCTGTGCCAAGCCTCTCATACTGAACACGATGTCCTCTAGTTCTGCTCATGCTGCTGTCGATGACAGAATTTCTTTCACTCTTTACATCTGAGTAGCATCCCTGTGTGTCTGTATGACGTGGCTTCCTTATCCACTAACTTCCCGGGGAGCTCTGGGTTCACTCCACAGCTTGCCCATTGCAGACAATCTTGAAATGAGCCTGTGAGTACAGGTGACGATCGTTCCTGGGCCTCCTTCCTTGGACTGACGCTGAGCAGCAGGCCTGATGAATCACAGGCCGTTTGGTGGATACTGCACACCACGGTGGGTCAGACAGGACCTAAACACCACTGAATCGTCCAACCCACAGACTCACAGTGGTTTTCCAATTCTGTGAGTCCTTGTCAAGGTCTTTCCTCAAAAGGGAATCCTTCCTTCCTTCCTTCCTTCCTTCCTTCCTTCCTTCCTTCCTTCCTTCCTTCCTTCCCCCTTTCCTTTATTTCTACAACTCACTTATTGCAACCTCCTAATCCCTGAGTTCTGACCAGTGATGAGTCTCTGCGCTGACTGCTGCTCACTGCTGCTTCTTTGAACGCAGCTGAGAACAGCCTGGGTCTGCTGTCACCAGAGCTGGACAGGCAGGGAAAGCTTGGACCAAGCGCCTCCCTCCCTCCTTTTCTTTAGCCTTTCCATAGTTCTCTGGTTAATTTGATGAGACAGGGGCAGAGGCTTTATGTTGTGTGGAAATTCTTTGAGGACAGACATCTTCTCCTTGGGCTATTGTGGTGATTCTGGGGTTCAGACTAGTGCCAGGCTCTTAACAAATGCTGGGTACTCATTTCTAAATACTCAGGTGGCGGTGGGGATCCTGAGCTCTCAGCAGCACCGTTTCCATGAGGAAGCTAGTTCAGCAGTTCGGACGCTGAGCAGACACACAGCGTTTGGGAAGCTCAGGTCCCAGTGACTCCCAACACCTCCTTACGTCTCAAGTCTTCTTCCTTGAGTGGTAGCCCCTTCCACCAGCATAGGCGCAACATGGGTCTAGGGCCGCCCCCAGTATACAGGAGAGGTATGTGCTGTGCCCATTGGGCCCCTGCAGAGTCTGTGAGGGGTCAGACAACCAGGAAGAGAGTGTCACCCAGTGCCACGGCTGCCCACTTCCCTGAAACCCTCGAGGTTTTGACATCTCCATCCTTCTGATGCATCCGTGGGGCTCAGCCTCAGCCGTGGCGTCCCAGGGCTGGAGAGCTACAGTGAGGTGCAGACAGTGGGCTTGCTCTTTGATCTGATTTCAACTGTGATAAAATTTTAAAACCTCGGGAGCTGGAGGGACGGCTCAGCAGTTAGGATCACTTACTGCTTTCATAGAGGCTCGGGGTTTGGTGTCCAGCACCCGACCTCTTTGTGACATCTCCTCAAACCTCCTGTTCATTGTTACATCATGTCTTTTGGTTTGCTGTTCAGCTGTAACAGTTCACATATTCTGGAGGGTAGATGATTTCTTCTTTTTCCTCCTTCTTCCCTCCACCCCTCCTCTCCGCCTCTTCCCTTTAATCCCCATCCTCTTCTTCATCAGAGGGTGTCATGTAGCCCAGGCTGGCCTTGACTGTAGCTGAGGATTTCCTTGAACTTGTGATCCTCCTGCCTGCACCCTTCCTAGGGATGACAGGTGCATGCCACCACGCCTGCTCTATGTGGTACCTGAGGCTGGACCCAGGGCTCCACGCATGCTCGGTGAGGGCTCTCTCACCTGAACGACAGCTCTAGCTTCTCTGCTTTCCTCTGAGAGTGCCATGGCTTTACTTCTGATATTTGGGGTATTTGTCCATTTCCAGTTCCGTGTATGAGATGAGGTGGGAGCTGAGCTTCCGCCTTTCCACAGGGTGTCCACGTCTTCTAACATGCTGGGCATAGATTTTCATATCGTTCTTGGGGGACCCTGAGCTCTCTCTGTGGCAAGACATTAGTATGAGTCTGACTCACGAGGCTCTCTGACTCCCCATTTCAAGATGTGATCTCTTCCTCCCATATGTGCCTGACTTAGTGATGCCACCCACCATGGTGTCCTTACCAGAGCCTGGGTAATGCTGGCATCATGACTCTGAGCCCCTAGACTCACCTGTGAGCTAAATAAACCTCTTTTTGCCATTAAGTTAGCTTGCTTCAAACATTTGATTATAGTAATGCAAAGTGAACTACCATGCCTTCTTCCTACGTTCTGGCTGGCAGTACTCCAAAAAAGCCTGGTAACAGCAGGGGACACCAGGGTCCGCCTCCTCTGCATGCCTCTAGCTTCGGGGGGGGGGGGGGGACGGACAGCTTGGATGGGAGAGTCAGGATGAAGGCATGGATTGTCTCTGTGCAAAGGTGGCAGTTGGGAGAGGAAAGTCATGAGGGGCAGTACCAGGTTAGTTATTATATAATCCCAGCGGTGGGTTTGCCACTCATCCCAGTGGCTTATGTTTCCGAATGGAACACACACACACAGCCTTTATATTGTAATATGCCTTAAGCGTAGCTAGGCCACCGCCTCACCTTCACACAGTCAATCCGGAGTTATTACTTACTAATTCTGTGTCCTATCTTGGCTGCTCTGGGCCGCGCTCTCCCAGATCCTTAACACGGCAGCCATGTCTCTCTGCCCTGCACTCTTCTCAGGCATGGCGTCGCTCCTCCACTCTCCTGGCATGGAGGCTCTCCCTTGCCCTCCTTCCCTTCCCAGTCCCAAGGCCGGAATCCTGAAATCCCACCTCTGTCTGTATGCCCAGCCATTGGCTGCTGGCATCTTTATTTACCAATCAGAAACAACGGGGGACAAGGTTCCCAGAAGCCACATGCAGAGTTCTCATGCAAATAATTTTGGGGACTCAAATTAACAATAGAATATAAGCAGCATTAGGCCAAACCCTCTACAAGGCAGCAGCTGGACTGCATTACAGAAAGTGACTCTTCCTGTACACCTGACCTTCATTAAGAAAGCAGAGAAGCATGACACCCCATCGCTCTGTCTGTCCTGGGGTCACTGTGACCCATGCCCTAGTTCTTTAACCAGCCTTGAGTTTCAGGGCCGTAGCTGGGTTTATAGCTGTGCCTGCCCCGTGAGACCAGGCTATCTTTTCCCTTTCCCCTAAAGAATAAAGGACCTATCTCACCCTCAACATAAAGTGACAATATCATTTAATCCATTGCCAGTCCAGGACTCTGTGACATTTCTGGGAGCTACTGCTCAATCCTGAGGGAGCAATTAAAATTCCAGCAGGGATCCACTGGGGCTGAGCAAGGGGAAGGTCCCGTCCTCCGTCTGCATGGGCGCGAGGCTGTGAGGGGGTCTGGGAGGATTCAACAGCTTCCCGCTTCTGGTCTTCAGCAGTGTGGCTCCTATACGAAGAAGTCAATGGACTCGGGGCAGAGACATTTCCAGTACAGTGAAGAGTGTCCATCCGTGTAGGGGACACTAGGACCAGCTTTAGAATGACAGCCCCTTAGGTCCTGCCTGGGAACCCTAGCTCCCTGAGTTCAGGGTTGGGGGGAGCCTGGTATAGTGGGGAGGTTCCATCCCCATCCTTATGTATCATAAAGAAGGCCACATGCGAGCCACATCTGGATTAACAGTCAGGCTCACCACCAAGAGCATCTACGAGACAGAAAGTTCTAGAGTTCTATTCAGTAAAGCTAAGGCAACATCTCCAAGAACATCTCCATCCCTCACTGCTTCAGAGTCCCACTCAGGCTCCGGTAGGTTGTTATAAAGGCACCGTGGGGACACGCCAGTGCTAGTCTAGGGGAAGAGGCTTGCTTCCCACACAAAGCTTCGCACAAGCTATCCCCTGGGCCTCGAAGCTGCACAGTCCCCTGTCTAGAGCTTGTGCCTGATTTGCCTCGTGCTCGCGGAGCAGAACTGCCCGGCCAAGGCTCACTCTGCTCATCCTTGACTATGACAAAATCTGACCGAGATCAGATTCAACGTAAGACCTCCTGGACGCTAAAGGGTTAGAGTGTGGACACAGCTGTTTCCTTTGTCCTGTTTTTATTTATTATGTGCTTGCATGTGCTTCCGTGTGCATGTGTGTGTAGGCATGTGTGCAGATGCACTTGCCCATTCCATGGGCAAGGAGGCCACAACTTGGATACTTTCTTCACGCAGTCCTCTGACTTGCTTCTTTTTAAATTGTGCCTTTTACCATTTATTACACATTTTTCATTATATTTATTTATTGTATGTATATACCTATATACATACAGGTGTGTGTGTGTGTGTGTGTGTGTGTGTGTGTGTAAAATGCACGAGTACAGATGCAAGCTAACACAAGCAAGAAAAGAGGAAGAACCCTCCTTTTTCCATTGTCCTTAGTTAGGCCTCCAGCAGGAGGTGTGGTCCAGATTAAAGGTGTTCATGTAACATTAAAGGTGTTAAGATCTGACTTAAAGGCATGTGTCTTCCAGCCTCAAGACCTGGATCAAAAGCTTGTGCTTTCTAGCCTCAAGAGCTGGGTCACAAGTGTCCTTTCCACTTTGGATTGTAAGTTTATTTCAGATATAGTCAAGTTGACAAGCCACCACAATCTACCAAACAAACTGTAATGCCATGTGTACTGCCAGAAGTTCTGCCTACTATGAAGATTTCCCCTCACCGGTATCTTTCAAGGCTGTCCCATAAAGGAGTTGTAACTCTTTGTCCACTTCTGGGTGGTGCCTGCAAAATGTGTAGAACTGACAGTAAACCAGGTCCTAGTCTTCTCTTCCTCAGTCAACCGATAATAGGGAACACCCCATGAGGCTATAGGTGCATGCTTGGCAGAAGACAGCATTGTAATAGGAGTAGAAGCCATGGGCATTTTGGCAACTTTGCTTGTGTCTTCAGGAGCCCCTCGAGCCTTAACACATATACACCACTTCCATTTGACAATGGATTGCTGCTATGTACGTCCCACTTTATGACTTGGTGGGTGCAATAACACTCAGCTCATGATGTGTAATTCAGGTCACATGATAACTAGGTATCCTATTGTCAAAATTCAGTTTCCACTAAAGCCCAATAGCAAGCCAAGAGCTTTCTTTCAAAGGGAGAACAGCTGTCTGCAGATGATAGTAGAGCCTTGCTCCAAAGCCCAAAAGTCTGTTCTGCGTGTATAGGGGCTGCCAAAGGTTTCAAACAGCATCCCTATCACCCTGGAGAATCGTCAGGTCTCCTAGATCATATGGTCAAGTGGCGGAGCAGCCTGCACAGCAGTCTGGACATGTTGTAATGTCGTATTCTGCTCTAGGTCCCACACAAAGCCAGCAGCTTTCTGAGTCACTTAGTATATGGGCCTGAGTAAGACACCCAAGTGAGAAATGTGTTGTCCCGAGAATCCAAATAGGCTTACTAAATACTGTACTTCTTTCTTAGTGGTAAGAGGGGCCAGGTGCACTAACTTATCCTTCACCTTAGAAGGAATATCTCTGCATACCCCCACATCACTGGATATTTAAGAATTTCACAAAGGTCCTTGAATTTTGATTGGTTTTATTTCCATTCTCTGATATGCATATGTGTTGCCAAAGAGTCCAAAGTGGATGCTACCTCTTGCTCATTTGGTCCAATCAGCATGACACCATCAATAGAATGTCTCTTTTGTAGAAGAGACAGATAATCAAGGTCCTGTCTAACTAAGTTATAACATAGGGCAGGAGAGTTTATATCCTTGAGGCAAAACTGTAAAGGTTGTTACCAGAGACCCCTGAGTGAACAATGTGGAAACAGGAATCAAAGCAAAAAGCAAGAGGAATTTTATTTAATCCAGCATGCTGGGGTCACCCTGAGCATGGGGAGGGAATGACCCTGTGAAGTCCTTGCAGTGGACCTTTTATACAGTCCTCAGGGCAGCTGCCATTAGGCACAATGTGATTGGCCGAACAGTGTTACCTTTAAACTAATTGGTCGTTAGGGAATGAGGTAGGTGGCCAATGGTCTCAGAATAACTCTGGGGCTTCCCTAGTCGCAGGGACCTCCCTGTAGTCTGAGAAATGTAATTTAGCCTCTCCCTTCTGGGAGGGGCAAGTGTTCCATGACCTTTGCAAAGTTCCTGAGCTAACCCTTTCAGTTGTAAGGAACAAGATGTAAGAAACAATACCGTGAATGAATGCTACCACAGAGACTAAGCCTAGAGTGTGTGTGCATGAGTATAATAAGATAAATGCCCACTGAAGTAATGGGTGAAGACCTTAATTATGATTGTATAAAAGTAGCTTAAAAGCCCTCCTCCCCTGTCTGGCCACGACCACTAGCTCACTTCCAGAGTCCCACGAAGATGCCGTAGTGCTAAGATCGAGTCCACTGACCCAGATGCCCTCCATTGAATGAGACAAGCCTCCCTTGAAGCCACGCTACGACACAGGGTCAGACTGGAGGTTAGTGAAGTGTGTGTGTGTGTGTGTGTGTGTGTGTGTACACGAATGCAATCACATTTTGCCATCTAGTGGTTTACTGTGACTAAATGAGCTGTTTTAACCTGACCTCCAAGTTTGAGGTTCTCACCTCAATCCCCAGTCACGACAGTTCACAGTGATTTTCAACAAAGGTATACTTCTGGGTTTCCAACTGAAAGCAGATTGCTGCTGGTAGTCCTTATGGACAGGTACTGAGAAAAAGACTTTGTTAAATCAGTCGCTACACACTATGTACCAGGAGGTGTGTTAATTTGCTCGAGTAGGGACGCCGCACTTGGCACAGCAGCTGCAGTTGGAGTCACCACATGATCTAGTTCTCCATAGTCAGATGTCGTTCTCCATGACCCACCTGTCTTCCGACTGGCCATGGGAGGGTTAAAGGGGGATGTGGTGGGAACCACCACCCCTGCATCTTTCAAATGCTCAGTGGTGGCACTAATGTCTGCAGTCCCCCCAGATACTGGTTTTGGTTTATTATTTTCTTTGGCAGAGATAACTCTAAAGGTTTCTATTTAGCTTTTCCAACCATAATAGCCCTCATTCCATAGGTCAGGGAACTAATATGAGAATTTTGCCAACTTCTAAGTATATCTATCCTGATTGCACATTCTGGAACTGGGGAAATAACCCGTTATTAACTCCAAAACTTCCCTAGTCACCAGGCCTCCTTATGCCCCTACTCTAACTGGAGGGCTACAGTAAGTTCTTTGGATCTCCTGAAATCAGTGTCACTTCAGAACCAGTGTCCAAAAGACCCCAGAGAGTCTGACATTTCCTTTCCCCAGTGTACAGTTACCCTTGCAAAAGGCCGTAGGTCCCTCTGGGGAAGAACTGGAAATAGGCTAACAGCAAAACTTAGGTGTTTTATTGAGGTCCTTCCTCGGGGGAACCTGGCCACTCCCTCATTTAAGAGGTTCTGGGTCTGCAAACTGGCTCGAGTCTGGAAACTGATTCACTAGCCAAGATTGCCTTTGCCATGATTCAACGGAAACTTTCATTTGTTTGAGAATTTTCCTGCTTATACAGATCAAACAGAAATGCAGTAGGCTGCGTATTTATTTCATGCTTGGAAACACCACGACTAATTAGCCAAGAGCAAAGGTCCATATGAGTCATAAACCTCACCTCTCCTGTGCTGGCCATCACTGGCTAAGTCATTATGAACCTTGTTTTTGTCTATGCTGCCCATTATAATAATTACGATCACCTTGTCTCTGGCAATTCAGTGCTGCCACCTGGCCCTTGCTACCTCGGGGCCCAATTAAACCCATCCCAGTTAATTCATCCAATTGAGTAGCAGCATCTCCAACCCTAAGGTCTGGCACAAGGAAAAGGGCAAGAACAAAACTCTTTAAATGTGCTGGTGCCCCTCTCACCAGTTTGCATCTTATAGGATTCGTAAAGGGCATTTCTTCTGGGCCTTCCCATTGTGGAGGATTAGGTTTTACACAACATATCCACTCTAGCATTATAATGTCCCTGAGCATTAAAATCTCTTCATCAACACTAAGCCAAGGGATATCAGGCATCTCCAACTCCTTTTCAGTAGGCCATCTTTTGATAACTACTTCAGCCAACCATTCAAACAAACTTCTGACACCTTTTTTAACTGTGCGAGCTTCCATATTAAACCTAGAATCTCCACTCAGAGGGCCCATGTCAATAAACTCAGCCTGATCTTTATGTTCCTTCTACCATTATCCCACACCCTTAAAATCCATTCCCACACACATTTCCCAGACTTCTGCTTGAATGAATTAGCAAACTCGTTAAGCTCCTTAGTAGTGTAGCACATTTCCTCATGAATTACACTTTCTACCTCCCCTCTAGGGCCCTGTCTTGCCTTGGATCTGGTAAAAGTCTAGGGGCAACTATTGATGGGCCTGAGGAACTGGTTTTTCAGACAATAAAGGATTAAGTTCCTCAGATGAAAAGGGCACTATTTCAAGGGGTGGGGCTGAGGGTACTACTTCCACAGGTGAAGTAAACCCTTGAGAATCGGAGGATTCAAAGTTCTCAGCGTCAACAGGATGGGTCCTCCCACATATCTGCACCCCACGTTTTAGGATCCCATTCCTTGCCAATTAATGCCCTAATTTAACTGTTGGCATCCTCTGAGGAATTTTCACTGTAATTCAGCCAACCTTATAAGGAGGGCTTCAGTTTGATTTTCTGCAACCCAAACTCTCTGGCTGCTGGAGAGAAGACTCTTCAAGGGCGCACTTAGAGACTGTTGGATTGTTTATTTGGACCCGGAGCCAGTCAAGTTTATCATGGAGCTTGCTCCTTTCCTTTATCAACTTCTCCAGAGATGCTGAGAGCAATGGGCCAGCAGAGGCGTTTCCTTATTTCCCCAGACTGTAGAAGTTTCGTATACTGGGTCACTTAATCCACTGCCAGTCACAATTGATGGATCAAGATAACCAAAGGCATATATTTCTTTAAATCTGAAATAGTTTCCACCATGGTCCTCAATATTCTCCCAGCTCGCAGGAGAGAGGGACTGAAGAGGTTTCAGTTGCTGGCAAATTATAATGCCTATTCTGGATCCTTAAATGATTCATTCTTATACTTCTGTTCTTCTAGAAGCACTCTAGGTACCGTAAAATAGGCTCTACATCTTGATCTACAGAGGGGACAGCAGAAGGGGACGCTCTCTTCCACACTGGGCAAACCTTCAGCAGTAGGGGTCCTCAACGCCCACCTACACAGGGACACTTCCTCTAACAAGACCACACCTATCCCCAGGCCACACCTTCTAATAGTGCCACACCCCATGGGCCAAGCATATTGAAACACATGCGTCTATGGAGGCCAAACCTATTCAAACTACCATATATGGAAATACAAAAGACCCAGGATAGCCAAAACAACAATTTCTTTCTTTCTTTCTTTCTTTCTTTTTTTTTTTTTTTTTAAAGAAATGTCAATTTACACCAGGAGCCAGGTGACTCCACAGCCTTACGTGCACGGCCCTCCAAGACAGTGATCTCCCAGCAGCCTTTCACTTCTGAGTGCAGAGGTGAGTTCTCCACCTTATCTCTGGAGGGGAACAGCTAGGACCACACAGGGCATATGATCAGTGGAGCTGCTAGGACAGGAGTCTTCCGGCTGCCAATTGCACCAGGGAGCCAGGCAGCTTCACAGCCTTCTGTGCACAGACCCTGCCAGAAGAGAGTTGGTCTCCCAGGAGTATGGACACAGGCTTACAGGCCCACAGGAGGGACAAGCTCCAGACAGAGACAGCAAGACCAACCAGCACCAGAGATAACCAGATGGCAAAAGGCAAGCACAAGAACCCTACCAACAGAAACCAAGGCTACTTGGCAACATTAGAACCCAGTTCTCCTACCACAGTAAGTCCCCAACACATCTGAAAAACAAGAGTTGGATTTAAAATAGTATCTCATGATGCTGATAGAGGACTTCAAGAAGGACATAAATAACTCCCTTAAAGAAATACAGGAGAACATGGGTCAACAGGTAGAAGCCCTTAAAGAGGAAACACAAAAATCCTTTAAAGAATCACAGGAAAACACAAATAAACAAGTGAAGGAACTGAACAAAACTATCCAGGATCTAAAACTGGAAGTAGAAACAATGAAGAAATCACAAAGGGAGACAACTCTGGAGATAGAAAACCTCGGAAAAACATCAGGAGTCATAGATGCGAACATCAACAACAGAATACAAGAGATAGAAGATGGGTGCTGAAGATACCATAGAAAGCATTGACTCAACAGTCAAAGAAAATGCAAACAGCAAAAAGCTTGTAACCCAAAACATCCAGGAAATCCAGGACACAATTAGAAGACCAAACCTAAGGATTATAGGTATAGAAGAGAGCAAAGATTCCCAACTTAAAGGGCCAGTAAATATCTTCAACAAAATTATAGAAGAAAACTTCCCTAACCTAAAGAAAGAGATGCCCATTAACATACAAGAAGCCTACAGAACTCCAAACAGACTGGACCAGAACAGAAAGTCCTCCTGTCACATAATAATCAAAACACCAAATGCACTAAACAAAGAAAGAATATTAAAAACTCTAAGGGAAAAAGGTCAAGTAACTTATAAAGGCAGATGTATCAGAATTACGCCAGACTTCTCACCAGAGACAATGAAAGCTAGAAGGTCCTGGGAAGATGTCATACAGACCCTAATCGAACACAAATGCCAGCCCAGACTACTATACCCAGCAAAACTCTCAATTATCATAGATGGAGAAATCAAAATATTCTATGATAAAACCAAATTTACACAATATCTTTCCACAAATGCAGCCCTACAAAGGACAATAGATGGAAAACGCCAACACAAGGAGAGAAACTACATCCTAGTAAAAGAAAGTAATCTTCTTCCAACAAACTCAAAAGAAAGTAACCACACAGACACAAAAATAACACCAAAAATAACAGGAAACAACAATCACTATTCCTCTTTTTTTTAAAGGTTTATTTATTTATTATATGTAAGTACACTGTAGCTGTCTTCAGACACCAGAAGAGGGAGTCATTTACAAATGGTTATGAGCCACCATATGGGTGCTGGGATTTGAACTCATGACCTTCAGAAGAGCAATCGGTGCTCTAACCCACTGAGCCATCTCTCCAGCCCCAATATCTCTTAACATCAATGGACTCAATTCCCCAATAAAAAGGCATAGACTAACGAAATATTTCTCATGTAAATCTTCAATTTTATAAAAAAAAAATCTGTAATTCCTCTTCCAATTAATTTAGTAATGTTTTTATGCCTACCATTTTATCTATGTAATTTTCCATGATAATCTTCAATTTTAACATGTTATTCTATATTTTTCTACAACTTATCAGAAATATTTTCCATGTAAATCTTCAATTTTATCATAAAATGTTTCTACTTCATTTTTCAATTAATTTAGCAATGTTCTTTAATGTCTACCATTTTACTCTTTAATTTTTCCATGAAAATTGTCAATTTTAATGTTTTTCTTTATATTTTTTCAATTTTGCCAGAAATATTTTCCATGTAAACCTCTAATTTTATCATAAAATGTTTTAACTTTTTTTTCAGTAAACAAACCGCCTCCTTTCTGCCGCAGACCTGTTTCCACGCCCACCAAAACCCAAACTCAGTTTCTCCTTCTCACCAGGCTACCCCTGAGCCTACTTGCCCGACCTCTCCAGAGCCCGGTGCACCGCTGCTGCAGCAGCCCATGCGGTAGAAGTCCTTGTGCTCTACGGTGGTGGCAGCAGCTCACGTGGTGGACGTCTGTGTGTAGCTCCGGTAGGAGAAATCCATGTGGCGGCACAATGGCTACGGTGTCTGGGGTGCAGGTGAGGGTGTGGAGGGGGCTGGGGGTGGTATGCAGTGTGGTGTGGTCTAAATCCACGTGGTGCGGTGGTGGCAGAGTGGCGTTTGTGGCTGTGGTCCAAGTGGCAGCAACTGCAGTGGTCAGTCGGTCTCCTCAGCACTCCTGGGCGGAGCGATTTCTGGAGTTTCAGCACTAATGTTGTGTTAGAATCCCAGCTCGTTGGGACAGATCACACCGGGCCAGTACAGTTCCACAGGAGAGAGGTTTATTGTGGTGGTTGTGGGGGAGGGGGGGGGAACGGGCAAAAGTGGCCAATGAAGAGGAAGGGAAAAGGGAGAGGAAGGTAAGGAGGGGTCTGCCTTTTATTTGAGCTAAGATGTAACCCCTCGCAGGAAAGGTGGGAGGTAAACCAGGTGGAAGCTGGCAATGTATGGCAATTGCCATGGCAACAGATGTGCAGGTCATTGTCTATGGGTGACAGAACTGGACCTTGGAATATAGGGACAGACCCATTTCCTACCCTTTGTTCCTAGTAGGACTGATAGTCAGTTTCCACAACCCTGAGACCAAAGCAGAATGCCCTTCAAGTAAGCCCTTAAATAGGCTCCAGGTCAGAGAAGAGGAGTTAGTGTTCCAGCCACTGGGCCTGTCTGAGGAAGGAAGACTTGCTCACTAGAACTTGTGGTGATGCCTGGGATTGGCACAGAACACACTCTTGTCACAAACAGAGGGATTCCATGAAGTACAGGCATGCGATGCACCATGATGCTTTGGTCCAGAACAGAGTGCATAGCCAGGCACCATACAACTATAGACTGTGGACTTCAAGTACTATATTAAATAGGTATAGAGAGAGTGGGCAGCCTTGTCTAGTCCCTCCTGGTCTTGTAAGACTCAGAGACCACCAGACTCCTGCTACAGATGTGGTCAACAAGACCATTGGGCGAGGGCTTGCCCTAAGCCCCACAAGCCAAAGGAGCCATGTCCTAAGTGCCAACAGAAGAGGTACTGGGCTACCGTTTGCCCTCACATCATGCAGGACAGAGGGACATCACTCCCAGGTAACCCTCCAGCTGATCTCCTAGGTTTGGCTATGGGCGACTTGAAGAGGCCTGAGCTCCCTTGTCCTAACCACAGCCATCACTAACAGGGAGCCCTGGGTAGCTATCATGGTATGTGGGTGACCCACCTTCCTCTTGGACACAGGGGCCACTTACTCAGTCCTGATGGAGTTTTGGGGATCCACATCCCCCTCTCCATTTCCTATTATCAGGGTAAGAGGACAACCTTACCTTCCTCACCAGACCCCACCACTTAGTTGCATTTTCAGGGGTGTTCCTCTCACCCATTCCTTTTTGGTTGTGCCAGCATGTCCTGTCCCCTTATTGGGAAGGGATCTTCTAGCTAAGTTAGAAACATCTATTTCCTTTACTCCCACCATTCGTCTAAACCCAAGCTGGCCAGCAGCTCCTCTGCTCCTTCTAGCCGGTCAACTTACTAATCCTAACATGTTGTTTCCTTCACCAGCTTCTCAGATGGACCCCAAGTCTGGGACATCCAGAACCCTCTGTTGCTAAACATCATTCTCCTGTTCAATTACTGAACTCTACCAGGTACATCACCCAAGCTCAATTCCCAAGCTCAATTCTCTCTCTCTCTCTCTCTCTCTCTCTCTCTCTCTCTCTCTCTCTCTCTCCTCTCCAGAGCTTCAAGGGACTTAAGTCTATCATTTCTGACCTCTTAAAATCTCCTTTGCCCTACCTCTTCCCCCTTAAACACCCTTATACTAGCAGTTAAGGGTGGAACTTATCGTCTGGTTCAAGACCGCAGGCGCATTAACTCTGTAATAATTCCCCTCCATCCTGCTGTGACTAACCCTTACACATTTCCACTATCCCCTTGGGAACTTACCAAATCTCAGTCCTAGATCTCAAGGATGCATTTTTCTCTATCCCTCTCGATGCCCAGTCACAGAACATATCTGCCTTTACCTGGACAGATCCTGATACCCACTTCTCTACCTCAGGGATTCCGGGACAGCCCACACCTATTTGGTCAGTCCCTGGCTTCTGACTTACTGTCTCTGTATCCCCCTAAATCTAAGATTGTTCATTACATAGATGATATCCTTCTTTGTAGCCCTTCTCTAAAAATTAGCCAAGCTTATACCTCTGCTCTTCTGAATTTCCTTTCCAGTAGAGGCTACTGGGTCTCACTTTCCAAAGTCCAACTGTCCACTCCTCAGGTCACCTATTTGGGACTAACAATAACCCTAACCCACAAGGCTATTACCTTAGAAAGAACCTAATTCAGTCTCTAACTATTCCTTCTACAAAGGAAGAGATTTTATCATTCCTAGGAATGGCTAGTTTTTTACATTCCTGGGTTCCTTCCTTTCTCCTCCTTTCCCACCCCTTCTATGAAACAGCATTTGGCCCCACCCATGAATCTCTTATCAAACCTGTTTCCAAGCCTTTTCAGAGGTTCCAACAGCTCTCCTTAAGGCCTCAGCCCTACATCTCCCTGACCTAACTTACCCCTTTTCCCTCTATGTAGCTGAAAAGAAGGGATTTTCCCTTGGAGTCCTAGGTCACCAACTGGACCCTCTTTTGCACCTGTAGCATACCTGTCAAAATACCTAGATCTAACCATGCAAGGATGGGCGTCTTGCATTCGTACCTTAGCAGCTGCTGAACTACGTACTGGAAAGTCAAAAAAACAAAAACAAAAATAACCTTTGGGTTACCTTATCTTCTCATAACTTATTACAGCTCCTAATTTACAAAGACTTCCAGACTCTACCTCCCTCCAGGGTTCTTTCTCTTCAGGAAGCTCACTTTCCAATCATGCCCTCCTCTTAATATCTCCAATCTTCTTCCTCAACCAAATACTTACCACTCCCTATCTCACTCCTGCACTGAAACCTTAGAGGCACTATTACCTCATCCTTCACACACACAGGAGGGCACACTGCCTCAGGCCATCTCTACCTGGTATGCAGACGGAAGCTCCTTTCTATATGAAGGGGACAGAAGGGCTGGCTACGCTATAGTGTCAGACACAGGGTGACAGGCACAGGCCCTTCCTGCTCATGCCACCAATCAACAGTCTGGACCAACAGCCTTTCCCGTGCCTTTCAACCAACACAGGGACAATCCATATCCTCCTGTCCCACACTGCTACCCGGAAGGAGCACCAGTTATTTGTGACTAAAAAGGATCAATAATTAATGCAAGCAAAATTATAGCCATGCTAAAGGCCTCCCATCTCCCCGCAGCTATTGGGATTGTCCACTGCAGATCCCACCAGACAGATGACTCTATTGTCCCCAAGGGAAATAACCAAGCCAATGAGGCAGCTAGAGCTACAGCCCTTCGAGGCCTAGACTCGCCTCATCTCACATGCTTACAGGCCATTCTTATGCTGCAACCTGCATCCCCACCCTCACTCCCTCACTCATCAAACTCTGTCCTCTACTTCACCAATTCTCTCATCTCAACAGCCAGGTGTTGCCTTATTTTGTTAAGACACACACTATAGCCTACTTCTGAAGACTTAAGTTTCTTAAAATATATCACTGCCTCTTGAAAAATCTGTCATGTCAGACTCCAACTCAAGCACCCCTTTCCCTACCCATCACGCTAGAGGTTCCCTTCCTGGAACGTACTGGCAACTTGACTTTACCCACATGCCCACTGTCAGATGTGCCAAGTACCTCTTGGTCTTAGAGGACACCTTCTCGGGGTGGGAGGAAGCATTTCCCACCACTAACAAAAGGGCTCAGACAGCTTCTGACCTCCTCTGAGAAATCATCTACCAATCTGGTGTCCCAGCTTCCCTCCAATCAGACAACTGCCCGGAATTTACTCCTCAAATTTCTCAAATTCTATCTAGGGCCCTAGACATCCCCTGGCATTTTCACATTCCCTACCACCCTCAATCTTCAGGTAGGGTAGAAACTCTCTTTACTTTAACTGCTCTTTTAAAACCACTCTTGCTAAGCTGTCACAGGAACTTCACCTCAATTGGGTAAAGCTCCTACCTCTGGCTCTTTTCAGCCTACAAGCTCTCTCCAAGCGACCTCTCCTCATCTCACCATTTGAACTCATGTACGGATGTCCGATCCTAACTCCTGGTCTTTCACCTAAATGCTCTCCCCTCCCAGACCATCGACTCACCCCATTGCTTTGCCACCTTTGTTCTCTCCTATGGAACTTTGCTGACCACCATCTACCATGGCCACAGACTGTCTCCTGTCCACTGCCTGTGAACATTGGAGACCAAGTCCTCCTATCCGCTCCAGACCATCAGCCCTCACCCCTCTCTCCCAAATGGCAGGGCCCTTTTAACATAATTCTCATGACCCCTATAGCTGCTAAACTTGAGGGACTCTCTCATTGGGTCCACCTGTCTCACCTCAAACCTTTCATCCCTACACCTAAAAATGTTTCCTACACATCGACCCTAACAGAACTGTGCTCTCTTAAACTCCAGAAGATATTGAGACCACCCACCTTGTCCTCAATCCCAGAATATTAAACTCTACTCCAGCAGCTGAGCTCAACCTCACTGGACTAGTCATGGGCTTCTCATCCTCCCCCTGCTATTCGTTTCCATCCAGAGCAGTCCTTATATTGGAGATCTGAGGTTCAAGAAACCCCCACAGATAACAAACAGTCTTTCCAGATAGGGTCAGGAAACTGCTCCATAGCCGGATGCCTGATCCAAATCACTGTCATCCCTGTACCTGTTATTCCATCTAAATGTTATGATATCTTTGCTTGCTTTCTCTTTGACCAGACAAAGGATGATTGTTAAAAAAAAAAAATGGCCAGACGAGTATGGGGGCTGCCTATATTGGTCTTGTCAGGTACATATGCTGGGATCACAGACCAGTCACTTCTTCTATCAACAATGCAAGACACTCTTTTTCTACATACAAGACCCCTGGAATCCCAGGTGGGAGACTGGAATTGTTGGTAAGCTCTTTTGTAAAATCCAAGCCAGGTCTCCAGTAAGTACTAGTTACATCCCGAGAAAATATGTCTCAATTGCCCAACCTCTAGCTATCAGAAAAGCAGAGGTAATCAAACCCTCCTCCGAGGTCCTCACCTCCTTGACACCCCACCTCATAAATGGCACTAACTTGTCATTTTGCCTTTTGCTTCAGACCTTAACCTTGATGTCACCCGACCTGGTCACTTTAAAGATTGCTGACTATGCATACTCCCTGGAACTAACTCACAACTGCCACTATAGCTTCTCCAGTGATACTGCCAAGTAACCTTACCCCACCCTTTTCAACCGCCCTGACTCTGAAGTTGCCATAACTCCGTGCCTTTTCTGTATTCCCTTTTTGGTGTGGCAAACTGTTTTAAGACCTCTGGGACATGTTCTGTAGG
This sequence comes from Apodemus agrarius, assembly GCA_964023405.1. Taxonomy (NCBI): domain Eukaryota; kingdom Metazoa; phylum Chordata; class Mammalia; order Rodentia; family Muridae; genus Apodemus; species Apodemus agrarius. The sequence goes on along the minus strand of OZ030006.1, from coordinate 3,543,494 downwards.
AATGCTGAGCTCCCTAGAGTGTAAAAGAACCACAACCCTTGATATATCATCTCTGCCGCAGTGCCCTGTAGTTCAGAACACGTCAATTCTTTGTGGCACTCAGGTATATTATCACCTACCTGCCAGCTGGTCAGGGGTTTGCACGTTGGTGCTCCTTTTCCCTGAACTGAGAGTAATCCAGGGAAATGAGCCCCTGCCGATCCCAGCTGTAGATATGGCAGCTTCCTGACATGAGAGGGCAGTTCAGATTGTGCCATTCTCTCCTGGTTGCCACAGGAAGAGCCATAGGTTCTGGTACTGGAATTGCAGGGATAATGACTTCCATAACCCAATATGATAAGTTCACTTCTGAGCTTAGCACTGGTTTTCAAGGGATGTCTGAAACCATGCTTACTATCCAGAAACATAGATTCATTGGCAGCTGTGGTGCTTCAGAATCGATGGGGGCTAGATGTCCTGACAGCTTCCCAGGGTTAGAAATAATTGCATATAACTCAAGGACCAAGACACACTCACACTCAAAAACAGAATTTTCATATATCATGTGAAAGTATGATGAACTTAGTGTCCACGCCCACGCATGCCGCTTGCCACGCCCACGCATGCCGCTCTCTGTGTGTTTCTGCTTAGGGAGAGGCACAGGCACAGTCTACAGAACACTGACTGAACACAATGTGAACGGTGGCTGTCTGCGAACTATGCAACTCTGCCCACCTCAGGGAGGGGACGTCGTCAGGGCATGGCTGCCTGTGAAAGTCACTGACCCCCAAGAAGCTGTGTGAGCTGGGGCCTCAAGACTCTGACTCGCTAGTGGTTTGGTATGTGGTGACAACGAATGCATTTGACAAAATATCCGCCTGCTGAGATACCTGCTGGCTTGAGACACCACCTTTCCTGCTCAGCATTTAAGAAGTCAGTCTCTCTAGACTTTGCTATAGGGTTGTCTCCCGCTGGCCTGAGTGAAACGTGCATGTGGCCTTGTTTTAATGCCTAACCCTGTATAATACTGTTTTCACTGTGTATTAGGGTCGTCCTAACTTTATATATTACAATCACTGAATGATGACCAGTTTCCCAGGAAACAGACTCTAAGATGAAGATATGCATGCGGAAATGTATTAGGGTATACCCTTGGGACCGACACCTTTGCAGGCCGACCAGGGAACAAACTCCAGTGTGAAGAGGCCAGCCTTCCCACCATGCCCAACTGACAGAGTAGGCAGCACGTTGGCCATCTACTGTTGAGCAGACATGGGTGGGGACTGTCCTTAGGGTTAGACTCAGGGGTGGAGAGTCGTCCTGGAGACATGGCTCTGCAGGCTCTGAGAAGAGGAGCATCTGTGGACTCCCAGAAGCTCTGCACACTCTGCCCTGTCCCATGTGACAGCAAGGCATGTCCTCACACCTACCCATGACGTCCTCACACCTACCCATGACTGCACTGCTTCTTTGCCCTCTTCTCAGTCTTTGCCTTTCTGTCAGGTTATAGTCCTGAAAGGCCACATGAGTCTCCTTGCTCTTGGACGTCTTAGCTCCCACAATTGTGAGAAACACAAGTTTTCTCATCACTACTTATTGCTTAAGCAACACAGCACAGCCTAAGAGCACACATGGTGCCCGGAGGGCTGTGTGCAACTTTAGCAGCGGCTGGCTTCCTTGTCTTGGTCCTGCAGTGGAAATAACCCCAGCTTTTATCATTCAACATGGTGCTGGGGGTTGAACTGAGATAAGCATTGTCTGTTGTCTTAGGGTTACGATTGCTGTGATGAAACATGATGACCAGGAGCACAAAGGGCAACTTGGGGAGGAAAAGGCTTTATTTCACTCACAGTTCCACAGAACAATGTTATCAAAAGCAGTAAAGACAGGAACTCACACAGGGCCGTAACCTGGCGACCAGAGCTGATACAGAGTCAACTGCTCACTGGCTTGATGCACAGGGCCTGTTCAGCCTGCCTTCTTATAAAACTGGCGATCACCAGCTCAGGATAGCACCACCCACAGTGAGCGGGACCCTCCCCCATACCCTGATTAAGAAAATGTCCTACTAGTTGGGTATGGTGGTGCACGCCTTTAATCCCTTCACTCAGGAGGCAGAGGCAGGCAGATCTCTGAGTCTGAGACCAGCCTAGTTAATAGAGAAAGCCCCAAGACAGCCAGGGCGACACAGAGAAATCCTGTTTCAGAAAACAAACTTAAAAACAAACAAGAAAACACTCAACAGGCCTGCCTATTGCCTGGTTTAAGGTGGCTCATAACAGCTTATAACTCCAGTTCCAGGGAATCTGATGGCCTTTTCTGACCTCTGAGAGCACCAGATATGTGTGTGGTGCACAGACATATATTCAGGCAAAATACTCATACATGAAATAAAATAAATCTAAAAAGTAAAATTAAAAATGAAATATGGGAGGCCGGGCGGTGGTGGCGCACGCCTTTAATCCCAGCACTTGGGAGGCAGAGGCAGGCGGATCTCTGAGTTCGAGGCCAGCCTGGTCTACAGAGCTAGTTCCAGGACAGCCAGGGCTACACAGAGAAAGCCTGTCTCAAAAAACCAAAAAAAAAAAAAATGAAATATGGGGGCTGGAGAGATGGCTCAGCAGTTAAGAGCACTGGCTGCTCTTTCAGAGGTCCTGAGCTCAGTTCCCAGCAACCACATGGTGGCTCACAACCATCTGTAATGGGATCTGATGCCCTCTTCTGGGGTGTCTGAGAACAGCTAAAGTGTACTCATATACACAAAATAAATAAATCTTAATAAAACAAACAAGAACTATGGACTAAGAACAAAGATGCATCGAGGGCTGTGCTGCATTGTGCTGTGCTGTGCTGCACTGTGCTGCTCTGTGCTGTGCTGTGCTGCTCCGTGCTGTGCTGCTCTGTGCTGTGCTATGCTGTGCTGCTCTGTGCTGTGCTGTGCTGTGCTGCGCTGTGCTGCTCTGTGCTGTGCTGTGCTGTGCTGTGCTGTGCTGCTCTGTGCTGTGCTATGCTGTGCTGCTCTGTGCTGTGCTGTGCTGTGCTGTGCTGTGCTGTGCTGTGCTGTGCTGTGCTGCTCTGTGCTATGCTGTGCTGTGCTGGCCTGTGCTGTGCTGTGCTGTGCTGTGCTGTGCTGTGCTGTGCTGCTCTGTGCTGCGCTGTGCTGTGCTGTGCTGTGCTGCTCTGTGCTGCTCTGTGCTGCGCTGTGTTGTGCTGCTCTGTGCTGTGCTGCTCTGTGCTGTGCTGCACTGTGCTGCTCTGTGCTGCCCTGTGCTGCATTGTGCTGCATTGCTTCTCGGCCTCGCCCTGAGCACCTCTAAGATAAGGTCTTAAAAGCACACAGCTCAGGACTTCTGATTGCTGCAGGAATTTCCCCAGTGAAGACTTTGGGACAGCCCCACAGAACGAGGGAATGTGAGTGGTTGCTAAGCACCACTAAGCATTTGACCCCAAGTGGGTCCCTTACCTCACTGTGGCTTACAGGTTTTCATCTTATGAAGGAGAGAATATGGCTCAGAACCTCACCAGATACCTGCCTGGTGACCATAAGATATACAGAAGTAATAACCAGTCCCTAAACACTCCTAAAATATTCATGGCACTCATCTTGGTGGCCACTGCCACTCTGATAGCTTATTTAATAACTTCTGCAAGCACATAAAAATGATATATACTTCCAATTTGGGTGAAAGAACATCAGGGAAGGGAGCACTCGCAGTAGAGCTCCCTGGAGGGCGATTCGTGTCTCGTTCTAATATCATCATGTCACTATATTGGTCTATGGACGTTGGGAAGGCAGGGTTGGAGACAGGGCAAAGACATAGCAGGGACAGTCTCTGGACTCTGACTTAGGTCCCATCACTTCCTCCATCCTTTCTGATGCCCAGATCCTCAGATACCCCACCTGATAGGTAGTGGGGATTTGGAAAAACAGAGCTGGATTTTCACTCTATTTCATTTACTAACGCTTGTTGGAAATAGGAGTCTCTGGTATGACCCTTCATGCTCTCATCACAGAGAGGGGTATGGAAGAGTGGTTAGCTCTCATTGTTTCAAACACTCTAAGAGGGCATAGGTCTCTAGCATATCTGAGACCCAGCATCCCTCTTCCCTTCCCTCACTAAGATAATTTCCCTGAGCCCCAGCCTCCCTGAGCCCCAGCCTCCCTGAGCCCCAGCCTCCCTGAGCCCCAGCCTCCCTGAGCCCCAGCCTCCCTGAGCCCCTGCCTCCCTGAGCTCCAGCCTCCCTGAGCCCCTGCCTCCCTGAGCCCCAGCCTCCCTGAGCCCCAGCCTCCCTGAGCCCCAGCCTCCCTGAGCCCCAGACTCCCTGAGCTCCAGCCTTCCTGAACCCCAGCCTCCCTGAGCCCCAGCCTCCCTGAGCTCCAGCCTCCCTGAGCCCCAGACTCCCTGAGCCCCAGCCTCCCTGAGCTCCAGAATCCTGGTGGCTTCTCCCACTAGATTCAGATTCAAAGCTTGTTGCTAGTATATCCATTGACAGTTCCTGGTCACATATCTTTGCTCTGACTCTAAGGAAGCTTAGAAAGAGACGAGCTGGATATCTGGTACCCGTAGTAAAAGGCAGTTCAGGCCTTATAAGGAAAATCCCACTGGGTGAAAAGAGTGTGGATTCTAGGCAGCCCAAAGTGTGAGAAAGGTTCACCAAGGCTGAGAATCAGAACTCATAATTTCTGCATTCTCTCTTTGTGAGACACTTTCAATGGATAAAATGTGTTTATCCACAAGACTTTGAAAGCAGCTGAAAACTCATCCCCCTTGTACCCCCACCATGCCTAGGATACAGAACCAACCAAGTGCAAACAGCCCTGCAGACCCGTGCTTGACTGCAGGCACACCCAGGATCCTAACAGCACCCAGCTGAGTGCAAGGGACAGAGGTAAAGTGTTTATTGTGTACCCACTGGCTCTCCAACTGCTGCCTGGAAGCTTACGACGTCCTCAAACTTACAATCTAATTCAAGGGCTGAAGATAGTGGGAGGGCTTTGCGTCACCTTCCTTGGTGTGTGGGAGGAAGAGTGATTGCGTGACTTGAAAGCACTCACAGACAGCCGTCCCCATCAATGGCTGTCTGGCCAGGGTAGCCCTATTCTTAGGGGCCTCAGTAGGCAGTGCAGCCTCCCAAGATTAGCATCGAGCCAACCACCAGAGCCAGAGTAAGCGCTGGGCTCACCCCCACGGGAAAAGGAAACAATAAAGAGCACCCCAGTGCAGAGGGAGGACTTCTCACGCTTGCAGTCTCTGCCTGCCCTGCAGATGCTGCCTGCTACATCCTCTGACCCAGGAAGAATCAAGGCCAGGGAAGAGACTCAGCCGCAGCCAGCTTGCCCAGGGAACCACTGTGGTCACCATGCTAGACCGCCTGGCTGCCTGGGGAACCACTGTAGTCACCATGCTAGACCACCTGGCTGCCCGGGGAACCACTGTAGTCACCATGCTAGACTGCCTGGCTGCCCAGGGAACCACTGTAGTCACCATGCTAGACCGCCTGGCTGCCCAGGGAACCACTGTGGTCACCATGCTAGACTGCCTGGCTGCCCGGGGAACCACTGTAGTCACCACTAGACCGCCTGGCTGCCCGGGGAACCACTGTAGTCACCATGCTAGACCGCCTGGCTGCCCAGGGAACCACTGTGGTTACCATGCTAGACCTCCTGGCTGCCCAGGGAACCACTGTGGTCACCATGCTAGACCACCTGGCTGCCCGGGGAACCACTGTGGTCACCATGCTAGACCTCCTGGCTGCCCAGGGAACCACTGTGGTCACCATGCTAGACCGCCTGGCTGCCCGGGGAACCACTGTGGTCACCATGCTAGACCGCCTGGCTGCCCGGGGAACCACTGTGGTCACCATGCTAGACCGCCTGGCTGCCCGGGGAACCACTGTGGTCACCATGCTAGACCGCCTGGCTGCCCGGGGAACCACTGTGGTCACCATGCTAGACTGCCTGGCTGCCCAGGGAACCATTGTGGTCACCATGCTAGACCGCCTGGCTGCCGGGAACTTGGGTGACATGGGTAAGAAGGACTAGTGGCCCAAACACACTTTTTTTTCTATATTCTTTGTTTACATTCCAAATGCTTTCCCCTTTCCTGGTTCCCCCCTCCCCATATGTCTCATAAGCCCTCTTCCCTCCGCCCATTCCCCAATCACCCACCTCCCATTTCTCTGTCCTGGTACTCCCCTACAATGCTTTTGATGTTAAGCACGATGAGAAGTAACTTTTCCTTTTGGGGGAAAAATAACAGGAAATTAACAAATATCCTGGAACTTACTGCACAAAGAATTCTGGCATTTTCTATCATGTTCTCATCCATATTTTGTTTTTATGTTTTGAAATTAATTTTTTATGGTGTGTGTGTGTGTGTGTGTGTGTGTGTGTGTGTGTACCACAGCACACTGTGGGAGCCAAAGGACAATTTGTGGGGATAAATTCTCTCCTTCCAAGTAAGTTTCAGGGATTGAACTTGGGTCACCAGCCTTGGTGGGAAGGGCTTTTGCCTGCTGGGCCATCTTGTTGGCCTTCTGTTCGTTTCCCGCTTTGCCCTCACCTCAGCACACAGGCTGGAGTGACTGCGGCTAGTCTTCTCCCAAGGCTCTATCTCCTTGACAAAGGGCTTCTATAAGCTCCACAGGGAAACATTAAGCCCTTCCAAGACTTCTTGAGCTGGGGCAGGAGTGTTTTATGTTCTGATTCTGGTTTGTCTATTTCCTCATTGACATAAAAGCAATAAATACTTACTATCAGATATTTGTTGTTTTTTTTTTCCAGAAAGTTTAGTAGACATCATTTGTTAATTTTCTCTAGAAGAACCTACCCTACCCAGGGAGGTCCACTCTATGTCCTTCTCATCTGTGACATCACCATGTTACAAACATCTTCTCATAATATCCTTTAGAAATAAGGTCTTAAATATTTACACACTGTTGTACCATTTAGATAGAATCACATCTCTTATCCTTTCTTTTTTAGAGACATTGAAACATTTTCTTCTGCAAACAACCCTGAGATGGACATTTCATTACACAAAGGTTTAGTAATACTCATTTCCCTAGGATATGTCATTAGAAGAATAAATAACTAGATAAAGAATAGTTCTTTTTTAAATTTATTTTTCCATTTGGGGAAGAGAAAAATAATTAAATAAAAGTTACACTGGGACTTGGGAGATGGTTCAGTGGGCAAAGACTTTGTTATGCAGGTATGAGGATCTGAATTTGAATCCTTAGAACTCACATAAAATCTGGGCACTGTAGCTCATCTGTTACCCAGAGTCCTACAGAAGGGTAGGAGGCGCTCTACTGACTGGGGTGCATGAGCACTGACATCCTGTCATTTATGTCTTATTCTGTCGGTTAGACACGCATGTCTGGCCATCCTCAAGTCTACAGGATGACATGCTGCGAGTTCCAGGGTCCTCAGGGGCCACCTTGGCGGCTGCTGGCCACACCTGTAGCATGTGACCTCTGATGAAGACATTGTCATCACTCTTGACGGGCGCCCTCCCTGCAGCCCAGACCAAGCATCTCATATGCCAAGCTATTGATTTCATCTTTTTCTGAGATATTGGCTTTTTTCAAAAGAAACTGTATTTGAGATAAACAGGGATTTGCGTGCACAGCCCTTTGGGGTTTGACTTTACCTTCAGAGTTTAAAAGAGAAATGAGCTCTGAGACTCCACCAGCTCTGGCCCTACTCTAACATAGCATTGGATCTGTGATGTGTGAATTGCTCGAGTCAAACACTTTCAACTCAAGGATGTAAGGAATAGATAGTTATGAGTGCATTGATACATCATTCAACCGAATCATCTGAGAAAACCTGCATTTACTAGGTGCTCAGACTCCTGCCCAACAAGTGTTTGTGTGGGGGAAGTGGACTGACCTGCTTTTCTGTAGAGAGATGGTGGTGTATGAGCCTGCATCTATTTGAAAAGTGTGTGTGAGTGTGTGTGTGTGTGTGTGTGTGTGTGTGTGTGTGCTTACATGTGAATAAGAAGGTCAGAGGTCAGTAAGCCACGTCACATATTTCTCAGGCAGCAAGTGTTTGTATAGGGAGTGGCCTGACCTGCTTTTCTGTAGAGATGGTTGCACAGGAGCCTCTGAGCCTTTTTGAAAAGTGTATGCGTGTTCACATGTGCATGAATGTATACAGAGGTCAGAGGTCAGTGAGCAGCCTCACATATTTGTCAGGTATGTGCTACCCACTTAATAATTAATTAATTAGTAATTAATTAATTTACTTTCTTATTGTGGCTCAGAACTAACCTAGTAGTAGTAGCTCTGGGATTATAAGCATGAAACACCACAGTCACCTTGCAAACAACTTAAGTCCCCAACTTATAATGGCTGCATTTTCATTTTTTTTCCAACTGTACAATGGTGTAAAAATGCTATGTATCCTGTAGAAGCTATACTTCAAGCTCTGAGTTCGGATCTCCCCTGTGGAAGGCAAGCAGGGCACTCCAGAGGTACTGTATGACATCTAACAAACAGCACAGTTTATCACGCTGCCCTGTCTGATGCCCTGTCTGTCTGTCGCCCTGTCTGTCCGACGCCCTGTCTGTCTGTCGCCCTGTCTGTCCGATGCCCTGTCTGTCCTATACCCTGTCTGTCTGACGCCCTGTCTGTCTGATGCCCTGTCTGTCTAACTCCTTGTCTGTCTGATGTCCTGTCTGTCCGACGCCCTGTCTGTCTGACTCCTTGTCTGTTTGATGCCCTGTCTGTCCAATGCCCTGTCTGTCTGATGCCCTGTCTGTCTGACTCCTTGCCTGTCTGATGCCCTGTCTGTGCGACACTCTGTCTGTCTGACGTCCTGTCTGTGCGACACCCTGTCTGATGCCCTGTCTGTGCGACACTCTGTCTGTCTGACGTCCTGTCTGTGCGACACCCTGTCTGATGCTCTGTCTGTCTGATGCCGTCTGACTGATGTCCTGTCTGTCTGACATCCTGTCTGTCTGATGCCCTGGCTGTCTGATGCCCTGGCTGTCTGATGCCCTGTCTGTCTGACGCCCTGTCTGTCTGACGCCCTGTCTGTCTGACGCCCTGTCTGTCTGACGCCCTGTCTGTCTGATGCCCTGTCTGTCTGATGCCCTGTCTGTCTGACACCCTGTCTGTCTGACACCCTGTCTGTCTGACATCCTGTCTGCCTGATGCCCTGTCTGTCTGACGCCCTATCTGTCTGACGCCCTGTCTGTCTGACGCCCTGTCTGTCTGATGCCCTGTCTGTCTGATGCCCTAGCCCCTTTTGGTGATGTTTCTTGGTTCTTTGGAGGTTGTATACAGATCCTACCCAGATCTTTTTTTACTCTGGCAACTATAATATTCTCTAACACTTCCACACATCTGTGTCAAATGCTCCCTGTTAGCCTGTGGAAACAGCAGCCACCGAGCATGAAAGCCAGGGTTCCTCTACAAGGCCCCGAGGTACCTGACTACCTTACATCTCAGCAGACACGCATGGGTGCCTTGAGGCTGTCAGAATCTTGTGTAGCTTTACCCTGAAGTACCTCAGCGCCACCATAATAAAACTGCTTATGGGTGCCACTTAGGCTTTCCTTGGGGAAGACCTGAACAATGTATGCTGCCCTCAAGAGAGTGAGAGAGAGACATGGAGGGGAGCAAGGCCTGGTGTGGGGAGCTCAGAGTCGTCTCCTGCTGTGTATGCAGAGGCCGTCCTGAGCAGGATGGCCTGCCTCCATGTTCACAGCTGTGAGCCCGACCTTTCCCAAATGCCCTGACCTTTGCCGACAGCTCCAGTTGAGTGTGTAGTTTTCTTATGGGGTCAAGAACAGCCTCTCACGTGGCAGAATGATGGGCAGAGCCTCGGCAGTATGGGAGCGACCCTGTCCAGCTCCAGCATGGCTGCAGGCTGCACACCCCAGGGGGACCTGACTAGTCCTCTTGTCTATCTGTACAAGCCGAGGCGGCACCTCACTTTCAGGCAGAAACACCTGCATGGCTTCGTCCCAGGTGAGTACGGCCCAGCAGGCAAGCCCCATCCCAGCCACTCCACTTACCTCCCAAACAGAATAAAGTGCTTGGTGGTCTTCAGGCGGAAAGGTCTGGCTGCCCAGAGACTATCCTCAAGGGCCCCGCCCCCAGTCTTTGATGGACAGGCTTCCTGTAGCAAAGTGAATTTCTTTGGTGCCAATGTCCCAGTTACCTTCTCCATCTTTTCTGCTGATCTACAGGTATTTCCATAACCTATCTCATATTCATGAAGTCAAATAAAGCTACTTAATAGAGTGTGGGGCTAAATGCGATTTATGTTTGTAGTATGTGTTTCTGGCAGCTGCAAACGAATGTACTTACTCCTCCTACCAAACCCCACACATTTACTTACATTATAGATACTGCTCAGGAATGAGGCTAACACGGGTGAGGGTGATCAGAGCCACACAAGGGAGAGATGCCTATGCCCTCGCTGAAGCTGAAGCCTCTCGGCCACTGAGTACAGACAATTCTATCCTGAGCCCTCAGGCAGAGAGAAATATTATTTCTAAGGGTTAAACCAAGTCCTACCTTTATAAAAATTAATATATTCATTTTAATGTGCATGGATGTTTTGACTGCATGGTTGTCTATGCACCACATCTGAGCAGTATCCACTGAGAGCGAAAGAGGGCATTGTGGCTGGAGCTCCGGGCAGTTGTAAGACGCCACAGCGGGCTGGGAAAGGAACCCAGGTCCCTGTGAGGACGGCCAGTGCTCTTAACCGCCGAGCTCTCGTTCCAGCTCCCACACCTTTTTTTAGTTCACTTTCTGCTATTTGCAACCTGGGTATCTGATACTGGAGGAGGGCTGACACGTCAGCAGACAGCATGCCTTGTCTCGTGGGAGACGGCTGCATCCACACATCCTCTGCACAGACAAGAAGATGCCCCGCAATGGCCAGCTGTCTCCTCCCGCTCTCAGGTTCACAGCGCCACCCTCAGCTGTGCACTCTCCTCCCTCAGCATCCTGGATCAGTGGAAGATACCACTTTCCTGGACCAGAGCCTCAGGCATTCCGGTCTCCTGTCAGAGGTAGTCAGAGGTAGACGAGGAAGCTCCCTCAGACTCTGCTATAGCCACGGACACATGATCGATGTTCTCCTTCAGAGGCAGGAGCCATTCTGAAGAGAATTGTTGCCTGCTTGCTGAAGAGTGCTCCCTTTCCTCTCCCCTCTCACCACCCAGTCCAAGGGTCCTTGCTCACTGACTGAGTGCTCTTCTGTTGCCACAAACCCAATACCCCCTGCCCCACATAGCATGCGCTAATGAGCACATAGACGTTGTTCTCTTTCAAGGATCAAGTGCCCCAGCAGGGCTCCTCCTCTTCTGAGGTGGCACAGCAGGGGTCTCACCATGCTCTGACGTGGAGACTTTTGACTGGGCGTGAGTCCGTTGACATCAGTCTTACTTATTGTTTTGTCTATCTCCTCCTTCCCTCACCCTGATCTGGACTGACCTTGTACCACGTGGGCCCATCTTCCCCAAATGAACAATTAACAAATGAAGCTGTAGTTTCTGAGGAAACAAGGTCATCAGCCTTCAGGCACCCCTGACGTCCTCAGCTTTGTCTGGGCTAAAGAGCCACAAGCCCTGAACTTATCACTGGGAATAATGGGCAAAATGCAAGCAAATATGTGTTGAGTTTGAGCTGTGCTTCAGGGAAGGGTAAGTCCTGCCCTTGGGTCTTATTAAGGTTTTGAAACAGAGCCCAGTGTGAAATGCCAGCTAAAACCCTGGGTCGGACCAGGTGCTATTGAGGTGCGTCTCTATCAGCTGGTCTTTTTTTCCTTAAGTCATCAAAATAATTTATAATAGTTAAATGCCTCCTAAATATACATGATATCTTCTGAAGCTAAAAGTATTATGCACTCAACAGGTTTTTTAAATCTATTTGGGCCGGGCGTGGTGGCGCATGCCTGTAATTCCAGCACTTGGGAGGCAGAGGCAGGCAGATTTCTGAGTTCGAGGCCAGCCTGGTCTACAGAGTAAGTTCCAGGACAGCCAGGACTACACAGAGAAACCCTGTCTCGAAAAAACAAAACAAAACAAAATCTATTTGGAACATTAAACATGATAAAAGTAGAAAAAAATCTCTTATGAAGTCCTCTATGAAAGGAAATTGTGACAGGTTCCTGATTAGACAGAAACTGTTCCATCTCCAAGGGAGAATATGCAGTATAACTGTGGCTTCATAGAATGGATTGGGTAGTGTTCCTTCTGTTTCTATTTTGTGGAATAGTTTGAAGAGTATTAGTATTAGGTCTTTGAATGTCTGATAGAATTCTGCACTAAACCCATCTGGTCCTGGGTGGTTTTTGTTTGGAAGATGTTTAATGACTGCTCCTATTTCTTTGGGGGTTATTGGACTGTTTAGATGGTTTATCTGATCCTGATTTAACTTTGGTATTTGGTGTCTGTCTAGAAAATTGTCCATTTCATCCAGATTTTCCAGTTTTGTGGAGTATAGCCTTTTGTAGTAGGGTCTGATGATTTTTTTTTTTAAGTTCCTCAGTTTCTGTTGTTATATCTCCCTTTTCATTTCTTATTTTGTTAATTTGGATACTGTCTCTGTGCCCTCTAGTTAGTCTGGCTAAGGTTCATCTATCTTTTTGATTTTCTCAAAGGACCAGCTCCTGGTTTGGTTGATTCTTTGTATAGTTTTTTTTTTGTTTCCACTTGGTTGATTTCAACCCTGAGTTTGATTATTTCCCGCTGTCTATTCCTCTTGGGTGTATTTTCTTCTTTTTGTTCTAGAGCTTTCCAGTGTGCTGTTAGGCTGCTAGTGTAAGCTCTCTCCAGTTTCTTTTTGGAGGCACTCAGAGCTGAATTTTCTTCTTAGCATGACTTTCATTGTGTCCCATAAGTTTGGGTATGTTGTGCCTTCATTTTCATTAAATTCTAAAAAGTCTTTAATTTTTTTATTTCTTACTTGACCAAGGTATCATTGAATAGTGTGTTGTTCAGCTTCCATGTGTATGTGGGCTTTCTGTTGTTTTTGTTGCTATTGAAGACCAGCCTTAGTCCATGGTGATCTGATAGGACGCATGGGATTATTTCAATTTTCTTGTATCTGTTGAGGCCTGCTTTGTGACCTATTATATGGTCAGTTTTGGAGAAGGTACCAGGAGGTGCTGAGACAAAGGTATGTCTTTTGTTTTAGAATGAAATGTTCTGTAGCTGTCTGTTGAGTCCATTTGGTTCATAACTTCTGTTGGTTTCAATGTGTCTCTGTTTAGTTTGTGTTTCCATGATCTGCCCATTGATGAGAGTAGGGTGTTGAAGTCTCCCACTATTATTGTGTGAGGTGCAATGTGTGCTTTGAACTGTAGTAAAGTTTCTCTTATGAATGTGGGTGCCCTTGCATTTGGAGCATAGATGTTCAGAATTGAGAGTTCTTTTTGGTAGATTTTTCTTTGATGAGTATGAAGTGTCCTTCCATATCCTTTTTGATAACTTTTGGTTGAAAGTTGCTTTTATTCTATATTAGAATGGCTACTCTAGCTTGTTTCTTGGGACTATTTCTTAGAAAATTGTTTTCCAGTCCTTTACTCTGAGGTAATGTCTATCTTTGACACTAAGGTGAGTTTCCTGTATGCAGCAAAATGCTGTGTCCTGTTTATGTATCCAGTCTGTTTTTCTATATCTTTTTTATTGGAGAATTGAATCCATTGATGTTAAGAGATATTAAGGAATAGTGACTGTTGGTTTCTGTTAATTTTTATGTCATTTTTATGTTTGTGTGGCTATCTTCTTTTGGGTTTGTTGAAAGAAGGTTACTTTCTTGCTTTTTCTAGGGTGCAGTTTCCCTCCTTGTATTGGTGTTTTTCCATCTAGTATCCTTTTGTAGGGCTGGATTTGTGGAAAGATATTGTATAAATTTGTTCTTTTCTTTCCTTTTCTTTCTTTATTTACATTTCTAATGTTTCCCTTTTTCCATGTCTCCCCTTCAGAAACCCCCTATCTCATCCCCTGCCTCTATGCGAGTGCTCCCCCACCGACCCACCCACTCCCGTCCTCCCGCACTGACATTCCCCTACACTGGGGCATTGACCACCCTCAGGCCCAAGGGCCTGCTCTTCTCCAACTGATGTCCAACAAAGCCATGCTCTGCCACAGATGTGGCCAGCGCCGTGGGTCACTCCACGTGTATTCTTTGGTTGGTGGTTCAGTCCCCGGTGACTGTATATGGGACGGATCCCCAGGTGGGGCAGTCTCTGGATGGCCTTTCCTTCACTCTCTGCTCCACACTTTGTCTCCTTATTTCCTCCTGTGAGTATTTTGTTCTCCCTTCTAAAAAGCACTGAAGCATCCACATTTTGGTCTTCCTTCTTAGGCGTCATTGGTCTGTGAATTGAATCTTGGGTATTCCGAACTTTTGGGCTAATGTCCACTTATCAGTGAGTACATATCACGCTTGTTCCTTTGTGACTGAGTCACCTCACTCAGGATGATATTCTCAAGTTTTATCCATTTTGCCTGCGAATTTTACTAAGTCGTTGTTTTTAATAGCTGAGTAGCATTCTAGTGTGTAAATGCACCACGTTTTCTGTATCCATTCCTCTGTTGAAGTACACCTGGGTTGTTTCCAGCTTCTGGCTATTACAAATAAGGCTGCTATGAACATAGTGGAGCATGTGTCCTTATTACATGTTGGAGAACCTTCTGGGTATATGCCCACGAGTGGTATAGCTGGGTCCAATTTTCTGAGGAACTGCCTATAAATTTGTTTTTATCATGGAAAATCTTGGTTTCTCCATCTATGGTAATTGAGAATTTTGCTGGGTATAGTAGCCTGGGCTGGCATTTATGTTCTCTTAGGGTCTATATGAGGTCTTCCCAGGATCATCTAGCTTTCAAAGTCTGTGGTGAGAAGTCTGGTCTCACCTTTGTATATTACTTGAACTTTTCCCCTTACTGCTTTTAATGGTCTTTCTTTGTTTAGTGCATTTGGTGTTTTGACTAATATGTGACAGGAATTTCTTTTCTGGTCCAGTCTATTTGGAGTTCTGTAGTCTTCTTATATGTTCATGGGCATCTCTTTCTTTAGGTTAGGGAAGTTTTCTTCTATAATTTTGTTGAAGATATTTACTGTCCCTTTAAGTTGGAAATCTTCACTCTCTGTTATACCTATTATCTTTAGGTTTAGTCTTCTTATTGTGTCCTGGATTTCCTGGATGGTTTGGGTTAGGAGATTTTTGCATTTTGCATTTGACTAGTGTGTCAGTGTTTTCTATGGTATCTTCTGCACCTGAGATTCTCTCTTCTATCTCTTGTATTCTGTTGGTGATGCGTGCATCTATGACTTCTGATCTCTTTCCTAGGTATTCTAGCTCCAGAGTTGATTTCTTTATTGTTTCTAGTTCCATTTTTAGATCCTGGATGGTTTTATTCAATTCTTTCACCTGTTTGGTTGTGTTTTCCTGTAATTTTTTAAGGGATTTTTGTGTTTCCTCTTTAAGGGCTTCTACTTGTATACCTGTGCTCTCCTGAATTTCTTTAAGGGAGTTATTTATGCCCTTCTTAAAGTCCCCTATCATCATCATGAGATATGGTTTTTAAATCAGAGTCTTGCTTTTCTGGTATGTTGGAGTATCCAGGGCTTGCTGTGGTGGGAGAAGTGGGTTCTGATGATACGAAGTAGCCTTGGTTTCTGTTGCTTATGTTCTTGTCCTTGCCTCTTGCCATCTGGTATTAGCTGGTCTTGCTGTCTCTGACTGTGGCTTGTTATGAGTTGCTCTTAAACCCCAGCAGTTTATAATCAGGTACACAGTAATTGCACCAATTTTTAGGCAGCTGTGCAAGGCAAACCGGAACAGGCAATGGATGCTTTGAGCCATGCTGGAACTTGCTCTCCTACCCAGAAGTCTATACACAGGCCCTGTCCTCCCCAGTAATGAAGGCAGAAGACCCTACCCTGAGGCGTGTCCTGGAGGAGGGTGGATATGCAAGGGCTAGGCATCTGCCAGGACAGAAAAGGCCTGCTTCCTGGGAAAGACCACAGCATGGCCAAAAGCCAACAGTTGGCACGGTCTTATGCCCAGGAGTCTGCCAGACTGGGCATGCTCTAGTTCAAAAGATGTGGAGGCAAGAGTTAGGGCCAAGCGGATTTTCCAAAGTCATTGCAGAACATACCTCACATGCCTTGGGCTTGGTGAACCCTCCCCACTGCCTTTTCAGCTTCCTGTCAATCATATCATGTCTCCAGACTATGCTGTAGGAAGAATTAATATTTTTACTAATTTGCACCTAATTAATGTTTAGTATCCGATCAGTACTATAAGGTTCAAGCCAATATTAAAAATATAGCAATTGTTTAGGTAAGCAAGTTCAAGACTCTCAGGTCCTGGCACAAGTCTCCAGGCAGGTGAGTGGTAAAAACGAGCAGACAGGGTGACTGTGCTTGCCTTGGTCTATTGTGTATTGCTGTTACAGAGTACCAGAGGCTGGGCAATTTATAGCCATAAGAAAACCTATTACAGCTGGGCGGTGGTGGCGCATACCTTTAATCCCAGTATTTGGGAGGCAGAGGCAGGCAGATTTCTGAGTTCAAGGCCAGCCTGGTCTACAGAGTGAGTTCCAGGACAGCCAGGCTACACAGAGAAACCCTGTCTCATAAATAAATAAATAAATAAACAAACAAATAAAATAAAATAAAATAAAATAAAATAAAATAAAATAAAATAAAAAAGACCTATTTCTAAGTAGATCTGTAGGCTAGACAGTCTCAGGGTTTGGCACTGGCATCTGGCGAGGACCTGCATGCTGTGTGTCATAGCCCAGTGGAGAATGACCTCTCATATTGAGGAAGTGTGTACACAGGACAGAGAAAAGGGGGCTGACCTCAGCCTGTCTGAAGAGGCCCTCAACCTGAAATGGCAGCTGCAGAACGCACCTCAAGCAGAGCCTCTGTAACCTAATCACTGCTGAAGTTCTCGGGGTTTTCTCCCTTTTCCTCTGTGTGTGTGTGTGTGTGTGTGTGTGTGTGTGTGTGTGTGTTTTCGGGATGATGTCAGGAATCATCAGTCAAACCCAGAGCTTGCTGATGTGCGGTTTTTGTCAAGCAGCTTGCTCTGGAAGGAGGCTGGAATTACAGGGCGGTGGCCGTACCTACACAGCCTTTAACATGGGTTCAGGGGGATCCGAACTCCAGTCCTCACGCTTATATGACAATCATTTTAATGACTGAGTCACCTCCCCAGTCCAAGGACTTACTCTTAAACTGACCCCAAAGGCAGCTGCACACACATCAGGAGTTTTGAGGGGGCGGGGGAAAAGCAGCAATGCTACGGGCACCCCATGACTCCCGTCCCCGCACTGCTAGATGGACCGGCCAGCCTGCTCCTGCAGGTAAGGCTCCTCTCACCAGGGCTGTTGAGAGCAGGCGCAGTGCCACACAGTGTGCCACACTGACTTGACGGCACTTTTTGTGCTAACAGGCGTCCTGAGTTCCCAGCTGGCCTGCCTGGTTTTCCAATGTCCGAATTCTGTCCACCACAGTCCTAGTTAGCCATGGGCTCCTTACAGTGTCGAAAGTGAAAGGGCCCCTTCCCTGTTTGAAGCCCTCGGTGACCTCCAAGTCACACCGCCCATCCTGTGGAATCTGCCTGCCCTCTGACCTTCTGCCCCTGCTGGTCACTCTGGTGTCTCCAGGTCACACAGCTCTTTGGTTCTTGACAACAGGCATCTCTCTGAGCCCCTTATCAAGAAAACAAGGTACCTGCCTGATAGCACTGTCTGGTCTAAGCCGCAGGAGCCGACAGCCCAGGAGAGCTGGCCTGAGGGCCAGAGCCTTGGGGTGGGTCAGTAGCCCCTCACAGAGCTGCCCTGTGTTCCGGTCTGCCTGGGTTGTCTTGTAGGTGACCTGGACCGAGTTATGTCCTCTCTGAAACTCTGCCCTTCATCTGTAAAGTAGCAGAAATAACAGCGTTTCCATAAGATAGCTGAAAGAAAATGTGGGGAAGGCTTGTGTTTGTTGTTGACAAAACACACATACACACACACACACACCGAAATGGACAAAAAAAGCTTCTACTTAGCCCATTTTGCCAGTTGCATTTTTATGGTTTTTGTTTGTTTGTTTCTGAATATTGACAAAGGTAACCCTCCCCTCAGTCTGAGATCTGGGACTTCAGGCATGCCCATTTTGCCTCTTTCTTGCCATCTCTCTAACTTTCTATCAGGCCATGAAGTCCCTTGTCAGATGCTGGCCGCCAAGCTTGGCCGTCGTAATCTCCGCAGCTCTGAGGAATAAATGTGTTTTCTATGTAACTTATCCAGCTTCTGGTGTTCTATTACAGTAGCATAAAACGCAATAAGACTGGAAGTCGTAGATCACAACCCTAATGTACAGATCAATTGCAGTTTTATAAACTAGCAAGAAAAAGAAAGGAAAATGCACAAAAATAATAGAAACCTCCAAACTCCTAGAAATAAACATAAAATATGAGACTTTTCCCCAAAGACTGTGAAACATTACTGAAAAATAAGGGCTAAAAATTAGAGTTGTTACAATGTTCATGGCTGGAAAGACTCAGTGAGATTATAAGTAGATCAAATCTTTCCCCTCCCCCCAAATTTTTTGAGACAGGGTTTCTCTGTGTAGCCCTGGCTGTTCTGGAACTCACTCTATAGACCAAATTGGCCTCAAACTCACAAAAATCCTCCTGTCTCTGCCTCCTGAGTGCTAGGATTAAAGACAATGCCTCCACTTCTTGGATGCCGGGATTATAGACACACAGCACCATGCCGGGTGTGTGTGGTGCAGGGGGCTGAACCCAGGGCTTCGTACACGCTCTACACCCTACCAGCTGAGCTACAGCCCCAGGCCCAGTAGAGGTAACCTCTAAGAGCAGAGCTATGGGGCTGTGTGACCAGATTCTAAGATGTCCCCAAACTGAGGGACTAAGGCTGCAGCTGGCGGCCAAGCACGCAGGCGCACCGCCGGAGCTGTTGCAGTTGTCGGGCACGGCACACCTCCCAGAGGTTGCTTCAGGGTTCGGCAGGCTGCCTGCTCAGCTCTCCTCCAAGGGAGCTCCCACAACGCGGAATGGGGGGGCACAGCAAGGCAGGCGTTCTCCGCGTCTCCTCAGGCAAGCTGTGCAGGTGGCCCCTCTTGTCTCCTCCTACACAGTGGGGAGGTGGGCTTCCTTGGCAGCTTGTTTCCCACTGTAGATGCAGAAGGCACAGGAAACATGAAACTTGGCTCAGAGCTGCTTTCTCACTCCAGTAAGTGCTGCTGAAAGACAGCTCAGAGGCTGCTGGGACTCCAGGAGAGCCAAGGTGGCTACCCCACTCTCCTCTGTGCAGAGAGTAACCACAGACCTGAACCTGCCCTGGCATGTGTGGGGGCCCAGCAGAGCTACACTGCCCAGGAAGAAAGGCAATCAAACAGACCCCCAAACCCCAAAGTTACTTTTCATAACATGCATTGACAAAATCAATCCTAGAGAGACTGATTCTCAACATAAAAGACCAAAAGGTGAGACAGGAGCCCAGGAGAAAAGCATGACATCGCTAGGGCTCTGCAAATGCCTCTCAAAGCAGGACTGCAAAGCACTAACCCCAAAGAAGAGCGTGTGTCCAAATACATTCAAATCAGGAACTCGTGCCTAATGAGAGCAAAAAAGCGGCAAAGACAGGAGCCTGTTTAACAGCAAAGGAACGATTTGAGAATATCCGTGCTTACATACATGTATGCGTGTGTGCGTGTGCACATGTGCACACGTGTGTGTGTGTGTGCAAGTGTGTGCGTGTGTGTGTGTGTGCGCGAGTGTGTGCATGTGCATGTGCGTGTGCACATGCGCAAGCGCGTGTGTGTGCGTGCACGTGTGTGTGTGTGTGTGTGTGTGTGCGTGTGCGTGTGCGTGTGCGTGTGCGTGTGCGTGTGCGTGTGCGTGTGTGTGTGTGTGTGTGTGTAAATCAGACCAGGGAGATGGTTCAGTAGACAGAAGTGTTTGTTGTACAAGCCTGTCACTTATGTCAGAACCCAGGTAAACATCCAGGTTTGCTGGCACACACCTGAGGCAGGCCTGGGAAGCTTCTGGTCAGACTGGAGGGGGCAGTGAAGCAGCAGGCAGGACAAAGAGAAGCCCTGCTTCAGCAAGGCGGAGGGCAGAAGCCACTCAGGTCTCCTCTGACTTCTACCTGTGCATCATGGTGCACGTGTGCCTATAAACACAATCTACATTTTAAAAAAGATATATGTATCTATGTATATATAAATATGCACATAGACATACACATGTGTACATATGTGCAGTAAGTGGTATAAATAGAAACATCATAACAAGCTACATCCATCTGTCCAATATGCCCATGGAAGAATTCCACTTCCACAGCCCTCACAGATAAAAACAACAGAATACCATTTTGGACCATCCAGAAGGACAAATGAGAACCATGAGGCACTCACGAGTGGAGACGTGGGCACTTCCAGAGGTGTGGGGAGCACTACTACCGAGGTGGAATCCACTAAAGCCACACGTCTACACACACTCTGTCCTGGAGAGGCTCCTCTGAGACCCTGTGGAACGGCACCTCGGTGACTAGTGGGGGAAACACACCTAAGAATAGTCAGTGGCAGCTGGGAAGTAAAGCACTGGCTGTGCAAGCCTAAAGACCCAAGTTCAAACCCCAGTACCCAGGTTAAAAGCAGGGCGTAGTGGCATGCACCTGTAGACTCAGCTCTGGGGAGGAGAGGCAGGAAGATCTCTGGGGCTCACCGGCCAGCCAGCCTCGCTGAATCAGGGAGAGTCAGGCCTGTGAGAGATGCTGTCTCACGAAACAAAGTGGATGGCTGTCCTGAGGAATGACACTCAAGGCTGACCTCTGGCTTGTGCATGTACACACCCGCATGTGCACATGCACCCACACATACCACAACTCACACATGTACACATACATGAGTAAATTCCACAAAATTACTTGGAAAAGGCACCAAATACGAAAAGAGGCCTTTGCTGAGAAAGTCAAATGGACACGGCACTCATCTGTCGACAGACTGACAGGACAGTGGCCACTCAAGGGCTGGTGTCCCCAGGGATGGCCGTGCTTGGTTGGCCTGGGAGGCCCCTGAGCTGTGAACCTATGATTTGCATGTTTCTGTGTGTGTTAGACTTCAGCTACGTTCATCTAAATAGAAAGGAGAAGGCCTATCGGTCGAGACACTTGCTTGTTTTTTATATTAGAGCAAATTAGCAGGGAAAAGAATGGGGAGCTAGGGTGGAGGCTCAGAAGAGAGGGAGACAGGAGACACCCGAGTGTGTGGACTGAACGGACACCCTGAGACACGTGAGATGGAGAAGCGGGGCGACTGCACCCCAGGACTCAATGGCTGCTCTACATTCCAGCTGGGAGTGCCCCGTCTCATTATGTGCTGCATTTGGACATGAAATCTCCCTTCCAGGAAACAGTGTGGGAAGTAAATTGGAATAATTTTTCATCCTCATGAAGGTTCGGATCTCAAACAGAACAAAATGTCAAGTTTAATGATCCCTCCCAGCACTGAGCTCAAAATCATTTTTTAACTCGTTTATTGTGTCGCAGCTAGGTCACCCGCGGACACACAGTGCTTTCCTTGAAAGCAGGTCTATCTGCTCCTCCTCTATTTCTGTGCAAACTGTACCAGTCTTTTACAGAGAAAAATAACTGCATCAATCAGAAAAAAATGTCTTGCTAGAAATAAACTGAGAAATTAAAGTATAGATAATATGATTTACTTCCTAGAGAAAAATAAAGCGGCATTGATTCTTTTTACGAAGAAAAAGTTGAAATGTGAAGTCAACACTACAGAGATCATAGGAGAAATTTTAGATCTCTTGACCTCACAGGTGAGGAGGCACTTCAACTTCTATAAAAACCTGAGAAACACACACACACACACACACACACACACACACACACACACACACACAGTGTGTACTTGATAAGTGGAAGCAGGCATTCTGATGGGTGAAGGAAGTCAGGGTCAAGGTGACCAGAGATCGAAGCAGAGGACAAATACTTTTGATCCCCCCCCCAAATGCACAGCCATAGACTCCTGAAAACAAATGAGGAGAGGACAGAGATGTCATCGCCAGCTGCCATGGGTAAAGGATTGGAAGCTTGAACATAAACAGGCTGACGGGTGGAAAGGGGACTGGAGAAGATCCGAACTCAGAGCCATGAAAGAGGCTGGGCACCAACACCTCACAATTTAAAACATGCCCTGCTGTGTACCATCAGGTGAGGGCCCCATAGATTGCACCCAAAAGTCACCCTCCCAAAGAAATGCCACGATGCCTGGTGTAAACTGCCCTGCTATGGTAATCTCTTCCCTTGTTGCTGCGACAAAAGGCCTGACAGAAGCAACTCAACTGAGTGTTTGTCTTGGTGTCCAGGCCACGGGCCCAGCCCTACGGCGAGAAGGCATGGCGGCTCAGGCTTGCGGTAGCTCGTCCCGCTGCATCCTCTGTCAGGAACAGAGGGATGGGAAGGCTGCTGCTTAGCTCTTTTTCCCTTGGAAAAAAATTTACTTATTAAGATTTATTTTTGATTGTTTTAAATTATTTGTGTGCATCTTCGCCATATGTATGTGCAGAGGTCAGAGACACTGAGGGCTCCGTGGAGACAGACTGGTGGTAGTGAGTCCCCTCGCATGGGTGACTGGAACTGAACGTAGGTCCTCCGCAAGATCAGGAAGTGTTCTGACCCACTGAGGCAGCTCTCTGGCCCCTTAATTTCTTTTTATTTTCATCTTGACATAACCTAGCATCACCCAGTCATACCAGTCGACCTAATTTCCTAGAAGATGTCTGTTGGGAGCTTGTATTGTTGACTGACGTGAGACGGCAGAGCCCACCGTTAACGGTACCATTCCCCGGGCAGGTGGCCTGGCCTGTGTAAGAATGCTGGTGAGGTCTGAACCTGAAAGTGAGCACACCAGTAGGCAGCCCTCCTCCGTGGTTCCGGCCCGAGGCCCTGCCCCGAGGCCCTGCCCCGAGGTCCTGCCCTGAGGCCCTGCCTTGAGGTCCTGCCCCCGAGGTCCTGCCCTAACTTCCTCAGCGTCAGACTAGGACCTGGAAGTTTAAGCACAATAAGCCCCTTTCTTCCCAGGCGCTTTTAGGTTTTTATCACAGCCACAGAACGGAAACTGCGAAGAAAGGGATCTTTCTCCACCCTAGCCACATGCTCAGTCTGACAGCCTCCATATGCGACTGGAGGTGTCCTTGGCGCTCGGCTCCTTGTGCTCTCTGCACTGTTTTGGTTCCTTTGCCTGGGATATGCTAACCTCTCCGATTTTAAAGGATTTTTTTTTTTTGACAGCCATAGAAGAGTGTTTTGTTTGGGGTTTTCAGCTATTTCTTTGGTGATCTTTTCCCACTGTGTTTTGGCCTTCACAGTGTCCAACAGTGAGTTATTGATGCTTGCCCCTAACCTAGCCACCTACACTCCTGTAGTCCACCATCCTCCGCGCCAGACCAGGGGGTGTGAAGCAGAGCCAGGACAAGTAGGTTCCACGGGGCTCCAGTCTGCCATGAACCCCAGGAGTGTTACAGTTCCTAGAAGAGCAGCAAAGAGGTCTGGTTGGCCTGCGGCAGGCAGGTAGCCAGGGTCCTGGGTCTCGTCGGCTCCGGTGACAGTGGCAGAGGAGGCGATGGCTGCCTCCACTCCGATGTGAGCCTCTGCAGGCAGCAAGAGCCTGGCCAGACAGGTGGTTCCAAGATCCAGCAGTGAATGCTTGGGGAGAGAGCACTCTGCTCCACGTGTTACAGCTCAGCAAAGACATTCACTCTCAGAGGATCTTCGGGAAATAATTTGTGTGCTTTATCCCACGTGGACAGGGACTTTATGAACCTTCAGGAGCGGGGTGGGATTTCGAGAGTAGATGTTTTCTTTTGGCTGAATCTGAGGTGTTAGGGATGCTCTGTTTGCATAGGGAAGGACTCCAGGTGCTAAATCACATGACTGCCCTTGGTCTTCTCAGTGGGGTATCTTGTTTACCTGTTCTAGAGCAGGTACGGGGACAAGTAGGAACTGGCTCCACTCCTGCCATTCTCAAGTCACTGAGATTCCCAGATCTGAGTTCATTCAACCTTACAGTTCTTACACCTGTCTGGAGGCATGGCCCACTCGCCCTACAGACTACCTCCCTTCCCACCCACCTGTAGAATTCCGTCCTCCAGACAGTTCTCAGAGACTGTTCATCTCCTCTATCCATCTGTCCTGAAGAGTAGGCTGTTGGGACACCACACTGGTGTAAAATCAAGAAGGACCCTCCCAGAACCTACCTGCTGAGGTGTGGCCTTCCGGCAAGTGGCAGTGACGCCTGATGCAAGGGAACAGTTTGCGGGGTCTATTCCATAACAGCTCCAGTATAAACAGGTCCCTGATTTGTGACATCAGAGAGATAGATAGAATTCTCGGTGTGGCTCCATTTCCTTGTCATTTATATTAAATAACAAGGAAGGAGCATGTGATACAATCTGAGCACATCCTTCGACCTCTGACTGGCTGTTCACCTAACTATCAGGATGAGTTAAAAAGTCCTCACAGAAATCAAAGAGAAACCAAACCCAAGCACACTGGGACACTTCAACGCATCCCTCCGAGGCTGAAGTGTGGAACCCTCTGGCCTAGGATCAGAGCTGATACTCCATGTTGGCTGCTGTTCCTAGTATGATTCATCATCTGCAAAGCAATACAGGCAAGCTATAGAACTCAGAAGGCCACCACCATAATGCCCCTGACTTCACACGCCAGCCATGAGCTCAGGGCTCACACTACTACCTGAGAATATGCTAGAATGACCACAGTACTCAGGGAGCTGGAGTTGTGTTGTGTTTTGAGACAGGGTCTTACTACACAAGGTGTGGCTGGCCTGAACTCACTAGATCAGGCTGGTCTCTAACTGACAGAGATCTACCTGCTTTTTGCCACACCCAGCAGGAGTATCTGATTCTCAACTGTGAAGGTTTTATTATAGTGAAAAGACTCAAACTACAGCTGGACAAAGGAGCAGATGAAGAGGACAGAGTCCCAGGGGGTTCCAATATGGCACCCTGGCCATCCTCTGTCCACAGGTCCTGGATGGTGTCACTTTCAGCATGTGACAATCCATCCATTGTCCTGCCATCAGGGCAGGAAATGTGACTTTGGGCTTCATTACACACTGAGTGGCAGGCCTACAGGCTCTATCTCCCTATGTCACAGCTGATAAGACACAGCCCAAAGCTCCAGGCAACTATGTATGCCACTGGTCAGACACAGGTAGGAGTCAGTAGTGTCTGGGAAATCCAAGAAGCTAAAGGCAAGGCAGAGCTCTGTTAAGTCAGACCACCATACTGCACCCCCTCCCCCTCCCCAGGAGAGGTTATAAAATGGATGGACACACACACACACACACACACACACACACACAATCTTGGGGATAACTCTAAGCAAGTAAAAGACTTCTATAACAAAACTTTAAGACACTGAAGAAGATATCAGAAGATGGAAAGATCTCCCATGCTTACAGATTGGTAGGACTGATATAGTAAAAATAGCCATCCTAACTAAAGCAATCTACAAATTCAGTGCAATCCCCATCAAAATTCTAACACAAATCTTCATGGGACTGGAAAGGACAATTTTCAGCTTCATATGGAAACACACACACACACACACACACACACACACACAACAAAAGCAGGATAGCTAAAACAGTTCTCAGTAGTATAAGGACTGCTGGTGGCATCGCCATGCCCAATCTTGAATTGTACTAGAGAGCTATATAATAAAAACAGCATCATTTTGGCACAAAACCAAATGTGTTGATCAATGGAATCAAATTAATGACTCAGACTTAAGTGCACATAATTAATGGACACCTGATTTTTTGTTAACAAAGAAGTCAAAAATACTCACTGTAAAAGACAGCATCTTCAACAAATTGTGCTGGACTAACTGGATATTGGCATGTAGAAGAATGCCAAGAGGTCTGTATCTATCATCTTGTACAAAATTCAAGTCCAAGTTGAGCACACACTTCAACATAAAACCAGATACACTGAACCTGAAAGAATAAAGAGGGGGAAGCCATGGCGGGAAAAAAGCTTCTGGAACAGGGCACTGATAGCTCAGGCACTAAGATCAAAATTAATAAATGCAACCTCATGAAACCAAACTCTATGTATGCAAAGGACACCATCATTTGGACAAAGTGGCAAGCTACAGAAGGGGAAAAGACTTTTGCCAACCATACATGTGATTGAAGGCTAATATCTAATATATATAAATAACTCAAAAACTGGACATCAAGGAAACAACCCAATTTTAAAATGGGTGCAGGCCTGTACTGGCTGTACATGTGTTAACATTTACATAAGCACAAGTCACTAGAAAGGAAGGAACCTAAGTTGAGTAATTGTCTCCATGAGATCCAGTAAGGGATTTTCTCAGTTAATGTCAATGGAGAAGTGCCCGGCTCGTGGTGAGCAGTGCCATCCCCAGGGTAGTGGTGCTGGGTTCTAGAAGAGAGCAGGGTGAGCAAGCCAGGGGAAGCAGTCCAGTAAGTGGTGTTCCTCAGTGGCCTCTGCACCAGCTCCTACCCCAGGTGCCCTCCCGCCCTGTTTGAGTTCCTGTCCTGATGACCTCCAGTGCTGAACAGCAATGTGGAAGTGTAAACCCTTTGCTCCCCAACTGGCTTTTTGGTCATTGTGTTTCAGTGCAACAATAGTAACTCTAACAGTTACAAGACATAAACAGAATTCTCAAAAGAGGGAACACAAATGGTTGACAAGCACTTAAAAATGTCCAACATCCTTGCAAATCAATTTTACTTTGACGTTTTTGTCTTACATCAGTCAGAATGGCCAAGATCAATACCCAGTGGGTCATGCTGGGGAGGACGTAGAGTAAGGAGAGCACTCATCAGTTGTGGGGGAGGGGAGACTTGTACAATCACTATGGGAATAAGCGTGGCGGGTCCTCAGGAAGCTGGGACTAGATCTACCTCAAGACCAGGCTGTGCCTCTTGTGGGACATACCCAAAGGACTCTACCTCCTACTCACAGACACCCACTCAACCAGACTCACTGCTGCTCTGTTCATGATGTGCAAAACTGGAAACAGCCTAGATGCCTTTCAATGCAAGAACAGATAAAGAAAATTTGCACAATGGAATATTACTCATCTGTTTTAAAAAAACGAAACCATGAAATTCACAGGTAAATGGGTGGAGTTAGAAAAAAAATCATCCTGAGTGAGGAAATCCAGACCCCAAAGACAAATATGGATGTATTTGCTTCTATGTGGATGTCAGCTGTTAAGTCTTCAATAAGCAGGCTACCGTCTGTGTGGCCACTGAGGTTAGGTATAGAATAAGGGACTAAGGAGAGGCATGGCTCTCTAGGAAGGGAAAACAGAAGAGTTATGGATGTATGGGGAGGGTGGAGTAAGAGCCCTGAGAGGGGGGGAGCTAAGGGGCAGGGAGGGACAGTTAAGACCAAGGGACAAACAAGGGGCTGTGTGGAGACCCAGTACAGGAGAAGCTCATTTCCCCCCTTTTTCTGAAAATAGACTTTTTCTCACATAATATATCCTGATTATGGCTTCCCCTCTTTCTATGCCTCCTAGTTTTTCCCTGTAATGTGGAATTATTAAAAATCAATCTATGCTAGCACCAACTCTCACCAGCAATGGTAGTCCCCAGTGGTGGTCAGCCCAATTTCCTGCGCTTCCCTGGCTACCACACAGCCATCTGTCTGTCTCTTGAGGCTAATCTGACAAGACTAGTTCTAAATCCCAAGCCCCAATATAAAGAAATCTCCAGAGGCTTATAATGTATCAGTCAGATTTATAATAATAAATTCTCAACTCCCAGAATGCCCACACAAAGAACTCAAAGCTCAGTTGATATAAACACGAGCTGTACACCTAGAAGGGGCAAGTGCACCCTGCATTCCTCTACTGTCCACCTATGCTAGCCATAGCTACCTGTGGCTATTTCAAGCCATATGGATCTGGTTCCTCTCCTCCCCTCCCCTCTCCTCTCCCCTCCTCTCCTCCCCCTCTCCTCCCCTTCCCTCCCTTCTTTCCTCCCCTCCCCTCTCTTTTCTCCTCTCCCCTCCCCCCCTCTCCTCTCCTCCCCCTGCCCCTTTTTTCTCTTATCTCTGCGTCTTCTCTGTCCCTCTCAGACCCAGAAGGCCCACCTTCTCCTTGCCCAGAGATTGGCTTCTTGTTGTCTTTATTATCCAATAATTAATTAGGGGGGAAATTCTGCTATACTTCTCCACTTCCCTTCCCATCCAGATCTACATTCTGTTTCTCATTAGAAAGTAAATAGCCTTCTAGGAGACAATAGTAAAATAACATGAATAAAATATGATATGATAAAAGCAAACCTAGCACACCTAAGTTGGACAAGAAAAAAGAAACAGAAGGAAAAGAGCCCAAGAGAAAGCACAAGAATCACAGACCCACTTGTTCCACACTCAACAATCCCATAAAGACACAAAACCATACTACATACCCTGAGGCCTGGCGCGCCACGCAGGCCCTGGGCACGGTTCTTCACGCCCTATGAGTTTGCATGAGCTCTGCTCAGTTGGCTTGGAGGGCTTTGTCCTCAAGATGTCCTCCATCCCCTCTGGCTTACACACTTCCCACCTCCTCTTCCACAGGGTCCCTGAGCTGTGGGGAGGGATTTGATGCAGGCTTTCCCTTTCAGGCCTAGTGTTCCAAGGTCTCTCATCCTCTGTATGACGTCTGGCTGTGAGTCTCTGAATTTGTTCCCATCTGCTGCAGGAGGAAGCTTCTCTGATCATGGCTGAGCAAGACACTGATCTATGTCATTTTATTGCTACCTTTTTGGTTTTGGTTTGGCTTTAGAACAGGAGTGGTTTCACCCTTGGTCCCCAGGTTGTCTAGTCTCTGGTTCTTGGTCACCCAAGCAGTGTTGGGTGTGGCTTCCAGTCAATGGAGTGCGCCTTAACTCCAACAGATAGCAGTTGGTTACTCCCACAAGCTTTGCATGACCATTGCCTCTTCAGGCAGAACACCCCGTAGATCAAAGGGTTTGGGAATGACTTGGTGATTGTTTCTCCTTCGGTTGTGTGCAGAGTACTATCCTGTACCAAAGACACTAGGACATAGGTGTGAAGGCTCAATGTAGGCACCAAATCAACTTTTCTATGTTCAGTGAGTTGTGTAGGTTTGTCTTTGGTCTGTAGAGAGCAACCTATAGTCTTCAACAGTCTGGGTTGTTTGGGGATTCCCATGTACCCCGTTTAATAACAATTCCACTATCTGTAACCCAATCCCAGTACTGGAAGCTTCATTTGGTGACAAGCGATGACTAGTTGGACTCTGTCTCCTCATTATTTGGTGACTTCGTTTGGATCCCTTTCATATGTACATATTTATGAAGCTTCCCCTGTACCAGGTTTCCACACTACCCTTCAAATGGCCCCTAATTTCAGTTGTTTCACCCTGTGTACTTTCCTCCATCCCCTTCTCCCATCGCTTCCCCAGAAGATCCTGTAAGAGTCTGTCAGAAGACCCCCACTCAATCAGCCCACAGAGACCAGAATCACTGCAGTCTGCAAGAGGTTTGTTATTCCAATGTACACTGGGTCCCCCAGCACGCAGGCAAGCGGAGACCCTGAGCTCACAAAGCACACCCTTTTCATGAACATGTTGGCAGGGAGTTCAGTGGTCGCCTGAGTTGGAGGACTGTGATTGGTTACCCTGAGCAACATTTAAAATTATTGGTCAACTCAGATGGGGAGGCTGTCTCTGCATTTGGCCCTGTCCTGCCCACCTTGAGGTATTTGTGGTGTTTCCTGGCTTTGTCTTTTTGTCCAGTCACTTCCCCCTCTGGCCTCACCCTAGGCGGGGTGGTTCTGTTTAGGTCATTTCCTTATCTATCCTCCCCCAGGCAGTCCCGGGCAGAATGCAAGTTTCAGTCCAGCTTTGAGCCCCCATTCTGGGTCTGGGGAGCTGGCCTGCTGTTTCTGACAGGGTTCTCACAGTCCTCCTGTGCCAGCTTGTCCCTCTCGCAACCATAACTACCTATTCTATGTCCCTTTCCTAAAAAGATCTATCAGTACCCCTAGCACCTTTCTCTGAACCTAACCTCTGTGGTTCTCTGCCTTGTGGCTTGGTTATCATTTGACTTAGCAGCTAGCATCCACAGATAAGTGAATACATACTATATTGCCTTTCTGGGCCTGGGTTACCTCACTCAGGATGAATTTCATGACATCATTTTTAAACAGCTGGATAATACTCCACTGTGAATGTCCCACCAAGTGAGAGAAGAGAAGTAAACACAAAGCCAATGTAAGACCTGAAAGAAAAACGGGGGCACCCCAGCGCCCCACACCTTGGAAGGCATCACCCCAATAATTTACGAGAAACAGTCTTGATGCAATAGCAGGAGGATTTTAATTCCAGAGCTCTGGGGTCACAGCCATTCCCCCACACAGGGTAGGTGACTGTGAACACGAGTGCAGAACCAGGACTGCTTTTATAGATTTACAGCAAAGCCCGCCTAACGCAAGCCACTCCATAGCTTCCAAGCCAATCAGTTTAAATTATCTGAGCCCGTGCTCGGGAACCAGTTTCCTATAGAAGCCGGATAGACTAGTTAAGTCATTTCCGCTCACGTGGCCGCCACATACACATTTCCTGCTACGGGGCCGGGGCATCTGCCGCAGTGACTCTGCCAACCCAGCGGCGTCCGCCCTTGCCTCAGCTTCTCTGCAGGAGGCGAGGCGGGAAAGGACCCTAGGGACCCTCCAGCCTGGGACCTTCCAGCCTGCAGCCCTCATCCTTTCACCAGCTACAAACCCACAGATCGACAAGTGTGTCCTGCCTGCAAGACACACTGTGCACTAGTCATACACAGCTCATGGGAGGAACTGTTGCCTAATCAGATTAAAGGCCCAGTTCATGGGATGGATCCTGAGACTAGATAGGACAGGGACAGGGAAATTCCAAATAGTCTTTTCTGCTAAAGGAGCACACTCCCAACATCAGTCTGCTCTACTCCTCCATCAACACATTGCTCAGCTACCATCAGAGACGCTTCCTTCTGCAGTAGATGGGAATAACACAGAGACCCGCAGCCTACAAGAGAACTAAGTGGGGAGGGAGGGAGGGAGGGAGGGAGGGAGAGAGAGAGAGAGAGAGAGAGAGAGAGAGAGAGAGAGAGAGAGAGAGAGAGAGAGAGAGAGAGAACCGTCTGCACCAAATCCCTCCCATCAGAGCTCAGGGAACGCTGTGGGAGAGGCAGTGGGAAGATTGTAAGAGCGAGAGGGGACGGAGGATGCCTTCCAGACACAGCAGGACGGACACACAAATGAATTCACAGAGACAACGGTGTGCACAGTTTAAGCCCACGTGGGGGCCAGCATTGTGAAGGGAAGTGAATGCACACCCCCATCCCTAACCCAGAAACTCTCCAGCCAATTTCCACCTGCAAAGAAAAAATTAGTTTTCTCCAACAGACTCCCACTGAGTATACAAACTACAGACACACACACACACACACACACACACACACACATACACGCCAATGGCAGTTGTGGAGGTTCTTTGTCTCTTATTTCTTTGGTTGTGAGACCATCCTTTAATGGCTCGGCTCACTAGCCCTTATCTCATAATTCTTTGAGCAGTCTTTCTCTTCATTGTCTTCTTCTTCCTCTTCCTCCTTCTCCTCCTTCTTCTCTCCCCCTTCTCCACCCTCCCCCCTCTTTCCCTACAGGTAATGTATATGCAAATGTATATGTATATACAAATGTATATTGGTTTCTGGAGTTGTGTTTTACGGGACTCCGGTGTGTGCTCAAATGTGTGTGTGTCTACGTATATTTCTGTTACTTTTTTGTCTGCTCTTTTGGTAATTTGTTTGATTCAACCTATTCATGTTTGTTTGCTTTTACTTAATCTTATTTTTTTATTACCTTGCAAATGTCCATTTGTATTCTTTTTTTTTAAAGATTTATTTTTTTTTTTATTTATATGAGTATACTATCTTCAGACACACCAGAAGAAGGCATCAGATCCCATTATAGATGGTTATGAGCCACCATGTGGTTGTTGGGAATTGAACTCAGGACCTCTGGAAGAGCAGTCAAGTGCTCTTAACCACTGAGCCATCTCTCCAGCCCCATGTCCATTTGTATTCTAATGAGAGAAGGGTGTAGATTTGGGTGGGTAGGGAGTCAGAGGATATGGGAGAGTTGGGGGGAGGAGAACCATAATCAGAATATATTGTATGAAAAAATATTTTAATTAAAAATGTACTTAAGGAAAATCAACTTAGATC
This sequence comes from Apodemus agrarius, assembly GCA_964023405.1. Lineage (NCBI taxonomy): Eukaryota > Metazoa > Chordata > Mammalia > Rodentia > Muridae > Apodemus > Apodemus agrarius. Next base: position 3,511,217 of record OZ030006.1, on the reverse strand, counting down.
TCACTTTACTTCTGCTTCTGACAGATTTCCAGTTGGTTCTTTTATGTAAAGATCGGAGCGAAATAGAATGCTTGGCCAGGCCAGAAGCCACAGTACAACAAGCCAGCCCAGGGCAAGAGTCTTGATGCAAGAGCTGAGACTCTGAAGCAGTGGTGCTGACCTGTGTCCCCTAACTAGACTGTGTCTGCTGGCTCATGGCTGGCAAGGCGCCCTTGACCACCAGTGGTCATCCCCAGCCCTCAGCCCTCTCAGTCACAACGCGCCCTACTGTCTCTGAAAGCCAGCTTGAAGACATCATAGTGCTGGGCCTTCCCTGACCCCTCCTCAGCCCCTTGAAAAATGTTATACAGCATTGGTCAGTCTGTCCCTCCAACAAGAGGGAAAGTCCCACCTGCCAACTGTAGGCACTCCTAAGCCCAGGCCTACATGGCCTCAGTAGTCAGCATCTCATCCTGAGGATGGAACCCCCATCCCACAGGACTGTGGCCTTGCAATAAGAGGAGGTACCCACAATTCCATGCGGAACAGGAGCTTCAGGAAGAGCCAGCCCTGCCCACACCTTGATCTGGGACTTCAGCTGCAGAGCTGTGGAAGGCGAGTGAGCAGATGAGCTGCCATCTTGTGGTTAGTGGAGAAGACCTGGCCTCCCAGGAAGACCTCAGAACAAAGTTACTCTACGCCAGTGGCTTACAAAGAGAGATCCCTGGCTAATAGTGCCTACACGGTGAGATAAATGGACACTACACACAACTGACCTCTCATTGCCCTTCCCCCCAGACCCCTCCCTCTTCGGGGGATGCTCTGAGAAACGTTCACAGGAAGGTAAGGCCGCCCTAGGCGAGGCCCTACACTACCAGGAGTGGTCACTAGGTGGCACCAGCACCCCTGAAAGAGCCACAGGTCTCTGCAAGGCTGGGTTCTAGTAAAGGGCGCTGGGGAGTGTAATTTTAAGTCTGGTGAATTTAAATGGACAAAAGTGTAAATTACCTTTCCTTTGTCTAGAGTTATTGTTCTGGTAGGACTTCCAGGCACTGGCTGTAAGTGTTGGGCCCTAACTGTAACACATTCCACCTGTAAATGGTGCCGCGTTCTAAATGTAAAATACACGCAGGGTTTATATCAAGAGTGATACAAAAAGAACAATCGTTTATCTATCTTGATGTTGATCGCATTGGGCTGTGACTTTCTGCACAGCCAGCCTGCTCTTCCCACGGAGGCTCCATCAGCTGATTGGAACCCTCTCCTGACATGCCAACGTGCAGATGGAGTCTGCCTGGAGGAGGCGGCACCTCCGCTGTGGCCGTCCATTTCCAGGAGGCCCTGTGATTGGCCCTGACCCGCAGACTCACAGGTCAGGCACTCCAAGCTTGCTGTCAGGTCAGCTGTGTCACTGCCTAGTAAACAACTCCCGGGCGAGGGTGGGGCGAAGAGCACTTCCTGGTCTTCCCGAAGGCAGAGTTCAGGCCCCACGGCTCAAAACCTCCGGTAACTCAAGCCCCAGGGTATCTGACAGCCATGAGTGTTCTCTGCGGCCACTGTACACATGTGGCACACACTCCTCGCCATCACGCTGCCCCACTCCTCCTTGCCTCGGTGACAGGACAACAGTGTCCTGCCGTGCGGCCGTGTCCCTTAGAGAACTGGAGGAGTCCAGGACATCCCTTTGGCATGCCAGCAGCAGGCTGTGTCTGACCTAACATCCTTGTGACCATCTGGTGAAACCTCTTGGAAAGTTACAAACCACTGGCTTCCAGCGAGCCAGAGCCTAAGAATGTCCCAGACAGTACTGAGGTCTACAGTGCTTCTGTAAACCCGCCTGCTTATTCCTGCTGACATACTGGGAAAGTGTCTGGTTAGGACCGGCTTCCTTCTGGAACTATAACTCCTCTACTGGAAAATGTTATTTGGGGCAATCTGTGTTCCAGGGGGCATGGTCATCTATATTTTGCTCCAGAACAAACAAGTAAGGTCTGTGCTTTGCGCCAGCACCTTTAATATAAGAATTGTACTAATTTCCAGAGAAGAAAATGAAAGCAGATGCTTCAATGATGCATGATGATCCATGAAGGAAAGAAGAGCTTTGAAAATTGCATGAGACAAGAGAGAGAGAGAGAGAGAGAGAGAGAGAGAGAGAGAGAGAGAGAGAAGAAGAAGAAGAAGAAGAAGAAGAAGAAGAAGAAGAAGAAGAAGAAGAAGTAGAAGAAGAAGAAGAAGAAGAAGAAGAAGAAGAAGAAGAAGAAGAAGAAGAAGAAGAAGAAGAAGAAGGAAGAGGAGGAGGAGGAAGGAAGGAAGGAAGGAAGGAAGGAAGAACTGACAATGTAGAAGTGAAGTCAGTTACCAGGCGGAGGCAGGAGGATGCAAGTGTGTACCCCTCCCCCATCGTCCTCTCCCCGGGGCTGGGGTGTGCCTGGTGGCCCACAGCTGACCCAAAGCTCACTCTTACCTCTGATAGATGTAGTTTCCTTTACTATTAAGGATTTGAGAGGAGCCAATACAGGAGCATCAAGACCAGCATGGTAGCTGAGACAGGGGCATTACATTTCTTTTTGTTTGTTTGTTTTTGTTTTTCGAGACAGGGTTTCTCTGTATAGCCCTGACTGTCCTGGAACTCACTCTGTAGACCAGGCTGGCCTCGAACTCAGAAATCCGCCTGCCTCTGCCTCCCAAGTGCTGGGATTACAGGCGTGCGCCACCACGCCCAGCTCGGGGGCATTACATTTCTTAGGAAGATCCAAACAAGCATCTGCTCACCTCAGACAAGGGCCCTCTCACACACTGAAGGCGTCTACCCAGATACAACTCGGTAGAGCAATAAGCCCCTTTACCTAAAGGAGCGTAGTGAGGCCTCAGATGTGGAGGTCCCCAAACAGCTGTATCACCAAAGCCCCGCCCCCAAAATGGAGGCCAACCTTTAGAAGTTGCACCATGGAGTGCCACTCTCCATGACCCTTCTATGTCCTCTGCTCTCCAACATCTCCCAAGGTCACCTGCAGCTGCAGGAAGGCAGGAAGGTATCATGGCAGGAGTCCCTGGCGAAATCCAGCACGCCTCCTCTTTTACTCCTCCCAATCCTGTGGACCTCATTATGGCTGTATAGGTCTGATCCTCTAGTTGCCATGGCTGCTGAACTTAGGTTAGCTGTACTCCAAGGGTCGCCGTGTTATACCTGAAAGAGCCACACCCCAACAGGTATAAACCTGTACTTCTTAGGGGAGGGGTGAGCTCTGAGAGAAAAGTGCCAACCTGGCCTGGACTCCACAGTGAGTTCAAGACCAGCCTGGGCTACATATCAATATCCTGCCTCAAATAAAGCCAACAACGACAACGACAACAAAAACAGTGCCTAGGACCTGGGCACCCAGCTCCTGGGGCAGCTGAGGCAGAGTGCTCATTTGAGCCCAGTTAGCAAACCCCAGCTCACCCCAATCAGCCGCTGATTGGACCCTCCTGGGTACGACAGCTCCGAGCTATGACTGTGAAGGTGACATGAGGAGGTGGCGTTCTTCCCAGGCAGTCACTGTCTTAGAGAAGACGATTGGCGATCAGGCCACACAGTGGTGCTGAGCCGCGCAGAGTGCTCTGTACGCTGCAATCCAGTCAGTGACGTCTGTCATCTAGTGGACCCCAGAACTCTGTGGCGAAGTGTCATGGGTACAGGTGACATTAGTGGATTTCCTTCATTTCAGCTGGAACCAGCACTGGACACTGTTGGAACGACACGGAGGCAGTATTGGTCACTTTCCTGTTGCTGTGATAAAACCCTATGACCAAAAGCAACTTATGGAAGAAAGTATTATTTTGGTTTGCACGTGCAAAGGGATGAGGGTCCACAGGACAGGGAGGCCTGGCAGCAAGCTGAGAATTCGTTCTCTTCGAAGGCAGAGAGAATACAGTGTGCACTCCCAAAGCCTGCTTTTAGTGACGCACTTCCTCCCCACACACCACCAACACCAGGGCACCAAACATCCAAACCACCCAGAAGGTTAACCTGCATTCACTACGGAAAGCAATAGGACCAACCCTGAGGCAGCTGTCAAAAAAGACCGGGGTTTCTCTCCCTCTGAGCCACTGTGTGCAGATCCAGAGGCCATCAGCCACCCAGGATTCTGGGCGTGTTATCTGCGAAGTTCATACACGGCAGGCACCTCGAGTCATCCTCCGAGGCCCTGGGGCAAGGGAGTGAAGCTGCCTGTTGACCTTCCTGGCCCCGCAGGTCCCGGCAGGGGCAGGGGAGCGACCGTTTCTGCTGCTGTGTTAAAATACCTGGACCAAGATCGAGGAAGGGCCTGCTCACTGCTCGCATTTCCAGGCCTCGAGCTATCAGGGTGGGGAAGTCATGGCAGTAAGAACCTGAAGCGCCCAGAGTCAGTAGCAGAGGGCGTGACTGCACGCGGGCTGCTGCTCTCTGAGAGGACAGCCTTTCTTCTTTCAACAGCCCAAGGCCCAAACCCAGGGACCTTCCACATTAGTTAAAGCAATCAAGAAAATCCCCAACAGACAAGCTCATGGGCCAATCTGCTGTAGCTGGCCTCTCTGATCAATGGGGAACTCTCTGTCAACCCTCCAATCTGGATGCCTTCTAGAAACCTCCAACGAGCCTACACTGAGGTCAGTGCCTTGCTGAAGCAGCCAGACACACTCGGTGGAGACCCTGAAAGCCTGGGCGTGTGTGGGAGTGCGTACTCAGGTTCACCTCTACTGTCCCGCCAAGTGAACATTGCCTCAGTGCTCAGATCTCACCACTATTTCCCTCTCTAGCTGATACAGCCTGGCGCTTACTTCTGTGGTTCACTGAATGGCTTTCCTGCTATCTACCATTAGCCACATAACCTGAGCCTGGAGGTCAGGGAGAAGCAGCAGGCCACACACCCCTCACGGAGGAGAGAGCAGTGGGACTGCCTTTGCTCTTTGGCCTCATGGTTCCTGGGTGGTTCTGAAGGTCCTGCCACCTATCCGTGGCATTCACTGGCTCCTAGTTGCATGTGAGAGGCATAAAGTGTGTGTAAGTACCGCCTATACTTACAAATGGCAGAAGCTGGAGGAAACAGCTGTCTAGTTCAGTGGAGTAAATAACAAACTGACTCTATCTACACACACACACACACACACACACACACACAGCATTTTAAGCTAGGGACACACTCTGAGGAATGTGTTCTTGGGTGACCATCCAAATGTACACTTACGCAAGGCTAGGGGGAGCAGTACAGTCACTCCACACGTCTCTTGATACATGCTGGAGTATGGTAAACATGAGATTAGGAGGCTGCTCTGGTAACCTCATGCACTATTATATATCACACACATATATATGGTTTTATATATTTTTAATATAAAGAGATGGAGCACCCTGTACAACAACAACAAAACATTAGTGTCTTCCGTAAAGACAGTGGTCCCTCTGTCACCCGGTGTCACTGCTGAGCGCAGGGTCCTCTCTATAATGTGGCCTGGCTGCGTCTAACTAGGGGCACAGTGAGATGCATCCGCAGCACCCCTGGCAGACTAGGTGTGCACTGGACTAGGACATGATGGCTTCCACTGGAGTTGGGCAATTTTCAGCTCCATTATTGTGGTCATATATGTGGTCTGTACCGGCTGGTTTTATGTCAACTTGGCACAAGCTAGAGTCATCAGAGAGGAGGGAGCCTCAGCTGAGGAAATGCCTCCATGGGATCCAGCTGTAAGGCATTTTCTCAATTAGTGATCAATGAGGGAGGGACCAGCCCATGGTGGGTGGGGCCATCCCTGGGCTGGTGGTCCTAGGTTTTATAAGAAAGCAGACTGAGCAAAGCAGGGGAAGCAAGCCAGTAAGGAACATCCCTCCATGGCCTCTGCATCAGCTCCTGCTTCCTGCTCTGTGTGAGTTCCAGTCCTGACTTCCTTTGGTGAAGAACAGCAGTGTGGAAATGTAAGCTGAATGAACCCTTTCCTCCCCAACTTGCTTTTATGGTTCTGGTGTTTTGTCACAGCAGTATAAACCCTAAATAAGACATGGTCCATTAATATCTAAAACATCATTATATAGCATGTGGTTGTGTGCATATATATTTGTGTGCATACATGTGTAAATGTTTGTGTGCATGCATGTGAGTGTGCTTATATGTGCAGTCATGTTTGCACCTGTATGTATATATACTTACGCAGGTGCACATGTGTATATCATGTATGAGTGTGTGTACACGTGTGTGAGTACATGTGAGTATACATGGGTGTATGCACATGTATACATATGTGCATGTGGCACATAATTGTGAGTATGTACACATGTGTGGGTGTATACTTACATATACATGTATGCACACTTGTGTGAATTGTGTACAGGTATGTATGAGTATGTGTATGCATTGTGTATGCACGCTCCTGTGTGTGAGTCTACACATAGGTGTACATACATGTGAGTTGGTAGGTTCATGTATATCTGCACACATGTATCTATCTGAATGTGTTTGTGTGTGCATATGTGTATAAATGTGAGTATGTATGAGTGTGTGCACATATGTGTATAAATTGCCTCTCCACATCCTATCAGTCCTGCTTCCTGCGGAGCTCTAAGGTACTAGGTGACACCTTACATTCTAGCGCCCAAAGCTGCCTGCTTCACCACTGGCCCTGCTCTGAAGAATGTGGGACTATGGCATCTCCCTGACCCCAAGAGAATGACGATCATGGGCCTCATATCCTGGACGGGTGCGAGGTCACCTCCCCTGGGGCCTGGTGCAGAAGATCATCTGTGCAGTGACCCTCAGCATAGCACAGAGCACAAGGCTTTGGGCTCAGGCAGGTTCAGAGTCCACAGGAAGACAACAACAGGGGAGCGAGCCACTGCGTGTCTAGTGAGACACATTGAGGGGAAGCAATGGGAGAGGGTGATGCCGATCAGCAACCGAGGAGGTGATGGTGGCTCAGCAGGGGTTCAGTGGGGGGTGAGGAGGAGAAACTGAGAGGAATTACAAATGAAGCGCCGTGAGGGCAGGTGAGCCGCAGCCATAGCAGAGGCTGGCCCCCAGGCTCTGCCTCCCTCGGGATGCAGGAGCTGTAGAGGCTATGCCTCTGGGTACAGTGGCTCTCTCTGCTCCTTCTCCCAGCTTAGAGCCACGAGCTCCTGCTGGGGATAGCCTCCTGCTCCTACGTGGTACTTCTAGCTTCAAAGGGGTGACTCAAGACTGGGCACCAGAGGTAACATGGCAGATCTCTGTGAGTGAGAGAGGTTGAGAGCCACCTGTCCTGGGCCAGGTGCCGTCCACATGCACACCTCTTCCGGCACAGCTGCCAACCACCCTCAGCCCCTTGTGGCCCTGCGCCATGACTACACATGTAGGTCTCCACGCTCGGGATGGGGATGGTGTGGGGTGTGGCAGGTGCCTCCGACAGCTTGTGCCCTGGGCCTAGAGCAGCACAGTTGCTGTGCCGTGCCCAGCCGGCACCCCCACAGGCTGTCACACCTTCCCAGGGTCCTGTGGTTCCTGTCTATGGGCATCACACTCATCACAGCAGCAAACTCGTCACACTCCACTGTAAACCCACAACTTCTCTACAAAGAGTAGCAATCTTGCACCCACCCCGCCCACAGCCGCCCCGGCACCTTCCAAATTGGCACCCACTCCTCTCGGTGAGGCCCTGGATCCCCAACACCCCAGAGCAATCTCAGAGGACCGCCACGCCCTCCATTTCCCAACCATACATCCTGGCACTGCCAGGCTTTCTTGATGCTGTAAGCACAGTGTCCTCTAAGCCAGACAGAAAGCAGACTGCGCCAGCCAAACAACACCTCTCTTGAAAAATCTGTGTCAAGTTGACACAGCGTAGAATCACCTGGGAGGAGTGTCTTAATGAGGAGTTATTTAGGCTGAGTTGGCCTGTGGGCATGTCTCTAGGAGATTGTCTTCCTTGTTCATTGAGATTTGAGGAGCCACCCTGGGTATGAGTGGCACCATTTCACGAACTGGGCCCCGTCCTACAGAAGAGTGAGGAAAGCAGGCTGAGCCAGCAAGGATGTGGTTGTTCTCTGCTCGGGCGTCTGCCTGTCATGTGACTAGCTGCCTGAGCTCCCGCCTTGACTTCCTCAAAACAATGAAGGGTCCACCACACCCTTCTTAACTCTAATGCTTGCTGTCAGGGCTTCTGTCCTAGCACCGCCATGTGTCCCTGCTGATTCCCAGGGTGGTGCGGCCGTGGGCAGGCCCAGTGCAAAGGTCCCTCCCTGGCACGTCCCAGGATGTGACCAGGTCCTTCCTACAGCAGAGATCCCAGATCTGCACTGGCCTGAAAACCAGCCCAGGCCTCATGTTTCACCTCCACTGAGGAGAACAAACACTCCCACTTTCCCTTTCCCAGCATTGCTTAAACCCTTTACAAACACTGATTGTCTGATTTCCATTAACTTTGTAAGGCTGTTGCCCTGGCGACCTGGGAGGACAGATGAAGAGGTGGAGACAGATGAAGACCTGGACTCGGGTCATAGCAGAGCCAGGCTATGACCCGAGTCCAGTCTCCTGCCCAACCAGCTCAATTCTAAATGAAGTTCTTGACTACGGTCTTTCCATACCTGGAACCGACCTGCTTTCATGTTGGTGCAAAATCTGTACCAAAGACGACAGAGATCCGAGAAGAGCACCCGCACAGCGCTGCCACCCAGCAGTCAGCTTGTCACTTCCCCTTGTCTGCTCCCACTTCCTGTCTAGGCTTAGTTATAATGGAGAGGAAAGGGCTACCCTCCCCTAAATCTGCGCTCTCTCACCAGCCCTCCCTGCTCTGACACAGGGAGGTCACAGCTGAGGCAGGGAGGGAACAGACATCTGAGGTGAGGCCACATGGATGCAGGAACCCAGGTGCCCTTTGTCTTCCTAGGGGACTCTGGGCATATAATTAGCCTGTCCATCCCCCTGAACTCCAAGGAGAGAGAGGCATGGTGCCTCCTTCCCCAGGTTCCCTAGCACTGGGCCTGACCTCAGGGAGCCGGCACTACCTGCCTGTCTCTGCACAAACATGGCCTACTTCAAGTCTCTAGGGCGCTCTCACCCTGCCCCCTGCCCCTTATAGCTCTGAACGCACCCAATCTTGTCTGATAGGGTCAGGCCCAGTTAGCGTGCGGATGAGTGAAAGCTTCCATTTCTGTGACTGGGTGTCCGTGCATGCTCCCACACCTCAGGCCTCGACGGATGTGCATGTGTGTCTTCTCAGCATCCATGCACTGTCACAGAACTACTGGCACACATCCCTGTGGTGTACAAGGAGCTCTCACTGCTGAAGCAAAGAGGCCAGCCTCACAGAGCTCTGCTGAGGGGAAGGCCACGGGACAGTGTCTCATGTCTGGTCTGTTCTCACTGCCAGAGCTGCAGCCTCACAGCCGCTGTCTGACCGCGCTGACCCCGACTCTCTGCCTTCTCTTTATAAGGTGTCATTGTGTTGCACTTGAGTTTGATTAGAGACTTCAAGTCAGCGATGGTTTGCATTCCCATGTTCATCTGAAAACTCAGCGGTTTTCCTCCGAAGCTATGATGCAGGTTAGCGTCCCACAGGGCCTGATTAACCCGGAGTTACAGGAGATACCCCGCACATGCTCAGCACAGCTTCCAACCCAACGGGTGCCTTTTAATACTCCAGGATGGAGTCGGGGATGTGGCTCAGCCTCCTACAGTACCCAGGATAGCCTTGCTGCATGTCAAAAGACCACTAGACACACCAAGCCTAGACAAACTTCAGCCCACAGCACACAGAGCAGGAGGCAGGGAGATGCTTACAAGCAGCAACATCTATGATAAGGAAAAGGCCTGGGTACCACCGGGAGACAGGGACGGGGTGGCTTCAGAGGGTGTACTCAGCAGGGAGAGGGCGGCCGTGGTCAGAGGTGAGCTTCACTATGGTAAGGTGATGCAATGGAAATGCACAGAAGGCAACCCCCCCCCAATGGTACCCAGCAAGCCTGTGGGAACCAGTCAGCACAAGGAGCCCCGAGTGGCCACGCCCTGCTAAGGCCTCTGGCCCAGTCCCTGGACTCGGCAGCCTGTTTCTTGGCCTTGTGTTGGTATGTTCCACATTTGCTTTCTAGCAGCTGATTAAACTGTCCACTTATATTTTCTGCATGTGAGGGTTTTTCTTTAAAATACTGGTGCAAATTTTAAGAAAAAGGTCACTGTTCTGTTTTTCTCATTTTACCAAATACTGTGAAAATTTGACATGTAGAGATACTGGCTTTGAGTTTAGTGCTTTTACAAACTCTGGCCTTGGGGAGCTGAGCCACCAGAATGAGGCAGGGAAACCAGAAAAGATCTGGATGCTGGGGTCTGGTCTCAGGCCTCACCCCATACCTAGAGCCTGGGCCTTCCCCTCAGGGTGAAGGTTGTGCTGTTGTGTGTGTGGATCTGTGGTTCTGAATCTGTGATTCTGTGGATATACAGATCTGTGGATCTGTAGATCTATGGTTCTGTGGATCTGTGGATCTGTGGCTATTTATGAATTGACTTTCTCATTGCTGTGATAAAACAGTTAACAAAAACAACTTAAGGGGGAAGGATTTCTTTTGGCTCGCAGTTGGAGGATACTACTCACTGTGGCAGGGACGGCAAGGTGGCACAGGCTGACAGATGGTCACATTGCGTCCCTAATCAGGAAGCAGAGAACAATGAATGCTGGTTCCCAGTCTGCTTTCTTCTTTGGGTCCTGGACTGTGCCGATGTCACCCCGTTAGAGAGGGCCTTCCGGCCTCAGTTAATGCAGTCTGGAGACAACCTTCCATGCATGCCCAGAGGTTAGTCTCCTGGATCCTGTAATCGCCAAGTTGACAGTAACAGGTTCCAGCCTCTGTTTCCTGTTCCTCCTTGGGACCCTGGCTCTGCTCTGGATATGTCTTTTTCACTGTTCAAGTCTCTCTGGCTTTGCCAGGCCTTCCTTTCCATCAGGGTGTTCAAGACCCAACCCTGATAGCAGCTATTGATAAGAGTCCCAAAGAACAGCTTGTTAAACTTCCCACCAGGCCCTGCCAAATATGGCCACCTTGTGGGGAGACTTGCTGCAGGGTGAGCAGCCTTACTGCCCAGGCAGAGTCACATCAGCATGAGGGGCAGGAAGAGCTCCACATTTATGTTGTCTAGCCATTAGCTCCAGAGCAATGCACAGGCGGTGTTACAGGCAGAGCCCCGGGACCAGACCCTGATGGGGTGTGGAGAGGTATGTGAATTACTGGGGTGCGCCTAGGGAGGAAGGTCACGGCCGCACTGAGGACATACTGCGGCACATCTGTCCCAGACTTGAACATCTCCTTTAGCCCGTGGCTATGAGTGGGGTCGGACCGACACCCCATGGGGACAGAGACTTTCAATATGAGATGCTGACAGCAACCCTCACACAGTTGAGGCAGAATTCTGGCAAAGAGTGAAGGACCGAGCCCCACCCTCAGCTGAGGTGACAGCTCCTCTGGTGCACCTGTTCCCCCTGTCCTGAATCCAGAGTCTCTTCCCAGTTAATTCCACCTGTGTCATTAGCAAATCCCATGGGGAACCATCTTCTCTTAGTGCCATCCTGAGCTACTAGACAAGACCCAGTTGCGAACAAAGACAAAATAAAGAAAAAGTAAAGGTAGTCAGAAACCACATATATTGTGTTTTACCTCCAAACACAAGCAAGGTGAGGACGGATAAACCAGGGGTGGAGACCGTCCTCAGAAGTGCACCTCAGGGGCAGTCCATGCTGTCCCCAGCCCAAGCCCTCTTCTAGCCTCCCAGCAAGTACTGTTCACCTAGTCAGCTGGGCTCAGTGCTTGGGATGCGCCGTCCTCAAACACCTGACAAGTTGCTAGACATGGTACTGCACACCTTTAATCCCAGCACTCAGGAAGCAGAAGCAGGTGGATCTCTGAGTTCAAGGCCAGCCTGGTCTACAGAGTGAGTTCCAGGATCGTCAGGGCTACACAGAGAAACCCTGTCTCAACAATCCAAAAACCAAAACAAAACAAAAGGAAGACCAAAACAAAAACAACAAAAACATCCGACAAGGAAGGAGATTGCCTGGGCTGCTTGTGTGCTCTGGCTGTGAGCCCAGGGCTTCCTTCTGGGGACACAAGGGGTACAGGGGCCTGGATCTGTAGCTCTAGTAGGAGCCTCCCCCAGCCCCACAGCCCCTCCTTTGCCCAGGACAATATTTCAAACCAGAGCTCTCTCTACCCACTTCTGGCTCTTGCTCAGTGGGCTCGGGCACTCTGGGAGTCTGCACAAGGCTCCATCAGCCACCTCGGCTCCAAGCAAGACTGTAAGATAGGGAAAGCGAGCTTCAGGGCGCAGGCCAGCTGTTGTTGATGGGGTTTCTACCAGTCTGGGCTAAAGGTTAAAAGCACAGACTCTGAGGCAAGGACACTAGGGAGACCAGCCCCGCCCTGGATGCCTGGCCTATCGCCCTTCCCAATACATGACAGTACACCTTGGCATTTCTGACTCTATGAAAAGGGCTCAAATTTCCTCAACCCAAACTAGGGAGGTCCTGTGGAGGACCGTGACCATGCCTGGCTAAGGCAGGGAGGGAGGCCGCCCTGTGCCCTCACTGTCACGGCCTTCCACAGCGATCAAGAGCAAAGGAGCAGAAGGGAACACGGTCAGCAGTGTCTTCTGCTCCTGGTTGGTTAGGGGTGACCACGCAGCCACTAGTCCCGGTGTTAAGGTTTGGGGTGTTTACTTGCCCTCAGATAGTATGTTAAAATGTTAGACTGAAAACAAGTTAATCAGTGAAAAACTCAGTTATGGTATAACAGAAACAAGACAACACCCATGACACCATCCTGGTGGTGCGGCAGAGGTATATGGAAAAGCCCAAAATGCCCATCACATATTCTAGACAAGAGAGAACCAAGAAGAAAAGGCACCAATCGGATGCCCCACAAAAGGTTGCACAAGTAACAAGAAGAGAAAAAAAAATACCCTGAAAGTAAAAGGTATTTCTACCCTGAAGGGAAGCCTGCAGATCAGGGGACTGCTGTGGAGAGCAACACGTCCTCTGACCTGTACTTCCCAGCCTCCAGACCCCCCCTCCACCCCCTGGGGCCCTAGGGTGTGCCCTGGAGCACTCAAGCCACCTCCCTCCCTGGTATGCTGACAACCTTAGTTTCTTCTGAAGTCACCGCTGTCACCACAGCTCTTCTTCCAAAGAAAACACAGCTTGTGCTGACATGAGTGTGAGCAGCCCTGGTGGGGTGCCCCTAGAGTGAGTGGCCCTGGTTGGACCCCAGTTTTTTTTTTCTCATTGAGTTGATCAAATGCCTGACAAGTAGCACCTTAAGGAAGGAAAGAAGGGAGGGAGGGTTTATTTTGGCTCACAGTTGGAAGGAATACAGTCCATCATGGCCAGGAATGCTTGGTAGCAAGAATGCAAGCAGCTGGTCACACTGCATCTACAATCAGGAAGAAACTGGACTAGGAAAGGCCCACGGATGGCTCCATTGACCAATTCTTCAAGTGACCCACCTCCCCCAGTGATGCTCCACCAACCGAAGGTTCCACAACCTTCCCAAACAGCACTAACAGCTGGGGACCAAGTGTCCAAACACATGAGCCTGTGGGGGACATTTCACATTCAAACCACAAGAACTTGGAAACATAAATATGAGTTACCCTAAGTGATATGTCCACTGTGGGAGCCATGAATTTATAGTCACGCAGCAGAGACAGTCATAAACCAATGAATTGACCAAATATCTTGGTAGGGACATATGTTGGTAGGGATTTACACTGTTGACCAGACTAATTATACAGGGAAATTCTGCTATAGGCTGTAGGTGCTCTCCAAAGACATTCTTAGCTTTTAGGTTGGTGGAATCTAGTAAGAGATCTGTAAAGTTAATATATTCTAAAGGTCTTCCCTGATGCCCAGAAGGATGCTAGTAGGTCAGACACTGAAGTAGGTCTAATCTTCGTTGACAGTGTGGTGCATTTGAAGAGGGAACATCAATTGAAACTGCCTCCATCAGACTGTCCTACAGGCAATGTAGGGGCACTATCTTGACTGATGATTGATGTGGGCAGGGCCAGCCCACTGCTGGGAGATACCACCCTTCAGCAGGTGATCCTACATTTATAAAATGTAGGCTGAGCAAGCCACGGAGAACAAGCCTGAAAATAGCATCCCTCCATGTTCCTGCCTGTTTCTGGCTTGAGGTCCTGCCCTGACTTCCTTCAGTGATAGAATGTGATCAGGACATGTAAGCCACATAAGCCCATTCCTCACCAAATTGGTTTGGCCAGTGCTTTATCACAGCAACAGAAACCAAACTAGAACAGCTATGTAAGCGAGAAGGACTCAGGTTAATTTGACTCAGGACCTGAAACACTTTGGATTCTCCACGATTCCATCTGCATAATCATCATGCCCCACATGGCTAACTCAGTGAACTCCAGTTCCCTGTGTAGAACTGCAGGAACAAACCTCATGTTTACAAACATGCGCGTACCTAAAGGGCATCTCAAGAACACTTACACCCAAGAGCACTAAGGCCAACCCATCGGGATCGTGACCCGCCCGACCACCTGCTGCTTAGTCTGTCCGCCAAGCTTCTCTCATCAGGATGACTGCCCTTCTTATTCATTCAGGACTCTTTCTGGGGTTCCCATCTTTTTATCTGGCACCCAGCCTGAGCCTCAGTTCCACAGGAACTTGGAGGTAGATGTTTTCCCAGGGCTTGGACCCCTGGGAATGCACTCAGGCCAGTAGTTGTTATACCCTGGGGGGGGGGGGCAGGAATGCTGACGTCACAGCCGAGGCTGGACCCGGGCAGACAGGCCACTGACTCAACAAGCTCTCCTGCATGCGTCCTTGGAGTGCTGTGTGCTTTGTCCAGGGAGGTCTGTGGCCACAGACATGGGGCTTCCAAACCCTGTGTGGCTGACATAAAAATATAAACTCTGCTTTGAGAAAACAGGGAGGTAGTTCATTCTTCAAACACAAATGGTTATGGCATAGGAAATTGGATTCAAATTCCCTGCATGGCATGCCTCACCACAATGAAGGTTCCCCGACCTTTCACGGTCACAAAAGAACACCTAAAATCAACACGACACACAACACACAGACACAGACGTGGTCGTGAGGAAGGCTATCACAGCAGGGGTGGATGTCACAGGATTCAGAACTTGTCTTTGCTGCATTCTTTGCCGTCGTGTTTCTCAGAGGGTAGGCGTGTCAAGTTTAAGTCTACATTCCAAGGGTTTTATGGACGTCATGGGGTGTTGGGTGACACTCAGAGGTTAAAAGTATGTGTTTGTCTTTTCATGGGACTAAAAATAGCACAAGATCATCTTGGCTTTTGACCTATTACACTCCACAATCCTAATGTTCTACCAGACAAGGCAGAGCCCGCTGCACAGTCCTTAGAGGAGGTACAGCTCCTCCTGAGAACTGTTGTTCAGTGTCACCTTGGCTTGTCCCTGCTACCTAACACCTACCCACAGCAGGGCTGCACAGTTGTGGGTGTGTCTAGCAGGAGCTTCAGGGCCCTGGAAGCTCCCAGTCTCCCACTCTGTAACAATCACAAAGGCTCCCCCGTAATTCTGGGACACAGTTAGGGCCACAAGGCGTTAGTGTGCTGTCGGCTCCGTGGGAGCAGGGGCTCCAGCTTTTTCTGGACAGTCCCCGGGACATGTGCCCATAGGATAAACAGGAATAGGTCTAACCCCAGCTTTCAAACAGGAAGAGGTGGAAACTTGATAGTTCCCTCTAAGCTAGTGTCCCCAGGGACATGCCTACTGCCTCCCCCAAGTACCACAGAGGTGTGGCTGTTGGGTCTGCCTTGATAATGGACGGCTCATCTACAAGCTGACCGACAAGACCTGCCCAGCAGCACACCAGCAGAGAAACTGAAGGTAGGAACCAAGCCCACCCACAGCTGCTGGGCGGGGCCTGCAAGTGCAGCCAGCAGGCGGGCAGGCCTGCAGGGTGAGGGAGGACCTGCCCACCTCTGTCTGCTATTGGTGTCTGGGTCCACCTGACCTTCATCTTACAAAGACACCAGTCACACACACACATACACACACACACACACACACACACACACACACCGACTTCATTTCACCTCAATTACCTTAGCAAAGCCCTTGTTTTCAAATAAGGTTGAGTTTCATCCTGGGGCCTTGCTGTTTCTTTGTGGCATGCTTTTCAGTGCCCATATGACTAGATGTGCTTGTGCAGGGGCGGGGTGGAGAAATCCTTAGATGAGCTAAGGTGTGCATGGGAGGCGGTGCCCGGGGAGGACACGGGAGGCGGTGCCCAGCTGCCCTGGGTTGCTTCGCACTCTCTTCATGTTTAGCTGATCCTCCTCCTCCTCCACTCACTGTAGGGTTAACCCTGACCCCAGCACCTGGAAACGGCTTTGGGTAAAGGCCACATGGACAGTATGAGGTCACACAAAGACAACTTGTAAACACCTACCATCCTCCCAGGAGGGAGAGTGGACAGAGCCCAAGACCGGCCTGTGGGCTGAGGCACCGTATGCATGAGTTCCGGGGTGTCTATTATTGTGTGTTACTTGTTTATCATGTGATGAACCAACCTGAAGCTTGCAACATTCAAACTGGGTTAACAACCAAGTCTTTCCTGTTCTCCAGCTAGCATCCATAACAGTTATTGGTGGGAGGTGATGTCCATAGTCTCATTTAACTAAACGAAGGCATACAGTTCAACCATGGCCTGGGACTTGCTATGTAGGCTAGGCTGGCCTCGAACTCATCATCCTCCTGCCTCAGCTTTCCAAGTCTTAGGATCCCAGGCACGTGCCACCATACTCCCAGTATTTAATCAATCAACCAACCAACCAACCAACCAACCAACCAACCAACCAACCAACCAGAAACTCTCCATTTTTCATTAGTTAAGGTAATCAAATTTTCACAATTTTGGCCTGTCCATTTTTTTCTAGCTATTCCATTTGAGGTCATCCTTCAGGACATTAAGCATTAATGAAGTGGCATGTCTTCCTCCCCCACCAACAAGAATAAGAATACCCCCAAAGCATTTGCCACGTAGTATCTGAACACCAAACGCCAGCACCCTGAGCTGTGTGCCTATCCATCTAAAAGCTCACACCCGGTTAGCGTGAGATGAACTAAGTGACAGAGTCCACAGCTTAACGTTAGATAAATGCTAACATGCCCTGATGTGTGCTGGAGTCTAGCACAGCTTAACGTTAGATAAATGCTAACATGCCCTGATGTGTGCTGGAGTATAGCACAGCTTAACGTTAGATAAATGCTAACATGTCCTGATGTGTGCTGGAGTATAGCACAGCCATAGAAAAGTAACTGAGCAATGCTAGCAATACAGGTTTGCGAAGCAAACTGAATCCATGCAGATATAGAACCCAGTTTCCTAACACATAAGGGACAGGAGTAGGAGGGAACACACCGGTGTATTTATAGTAGCTGCCTGCGAATAGTGTTTTTATTTCCTTCTTAATTGTTTCCTACATCCTCCCGATTTCCTATACCAAGCAAAGGTTTGCCTGTTGACACAGTTTGTTCTAGCTCTGGCACTGTGGAAGGGTGGGTGACCTTCCCTGAGCCCAGTGGGGCTGCCACGGGTACAGGAGCCACCACAGTCCCAGCAGTTGTGTCCAAAGGGCCAGTAACAGAGCACCATGTGCTGAGATGTGAGAGGAAATGCGCCCAGGCTGGGGCGTCTACAAAGCCAAAGACACTGTGTTCTGAGCACCCTGCCCCCGCCCAGCCCCCACCACATACCCACAGTCCTCTCAGTGGCAGTGACAGGGACAGGAGTGGCTACTCCCTGTTTTAGCTCTGGCTCATATCAGCTCCTTCACAGCCCATGGGAGCCCAACACTGAGCCACGCTGTCTCCTGGGAAAGGCTGGCACTGGTTGGTGAGGTCAAGTGATGTCATTTCACCAAGCTCGCAGCTGTACCGTAGGCAGCAGACTTTGCATGTCACAGGCCCCGTGTCTGTCTGTCCACATCTTACTCCCCGGCAGTCTCACAGCTGGTCAATCACTTGCGTGAGCAAGCCTTGCTGGCTCCCACAACAGGGAGACTTGAAGATCTGGTGGTAACATGTAAGGTTCCAGACGTTCCCACTATTAAGGAAGATAGCCCTTTTAGGAGGGGGAGTGGGGCTCCTGAGCTGGTGTTATGCCTGCTGTGAGGCTGCCAGACCACTTCTTGCTGTTGTTGTTATTTGGCTTAGTTTGGTTTTTTTGAGGCAGGATCTGGGACTACGAACAGTACTGAGTACTCTTTCAGAGGACCTTGGGTTCGATTCCCAGCACCCACATGGCAGCTCACAAATGTCTGTTACTGCAGATTCATGGGATCTGATGATCTCCTCTGGTCTCTGTAATAACAGAAACACAGCAGGCAAAGCGCTCAGACATAGAAAGAAAAATAATTTGTTTTTAAGGTCAATAGGGAGCTTGTTATGGTGGCATAGGCCTTTAGTCCTAGTACTTAAGAGACAGATAGGTAAAACTGTGAGTTCAAGGCCAGCCTGGTCTACAAAGTCAGTTCCATGATAGTCATGGCTACATAGTGAAAGTTCCAGAAATAAATAAATAAATAAGTCCATGGGGACAGGTGTGACCCGATCTTGTTGTGCATGCCACTGCCAGATGTGCCAGGCGCTGGGCACAGCCACATCCCAACCAAAGTTGTCCAGGATTCATGTGTAGTCTCCCGTGACCAGTACAGATTCTCTGGGTCACTGAGTCCTAGCCCTAGACCTGGCCCCAGGTGGAAAGACACAAACGTCTTGCCTCATCACTCTGCAGCCTGGCTGGCTGCTGTGTCCAAGGGCATCTTTGTCCTCTGGTGGTCTGACACCCTGGTCCTTCCAGTCTTACCGCTCAGGTTTCTCCATGCCTTGCCCTCAGCTGGCTCATCTCTTCTACCTCATGCTCTGTGCACACACCGGCTACCTAGCAGCTCAGAGCACACCCTGAACAAGCAGACAGGAAGTGTTCCCAGAGAAGACGGACAAGGTAGAACAACATCCTGTGTGATGTCACACTCCGTGGCACAGATGTGCTAAGAGGAAAGCCACTCTCACAGAAGCCCTGAAACCGTCCTGTCTGCTCCTTGAGAGTACAGGGATGGTGGCTTCAGAGCTGCTGTTCACGATGTGGAAAAGAAATCCAGGAGCTGTGCTCAAGATTGGTTTGAGGCAGCCTTGTCTGCAGGTTATAGCCATGGGAGGGTTTTGTGGACAAAGTCCCCGTGTTTGTTTTGTTTTCATGGTGTTGGTTTGTGGTTTCTGTTTTGTGGTTTTGTCATGGTGTGGCCCAACCATGCATTCACAGTGCTCACAGTACAGTCAGTTCTCATTGCCAACATGCTGTGGCTAATGCTGACGACAGCGCCCCAGCAGTGGGCTTGCCACTGGTGCTGAGCCTGGTGCATGCCGGGGGCGCCCCAGCAGTGGGCTTGCCACTGGTGCTGAGCCTGGTGCATGCCGGGGGCGCCCCAGCAGTGGGCTTGCCACTGGTGCTGAGCCTGGTGCATGCCAGGGCTAGCCGTCGTCTCGTCTTCCTCAAAGTAACCATGCAGCCTGTTACTGAGCAGGTGTCTAGTCTGTGTCTGTTAATTCTCTGATTTGTCACTTTGCCCCTCGATTAGATGTCATTTTGGTAAAATTTATCCAAAACACCAAAATAAACACCTCTAGCATGATATACTTTGCAAGTGTCAGGCTTCATTTTAAGTAATCCAGACATAAGAACTGACCAAAGACCCGGCACCCTGCACCGTGCCTGGTGTCCCACATCTGGTGTGTATGCATCGACTTCCTCCTGCTCCCTCAGAGTGGACTTGGCTGTCTCTCCTCACAGGCCCCTGATCCCACAGAGAGTGCTAAGTCATGTGGGGCACTTCAGCCTTGAACACTCACAGGGCAGCAAGGCTTCTGAGTGGCCTTCTGAGCCAGAGCTCTGGGCCAGGCAGGGTATTGATGGGCTAGGAGTCTTGCTGTGGAGAAATTTTAAGCCAGCAACATGGCTGCTCTGATCACATCCAAGGACCTTTGTCTGTGTGATACAGCTCCCTTAAACACTCTGGCTGGAATCCTTTAATACACACCTTTAACCCCAAACAATGACATCTAATTGAAGAGCAGACAAGGTGATGAATCAGAGAAAGATTTGAGAGAATAAGTCAGAGGATATGTCCAACTTTCAGGAGAAAGGCTATTTAAGAGCAGTGCTGGGGGAAAGCTCAGTTTGTCAGCGAGTGGGGAGTCAGTGCAGTGAGTGCAGTACAGTGCAGTGAGTGCAGTGCAGAGCAGCGCAGCGAGTATAGTACAGTGCAGTGAGTGCAGTGCAGTGCAGTGGAGTTGAGATCATAAGTGAGTTCATGCAGTTCAGTGCAGGACAGCAGAGGCAGCTGAAGTCAGAGAGTAACAAGGAGTCAGAAGATTAAGCCAAGCAGAGCAATTCAGTGAGAAGCCCAGAGAAACCAGATTGAACCAGTCAGCTTGGAGAGGAGTTTGAGCCAGAATAGTGAATTGAACCAGCCATCCAAGGTGCAGAAAGAACTAGAAAGGGTGAGTTTATCCAGCAGTAAGCCTCCAACATGACAATTACACCTGATGAGTACAAATTACTTTTGCATCTTGCAAGACCATTGTGCACGGAGAGGCCCAATATACTGCAGGCACCTGTCCTTATAGCCATTAGCTGGTATTGGCGAGGTTCTTCAGGGCAGACGCCATATTGGATGTGGCAGGGGAGCATGTCTGGTAAAATGGGAAGGCTGAGTTGGAGTACAACCTCTGAATTTCAAGTTTTAGTCTGGAGTTCAGAGACAAAGAAGATACCCTAGCAGGGACTGTGGGGCCTTATAGCTTAGGAGGTCAATGTCAAAGGCGCGCTCCCCTGGATCACAGGGTTCCTGAAGAAAGAATCTATCAGGTAGGGGGCACAGGGAAGGGGGGGACCAGAGACATAGTTTCAGACCTAACACACAACCTATTTGGAAAGAAAGCATCATATATAGGGAAATAACAACAACAAATTAAGTGTGGTTGTACATGTCCTCCACATTTGGGAGGTGAAGACAGAAAGATCAGGAGTTCAAGGCCATCCTCAGCTACAAGGCAAGTTCAAGGCTAGCCTGAGCTACACAAACCCTATCTTTATAAAAAGCACTATGGACTGCTGGAAGCCAGGCTTAAGGGTAAACATCAGTCACTGGGAGAATGCTTCAAAATGAGGAGAAAGGACCAGCAAACACAGAGACCAATAATAGGAAGCTGTCCATCAGAAGCAGTGTGGGAGGGGCAGAGAGCCAGGGGGAAAGAGTAGGGAGCAGGCAAGAGAGGGAAGGAAACAAGAGACCACGGAGGGAAGAGGCTTGCCCCTGCCCTCCAGGCACCGAGGGAGGCACGAGCCCCTCAGATGGGCCTGGACTGCCATCCCCTTGGACTTGCAGGTGTGGCGGTGTCTGCAGCTCGGCTGCAATGTTGGTTTATTTAATTAGAGCAATCTTTTCAGGCGGCATCAAGGAGCCCATTACAGCTCGTACTCACTGCCTGCGTGGAGGGGGCTGCTCACCCGACCCCGAAGGCTATTCTCATCCTCTTGATCTCAGTGTGATTAGCAAAGGCAATTTAGCATGGGAAGCAGAGATCAGCCTTAGATGTTCTTTAACCACCAGGGAAGCGCGTTCAGGGATGAGCTAAAAGTGAGTGCAGTATGCTGGGAGACAATACCACAGGAGAGTGCTGGGAGACCTTGCTCTGCCCCCAGCAACCCCATGGTGGGGCAGAGCGGGGGTCTACAGAGGAACCGGAGGGGACAGCTCTGTGCTGCCTTCAAGGCCACCTGTGCTAATCTGTTCATGTCAATGTACCTTAGTCTGTGAAAGGTACCCTCTGCTTTGGAAGCCATAAACCAAAGGCCCTGTCAAGCCCGAGGCCCCGCCCTGTTTGGTAGTGGCCTTGGCCTTGATTGATGACTGGGGTTTCATGAGTATCCCAGATTGGCCTTGAACTCACTGTAGAGTTAAGGGTGACTTTGAATTTTTGTCTGGCCTGTCTTTACCTCCTGAGTGCTGGGATTCTAGGCATCAACCACCCATGCTTGTTTTAGTAGTTTTTAAGTGTGTGTGTGTGTGTGTGTGTGTGTGTGTGTGTGTGTGTTCTTCCCTTTCAGGATATGGGTCTTGGGAATTGATATCAAGATGTCAGGTTTAGTAACAAGCACCTTTACCTGCTAAGCCATTAACTGGCTCTGTGCTCTGTGCTCTGTGCTCTGCGCTCTGTCTGTTTTTGAGATGGTCATATACTTCTTTAGGTCTGAGACTATCACACCTGCAGTGTGCTTGAGTCATACCTACCCCGACTTCCCAGTGCTGTTCTAATGGGAAGGTATTAAGCCTGAGGGACAAAAGTTCTTCCCCTCCTTCCTTCTTCCTTCAAATTTCTGAAACCCAAGAACCAGCAAAATTTGTAAGCCACAAAACAAACCAGGTGAACTTGATATTCCCACTGACCTTGCACTGGGGGAGGAACATGGGGTATAGGTGGGGAGGGGTGGAGATTAGGAAACAGGGGAGAGGGACAGAGCTCTCCTTGTGGGTGAGACAGGCCTGACCCAGCAGGGAGTGGCTGGATGCAGGGAGGGCAGACATGACCCAGGACAACGACTCCAGAAACCTGTTTAGAATCCTACCTAAGTACCTCCATCTTCTCAGCTGTTCTCCACGCCAGCCTGTAGCAACGCAGGCCTCTGTCCTCCTGAAGGCAAGTGCCCAGTGCAAAAAGGGACACACAGATAGATACAACTTGTCCGTAACCTGCGCTTGCCTGTGTCTGGTCCCCGGTCACCTGTACTAAAGTTGACGCCAAGGTTTCCCTCAAATTCAAACAAGTGCTTGGTGTGTGTGTGGCCGAAGGGGAATACAACTGGGTGTATGTATTTGTGTGTTTGTGTGTGTGCGCATTGTGTAAGTTTGGGCTATTAGGCAACTTGAGGAGGATGCAGCTGTGTTTTGCACCTGCTCTATGGTAACCCCCAGTAAACTCATTTTACTCATGGGAATGAGCATTCTGTGAGCTGTTGGAAACATTTGGGGCAGATGTTAATTCACAGCACCCTGAAAAAGTCAGGCAAGAGTTTCCTCAAGACGGTCTTCTTTCAGGAACCGTAGGGTCCACAGCCTCTCGATACACACACATACTTGTGTGCACACATGCAAATGCACACAGACCCACAGCAGAAGCCCCGCACCACGCCACTCCTCTCCAGAGCCCATCCATTGGGCCATGTGTGCAGAGCCCCACAGTAGAGGCACACCCTCAGCCTCTGTTTGCTGATCAGGAAAATATCAGATACAAAGCATGGATTATGCTTTACTGGCTGGTTTTGCGTGTCATTTTGACACAGGCTGGAGTTATCACAGAGAAAGGAGCTTCAGGTGAGGAAATGCCTCCAATTAGTGATCAAGGGGGAGGGCCCCTTGTGGGTGGTGCCATTTCTGGGCTGGTATTCTCGGGTTCTATAAGAGAGCAGGCTGAGCAAGCCAGGGGAAGCAAGCCAGTAAGAAACATTCCTCCATGGCCTCTGCATCAGCTCCTGCTTCCTGACCTGCTTGAGTTCCAGTCCTGACTTCCTTTAGTGATAAACAGCTGTGTGAAAGTGTAAGCTCAATAAACCCTTTCCTCCCTAACGTGCTTCTTGGTCATGATGCTTGTGCAGGAATAGAAACCCTGACTATTACATATGCCTTCTTTCTCACAACATGGAGATTATGGGAGCTCAATCGAATTGCACGGAGCAGTTGTACACACTGGGCTAAGGGAGGAAAGGGAGATGGCCCTTGTGTGAAATAATTAGAAAAAAAACCCTATATATGAAAGAAAGAACCATGGACTTTTTTCACTATTGCCTGTATTTAGAAATAGATGTCCATGTCAGGTGCAGGACGCACTTTTAATCTTAGCAATTGAGAGGCAGAGGCAAGTGGATCTCTATGAGTTCAAGGTTAGTCTGGTTTGCAGAACAAGTTCCAGGACAGCCAGGGCTACACAGAGAGACCCTGTGTAGTGGTTTGAATAGGTTTATCCCCAACATGTGTTTAAGTGCTGGGCACTATTAGCATGTCTGTTCTTGTTAGACTAGGTGTGGCCTTCTTGGAGGAAATGTGTCATTGTGGGGAGAGCTTTGAGGTCCTATGCACAAGCTCCACCCAGTGCAGAAGAGAGTGACACTTCATGGTTGCCTTCAGATCAAGATGCATATCCAATGACTTCCATACACTACGATCACAGCTTCGGATCACAACAAAGATGGTAGAAACGGCTCTCCTTTCAGCCATGTTCTCACAGCAAAGTGAAGACAGTCTGGTAACCACCTCAGAGAGAAAACCAAATGTGCAAACAAGGAAATTCAACAAGACTGAACTGCAGGAGCCACTGTACTATCCCACTCTTCACACACCCAGGGGAAGTGCAGCCCTGCTCTTAAACACGGCATTCACAGGACACCACCCCACGTGCTTCAACACATCCAGCATGGCCGACAAGCATTTGTAGGAGAGCAGGTGACGAGGCGTGCACTGAGGGCTTCTGTACAGCCCGCTGTCCTCCTCCGTGTTCCTGCTCACAGCTCTAAGGCTTTGTGGGATAGCTTTAACTTCTGTGTGATCATTACCTTCCTCCAAGAATAGCCTCTCCATAATGCCTTAACGAACAGGTATACCAACGTCATTTAAAGATGTCAGCCAGTAAGGGTTTGAACCTTACTTCCAACTGAAGCTGCAACTCAGTTTATAATCTTGGGCTAAAACTAGACTTTGGTTTACTTGAATTCTAGTGGTGCTGCTATTGATCTTCTGCTGTCGTCTGCACAGAAGAAAGTGGCGCACTGCCTTCTGTATCGCGGAAGCGGCCCTTTCCTGCTGCTGCTGGCATGCCCGGGCCTCACGTTCAGCTTTTACAATCTTACGATACTGATCAACGAACCTCTTTTGTTGTAATCTTCTTCAAAACCATCTCTATTCAAAACATGAAGGTTTTTCACTTTTACTTCAGAACATAGATAGATAGATAGATAGATAGATAGATAGATAGATAGATAGATAGAAACATACAAACCTGCAGCACTACAACCTCTGATTACATATGTACTGTACTGGCTGCTCCTGCTGTGCTAGACCCTAAGGCAGTATGTGAACATAATATCCCTCCCTGACCAAGGCACATTAT
Organism: Apodemus agrarius; assembly: GCA_964023405.1. Classification (NCBI taxonomy): domain Eukaryota; kingdom Metazoa; phylum Chordata; class Mammalia; order Rodentia; family Muridae; genus Apodemus; species Apodemus agrarius. Next base: position 3,486,036 of record OZ030006.1, on the reverse strand, counting down.
TATTAATAATGTTAAGACCTGCATTCAAAAGATTTTCTTTTTAAAGTCATTTTATTCTAATTAACACACATGGCTTGTTTACAGACAACACTCCGACACTTACCCATCCAGTCCAAACTCTATGCACCTCAGCAACCTTATACACAACAGAAGGACCGTCCTGAGATTGTGTAGCTTCACTTGGGTTTTACATCTTGATACCTTAATATCTAAAGAGTTTAATTCAATTGTTAATTATGAAAAAGATGAGAGCACGGCAGAGTTGGACCTGGAAGCTAGCTTCCTATCTTCTCCTGTGACGCCTGTGCACTCTGTCCTCCTTCATTTCCTGGTACTCCACTGTCCTGACCTCATTTCTAAATTAGATACTATGCTTCCACACACCCGATGACACGCAGACATTATAGGCTAGGATGCATATATGACAGTGGATGTGTTTTGGTTTTTCTTTCCCTGTTTGAGTCACCTCACCCATGTATTCTACTTTCTAAGTCCACTTACTTTTCTGAAAAAGTCATAATTTCATTTTCTTTATAGCTAAATAATATTTTGTAGATGTAACACATTATCATCTAGTCATCTGATGCTAGACATAAAGATTTATTTTGCAAGGAAGTCGTACAGGAGGAGATGTAGTGATTGCTCTTGGTTATCATCTTGACTGGGTTACAAGATGTCCAGGGCTACACCCGTGTATGCATTTCTGTAGGGCTGTGAGGGCTGGCAGGCAAGGCAGTGGCTGTGTGAAGAGTTTCCCTGACTGTGGGCAGCAGCATCCAACAAAGAGGCTGGCAGAAGGCAGTGTGCCACTCTAAAACCAGTCTCTCCTCAGAGTGTTACTGATGTTAGCCACCTGACTCTAGTTCTCTGTCCTCATGGCACCAGCAACACCAGCGACTCCTGGAAGCTTTCTGACTGTCCAGGTAGAACTGGGACTGCCGAGGCTGTCCCTCAGCCTCCGAGGCCTGCCTTTCCTTCTGTGTGCGTGCCTGTGTTGAACTTACACTTTCTGCCTCTAAGCAGAAGCCACACAGCTCTGAGGTGAGACAGCATCCCACTGGAAAGGCATCCCGAGACACAGGAGCTCAGGAACATTACAGCTCTGAGAGGAAGCCTCCTCAGCAGAGGGGCTGAGCTCCCAGGAGAGAGCCTTCCCAGAGCCTCAGCCCGGCTCCTTCTCATTGCTTCCCTTCTTCTCTTCATTGCTTCTTTTCTTCTTGGCTTCTTTCTACAAGAGAGTCATGCCAGGCAGAAAATCTCATGGGAGAGATTTCCTGGGGGGCCCACAGTGTGGAGAGATGAGTCCAGGGGTGGCTGCCCTCAGCTCCTGGGAGAGGACAGCCACAAACGGACAAAAGGGCGGGGCTTATACAGGGTTTCTGAGGGGATGGGGATTTTCAGGGCAGAGATTTCCAGAGTGAGGAATGGTGGGATTTCAAATCCCAAGCTTGGGGGCACTCAAAAATTGATGGAGTTTCCTCTTCAGTGTTTGGGAGGTTTTTGTGCTCAGGGATTGGTGGGTTTTCCTGCTTAGGGATTGTCTTAGAGTTTACTGCTGTGAACAGACACCATGACCAAGGCAACTCTTATAAGTACAACATTTAGTTAGGGCTGGCTTACAGGTTCAGAGGTTCAGACCATTATCATCAAGGTGGGAGCATGGCAGCATCCAGGCAGGCATGGTGCAGGAGGAGCTGAGAGTTCTACATCTTCATCTGAAGGCTGCTAATAGAAGACTGACTTCCAGGCACCTAGGATGAGGGTCTTAAAGCCCACACCCACAGTGACACACTCCAACAAGGCCACACCTACTCTAACAGGCCACATCTTCTAATAGTGCTGCTCCCTGGACTGAGCATATACAAGCCATCACAGGGATTGGTGGGTTTTATGGGAATCTCAAGGATTCGTGGGTTTTCCTGGTCAGAGATTGGTGGCTTTTTGTTCACTCCCTTTTCCCTTCATCAGGCCCATGGGTGAGGGCGGGGCTGCTGGGAATGAGGAAGGCTGGAGAGGAGGTTCTGCCACTGCAGACAGCTCCTGCGGGACAGCTCCTGCAGTCGCAGTTCACGAGAGCTGTAGGCTGAGGCAGGAAAGCTGCTCCTGAGGGGGCTCCCACTGAGATGGGAAAAGCAGTGCACCACTGTGGATAACAGCTCCTGCAGCCCCTGTGACAGTTGCAGGCTGAGCCATTTTGACGGGAGCGGCCATTTTGGACAACTCCTCTGGGATGTTTTATTGCCGTTTGTCGGCTGGGCCGGAAGGAGGGGTCTGCAGCAGCTCTGACAGCTTTTGTGGCACACCACTCAGGGACTATACTCAGGATGCTATTTTTACTCTTTGTTCTTTGAGACAGGGTTTCATTTAGCCCAGGCTAGCCATGAGATCACTATGTACCTAAGGATGACCAATCCTGATCCTTCTGTCTCTACCCCAGGTGCCTGCATTATAGATGGCCCCACCATCACACCACCAAAGTGGTTGGTTTGTTTATTTGTTTGTTTTGCTGAAACCCCCCCCTTTTTTTTGGCAGTTTTATGGTCAGCCAGTGCCATGCTCATGGGGTTGAAACATTCAGAGAGGTACCTTATGTAATGAGCACCTGCTCAAGGGTCTAATGGGCCATGGCAAAGCCTCTGATTGGGGACACTTTTAGCCTTGACAGGTACCAATGTGTCAGCTTAGATCCTTCATTGGTGGACCATCTCTCATTGAAAGTGCCAGAGCCACTTGAGATGACCATGCTCTACAAGTGGAGAGAGCATAGGAACAGAGTCACCTCGGGAAAACAACTCCAGATCTGGGAGGAAGCTGCCTCAGAAGCTGTCCCAGAGATAAGACAACTTTCTATGAAGGAAAAAACCTGAGAAGCTACAGGGACCAGGCTTTGTGGGCAAGGAGAGAAGGTTTGTGGCCAGGAGACTAAAACTGAGTTCATAAAACATATTCTCCTCTGGGCTGCTGGACATGCAACTGTGTACCACCACAGAGTCTGGGTGGTGTCACGCTGTGCCTAATTAGAGGGCATGTTCCCCTCACAGAAAGGCTGGAGCCTGGCAGGCTGGTGGTGTCCGTGAACCTCAGTGATCTCATAACCCATCATTAGCTTGGCCCTTCTCGAAGGTGTCCACCTTACGCTCACAGGAGAAGCACATCCTCAGCCAGATAAAAAGAGTTTCTCTCTCACACACACACTCAGATGACAGCAAACAAGCTCCCACTCAATAACCTATATTTTAACTTTTCAGCAGACACAATGATTGCACACATTTATGAGGAACAATGTGGTGTTCTGACTGGTTTATCTATCAGGCACTGACTAAACAAGGCCAACTAGCATTCCCCCATGTTCAGCGGTCTCCACAGTGACAGCCTTCTCACTTGCCAGATGCTTCCATGGCTGCCGTCCTTTGGAGTTTACAGTGTCCCGCAGGATGGCCTCCCACAGGTGGGCACGTGCCTCCACTAGAGCACGCCTGACCTCAGTCACGCAAGCCTGCGGTTAGAGGCGGCTCTTCCCTTCACTACTTGACTATTTCTAAGGCAGCATCTCAGCCCCTGTGTCCCGAGGTTTATCTTCTTCTGACTTGGCTGGCTTGGATTTTAGAGACAAGATCTCACAATACAACTCAGGCTGGCCTGAAATTCACATTCCTCTTCTTTTAGGTGTGTGCCACCTTACCCAGGTTAACATTTAGTCTGTGGTTTCTGACCTGGGAATCACAGTTTTAGCAAACTTACAGGAATTTCTAACATGGGTTGTTGGGAACTACTATCGAGCTTGGACAGGACAGTGTTAAAACCAAACATCTTGCTGGGCGGTGGTGGCGCATGCCTGTAATCCCAGCACTTGGGAGGCAGAGGCAGGCAGATTTCTGAGTTCAAGGCCAGACTGGTCTACAGAGTGAGTTCCAGGACAGCCAGGGCTACACAGAGAAACCCTGTCTCAAAAAAAAAAAAAAATTAAAACCAAACATCTTGTTGATGGTTAAACTGGGACAACATCCAGCCATAAGGGGGACGCACAGCAAGCCACACCCTGGGGGACATTCTTCAGAGGCCAAGGGAGGTATGATACTGGCCACTCCTCAGTGACCTTGACTCACACCAATCCTAAAGCATCCAGGAGTGTGTGGAGGACCCGCGTTCTACAATTCAGACTGAAGAGCGAGCGATCTCCACTCTTTCCTGTGCTTGGATTGTTATCCAGGGCATGAGTTGGCTCCAACAGGATAATTCTCTTCAGAGTCAAAGTTCATAGCTCTCTTTTACATTGTTGGCCTGTCTTCTTCCAAAAAGAATTTGAGGGACTGTGGAGAAGGCTCGGTTAGGAAAGTGTTTGCTGTTCAAGCATGGAGAACCTGTTGGGTCTTCCCAGAATCCATACAAAGGTGGGCTTGGTGGAGCACACTGTAATCTCAGCACTGGAGAATCCAAGACAGAAGGATAGAGGGGGCTTGCTGGTAAGCTACGGAGAGAAACTGGCAAGCTTTGGGTTCAGTGGAAGATGCAGTCTTAAGAAATAAGGTGGAGGGCTGGAGAGATGGCTCAGTGGTTAAGAACACTGACTGCTCTCCCAGAGGTCCTGAGTTCAATTCCCAGCAACCATGTGGTGGCTCACAACCATCTGTAATAGAATCTGATGCCCTCTTCTGGGTCTGAAGACAGCTAAAGTGTACTCATATAAATATAATAAATAAATCTTTTTTTTAAAAAAAAAAAGAAATAAGGTGGAGAATTATTGAGAAACACACTTAACAATGACCTCTGACCGCCAAAAGCACATGCACAGGAGAACAGACTCTTGCAAACTCATGGGCATAGTGCAGGGGTACACACACCCATGAACACATGCATGCACACACTCTGCAGTAGCAGAAGTACCCTCCTTTACAGCATCTCTTAGCATTCTGTAGTCCTGCCTCCAGTCTCTCTCACACACAACCTCTAATATCCAGACCTCCTGCCCTCCTCAGTAAGAAAAAAAATAGATTTTTAAAATCTTTTCATGGCTATTTAGAACAAAGACTCTATATCTCAGCTTCGCAGGCAGCAAATTGAGGCTACATCCATGATTAGGACGTGCTATGAAAACAGGATCAGCTCGTGTGTATTCAGAAAGCATGCCAAGAAGGAACAGCCATTCTTTCCTTCCTAGAATAGTAACCTAATAGCTGTGTATCAGAGGGTATAAATTTCCCTCTGTTGCAGGATATTTCCTATCCTCACACTGAGGCAGGGAGAGGCCAGTGATTGGAGGGGAGAGGGGCGGAGGAGCTAAGGAGGGAGGGGCTCAGTGGATGACGGGAGCAGGGCAGAGAGGGAGACGTGGATATCCAGATGGCTTCAGACGTATTCCTGGTATTTTGGAGAGGTTAGAAAATTGGGATAAGACTTTATCATTGTAAATTGGCATTATGTAATTGGGAGTTTATATACATAAATATATTTGGTTAACTATTAAGTTTAAGAGTCATGCTTTACTGGGTATTTGCGTGTAGTTGGGAGTGCGGGATTCCCGCCGTGTAGAGTCTACGTTGGAGCGGAAACACCACTGGGACGCTGTGAGAGCTGGCTGGGAAGGGAAGGATCGGCTCGGCAGCGACAGTGAGAGCCGCCCTGAGCGGGACGCCAGGACTGGACAGAGGCCTGGCAGGGCAGTACTTTTTAATTATTTTCCCACTATACCCTCTCTCTGTTAACGAAACATCTGACTATTACCAAGCTGAAGTCTCCCTTATTCTACTGAATAGTAGCCCCAAAGCGTAGGAGCTAAGGTGCTGGCCACTCTGCCAAAGAAGCCCCTACAGGTAAAAAGTGAAACTTTGTTACAGGTTTACATGTATAGAAAGAAACACATACACACCAGGTTGCTAGTATTCCAGATTTCGGCAATGCGGGGCTTCTTAGGGCTCATCCTCTGAAGATAAATGGGTGACTCTGTCCAGAGCAGAACATAAGCTGCCAAGAGGGGGAGGAGAGAGAGTAAGGGGTTCCTGTTGAAGGGGAACAACATCCAGTGTGCACGTGAGGACGGTCTGGTCTGCTCTGTCACAGCTGGAATGCTTTAGAAACACACCTGGAAGTGGAAGACGGCTCAGCTCATGTTATGTGCATTTTACATCTGTTGAAATGAAACTTCAGAATTGGATTTTCCTCTCTGCATTTGCCCCTTGTCCACCCAGACCCTGATGGTGGGAGGTCTCTGTGTGGCTGGAATCTAGGCAGAGCCTGTAGCCCTGTCTCAGCCCCCCTTCTCCATCTCTGCCCTGGTTCTGAGTCTTGACCCGCCTGTGGCTCCGCCCCTGTTCCCTCAGAAGTGCATATCTTTTTCATGTGACTTAAAAGACATTTATGAGGCTTCAGGGATCTAAAGCGTTCTTTAAACTTAAAAGTCAATCTTAGTAATGAGCTTTAAGAAGGCACATTAACTCCTAAAGCCAAGGCGGGGCTGGGGCAGAAAGGCTAACCCTAGGGCCCAAGGGCCCAGTGAGGAGGGAGAAAGGAGCCGTGCTGAGTAGGGCTCGAGCTTGTATGTCACAAGCATCTGATGAGCACTCAGTGTATTCGGGAGTAAGCATCAGGGCTCCTGAGCCCTGGTGTCCACGGCATTAGCACAGAAGACACCCGCAGCTGCCCCTCCAAGGCTGTGTCTCCTGAGAGCTGGTGCCCCCTGTGGGTAGGCATCCTCGAGGCTGCAGATAGGTTGTCCCCACTACCTCGGAAACTCAGGCGTCAGGACATCCCCGGCATATCTCCACGGAGACCTGGTCTCATCAGAGTTTCACTTGCCCTGTGCTTTTGACACCCACCCTCCTTTGGTGGGACCAACTAAAGAATTATGGGGGTGGGGATGGTGAGATGGCTCAGCAGTTGAGAGCACCGACTGCTCTTTTGAAGGTTCATGGACCAGGATCCGCACCGTCTTGGACCCTGCAGCCCAACTGAAGGTTCTTAGTTCAAATCCCAGCAACCACATGGCGACTTACAACCATCCGAAATGAGATCTGATGCCCTCTTCTGGGCGTCTGAAGACAGTCACAGTGTACTTAGATATAATAAATAATAATTAAATCCTTGTTTGTTTGTTTGTTTTGTTTTTTTGAGACAGGGTTTCTCTGTGTAGCCTTGGCTGTCCTGGAACTCACTCTGAAGACCAGGCTGGCCTCGAACTCAGAAATCCGCCTGCCTCTGCCTCCCAAGTGCTGGGATTAAAGGTGTGTGCCACCACTGCCTGGCAATAAATAAATCAAAGAAGAAGAAGAAGAAGAAGAAGAAGAAGAAGAAGAAGAAGAAGAAGAAGAAGAAGAAGAAGAAGAAGAAGAAGAAAAAGAAGAAGGAGGAGGAGGAGGAGGAGGAGGAGGAGGAGGAGGAGGAGGAGGAGGAGGAGGAGGATTATGGGAAGATGTATCCTAAGAAGAGATCTAGGCCATGAAAAAAAGGTCATCTTGCACTATGGATATCTGTAATAATGTCTCTTAAAATCCACAACGAGGAACCACTAGGGTACCCTTCCTCACAGCCTTCCATCTTGGGGCAGCCCACCCACTCTCTCCTCTTGGTATTTGCTTTGCCTAATAAAACACTGTGCGGGGCTGGGAGACTGTGGAAGTATGCACTCCGTGGTGAAGAGTGCAGGACTCTCGCAGGGAACCTGAGTTTGGTTCTCAACACCCTTGCCAGACTACTCACAACTGCCTATAACCACAGCTCTAGGGACCCAATGCTCTCTTCTGACTTCCATGGCTTCCCACATATACGTGCAGATACACATACTCACATACAACTAAAAATAAAATAAACCTTAAAAAACTGTTATGTTATACTTTCTGCTGGGGCAGACTCCTACCCAGCTGGTCTAATCCTGTGAAGACCACATCCTAGAGGATCTGCTGCACTCAGAACAGTAGACACCACAGCTTAAAGGCATGCAGGGCCAACTGACCGGACAGACAGAAAGCCTCCCTGGAATTCTGCTACACACAGGGAACCAGAAACCACAGTCTGTAGGCCCCCCCTGAAGAACATCTTCACACAGGACAAGTTTGACTGCTCCTCTGAAGACCCAGCAGTCTGAAGGCCTCCCAGGAGATCTACTGCAGCCAGGGCAACAGATCAGCAGCTTCTCTGCCCCTCTGAAGAGGCCCCATTTGGAAGGCCCCACAGGTGGTTTGCTAAAGCCAGGGCCACAGGCCTACCAGGAGACCTGAAGCAACCCAGGAACAAAAGAGGCAGTCTCCAGACATAGTCACTCAGACCAACAAATACCATGGATATTCAGATGGCGAAAGGCAAGTGCAAGGCAATAAGCAACAGAAGCCAATATACATGGGTATCATCAGAACCCAGTTCTCCCACTACAGCAAACCCTGAATACACCAACACACCTGAAAATCAGGGATCTGTCCTAAAATCGTACTTCATAAAGATAATAGAGTCCTTTAAGGACAATATCAATAACTCACCGAAAGAATTACAAGAAAACATAGGTAAACAGGTGAAGGAATTGAATAAATCAATCCAAGACCTAAAAGTGGAAGTAGAAACAGTAAAGAAAATATTAATGGAGGAAAGCCTGGAAATGTAAAACCTAAAAAAGAGATCAGGAATTACAGTTGTAAGTATCACCAACAGAATACAAGAGATACAAGATAGACTCTCAGGTGTAGAAGAGATTGACACGACTGTCAAAGAAAATTCAAAATGTAAAAAACTCCTAACCCAAAGCATCCAGGAAATTTAGGACACAATGAAAAGACCAAATCTAAGAATAATCATAGAGAGGAGATCAAAGATTCTCAGCTCAAAGGACCTGAAAATGTCAACAATGTCATAGAAGAAAACTTCTCCAACCTAAAGAAAGTGATGACCATAAAGGTACAAGAAGCCTACAGAACACAAATAAATGAGACCAGAAAAGAAAATCCTCTCATCACATAATAATCAAAACACTAAATACACAGAACAAAGAAAGAATATTAAAAGCTGCAAGGGAAAAGGGCCAAGTAACATACAAAGGTATACCTATCAGAATCACACCAGACTTCTCAACAGAGATTATGAAAGCCAGAAGAGCCTGGTCAGAGGTCATGCAGACTCTAAGAGAACACAAATGCCAGCCTAGGCTACTAAACCCAGCAAAACTCTTAATCGACATAGATGGAGAAACCAAAATGTTCCAGGACAAAAACAAATCAAACAGAATCTATCTACCAATCCAGCCCTATAAAGGATCCTAGAAGAAAAACTCCAACACAAGAAAGGCACCTGCACCAAAGAAAGGACAAGATATTAGGCATCTCACAAGAAAGCCAAAAGGAGAGAACCACAGGAACCGACAGTCATCTCTGTTTAATATCTCTCAATATTAGTAGACTCAACTCACCTATAAAAAGACATAAGCTAACAGACTGGATATGCAAACAAAATCGAGCATTTTGCTGCATATAAGAAACACACCTCAATAACAAAGATACTATCTCAGAGGAAAGGGATGGAAAAAGGTCTTCCAAGCAAATGGCCACAGGAAACAAGCCGGAGTTGCCATCCTAATATCCAATAAAATAGACTTTCAACCAAAATGTATCAAGCATGATGAGGAAAGACACTTTACATTCATCAAGGGGAAAATATACCAAGAGAAAGTCTCAATTCTGAACATCTATGCCCCAAATGCAAGAGTACCCACATTCATAAAAGAAACTGTACTAAAGCTCAAAATACACATTGAACACCATAAAATAATAGTGGGGAACTTCAACACCCCACTCTCACCAATGAACAGGTCATTGAAACAGAAATTAAACAGACACAGTAAAACTAATAGATGTTATAAAAACTAATGGATTTAACAGATATCTATAGAACATTTTACCCTAAAACGAAAGAATACCTTCTTCTCAGTACCGCATGGTACCTTCTCACAAAACAACTGATACAAGATTGAAATAATCCCATGAATCATATCAGATCACCAGGGTCTAAGTCTGGTCTTCAATAACAGCAAAAACAACAGAAAGCCCACATACACGTGGAAAGTGCACAACTTTCTATTCAATGATAACTTGGTCAAGGAAGAAATACAGAAATTAAAGACTTCCTAGAATTTAATAACACATCATACCCAAACTTATAGGACACAATGAAAGCAGTGCTAAGAGGAAAATTCATAGCACTAAGTGCTGGTAAAGAAACTTGAGAGATGTTACACTAACAACTTCACAGCACATCTGAGAGTTCTAGAACAAAAAGAAGCAAACTCACCCAAGAGGTAGTCAAATTCAGAATGGAAATAAACCAAGCAGAAACAAAGAGAACAATACAAAGAATCAACAAAAACCAAAAGCTGGTTCTTTGTGAGAATCAACAAGATAGATAAACCCCCTAGCCAAACTAACTAAAGGGCCCAGAGGCAGTATCCAAATTAAAGAGACATAATGACAGAAACAGAGGTAATTCAAAAAATCACCAGATCCTACTATAAAAGACTAAACTCAACAAAACTGGAAAATCTAGATGAAATGTGTGGTTTTCTAGACAGATACCACATACCAAAGATAAATCAAGGGCAAGTAAACTATCTAAACAGGCCCATATCGTACAAGGAAATAGAAGAAGTTAAGAACCTCCCAACAAAAAAGTCCAGGGCCAGATAGATTTAGTACAAATTCTACCAGACCTTCAAAGAAGACCTGATACCAATATTCCACAAACTATTCCATGAAATAGAAACAGAAGGAACACTACCTAACTCGTTCTATGAAGCCACAATTACTCTGATACCTAAACCATATGAGGACCCAACCAAAAAAGTGAACGTCAGACTAATTTCCCTTATGAATAGGGACACAAAAATACTCAATAAAATTCTTGCAAACCGAATCCAAGAACACATTAAAACTATCATTCTCCACAATCAAGTAGGCTTCATCCCAGGAATGCAAGGTTTGTTCAATATATGAAAATCCATTAACTTAATCCACTAAATAAACAAACTCAAAGAAAAATGTCCCATGATCATCTCCTTAGATGCAGAAAAAGCATTTGACAAAATACAACACCCCTTCATGTTAAAAGTATTGCAGAGACCAGGAATTCATGGCCCATGCCTACACATAATAAAAGCAATTTACTGCAAACCAAGAGTCAACATCAAATTAAATGGAGACTTACTTGAGGCACTCCCACTGAAATCGGGGACAAGACAAGGATGCCCACTCTCCCCATATCTATTCAATATAGTACTCAAAGTACCAGCTAGAACAATAAGACAGCAAAAGGAGATCAAAAGGATGAAAATTGGCAAAGAAGAAATAAAGGTATCATTATTTGCAGATGATATGGTAGTATACATAAGCGACCCCAAAAATTCTACCAGAGAACTTCTCTAGCTGATAAACAACTTCAGTAAAGTGGCTGGATATAAAATTAACTCAAATAAATCAGTAGCCTTCCTTTATACAAATGATAAACAAGCTGAGAAAGAAATTAGGAAAACAACTCCCTTCACAATAGCAACAAATAATATAAAATATCTTGGGGTAACTATAACCAAACAAGTGAAAGACTTGTATGACAATAACTTCAAGTCTCTCAAGAAAGAAATCAAAGATTACTGTGATGGTTTGTATATGATTGGTCCAGGGAGTGACCCTATTAGGAGGTGTGGCCTTGTTAAAGTAGGTGTGTCACTGTGGGTGTGGGCTTAAGACCCTCACCCTACTTGCCTGGAAGTCAGTCTTCCACTAGCAGCCTTCAGCTGAAGATGTAGAACTCTCAGCTCCTCCTGCACCATGCCTGCCTGGATGCTGCCATGTTTCTGCATTGATGACAATGGACTGAACCTCTGAGCCTGTAAGCCAACCCCAATTAAATGTTGTCTTTTGTAAAACTTGCATTGGTCATGGTGTCTGTTTACAGCAGTGAAACCCTAACTAAGAAAATTACAGAAAACGGAGAGATCTCCCATGCTTATGGATTGGCAGGATTAATATAGTAAAAATGGGCACCCTACCAAAGGCAATCTACAGATTCAATGCAATCCCCATCAAAATCCCAATACAATTCTTTAAAGACACGAAAAAAGCAATTCTTAAATTCACCTGGAAAGGCAAAAAAACCCAGAATAGCGAAAACAATTCTTACAATAAAAAAAAAACGGCTGGGGGAATCACCGTCCCTGAACTCAAACACTAGTGATAAAAACTGCATGGTATGGGTACAGGGACAGACATGTTGATCAAAGGAATAGAATTGAAAACCCAGAAATAAAACCATGCACTTACAGACACTTGATCTTTGACAAAGACACCAAAAATATACAATGGAAAAAAGAAAGCATCTTCAATAAATGGTGCTGGTCTAACTGGCTGTCTCTATGTAGAAAAATGAAAATAGACCCATATTTGTCACCTTACACAAAGCTCAAGTCCAAGTGGATCAAGGACCTCAACATAAAACCAGATACACTAAATCTAATAAAAGAGAAAGTGGGAAAGAGCCTTGAACTCGTTGGCACAGGGGAAAATTATTCCTAAACAGAACTCCAATGGCTCATACTCTAAGATCAAGAGTTGATAAATCAAGAGTTGAAAAAAAAAGACCTCATGAACCTGTAAAGCTTCTGTAAGGCAAAGGACATGGTTAATAAGACAAATCAGCAACCTACAGATTGGGAAAAAAATCTTCACTAATCCCACATCCAATAGAGGGCTAATATCCAAGATATATAAAGAATTCAAGAAGCTAACCACCAAAAACCAAACAACCCAATCAAAAACTGGAGTATAGAACTAAACCAAGAATTCACAACAGAGGAATCTCAAATGGCTGAGAAGCAGTTAAAGAAATGTTCAAAGTCCTTAGTGATCAAAATGACCCTGAGATTCCACCTTACACCAATCAGAATGGCTAAGATCAAAACCTCAGGTGACAACACACATGTTGGAAAGGATGTGGAGAAAGAGGAACACTCCTCCATTGCTGGTGGGATTGCAAACTAGTACAGTCACTCTGGAAATCAATCTGAAAATTGGAAATAGAACTACCAGAAGACCCAGCAATACCACTCTTGGGAATATACCCAAAAGACCATGCCACAGGGGCACATGTTCCCCTATGTTCACAGTGGCCATGTTTGTGACAGCCAGAAGCCAGAAACAACCCAGATGCCCCATGACAGAAGAATGGATACAGAAAATGTGGTTCATTTACACAATGGAATACTACTCAGCTATCAAGAACGAGGACATCCTGAGTTTTGCAGGCAAATGGATAGAACTAGAAAATATTATCCCGATTGAGGTAACTCATCCAAAAAGACATGCATGGTACGTACTCACTAATAAGTGAATATTAGCCAAAAAAAAAAAAAAAAAAAAAAGGTAAAGAATACCCAAGATACAGTCCACAGAACTCACAAAGGTCAACAAGCTAAAGGGCCCAAGTGAGGATGCCTCGGTCCCACTTGGGAGAAGAAAGCAACCACCAGGGGGGTAGTGGGAAGGATGGACCTGGGAAGGAAAGTGGATGGGGGTTGGGGAGAGAGGGAACCTGATCTGGTATTAGGTAAGGAAAAAGGACTGGAACCCTAAGGAAATGGAAACAGGCAACCTCATGAGGCAGGAGGCTGGGGGTGCCCTCCAGAATGTGAGAGACTCTCAGGACTCAAAGGGAGGGACCTTTGATGAAATGTCCGACAGCGGGGAGAGGGACGTTGTAGGGCCCACCTTCAGCAGAAAGACAGGGCATCAAATGATCCACTTTCCTTCCCAGGTCCATCCTTCCCCCCACCCCCCTGGTGGTTGCTTTCTTCTCCCAAGTGGGACTGAGGCATCCTCACTTGGGCCCTTTAGCTTGTTGACCTTTGTGAGTTCTGTGGACTGTATCTTGGGTATTCTTTACCTTTTTTTTTTTTTTTTTTTTTTTTGGCTAATATCCATTTATTAGTGAGTACGTACCATGCATGTCTTTTTGGATGAGTTACCTCAATTGCTATCCCACAGTTAAAATTCTGACCCACAATTGTTCCTGTCTGAAAGAACTACAGGGAGGAAAATGGAGAGGAGCCTGAGGAAAAGAAGGTCCAGCGACAGGTCCAAAGTGGGATCCAGCTCAAGGGGAGGCCCCAAGGCCTGACACTAATCCTGAGGCTATGGGGGGGGCTCATAAAAGGGACCAAGCATGACTGCCCTCCAGAAGACTCAACAAGTGGCTGAAAGAGGCAGATGCAGATGTTTGCACCCAACCAATAGACAGAAGTGGCTGACCCCTGTGGTTGAATTAGGGAAAGGTGGAAAGAAGTTGAGGGGGAGGGCAACCCTGTAGAAGAACCAGCAGTCTCAATTAATCTGGACCACAACCACCACCACCACCACCACCACCACCACCACCACCACCACCACCACCACCACCACCCCGAGATCTCTCAGACACTGGACCACTAAACAGGCAGCATACACCAGCTGATACGAGGCCCCCAACACATATACCACAGAGGACTGCTGGGTCTGTGTTCAATCAGAGATGATGGGGTAGGAGGTGGGGGATGGGAATAGCCTCATGGAGACAGGGGTGTGGGGAGGAGGTATGGGATGTGAACAGGGGTGGGAGGGATAAAATCTGGAGTGTAAAAACTTTAAAAAAATTAAAAGTTTTTAAAAGCTTGCGTTTTCAACTGAACTTTTAAAATGTATTTGTATGTATGTGGGGGCAGGGAGTGAGACAGTCAGGAGAGAACATTGGAGTTCCTAAAACCAGAGTTAACAGAAAGTTATGAGCAACCACATGGGTGCTAGGGTCCAAACCTTAGTCCTTAAAGAGCAGCTAATGAATGCCTTCAAACCCCGAGACATTTCTCCTCTTCCTCCTCCTCCTCCTCCTTCTTTCTCTTCTTCTTCCTCTTCCTCCTCTTCCTCTTCCTCTTCTTCCTCCTCCTGCTCTTCCCCCTTCCTCCTCCTCCTCCTCTTCTTCTTGAGACGACAAACTTCAAAGATGCTAAAATATCATCTTCTCAGATTGCTGTTCTCTGAATACAAAGCAGTTTAAAGACTCAATTCTGTCCCTGTTCATTCCCTTCTGCAAGTGGCAGGTAGCAGAGGCTGGTCACACAACAGGACACCATTTCTGCAGGGGTTTAATATGCCACCTCTGTCCCAGGCACACATCTGGAAGGACTTGGGCAAAGTCCTGGTTGTGACAGAGAAAGCATGATGTGAAATTGTGCTAAAGGTTAAATAACGTCAGGTGATTAGAAACTCAAGAGAGCAATGTAGGACAGAAATGGGGCTCTGGGGAGATGACATCTAAACCAGAACCAGGTGACAGAAAAGTAAAATTGGTAAAGATAGGTTCTAAAGAGGATTGACCAAGCAGGCAGGCAAGGCTGCCACACCAGGCCTGGGAGATCATCTTGGTGGGAGGGGGGTCAGGGTGTGGCCACACTCAACTCTGCCAAGCAGAGTGTGAGGCAGAGCAGAGGCAGGGACAGGAGATAAGAGTGGGTGGCACAACGGGTCAAGGGTCAGCATGGGGAGGAACATGTCCCCGCACTGTTCTTAGCACCGGCAAACACCCAACCGAAGCCACTAAAGGGAGGAAGGGCTTACTTTGGCTCAACATTTGGGGGTGCAGTCACTGTGGCGGGAAGGCGAGTCCGCAGGGATAGAAGGCAGTGGTCCACAGCCAGGAAGTGGGACTCAGACAGCGGGGTTCTGTGAAGACCCTATCCAAGGATGCCGCTGCCAGGTAGTCAGGGTGGGGGTACCATTTCAGTTTACCCAATCTAGAAACTCCCTTACAGATATGTCCAGAGCTTTGTTTCCAAGTGATCCTTTTTTATTTGTTCATTTTGGTTTTTTGAGACCAGGTCTCTCTATGTAGGACTGACTGTAATGGAACTTGCTCTGTAGACCAGGCCAACCTTGAACTAGTAGAGATCCTCCTACCTCTGCCTTGCCAGTGCTGAGTAAAGGCAGGAGCTATCATGCCTGGCTCCACGGTGATTCCAATTCTGTCAGAATGACAATCAAGATTAACCACAGTTTAAACAGCAAAGAGGGCCAGTTTGGCAGTTTGATTTGGACGCCCAGGGTAAGCAGAACTCAGGGCACTTTTCAAGTCTGTGCCTTGAGTGGCTGAACATGAAAGCCCAGCCAGGCCACTGCTGTCTGCCTGCAGCCTCTGCCCCCATCTGTAGGGTGCCCCCATCCTCTGTGGAATGCCCTTAGTCCACCCAGGCTGTAATCGTGAGGCACAGTGGACGGGTGGCTCAAATCACACAACACTTCCCACAGTGCCTGAGGCCAGGAGGCCTGTCCCGTCAGGTGCTGGGGCACATCTCCTCGTGGCTGCAGGGTGTCCTGGGATGGTGGGATGCAGCACCTCGGTCTCCTTTACAAGGGTTCCAATTCCTTTCTGGGGATTCCTACCTCAGGCCCTTGTCTTCATACTCCCTTAAATGGATGAAGGGCTCAGCGTGTGGATTTTTGAAGTGACATTGTAAGAGCTGGGTTATGAGATGTCCCACTTCCACTAGGGGCTCGGGCCACTTGTGGAGGCGGGACAAAGGAAGTTTTGACTGCTCTTACCCCACACAGAAGCCGGGTGGGTATCAGGCTATGTATAACCTCTGGACAGTGCTCCTGGGGTGCAAGAGAGGGCAGTCTGAAGTCCCAGGGCTGCTGCAGTGGTCTCAGGGTCCCCTGACCGGCATGGAGGCCAGGGACATCAGGTTCTCAGACTCGTGAGTATCCAGGTGCCCTGGGAGCTGCAGAAGAGCTGAAAACAGAGTGGGGGCCCACAGGCTGGATCTAGCCCAGGGCTGAGGGGGAAAGAGGGGAGTGTTCCGGCTGGGTCCGCGGGGAGGACAGTCCTCCGCATGATGGAGGCCATGGCTGGGAGCACTGAGAGGCCTCCGGCAGGAAATCAGACAGGCTCTTGAGACAAAGACCTGCTCTGTCGCTCCCTACAGCGGATCCCAAAGAAAAGAGATAGGCCATGGCTTTAAGGCATAGTCGTGGTAGAGAGTAGTGACAAGTAGAACTGTCCAGGGCGGGCCTGAGGTTAAATACCTTTGCGGGGAGGAGTCTCTGGGAAGGGGGGTTTACTGGCTAAGCCCTTCAGACCTTTAGGTGCCTCATTAATATGGAGATCTGTCTTGGGTTATATGACCTGTGGTCATGTCCTCTGCCTATGGAGGGGCTTGGGGGCATTGTCCTTATGTGACTGATGGCCACTGACCTATGGAGAGCTGCAGCCTCGCGTCAGGAGCCGGGTGACCAGGAGCATGGCAAAATACCCACGGTTCCTTGCAGGGCTACCCGCTGTGGGGTCACCTGCGGGGTCATCACGGTTGCAAACCTTAGCTCAACCAGAAGCCAGGCTGCCTTTCACAGTCCTACAGGCAAGTGCCACTCTTGTGGCAATAACAGCAGGTTCTGTGCCAGGCTGGTTAAAGAAATGCTATGCCCGAGTCCTCAGTGGCACCTTGCAGGTCACAGGCCACATGCTCAGGGGCCCAGCCAGTAGCCAGGCCCTGTCTTAGTCTCCTGCCCATCACCCCCTAAGCACCATGGCTCTCTCTTCAAAGTGGTCTCCTGCCAGTTTACTAACACCCTGTGCACAGGACTCTGTCCAACACAGGTGTTCCCCAGAACCTTCCAAGTGTGTGCTGTTAACAAGAGCCATCTTCAAGTGGGTCAGAACAGGGAGGAAGGCCCCTCCCCACACTCTCACCAGCATGTTACCATTTATTTTCTTAATGACCATGCTGACTGGGGTAAGATGGAATCTGAATGTACTTTTAATTTGAATTCCCCTAATGGCTAATGATGTTGAATACTTTAAATAGTATTCACTAGGGCTAGAAAGATGGTTCAGTCATTAAATGCTAGGCTCACAGCCAAAAAAGAAAGAAAGAAAGAAAGAAGGAAAGAGAGAAAGAAAGAAAGGAAAGAAGAAAGAAAGAAAGAAAGAAAGGAAGGAAGGAAGGAAGGAAGGAAGGAAGGAAGGAAAAAAGAAAGAGAAAAAACAGGTGCTTACTAACACTTGTATTTTTTTTTTTTTTGAGAAATCTGCTTAGTTCCTAAACCATTTTTAATTATTGTATTGTGCTTTAGTTAGGATCTCTATTCCTGTAAAGAGACACCATAACCAAGGAAAACACTTAATTGTGGCTTATGGTTCAGAGACTTAGTCCGTTATCATCATAGCAAGAAGCAAGGCAGTGTCCAGGTTGACGCGGTGCAGGAGAGGGAGGTGAGAGTTCTACACCTGGATCAGCAAGCATCTGGAAGAAAGTGACCTGGGTCTGGTCTGAGCTTCTGAATCCTCAGAGCCCACCCCTAGTGACACCCTTCCTCCAACAAGGCCACATCCACTTAAACAAGGCCACGCCTACTTCAACAAGGCCACACCTCCCGCTAGTGCCACTCCCTCTGAGCCTATGGAGGCCATTTTCATTAACCTCTACAGGGTGTTTTGTTGATGCTTAGCTTCTGAAGGTCTTTGAATGTTCTAGATACTAATTCCTCTGTTGGAGGTAAAGCGCCCAAGGATTTTTCTCTCACTCTTTACGCTAGCTCTTCCTTCACTGACAGCTTGTAGTACAGAACCATTCCAGTTTCATGAACTCTACTTTGTTGGTTGTTGACTATTTCTTGAGCATGGAGACCTAGTAAGAGTCCTTGTCTACACCTGCCTCTTGATGTGCATTCCCTAGTTTGTCCTCTTGCCCTTTCAGGTCCTCTGTTGAGGTCTTGGATCCACTTGACGGTGGTTTGTTATTTGGGATGAGAGATAATGATCTAGTTTCATTCTTCTCTATGTAGATGTCCAATTCTCTAGACCATGTGTTAAAGAGATGATCTTTTCTCCAGTGCATGCTCTTTTTATCTTTAGCAAAATCATGTGGATATAGTCATATGACCCATATCAGGGCCTCTCTCTATTCTACTGACTGTATGTCTGTTCCGTGCCAGGACCATGTCCTCACTCCTTGGCTCTGTGGCATTACTTGACATCAGGCATGGTGACAGCCTCAGTGGTGATAGCCCCACACCATTCCTCTCGCTTTGGCTCTCTGAGGCCTTCCATGCTTCCACGTGTATTTTAAGATTATTTCTTATATTCCTACGAAGAATGCCACTAGAATTTTTATTTGAGATTGTGCTGTATTCATAGATTTCTTTTGTTAGGACAGTCATTTTGCCAGTTCCCAAGGTACATCGAGGTTCATTTTACAGACACTAGCTAGTGTTAAGTTCTTGTTAGTGGAATGTTGTCCCTAGGTGTTGCATAAATAAAGCTGTTGGATAGAGTCACTTCAGCTTGTATAATGGTTCAATGGGTCTGTAAGGCCTTCTGGTCATTCAAGCTCTCCTGAAAGAGAAGAGTGAGTGAAACACCCCTCCTCTTAACTCACCATAAATACAGAGAGGATGCCAGGGGCCAGAGTCCCCACAGCCCTGAGAAGAACTTCCCCAAGCAGAGTTCCAGGTTCACCATACACTGATAGTGCCCATGATGAGCAGGGACAGCAGCAACTATCAGAGTCCTCAAGGTCCTAGGTTCATGCCCATCCCCCTTTGCTCCTATTAAGAGGTGAACTATGTACTCCTAATATAAGAAGCTGCATTGAGGTCGCCTAGGAAGAAGACAAGGCTCTAATTCTATGATTTCTGTCCTTGTAACAAGACAAGTGAAGAAAAAAAGAATGTACAAGGGAAAGATGAAAGAAAGAAAGAAAGAAAGAAAGAAAGAAAGGAAGGAAGGAAGGAAGGAAGGAAGGAAGGAAGGAAGGAAGGAAGGAGAAAGGGAGAGATAGAGATAGAGATAGAGATAGAGAAGAGAAGAGAAGAGAAGAGAAGAGAAGAGAAGAGAAGAGAAGAGAAGAGAAGAGAAGAGAAATGTCATCTGCATACTAAGGTCATCAGCTATCACTACAGCTAGAGAGGCCTAAAGGACTCAGTGAGCTAATCCTTTGAAACTGGGTCCATCCTTCTCACAGCCACAACTGAACATTTTTCGCGGTGCTGATGCTGCCCTGTCTATAGAACCAGACAGCTCCCATGATGAATTTCCCAACCACCATTGCCTTTCCCAGGCTCGGTCAGGTCAATCATGTCTGACTCCATCTCTCCCAACGCCTACTACTAAGCAGGTAGCACAGGAGGAGGAGGAGGTGTGGAAAGGGAAGTGGGTGGGGACACAAATGGGGAAATAGGTTAGAGACACTTATAAGAAAGGAAGACTCTTCAGAGTTTCTAGAGTGAGGTCACGAGCTGGAGCCCAGGCACTGAGCATCTTAAGGCAGCCAGGGCAGCAATGGAAGTCTTGGGACTTGTCAGTGAAACAGGCAGTGTCTCCAGGAAGTGCAGATTCAGCCACGCAGACCTGAAGCATCAAGGCTTGTTCTTTCTTACTCTGGCCTCTGAGCGGTGCAGAAGTTAGCTGCTGTCCTGGGAGGTAGTTCAGAGAATGGAGACTAGACGGTGACCACGGGCCGGCAGGCCTTTGTCCCAGTAGATCGCTCAGTGGCCGGCCGCCCTCCGACTCCCTTACCCCCACATGGTCCTGGCAGTAGCCAAGTGCTGAGCCAGTGCGGCTGCCACTGCTCTTGGTCCAGCCCAGTCTTGTGACAGTGTATGGGGTGACTCAGCCAGCTTTCCGGAATGGTGCGGTCTTTCCAAGGGCTGTTGCCACTTTGCACTTGGGAGACACATCCAAGTTCTCAAAAACATCCTGTTTCTGAACTTGGCTTATGAGAGGGAAAGCGGAGAGGCCTGAAACCAGATCTCTGAGCAGCAAGGGGTGCTGGGAGGAACCAGGGTCAGCCAGAGGGCAGGGAGGGAAAGTGGCTGTGGATCTGTGTGTGGTTAACTAAGGGGTAGATACCCCAGATCAGCGGCAGATGTGAGAAGAGGGGCCCACATGCCACCTGCAGGAAGCATTTAGAAAACCGGAGCTGGGACTCAGAAGACATCCAAGTCACAGAAGTCCCCCCCACCTCCCCCCGACATTACCACGCTGGTGTGTGGTGGCGACAGAAGCAGATACCACATCCAGTGGGCTTTCCTAGAGGGCCTGGAAGGACAGGGCTGGTTCCCAAATGCTGATTCCTGTTTACATGGAGGGAAGGGGGTCAGCTTTCACACTCCTGCCTGAAAACACAAGCTCTCAAGTAAACATGTGCTTGCAGCACTGCGCCTGAAGAGGAAGCAGCTGTGGTGTTTCCGTCTCCCCCTTTCCCCTGCATGCCAATGTGCCAATCCAGCAGTTGGAAGAGTGCTGATAGCGTTTGTGAGGGCACAGCAGCGCCCTCTTGGAGACAGTGAAGCCTGCCACAGGGTCAGAACTAATATTTTCTTCATTAATAACATCCTAATTTGCATGATTAATATGTCATGATCTATGAACACGGGCAGACTAACAGTATACCTGCTGAGACAAACCGTCAATACACACACGTACACGCAGGAACCATCAGCCCCCCCAGATATCGCCAGCATCAAAACCGCATTTGAGGACTGCGAAGGAGAGTGTTCTCCATGGCTCCACGGGAGGAGGGGCTCTGGGTGTCCCTGCCACTCCCAGGCTGCCATTGGACAAATCTGAAAATTCCAGACTATAATGATAGCCTCTGGCGGAGCTCCTTGCCTGGTTTCTCCAGCTGGCCCCAGGCCAAGAGGCGGGGTGTTCCGGGCCACAGTGGCGCCACCCCATCAGCCCAGATCCACCTCTTTCTGTGACTGCAAACCTCAGCTAGTTTTGGCCGGCCAGCCTGTGTCAGGAAGTGGAAGAGGGTGATGAACACTGAGAAAAAGTGGCTGTGGGATGTCTTCAGCTGTGTGCCACAGACTGCTGCTGACATGGGAAACTTTGGGGATGCCGGACACAGAGGTCCCTGGAATCTACACTCCATTCCTTACTTGAACATCTGAACATATCAGCTGCCTGCTCTGCTCACAGCCACCTTGCTCCAAACCATCATTCTCAATTACTTATACAAGCTAAGACAGGTCCAATGTCACTAGGAGATATGATCTTACAGGGCCACCATCATATGTGCTTCTCTCTGTCAGCCATCCTGTTGCTATATGGTACATGGATGTCTCATATTACATAGCAGAAACTGTGCTCAGAGAGTATGACTTTGGTAACCTGCACACAGATATATACCTAGGTGTGCACACATATGTGCACACGAATTTCAGTATGTTCATTTTCTAACTATAATAATTATTTAATCATATACATGTTATCAATATATCTTGTGATCTTTAATGTTGTTTACTAAAAATATATTCAATAAAACACAAATACATTAACATTCATGTGAGTTGGAATTATCTTAGAAACACATTTTAAAAATTCAAAAGAAATAATAAAGCTGGTCTTTATTTTGTTTTATATTATTTTATTTTATTTTATTTTTGTAACATGGTTTCTCCTTATAACAGCCCTGGCTGTCCTATCCTGGAATTTGCTTGCTGGCCTGGAACTCACAGAGCTCCTTCTGCCTCTGCCTCCCAAGTGCTGGGATTGAAAGTACAGGCCACCACGCCAGGCAGGCAGCCTTCCTGCTCTGCTTTATTTGGCCCAGGATACCCCAGACGCTATCTCAGCAGATAACCTTAGGTCTCCCAGTTACTTACTGGATATTGCTCGCTGGTTTCCATCCTAAACCTTGGGATTTGGTATTCACTTTAGACAGCCCACAGCAGACTGAAATGGAGACTGGCAGTATTTCAAGTGCCCAGAGGTCACACATGGCTTGGTCACACCTGGCACACAGCACTAGGCCTTGCCACTAGATACTGTGGGAGGAATGTTTGTGTCAGCCTACCAAACTCCCATGCTGGAACCCCAAGATGCTGAAATTAGGAGGTGAGACCTCTGGGAGAAAACTAGGGCCAAATCAGCCATAGGATGGGGCCTTCATATTGCAATTAGTGCCCCTTATTAGAGACAGGCATTCTCCCTCCTCCCTCCCCCTCCTCCCTCTCTGGAGAGAGTAGAGACTCAGAGGAGAGGGCCATCTACAAATCAGGAAGAAAGCCCTCACCAGGGCTGTCCATGCTGCCAAGAACTCTTGGTTTGGATCTGAAGCCTCTATAATCGCAGGAGGGTAATTTCTGTTATTTAAGCCCCCGGTCTATAGTATTTGTTTCCAAAGCCTGAGTTTAGGCACAGGCTCCACATGGCATAAACCCAGCAGAATGAGGATCTGAGATAAAGAGCCACAACACAAAGGCTGGGAGGCCAAGGGCCTCAAAAGCCAAGCTCACCCGCCTCACGGCTCATGACAGGGGAGGGTGAGTCACTGTACGAGGGGCTGTGTGCAGAGACTGAAATGTCTGCCTCCAAGCTCACCAGCCCTGCGTCGGTAGGCCCTGCCACCTGACTTGCTGTGAGGCCTGAACAAAGCCAAGAGCATCACTGCAGGGTTCAAACAGCAGGTAGACCCGCTGCAACTACCGCCAGGCTCTCAGGAGAGGAGCAGGTGTTCCAGTGACTTCTGCCAACACAAGCATGTGCTCTCTGTAGAACTGGACTGTTGTTCAGAGTTAGGTATTTGCCTAATGTTCAACATGCCCTGGATTCGAGCCCTAGTGTTACACACAGAACTGTGCCATGGTCAAAGGTCATTCTGGCCTCCGACCACACTTCTGTTGTGACTCCACTGTGGTTTTAATTATCCCTGAGTCCCACACCAATGGCCCTGTGCCTTTTCAGATGTTACCTTTCCCATTGTTAGACTTAAACAAATCACAGTAGAAGACAGGAAATGCCCGGGACTGCTGGAAAATGAGTTACTCTGTGTTGGCATAAATGACAGAAAAATTCCCAACTGCCTCAAGACCAGAACTCTGCTTGTTGGAAGGGAATCCCCAAACTGTTGTGCTTAGCCTGTGGTTCCAGCCTTCATAGGACAGATGAAGCTAAGTCACAGGACCTCCACCCCCACCTCCACACACCCAGATGTCCAGACAAAACGAAAGCACACGAGGACTGCAAGTCATCTAAAAAGCCTGAGAAGGTCAAGGAAAATGTCCTTAATTAAGTAAGCACTTCAGGTCCTGGGACCAACTGGGACCAGGCGAACATAGCCAAAGGCATCTGAGGTTGCTGCCTCTGTTCCCCTTTGAGACAGAGTCTGTGGGTGGCAACAAGCAGAAACTTGAGGGTTGAAGCTTCAGGCTTCACAGCACCTGGATAAAGGCGAGGGTCTCTGGGATGTTGAGGAAAGCATGCACAGCCACAAAGGAACTCGGTGAGAAGAGACTGCAGGAGACACCCTCTGTGCCCAGTGCAGGAGACACCCTCTGTGCCCAGTGCAGGAGACACCCTCTGTGCCCAGTGCAGGAGACACCCTCTGTGCCCAGTGCGGGAGACACCCTCTGTGCCCAGTGCAGGAGACACCCTCTGTGCCCAGTGCAGGAGACACCCTCTATGCCCAGTGCAAGGTCTCTGAGGGACTCGACCGACTTCAAGGCAAAGTTCAGCATTCAGGGATGGGAATCCATTTCAGGAACTTCTGCCAAGAGGCCAAACCACAGAACAGTCTGGTCACAGTGCCAGGGTGGGGATCCCTGTAAAGAAGACACCCCACGGTCCGACTGCTCAAGCCACTATCTGACGGGGCCACTGGACCCCTGTAAAGAAGACACCCCACGGCCCGACTGCTCAAGCCCCCACTGCTCTCCTTTGCTCACATCAGTACCATCTCTGCACGGGGGACAAGGGAGGCAGAGGGTTAAGATATACCCTGCTGTATGACAACCACAGGACCAGCAGCAGGTTTCACATAGGAACCTGCATGGACTTGGCTCTCACAAGGACTGTGTTGCCTTTCTCTGTGACACAGTGGCATCTATTCTCATGCCATCGATTGTGGGACCAGTCTGTGGCCTGGTTGAGCAAGGCTTACTCCGGAGACTTAGTAGAACATTCTACAAGGGATGGAACCAGTGAGCTATGCTCCCAGACTGCTGACCCCTCAACTCCATAATCCTGTGGCCATCGGTCATGTATGGCCACGGCCCTTGCGTTCTGGCTGGACTCCACCCCTACAGTCACCTGGCTACAGCCAGGTTTCCCCCCCGCCGCCCCCCAAGGTTACCTGGCTGTATTTGCCAGGTAGCCCAGCCCACTATAAAAGGAGGCTTCTTGCCCCTCCTCTCTCTCTTCTCCCTCTTGTGCCTCTCTCCTCTTTCTCTTGTCCTTGCCCTGGTCTCCCTGTTTCCCCTCTTTTCGCGTGGCCATGGCCAGCTCTCATCCTTCTATCTCCTCTTTCTCTCTTTACTTCTCTGTCTCCTTTTCTATAACAAAGCCTGGAAACTATGAACTCTCTTCTTACCCAAACCCGCCGTGTAAGAACATGGAGCAGGCCTCAGCATTTCCAGCCACCAGGAAAGGACCCTGCCTCTTCTCAGCCAAGCTTCTGTACAGGTACCTGGAAGGCCCATGCCAGAACAGCACCACCTTCTGAGCAAGGACCTTCCTCCCCGCTAGCTAGTCAGGTACTCGGGCGCCTGCTGTCTCTACCCCTTGCAGTGTGGGGGCTCTGTCAGTTTTCCCTTATGTGGGCATTGCCTGCCAGTTTTTCCCCTATGTGGGCTCTGCCTGCCCATTTTCCCGGCCATGTGGACCTCCCACTGCTGCTCCACCTTTTTTGCTCACAATGGATCTTTCTAAAGTAGGGCCAGTCAGGATCAGGCAGAGGCAATATGACCTACAACCTCCGCTGGCACCCTTGACTTGGTTTGAGTTGGCTGGGCAGAGCTCTCATCTCTAGGGTAAGGAGCAAGCTCACCACTCCTTACCAGAGCCACTCTCAAGGCCCAGGGAACCACCTCTGTTCTAAAAGAAGTGTCACTCACACTTTTGGGTAAGCAGAAATGCACAGTGGTGTACATCCCTGCCCTTTTCCGGGACCCAAGGATCCTCCGAACCACCTTGCCTGCTTGATGGTGTTTGATCCAGCCTTTATACTTAGAATATGTAGCCAGCTGGGGCCCTGAGCGAGACTTATGACAAGTTTCTGAGCTCTGTGTCCTCCTGCAGGAGGCTGCAGCCATATCTTGTCCTAAGAGTTTATAGACACTGGCTACATACTGGCAACAACGGGACGGTCTATGCACTAAATGAAACCCCAAGCTGTCCCGAGATCCTTCCCTAGCTCAGAAGAATGGAGTTGGGCTTCCAATCTAGTTAGCACTCAATCTGCTCTGCCTGCTGGCCATCAGAGCCACGATGGAGCTGAGACCCTTCTGTAGACAACTCTGTAGAGGGCATGGCCCAGCCCATCCTGGGAGAGCAGTTCCCAGCTTGAAGAGCCACTGGGGCTTAGCTTCGTTTATCCTGAACGACACGCCTTGTCTTGCTCTGCACCATGGTCAGCTGAGCCCTGTCCACTCCCTGCTCCACCCTAAATCCCTGAGAGCATATCCTTGATATCTGAGACAGCCCAAGTCACAGTGCTCTTTCATCATTTGCCTGTGGCCCAGCTAAGGGGAGCTCGACTGTGACCTTCAGGAGTCTTTCCTGGGCCCTTGTTTCTCCAGGCTGTATGGCTGGAGCCAGAATGGAACTGTCCCTTCTGGCATCAGAGGGACGTTGGCCCATTCCTATCTGTAATCACATCCACACGGGCAGCCTGGGCTTCCCCAGACTAGGGCCTCCACAAATAGCAAATCACTACCTGAGAGGCTGAGCATTAGAGATATGAGTCACCAGGGAAGCTCAGCTTGTGTAAACAATTCACTTGCCTAGTGAGTCCCTACCCACGGAGAACTAACTACAGGATTATGCATTCTTGTTTGTTTGAAACAGTGCTACTCTGGAGCTCTGACTGATCTGGAACTCACAGCAATCCTACTGTCCCATCTTCCAGGTGCTGGGATTACAAACATGCATTGCCACAGCCAGATCAGTATGCTTTTGTCATTGTCTTCAAAGTAGGGTTTCTGGTAGTCCAGACGGGTCTCAAAGTCATTACATAGTTGAGGATTCCCTTGAACTTTTGACCTATGCCTCTGTCCCCTAAGGACTGGGATTATAGGTATAAACCCCTCACATTCTTTTCAAATTTTTACATGTAATGTATGTGTGTGCATGCAAATGCATGTGTACATGTGTATAC
This sequence comes from Apodemus agrarius, assembly GCA_964023405.1. Taxonomy (NCBI): domain Eukaryota; kingdom Metazoa; phylum Chordata; class Mammalia; order Rodentia; family Muridae; genus Apodemus; species Apodemus agrarius. Next base: position 3,458,894 of record OZ030006.1, on the reverse strand, counting down.
AGTGCAGGTTGACACTGCGTACTCTCCACTACTAAGCTCCATTTTACCTTCAGAGAGGAGGTCTCTCGATGCTTGGCTGGCCTCACTTTACCTTCAGAGATGGGTCTCTCGATGCTTGGCTGGCCTCACTTGCCAATGACTGCAGGGATCACCTGTCTCTGCCTTCCTCCCCACACTGGGGTTTCAGCAGTGCTCACTGTGCCAGCTTCTAAGTGAGACAGGAGCCCCGAGCTGGGCCTCACGCTTGTTGGACCGACTCTGCTGACTAAGCCGTGTCTCCAGCCCCTTGAGTATTTTGTAATATCTTTTTTGTGGCTGTTTTGGTTTGGGTTTGGTTTAAGTAGTTAGTCTATTCTGGAACAACTATCATTTTCCTTTTTTTGTGTCTTCCCTTAAAACGTGTAACTGAGAAACATTTTATTAGGCTGCATTTTCATTTTATTTTAAATTTCTGTTTATATTTTCAAAAGAAAACATTCATTTTTTAAATTAAAAAGTATACCAAATTCAGATCTGCAGCAGCTTTCCTTTTTCAAAAAATTGAAATTCCTTTATCTTTAAAACCACTTCAAAGTTAAAGGCTACCCTGTTAGACATTTAAAATGCACTTAACAGCTTCATGGTTGTTGTTGTTGTTGTTTAAATATTATTTTTTAAAAAGCATCAGTGCTATGGTCTAGAAAATGAGGTCATAGCAACACCTTATACTCCACGGAAGTTCAAGACCTTCCAGGTCACCGGTTGGCACCCATGGGAACGTCACCATCTTCCATACAACAGAGAACAGAAACCGCAAGAGGCGCTGGTGGCCTGGGTGTTCCATGCTGGTCACAATCTCAAGAGAACCAAGCTGGACCCCTGCACTTGACAGCCCTCGGCAAGAGGGGAAGGACACATCCCTGGGACCCTGGTCTTCATTGTAGGAAGGTGCTGATACCCTGAGATTGAAGGCATTTGTGGTATGGTTGGTGTGAATATGTAACCAAGCCCGTGTATTGTTGTGTGGTGTGGGTAGCAGGTCTGGGGACAGTCCCTAGTCCTGTCCAAGTCCTCTCCCCTCCCTACCCCTGGCCTATTCTCCATGCATGGGAAGCCTGTGACTCCAGCCTCCACTGCCTCCTTCTGTGAGGAAAAGGGCCCTTTGCATCAGCCAGCGCTATCTCTGGCACTGACAGCCAACAGCCATGTGTATGGCACTGTTCGCTGTCACCCAAGTGACCTCTTATGGCTTCCCCACTGTACTAGAGCTCAGGGAATGGAGACGATATCACATGGCCCTGTGACCCTTTGACCATTCCTAGGACCAAACCAAACCCAGAGGGGTGTAAAGAAAGAGCCAAGGGTCCCCCGAGTTCTTCTCTAGAACCCACAATAGAAGAAGAGAAACAAAGCCCCCAAACTCCTCTGACCTCTATATGCACACTCTGGCAAGCATACAGAAATCAGCCACATACTCACACACACACACACACACACACACACTCACACTCACACACACACATGTACATGCACACACACATACACAAAATAAAAAGTGGCCAGTACCGCCAGAAATCAGGCATTATTTCTAAAACATAAAAACAGAGGTAATGTGGTCTCAACTGCAGGCCACATGGCAAGCAGACATGCTTGAGTCTGTTACAGGGTGTGGCCAGGAAGTGTATGGCCCCAAACACATCTTTAGCAAACCCCAAATCAACCAAAGAATGACTGAGTAAATGAACAGGAAGAGAAACTCCTCCTTACAAGAGGTCCCCATCAGTGCTGCCCACTCCTGCAGGAGGCGGAGTTCAAGCCACTGGACTTACAAGCTCACAGACCAGGGGCAGCAGCAGGTCAGGGGCTTCACCTACCTCCCACGGCAGCTCGTCACAGTTTCCCTTTGGCGTCTCTGAGTGGACAGCCTCCCCTCACAGGCACTGGGCCATCTACAAGCATAAAAGCAATGGCACTGGGTGAGCCACCGCTGCCATGCTGACGGACAGACGGGATGATGAGTGATTTGCCTGGCTGTGTTGGGGAAAGGATAATTTATATCCTAAACAGGACATAGATTTTACCTCACTACTCATAAACTGAAACATTAAATTACAGCTTTCTCGACATTTTTACTTAAGACCTCCTGACCTCAGTTGGACTTGAAAACCTGCAGCTGGGGCTCCTGGGCTGTGGCTCTGGACAGCGCAGTCCTTTCCTGGGTCACTAGAGAATCAGAGAAGCCCTTCCCCAGGAGTGGTGTGGGAGAGAGGCCCTTCCATGGGCTTCCTGGCCACTCAGATCTGAGCTGATACCTTCCTGGAGTGTCAAGACTGAGGCCCTAGGTGCTGAACATTTCAGAGTGAAGGTAGAAAGTAGCCTGGGGACTAGTGGAGACAGAAGCCACTGCATCTTGCCCATTTTCCCTTCAGTTTTTCCTGGTGTTAGAATATAATTTCCGTATGGGCCCCATAAGCCTTTCCTGTAGGGATGTCTTATTCTCTAGATACCCAGGAAACTGAGAGAGGGGTGAACATAGCTACTGAGAGGACCTAGCTGGACTATGTGGGATAAAGGACCTTTCTAGAATATGTTTGACTTCCTGGGAATGAAGAAAAAAAATTAGGGGAGGGAAAAGAACCTGACAGCTCCAGTCCTGCATTTGTTAAGGGACCCCCCATTGGCAGCTTAAGAAACTGAGGAACAAAAACAAACAAACAAACAAAAGCCGGGTGGTGGTGGCACATGCCTTTGAGCCCAGCATCTGTGAGGCAGAGGCAGGCAGATTTCTGAGTTTGAGGCCAGCCTGGTCTACAGAGTGAGTTCCAGGGCAGCCAGGGCTACACAGAGAAACACTGTCTCAAAAAAAAGCAAAAAACAAAAAACAAAAACAAAGAAATTGAGGGAGGATGGTAGCTGGAAATGTAAGGGCACTGAATCATTTGCATAACAGGCACCCAGGCAGGAATATCCCTGGATTTACTTTATAAAATCTAAATGCCAGAGGGGTATGGTAGCACATTTCCTAATCTTGGCACGTGGGAGGCAGAGACAGGTGGATCTCTATGAGTTCAAGGTCAGCCTGGTCTCCATAGTAGATTCCAGGCTAGCTAGGACTACATAGTGATTCTTTGTCCAAAACAGAAGTTTCATAAACCTAGGGGCTGGGGAGACGGCTCAGTGGCTCTCGCAGAGCACCAGCATCTGGTTCCCGGTACCCACATCAGGTGACTTACAACTGCCTGTAATTCCAGTTCCAGGGGATCCAACACCCTTTCCTGGTCTCCAGGGACTCCTTGCATACACGTGATACATATAAATTTATGCAGGCACATACTCATACAAATAATTCATAAATAGATACATGCATTTAAAACATACAACTCCTTGAATATTTTCCTCCTTGTTGTTTGTATGTATTTTGAGGCAGGGTCTCATGTAGCTCAGGTTAGTCTCAAACTGAGCTACATAGCTGAGGTTTACCTTCAGTTTCTTTTCCTCCTGCCTTAACAGCCTCAGGACCAGAAGGATAGGCATGGGCCTGGCTGGTTATTTCTTAAAACCAATTAATCTATTCAGCCATGAGGAGTGGCTCATGTTGACTATCACTGGAAAAGAGAGGATATCAGAGACTTTGAGAAAGCTATTTTCTTCCCCTCCCAAGCAGAGAAGGTCAGGTGCAACAGACCCTAGAGCCGAGAATCTGGTTCTGTGCAAACATGCCCTACAACGGTAGAAGGTTTCAGAAACAAATCATTTTCTCACCTGAGGTCAAGAAGAGCATTAACATCATTGAAAGGCCATTAGCCCCTGTGCTGTGACCCTGCCAGACACTGCCATCAGACGTCACTCCAGAGCGCACACACTGCCCCTACCAGGAACCACCCCAAATCACACATGTCCCTGCCAGGAAGGCTAGTGGGAGGTGTCACTGAACACATCACCCACGTGGACCTGGGCCTGAAGGTTTGTGGGAGAGTACAGGAGGGCACTGACCCTGTTCTGATGGTCCAGTTGACCCCACATAGCCATGACTCAGGGCCATGCCAATCCAAGCTTTCCTGATGGACATGAACTGCTGTGTCCATTGCTTTCCTTATTGACTCTGACCAGCTGCCTTCCGAAAAGCGGCTGAAGGGAGGAAGGATTTGTATTGGCTTGGAGTTCCGAGAAATGCAGCCTGTCTCTTGGAGGAAGGGCTGGTGCACCAGGAAGGAGAGACGGGGAGGGTGTTCAGTTCCCTTCTCCTTTCCCCGCTTTATTCCTTTCTCCTTTCCCCTCTCCATTCCCCTGGGATGGGGTCACGCACACTCAGGATAGGTCTTCCCTCTTCAGTTACACCTCTCTAGAAACAGCCTCCCAGGGACACTCAGAGGTGTGTCATAAATGCTTGTGAACCAGAGCAAGGGACAGAAGCAGTGAAGGGGAAATGCTGAGGGAGGAGGACAGCAGGCATGGAGGGAGTGCCCGGAGGAACTGCTGGCGATTGGCAGAGGACAGGCAGTCAGTTGAGATCAGTCTTGACCAATTACACAATTCTTAGGCGCCTCATTCCTAGAACTATGACTTTAATGACAGAGATGGGGAGGAAGCTTAGTGTGCGAGCGTGAGGGCCTGACAATCCTCAGAGCCCACATAAAAACTGGACTCAGTGCAGGACCAGCTACAGTCTCAGTGGTCTTCACCACTGATGGCGAAGTAGATGATGAAGAAGATATGAGGTAGAAACAGGAGAGCCCCAGAAATCCACAGGCCAGTGAGCCTGGCATGCACAGTGCTAAGAAAACAAACAGACCCTGTTTCAAAGCAGAAGATGCAGAGCAACCCCCACGCCTGTCCTCTGACCTCCACACAGATGGCGTTTATGACCCCACAGCTGTGCACATGGAGGCAGTACAAGCAAACTGCACACGACTATCCTATCGTGTAAAATCCATGATATTCCTTCTCACATGAGGCCCTTGGGGCCAGGGCTGTGCGCACTCCTGGATGGAAAGGCCACTTACCACGAATGCAACCATCTCAGAGGAGAAGCCCAAGCCTACAGACTTACTGTTTAGTCATATTCCATACAACCACGTGGCATGTGAATCCTGAACCCCAAACTCATGGCTTTCTCGATTTCCTAATTCCTGGGACCAGCCTCAGTAGGAATGTTTAACCCCTCTCCAAATGTGTTTTAAAGGAAAGACAAGCTATATGATGTGTCCAGAAGACGGCGTAAAGTATATTTTCAGGTGGATATTTTTATTAAAATGTTGTTCATGCTTGCACAAGAGAAGACAAAAGAAATCACTCAGGGTGCCTGTGTCAAGGGATGAGGGTCTCTCTAAAGCTCTGTTGTGGGTAGTCCAGGGGGCAGCCATTCTGTGCCTGCAGGGTACAAGGCCGAGGACTGCTCCGTGCGTGCGTGCTGCACTGTGCTGCGCCGAATCACACAACTTCCACTCGCAGATTCAGTACCTTGTCTTGAAACAGCAGAGAGAGGAGTAGATGTTTGCTCTGGAAAGGTGGCTTCCTGGCCAAGAGCAGGATGCACTTCCAGAGGCCTCCAGGGTCCCATGCGCTCACTCCCCCATGTCTTGGCTCCCCCTTTGAACAGAGGATGGCAACTCACTAATAACCCAGCACATACATTACATGACTCACAACCATCTATAACTCTAATTCCAAGGGAGCCAAGCATTTTCTTCTGCCTCTATAAGTACTGGATACACTGTATGTATGTGTGGTATAAATACATATACTCCAGGACATGCATAAATATATACGCATGCATACACATTGTCTTAGTTAGGATTCTATTGCTTTTAAAAAAAATTACTAAAAGTAACTTGGGGAAGAAAGGGTTTATTTCATCTTTTAATTTATAGTCGTTCATTCAGGGACATCGGGCAGAAACTCAGGGCAGAAAGGTGAGGAGCTGATGCTGACTGAGGTCATGAAAAAGCATCATTTACTGGCTCGCTCCCCATGGCTTTCTCAGCCTGCTTTCTTAAAGCACCCCAAACCTCCCGCCCAGGGGTAGCACCTCCCACAGTGAGCTGGGCCCACTCACATCAACTACTAACTAAGAAAATGTCCTATAGGCTTGCCTACAAGCTGATTTTACAAAAGCAGTTTCTCAATTGAGGTTCCCTCTTCTCAAAGGACTCTCATTTGTATCAAGTTGACACAAAACTAGCCAGGACAACATTAAATAAATCAATAAGTACTTCTAAAGTAACGCTGACTTAGAGAAAATAAGGAAGGAGTTAATTCTGAGTAAAGTTTGAGTGACCATGGCCCAGGAACATGCGCTCAGGCTTCCCTGGATGACAAGAACAATCACAGAACAAGAGACACAACCATTATAGCCACAGACGAAGAAAAAACAGCGAAGCAACGTGTTAGACATGACACGGGGCAGGTGGAGCCAGGAGGGCGCACAGCAGAGGAGGAGGGAAGGCCGGCCCCGGGCTCCAGTGTTCCCGGCCCACAGGCTTCTCTGTCTTTTCCGTTCTCTAGACTAGACGGCACTGTCTGAAAATCGTCCTGGGCCTCAGATCAACACTCTTCGCTTACCCTGGTGGGGACCAGAGGTCTGCTCAGCTCAGTGGTGTGATTCCCTAGATGTTTATAAGGTTGTTGGGTTGGATTCAGAGGGCGAGAGCAAAAGAAGGCCTGGAAGCTCTCCTTCATAGCCTCCCTGCCCGAGGTCAGCCCCAGGATCCCTGACACAAAGGAAGCCTCCTCTCTCTCTCTGCCCAGGTGCTGTGCTCAAGGACCATATGGTCCAACGGTGGCCACCATGTCCCTTTCCCCTTTCAGAAGAACGCTGAAGCACAGTTCCGGGACTAACTCATCCAAGACAGTGTCCCTGACACAGAAGCCTTGGAACCCCAGATCAGGACAGGGAGGACAAAGAGGCTGAACCTCCAGGTGCAGCAAAATGCAGCTCCCTAGGGGATCGGGGCTCCTGTGTGAGGTTGGTCAGTGTTGCTGTCCTGCTGTGCTATCCAACAGCTTCCTGTTCTCCAGGGCTCGTAGAGACTGGTCATGAGTGCCAGCAGAGGAGGAGGCACAGAGCTCCAGGGATCAGCTTCAGTGATACCTTGTTGAGTCCTGGGACTCCCTGGGGAAAGGGGACAGCCATATCCTGCTAGCTAAGCAGGACATGAAGGCACCAGCCAGGGCGTCCCATGCCGTGAGATGGGAGCGGGCAGGGTTTGGGACCTGTATCTGATCTATATGGGTCCAACTTTGAGGAGACAGGGGAGGAAAGGATGGAGGAGAGGAGATTCAAGGCAATCTAGCTACCACAGATGTTAGACACAACACCAAGGATGTAGTGTTTCCTACTTAAAACTCAAAAGTATAACAAGTCCTTCCAAGAGGCAAGCAGATGGCTCAGCTGGCAAGATGCCTACTGTACAGGCGAGGACCTGCGTTCAGATCCTACCATACATGTCAAAACCAGAAGAAGCCCTGCCTCTGCCATCGCAGTGCTAGGGAGGCAGAGGGAGGCTGACACATGAGTTCATCAGTCAGCCTCGTGCACGCGCGCGCGCGCGCGCGCGCGCGCACACACACACACACACACACACACACACACACGTGTGTGCAGACATACACTCTGTCTGTCTCTGTCTCACACACACATACATCTGCATCTACACCCACAGTCATGTACACACACACACACATATACACACACAAATGTGTGCAGACATACACTGTCTCTGTCTCTCACACACACATATACATCTGCGTCTACACCCACATAGTCACGTACACACACACACACACACACACACACACACACATGTGCAGACATACTCTCTGTCTCTGTCTCTCTGTCTCTCTCTCACACACACACACACACACACACACAAACATGTGCAGACATACACTGTCTGTCTCTGTCTCTCACACACACACATACATCTGCATCTACACCCAGTCATGTACACACACACACACACACACACACACACACACACAAACATGTGCAGACATACACTGTCTGTCTCTGTCTCTCACACACACACATACATCTGCATCTACACCCAGTCATGTACACACACACACACACACACACACACACAAACATGTGCAGACATACACTGTCTGTCTCTGTCTCTCACACACACACATACATCTGCATCTACACCCACAGTCATGTACACACACACACACATACACACACACAAATGTGTGCAGACATACACTGTCTCTCTCTGTCTCTCACACACACATATACATCTGCGTCTACACCCACATAGTCATGTACACACACACACACACACACACACACACATTTCTGGCCTCCTCACTTATATCGTCTCCATAGACCCTCAGCTTATCAGTTTAGTTAGATGGAAGCTATTCTATATCCTATTCAACAATAATTTATCTTTTTTCCAGGAGTTTATGCAAAAAACCTTAAAATTTTCTAAAGTCAAAAAGAGTAAGGAGGACCTTACTGAGGCTCAGAGCCACTCTGAACACCATCGGGTAAGTGGATGGGAACCTTTATGTTCATTCTGTAAGTCCCTCCTGATGTTTATAGACACTGGAGTTTAAGGAAGCTGATGACTTGTTTGGGTTCCAGGTGAATGGTCTAGTCAGAACTCAAACTTACAGGCCAGCTTCCCCCCACGCCCACCATCCCGACACCATTTTAAGGTTAGGGCAGCTGAGCCCAGCAGAGGAAAGGGCTTCTCCTGACTTCTGGGTAAGTCAACAGAGGGTGCTGGAGCTGGTGGGGAGTGGGCCAGGGTTTTCATCCTTACACAGTCCTGCGGTGGCGATCTGAGTAATGTTAGACTTGGATATGTCGACCCGTGCATGCAAACTTTGTTTCTCAATAGGTAAACTCTTTGCAAGGTCCCTGCACTGTATGTTATTTCTCTGATAAATGGATTTTCATTGTTGTGAAATTCTCCCTTGGGCTCCACACACCTCTTGTAGTAATAACACCTCCTCAGCCTCCTGAATTCTTCCTGTTCTGGCTTTCCCCTGCAGCCCATCTGTCCAGGTTCAGAGACAGCTCAGTGCTAGAGTGCCCAAATAGTACATTCAAGGCTCTGGTTTGATCCCCAGCAACACACACACACACACACACACACACACACACACACGAACACATCCCGACGGACGGACGGCTCTGCACCTTTCCCCTCCTTCCTCTGGGAGGTTCAGCTGGCCCACTGTGGAGCTGACAACAGCTGCCATTGTTCTCTGGGGTTGATCTTTAGGATCTTTAGGATCAATACTACATTTAACCTTTAGCTGTCTATTTCCAATTGGTTTTTGAGCTGTTTCCTAACACACTTTCCACTGCCAATAACACACCACCACAAGCTGGGAGCCTCAGACAGAAGCGGGGTTCATTGTGTCTCAGGCGTCTAGGCCAAGGCTGGAAGACCATCTGGCGACGGCTGTCCTGCTGGCAGAATCCAGAACCCAGAGGCTGACAGAGCATCATTGGGCAAGCAGCAGGGAGGCCCCTAGTCCCAGGGGCTGGGCCTGTAGTCACACATCTGGCCACTACTCATTCATCCATTACTAACACCCGCGAATGGACCCCAGTGCGCAGACAGGAGCCCCATCGCCTGTTAAAGGAACACCAAGCTCCACCTTTTAATATCTCATACAGCCAACCAAATCTCAACGTGTGTTTTAGCAGGGACTTGTATCTCTTTGTGGTTTTTAAGTGTTTTCTTGTGTTACGGTAAGCTGTGTGACTTGAGGTTTGGATGCGGTGGAAGCTATGTGCGAAGTGTGCATGTGGGTGTCATCCACAGGGGTGCACACCCATCACTACATAATCTCCTGTCTCCCGAAACCCCACGGCCATTCTCAGGCACCCTCCTTTTTGTCAGAGTTGGCTTCAGTGACTGCAGTGAGTGTCCTCAGGCCATCTTTTGCTACCACAGTATCAGTTTGCATAAGCTAAAACTTCGCAGCTACAAAAGATCCACTTAGCCTACCGGACCTTGTTCAGTGCCAAATAGTTCAACACCACACACTGCCATGGTTTTTCCTTTGGAACAGCCACAGGGGTTGGTCTACAGAGAAGGCAGTGAGGTAAGGCCACGAAGTCCTTGCTTCTCGCCATCTCAGACTCTCCTTGACACTTGGCTCCTGACACCCTGCGGGCTGTGGCTATGAAAATCCCCACGTGAGAGGGAGTCAGCTCCCCTGTACAGAGCCTACGTACGGAGCATACCCCTGAAGGGGCGTGTTTCCAAAACTGGCTTTGAAATCTGTGCACAGCGGGAGAGAGTACCTGGAACAGTAGACTGTTTATGGGACCAGGGGCAATCTCACACTCTTGCAGCCGAGAAGGTCTATCCTCTGTGTGATTTGTCTGTGCAGTCTGTGTGTTCATGTTCATATATGTACGTGTGCATGCGTGTGGAAGCTAGAGGTCAACAACATGTCTCAGTCACTCTCTCATGAAACTCACTGATCCAGCTGAGCTTTCCAGTCAGCAAGCCCCAGGGATCCGCCAGACTTCACCTCCCCAGCACTGAACTTAAGACACGTCACCATACCTGGATTTTATGTGGGCGCCTGAGACCCAAACTCAGGTCCTTGTGCTTGCCAAGCAGACACTACCAACCGAGCCTTCTCCCTAGCTGGCCATACTCTGTTCTTGAAACTAAAGTATTCAGGTTTCAGATTGCAAAGCAAACCATGGACAAGAGCGTGGCCTGGTCCTGCTTATTTGCTTTGGTTGACTTAGGGTCTCACGGAGCCCCGGCCAGCCAGGATGTCACATAGCTGAGGATGATGCATCACTACCAACCCCGACTCCCCCTCCCAGACTCAGCTGTATGCACAACACAGAGCTGAGCGTTATTATTTTTTTTTTTTTAATAGCAGCTGGGTTTTCAGTGCATTAAATGTTTAGGAGGAGCTGGAGCGCCGGCTCAGGGGAAGCGCACTGGCTGCTCTAGCAGAGGTCGGGGGCTGGTTCCCGCCCTCACATGGTGGCTCACAACCATGTGTAACTAAGTTCTAGCAGACCCAATACTCTCTGGCCTTGGCCTCCACAGGTGCCGGGCACACACATGGTGCACAGACATACTTGCAGGGGAAACATTCATACAAATAAAATAAAAATTAAATCAAAAACATGTTAATAAAAAGGTAAAGGAGGGGCTGGGGAGATGACTCAGTGGTCAAGAGCACTGATTCATCTTCCAGAGGACCTGAAATCAATTCCCAACAACCACATGGTGGCTCACAACCATCTTCTATGGGACTCGATGCCCTCTTTTGGTGTGTCTGAAGACATCTACAGTATATTGATATAAATAAAATAATTTTTTTTTAGAAAAGGTAAAGGAGCCGGGCAGTGGTAGCACACGCCTTTAATCTCAGCACTTGGGAGGCAGAGGCAGGCGGATTTCTGATTTCGAGGCCAGCCTGGTCTACGCAGTGAGTTCCAGGACAGCCAGAGCTATACAGAGAAACCCTGTCTTGAAAAACCAAAAAAAAAAAAAAAAAGAAAGAAAGAAAGAAAGAAAGAAAGAAAGAAAGAAAGAAAAAGAAAAGGTAAAGGTAAACGAGATTTTTGTTTTGCTTTTTTTGTCTTTCTTATGGTGGCACAGGTAGAAGATAGGACCTCTCACATGCTACGTAAGCCTCTACTGTGGAATCACACGACAAATTGTGTCTTTTTATTTATTTATTTATTTTTATGAGTATAGGTGTTTTGTCTGCTTACATGTCAGTATACAACATTTGTGCCTGGTACCCTTGGAGGTGGGGGAGGGGTGCAAGGTGTGATCCCCTGAAACTTAACTAGAGACATGGGTGCTGAGAATCAAACCCAGGTCCTGTGGAAGAGCAGCCTGTGCTCTTAACTACTGAGGCATCTCCCCAAGTCCCAAAACTTGATATATTTAATAAACATCTCTAGTCAAGCAGAAGGCAAGCCTTTGCGTTCACAGCACCCCGGGGTTAGATGAAGCCCCAGGAGCAGTGGGAGCGTGGGTTCTGAGAAGCTCTTGGTAGGTGTGAGCTTTGGCATCACTGAAGCCTGCTGACCTAGGCCTAGGACAGCCTGGGGACGCCATCGATCCACGCTGTGAGCACTGAAGCACTCCTCTCCCCATGTGCGTTTTCCCGGTGTTTGACCACGAAGCCCTCAGCTGTGGACTCTCAGGGTAGAGTTCGCTCCACGCTTGTCATCTCCGCACACAGCACTGGTAATAAACCGTGTCTCTACAACCTTACTGCGCCTTGATGCTCTAAGTTATTGTTTGTTTGTTTTTGTTTTTCCAGACAGGGTTTCTCTGTGTAGCCCAGGCTGTCCTGGAACTCACTTTGTAGACCAGGCTGGCCTCGAACTCAGAGATCCACCTGCCTCTGCCTCCCAAGTCCCGGGATTAAAGGCGTGCACCACCACGCCCGGCTGTAAGTAGCAGTTTAATTGCCCAGCAGAGGAAACAGAATCTTCACCCAGGAGGCAAGTACAGTTTCCTTTGGTGCAAAACAAGTGCCAGTGACAAAAGATGCCAAGTAATGCTCAGAGAGCGGGCGCCAGCACACCCAGGCCCAGAGCAAAGGTTTACCTGAGGCTTACCTAGGCCTGGGTTTGGATCTGCCTGGATCCTGCATGGGAGCCACCAGCAGAGGACTGGGAAGACTAAGCTTCAGGGCTGCCTTCGCCTCGGGGTTCCAGTATAGGGCGTGGCATGGGTTTGGTGGCTGGATATCCTACTGAGACCCGCTTTTTCTGGAGGGGTGGTCTTTACAAACCATCTACTCCGGGGCAGAGGCAGCTCCGTGGCTGGTGTACCAGCTCAGGCAGAAAGGGTGGTGCTCCCTTAACACTGCCTACCTGCAGGACCTAGAGTCACTGAGGACACAACTGTCTGTGCATGACTACGGAGGCGCTCCTAGCCTGGGCCCTCACTGAGGTGAGAGGCGCCACCAATGTGGACAGTCCTCTCCATGCCTCCCCTCCTGTGACGGACCTCAGGCCAAAATAAAGCCTTCCTCCCATAAGCTGACTCTAACAGCAACAAGACAAGGGACCCTGCAGAAGACACAGGCCTTTGTATGGCACCTGTGACATCAGGCTTCTCTTTCCTCCATTAAAAGAGCAGGTGACTAGGCAGAACAGCAAGATGTCTGCACTCTGGCCCCTCCCTCTGCCAGTCCCAGTCAGCTTCAGTGTGTTCTCAGCAGAGCTTTCCATTTGTCTACAAGGGTGAGCTGGAGGACTCGGCCAATCAGGGAAGCCGTCCACTCCTCACCACCCCCAAGCTATTCTGACCCAGCAAAGCACTGCCAGCAGGTGACCGGCAGTGACCTTCAGCTAAAGGGTTCATTGTTCCAGCACTGCTGGGTGTCACCAAGGTGAGCAGACACCTGGCTAGCCCCCAGGTGCCCTGAGCCTATCTACTCTTGATTACAAGTAGGTGGGTTCTTTGCACCTTGTGACATCACATGGCAGCCACGCCCCCAGCTGGGCCTTCTCTTTGCCCTCTGGTCAGAGAATGGCGATGGCCTTGAGAAGGGGGCAGAAAGGTTTCTGACGCTCTTGCTTGAAACGTTTATGCCCACTTCCTTATCTAAGCAGGAAATCAGTCCAAATTACAATTCCTAGGATTCTACTTATTGCAAAAATTGATACCATGGCCTAGATTAAATTGTTATTCAGCAAAATTTAAGACAGCAAAAACAAAGTAAAGGAGACTCTGGTGAGTATTCTGGCCTTGTTTATTAACAGCACTGCCTCGCTTTAAAACTGCTACTGGCTACAGAGAACCACAGAAAAGGCTGAAGTGCAGCATGAGTGGATTAGCATCTCTGAGGCTAGAGATGGACCAGGGCCTCCATGTCCTAAGCAAGCCAAGCCTGCTAAGATGCACTCCAGCCCTAGCTCACATCATTTTACACCAGCTCTGGCTAAAAAATAAATTAGATGGGGTGGGAGTCATGGCTCCGTAGTTAAGACTACTTGCTGAGCCGGGCTTGGTGGCGCATGCCTGTAATCCCAGCACTTGGGAGGCAGAGGCGGGCGGATTTCTGAGTTCAAGGCCAGCCTGGTCTACAGAGTGAGTTCCAGGACAGTCAGGACTACACAGAGAAACCCTGTCTCAAAAAACCAAAAAAAAAAAAAAAAAAAAAAAAAAAAAAAGACTACTTGCTGGCCTTGCTAGAGGATCTAACACCAACATGGTGGCTCACAAACATTGCCAGTCCAGCTTCAGATCAGAGGCCATCTTCTGGCCTCCAAGATCAGAGGCCATCTTCTGGCCTCCAAGATCAGAGGCCATCTTCTGGCCTCCAAGATCAGAGGCCATCTTCTGGCCTCCAAGGGCATCAGGCATGCATATGAGAGTCTCTAGTCACACTTCGCACACAGCCCAGGCTCTGCTTAGAGACAAGGACTGATACAGATCAAAGCGTATCCTACAGAAAGGGTTTCCCTCCCGCACCTGACTGTGCGATTAGTCTTTTATCTGAAGTCAGTGCTGGAATCTGACTAAAGACAAAGAAAATAACAGATGCAGTTAGTCCTTACTGGCACAGGACACCCCGCAGGCAAACCTCTGAGTCTGGATCGTACGACAAGGCTGGTGAGCATCCCAAGAGCACACACCACAGAGCCAGGGACTACTCCTGAAGGACATTGTCTTACTGTCCCAGGAAGAGTCTCAAGTACACACACCACAGAGCCAGGGACTACTCCTGAAGGACATTGTCTTACTGTCCCAGGAAGAGTCTCAAGTACACACCCACAGAGCCAGGGACTACTCCTGAAGGACATTGTCTTACTGTCCCAGGAAGAGTCTCAAGTACACACCCACAGAGCCAGGGACTACTCCTGAAGGACATTGTCTTACTGTCCCAGGAAGAGTCTCAAGTACACACCCACAGAGCCAGGGACTACTCCTGAAGGACATTGTCTTACTGTCCCAGGAAGAGTCTCAAGTACACACCCACAGAGCCAGGGACTACTCCTGAAGGACATTGTCTTACTGTCCCAGGAAGAGTCTCAAGTACACACCCACAGAGCCAGGGACTACTCCTGAAGGACATTGTCTTACTGTCCCAGGAAGAGTCTCAAGTACACACCCACAGAGCCAGGGACTACTCCTGAAGGACATTGTCTTACTGTCCCAGGAAGAGTCTCAAGTACACACACCACAGAGCCAGGGACTACTCCTGAAGGACATTGTCTTACTGTCCCAGGAAGAGTCTCAAGTACACACCCACAGAGCCAGGGACTACTCCTGAAGGACATTGTCTTACTGTCCCAGGAAGAGTCTCAAGTACACACCCACAGAGCCAGGGACTACTCCTGAAGGACATTGTCTTACTGTCCCAGGAAGAGTCTCAAGTACACACCCACAGAGCCAGGGACTACTCCTGAAGGACATTGTCTTACTGTCCCAGGAAGAGTCTCAAGTACACACCCACAGAGCCAGGGACTACTCCTGAAGGACATGTCTTACTGTCCCAGGAAGAGTCTCAAGTACACACACCACAGAGCCAGGGACTACTCCTGAAGGACATCTTACTGTCCCAGGAAGAGTCTCAAGTACACACACCACAGAGCCAGGGACTACTCCTGAAGGACACTGTCTTACTGTCCCAGGAAGAGTCTCAAGTACACACACCACAGAGCCAGGGACTACTCCTGAAGGACACTGTCTTACTGTCCCAGGAAGAGTCTCAAGTACACACACCACAGAGCCAGGGACTACTCCTGAAGGACACTGTCTTACTGTCCCAGGAAGAGTCTCAAGTACACACACCACAGAGCCAGGGACTACTCCTGAAGGACATTGTCTTACTGTCCCAGGAAGAGTCTCAAGTACACACACCACAGAGCCAGGGACTACTCCTGAAGGACATTGTCTTACTGTCCCAGGAAGAGTCTCAAGTACACACCCACAGAGCCAGGGACTACTCCTGAAGGACACTGTCTTACTGTCCCAGGAAGAGTCTCAAGTACACACACCACAGAGCCAGGGACTACTCCTGAAGGACACTGTCTTACTGTCCCAGGAAGAGTCTCAAGTACACACACCACAGAGCCAGGGACTACTTCTGAAGGGTATTGTCTTACTGTCCCAGGAAGAGTCTCAAGTACACACACCACAGAGCCAGGGACTACTCCTGAAGGACATTGTCTTACTGTCCCAGGAAGAGTCTCAAGTACACACACCACAGAGCCAGGGACTACTCCTGAAGGACATTGTCTTACTGTCCCAGGAAGAGTCTCAAGTACACACACCCACAGAGCCAGGGACTACTCCTGAAAGACACTGTCTTACTGTCCCAGGAAGAGTCTCAAGTACACACACCACAGAGCCAGGGACTACTCCTGAAGGACACTGTCTTACTGTCCCAGGAAGAGTCTCAAGTACACACCCACAGAGCCAGGGACTACTCCTGAAGGACACTGTCTTACTGTCCCAGGAAGAGTCTCAAGTACACACACCACAGAGCCAGGGACTACTCCTGAAGGACACTGTCTTACTGTCCCAGGAAGAGTCTCAAGTACACACCCACAGAGCCAGGGACTACTCCTGAAGGACACTGTCTTACTGTCCCAGGAAGAGTCTCAAGTACACACACCACAGAGCCAGGGACTACTCCTGAAGGACACTGTCTTACTGTCCCAGGAAGAGTCTCAAGTACACACACCACAGAGCCAGGGACTACTCCTGAAGGGTATTGTCTTACTGTCCCAGGAAGAGTCTCAAGTACACACACCACAGAGCCAGGGACTACTCCTGAAGGACATTGTCTTACTGTCCCAGGAAGAGTCTCAAGTACACACACCACAGAGCCAGGGACTACTCCTGAAGGACATTGTCTTACTGTCCCAGGAAGAGTCTCAAGTACACACACCACAGAGCCAGGGACTACTCCTGAAGGACATTGTCTTACTGTCCCAGGAAGAGTCTCAAGTACACACCCACAGAGCCAGGGACTACTCCTGAAGGACATTGTCTTACTGTCCCAGGAAGAGTCTCAAGTACACACACCACAGAGCCAGGGACTACTCCTGAAGGACACTGTCTTACTGTCCCAGGAAGAGTCTCAAGTACACACACCACAGAGCCAGGGACTACTCCTGAAGGGTATTGTCTTACTGTCCCAGGAAGAATCTCAAGTACACACACCACAGAGCCAGGGACTACTCCTGAAGGACATTGTCTTACTGTCCCAGGAAGAGTCTCAAGTACACACACCCACAGAGCCAGGGACTACTCCTGAAGGACATTGTCTTACTGTCCCAGGAAGAGTCTCAAGTACACACCCACAGAGCCAGGGACTACTCCTGAAGGACATTGTCTTACTGTCCCAGGAAGAGTCTCAAGTACACACACCACAGAGCCAGGGACTACTCCTGAAGGACACTGTCTTACTGTCCCAGGAAGAGTCTCAAGTACACACACCACAGAGCCAGGGACTACTCCTGAAGGACATTGTCTTACTGTCCCAGGAAGAGTCTCAAGTACACACACCACAGAGCCAGGGACTACTCCTGAAGGACATTGTCTTACTGTCCCAGGAAGAGTCTCAAGTACACACACCCACAGAGCCAGGGACTACTCCTGAAGGACATTGTCTTACTGTCCCAGGAAGAGTCTCAAGTACACACACCCACAGAGCCAGGGACTACTCCTGAAGGACATTGTCTTACTGTCCCAGGAAGAGTCTCAAGTACACACCCACAGAGCCAGGGACTACTCCTGAAGGACATTGTCTTACTGTCCCAGGAAGAGTCTCAAGTACACACACCACAGAGCCAGGGACTACTCCTGAAGGACACTGTCTTACTGTCCCAGGAAGAGTCTCAAGTACACACACCACAGAGCCAGGGACTACTCCTGAAGGACATTGTCTTACTGTCCCAGGAAGAGTCTCAAGTACACACACCACAGAGCCAGGGACTACTCCTGAAGGACATTGTCTTACTGTCCCAGGAAGAGTCTCAAGTACACACACCCACAGAGCCAGGGACTACTCCTGAAGGACATTGTCTTACTGTCCCAGGAAGAGTCTCAAGTACACACCCACAGAGCCAGGGACTACTCCTGAAGGACATTGTCTTACTGTCCCAGGAAGAGTCTCAAGTACACACACCACAGAGCCAGGGACTACTCCTGAAGGACACTGTCTTACTGTCCCAGGAAGAGTCTCAAGTACACACACCACAGAGCCAGGGACTACTCCTGAAGGGTATTGTCTTACTGTCCCAGGAAGAGTCTCAAGTACACACACCACAGAGCCAGGGACTACTCCTGAAGGACATTGTCTTACTGTCCCAGGAAGAGTCTCAAGTACACACACCCACAGAGCCAGGGACTACTCCTGAAGGACATTGTCTTACTGTCCCAGGAAGAGTCTCAAGTACACACCCACAGAGCCAGTGACTACTCCTGAAGGACATTGTCTTACTGTCCCAGGAAGAGTCTCAAGTACACACACCACAGAGCCAGGGACTACTCCTGAAGGACACTGTCTTACTGTCCCAGGAAGAGTCTCAAGTACACACACCACAGAGCCAGGGACTACTCCTGAAGGGTATTGTCTTACTGTCCCAGGAAGAGTCTCAAGTACACACACCCACAGAGCCAGGGACTACTCCTGAAGGGTATTGTCTTACTGTCCCAGGAGAACTGAGTTGAAAGGCAAAACGCAAAGTAACACAGACCCAGTGAGGAGACCCACACCTGGGATCCCAGCATTCCAGAGGCTGAGGCAGGAGAATGGATGTAAGTTTGAGACTAGCCTGAACTAAAGTGAGACTATATCTCATAAAAGAAAGATATGACAATATCTTTAAAATATCATAAAAGAAAGTAATGACAATCGCCAAGGTCTGGCATTATTTTGGACACGACTTTGCATGAATAAAACAGAGAGTTGGAAAAAATACCGTCAGCTAGCTACGGAACCACTGGCCAGGATTAGTCCCTGAAGTTAGAGCCAGAGGCGCGATGTTCACGCTCTTGTCTTGACTTTTCTCCATTTTCTGACTACTTACAATAACAGGTGTCCTTCCTCTTTCTCTTCCTCCCCTTTTCTTCTCCATCTTCCTTCTTTGTGAGACAGTGTCTTATGTAGCCCAGGCTGACCTCCAATTCCATATATATGAGTGTGATTTCCTAACTCTCCTGCCTCTACCTCCCCAGCACTAGAGTCAAAGTTGTGTGTCATTATACCTGGTTTAAGCCAGATTGTCTAATATTTGTGTGTGTGTGTGTGTGTGTGTGTGTGTGTGTGCGCGCGCGCGTGCAAGTATGTATGTATGTATGTATGTATGTATGTACGTACGTACGTACGTACGTACCATGTTCAAGCCTGGCACCTGTGGAGACTAGAAAAGGGTGTCAGAGTGCCTGGAACTGGAGCTCGGGTAGGAAGGAGGCCTGATGAAAGCGAGCAGGGGGCGCACGTAACTGCTGAGCCAGCCCGGCCTCCCTTCCGACGGATAGTCACATGCTCTGTTAGGAACACTGCCACTGCCACTGTGGCTGGAACTCTTCAGTGGACAGTGTGTTTCCTCTCAATGGAACTTAGAAAATACCGTTTCCAACCCAAAGCTGCAGTTGGTTTGCTTGGTGCTCCCACGTCCTGGAGGTCACAACTGGTCCTCCTGTGACCTCCATCTTCTTCAAATGGAGGACAGTCTGGAATGTACTAGCTTGTATCCCTGATAAGGGTGTGTTGCCCTATCCCATTGTGATGCGTTCACAGAAGCTCACAGGTTGAAGGCTTCATCCCGAAGTAATGTGTATGGAGGAGGAGCTTCAGAGAAGCAAGTAGATCTGTGTGACAGGCTTGTAATTTGATGGACACTTAGGTAGTAGCACTTATTTGAAGAGAATGCGAGTTTAGGGGCATCTTGTTCCAACACCCTTTTCTGGACATAATGAGGCCAGCAGCTTTACTCCTTACCATGACACAGGCACAAAGTAACAGAGCCAGCTGACAGGGATGGACATCAACAAGCAAAACATCCCTTTCCTACTTGCAATTGTTAGTACTCAAGGTCAACAAGGCTGGGTTTGCAATCACCCAGTAAACACACCCCTGGGTGTGGCTGTGATGATGTTTCCACAAAGATTTAATTAGAGAGGGAAGATCTGTCCTAAATCCCTAGAGGTGGGTCCTGTGGGCTGGGCATCCAACCCTAATAGAAAGGGCAGAAGGAGAAAGCCAGGTGAGCACTGGTGTTCACTGTGGAGGGGATGTGGTCTGGGTCCCTGTGCCACTACTGCAATCCCTTCCCCACCATGATAGTCTGGGTCCCCTTAAACTGTGATCAAAATAAAGCCTTCCTCTTTAGATGGCCTCTTGCCAGGTGCTTGGTCGGAAATTAACATACTATCCTCTTGCATTTTGTCAGTGGTTAAAGTCTGACAAAAATCCTGGTGACTGCAAAGTGACTTTGTGAGGAGGTGGGGTCTGAGATGAAGTGGGTAGGCACTTGATTCAACCTGACCTCCCTCTGAGAGGAGAGAGCTAAACAGAGAGAACATTGTGTATAAACCTAGGCCGAGCAACAGCAAAGCTAGAAATAGTCCAACCATGCCAGGAGCAGGGGCTGGGCCAGACCCTCAGAGATGGTGGCGCAGGGAGGACCCTCCCCCTAAACCTTGGGGACACAGGGCCTTGAAGACCTATTGTGCCTATTGTGTCAAAGTCTTTCCCTCAGACTGTCCTAATACGGTCAGGGGTCCCTGAGGCCCTAGGTCCAAACATCCAGGGAGCTACAGTTGCTGTGTCACTGAACCAGCCCATCCAGCAGGCCGCACCCCTGCAGACTCCTCAGCCTTCAGAAGCCTGCTGCCCAAGTTTCAGAGCCATCCCAGAGAACCTGAACAGAGAGGGTAGACAGGCTTACCCAGGCATTAGATCTTTTTCTTGCTGAGAGGGGCACAAAAAGTGATATGCATTTTGCCAGACCCTCCCAAGACACAAAACTCCCTGGATCATTTAAGGAAAGACACTTTAGAAGGAAGGTTGCCTGAAAGATTCAGCCAGACTTGAGGAAATCAGCAGAGGGTGAAACAGGTAGATAGGCAGCCGAGGAAAGCCATTCACATCGCTAGGGGACAGGCAAGCTCAGGTACCTCATAGCACCTCAGAGCTGAGCTGGCAGGGAGCCCACACCTCTCCTCCACCAACTCCTGTCAGCATCTCCCTCTGGCCAAAGGACACTTGCCTCCTCTAGCAGGATTCAGGGGCATGGCCAGCTGGAGGACCAGACCAGATAGACAGGAGAGGGAAAGCAAGAGAGTGTGGAGATAACCAGCATGGGTGTGGAGGGCTTCTGTGGTCACTTACACCTAGAGAAGTCGACCAGGGCCAGCCACAAATGCAGGGGAGCAAGAACCAAAGAAAGTGCTGGCCATGCACTGACTGTGAGCAAACCCTAGCCTTCAGTATGGGGAAGAAATACAGGGGCTGAGCATAGGAGGATGGGCTGGAAGGTCAGTGGATAACCAGAAAGGAAGCTTTGAAACAGGGCTCCGATGAAGGCCACCCTCCATTCCCTACCCATGATGCTCTGCTAACCCTTCTACTCATGACCTGTTTTCACCTGAGACAATTTTACACTATCTCAGCGTGGTGGTTTGAATGAGAATGGTCCCCACATGCTCATATATGGAATATCTGGTCCCCACTTAGATGAACTGTTGGAAAGGATTAAGTAAGAGGTGTGACCAAGAGCCTCTCTGTGTCTCTGTCTCTCTCTCTGCCTCGTGCTCCTGGATCAGATGTGAGCTCTCAGCTACAGTTACAGCACCTAGCCTGCCTGCTGCTATGCTCCCTGCTATGACAGTCATAGACTCACCTTGTGACACCAAAATTCCCCCAAATAAACTTGGTCATGGTCTCTTCACAACAATAGAAACAACACTAGGGCAATAGGTATAGCAATCAAACATCTACAGAGACATTTCCTTTAAAACAATTCTTTGTATACCTCTAATTTATTGTCTCTTAAAGACAGACTCAAATTTACATACCAATGAGATGAGCGTGCTTGTTTATGTTTACATAAGGAATTGACTAAGGCTAAGTATTTGGGGCACAGGATAGAGACCATCTTTGGTGTTTTCCAGAGGTGAGCGCTGCTTGTGCCTGTGTGTGTGCAGTGAGCATGTGTGTGCACATCTGCATATGCATGTGCACAGATACACCTATCTACACAAATGCACGCGGAGGCCAGGACATTGATGCCAGGTGTCGTCTTCACTCTCTTTCCACCTTATATACTGAGGCAGGTTCTCTCCCTTGACCCTGAGCTTGATACGCCATGAAGCAGCTGGCTAGCTTGCTTCAGGGACTGCTCTTCTGTGTGCCAGCCCAGAGCTACAAGCCCCCCCATGAGGCTCATATGGCATTTAATGAGCACTGAGGTTCAAACTCAGGTCTTTACTAATACACAGCAAACCCTTTACCCACCAAGCCATTTTCCCATCCCGGGTGAATTTCTTGATTCTCTAATAATCAATACTAAGGACTTCCCTTCACATAAATATAGAATACAAATTCTACCCCAACCCCAGCCCACCATTCATTGATCAATTATTTAAAAAATCTCCAATCAGCCGGGCGGTGGTGGCACACGCCTGTAATCCCAGCACTCTGGGAGACAGAGGCAGGCAGATTTCTGAGTTCAAGGCCAGCCTGGTCTATAGAGTGAGTTCCAGGACAGCCAGGGCTATACAGAGAAACCCTGTCTTGAAAAACACCAAAAATCCAAAAAACAAACAAACAAACAAAAATCAGCTCAAACAAGAGTTTTTAAAATCAAACAATCCAACCCAAAGATGTATCATGTTGATACATCCTGAGGAATGATGTTAAGAAAATAACAAGGTTTGTTTTCTGTAATTAAACTGTTTTATTTCTATAAGAACAAAGACATGTGTATGTTCAGAAAAAACACCCCAAGTCACAGCATACAACATTCTTGGACCTGTGTGGAGTGCTTCGGGCATTGTTCTCTGTCCTCTGGTGCTCTGTGCTGAGACAGCATGAACAATGAGCACACAGGATGTCCATCCATTTCCCCACCGCTACCCACAGGTGGCCCATAACTTCACCACACCCGTCTAACAGCATACTCCTCATGCCCTCCCTCACCCCTTCTGTGAGCCTTGCCTACTCTTGCCCAGACTGATCATGACTTTGATAGCATCACAGTCAACCCAGAGTAGAGCAGGCAACTTCTACTCTTCCTGTCTCCCTGAAGGAGCTCAGACCTTCAGCCCCACAGTAATCTGTACCTGTACAGTCTACATCTGCCCTCTCCATGGCTAACGTTCATCACTGGCTCCATCTCCTGACCCTCTGGCCCACCCAAAGCCCAACTGAAGAACAGAATGTGGTCTTTCCACTCTCCTTCTTCCTAGATACAGGAACTGACATACACAATGGCTGCCTGTGTTGTAAGACTCCCCTGCCAATAGTTACTGGGAAACTGACAGACTAGAGGAAGCTACACACTGTAGAGTACTTCAGAGTT
The DNA here is from genome assembly GCA_964023405.1 of Apodemus agrarius. Lineage (NCBI taxonomy): Eukaryota > Metazoa > Chordata > Mammalia > Rodentia > Muridae > Apodemus > Apodemus agrarius. The sequence goes on along the minus strand of OZ030006.1, from coordinate 3,435,406 downwards.
CTTAGAGCCATTGTCTTCCATGCAGCCCTTAGTACACTCTGGAGGGTTAAGCGGAAGCAGGGTTAGTTCTGAGAATGGTGTGCCTTGGCCACACCCTGCCTCCTAATCCAGTGGAAACAAGTACCCTATGGGCCTACCCCTAGGGCCATGCACTAGGATAGCCTAGCTACAACCAGACTCTCTAGGTCTGATGACTCAGCCCTGTAGGAGGTGATAGCTTACCATCCTATGACGTTCATCTTGGGAGACATGGTCACTCCCATAGTCCATACAGCTCCAGAGGAAGCCCACACCAGATTAGCTCCTTCATGCTGTCCAGATACCTCCCCATCACCAGCCAGGCAGACTCCAAGCTGTAGTCTTCCAGGCTACAGTTAGCATGAGATGATCAGTCTGTATTCCCCCTGCTAATAGCAGCAGCCCCTGGGGTACAGGAGGCTTCTAGAAGAGATCCATAAGTGCTATCACTCAGCAAGCATGCAGTCTGGGTCCCTCTCCTCAATCAGACACTGCCTCACATGCTGGGGCCTACGAAGGCCATAGACCATGTAGGGCAGACAGCCACAGCCCAGGCCTGAACTAGTGCTGCTGTGGACAAGGGAGACCACATGGCCCACCTAAAATATCACCTGCCAATCTTGTGGTTCCACAAAAGCCTCGGAGGTTTCCCAGAGAAGGGAAGTGACTGCAACAGGAAGTCCACTGTTAATCTCAGGATTAACTACTTAAACGACGACGTGGAGCTTACACACGACCTTGAGCCTAGGATATTGATTGGGGCACGCTAGCCTTCTTAAAGAGACAGGAACAGGAAAGAGAGTATGGTCGCCTCTATGAGAAGGTGGAATGGGGCATCTGGAGTTCATCTGGCTGCTTGGCATAACCGTAACTGTGCACATGCCTGCTTACACCCTACAGCACAGACTTAGGCCTGGAGAGCATGTGAGCACAGAGAGCAAGGGTCCTACTAAACTACCATCGGCAGAAGCAGAGAACAAGACCAGTCTAGGGACACCATACCCCACAGCAAAGCCATGCTCCCTGGAGTGTCGCCCAGGCTTCCTCCTGGCTCCATCTCCTTGCCCAGGAGTCCTTGGAGTCCCACACAGCGGAGGCTGCTTCTGTCTGGCTTGGCTGACTCCTCTGTCCACATGTTGGCTAGTCACTCTGAAGTACCTGAGGGGCCTCTGCCTTTTCCTCTCTCCCGCTTTTTTTTTTTTTTTTTTTTTTGGCTAGGATTAAACTTGGGGTCTTATATACACCCTAAGCTATGGCTCTGCTTCCACTCTGTACATCCCATCTCTCTCTCTCTCTCTCTCTCTCTCTCTCTCTCTCTCTCTCTCTCTCTCTCTCTCTCTCTCTAACAGTGAGTTGCCTAGAATGGTCTGGAATGTGTCATTCTCCAGCCTCTGGAGTGGGGTGACCAGCCTGGGCTCCCACTCTGACTTTGAATCTCCGGAGCTCTTGGCCAGTGTGCTGAGATGCTGTCTTCAGGTCTCATTTGCAGACACACAGCTGGGGCCTGACACTCACCTGGTAAAGTGTGGCCTGGATGGCATAGGGACTCTAGACATGGTTATGCCAAAGCCCTTGGGATGAGATAAAACTCCACCTCACCACCTCTGGAAGGCTCAAGCTGTCTCAGATGCTGAAAACAGGCATTCCCAGCTGCGTACCTAGAGGACACACACTTGCAGCTGGGTCCTTTAGATGGTGCTGCTGTAAACATCAAGTCCTTGGAAATGACAGAAGTAAGAGGCACAGTCAATAGTCAGAGGGACAAGAGGAAGCTGCCCTGAACCAAGGGAAGGAGGCGGCCTCCAGGAGTCACCGAGGGCAGAACCGGGCCTTACTGGGGCACACAGCCCCTCCCACGCCAGCCCTGAGATGATAAAGCTGCTGTGCTTGTGCCCATCTATCTCAGCAGCCACGGGGGTTCACAGCAAGAGCATGAGCTCCGCCATCTGGGACCTCTGTGCCCACTGGGCGACGGATGGACAGACGGACGGATGGACAGAAGGAAGGAAAGGTGCCTGTGAGAGAGAAGGTAGGGCGAGGAAGAAGAGGGAACGGAGAGGAGGGAGGGACAGTGCTTTGGGCAAGGATGGGGCAGCAGGAAGCAAGCCCCGCTGCTATGTTACTCATGCAGAGCTGGCTCTTTCTAGTTGGGCTCATTTGGGAGCCTGAGGTTAGGACAGGCACCTCCACCATTCCTTGAGGGCCACAGGCTAGGAGCAGCAGAAAGCAGAGTGGTTCTGTAGCTTGTGCTGCGGACCCAGACCTTTCTCTACACCCCCTTGCTGCCACAGCCCTACCCCAACAGAGACTCACCCCTGACCTATCCTGGAGAGTACCCCCTCCTCTAAAGCTGAGGGGATCTGGCCCCCCTTCTCCTCTAATATGAGTAGTCTCTAATTAGGGGAGGGTGACCTCATCCTAATTGTCTGTATCTGTAGAGACTCTATTTCCAAATAATAGTATCTCCTGAGGGTCACCAGAGGGCACTAAGTACCCAGCACCTGCCTGCCACCCTCAGTCCCTACCTATGTCCCTGCCACACTGTGAGCCTCTGGCTCACAAACCTGCTGTGAGCCTCTGTTAGGCTCCTTGGCCTTCACAAGCCTTAGTGAACTACACCTCACCCTCCTGGGCGGCAAGCAGGTGAGCAGCCCAGCCCCAGCTTACCAGCCGTTTGGACTTTGCCCCACATGGGCAGCATCTCCCAATGAAGCGCTCATCTTCAACGTCACCCCATGTGACTGGGCTCTCTGCCAGCTGCCTACTGGGGACCAGAGGTGTCAGGCAATTTTCCTGGTTCCAATGGGCTGCTGCACCAGGCCCAGCTGCTCCACCAGGCCCAGCTGCCAGAGGGCAGGGCAAATCAGCCTGACCCACCTGTACTAAAGCCCCTTGTCAACACATCAAAACTAAACTGTTATCTGACTTCCAAGAAATCTGGAGGCAACAGCCAAGTTCTCCAAACAGGCCCTGCCATAAGTCCCCGGCCTTAGGCCTTACCCCAGCTAATCCTTGCAGATTGCACCAGAAGGAAGCAGTAAGGTATTCAACAATCCAGGGTCCCCTGCTTATGCTGGCCCTGGCCTGTCTTTAAGTAGGCCTCCTCTGATGGCCTTGTTGGACATCAAAGGGAGGAGAGGCCCCTGGTCCTGGAAAGGCTCGATGCAGCAGTGTAGGGGATTGCCAGGACAGGGAAGCAGGAGGGGGTTGATTGGGGAATGAGAGGGGAGATGGCTTATGGGACTTTGGTGGGGGGACAGGGGACCAGGAAGGGGAATTCATTTGAAATATAAATAAAGAATATATCTTAAAAAAAAAAAGTAGGCCTCCTCTGTACCAGGTCTGCTACCCCAGCACTTCTATTCCATGGGCTCAAGTGCTGCCCGCTTCTAGAATCTATGTAGAAGCAAGTAAAAGCAGAAATCTAATTCCACATGGGTTCTTCCCAGGCTAGGGGCCTCTTTCCAACTGCTCTCTGCTATTCCCTCTGCCTCGAAAGGCTTGGGGCAGGACATGAGCCCATCCATCCCCAGGCCCCACTGTCCTGCTCTTCCTCTGCCGGCAGAAATCCTGGAGTCTGTCTGCTGACCTAGAGAGTGACACAGAGAGTCCCCACACCTTGCATGTGACATTGCCATCCCAGATCTCCTTAAGCCCTCCACCCCAAGAGATCAGCTCTCCACCCCACCCTTCCCACTCAGACTCCCACTCCACCATCCCCTGCCATCCCCCTTGCTCCCCGTGCTGTGACTTTTCCTGGAGAAGTGTGAATAAATGTCCACTTATCCCAGGGAGGGCAGTGATGACAGACCAAAGAAACCGTTCCACTGAGTCAAGATTAGATAATCAGTGCATCCATTCAGGATAATCTTAGGAGTGTGGGTGACACAAAGCTGTCACCAAAGGGCCCACTGCAGGCTGCAAAGATGGCTCAGTGGGTAAGGGCATCTGCCCACCACCCAGCCTGATAATATGAGGTCAATCCCTGGGATCCACATTGTAAAAAGGGAGAACCCACTCCCAAAAGTTGTCCTCCGACTTCCACACACATGCTGTGGAAGTGAGCACATGTGTACACACACACACACACACACACACACACACACACACACACAGAGTAGTATTTTGTTTTGCTTTTTAGGACCTACTCCAGCATGATTAAGGACTCACAGAAGCTGCGTTCCTGGAGCTCCCTGCATGCTTTGCAGACAGCTCTGTCTCCTCTCCCCAGCAACTGCTTATGGCTAAGATGATCTCCACTTAGGCTCCATGAATTCCTAAGTGTCTTGAGCTTTCTGAGACCTCTGCCCCCACCCCTACACAAGGCAGGGTTTCCCATTTTCAGGGCATAGCTACACAACACTCCCTCAACTGAGGATCCTCCAAAACCATTGGCTTCCCAAGAAGAAGCTTTGTCCTTTGACCCCTGTCTATCCCCCAGTAGACTTAGTGACCAGAGTGAGCCTCTTCATCCTCACAGCTCCCGGGCTCTCTCCCTTCCCTCTCACCTCTTCACAACCAAGAGGCTCTGCATTGTGACCATCCTGTGGCCTTCCCGCAGCTGCCCGTACCTCCTGGGATCCTCATAATAGCCAATGGGGAGCGGAATGGTGCAGAGTTTCCTGCGAGACCTTGTGATCCCACTTGGTCATGGCATCCAAGGGAAGGGGCCATGCCCACGCAGAGCCATGCACACGTATTTAGCGCAGCGTTATCCATAATCACCACAAAGCAGACACTACTCACATGTCCACCAGTTCAGCCACTGGAGGGACAGATGGAGAAGAGTAACTACACAATGGAACACTAGTCAGCCGTAAAGAGACAAAGCATCGCTGTGCTGAGATACATCTTGAAAGCATTATTGCTAAAAGAACCATCAAAGACCACACAGTGAACGTTTCTGTTTATAGGAATGCTCAGAACAGGAAGCTCACAGAGGCAGACAGAAGCCCCGCGGTGGCCTGAGGCTGGGAAAGGCTGACGGAGCAGCAGTAACCCTGACAAGGCCGTCTACCTCCTGAGTATGTGGACAACCACTTGGCTGGACGCCTTCAGTGAGAGAACTGTACGGAATGTAAATGGAGTTTCAACTCTGAAGATGTCCATGGTACCTGATAACAGGTTCTGCCGTTATCAGGAGTGCCTCCAGAGCATAGTACAGGGACTAGCAAGATGGCTTGGTGAGAGAAGGGTGGCACTCAGCCTGGGACCCACATGGAAGGAGAGAAGCAACCCTCACAAGCTGTCCTCTGACCTCCCACCACACACACAACAAATAAATAAAGGCTTGGAAACCAGAAGCAGGGTGACTGAAAATGGTTAGGAAAGTTTGTTATTCTCCCAGACGGCCCAGGTTTGGTTCCCAGCAACCACATGAAACCTATAACTATCTGTAATTCCAGTTTCAGGAGATCCATGTCTTCTTCTAGCCTCCTACATGCATGTGGCAGGCACACACACACACACACACACACACACACACATTTACACACACATTAAAAATTATAAGTCTTCAAAAACTAAAAACTAAAAAAAAAAAAAAAGTCACTTAAGCTTCCGTGTAGAAACATGTTTGGAAATACAGACTCTCATACCTCTCAGCGGCTTTCGCTCAGTGGAGGGATGAAGGTTGGCACATGTGTCTGGGTGTGTTTGTGCATACATGTGGAGGTCAGAGGTATACCAGAAGTCTTCCTCAACTGCTCTCCACCTCTTCTTGAGACAAGGTCTCTCTCTGAACTCAGAGCTCAGTTTTGGGTGTACCACCCAGCCACCATGCTCCAAGGGCCAGTCCTGTCTCCCTGTACTGGGACAGGCGTGTGCTGCTGCGTGTGTAGCTCCGTATGTGTTATTCTTGTTCAGCAAACCCTTTACAGACTGAGTCATTACCTCGCCTCAGATAGGATTCTATTTTTTGAACAGTTTACAGTGAACGAGGGGTGGGTTGGGCTACATTAAAATAACCAATCTACTTCCTTATTTAGTTCATTTTAAGAAGTAGAATCACAAATGATAATTGATATGATTCAGAAAGAATGGGAAAGATATAAATAAAAGCGATGGCAGCTCACCGCGTCTGTGTGCTCCTGGGTGAGTTCTCGGTAGGCGGAAGCACCTGCAATCAGCAAAGCTGTAATGACTGACAGTACAGGGAAGGGCCAAGGAGCTCACCTCAAAAGCGTCTCCTAGCAACTCCATCCTCGGGCCAGAGAAGGGACCCCTGCTCTTCCATTTCCAGTATCCATGGAAAAACTAGCAGGCCTTGGAAAACTTGCTTATCATTTTTGATTGGCAGGCTCTATCTCCAAGAGCCTCAGTTCAAACTCTTCTCACCCTATGTAACCTTCATTCACTGAAAGTGAGAGTAACCTGCTCATGAGTCCACAGCAGCCCCCCGTAGGACCCCCAGAGAGCCACACCACAGGGTTTATCCTTCATGATCCACAGGGCACCTTGGTCTGCGGGTCACCAGGGTTTAGGACCGCAACTTGCTTTGTCCCGGTGCAGATGAGATGGCCAAGCAGCAGCAGCAGAGGTTAGACTGCATTAATGCTGGCTTGGGTAAGCAGAAGAAACAACCAAGTTGGTAACAGAGCAATTGCCTGAAGATATCACCCCCTCCCCCAGGCAAGCGTCACAGAAATACACAAAGTATTATTAGAACCTCTAACCCTGCTTGGTAAGAACTACAATAAGCAAAATGGCTTGAGAAAAAGGGACTGAATTACATCTCGGTACTCACAGGACAGATGCATGGTGCTGGGGCGTGGGTGCAGGGTCTGAGCTACAGCCTGTCCCATCATGCCAGCTTCCTGCAAGTGACTGGCATGTCTGTTCCTTAGGGCCAAGTTTCCTGTGAGTGATGTGTCTGTTCCTTAGGGGCAAAGTTGTGTGTATTTACACAGGTGTCGCTTTCTCAACATCTGTCTAGAGTACTTGCAACTGATGGTGGTGGTAGAGGCGGCACCTGCCACATCCCACAGCAGAGACTCACCGCCTTTAACTTTGACTTCCTATCAGCATGTCCCCCAACCCCGAGCGTGTATGCCCGCGCAACCTCACATGCTTCAACTGGCCAGAGTGTGGAAAATGGCCAAGACCCAAATTGCAACATTCCTTGAAGTCAAAACTGCTTCAAGCTCTTCCAAACAACGCATAGAACCGCCAACATGGCTAAGAGAGGAGTGGACAGGTTGTGAGGGAAAGACGGCCAGGTCCCACACCCGTGTCACTCTGGGAAAGTGCCAGCCCCAAAGAACTCTGAAAAACAGCCTGCTTAGGAGGGTCACTTTGTTTTACACGTCTGGCACAGAGCCACACTGCTTACCTAAGGTGACACACACGGTGCCTTTTCAGGCCTGCTCACCGGCCTGTGGTTTTAGCCCGTGGGGCCTTGGCTAGGGAGCGTCCTGGACTGAGCTGTGAACCGCACACCACCTGCCCCCAGCAGCCGGCCCACGCTAGCCCTGGTCTTTTGCGCACTCGGGAGGGTTTGCGCTCGGGGTGTGCGCCAGGACCCTGAAGGGAAGGACCTGCGCAGACCTCATTATCTCAGAATCCGAGGTCCGGCAGCGCGCTGCTGGGCAGGGCCGGGTAGGGCAGCATCTGACTATCTGACTCGCGGGCCGCCCGCCCTGGTGCCCGCCCCGGTGCCTGCCCGAATAGCGCGCGCTCGAGCGCGTGCCGGGCACCAGCCCCACCCCCCGGTGGCGTGTGCATACGTCATATGGGCCGCCATCCTCCAATTGGCTCCCGCGGCCTCACCAGACCGGGAGCGGACTGGCGCGCGGACAGGGCGGGCCCGCGGGAAGACACGCCCCCAGCAGGGCGCGCGGGCGGTGGATAGGCTGAGTGAGGTCACGTGGCCCTGGCGGCAACCTGCCTTATAAGCGGAACCCGCGCGGGGCCGCGGCCGCTCCTGGGCCGTCCGGGCGCGCTGCGCGTGGTATCGTAGCGTGCACCTTCCACAGTGTGCCTGGCCGCCGATGCCCAGGCTGCACGACCACGTCTGGAGCTGTCCAAGCGCGGGCACTGCGAGGCCGTACAGCCTCCCGCGAGGCATGATTGCGGCGGCCCGCTGTCCGCAGGGCCCCGGAGCCCCCGAGCCTGAGCACGCGCCCCGGGGCCAGCGAGCGGGAACCGCAGGATGCAGCGCACGGCCTGGCAGCTGGCACCACGACTTGGTGCAGCGGAGCCTAGTGCTCTTCTCATTTGGCGTGGTCCTGGCCCTGGTGCTCAACCTGCTGCAGATCCAGCGGAATGTCACGCTCTTCCCCGACGAGGTGATAGCCACTATCTTCTCCTCCGCCTGGTGGGTGCCCCCGTGCTGTGGCACGGCAGCCGGTGAGTGCCTTTCCTTGTTCTTGGGTGGGGGTGGGGATGAAGGGACACGTCAGCTGTTAAAGTCACCCTCGGTATGAAAGGGAGGACGGAGTGGGTAGGGAAGCCCAGATGCTGGCGAGCGACAGACGGAAGTTAGAGGGACTAGTGATGGAGATGAGGTCAGGAGATAATTGGCAGTTTAAGTGGAGGAGTCGCAGATGTCTCTCTGAGCCAGAAGCCAGGATTGGCCGCCTGGAGAACTGGTGAGGGCAGCACCACGCGGCCATTGGCTGCCTGAGCAAACGTGCTACCTCGCTGGATAACTGAAAACAAACCATCACGTGCGCTCAAGAGGCAGTTGCCAGGGGACAGACTTGTCTGCTTTGCCTTCTGCAGATAGTGAGTACTTTGTGGCTAGCAGCCAAGCCTTCAGGAACTCCGTGCCCAGTAGACTTGGGACAGGAGGAAAAGAGGAGCCTTTGGGCGTAAGCACACTATGGTGTGACCTCTCAGGCCCAACGAAACTTGTGACGGTGTCACAGACTTTTTTCTTTCCTTGATCATTTTGCTGCCTTTTCCAAAACTGTTGCCGAACAGATCCCTGCATGCTTTACAGTGTACATCATTGACAGTCATGACAAGGTCTGTACCCCCTCCACCCTGCTTGTCTTTGTCCTGTCCTGTGTAGGTGGGCAGTATGCGCTCTGGTGCATCCTTCCTCCAGCGTGTAGCCCCAGGACGGCAGGAGCAGCACCTCTCTGCTCTGAAGCCAGCTTTCATCGACTGCCTGCCTGTGCTTTATATGCTGGGCTTGGGTGCTGTGCTGGAGCTGAGTCATGGGTTAAATGTAGGATGCGAGACAATTGCTGTTGATTCTGCAGGATTATGGGGGTCAGCCTCAGGATGGCTGTGTGCCTCTGCCCCGAAGGCCGATGTAGCCGTTGGGAGGAAGTCGTCATCCGTGTTCTCAAAGGACCCTGCTGCTTTGTGGTTGTACTGGTTGGACATTCTTGGTTCTTTTGGACTAGGGGTGGCCTCTTACATCTGCCGCCAGATGTAATAATACGTGCTATTATCCCCAGCACGTAGCAATGCCTTGGGGAATAAGAGAGATTTGAACTCTTTTTCTTCATACATATGAAACAGAATGGTCTGGTTCTTTGAATTTAGATGTTTATCTTCAACATGAAGCATCATGTTTGTGATGAAAGTTTGAGGGAATCGCAGGAAGACGTAAAGCATCTCTCTCCTTATGTGAATGTGAGGCTGAACTGACAGCGCTTCCCCACTGAGAGAGGCCCCGTGCCTGCATTCACACCACACAAGGGGGATGGCAGCCTGGCTCTGAGCTCTTGAACTTCAGCCGCCACTCACATGCGCCTTGTGTCCATGGGACCTCTCCCACTGCAAACCGTCCCTCCCTGTCTGTCTCTCTTTCCCTCTCTCCCTCCCTCCCTCTGTTCCTTCCCTCCCTCCTTCCTTCCTTCCTTTTGTTTTACTCTCTTTCTGTCTTCTGGAATGCCCAACTTGCACTGTCCAAATGTTTTGGAGTTCAGTCTGTGTTTGTGACGGTTCCTAACTCTGAGAACCACAGAACCTCTCTGTTCTCCACTTTACTTACATAATCCTCATTTCACAAGAGGAAACAGACTCGAAGAGGCTTGTCCACCCTGGGACTGACAGCAGAGCTCCCCCTTCACGGGACAGGTCAAGGAAAGAGAAGGAAAGCGGTGTGGGGCGGCCTTCCCACAGCCTTTTCTTACAGGGTGGATGCACAGTAGTACTTTGTGCTACAGGTGACAAACTGCCTAGGAAAATCAGTAGTTTGGATTCTACTAATAATGACCACACAAGGACTGACTTTCCCCAGTATATCCTAATCCCGTTTTGCTTTTCTTTACCTAGCTGTGGTCGGCTTACTGTATCCCTGCATCGACAGTCACCTGGGGGAGCCACACAAGTTCAAGAGAGAGTGGGCCAGCGTCATGCGCTGCATCGCCGTGTTTGTCGGCATCAACCACGCCAGTGCCGTATCCTCAGCTGGTATCTGTGTCCAGAGGATCATCTGGGCTGTGGCGGGGCATATTGTTGCTGTGGTCAGATGTCGCTGCTCGTCACCTCATCCTATACTTCAGAGTATGGCTTAGCTTTCACTTGGCAGGAATTCGGGGCTCCCTTCCTAGGGCCTTGGGCTAACCGCAGAAGCAGTTCCTCTCTGCTTCTCGTTTCCTGAGCTCAGTGGACTTCTGTCCTCTCTTGTCTTCTACCCCACTGATGTGTTCTGTGATAGAGCCCTGTTCCTGTCCTGTGTCACAGAAGTCCAAGGCCAGTCAGGAGGTCCCAGGCTTCTGCTGTCTATAGCTGGCATACACCCTTCATGCAGTATGCTGTGGTTTTATGTATTTTCTATGAAATTGGCCAGTTTTATGGTAAACTCTTCAAATGCTAAGTTTCTAGAGTGACTTGGAGTAAAAGATATTGTCAATTGTATACGCACGTCAAGGGCTTTTCCTGCCAGCCAGCGCTGAGCGCGCTGATTGACTGGCACGGAATCAACTCCCCTACTGCCTGGGTGACACAGGGACAGCATGGAGGCAGTGCCTGCTTGCTCCCACTCGGGAGGGAGGGAGTAGAGAGACTTCTTAGCAAAGTCTCCCAGCTGTCAGAAAGCGAACTATTAGGAGCAGCGCCCTGCCTGGTCCTCCTGGGGATCTCAGAACTGACCATGCGCCATCATTACAAGCAGTCAGGTACTATATAGTGATACACCCTGTAAGTAATTGTGGGGTTTAGGGGTGTTTTTTAAATGATAAATTATAAAATAATTATAAAATGTTTCCTTAACGTTTGGATCCCTAGAAATTAGATTTTGCCAATAATGTCCAGCTGTCCTTGACCCTGGCGGCCCTGTCTTTGGGCCTGTGGTGGACGTTTGATCGTTCCCGGAGCGGCCTGGGGCTCGGAATCACCATCGCCTTCCTAGCTACGCTGATCACTCAGTTTCTTGTGTATAATGGTGTTTACCAGTAAGTGCGCATTTAGAATATTACTTTGGTTTTATAATAATACCTGTTAAATGTAAATGTTTTTATGCAAACTAACATGGAAATCTTGAAATGCTTTTTTTCAATGCATATTGAAAACTCACCACCCAGCTGGGTGGGTGGGGGTGGTTCACACCTTTCAACCCGTACTCAGGCAGAGGCAGAAGGAAATCTGAGTTCAAGGCGAGCCTGGTCTACAGAATGTGTTCCAGGAGAGTCAGGACTGCGTAGGGGGAAAAAACGACAACTCACCATCGAAAGCTTGGTGTGAGGAAAGTCTGGTGACCGTAAAACATGACCCATGTGATAACTTTAGCCCACAAATGTCTCCCTCCCCATGTTGTGGGAATCCTGGTCCGCTGCCTGCCTGCGAAGGTAAAGCTGTTTCATTTCCTCCCTAGGTACACGTCCCCCGATTTCCTCTATATCCGGTCTTGGCTCCCATGTATATTTTTCTCAGGAGGTGTCACAGTGGGAAACATTGGACGACAGCTAGCTATGGTGAGTGCAACGCGTGACACATACATTGTTGATGCATGTCTTATTCAGATTCATTAGCAACAGTTATGTTAAATATAAAATGACACCTAGCTGGGTCCTCCCTAAATTACGATGTATAGATGTGTAAACATTCATTCAGTCATTTATGCTAAAAAGCAACGTGCGTTGAGACGGCCTACATGCAGTGTCTGTGTCCTGTGTCTCTCAGAGTTGAGATGGCCTACACGCAGTGTCTGTGTCCTGTGGTCTCTCCGAGTTGAGACGGCCTACACACAGTCTCTGCGTCCTGTGTCTCTCCACGTTGAGACTGTCTACACGCAGTCTCTGTGTCCTGTGTCTCTCCGAGTTCATACAGCCATTCGGGAGCACATGTTTCAGGAGCTCCCAGGCATCTGTTAGCAAAATCAACAGATGCAGACAGCACCGGGGTAGTGCTCCTTGTCTGGACAAAGCCGGCAACAGCTTGGGTGGGCAAGCACTGCCCTGCCAAAAGGCACAGGCAAGGAATCACCCACAGAGCGCTGGGACATGGCTTGACTCCTGCAGAAAGGAGCCGTCTTGTTTGAGTACTGTGTCTCTTCTGCCTGGGAGAGAAAGCAGTGCCACCTCCTTATATCCAGGGCCACTTCCTGAGTAGCTGTATTTAGAGTCTGGTCGTTGGACTCTTCATCAAGCAGCAGTTGCTATGTGAACACTATAAATTTAAAAATAAATGTGGACATTGTTTCAAGACGCCTTTGGCCCATGGGCTGAAGTAAAGAGAACTTCACAGAAAGACGCCTAGGAAGAGCCCCTGTGCTCGGGGCTTCCTCTGGGTGCTTGTCTCAGTGTTTCATGCTATTTTGAAAGGCACGACATGAAGTTGAATTGGAAGGCCACTTGGAATCTCAAGAACTCTTTGTTAAAATCTTGAACTGGAGGTATCTTTCTCCCCCGTTCCTGCTAACCCCCTAAAGATCACAGCCAGTAGTCAGCAACTGAACTCTCTTGTCCACAAGAGAGTTAGAAAGCTTTCCTCGTTAGTGAAAATCTTATCAGAGCCAGACAGGCGTGGTAGGACACACCTGTAATCCCAGCACTCAGGAGGCTGAAGCAGGAGGGTGTTGGGTTGAGGCCAGTGTGGGCTACACACAGACCTTATCTTGAAACAAAAAGTACCTCCTGCCCAACTGGATTTAAAAAAACAGTCCGTCTCTCGTGAAAACAAGAAGGCTCTTCTCCCACGCTCGCCCTCATCACACCCCGGTGGTAGCAGTGGAAGGAAGGGCTCCTGGTGCCCTGTGTTTTGAGACTTGTTCATAGTTTGGGGGAGAATTTCTTGGACTTTTGGACTGAGTTGTCCCCAAGCAGATTGACGAGTGTCTGCCAGGAAGGAGTTGTGAGTCTGAGGCAGCTTATGGAGGCCACGGCTTTCCTTTCCTCGTAGGAAGTCAGTGTGCTTGGGGAGGAGCAGACACCTAGCTAGACACCTAGATGACTGGCAGGAGGTGTGCTGAGCAAGCTTGGGGACTGTCCCTCTGGGAACCCTTGCTGACCCCCTGCTGTGCCCGGCCTCTCTGTGCCTGGTTACTCACAAGGGCGCCCAAGCCAGGGGCCACATACAGCACTGGAGCAGCTCTTCAGGGTGGTAGTTTGTTCCTGCTAGGTGCCCTTTGTTCTGTGTGTCTGAAAATACAGCAGGCTTGCCGTCAGCCCGTGTGCTTGGAGAAAAGCCATGCCGGCATCTCTCAAGTCTGCAGTTGTTGCTGGTTGCATTTAAAAACCTTTCTCAGAAAAGTGAAGTTTCAGATTGCAAATAGCAACCAATTGTATATCAGCCTCTCGTCACCCCACCTCACAGGGACACCAACGAGAGCTTGTGCCTGCTTTTAGATTCAGTGTCTCTGCTGCTGTCTGCTGACACAGCGGAGTCACTGAAACATCTGCAGATTACTGACGTGTCTGCCTCATGCTGACCATGTCCACTGCTACTAATGGAGCCTCAGGCTATGAGGTAGAAGCCATTATTAATGTGTTTTAAATATGGTACCTGATATTTGCTCAAGTGTGTGCATTTGAGCTATGCTACTCATTAGTATGTTATCTGACTCTAACATACAGCACGTGCCTGTCATCTGTCCTGCAAATGCCTGTGAAAACAGTTGTATACAAATCTGTGGCCCAGGTGCAGTCTTGCCATGTTTCAACACACTGCATTGGTAGCCCTAATGGGCAACCAGGTGCCCAGTTCCAGTGAGTCTCACCCATCAGTGCTTTTAGGTCTTTTGCCCTCTTACACTAATACAAACATAGTTTTAGTCTCCTGAAGACCTTATTCTAAAATTGTGCTTTGTTTGTGGAATCAGTATATAGTATAATTTGGTGGCTTGATTTTTCTTTGCAAGTAACTTGTCAAGAGTCTGACCTAGGTTAGAGGTGGTGTGTGCCATTAGTCCAGAATCTGAGAGACAGAAACATGGATCTCTGAGTTCAAAACGAGCCTGAACTATACTCAGAATCAGGAAGAAGAAAAATACCTCAATGCCTTTAAATTTGCTTAGAGACTTCCTTATGTCGGCTTTTGGGAAAGCCCGTGTTCTAGAAGGCATGCCACACTCCTGGTGGCTTGACTCATCCCATTTCTCTCCGTCACTCATGGGTACAGGGTCTTGCTGCTAATCTCTAAGGATGGCTGCTGAGTGGGGGAGGCCTGCATGGACAGAGGAGGTATGAATGGAGGCTCCTCTCCTCTCCTCTCCTCGTGGTTGTTCTGTCCACTCAGCTCTACCCAGGACACAGCAGTTCCACAGGCCTAGCAGAAGCAGCACTCCCAGACTTGACCTGCAGGCCAAGTATAGCAGAGGCCTTAGGTCTGACAGGCTCCAGCAGAAGCCGCCTACCTTTTCCACACGTAAATCCCACTTAAAATAGTGCCCTAATTGCACTGGGTCAGCCCTCGGTGCACCTGTCCTACCTTGGCGTGGCGGCAGTGCTTTGATAGTGCTGTTTCCTGTTGATAGAAGCTTAGTCACATATTTGTCCTTGTCTGACTCGTGCATAACAGGCTTTATGGAAAAAGGCATTAGCAGCACTGCTCTCTCTCAGAGGTAGGGATTGTCGTAACTTCCTAGGTGCATGCTTGGCGGCCAGAAGGGCAGTAGTGGTGCTCAGCCTGAGCCTGGCACCTTCCGCAGGCAGGCAGTCGTTTAGCCCCAACATCTGAGCACTGGTTTTTCTTTTTCTTTTCCGCACAGGGTGTTCCGGAAAAGCCTCACAGTGACTGAGCTTCAGCACGTGGTTCAGAGCGGAAGCAGGATGCGGAGACACTGGTCCTGGGTGTGATGAAGATGATCTTTTTCTCAATGTTCCATTTAGACTGGGCTGACGCTAAATGACTCCTAAAGATGTGTTCACTTAGTCTAGACTAGCAAATGGAGGCAAGGACTGCGTACCTAAAAGTCTCCCCTTGCTCCCCCCTCACACCCGTCTGCACTGGAGCATTCCGTCCCAGGCTGGATGTGAGAGTCGGGCCGAGGGCATTTCCCGAGTATTAGTTCACTCATCATTCAAAGCAAATTGCCATATTTCAAAGCCTTGAATCAAAATGAATTACCAACTAGTTTTGTGTCAGTGCCCAAAGGAGAGAGGTTGATGGTGCTTAACAGAGGTGAAGTGTGTGTAGTAAGAATATTTATCCAGAACTAAAATAGAGGGTTGTATAAAGAGGGGGAGAGTGCGGGCAGCAGCGAGCCGGAAGAAGAGCTCCCAGCAGGACCCAGTGCAGCCGCATCTCCAGGCCGCGCCCGGGGCCCGCACATGTGGCTTTCATCGGGGTGGGAACTACGCTTTTTACTGCCAGGAGGTTTGTAGACAATCTTACTGAAAGCCAAGGGCAGCACAAAGTTAGGATTCTGCATTGTGACGCTGGACCTTTCACCTCAATTTAAGTGACGTTTTATCCAAGATCTGGACCGTCTTAGAGTGAGTAGCTGTTTGCTGTCTCAGTCATAATGAGCCGAAATTGTCTCTGTCACTCCAGAGTGGAGAGGACTTTTCCACAGCCCTATGGAGCTTGCAATCTGTGATTGCCTTGTAACAGGCTGATGTGCACGCCACTGCATTAGGTACGCAGTGTCCTGTGTGCATTGGACAGCAGAGAACATGTGGGCCCTAACTTGCAAGGATTGGGTCTTCACCTTCAAGTGCAATGTGTATGAAAACCAATCTGAGCCTTGTATTCTCTTAAATATTTATTTTTTAATTTTTTTTACTGCTCGAGCTATTCCAGAGAAGGGTTCTCGGGTCATTTCAGAGCTGTGTGGAGCACGCTCAGCAATACTGTGTCAGCCGTGACGAGCCCTCAGCCATGCCCTCCGCCGCCCTAGTCCTCTGACATACTCCAGCTGTGTGAGTTCAGTGATTTCTACTTATACATTTACCCTTTTTGTATTCCAAAATGTGTTTGTTTTAAATTCTATGGGACTGACTTGCTGAAGCAGTAGTTGGTCCTGGGGCAGGGCAGAAGCTCTGCCTGTAGACATCGGGCTTGGGCTCACTCGTGCAGGGCTCCTCACGGGGTTGGCTTACTTCGTCTTGAGGGAAGTGTCTGGAGTAAACCTTTGTTTTCTGATACTACTTTGGCTAAAAGAAAATGGGTTGTTCTAGACCTTGGAATGGTCCTTAAACTTTCCTGGAAATAAAAACAAATGATTGGTACTTTCAAGACATTCTTCAGCTAAGACTTAAATGTCTTGCACAAGCCACAAGTAACTAGAAGAAAAACAAGTGATCTTGGCGATGCACTTGATTATATACAATGAGTATTTTTTTTCTCTGAAACTGGAAATAAATCTGTTAGAAATAATGTAGCCAAAAAAAAGTGAATCTGAAGGATGCTTTTGCCAATAGTTACAGCAGTTACACCAAACCAAAGTGACTGAGTTTGTACAAATGGTGATGAGTACCAAGCACACTCGCTGTCCTGATCTGAACACCCAACGAGGTTCACGTCCGTGCGAAGTTTGCAGCATTGTGTTCTTTTGCATTCTTTTTTTACTTTTATTAAAGGTTCAAAACCAGCTGTTGTATTCCTGGGGTTTTCTTTTGGAGGAGTCGGGCACTGCTGCACAGGGTTTATGGGAAAGGGGTTTACTGGTGTGATGGAATCTTCACAGAACCTTTGGGAAGCGTCCCTTGAAGGGGTTTTCCTGTGTGGCAGGAGCTAAATGGAGCCCAGCAAAACCTGCCCCTGCCCTTCCAGCCAGGGGGCTGAGGAATGCCGTGAGGGTTAGAAAATGCTCCTGCGAGCTCCTGGCATCGGGGTTTCGGGGCGAGTGGGTGGTAGCCATATGCAGCAAAGCCTCTTGTTCTCCTTGTGTGCTGAGAGAAGGCATTCTGCTTCCAGAACGGGCCCAGCAGGCTTCACGCAGATCCCCTTCCACCCGGAGCACCCTGATTGCGGAGGTCTGGGCACTCAGCCCCGATGGCCTCGTGCTCTCATAGTTGCCCCAGTGCATTGTCACAGACCCAAACCATAGGTTCCCACGGACGGCATCTGGCCCGGTTGACACAGGTGGTGGTGGCTGGGACGCTAGCGTGCACATTCTCTGGCTGGACACCAAGCCTTTGCAGAGGGAATCCTAGTGTGTGACGGCTCAGCAGAGTGAAACTCACTCTGAACTTGTGTTTTGCAGGCTAAGCGTCACCAAATTTTTACTGGTCTTTGTACAAACTACCATTTCAGGAAAGGCGCGGTGAGAGGTTGGCCTTACATGGAAAGATGCCTGACAGATTTACGTTGTCCCGTACATGGGTAAAGTGCTAAAAGGCTGGCTAACATCTCCTGCCTCTAACCCCCACGGAGCCAGACAGCCTGTAGCTGTAGCTTCTTTCCCCTGGAGCTTCAGACTCTGATGCTAAAACCACACAGCCTTAGGGTCAGCGCAAAATCACAACAGACTCAGGAGCTCCGGGAAGCTGGCCTGCTCTGCTTTACTCTTGGGTTTGGAGGAGGTTCATAAGCAGACAACAGATGACGGTCCTTTAAACTGAAAGACAAGAAACTGGCCCAGAAATAGATGAGTCCTGATGCCCAAAGAATACTCTGGATTTTACCTTAGATGCTTCTGAGACATACCTGGATATTTATTTTTAAGATTTATGTCTGTACACTAGCTGTCTTCAGACATACCAGAAGAAGACATCAGATCCCACTACACATGGTTGTGAGCCACCATGTGGTTGCTGGGAAATGAACTTAGGACCTCTGGGAGAGCAGTCAGCATTGCCATCTCCCCCTACTCCCTGCCCCCCCCCACATACAAACACACACACACACACACACACACACACACACACACACAACCTGAATTTTCACACTGGGATGAGGAGGGAAGAATAAGGAAAAGGGAGGGTGGGAGGGGCTTAGTTCAGTGCTCAGGTCAGGGTTTAAGTAGCAGTGGCAGTCTTCAGGCTAGCAGCTGATGGGAACAGCAGAAATTCCCAGGTGCTCCCTGGGTTGTCTGGAGGAGGAAGGGGCCAGATCCAGGAGAGCGCCCCTGTCTCAGGATGACAGGCCCCATTCTTCACTTAAGGGCAGACGTCTGCGTCTGTCTCTGCGGATCTCACTGGGCCCTGCCTTGCATTCTGGGTTAATTGTGCCCACGCCTGAAAAAGAGGTTCAAGTGCCAACCTCCAACAGCTCAGACTTGCTTCTCATAAAATCCTTTGACAGTATACACCCATTGAGAGAACCCCGACCAATGAAAGGCCACTGGGGTGGCCCAATCCCAAATGACTGGTGCCCTTATAAGGACAGAAGCAGACAAATGGGCACTGGGGGAACTATGGAAGAAACCTGTCTTCATCTGCATTTCCATTGCTGTGAAGAGACCATGGCCGAGGCAACTCTTATAAAAGAAACCGTTTAATTGGAGCTGGCTTGCAGTTCATAGGGTTAGTGTGTGCCGTCATGGCGGCACACAGGCACACTTGGTGATGGAGAAAGAGCTGAGAGTTCTACACCTGGGTTGGCAGGAAGAGAAGAGACAGACACTGGGCCTGGCTCACCCCCTAGTGACACATCCTCCAACAAGGCCTTACCTCCTAATTGTGCCACTCCTTATGGGCCTGTGGGGGTGGGGGACATTTTTATTCAAACCACCACACGACTCAAGCCTAGGACACCTGAGAACTGGACTGAGCCATTTATTCATAAGCCCTAGGAGGCCACAGCCTGTCTGAGCTGGAGAGGTGTGGAACACACCTCAGTTCCCAGGGTAGCCAGACCTACTCACCTGGGCCTCCAACTCCTGATCTCTGGAGAGCCAGCTGGCCAGGTGAGGCTCCCTAGAGCAACACAGCTTGAAGTGGAACCTCACCAGATGACTGGTGTGTGGTCAGGAGGCACCGAGACTACTCGACCCTTAAATAGAGGTACAGCCGTGTCAGCTAGGCTGCAGAACTGTGGAGACACGCAGGGATGCACAGGCCATCCTGTCGGGGTGGGGGTGGGGGTGGGGCTCAACCCAGAAGGAAGGAAGGAAAGGAAGGGAAGAAGTGAAGGAGAGGAGAGAAGGAAGGGAGAGGAGGAGGGAGGGAGAGGAGGAGGAGGGAGGGAGAGGAGGGGGGAAGGAGAGGAGAGGAGGAGGGAGGAGGAAAGAAGAGAGGATGGGGGAAGGAGAGGAGAGGAGGAGAGGGGGAGGAGAGGAGAGGAGGAAAGGAGAGGAGAAGAGGAGGGAGGAGGAAAGAAGAGGAGAGGAGGAGGAAAGGAGAGGAGAGGAGGAGGGAGAGGAGAGGAGGAGGGAAGGAGAGGAGAGGAGGAGGGAGGAGAGGAGGAGGGAGAGGAGGAGGGAGGGAGAGGAGAGGAGGAGGGAAGGAGAAGAGAGGAGGAGGGAGAGGAGGAGGGAGGGAGAGGAGAGGAGGAGGGAAGGAGAGGAGGAGGGAGGGAGAAGAGAGGAGGAGGGAAGGAGAAGAGAGGAGGAGGGAGAGGAGGAGGAGAGGAGGAGGGAGGGAGAGGAGAGGAGGAGGGAAGGAGAAGAGAGGAGGAGGGAAGGAGAAGAGAGGAGGAGGGAGAGGAGGAGGGAGAGGAGGAGAGGGAGAGGAGAGGAGGAGGGAAGGAGAAGAGAGGAGGAGGGAAGGAGAAGAGAGGAGGAGGGAGAGGAGGAGGGAGAGGAGGAGGGAGGGAGAGGAGAGGAGGAGGGAAGGAGAAGAGAGGAGGAGGGAGAGGAGGAGGGAGGGAGAGGAGAGGAGGAGGGAGGAAGAGGAGAGGAGGAGGGAAGGAGAGGAGGAGGGAGAGGAGGAGGGAGGGAGAAGAGGAGGAGGGAAGGAGAAGAGAGGAGGAGGGAGGGAGAGGAGAGGAGGAGGGAGGAAGAGGAGAGGAGGAGGGAAGGAGAGGAGGAGGGAAGGAGAGGAGAGGAGGAGGGAGGAGGAAAGAAGAGAGGATGGGGGAAGGAGAGGAGAGGAGGAGAGGGGGAGGAGAGGGGGAGGAGAGGGGAGGAGAAAGGAGAGGAGAAGAGGAGGGAGGAGGAAAGAAGAGGAGAGGAGGAGGAAAGGAGAGGAGAGGAGGAGGGAGAGGAGAGGAGGAGGGAGAGGAGAGGAGGAGGAGAAGGAGAAGAGAGGAGGAGGAGAGGAGGAGGGAGGGAGAGGAGGAGGGAGGGAGGGAGAGGAGGGAAGGAGAGGAGAGGAGGAGGGAAGGAGAAGAGAGGAGGAGGGAGAGGAGGAGGGAGGAAGGAGGAGAGGAGGAGGGAGGAAGAGGAGAGGAGGGAGGGAGAGGAGAGGAAGAGGGGAAGGAAGGAGAGGAGAGGAGGAGGGAAGGAGAGGAGAGGAGGAGAGAAGGAGAGGAGAGGAGGAGGGAGGGAGAGGAGGAGAGAGGGAGGGAGAGGAGGAGAGAGGGAGAGGAGAGGAGGAGGGAGGGAGAGGAGGAGAGAGGGAGAAAAGAGAAGGAAGCAGAACCAGAAACACTCTAGACTCCACCCAACCCTCGGGTTTCTAACAGAGGCATCAAAGGGGCAGCCCCAGGGATGACTGAAGTGGAGAGACACCACTCCAGTGATGGATGCCCCCGAGGGCCGCCCTCCTTCCTCTTCTGAAGAGTATTCAGTGCTGCAGACTGTGAAGGCGGGAGGCAAAACAGAAAAGCTCTCAAGTCATTTCTATCCAAGATGGCCAGGCCTAAGAGATCCGGAGTGACGTCCTGTCTTGTGGGGTGCTGCTAAGGTGGACTGTGGTTCCCAGCCCCAGGGTGCAGGAAATATGGATGTAGTTACGGCTTAAACTAGCCAGGATTTGTAGTCAAAGGGGGCAGAAATGGAACTGGCTCCCTTTGTAAACAGAAAAGTTGGCTCGTCTTGGTGGCTCAGATTTTAAACCAGCAGCAAGCAGGCAGGGTTTCAGCCCCAACCCTGAACCTTCCTGTTGCTGTCTATTGTAATGCTAAGTGCAGGTCCAAAGATCTGGTAATCCCGAGAGGAGAGTCCTCTGAATCCCTTGGTCCCAAGTTATTTCTGGTTGGTAAATAAAGATGCCAACAGCCAATAGCTGGGCAGAAGAGACATAGGTGGGGTCAGGGTTTGCGGGCTCGAGCTTGTGAGAAGAGAGCAGGAGGAGGACGGAGGCGCCTCTGTGGGTCAGAAAGCCCAGGACAGGATTTAAGTATGTCAACAACACTTTCCTACCCAGATCTTCCTGTATCCTTGTCCCGCCCCAAGGGGTTCCCTCAGCGGTTGGAGGAGAGTGGAGCGTGCAGGCAGAGGCACCCTCGGCAGCCTCACCCAACTCTGGCCAGGTTTGGATGACAAAATCCTCTGCTTCTGGTCTGTGGCTGCTTCTCCCGGGGTCCGCCCAGTCTGACCACATCAGCAGAAGCCTTAGAGGCCACGCACACCTGCTGCCTGGCGGCTCTCACAGTCTCTCCACCCTGCCTGTCCCCAGCTCTAGTCCACCCCTCCTCCTGCTGATCCCAGGCCTGTGGCCTGGACGAGGCCATGACACTGGGCTTTGCATTGACCTTTACCCTCCCCCACCTCCCCACCCCCCACCCCGTGCGGGGGGGGCGGGGGAGTGGTGGTGGCGGGGTGGGGGGCGCCCTCTTGGGGCACCTCATACTGTGAGCACCGAATGCCACAACTCATTCTGATGCTGTGGTCCCAGGAGTCCCCTTGCCCACCTGGAAAGAGTCGGTCCCCCTCCAGCCCTCCTGTAGACAATCTTGGTAACTAACCCTTCCACTGCCACCCTGGCTGTGAGAGCATCCCTAGTGCTTTGTGTCTGGCAGCCTCTGGGCACAGACTCAGAAACTCGGCTCCTCTGAAGTTGTCCGAGCTCTTTCTGCATGGCTCCTTTCCGGTCTGCAGTTGAAGATGTAATCCCAGGGCTTCTGAAATTCCACATAGGTCCTATGAGGCGTGTCAGGCAAGGGAGGTCAGAGACGCCATTTGGAAGACCAGGACTGAGGCCAGGGTCCCCCCATGGCCCTGTGAACTAGTGATGAGTCAAGGGCATGCCACTAACATTATCTGAAATATGAGGGCAGTAACAGGGCATAACTCAAGAAGTTGCGATTCTATGACAACAGTATGGGATCTGGAAATATTGGCGAGTGTCACTATTATCACCACCACAGTCATCATGTCATGCACCGTAGCATCAGTCATCGTCGTCATCATCATCATCGTCATCATCATCGTCGTCGTAGTCATCATCATCATCGTCATCATCGTCGTCGTCGTCATCATCATCACCACCATCACCATTATTACCACCATCTCACCATGTACACATCACTAACATCATCTCCATGGCTACACAGTCCTCTCCCCACACCATGCTTCCATCTTCATCACCACTACCGCTATCATCACCATCCTCGCCACCATCTTCACCACCACCATCATCACACCATCATTACCGCATTCACCTCACTGTCCCCATGACACCATCTTCACCACCACCATCATCACACCATCATTACCGCATTCACCTCACTGTCCCCATGACACCATCCTCACCACCACCATCCCCATCACACCATCTTCACCACCACCGTCATCACACCATCATTACCGCATCCACCTCACTGTCCCCGTGACACCATCCTCACGACCACCGTCCCCATGATGTCATCCTCGCTATCACTTTGCGTGTCACACAGTCATCCCCTCCCTGCTCACTGTGTGTTCTTTGTCCTCCACAGGGAATCTCACGGTGACCCCACAGCTCCCACCTCTGCTCCTCACTCTTTCTTTCCAGTATCAACAACTTTACTGTCTTCAGAGTCGGGAAGCCAACCCTCTCTTCAGAGAAGTGGCACACTTGGTTTTCACCACCAGCTACTCTCTCTGGCTTCCTACTTAAAATGTTGAAAGATTGATTGAGCCTCCCCCCTTTTTTAACAGTATTTTAGACTGCAAGAGAAATATCCTTGCTTCCTGAAAATACCAAACTACTTCAAAACATATAAGGTAAAAAGCGGAGTTCTCTCTTCCCACTTTTCAGGAGCAAATAGCATTAATAATACAATGTGTAGACCTCTGAGCACTTTAAATTACACACACCAAAGTAATAGAGACATGACAACGGTAGGCGTTCTGAAGGCCCTGTTGTTTGACATAGGGGTCATGAGCGGTCGGAGCTGCCGCCCCGAGAGCAGGGCACCTTGTGCTGCTGTAGTCACAGTGGGCTCCTTGCCCTGCGCCCTCCTGGTTCTCACTGGACCCTGTGTGATCCTTCATCCCTTATGAACAGGCACATGGCTCCACAAAGAAGCCCCGAGTTGTGAGAAGCATGCCCTGTTCTTTTCCAGCGTTGGCGACACCACTGGGGTAGCTGGGCAGTAAGGCGTCCTCCCAGACTGTCGCATTGCTAGTTTGACTGCTGCTTGACAGACAAGCCACATTCCAGACGGCTGGATAGACATCGGTGCCCGGGACTGTCCCCCTGAGAGGGGCTCTGCCTTCACCTGCTTCATGAAGTGCCGGTGGCTCCGTGGTAAGCAGCATGCTTGGCCTGCAGTGGCCACTCAGGATCTGACTCCTGGGCCCCTAGCAAAGACAGGATGGAGCAAGCCAGGCACGCGCTGACTAGCCCCAGAATGGCTGCCTCTCTAGTGGGAACCAAGCTGTAGAGAACTCAAAGACAAACAGCCACGGTTTGAGGGACAGGAGAGGTCAGGAGGCTCAAGGAAATCTCTTCCTTCCTCCTGGGGTGGGAACGCCTCACCTTTTACAAGTGCTATGCTGTTTTTTAGACTAGATTCCTTCTTGAGAGCAGACCAGCCCTGATGGCTCACCCGAATGGACAATGTCAAAGCCACACACATGTCCACAGACTGTGGACACCCCTGACATCACAGCACCAGAGTGACAGCTTCTGGATGAGTCGTGTCTACCCGGTTCATTTCCAAGCAAGCTGACATTCCTCTCCAGGTGTGCTGCACCTGTCTGCCTCCAGGACTGTGAAAACCTGGGACCTTGCCAGCACCAGGTGCCCCCTTTGTACATGCACATAGGTGTCTGTGTGCACATGTAGGAGTGAGCACACATATGCACATGCATGTGGAGGCTGGAGGAGGGCAGCATGTGCCCAGTGCTACCCCTCTGTCTCCTTGAGACAGGCTCTCAGTGAAACCAGAGCTTGCCGGTTTCAGCTAGTCGATGCCAGTGATCCTCCTGGCTCCTTCCCGTCCGGTGACAGCCTTACCTGGGTTCTGGGAATCCAACTCTGATCCTTACAGTTCCACAGCAAGTTCTCTCGCCCACTGAGCCTTCTCCCCAGCCCCGGCCCCGCCCCCCTCAAGGTGGCTGTCAACACAAGGGAATATGGCTCCCGGTAGTCACCTTCGCTCCGTCAGAGCATCACCTCCTGCTCACCGGCTCTGTGTGTTTCTCTTACGAGTTTCCCATCAGCCCCTTGGCCCATTTTTCAATGGCAGCCTCTCTGCACATCAGGGCTCTGTGCTCTTTGTCTCTGACATATGAGGGCAGACCTAGTTGATGCTTCCTCCTCCTCTTTCCTGCATGTCTGCGATGTACCAATTCCTACAGGGGAATGTCACGTCCCGCTTCTGTGTGCCTCCCTCGTCTATGGCATCAGTCTCCCTTAATTGGCAAGGCCAAGTGTAATGAAGATAACACCAACCACACAGTCTAAAACATGCCAGGACTCTGTCTCTGGAGGGAAACAATTCAGTTCCTTTCAGAGGAGACTCTTCTTACATTTAAAAGTTACCAGGACTACTCTTCCAGGTCCAAATGCAGCATAGGACCTCACAACACACAGCCAGTAACCACATGGGTGGGCCACGCCATGCGGGCACACCTTCTGCGCTACAGGCTCCACTGCGGCTGGGACGACGGCAGCATACCAAAGAGGAGCGGGGTCTGAACCGAGAACTTGGAACTGGGCAAGGAAGCCCTGCCTCACCCCCTCATGGCGCTGGCACCCTGCTCCTGGGGCTTTTGGAGAATCATGTGCTAAGCTGTGTGTCATGACTGTGACCTCAGCTGTGCTCTGTCGTAAAATCAACAGCCGTGGGGAAAGCAGAGAAGAGTCACAGGTAGACAGGCCTCTGAGCTGGTAGCCGGGGCAGCCTGTCACTGCCAGAGAAATGCTGGGTGTGTCTAAGAGTCTAAAAGATCACCATGTTGAAGGCACTGATGCCGCCGAGTGACAACTAGGGTGGCTTTTATGAGACCTTGAGCTGAGAGCGCCCCAAGACTGTCTAGACTGAACCGGGCATACGGCACCTGGGGTGGTGTGCACATAGGACGTGTCCCTGATGTGTGAGAGTCCCTTCACTGACACACACAGCACCCATGACTCCCAGAGCACCTAGTACCTTCACAGGAGCATGGCCTTCAGGCAGGCCAACCCTGGAGGCCCTGAGGAGGAATGAGTTCCTGAATGCATTTCCTAAAGAACATACCATCGCTCTGCAGGACTCTTCTAGTGTCCTCAGGATAACTGAAACCACAGTCACTCTCAGTGCCTCCAGCTAGTTTATGGTCAGCGTATTCTAATATACACTTCTGTCCTGATTAGCCTTAAGTGTCAACTTGACACAGTCTAGAGTCATCAGGGAGGAAACGTCCCAATAGAGAAACTGTCCATATCATGTTGGTTCCTGCACGTCTTGATAGTCCTGGGCTGTGCAAGAAGACTAGCTATGCTTGAACCAGAAAATGGGCTTACAAGCGATGTTCTCGGCGGTTCCCTCCTTGACACACTTCAGTGTAACTGAGACTCGCAAGTATAAGAAAAGCAAACCTTGTACCAGGCGTGGTGGCACACGCCTGTAATCCCAGCACTTGGGAGGCAGAGGCAGGCAGATTTCTGAGTTCGAGGCCAGCCTGGTCTACACAGAGAAACCCTGTCTTGAAAAACCAAAAAAAAAAAAAAAAAAAGAAAGAAAAAAAAAGAAAGAAAGAAAGAAAAAAAAAGAAAAAGAAAGAAAAGAAAAGCAAACCTTTTCCTCTCCAGGTTGCCTTGGTGAGTCTGTTTTATCACAGCAAGAGGAAGAATACTGGGGACCCCTCAACACAGCCAATGACTTTATTCCTAACCATCAAGACAGACGCTAAGAGTAATTGTTACCATTACCGAGTTTATGGTTGATTTTAAAGATTCTCCCATGATCCTCTACCCTCTCCCCTCTACCCTCACATCCTAATCTCTAGGAATCCATCCCAGGGGCTGAATATGCCGTGAAGATCACCTTACACATCAAAGCAAGGCATCTCCTATCATATATGGTTAAATTAAGGCTGTCCAGATGTGGGGCTGTGAGGTTCCTAAATGCAGCCTTATAGATAGCAAGGAGAAGGCGGTGTGCAGGTACCGCTGAGGTATGCGAAGACCCGGCCTCTAAGGCTGAAGAGGTGTGACCAGATGCCAAGCAAAGCTAGTGGCCACCCAAAGCCGGGAGAGGGGAGGGGCTACTCCCTCGAAGGGGCTACTCCCTCGACCGTCGTCTAACCTCCAGCTCTCATGATGTAAGGCCACCATGCAATGGCCCACAGCTAGTTTCCTAGTAAAACCAAGAGAACCAAAATATTTGCAATGCTTAGTACAGAGGCCACTCAGGGTGTCGAGTCTGCGAGCACATGCCAAACCTGTGTGCCTGTGTGTATTCTGTTTGTATGTGTGTGTGTGTGTGCCTGTGTGTGCCTGTGTGTATTCTGTGTTTGTATGTGTGTGTGCCTGTGTGTGCCTGTGTATATTCTGTGTTTGTATGTGTGTGTGCCTGTGTGTGCCTGTGTGTTTTCTGTGTTTGTATGTGTGTGTGTGCCTGTGTGTATTCTGTGTTTGTATGTATGTGTACCTGTGTGTGCCTGTGTGTATTCTGTGTTTGTATGTGTGTGTGTGCCTGTGTGTATTCTGTGTTTGTATGTATGTGTACCTGTGTGTGCCTGTGTGTATTCTGTGTTTGTATGTGTGTGTGCCTGTGTGTGCCTGTGTGTATTCTGTGTTTGTATGTGTGTGTGTGCCTGTGTGTGCCTGTGTGTATTCTGTGTTTGTATGTGTGTGTATGCCTGTGTGTATTCTGTGTTTGTATGTGTGTGTGCCTGTGTGTGCCTGTGTGTATTCTGTGTTTATATATGTGTGTGCCTGTGTGTATTCTGTGTTTGTATGTGTGTGTGTGTGTGTGTATTCTGTGTTTGTATGTGTGTGTGTGCCTGTGTGTGCCTGTGAGTATTCTGTGTTTATATGTGTGTGTGTGTGCCTCTGTGTATTCTGTGTTTGTATGTGTGTGTGGCTATGTGTGCTTGTGTGTATTCTGTGTTTGTATGTGTGTGTGCCTGTGTGTATTCTGTGTTTGTATG
Source organism: Apodemus agrarius (assembly GCA_964023405.1). Lineage (NCBI taxonomy): Eukaryota > Metazoa > Chordata > Mammalia > Rodentia > Muridae > Apodemus > Apodemus agrarius. Next base: position 3,407,721 of record OZ030006.1, on the reverse strand, counting down.
TGCATGTACCTGTGTGTGCCTAAGTGTATTCTGTGTTTGTATGTATGTGTGCCTGTGTGTATTCTGTGTTTGTATGTATGTGTGCCTGTGTGTATTCTGTGTTTGTATGTATGTGTGCCTGTGTGTGCCTGTGTGTATTCTGTGTTTGTATGTGTGTGTGCCTGTGTGTATTCTGTGTTTGTATGTGTGTGTGTGTGCCTGTGTGTACCTGTGTGTATTCTGTGTTTGTATGTATGTGTGCCTGTGTGTGCCTGTGTGTATTCTGTGTTTGTATGTATGTGTGCCTGTGTGTGCCTGTGTGTATTCTGTGTTTGTATGTGTGTGTGCCTGTGTGTGTCTGTGTGTATTCTGTGTTTGTATGTGCATGTACCTGTGTGTGCCTAAGTATATTCTGTGTTTGTATGTGCATGTGCCTGTGTGTGTGTGTGTGTGGGGTGTTCAGCCACTAGCTGTGTAAACAAACACCAGCAAGGTCCTAGATAGACTACTGCTGAAGAAAAACTTGCAGAGGCTGAGAGTTAAGGGATTAAAATGCACAGACATCCTCTAGGGTTCGTGTGAACCTCTCCACAGCTCGCCCCAGCTGTCCTAACCATTTTTGGATAGCTACAACGTAATTCTGACCCGAAGGAGTCCAGAGGAATGGTACCCTTGGATATAGCTCCCTTCAGTGCAAAGGATGTAAGTGACTTAGGTAGTTTAGCCAATGCTGATGACTCAGTTTTTACACACACACATACACACACACACACACACACACACACACACACACACACACCAGGAAGGTCCTGGAATCTGTCTGTCCCTACTCCCCAGTACTGGGGTTACTGCGTTTTACATAGGCACTGTGGATTTGAACTCAGGTCCACATGCTTGTTTGGCAAACATTACTTACCCTCTGAGTTATCGCCTAAGTCTCTACTGCATATATTTTATGCATCGTAATATTTTTAAATTATAACAACTACTAGAAAGAGGAAGGTTTGCATGTCAGTCATATCTTTGACAACCCAGGACATTCCTGCGCTTGCTTCAGCTCACTGCCTCCTTTTGTCTCGGGGCCTCCTGCCATGCTCAATTTATTTTCAGGGCCCGCTGGGGACCAACATGGTTTCAGGGCAATGTCGCCACTACATTGTCACCCACCTTTCCCAGCACACTCAGACTGACGGTGACAAAGTGTCAGCTTCCTTGTTAATGTTCCCTCTGAGTCTGGTGTTTCCATCAGGCAGGGAGAAGCCCCTCTAGCAAGAGACCCCCAATAAGATGGGCCACAGAACAGAGGGGATGATGACTCTTGGTTGCATAACAGGCAGAAGTGTTTGATGAGGTTCCCAGCTGAAGGCCGTGGACAGGGTTCAGGGGCATAGTCTTCCCTATAAGCAAGGGATACACCTGCCACTATATCACAGGATAAAATGCATCTGTTGACACTGGTCTCATGTGATTGTGTCTAGTGACAGGGCCTTTAAAAAGGTGATAATGTAATGAGCCCTAATCAATGCAACTGGTATTCTTGTATGAAAAGATGAGGACACAGACGTGCACTGGCATGACCATAAGTCATAAACAGAACGGATTACCTAGAAGCTAAGGAGGGGGCCTCAGGGGGAAGCAGCCCTGACCACACCTTGGTTTTGGAGTTTCAGACTCCAGAACTGTGAGAGATGAATGCTCTGTCGAACGGTCCTAGTCGCCGAAGCAAACTGATCCACACTGCTCGGAATGCTGCTGCTCCGAGGGTAAAGCCTCCAGTGGCTCCAAGTGAGTTGAGGGATGAGATAGCCTGGGTTAAGAAATGAGATAGCCTGGGTGTGCTCCTACCTTATTCCCATGGAGGAAGGCATGACACGGACGGATGGATGGCAGTGTGTGCTCTTCCAGAAGTGTGTGGGTCTGCGAACCATGGGAGCTGCAGTTGCTGTTGTGATCTGATCGGTGATGACTGCAATGCGGGCAATGCTATTGCCTGGCTCACTAGTGAGGATCCCAAAAATATAAGACATGTTTAGGAAATTGGTTCTTCCCAGATGTGGTGGTGCACGCCTGTAATCCCAGCCCACCGGAGGAAGAGGAAAGCAGATCTCTGTGAGTTCAAGGTCAGGCTGGTCTATATAGAGGGCTCTATACAGAATAATATAGAGAGACCCTGTCTCCAAAAAAAAAAAAAAGAGGAAGAAGAAGAAAAGGAGAGAGGGGCCTCTGAGGCTGGGGAAATGGCTCAGTGGGTAAGGGAGACTGCTGCTCTTACGGGCCCAGGTTTGGTTCCCAGCATCCACATCTCATGGCTCATAACTGCCTAGACCTCCTGCTCCAGGGGTGTCTTAGGGTTTCCATTGCTGTGAAGAGACACCATGACCAAGGCAACATTTTTTGATTACTTTTTTTTAAGGTTTACTCATTTATTACGTATACCGCATTCTACCTGCACGCATGCCTGAAGGCTAGAGGAGGATCCCATTTCAGATGGTCGTGAGCCACCGTGTGGTTGCTGGGAATTGAACTCAGGACCTCTAGAAGAGCAGGTTAAGATGCTCTTAACCTCTGAGCCATCTCTCCAGCCCCCAAAAGCAACACTTATAAAGGCAAACATTTGGGGCTGGCTTACAGTTCTGGACATTTAGCCCATTCTCATCACGGAGGGAAGCATGTGGCACGCCGGCAGACATGGTGCTGGAGGAGCTGAGTTCTACATCCGGATCAGAAGCAACAGAGAGGACACTGGGAGTGTTCCACACTGGGCCTAGCTTGAGCATTTGAGATCTCAAAATCCCACCTCCACAGTGACACACTTCCTCTAAGAAGACCACACCTCCTTCAAGCAATCAAACACATGAATCTATGGGGGCCACACCTATTCAAACCACCGTGGGGGCATCTGAGACCTTGGGCATTCATTTTCACAGCACTCAGAGAGACACATATATGCATGTATAATTAAAAGTTAAAACTAATCTTTAAAAAAAGCCAATAAATTGTCATCTTATAGGAGAAACTAGACACAGCTTAGTTGGTAGAGAATTCTAGGACGTTCATCCATTGACCTATGCCCCCTCCCACCTCACAATAGGCCAGGGCCCCACTTGGGTACAGCAGTTGGGCACCCAAAGCTGTTGGGTGTCAAAGCTGTTGCCTTTACTGTGGGGTCGGCAATGGCGGGAAGCGATGCTGATCGGGCTCTTTACACAGTGTGGCGTTTGACTCTTGCACAGTCGACAGGTGGCAGCCGGGGATGCAGCTGTTGGCAGAGTGCTTGCTTAGCGTGCACAGAGCCGTGGGTTCCAACCTCAGCATCACATCAACCGCATGCGGCGGTATTCGTGATCCCAGCAGCTGATAGACAGGGCAGGAGGATCACAAGTTCAAAATCATCTTCAGCCACACTGGAGGTCAAGGACAGTCTGGCCAAGAGAGCCTGCCTATCTTACAAAGGGGGAGGCATATTGTCAGTGTTTTATTCTTTTGTTTTTGTTTTTGTTTTGTTTTTGTTTTTGTTTTTTTTTGTTTTTTTTTTTTGTTTTTTTTTTTGTTTGTTTGTTTGTTTTGGTTTTTTCGAGACAGGGTTTCTCTGTGTAGCCCTGGCTGTCCTGGAACTCACTTTGTAGACCAGGCTGGGCTCGAACTCAGAAATCCGCCTGCCTCTGCCTCCCAAGTGCTGGGATTACAGGCGTGTGCCACCACCGCCCGGCTTGTTTTATTCTTTAAATTTTTCTTTTTATTATGTTTAATTATCTGTGTATCTGCTCCTGTGATTGAGTGCAGGTGCTTGGAGAGGCCAGAGCATCTACTCTCTGTGGAACTGGACATGCATGCTGGGAACTGAATTCAGGTTCTTTGCAAAAACACTGTGTGCTCTTAACTACCGAACCACCTCTTCCAGCTTCATTTTAACTATTTAAGAAGTTTCTCCAGTGCAGTTCCTGTAGGACAACTTTGAGTCTGGGGGTTCGGGAAGCATCCCTGTAGCAATCTGTACGATGTTGAAGGGGGGCATCTGATCAAAGAGCCTCTCTTTGTGCCCTCGGCCACACAGGGATAGCACAGGGGGCAGTTGCTAACTAGACTGAGCGCAAGGCCAATCTCTTTCCAGGAGAGAGGTGACACTTAGGCCTGCCTGTTCTTCATGCAGATGTGTGCACACAGCAGCAAATTCCTGATCCCTTCTGTTGCAGCTTGAATTGCATCAAGAGGACAGTCTAACCTCAGGTTTCCACAATATACTTTTCAGAACACCGCGTCAGCGCCCCCTGGTGGCCACAGTAGCACCCTTGTTCCGCCTCCAGCCTGGCAACACCTTATTAAGGAGAAAAGCAAGCCAGAGCAAGTTCTGAAAGGCAAATCTCAGCAAGAACGTTATATGTAATCCATTTTCTCTGCTACATCGGAACCAACTTAGGCTTATGCAGTGTGTTCACTGGAGGTTCGGTGGCTGTGATCCAGCTTGCTGAAAATGGGAGGAGCCAACAGATACACGATCAGAACCACAAAGCAACAGAAGGTCTGCTGTAAAAGCTGTGGAAATAGCCATGAGATGCACCATGAGAGGGTGTGTCAGGCGGGAGCCAAAACCTTCCACCACTCCTGTGCTTAGATGCACCCTGCATTCAGACTCCAGCTGTCCAACCGCCTACCTGGCACCCATTTCTCCCCCAGCCTCGCCTCTTATGAAGAAGAGAGAAAAAACTTCTTCATGATCATTGAAGCCAGCCAGGCAGGAAGCTTTGCCCCCGGCGCCCAGGTAAAAATTGCAACAGATGCTTCGGCTGCTTCCAGGATGAATTTGTAAATGAGTCACTTCAGAGGTAGGTACTGCAATAAGGAAAACGTGCTTTCTTCGTCATCTGTGGAGTGACAGCTGGAAGGCCTGTCAACAAGAGGAGGAGAGCAGAGCCGCTCCTTTAGTGGCCGTGTGAGGGGACTCATGCCTCTTGCTCTGGTCACACCCGCTCTTCTATTGCGTCCCTTTATCCCTGGTACCAGAAGACATGTCTGTGGAAGGCAACATGGAGAATAGAGCTGCGACCAGCCATAGAAGTGCTGGACAGGGGAACGCTTCAAAACGCCTGTGGGCAGCCAGCTGTTCCTCTAACAGGGCGGGTAGCCCGCCACACAAGGAAGCACCCGCCAGGCCAGCCTGCACCCAGGCTCCTTAGGAAAGTGGGCCCCTGCTTTCGCCCACAGCTGGGAGGCACAGCTGGATAAGTCAAGGGTGCAGGTACTGGAATATGCAACTCAGCCCACACAAATCAACGTTTTTGTTTTTTATTTTATGTGTGTGAGTATTTTTGCCTGCCTGCATGTATGCCCACCATGTGTCCCCAAATGCTGCCTGTAGGCCACAGTCACCAAGGCTGTCCCATATGCCCAGGTGAAACCAAGTATTGGAGAGATCTAGGGCCGGTGGAGATGCCAAGCGTCTTCTAGCAGGAGGTGTGGCCACGTGACCAGCCCTGCCGGGTCTTCAGCCAACGGCTTTCACAGTGAAGCTTTAGGAGAAACCAAGATTCTGTCAGGGGTGATCCAAAGGCACCTTCACAACTCCAGCACCTTCCCTGACACTTGTGGACAGTGACTCTGCCCCCTTTCCTGCCCCTACTTTCAAAATGCCACTGTCTGAGCATGCTCTATAGCTCTCTGCCGTGGACTCAAGTCCTAACCCTATCCTGAATGTCGTGAGTGGAGCATGCGCCTGACACCCCGTAGGTAGAGTGTGCAGGTGCTGTATGTAGCCAGCCCCAGCCGCTGGAGAGCGGTCCTCAGCCCAGGGAGTCACCTGCTGCAACCTGTCCCAAAGCTCTAGGTACTGAAATATGGAACTCAGTCCACACAAATCAACTCTTTTATTTTGTATTTTATGTGTGTGCGTATTCTGCCTGCATGCGTGTATGTGCACCATGTGAATACAGTGCCTGGTGAGGCTCAAACAGCTCATCCTGTGAGCCACCGTGGGGGTGCCAGGAACTAAACCCGAGCACTCTGCAGGAGCAGAAAGTCCTCGACTGCCGAGCCATCTCTCCAGCCTGCGACATGCACCAAGCTTTGATGTATCCATGCACCTTTTAAAAGGTGTTAAGAACACTGTTCCTCTTCCAGAGGGCTCAGATTCGATTTTCAGCATCCCTGTGGAGGCAAACAATTGTCCCTGACTCCAGTTCCAGGACGTCTGCCATCTTTTGGCTTCTACTGGCACCAGACAAGCATGCAGAACACAAACAAACATACACACAAAAGAATAATTTTTAAAAGTGTTCAGAATAAACCACGATCTTGACTGTGTTATACCTGGGTGTTGTAGCCCTAAACCAAACATGACCCTGTCTCTCCTAAGACAATATAGACGTGTCAGACACACAAGGGGGCGCCGTGTACAGACTGAGGTAAAGCCATCATGAGCCAGGAGTCACCAGAAGTTGGCGGGAGACCTGAAACAACTTAGCGTTTTTCCTGGCACTACTAACACTTTGATTCTGGGCTCCCAGCCCCCAGCATATGAAGAGGCAGTGTCCCTTGTGTAAGCCAGGTTGTCCATGGTCCTTGTTAACAACAGTACAGGACATGGGTCTGCCTCACCCCAACACCTATCACCCTAACACACCTGCCAGTTTCTGGGTCCATTTGAGGGTGTAGTGGGAGTGTGGCGGGGACGAAGTAGAAAGGGCTAACAGGTGCCCGAGGCCATAATGGGAGGGCCTAGTGGGCTGATAGCATCCCCCCTGCCCCGCCTCAGCATGTTCAGTCAGCCTCAGCTGAGACATAGCCATGTTGTTGGCCCCTCTCCTCCACTCTGGTCAAGATTCCCTTACCAGGTTAAAGAGCCTCAGCAGCACTTCCTGGTCTTGGGTTGTGGGACTGCCTCCTCTTTGGCTGGCCAGTATAGGGTTGTGCCTGATACACCAATGGCGTTAATTATGCCATTTAGAACCTTCTAGAATCCCTTGGGTTCCCTGAGAAGATACTCGCTCATCATCCGGCCGTTAAAGGATCTGTGACTGACTGCACCTGGGATACCAGTGAGAGTGACTTGGGAACCCCCAGGCTCACACATCCTCAGCCTCTTGGCTTTCTCCTGTGTATAGGATTTAAACACAAGAAACCAGGAGGCCACAGGGAGCAGTTCAGAATGGAAAAGCATGCCTCTGCAGCACTTCACACATGAGACCATGGAAGACATGACAGTCTTGCCTTCTCCGTGTTGCATGATGCCACTCGCTCCCAGGTCCCAGGAGATGCAGGAGGCTCCCCATAGCTGCCATTGAATGACACAGCGACAGTTTGGATCCCATTCCTGGGGAGGCAGGCTGAGGTCCACGCAGGCAATGGCTACTGCGCCTCACGGTTCAAATCCAGAGACAGCGCCACCACACTTGGTATCCATCTTCAAGACGAACCATCTTGAGGGAGACCACAGTCAGACAAGGGAAGTCCATCAAGGTCTCAGAGAGCAGGAAAGACAACTTGGCTAATAACTGTGCCATAGTTCTGTGGGCAGAAGTGCTTTGTGTGTCTGTGTATGCATTTGCATTCTATGTGTATGGCCTGTAGTATGTATTATGTGCCTATCTCTGTGTTTTATGCACATTTATATTTGTGCATGTGTATATGTATGTGTGTATATGTCCTGTCTTCATAACTGTATGTGTATGTGTATATTGTATGTTTTCCTGAATCTGTATATGGATCTGCATGTATACATGCATGTCCATATGTACATATGCATATGTCTGGTTATATGTGCACATGTCTGTTTTGCATGTGTATATATTCACAAAAGTGAATATGTCTGTGTATCTTGAATGTGTCCACATTTATATGTGTATTATTGTCAGCATGCATGTGCTTTGTGTATTGTGTGCATGTGCAGGAATCTACATGTGTATGCATGTTCATAGATGTCATATGTGTTTGTGTGTGTGTTTGTGTGTATGTGTGTGTGTATATATGTATATATATATATATATATATATATATATATATATATATATATATATATATACAAAAAGGGTGTTACTACTTGTACTGGCTAGTTTTGTGTGTCAACTTGACACAGGCTGGAGTTATCATAGGAAAAGGAGCTTCAGTTGGGGAAGTGCCTCCATGAGATCCAGCTGTGGGGCATTTTCTCAATTAGTGATCAAGTGAAGGAGGGCCCCTTGTGGGTGGTGCCATCTCTGGGCTGGTATTCTTGGGTTCTATAAGAGAGCAGGCTGAGCAAGTCAGGGGAAGCAAGCCAGTAAGGAACATCCCTCCATGGCCTCTGCATCAGCTCCTGCTTCTGACCTGCTTGAGTTCCAGTCCTGACTTCCTTTGTAATGAACAGCAGTGTGGAAGTGTAAGCTGAATAAACCCTTTCCTCCCCAACTGGCTTCTTGGTTATGATGTTTGTGCAGGAATAGAAACCCTGACTAGGACACTACTCTTCATTTTCCCCTCAAACAACAGTGCAAAAACCATCTGTCCCATAGAGCAGAGCGAGCCATGGTCTTCCAGCAGATATGCTGAGTGCAGAGTGAGGCAGGTGCAGCATTATCCTTCACTTTGTCTCCACGCCACTCCTCGGGAGCAGCCATCGGATGTCCCGGCCCTCGCCAAGCTAACGCCCTTAACCACGGAAGAGCATCGGCGTGCGTCCTCTTGCTCTTTCGTGAGAACATCGAGGCCGTTCACCTCAGACACGGGTCTCTGCAATGTTGTACACATGACGCTTTACTCCAGACACAGATCTGTCACCAAGAGAGTGTCAGCAGCGCTGTCCTCACAGGGCACAGGCCCGGTGCAGAGTTCGCTTCCCCGCCCCCTGCTGGAAGGAGGACTGAGGAACAGCCCCCACTGCACACACCGCCTCTCACACACAAAGTTCAAGGTCAGCCTGGGCAGTGTGGTCTGACCTTATGTCAGAAGACAAACTAAAAAGGAAGGAGGGGCGGTGGCTCAGCAGTGGAGCTTGTGTGTAGCCGGTGCGGAACTGAGTTCAGGCCCCAGTGCTGGGGACACGTTCTGTCTTGGCATTGCTCTCCAGTGTGTCTGGAAGAAGTTGCTTTCCCAAGGCTCCTGATGGCGGTGGGGGCTGCTGACATCCCTAGCATGCAATGTCACCTGAAGCACAGCTCCTCCCCACCCCTCCTCCTTTCTCCTCCATTCTCCTCCCTCCTAATCCCCCTCCTCCCCTCCTCCTCCTCTCCTTTGCTCTTCTCTCCTCCTCCCCTCCTCCTCCCCTTTGCTCTTCTCTCCCCCTCCTCCCCTTCCTCCTCCTCTCCTTTGCTCTTCTCTCACCCTCCTCCCCTTCCTCCTCCTCCCCTTTGCTCTTCTCTCCCCCTCCTCCCCTTCCTCCTCCTCCCCTTTGCTCTTCTCTCCTCCTCCTTCCCTTTCTTCTTCCCTCCTTCCACTCTCCTTCCCTCTTCCTCTTCTCCTCCTGTCTCCCTCCTCCTCTTCCCCTCCCCTTTTCCTTCTTCCCCTTCTCCCCACCGCTCTGTCACTGATACTCTTTACTATTGTTATCTAAATTGTGTCCAGGGAACTAGAACCTTGCCCTGGAAACAGCTCTCCTCTCCAGTGGACAGGTCTTGGCCCTTCAGCCAGGGACTGGGAAGGGCCAGCGCCTCTCCAGGTTGTCACAACACAGAGACGCTGTGTAGCCCGCATGGCGACAGGGACTCGCTGTGTGGACTGCAAGGCTACAGGGACTCCGCGGTTTCCTCTACCCTGCCCTTCCTGCTCTGCCTGGCAGCACTCCCACGACCAGCATCTCGTGCTCTGTCTGGAGCGACCTGTGCTCACATGAAGCACTCTCTCGTCTGTCTTCAGGGGTCTGCCTCTGCCCCAGGACCCTGCCTGTCTGACTCACCACCATCTGGCCTCACTCATGGTGTTTCAAGGACTCTTGTCGAATAAATGGTAATGCTTCCAACCAAGTTCCCAGGGCTGGAATTGTGGGTGTTGATGCGTTAGAGAGTGCTGCTCTGCATGGGGCGTGCACCTTGGAGTGTAAGGATAGTGCACACAGAGTCCCTGCCCCACAGGGTTTAAGCCACAGTGACTGGCTAGTCGTCTGAGGTGTAAACATGCTTCCCCACCCCGTCCACGAAGGATAACGTGGACGACAAGGCAGGTGCAGACGCACAGCATTAGACGTGTGTGTGTGTGTGTGTGTGTGTGTGTGTGTGTGTGTGCATCTCCAACGGCAAAGGAGACAAAAGGATACCAAGACAAACACCCACTATAGCATGCCTTAGCGTCTGGCCCCCATCACCGCTCTTCAAATCCTTAACAGCAGTACCACCCGGCCACAGCCTGTGAATCAAATTACACAGCCTTGGCTTCTGGACTAGGCTGCTTTTCTTCTTCTTCTTCTTCTTCTTCTTCTTCTTCTTCTTCTTCTTCTTCTTCTTCTTCTTCTCCTTCTCCTTCTCCTTCTCCTTCTCCTTCTCCTTCTCCTTCTCCTTCTCCTTCTCCTTCTCCTTCTCCTTCTCCTTCTCCTTCTCCTTCTCCTTCTCCTTCTCCTTCTCCTTCTCCTTCTCCTTCTCCTTCTCCTTCTCCTTCTCCTTCTCCTTCTCCTTCTCCTCCTCCTCCTCCTCCTCCTCCTCCTCCTCCTCCTCCTCCTCTTCTTCTTTTCTTCTTCTTCTTGTTGGTTTTTCGAGTCAGGGTTTCTCTGTGTAGCCCTGGCTGTCCTGGAACTCACTCTGTAGACCAGGCTGGCCCCGAACTCAGAAATCCGCCTGCCTCTGCCTCCCAAGTGCTGGGATTACAGGCATGCGCCACCACATCCGGCCGTTGCTTTTCTTCTTTTTGATAAAGTAAGATTTCTGAGGTGTTCCCACAGCTCTGAGGTGCTCTCAAAGCCCAGGCCCTGAGCTACCACAAAAGGAAAAACATACAGAGAAAGGCCCTGCTGCAACAGGGCCACAGAGGTGGGCCCTGGGTTTCCTAGAACCTTTGCCTGAGCCCTGGGCTCGACATAGGCCAGGAACTGGAATGGCTGTCGTGCATTAACTTCAGCCTCTTCCGTGCTGTTTGCCGATTCTCTCACTGCCTGGAATGCCACAGTGCCCAGCTCATATGGACAAGGTTCTTTGTCTCCCTGAGACAGACTGGGAAGACATGGGCTCTTGCTTGCTCTGAGAGACAGCTCTTCTCGTTTTTATAAGGCCTGAGATACACACAGATGAAGAAGCCTCACACTTGGCCACACTTGGACTCTGGTACACAGTCCTGCCCTCGGAAGGAAGAGAAGAGCACTGAGAATCTGAGAAGGGCTGAGAGTGTCCCCTCATGATTCGTCATGCACTAGCAGAGCCTCCCAGGTGACAGCTATATCCGGCTCCTGTCAGCCAGCACTTGTGGGCATCCACAATAGTGTCTGGGTTTTGTAACTGTATATGGGATGGATCCCTGGGTGGGGCAGTCTCTGGATGGTCTTTCCCTCAGACTCTGATCCACCCTTTGTCTCTGTATCTCCTTCTGTGGGTATTTTGTTTCCCTTTTTACAAAGGGCCCAAGTATCCACATTTTGGTCTTCTTCTTGAGTTTCATGTGATCTGTGAATTGTGTCTTGGGTATTCCAAGCTTCTGGGCTAATATCCACTTATCAGTGAGTATATACCATGTGTGTTCCTTTGTGATTGGGTTACCTCACTCGGGATGATATTTTCCAGTTTCATTCATTTGCTTAAGAATTTCATAAATTCATTGTTTTTAATTGCTGAGTAGTATTCCACAGTGTAAATATACCACATTTTCTGTAACCATTCCTCCATTGAGGGATATCTGGGTTCTTTCCAGCTTCTGGCTATTATAAATAAGGCTGCTATGAACATAGTGGAGCATGTGTCCTTATTACATGCTGAAGAATCCTCTGGGTATATGCCCAGGAGTGGTATAGCTAGGTCCTCTGGTAGTAGTACATCCAGTTTTCTGAGGCCAGGCTGATTTCCAGAGTGGTTTTCCCAGCTTGCAAACCCACCAGCAGTGGAGGAGTGTTCCACTTTCTCCACATCCTCGCCAACACCTGCTGTCTCCTGAGTTTTTTTTATCTTAGTCATTCTGAGCAGTGTGAGGTGAAATCTCAGGATTGTTTTGATTTGCATTTCTCTAATGACTAAGAATGTTGAACATTTCTTTAGGTGCTTCTCAGCCATTCAATATTCCTTAGGTGAAAATTCTTTGTTTAGCTCTGTACCCCATTTTTAATAGGGTTATTTGGTTCTCTGGAGTCTAACTTCTTGAGTTCTTTGTATATATTGAGCACAGGGTCCCCAATGGGGGAGCTAGAGAAAGGACCCAAGGAGCTGAAGGGGTTTGCAGTGCCACAGGAGGAACAACAATATGAGCCACCCAGTACTCCCAGAGCTCCCAGGGACAAAACCGTCAACCAAAGAGTACACATGGTGTTACCCATGGGTTCACAGGCAGCAGAGGGTGGCCTTGTTGTACATCAAAGGGAGGAGAGGCCCTCAGTCCTGGAAAGACTAGATGCTGTAGTGTAAAGGAACACCAGGACAAGGAAGCAGGGGAGGGTTGATTGGGGAAGGGGAGATGGCTTATGGGATTTTCGGGGGAGGGGGGAACCAGGAAAGAGGACAGCATTTGAAATGTAAATAAAGAATATATCTAATAAAAATAAAATTAAAAAAGAGAAAATAAAATAAAATAAAAGCTTAGAGCTAGAGCCAGAGAGGGGGATGGGTAGGATGGGGTGAGGGTCCGGGGAGACAAGACAGGATGAGGACAGGGCTCAGGACGTACAAGAAGACAAACCTGAGGACCACGGAAGCAGCTGGCTACTCTCCTTCCCAGCCCACTCCTCGGCCCCACCCTCTCAAGCAGGTGGTTTAGACTTTATCTAATCTCCCAAGTCACCTCCCCTAGACACCCATGATCCAGGAAAATCTCCAAAGCCAGATAAGATAAAGTGGAGGGGCTGGGCCAAGACCCTTTCCCTGAGATCCTGTTAGGCTCTGGGAGTGGAGGGGAGGCGCGAACTGCCTGCAGGACAGGGCAGGCTGGCACTGCAGCTCAGCTAGTGAAGTATTTGCGTAGCACACGAGGCCCTGGGTTCAATCCCTAGCACCACATAGACCCAGAACTTTAGGGGTGGAGGCAGGAGGATTCAAAAGTCATCCTCAGCTTCAAAGTTCATCCTCACTAAAGCAAGTTCGAGTCCAGCCAAACCCAACCTTCATCAAGGAAACTTCTCTGTGCAACAGATGGAGACCATTACAGAAAGCCACAACCAATCAAAATGCAGAGTTGTGGAGTTCAGTCCTAACTAATGCATCTGCAATACAACTTTCATGGCTCAGGGATCATGGCAGAAGTGGTGGAAAGACTAAGAGCCAGAAGAAGGGGGGTGAGAGAGAGAGAGAGAGAGAGAGAGAGAGAGAGAGAGAGAGAGGAGGGAGCTTGTAGGAACAAGCAGAGAGGTCCTTGCTCCCTGCAACTGCCTCTTCCCTCCATCCCCTGCCTCAGCCTCAGCCCTGAAGCCCAGGCCAGACTTGCATGTGTAGACTGAAGGCCAGGTAGCATAGCATGCATGGGTCTGTCCACCCAAGGCACCACACTATCACAGCAACTCCTATCGGCCCCACGGCCCCACGGGCCAGTCAGCAGTGTGACTAGATCAGCCAGGCTGCTGCTGGCATGGCTGCCGGATCGGACTGCTGCAGACACAACTCTAAGCCATACTCCTTTCCTCAAGGTCACCGGCTTTAGCTCTTCCTTGCTGTGAGCAAACACCTCCTTTGCAGCATGCCATGAGCAGATGGTGTGCAGTGTCTCCTCCTCCAGCAGAGAGCAATGCGTGAGGACCCCTGTCGTGTTCTGCACCAGGGGATGCTGGGAACTCTGTGAAGCAGGCTTAGCAGTGAGTGGACATCTGCACATAAAGCCCCTGGCTCACCCTGTGCCCACCTTCTCCAGGGTAAGCTAGGGTCTGTGCCTCCCAGCAGGAAGGAAAAACTCTAATGTCATTGCCTTAGAGGAGTACTAACTATGCACCTACCTCTTATTTTTCTTTTTATGATGACGGCTTTTCTTTCTTTCTTTCTTTCTTTCTTTCTTTCTTTCTTTCTTTTCTTTCTTTCTTTTTCTTTCTTTCTGTCTCTCTTTTTTCCTTTCTTTCGTGTGTGTGTGTGTGTGTGTGTGTGTGTGTGTGTGTGTGTGTATTAGGAACTGAATTCAGGGCTCTGTGCATACCAAGCAAATATTCTGCCAATAAATCACATTCTGGCCCATTAGAATTTATTATCATTATTGAGAGAAGACCTCACTGCTTGGGTCAGGATAGCCTCACACATGGGATTCTCCTGCTCTAGCGTCTCAAGTGCTGGAATTACAAGCATGTTCCAGACATTACAACGTTTCTGTATGTGTTCCTGTGGGAGCATGTGTGCACATGTGTGTATACATGTATATGCGGAGCCCAGAAATTGATATCAACTTTCCTTAAATCTCTTGCCATCTTCTTTTTTGATACAGGGTCTCTCAGTGAACCTGGAACTCTCCACTTTAACTAACGTAGCCAGGCAGCCGGCCTCAGAGATTCATCTGTCTCTGCCTCCCCAGGGCTAGGTTACAAATGCACACCCTCAAGTACAACTTTTACATGGATTCTAGGGATCCAGTTCTGGGTCCTTATGCTTGAACATCAAGCATTTTATCAACCAATTTAGCTCCCCAGCCCCAAGCCCAGCCCCAGCTCCAGCCCCAGCCCCAGCTCCAGCCCCAGCCCCAACCCCAGCCCCAGCTCCAGCCCCAACCCTGGTCCCAGAAAAATGTGTGTAAGATGGGATCTCACTAAATAGCCCTGGCTGGCCTGTAACTTGCTATGTAAACCAGGGTGGCCTCAAATTTACAAAGATCTGCCTGCCTTAGTAGTAGGATTAAAGGTGTACACCAGGTTTTTGTTTGGTTTTCAAGCAATCCATGATATAGGCTCTATTAGCAAGATGTTTATTACATAAACATGAGGACCTGAGTTCAAATGCCCAGCACATATGTAAAAAGCCAGTAGTGGTGGCTCACACCTATACCCAGTGCTGGGGAGGTGGAGGCCAGGGGATTCCCGGAGCTTGCCGCCTAGCCAGCTTCTGGGTTGGTGAGCTTCAGGTTTAGTACCAGACACTGTCTCAAAGACCAAATAAGGCAGGAAGCAACTGAGGAAGACACCAGATGTTGACTTTGTCCTCTACACACATGCACATGCTTACATGCATGCGCTTGCGTGTGCGTGTGTGTACACACACACACACACACACACACACAGTGACAATTCTGGAATTTTGGCTTCTTTAAAACAAAAAACCGACAGAAATAGTATAAGAATGTGTTTCCATATTTATCCCAGGTGTGAGGCTATGGGGCTGCTCCAGACTGTCTGCAGCAGCTGACTATGATTTGCCTCATGCTCTAGCAGAGGCATGGCTTTGCCAGTTGCAGAGTTTTTGTGATTGTGTGATGATTGGAATTCTGGGAAATTTTCAGAGGATATATAAATGCTAGGGCCCAAATAAGTGGGGTTGGTGGTTGGTGGTCATTCAGGGGGGGTTGGTTGTGGTTTGTTAGTAGTAGAGTTCAAAGAAGAAACAAAAGAAATAGATTAGATTCAGGTATCTCTCTCTCCATGTCTCTCTCTGTGCCTCCTCTTTCTGTCTTTCTCTTCTATCTAATGTTGAGGGAGAAATCAGAGGGATAAAGGGTGGGAAAAAAGATGAACCCACAAAAGTAACAAAGACCAGCTACAAGTGGTGGCCAAAAGTAGGGTTCAAAAGTTAAAGATAAAAATGGCAAATTTGATTTCAAATGCTATAAAGAAAACTGCAGGGGATGAAGGAATGGATATTTTTTCCGAACACCAGCAAAGAATTTATTGTGGTTGCTACTACTGGGATATCCCCCACTTTGTTCCAGTTGGAAAAAAACTATGGGTAGAAATGGAGGGGCCCAAGAAACAAACAAACAAAATAGCTGAAATGAGAAAACAAAAGGGGTCAGTTTGCTCTCTCTTTTCTGGAAGGGTTGCAGAGTTGACTGTGTAATTGCAGAAGTTGCAAGTGGAGGTGGAAACTCTTGGGAGGCCTAGAGTATGGAAAACAGGCTCAGTCCCAGTGACCAAGCAAGAGAGTATAAGTTTCCCACAGGAAGAAAGAGGGAAAGAAACTGTGCCAGAAGACAGTCAGGAAAAGCTGAAAAAGAAAGAAGACAATCTGATGAAACAGCCTGTTTTGAAAGAAAGGGTTAATCCTGAGCCAGGGGGAGGAGGGGTGGCTCTGGTGATGCAGCCACCACCAACTTTAACAGTAGTCATATAGCATATGCATATGCCTGGAATAGGTTATGACAAGATAGGATGGCATTCTATAGAAACGATAGATCTAAGGTTTAAAAGAAGCCATGATTTCATATGAGATGTACTCACCTTATGTGAAACAAATCCTGAATAACTGGAGTACTCAAACTAAAACTATTCCCTAAGACTGGAAGGGATTGGTAACAGCTGCACTAGAGGACAATCTGCAGTTGGAATGGTGAGCATGATGGAGGAAAGAAGCCATGAATGTTGAACATCAAAATAGAGCAAGGGGAATGTCAAAGACCAGTGACTGAGTCGATGGTGGTACTCCGATATACATGAGCAGATCTAATTGATGACACTACTATAGAACAATGTCACTTTGCAGCTTTAAGAGCTTGGGACAAAGTTGAGGAGCCTGGGGAAAAGTCCACCTCATTTACAAAGATTATACAAGGCTCTGGGGAAACCTCCACTGATTTTTCACAAAACTTCATCTCAGCTGTGAACAAAGCTATAGCAGACAGACCCCAATGCAAGACAGGTGTTGATAGACACAATGGCATTTGAAAATGCAAATACTGAGTGTGAAAATTTATTCAACAACTAAAGGCACAAGGAGTGCATATGGACGAATGAAACAGTAACAGCTGAGCAAGCCTGTCACCTGGATGGGTGAAGGTAAACAACTGATATCGGTTCTAACACGTACCAGCTAATATGACAGGTCAAGCTATAGCTATAGGTCTCCAATATCAAAGTTCCCAGTGCTTTAATTCTAGGAAATATAGTCAATTGCCAAGAGACTATGACCAACCTGCTAAAGGTCTCAGATCACAAAATTCTCAGTGTTTAAATTGTGGGAAATATGGTTGTTTGCAACAAAATTGTGAACAAGCCATTTTCAAGAACAATGTTTTTTCTAAATATAAACCAGAGAGAAGGATAGGCTTCTAGAAGTATGAAGGTGATGTGGCAAGGGCTGCCATTGGACCGATGAGTGGACATCCAAAAGAGATGGTCAAAGTAATTTATTACCACTGGGAAGTGACCTTGGGGGACAGAGCTCAAGACCTCACAGCAACAAGTATGAGCTGTTTCGGCTAAGGAGTGACCTCCACTTGGTATTGGAGATTTAATACATCCTTACTGCAAGCAGTGTGGCTATGGATTTGGCTACAGGTGAACATCTTACTCTAGCCCCAAAAACTCAGTGTTATAAAATAGCTGCTGGAGTTCAGGATCATTTACCCTTAAGGACATAGGGATGGCCTTGGGAAGAAGTGGAATGACTTGCCAATGATTGATTGAATATCCAGAATCTGTAGATGAAGATTTCAAAGGAGAAGTTAAAATGGTGGCCTGTGTAATAGAGATGCAAATGAACGTGCATGATTGCTCAGCTGCTGTCCTTTCCCTCCACCAAAGGCGAAGTTGCTCCAGGAGAAGCAACAGGAGGGTTTGGAAGTGCTGGAAAACCCGAGTTCTGGCAAACAGTTGTTAAGGATCAGAGGCCAAAATTAAAATTTCAAGTAAATAGTATTGAAATAGAATATTTGGTGGATATAGGAGCTGGTGTAACTATCATTTCACAAAAATCTTGAAATTTAGAATTGGCACCTCAAAAAGCTTATACTCCGTTTTTAGGAATTGAAGTTATCTAAGATAAAACAAAGTGTGCAATGGATTAAATGCACAGTACCAAAATGCCACACAGGAAAGTGAGGGCCTTATGTGGATGACATACCCATATGGGGAAGGGCTCTTTTACAACAGTGGAGTACTCAGATTAACATTCCTGCATTCCAAGAGACAGCCGGTGATGAAATGAGGGGTGAAATGGTAGTTACCCCTGAAGAAAGTATTGATATAAGTCATCAAAAACACCCAATTGTCCAAACACAGAGTATAACAGGGATTGATTTTCCAAATTTATAAAGGGGTTGTCAGGGGGAAGCACTGAAGTACCAATGGCCTTACCCTTAAACTGGTCAGACAAGAAGCCTGTGTGAATAGAGTAATGCCCTAACTAAGGAAAGATTACAGGTGTCTGAGGAGCTAGTGCAAGGGCAGCTGGGGGCTCAGCATATAGGAGAATCTACCAGCCCATGGGATGCCCCTGTATTTGGCCTGGAGCTGATCCTCTGCCGCAGAGCTCCATATCCAAATAGTGCCGGGAGAGAACTAGCCTTCCCAAGTGCCAAAAAGCCTGTGAGCACAGGTAAGACCACCACTGCTGCTCAGAGGGACCCACCTGGAAACCTCAGGACACAGGAACTGAGGACCGACCTGGGTCAGGAGCCTCTCAGTTTCCATCTGTGCCAACAGCACCACATACCCAAATACCACCAGGAGAGAGCTGGTCTCCCAGTAGAGCCAACACACCTGTAAGCATGGGTAAGATCAACTCTTCTGTTCAAATTTCTGGCATAATAGTCAAAACACCAAATGCACAAAACAAAGAAAGAATATTAAAAGCAGTAAGGGAAAAAGATCAAGGAATATATGAAGGCAAACCCATCAGAATTACACCAGACTTCTCAACAGATTCTAAAAGCATAAGATCCCGGAAAGATGTCATACAGACCCTAAGAGAACACAAATGCCAGCACAGGCAAAACTCTCAATTACCATAGATGTAGAAACCAAGATATTCCATGACAAAACCAAATTTACACACTATCTTTCCACAGATCCAGCCATACAAAGGATACTAGATAGAAAATGCCAACACAAGGAGGGAAACTACACCCTAGAAAAAGCAAGAAAATAATCTTTCAACAAACCCAAGGGAAAATAGCCACACAAACATAAAAATAACATCAAAAAATAACAGAAAGCAACAATCATTATTCCTTAATATCTCTTAACATCAATGGACACAATTCCCCAATAAAAAGGCATAGACTAAAAGACTGGATACATAAACAGGACCCAGTATTTTGCTGCATACAGGAAACACACCTCAGTGACAAAGACAGACACTACCTCAGAGTAAAAGGCTGGAAAACAATTTTCCAAGCAAATAGTCCAAGGAAACAAGCTGGAATTCTAATACTGGATAAAATCGACTTTCAACCAAAAGTCATCAAAAAAGATAAGGAAGGACACTTCATACACATCCAAGATGAACTCTCAATTCTGAACATCTATGCCCCATGGGCACCCATGCTCATAAAAGAAACTGCACTAAAGCTCAAAGCACCTCACACAATAGTGGGAAACTTCAACACCCCACTCTCATCAATGGGCAGATCAGGGAAACACAAATGAAACAGAGACACAGTGAAACTAACA
Source organism: Apodemus agrarius (assembly GCA_964023405.1). Taxonomy (NCBI): domain Eukaryota; kingdom Metazoa; phylum Chordata; class Mammalia; order Rodentia; family Muridae; genus Apodemus; species Apodemus agrarius. Next base: position 3,388,142 of record OZ030006.1, on the reverse strand, counting down.
GAAGTTATGGACCAAATGGATTTAACAGATATTTTTCATACTAAATCAAAAGAATATACCTTCTCCTCAGCACCTCATAGTACCTTCTCCAAAACTGACCATATAATCAGCCACAAAAAACAGACCTCAACAGATATAAAATGATTGAAATAATCCCAGGCTGCCTATCAGATCACTACGGATTAAGGATGGTCTTTAATAGTAACAAAAACAACAGAAAGCCCACATGCACATGGAAGCTGAGCAATGCTTTACTCAATGATACCTTGGTCAAGAAAGAAATAAGGAAAGAAATCAAAGACTTTTTAGAATTTAATGAAAATGAAGGCACAACATATCCAAACTTATTAGACACAATGAAAGCAGTGCTAAGAGGAAAACTCATACCTCTGAATGCCTACAAAAAGGAACTGGGAGAGCATACACTAGCAGCTTAACAGCACACCTGAAAGCTCTAGAACAAAAGGAAGTTAATATAGTCAAGAGGAGAGGACAGCAGGAAATCATCAAACTCAAAGTTGAAATCAACCAAGTAGAAGCAAAAAGAACTATACAAAGAATCAATTAAACCAGGAGCTGGTTCTTTGAGAAAATCAATAAAATAGATAAACCCTTAGCCAGGCTAACCAGAGGGCACAGATACAGTATCCAAATTAAAATCAGAAATGAAAAGGGAGACATAACAACAGACACTGAGAAAACTCAAAAAATCATCAGAACCTACTACAAAAGCCTATATTCAGCACAATTGAAAAAATCTGGATTAAATGGACAATTTTCTAGACAGACACCAAATACCAAACTTAAATCAGGATTAGATAAACCATCTAAACAGTACCATAACCCCTAAAGAAATAGAAGCAGTCATTAAAAGTTTCCCAACCAAAAAAAGCCCAGGACCAGGTGGGTTTAGTACAGAATTCTCTCAGACCTTCAAAGAAGACCTAATACCAATACTCTTCAAATTATTCCACAAAATAGAAACAGAAGGAACACTGCACAGTTCATTCTATGAAGCCACAGTTATGCTGATACCAAAACCTCACAAAGATCCAACAAAGACGGACCAATTTCCCTTATGAACATTGATACAAAAATACTCAATACAATTCTCGAAACTGAATCCAAGAACACATCAAAATGATCATTCACCACGATCAAGTAGGCTTCATCCCAGGGATGCAGAGATGGTTCAATATATGGAAATCCATCAATGTAATCCACTATATAAACAAACTCAAAGGCAAAAAACCACATGGTCATTTCATTAGATGCTGAGAAAGCATTTGGCAAAATTCAACATCCCTTCATTTTAACAGTCTTAGAAAGATCAGCCCATACCTAAACATAGTAAAAGCAATATACAGCAAACCAGTAGCCAACATCAAACTAAATGGAGTGAAACTTGAAGCAATCCCACTAAAATCAGGGACTAGACAAGGCTGCCCCCCTCTTCCTATCTACTCAATATAGTACTTGAAGTTCTAGCTAGAGCAATTAAACAACAAATGGAGGTCAAAGGGATACAACTTGGAAAGGAAGAAGTCAAAATATCACTCTTTGCAGATGATATGATAGTATACTTAAGTGACCCCAAAAACTCCACCAGAGACCTCCTACAGCTGATAAACAACTTCAGCAAAATAACCAGATATAAAAGCAACTTCCTATACTCAAAGGATAAACAGGCTGAGAAAGAAATTAGGGAAATGACACCCTTCACAATAGCCACAAACAATATAAAGTATCTTGGTGTGACTCTAACCAAACAAGTGAAAGATCTGTATGACAAGAACTTCAAGTCTCTGAGGAAAAAAAAAAATCAAAGAAGATCTCAGAAGATGGAAAGATCTCCCATGCTCATGGATTGATAGGATCAATATAGTAAAAATGGCCATCTTGCCAAGTGCAATCTACAGATTCAATGCAATCCCCATCAAAATTCCAACTCCATTCTTCATAAAGTTTAAAAGAGAAATTCTCAAATTCATATGGAATAACAAAAAACCCAGGATAGCAAAAACTATTCTCAACAATAAAATTACTTCTGGGGGAATCACCATCCCTGACCTCAAGCAGTACTACAGAGCAATAGTGATTAAAAACTGCATGGTATTGGTACAGGGACAGGCAGGTAGATCAATGGAATAGAATTGAAAACCCAGAAATTAACCCACAGACCTAGGGTCACTTGATCTTTGACAAAGGAGCTAAAACCATTCAGTGGGAAAAAGACAGCATTTTAAACAAATGGTGCTGGTTCAACTGCCAGTCAACATGTAGAAGGATGCAAATTGATCCAGTCTTATCTCCCTGTACAAAGCTCAAGTCCAAGTGGATCAAGGTCCTCCACATAAAACCAGACATACTGAAACTAATAGAAGAGAAAGTGGGGAATAGTCTAGAGCACATGGGCACAGGGGAAAGTTCCTGAACAAGAACACCAATGGCTTATGCTGTAAGATCAAGAATCAACAAATGGGACCTCATAAAATTACAAAGCTTCTGTAAAGTAAAGTACACTGTCAACAGCAACCAAAGGACTCGGAAAAGATATTTACCAATCCTACATCTGATAGAGGGCTAATATCCGAAATATACCAAGAACTCAATAAGTTAGACTCAAGAGCCAAATAATCCTATTAAAAAATGGGGAACATTGCTTAAAAGAGAATTCTCAACTGAGAAAACTGGAAGGGCTGAACAGCGCGTAAAGAAATGTTCAACATCCTTAGTTATCAGGGAAATGCAAATCAAAACAACCCTGAGATTCCACCTCACACCAGTCAGAATGGCTAAGATGAAAAACTCAGCGTACAGCAGATACTGGCTAGAGTGTGGAGAAAGAGGAACACTCTTCCATTGTTGGTGGGATTATAAGCTGGTAAAACTACTCTGGAAATCAGTCTAGCAGTTCCTCAGAAAATTGGACATAGTATTACCTGAGGACACAGCTAAACTACTCCTGAGCATATACCCAAAAGATTCTCCAGCATGTAATAAGAACACATGCTCCACTGTGTTCATAGCAGCCTTATTTATAATAGTCAGAAGCTGGAAAGAACCCAGATGTCCCTCAACAGAGGAATGGATACAGAAAATGTGACACATTTACACAATGGTGAATTCATGAAATTCTTAGGCAAAGAATTATGGATGAGACTAGAAAATATCATCTCAAGTGAGGTAACCCAATCACAAAAGAACACACATAGTATGCATTCACTGATAACTGGATATTAGCCCAAAAGCTCTGAATACCCAAGATACAATTCATAGACCACATGAAACTTGAGAAGAAGGAAGACCAAAGCATAGGTGCTTTGGTGCTTCCTAGAAAGGGGAACAAAATACTCACAGGAGCAAATATGGAGACAAAGTGCAGCGCAGAGACTGGAGGAAAGACCATCCAGAGACTGTCCCACCTAGGAATTCATCCCAGATACAATCACCAAACTCTGACACTATTGTGGATGCCAAGAAAGGCTTGCTGACAGGAGCCTGATATAGCTGTCACCTGAGAGGCTCTGCCAGTGCCTGACAAATACAGAGGCGGATGCTCATAGCCAACCATTGGACTGAGTGTGGGGTCCCCCAATGGAGGAGCTAGAGAAAGGACTGAAGGAGCTGAAGAGATTTGCAACTCCATAAGAAGAACAACAATATCAACCAACCAGACCCCCAAGAGTTTCCAGGGACTAAGCCACCAACCAAGGAGTACACATGTCTCAGGCTGCATATGTAGCAGAGGATTGCCCTGTCAGGCATCAATGGAAGGAGAGGTCCTTGGACCTATGAAGGTTCAATAGATGCCCCAGTGTAGGGGATTGAGGGCAGAGGAGGCAGGAGTGGGTGGGTGGGTAGAGGAACATCCTCATAGAAGCAGGGGGAGGGAGAGGGGCTAGGGAATGTGGGGGGAGGGAATGGGGTATCACTTGAAATGTAAATACATTTAAATAAATAAATAAATAAGTTGGGGAAATGAAGAATGTTAACAGATTTCATCACAATAACTAGCGTAGTCCAACCAATGGGTCTGCTACATCCTGGAATTCCTTCACCTTCTTTATTACTAAGGCATGGCCTATGATAGTAATTGATTTAAAAGATTTGTTTTTTTAACAATACTCTTATATAAGCAGGGTAGTGAAAGGTTTGGTTTTACAGTATCTACTTACAATAATGTTCAACCTATAAAAATATATCAGTTCTTCCACAGGGAATGTTAAGCAGTCTCACTTTATGTCAATATTTTGTGCAGCAACTGTTAGAAATAATTCATAGGCAATTTCTTCAATCCATTATTTATCATTACATGGATATTTTGTTTGCTGATTCTGATACAGATACTTTAGAGACAATGTTTAAGGAAATACAAAGAATTCTGCTAGGCTGGGACTACAGATTCTATTAACTATTTGGTTTATAAAATAAGTCAACAAAAAAAATTCAACCACAAAAGGTACAGATCAGAAGAGATCAGTTATAATCTCAGTGATTTCAAATTAATGGGAGAGATTAATTGGGAACAACCTACCATTGGATTATTTACTCAAGTAAAAACACATCTCTGCTAGTCAGGAGAGCCCAGCCTCCATGGCCAGAGGAGACATCATTCCTACACCCCAGGGCCACACCCCAGCACCTAGCAGTTACCTTGAATAAGAGCTACCATGATCACTTACCAAGGCCAGTTCTAAATTCTTCATCTTGTCCTGCCTGCCTGTCCCTCGGATTCATGTTAAGGGATGTGGCCTAAGCCTGTCCCACACCGTTTTCTCCCCTGACCCAGCCCACTGCTTGCTACTTTTTCTGTGGCCACGTGCCACGTCTCTAAGACCTATGGGTGTGAAAAGCAACTGCCCTTCCCAGGGCTGCTCATGTCCCCTGTGGCTACCCCTGTGTGCAGGACCCTGCTGCAGGCCCAGGAAGACAATTCTAGCAGGGTTGAGGTTACGGAGAGGCAGCCCCCTTGCTTCCTAGTCCAAGGCCTTTGCATCTCCCTTTCCTTAAGGCAGACAGGTGAGGGCACCAACGAGGCTAAAGTGACGTTGCAGCTGAGAGAAGGTGGCTCCGGAGTGGCCCACCTCACGGTCTCTGCAACAGAGTCCTGTGGATGGTAACTAACAGAAACGCATGCCCTTGCAGGCCTGGGGTAGGAATCTGAGAGGTTCTGAGCAGGCCACGCTCTCCCTGAGGCCATGTACCAGCCCACTGCAGGGCAGTCCTCTCAGTCCTTCACTCAGCTCCTTCCAGCTTAGACAATACCATCTGTGTCCTTCCTTGTCAGGACATCTTATTCTTAGCCTTATTGAAGAGACAAGCCATTGTCCTTAGGCCACACCCACTCCATGATGACCTGGCCAATCATATCTTTGGTCCAAATAAGGCCCATGGCCGAGGTTGTGATACAGGTGATTTTGGGGGACACTGTTCATCACTGCACTCTCTTGGTCTGCTCCTGCACTACACCCCCACTGCCAGGGATGCTCTGTCTCCTCAGACCAGATAGAAACCCTGAAGGACACCATCGGAGAGAAGGAAAGGCCCACTACCACATCTTCACTTGGTCAGCAGCCAAAGCTGGTGACTAGAAACTTCTGTTCTCACCCAGAGGCCTCCATGATGACCCCTCTACTTCCCTGCAGGCCCACAGCCTGATGCCCCATGCTGGGGAAGCAGCAATTGCTAATTTGTCCTGAAGATGTCGGTAGCTTCAAGGTCACACAGCTGAAAGATCACACGGGAACAGATCCAATGCCTCGTGTGTGTGTGTGTGTGTGTGTGTGTGTGTGTGTGTGCGTGCGCGCGCGTGCACATGCATGGACATACATTAGTTACTTGGGCTTGAACCTAAGACCTCATGCATGCTAGGCAAGCTCTCCACCACTGAGCTCCCAACCCATTTTAAAAATACATTTTAAAACCAGATCCCACTAAATTACCCAAGCTGGCCTTGAACTCACAAACCCACCCTCTCACGCCTACCAAAATAGCTGGAAATTATAGGCCTGAGCCCCCAGGGAGGGAAATCTCTACCTCTGACGACCTCAAGAACAGCCTCCAGCACGGCAGGCCATCCCAACCGTGTGCCTGGGGCTTCGTTCCGTTAGTGCCCTTTTCTGTATTTCTAGTGTCTGACTGTGGGGTGGCCCTTCAAGCTAACTGGATGTCTGTATAAGGTAAAATCCAAGCATTGCCAGTGATCTCATGAACGGATGAGAGCAGCAGGACTCTGTCAGACAGCAGCTGAGGTCTGGATGGTTGCGGGTCGGATCAGAGCCAACCAGCTTGACAACAGCTGCCCTCTCATATGGGTGGGGGAACAGCTCAGCAGTTAAGAGTGTTACCGCTATGGCAGAGGACCCGAGTTCAGTTCACAGCACGCACATAAGACCGCTTACAACTGCCTGCAACTCCACCTCCATGAGACACACCTACCCGCATCACACACCTGGGGATCCAGACTCAAGGCCTTCAGGACCCCAGGGGTTGCCAGTACTGAACCCAGGAGCAAACGCCAGGCTTCTGTAAGCTCAAAGTATGGCTGTAAGGCTCTGAGACAGAGCTAGCCAAGCTGGTTTGTAAGGCGGAGGCCAGCGCTCCCCACACAGCTTCCCAGGGACAAAGCTGCAGCCTGTGTTGCTATAGTATTCTCCCATCCTCTGTGAGAAGCCCGAAAACCTGAGAGGGAACAGGGCAGAGCCCCAGACACCTGACCCACATATCCAGATAGTATCCTTAGGTCCCCTGACCTAAGTGACCAGGAGGAGACCAGACTGAAGGTCAGTTTCCCCACACAAGCAGAGAAGCAACAGTGAAGGGAGATTCTAGGTGGATATCTCTGGTGCGGGAATAAGTTCACAAAATCCATTGTGGAGTGAAGGAGCCCACAGATGGGCTGGCCTGACCTCTGAACCTCACTGCCCTGCACACCGCAGCTTAGCCTCAAGGCTGACCATCCCCAGCTGGGGAAGAGGTTTCAGATTTCCAGACAGGCTCACCTCAGCACTGCTCATCTTCCCACACCAGGCCCCAGGTCTGATTTTCTGTGAATGAAAATCTATTTGCCACCTGCATAGTGCCAAGGAGCCCAGTTCCAAGACTTCAAAGACACGAGCCTGCTGCCCCCAGGGCCACAGGCACCTTCCCTTCGCAGCTAGAGCTTTCCCTTTTTAATTTAAACTTTAATTTTAAACTTTAATTTTGCAAGTCTGGACAAAGTGAATGCCAAGAGCTCAGGGTTCTCCCTCCTCAGTGAAGTCAGTGGGAGCTGGCGAGGGACTGTGAAGGCAGGCAGGAGAGCCAGCTCCCCGCGAGTCTGGGTAATAAGGCCATCCGAGGGCCACTGCGGCAGCCCGCAGTCACTGGGGCAGGTGGCTGTAACCTTAATGGCTAATGTCCTTGGCAGTTTTCTGTGGCTCTCTGACAAACTATTTGCTGGTTTGGGCGAATATTTTTCTGCCCCACCCACAGTCATTCACCTAGTCCAGGAGGGTTAGCGAAGATGCAGTGCACAGTCCCAGGGCACAGCAGAGGTCAGACTAATCCCACCACTGTCCAGAGGGCCAGCGGCACACACGTGGCCTGGGAGTCTGAAAGGGGCTGAGTGAAGGCTCTTAGGTCAGAGCTCTCCCCTCTTCTGCCAATATCCGTGTGTGTGTGTGTGTGTGTGTGTGTGTGTGTGTGTGTGTGTGTGTGTTGTACAGGTGCTTGTACATGTGTGTGCATGTGTGCTATAGATCAGAGGTCAATATCAGGTTCTTTCCTCAACAGCCACAGAAACTCTTCATCTTTCTCTCTCTCTCTCTCTCTCTCTCTCTCTCTCTCTCTCTCTCTCTCTCTCCACTCATTTTATTTTCCAAGACAGGGTTTCTCTGTATAGCTCCGACTGCCCTGAAATTTGCTCTGTAGACCAGACTGGTCTCGAACTCAGAGATCTGCCTCTGCCTCTGCCTCTGCCTCTGCCTCTGCCTCTGCCTCTGCCTCTGCCTCTGCCTCTGCCTCTGCCTCTGCCTCTGCCTCTGCCTCTGCCTCTGCCTCTGCCTCTGCCTCTGCCTCTGCCTCTGCCTCTGCCTCCTGAGTGTGTTGCGACTAAAGTCAGGTGCCACCACTGACCCATTTCACCTCATTTTTGGGAACAGGGCCTCTCACTGAGCCTGAAGCTGACGAATCCAGTTACACTGGCTGGCCAGAATGCCTCAGGGATCCTCCCATGTCTGCCGCCCCGTGAGTGGTGAGTGGGTGCTGGGGCTCACACAGCATTTCCCTCACTGCACCATCTCCCCGTCCTGACAGTTTCCACCTTCTCCAACACACCCTTAGCCAGCACTGACTGGGGCTGAAAGGGTCAGAGGGGGCTTTCTGGCTTTGCTCAAGTCTAAGGAAATGGCAGCCAGAGATCACAATGAGACCCATCTGGGCTGGATCCCTGGTACTGTCTAAGCCTAATGGCTTAGCCTTGGCAAAGCCTTGGAAGAAATGGTGGAGAAAACTTAGCTTCTCCAGGGAGCTCAGTCTTCCAGATGTGTAGTCAGGCAACATCTGTATTGTCTTTCTTTTCTTTTTAATTGGTTCTAGAGATTGAACCCAGGGCCCTGTGCATGCTAGGCCTGTCTCCGCAGCTGAGCTCCATCCCTGTCCAACCAGCATCTCCTTGTTCAACCTTGTTTCCCGCTCTGTAGAGGGACTGGCCCTCTCTGCACTACTCACCTGTGGCTCTAGCTTTCCTTTTTAGGACTTGAGGAGCTTCAGCCGGGGCCATGATAGCCTCAGTCTAGCTATGCTGGTGTCTCCCCAGGAGAAGGCAGGAGGTCGTGGGAACACATGTTCAAGATGGAATTCCAGAGAGGCTCACCCCACTGCACAGGTGGTAGATAGAAGCAGATGGATTGGGTCAGCTGCCCACGGGGATGATGGGCAATCCATGAAAGCCCAGAGACAAGGAGAAAGGGGCAGGGGCAGGGGGTTATGCTCGCATCTGGACTCTCTCTGTGGGAAGTGACTGAAGAAGTGAGACCAAAGGAACCTTCTCCAGGAGATGACAAAAGTGGCCTGCCTTCCTCACGCACGCCTGTGCACCAGCCTTGGGGCAAGGAGAGGGGTGCCGTGTCTTTCTACAGGTTTCCTGTCTAGCTGGGCTCGTTCTCTAGATGTTGGGCAATGCCTGCATGGATAGGCACCTGTGGGAGAGGCCCTCTGCCGAGGGTGGGAGCCAAGCTGTTTGGGTTTACAGTAGCTGCTCTAGTTGACCTTCTGGTGTCTCAGTTTCTTCATCTGTAGCATGGGAAGAACATTGACCTTTGGGGCTAGCTGTGGACGTCCCTCACAGAGTGACAGTGATTCCTGGCATGGGCAATTACTCTCACTCACATGGCCTCCCTCTTCCTGACAGAGTCTAAACTCGCAGAGCCAAACGTTTAGTCTCTCTTGGACCTTTCCCCCTGTCTGTAGGGTGGACAAATGTTCAGGAATAGCATCGGGCACAAAGCTACCTCAGAAACACACCACCCACGCTTCCTCCTGTCCTACCAGCCATTTGAAGATGGCCTCCGTCCAGCCCAGGCCCAACCATCTATATGGTACAAGCTGGGTATTTGTATCCTGTAACTTGCTTGGTATTTCTGTCCCAGCGGTGGGGAGAAGTGAGAAAATCCTTGTTCCGTGCTAGCTGGAACTCTGGCAGGCCTGGGGAAGTCTCTTGTGCACGTGGGTATAACACCAGCACTGGACCACGGATCGTGATAGTCAGCCACGTCGTCTAAAAATCTACACTGCAATTCAGGATGAGACTCAGCCTCGGCGCTCTCTCCCTAAGGAAGAACATGGATGTTGTAGCAGGTTTCGTTGGGGGGCGTAAGCCAACACATTTGCCTATGTCCTACAGAGGACCTAATATAATATTTAATGGTCTGTGACAATCTGATAAATATCTGTTGGCTCTTCATAGCAGAAGTCTCAGAGATTTGGCCCCATTTCTCCTAGACGACTCTACCTGGCCATCTCTTCAGCTCACAACCTTGTTGACTGGCTTTGGAATGCCAACAGGCACTGTGGTCACTTTCTATGGTTCTAAAATAAATCACAGTGCCAACAGTATTCTGGACAATCCGCCCTTTAGTGACAAAGCCAGAGAAACCCATCTTGAAAGAACCCAACAAGGAGCTGATGCCCAAGGTCAGCTCGGCCTCCGGGCAGCAGTAGAGCAAACCTGCCCTTTGCTGAGTCCGGATCCGGAGGCCACGGGCGGTTCCGGGGTCTCCACTCGGGTTGAGCTTCCCTCCGAGTTTCATTGTCCAAGTGAGCAAACAGAGCAGACGCACTGAGGGCTCCACGGGCTCTGCCGTCCACCCGGGCACAGCGAAGGGCTCCACGGTCTCTGCCGTCCATCCGGGCACAGCAAAGGGCTCCACGGGCTCTGCCGTCCACCCGGGCACAGCGAAGGGCTCCACGGGCTCTGCCGTCCACCCGGGCACAGCGAAGGGCTCCACGGGCTCTGCCGTCCATCCCGGCACAGCGAAGGGCTCCACGGGGGTCTGCCGTCCATCCCGGCACAGCGAAGGGCTCCACGGGCTCTGCCGTCGATCTGGGCACAGCGAAGGGCTCCACGGGCTCTGCCGTCCACCCGGGCACAGCGAAGGGCTCCACGGGCTCTGCCGTCCATCCGGGCACAGCGAAGGGCTCCACGGGCTCTGCCGTCCACCCGGGCACAGCGAAGGGCTCCACGGGGGTCTGCCGTCCATCCGGGCACAGCGAAGGGCTCCACGGACTCTGCCGTCCACCCGGGTACAGCGAAGGGCTCCACGGGCTCTGCCGTCGATCTGGGCACAGCGAAGGGCTCCACGGGGGTCTGCCGTCCATCCGGGCACAGCAAAGAGCTCCACGGGGGTCTGCCGTCCATCCGGGCACAGCGAAGGGCTCCACGGGCTCTGCCGTCCACCCGGGCACAGCGAAGGGTTCTACGGGCTGTCGCTCAGGCTGCAGGGTGACTGGAGCCAGGTTAGACACAGTGCAGGATTTCATGGGATCTCAGGACTACACATAGAAACAGAAAGAGAATAGTGGAGAGAGGGTCTCTAGAGGCGTGTCTCCTCCAGCAGCCTTTCAGAGTCATGCTGCCGTGGGAACAGTGTGCCTTGGTGTCCTATGACTACAGTGGAGATAGATGATAAACATACCAAAAATCGCCCCTAACCCTAACCCTAACCCTAACCCTAACCCTAACCCTAACCCTAACCCTAACCCTAACCCTAACACTAACACTAACCCTAACACTAACACTAACCCTAACCCTGCAGCAATGTGAAGTGCTGCAGAGGCCCCTGAGCTGGAGAAGTCCCTGGATCAAGGTAAGTCACAGCTATTAAAACTGCTGTTAGCTCCGTGTTCCACGGCTACAGGCCACACCCCTTCTTGGAGGCCACCAGACAAGTTTGGTCATCCATCCCCAGACTCCTTAGACTAAATATGTTTGATAGAATTCTGCAAGAATGCAGCAGGCTCAAGAGAACAGCGTGGGAGCCTCACAGGAGAGGGGACTTCTGCGCCTGAGAACGGAGACTGAGACTGAGACTCGATGTGAAGGGACAGGAGCTATCTGGTGGGTGGGCGGGCGGCCATTGCCATGGAGATACAGAACAAAATCTGCTTTGAATTCCCTGACTCCCCACATAGAGGTGATGAAGCAAGCCAGCCCAGAGGGTAGATCCCACACCTCCATCTTTTTCCAGCACCAACAAACTGTCCTGGGAGGCTTGGGTGCCAGTCAGCTTGGGTGCTGGATGCCAGTACCTTCGAGTACCTTAAGGGGTGAGGGGACAGACAACAGGAAGAAGTAGGACTCAGAACTTTTCCTGGGAGTCAAAAGCATGTGCTATTGTGGGGCCCAAGGCTTCTGGACGGCTACATGCCCTGAGTTCCTGCGCTAAAAGGGTCTTGGTCTCCCTCTGTCTGTCTGTCTGTCTGTCTGTCTGTCTGTCTGTCTCTATCCTCCGTCCCTCCCTCCGTCCCTCCCTCCCTCCCTCCCTCCCTGGGACTCCAGAGTCTTCTGGAGGGCAGGAGAGTTTAGAATAAAGAAAGCCTGAGGTCAGTTGTGCTAGAGGTCTCCAAGTGTCTGCCTAGCTTCACACCACACCCACAGCCTTGAAGGCTCTGGTGGGCTCTGCCAACATCTTTGGGACCCACTGGAGGGAATTTTGAGAAGGTGCGCCTGACACTGGACTTGTAGGAGTTTCAGACTAGAGTAGAAAGATGGCTGTGAGTGCCCCGTGAGAAAGAGGGAGGCTCTACGGGTCCCTCAGGAGAACCTACAGCTGCTTCTGCCCAGAGAGGAAAGGTGGTGGAACAGGATAACTGAAGATGGGGCGGGACTGCACTGTCAGCCTGCCCTGCCCCCTCCCCCTCGCGCTAGCTGGTGCCTTCTAAATATGGTTTACTGTCCATTCCCTGGGGTTCAAGGTGTGTCGCCACGAACCCAGTGGCTTTGGTCATGCTTTCTCCCACTGAGAAGCATGTGAGAAGTCTGCTCCCACTTCTGCAACACAGGCTGCAAACCTGGTCAGAGGAAGTGGGGAGAAAGAGGAGGAAGATGAGAGACAGACTGAGAAGCAGAGAGACTGGACCTTGGGTTCCCTACACCTTCAACAGTGTTGTTGTTGAGTGTTGTTGTTGTTGAGTGGCGTTGGTGTTTGTTTTGTTTTGTTTTGTTTTGTTTTGTTTTGTTTTTCGGGCCAGGCTCCACCCTTAAGAGAAATATGGATTGGTAAGTGGTTTGGGGTGTTGCCAGCAAGAACCTTCGTCCATAAAAAAGCCAAGTGTTGCTGTGTTGGTGTGGCCGCTCCCCAAAGCGATCAGCAATCAACAATTTGGCTATTTCCTAGCTTACTGGAAAGCCAGCACCCCAGGTTTCAGACCTCAGACACCTAAGGACGATGGCCCCTCGCAGACTAGCCCACTCTTTCCAGCAGCTCTCCACAGCTATTGCAATGAAAATGCAGGCTCTCCCTTCCTTCCTTCCTCACATCAACGGACCCTTGAGCTACCCAACTACCCGCCCTCTGAGGACAGTGCCTCCCCCGCTGCCCAAGCTCCTGGCAACCAAGCCTTGAAGTCCACAGGCTTGGATTCAACCTCTCGGCTTCCTCACATGCATTCCAACCCTCTGAAAACACACTCATTTATTTATGTTTTTAATGTAGTAAATGGGCAGCTAAATGAATTGCGATTTGTAATTTTTATGGTTAATTTGAAATCTCGCTCTTGTTGGCTAATCCTGTTAGTTGATAGCAAAACAGAGAGAAACTGTCGCCCTTGTCGAGATTCTAACAGGCATTTGATGTTAAATTACAGCTGGCCAGAACAAAAGAAGCTGGACTTCTTGGCCCAGCGGCCCGGAGACCAGAGGAAACAATCCCATACCCCAGCTCAATCCTCACCACAATGCCCGCCCACCTCAAACTGGAAAGGCCCACTGGGCACCCTAGTCCAGCTTGTGAAGGTCCCAGGTGCTCAGCCTCAAAGGGGTGCAGAGTTTTCAGCCGCGGAGACCACGGGCAGAGATGCAAGTCTTCACCACTCGGCCCTTTTCCAGTCCTTTGGGAAGCCATCTGGGGAGTGAGATGTCCCTTCTCATTCCTAGATCCCAGCTTCCCGCTAGCCAAGGTGACCCTGCTGGAGGATTCAAACCATGCAGGCAGGTTTGGGAGGATAGTGGGGACATGCCTGTATCTCCATAGGAGCCTGTAAGCTGCGAAAGGGGCAGTGGGCTCTTTCGGCTACCTGTGCAGGCAAAGGAGGGTTCCCGTACGCTAGCCAGCCGCGCAAGAGAGAGGCCGAGCGAGCGAGCGGGAGCGGGAGCGGAGCGTGCGCCAGGGCGTGTTTGCTTGTCGCTGGCGCAGTGTTTCTTGTCCCCACCCCCTGCTTCGCGCCATCCCAGTGAGTTTGATTGAAATGCGGCCTCAGGAAGGTGTGGAACCGGGAAGAGGGTGCTAGGCGGGAGGAACGAGGGACGGAACCTGGAGAAAACCGGGAAGGACCAGCCAGAAGCGGCTCCGCTAGCTGCTCCGGGACTGCTATTTTGAAATGCAGCGACTGCCCCTCCGGGGCGCTGGATACTGGGGTCAAGTGTCACTTCCTCTGGCAGTCAATCTCCAATATTCCTTGTAATGTTTTTAAATGGACGAATTCATTACTTGGGGACGTGTGAATGGAGAGTGTGGGGAGCAGACTCGATCAATAGCGTCCACTGATGGTTCATTTTTCACAGCGGAGCGGGGAGCGGGGACCGGGAGCTGAAGGGAGACCTAATCAATATCGCCGCGCACCGCGGGCTGGAAAAGGTCATTTAGGGAAGGTGGAAAAGTTCAGGCTCCCGGGCAGTGACGCCTTATCGCCCCTTGGCTTTCCCTGCGACTCCCTCTACCATTGTCCTTCTAGCACATGTCGCCAAGGCTGCTTAAGGTCAGGTCCAAACACGCGACACGCCCACACCCAATGTCCACACTGCTCCCACGCAAACACAGGTGGACTCAGCCCAAAGGCCACACCTGCGCTTTTAGCAGTGTAGGGGAGAGTCATGCAAACACACACACACACACACACACACACACACACACACGTCCTTTACTGTCTGGGATGAGTGCACAGGTGGATCGGGCGATTGGGAAGATCGGCCAGCCAGCCCCGCTGTTGTTAACAGAAAAGGTCAAGTAAAATTAAAAGGGAAAATACCTCTAATATCCTTTGCTGTCTTTCCAACAGCCCCCTGGGTCTCCAGTAGGCAAGACTGGGCACATGAAAGGCTTGCCAGGAGCCCTCAAAGGGGGTTATTTCAAGCGGTCCAGCAAATGCAATATCCAGAGAGGGCATGCAGTCTTAGCTGGAAATCGAAAGCCAGTTCCCTGATCCCTGATCAAAGAGATTAAAAACTTGCCTCCTGACTGGCCACATCCAGTTTGTTGGAAGGAAATGACCTGCACTCCATCCCTGGCTACCTCAGCATCGGGAGGTGTTTCCCTCCTTTCCAATTTTGCTGCTTGGCCAAATGGAATGGCTGTTTGACCCACCAAAGCCTGTGTTGCTCTGATTGCATATAGGATAGCTATTATCTCATCTTACACACACACACACACACACACACACACACACCCCACAGTGTGTGGCTTCTGGGGATTTGGAGAGCTATGTGGGCCTCTGAGCAGTAGGCGCCATCTAAAAGGTGTGTTCAGCCAAAAGCACATATCATGAGTGTGTCTCTGTGTGTGTGAGTGTGGGTGTGTGTATGGGTGTGTGCACGTGCACAGTGGTACTTTCTATGCCTCTTAAAGGAACAGAAAACAGGTTTCCTTTCGGCCTCCTGTGCAGCTGCTCTGGATCGTCTGTGCCACTGGCACACACAGGTGTAGCCCCACACTACACACTACACACCCATGCCACACCTTTGCTTCCTTCCTCCGAGGTAGAGGAGAAGATGGAGAAGAAATGCTGCCGTTTTAGTCAAAACCCAGCTATTGCCTTGGTTGGTCTGGGGGTTGCCATCTTGCTTGGCCACCTTCTAGGATGGAGACTGTCGCACTGCACTCCGAGTGGGGTGTGCTCAGATGTGCCCAAATCATGACAGGCTTGCCTTCAGTAGCAGGTTTCACAGTGTGTGTGCGGCTTAGCAGAAAGTGTTTCCTCTGGTGCCTGATCAGATGGAGCGTGCCTGAGATGTTATTCTCTATGTTTGTGTTCTTGTCAGCAGGTTGAAATTGGTGGGAAAGAAAGATCAATTTGCTTGTTTTGAAAGGTTCATTTAAATATGTTAATAAGACAAAATGAAAATCGTTTGCAAATTAGACCTTAAGCCTCCTTGCAAAAATTCATCTTTTAAAGAACAACCATCAAGGGGCCTCTATTACCAATATTTTCTGTAGATCATTCTTTTACCTAAATTTGCTCTGATCAAGCTCCATGAATGATATGTTCTTACTCAAGTGCAGTACTTTTATTTTACTTACACATATCTACACTTCTCCTGGGAGTTAGGTTTCCAGGCACAGTGTGTCAGGACAAGAGGCAAATGCCCGTTTTAGGGGCAGGTTCTCATAACGACAGTGCCATTCCTAGGAGCCTCGCTCAAGCAGAAAGAATCCATTTCTGTTCGTTAACATTTTTTGAGCCAGAAAATTAAAAACAAATATTTAACTTCCCAATTTGGAATTCAGGTGGGCATTGATGGCTAAACTTTGGCAATGCATACTCAATGAACTAAACACAATCTTTACTAGCCAAATACAACTCCGTTCCCATGGCTCACAAACAAGCTAGAATAAACCAAAGAGTGGATAAAATTCATGGAGAATGTCCGTAGAGGGAGCTGATGTATTTGAACTTGGCCAAGAGACAGCTTTTGGACACTGCTCAATTTAAGGGCTTTGATACAGCTAATGAAACTATGTTTAGAATAGACAAATATTAAATAAACATGTATTCCAACAAACCTATTTATAGCTTTCATTTTCTCCTCTTCCAGCACAGCTTTTACAGCTTCTCCACAGCTCACCACAAACATGAAGAGCTGACAAAGCCTCCTGAGTCTGTTCTTTTATTCGGGGCTCTCCACCTGACCACCGGTTCCCCTGCGCAGGATGGTGGAAGCAGGACCTGAACCCACCGGGGTCCATCCATTGCTGTGGAGCTCCTGGTTCTGGGGCTAAATTCTTGTCAATTCCTCTTATTTCTCCAGTATTTTTCCTATTCTTTGTCAGCACACAATTAACATCTCTGATACTTCTCTCCCCAACAAAAATAAATCTGTAAATTTATCTCCAGATAAATCTCTAGAGCCAGGCACTTGAGGTCCAAGGCTGCTAGGGAGCAGGGACTCAGGTCCAGCTCAGCGAGCCTTGGCACGCCCTGAATTTGGCGTCCTCTGAGCAGCAGCTCTCTGCACTCAGCTTCCCTCGTCCAGCTAGGATCCTGCAAATGCATCCTCAGCTGAGTCCAGAACCTGATCCACTGATCATTCAAATCTAGGGTCCTTGTGTCCTGACTACTGAGCTGGAGGCTGCTGGTGCCCCGACTGATAAGGCACAGATCCAGAGGTCGCGTCAGCAGTCTCTGTGAACTGGGCAGAGGGAGGCAGAGGCCTGAAGGACAGGCTGGGTGGGAACTCTTGCTTCCCAAGGGATTTGCTGAGTAAACCCTCGCCTTCCTCCCCCACCTCCCTGGTATAGAGCGGAAAGAACGACCTTCTTACAGCACCTATCTCTGTTCCTGTAACTGCACTGCTTGTTTCATTTTTGGCCTCCAGGCTGGTTCACATTTGCCTTGGTCTTCTAGCTAAAAGAGCAGTGCTAGGGATGATAAAAAAAAGCAACAGGATTTCTCTAGCATTGACAAGGTGTATCTGAGCTGAGAACCACACAGTGCTAATGGCTAGTTCTCAGCACTGGTCATCTTCCTCATAGCTGGCTCGCCTTTCTGTTTTACCAAGGCGTTAGATCCATATTCTCTAGCTTGCTCCCCACTGTACACACACACACACACACACACACACACACACACTTGCACACTCGCACACCAAGTTCCAGACCAGTAAAGTAAGGCAGGAAACTTCAAGTCTGATAAGAGGAACAATCCGTGTGTGGGTGACCCTCTCCAGCACTCAGGCCCAGCAGCTGGGAACCCCAGAGCCTTCCTTCTCCAGAGTCCACGGCTTAAAGGGGTGTGTGTTGGGGGGATAGAAAGGACAGGCCCTTTTAAAGCCTCCTGGAAACAAGTAGCTTTTACATGAGCCTCTACTATGTAACCAGAATAGAGTTTAGACCAGAGAGGTCCTGGTATCACCCTACCCTGGAGAAGATAACAGAGTCTAGCGCTCTGAGCCTTAGCAATAAACTAAATTATTGATTTGTTTTTAAAGAGGCACCCAACCATGAATTAGCCACCCACACCATTAGCACGTGGGATCAGCATGATTTGGTTTTGCAGAGCCCGTTACTTCTTACACACACGCATGTCTGTCTTAAATATGGAAAGAAAAAGAAATTGGAAAGAGAAACAAAAGATTTGGATCTCTTTTTTGTCAGACTAATAAAACTGTTATTAACACTTTTCTCAACTCACCCAGAGAAAGCCACAGAAATGCTCTGCCCAAGAATTCTGTGGCTTCTCTGCTACAGACTGCTGGGCAGCAAAAGGAAGAAACACAGGCAAAACCCACACTCAGTTCAAACAAACCTGTGTCTCCCACAGCAAGGAAACCCCCCTTGCCCCTCCCCGGCCGTCTGAGATCTGACAGCCCTGAAGACAGTGTCTGCTCAGAGTCCGCAGGAATCTGACAGTCTTTGCGGGGACACACCTATCCACAGTTACAGAGAAGGGTACGGAAGCCTAAAGGGACCCCCTGGCCTCTCTCCGTCCTCAGCATTTCCTCAGAAGGGGAACCTTTGATCAACCTGCACTTTCTTCTTCTGTGGTGCAGAGCTTTCCACAGGCCCACATTCCACTCGCACCAGAACAGCAAAACCACTCAATTTTAGAATGGGTTTTGTCCCTTTAGTTTTCAGTCTAGAGAAAACATTCAGAAAGCCGCAGACAGACTTGATAGCTTCCAAATGCAGTCTCAAGTCCTTGGCTACTCAGGGAGCTAGAGCCGCAGCCCTCTGCCCCGAAAGTTAATTGCAAACTTAAACGATTATAAATTCTCTCTTGCCTCGCCCCAAAGACATTGTGTTAATTTATAACACGCACGAGAGTCTGGTTAACAAACCCAGACTAAGTTTACATGTGGCATAAAGCGACAGACTTAGTTTTAAAATAATAAACGAAGCAGATTTTTGCCAATTCTACTCTCCCGAGGTTTGATGATCTATGATCCCTGCTCATGAGTTTTTAAACACCTGACTCTGCCTGGATATTTTTTAAAAATGAATCGATTTGTAGTCCTCGCCGCGGTTGCCTGTGGGGAAGGCGCCCGCGCTGGCAGACACCTCCGCAGCGGGAGTGGGGTGTCCTTCCATCAAAGAGACGCCAGGGGGCAAGAAGCGTTAACAAAGGCCGCGCCTGGCGCACTTCCTTTATCTACCCGTGCGTGTCACACATTACAGGGCGAGATGTCATTTTGCAAGGTTATAGTCTCCAATCCCACACCGCCTTCGGGCTCATCGTTTACCTCTTGGGCACAAACAAACAGCCTCTTTAAATAAAACCAGAGAAGGGAAGCAGATACCTTTGTACAATTAAAATCACAAAAGAAAGCCGGAGCGTACTGAACCTTGCTGGTAATCCGACTTACCTTGCTCAGACTTTGGCCTAATCCTATTTTCTCCTCGCACTACAATGAGTCTGCAAGGCCACGTTTTTTTCTGTTCTTCCAGAGGGTAGTTTACCTAGGCGGTTGGGCTGAGGGGTGCTGACCCCCGAAGTGGAGAGAGGCTCCGTGGGCTGCCTTCCTGGCTGCCGGGCCTGGAGGCTGCTGTGCGAGACAGAAAGCAAACGAAATCACTCAAGGGAAACTTGGCTGGAGACAAAACACATTCAATTTCCTGACGACCTCGCTTTCTCTACCGAATTATTTGCTTTTACAAAGGCACATTAAACAAATTAAACACCACCCCCACCACCCCCAAAAGGAGTCCTCTGACTCAGAAAACGGCTTCACTTTAAAAGGGCGGGTATGGTAATAATAATAAGAAATGAAAGAAAACAACACGTCAGGTCGTTAAAAGAAACTCTTTTTGACACCTCAAGTCCTGGCAGATTTGTAGAGTCATCCTTCCAAGGCCGCTCAAACAATGAGAGCCTGTGCTAAGGTCTGCGACAATCCAGGAAGCTAGCACTCGGCGTCTGTGGGCATATTTTCACACCTTCTCCTTCCAAACCGCAGCCCCCTGGGACTGATCCGGGCTTCAGCCTGGCCCCTCGTTTCCAGTCTGGAAAAGTCTGGAAAAGGAGATTTGTTCTGAGGTGGGTGGGGTGAGGCGCACAGCGGGGAAGGAGCCAAATATTGCTACCTTTGTATTTTAGGGGTTTCCTTCTTTGCTATCCCCCACCCCTCTCCTCTCACCTCCTCTTTGAAATGTCATGAACTTGGCGCTTTCAGACCAAACCTCCGGGCTCGGGCCCGAGACAATGGGATTGTCAGAGGGCCAGCGCCAGCTTTTTCTGCGCGTTCACGGAGCGTTAAGCCTTTATCCCACGAAATGGCTCCGTGTGACCAGGTCAGACAAAAGCCAACCTCTGTCTTCCTCTCTGAGGGGACCTGGGCTGAGCCCCGCGTTTAGTGGTGCTGCTCTGGGGAGGGGCTAAAGGCCTGAGCCGGGTCCCTGGAGCAGTAGCCTGGGCAGGGCAAGCCTGCCGGTCTGCCTTCTTTCGCCCAGCCTTGTTGAACAATAGTTTAGGAGGAGCTCTGAGGCTCCAGTGTCTCTCAGGCCCGTGCACTTGGTCCATTCAAACGGGCAAAGGGTGCCCGGTGCTGCCCCGCAGCCTCTGTCCCGGGGATACACTTCTCCAGCATCCGACCCTCTCCACACCTCCGCACGCCCGAGGCCGTAGTCTTGGGTGTGCTGGGCACCGTGGTGTGGATGAGCCATGGCGCTTGTGAGGACCATGAGCTTGCCTGTGTGTGCACGGGTGGTTTCGGTGTGCCTGTGTACGGGGCAGGCGAGGGGGCTGAAGGATGACTTCCTCTAGTGGACCTGTTTTGGGTTCCCATGGACCTTACTGCAGCTTCGGGAGTGTGGGTCCGGCGCGGTGAGTGTCTGGGGCTCTCAGCAACTCTCTTCTACCAGCTCTCAGCTGAGTAGCGAGGGCAGGGACCAGAGAGTGTGCAAAGTGCGGTCTGTGCATAGGGTGGGGCATTAGGGTCCCACTGCAGCCATCGGGGCCTGCACTGGCCAGGCCTTGGGCATTGCACCTTGTAAGCAGAAGTAGATATAGAGCAAGGCGGGTGGGAACAAGATGGAGGAGGCTGTTCACAGACTCCTAAGGATCGGGACCCTTACAAGGGGAAGCAGGATATTTCTCCCCACGGACTCCGAATTCAAATCCTGTGAGAAGGGAGGGAGACAGTGACCCTGGGATACTTAACATCCACCACAGGGACACCAGGGTTCCCTAGCTAAGGCAGACTGAGGATTCACTGAGAGCTGCCAGGATTTTGAGTGAGGGGTGAGAAGGGGGTTGAAGTCAGAAGACAGACTGGGTTATCTTTCTCTACTATTGTCCTTCCTTCCTCCCTCCCTCCTTCCCTTCAAGTATGTATGTATGTATGTATGTATGTATGTATGTATGTATTTCAAGACAGGGCCGCTCACTAAACCTAGAACTCACTGATACGGCAGGACTAGCCGGCGAGCTGGGTCTGGGTGTGGGTCTGCCATTCCCACCTCTGGTCATCCTGGGGAAGAGACAAGGGTTTTGGATCCAGAATGGTTGCCGCCGGGGAGAATGGGTCCCTCAGTTCGCACTTTCCAGCTTTGGGTCAGGCATGTCTTGTGCAGGTTTAGAGCTAGAAGAGTGCCTGAGCTTGTCCCCGAGGTCGGTGGGAAAGCAGGCCTCCCACTCCAGAACCCTGCAGAAAGGCTGGACCCCAGCTGCCTAGGTTAGGCCTTGTGACTTGTCAGTTGGCTTCCTGGTCTCCTCAACTCCCAAGCTCCAGGCTGCCTGGGCTGGGCCTGCCACGCAGCAGGTCAGCTAACTAGTGGCCTTTACGGCTCTTTGGCTGAGTTGATGAACTAGCTGAGGGGCTGCCACCAACAACTGACTGGCCCCTTGCCAGGAAGACCCAGGAAGCAGCTTTCCTCAAAGCTCTAAAGTAGAAGCACCTAAGGACCCTGAGGTCGCCTGGTGATATTGAGGCCACCCTGGTGACACCCGAGGGAGGCTAGGGTCTCTGTTGTTTTTAAGTGTGCAAAAACCACGGACATGGAGTCCCTTTCTACCCTGTACCTGGCCACCTGTACTGTGGGGGCAGCCGGCGCCCTCTCCTCGTTTGTGAGCCCTGGACACTGCTCCCTGCAGCTCCTCCCTCTTCCTAGGCCCAGGGTGGGACTTGAGGCACCCCCAGGCCTCTCACAGACAGTCTGCAGGTGCTCCAAACCTGCTTTGCCTTCTCCAGGGCCCCGCCTGCCTGTGGGATCCTCTGAGACCGTGCCTCTTGTTTCTCTGTCCCCTGGCAGACAGAACCTCCCACAGCCTCATGCTGTAGGTGCTCTAGGGGAAAGCAAGGCTTCCCTGGCCAGGCCTCCGCCCCAATCATGAAGGATTCACCAATGAATGAAGCCTTTTGCCTGGGAGTTGTATTCCACAAAGATTTAACATAGGGAAGCAGGAATTCAGAAGCCCCTTTCTAACCCCCATTCCATGGACAGGGAACAATATGTAAGGAAAAGTTTGGTCACAATATGTAAGGAAAGATGTAGATTAAGTCCCAGACGATGACCCAGAGCACACTCAGTGTTCTAGCAGATGTGTGCTGGGCCCAGACAGACGGGGCGAGAGGGGGGGAGGGGGGAGGGGGCTGCGGCACCATCAGAGCAGCACATCTTTGCCTCCCAAAGGCTTGGCTGGGCCTTCATGGCCTCTGTGGTCTTGGTTGCTATTTCGTCCCTTCTAGAACCTTCATGCTCAGGACTCACGCAGACAATGATGGGACTGGTTAGGGATGCCGAGCCTGGTTTTGTGTGGCAGCTGAACAAATGCATGCACAGGGACAGAGATAGAGGCCATGACCATGCCAACAGCCAGGCAGCAGGTGCCCTGAGCCAGGTGCAGCGCCACACACGTGCACACACCTGCGATCTTATCTTGCACCAGTGAGGGGATGCCAGGCTCCGGTTCCACTCCACGACAGGAGTGAGAATCACCTAGGAGCTGCACTTGGGAGTGTCTGTGACGGTTTCCAGAGGTGTGACTGAGAAGAGAAGCCCCTCTCTGAATGTGGGCAGCACCATCCCAGGGCAGGGGCCCTGGGCAGAATCAAAAGGAGAAGCACAGTGGGTCCTCAGCCCCCTTGCTCTGGCCATAGATGGAGTGTGGCCAGCCGGCTCACGCTGCTGCCCGCACCTTCCTGCCCATAATGGGGAAGCTATAAATCAAAATAAACTCCTCTTCCCCAAGCTGCTTCCCACGCATCTTCTCTTATTCTTGAGCACGTCGTACACACATCCAATCAAACATTCATATCTGTCTCCATTTCATCTTTTTCAGCTGCCCCACTCTGAGTGAGGAGTTATCTCCAGGAGCACGAGGACTCAAGAGGTAAGGGGGCCTTAAAACTTCTGTAAGTTTCAAAACTTCCAAGACTTTTGAGTTGCCTTCATTTTCTGAGCCTGGGAAGACTCGTTTACTTTTTGAGTCTTAAATGGTTCCTTCTCCTTGAAGGAGGGAAAATTCCCTTCCTGAGAAATAGCAAGAGGTACATTCCTCTACCAAAAGCAAAGACGGAGGCCACATACTGTCCATGCGGGGACCAGGAGCAGGACTCGGTGGGCCCCAGTCCCTCAGGGCGGTTTAAAGCAGCTTCTGTAAGTGCTTTTGAGCTCCAAGCACTTGGCATTTGTTGTCTGAAGAAGCAGCTGTGCGCCCACCAGCACGGGCCTTCTGTGGGTGCTGCTGCTGTGGCCACCTTAATCCTGTTTAATCTGCCTGCTTTGCCCCATGCCCTGACATGCTACAGATGCAGCTTCCGTGGAGGTAAGGCCTCTAGCCCAAGGTTCCTCAGGCCAAGAGGCCACTGGGTGGGAGCATGTGAAGTGGAGTTTACTTGAACTATAAAGTTGATTAAGATAGAAGTAAAAAGCACAGGCCCATCGTCCACAGTAAAGGCAGAACTCGGGCCTAGTGACGCATTGGGAGTGTGGAGAGAGGCTCTGTGTGATCTGACACTTCTGAGGTT
The DNA here is from genome assembly GCA_964023405.1 of Apodemus agrarius. NCBI lineage: Eukaryota > Metazoa > Chordata > Mammalia > Rodentia > Muridae > Apodemus > Apodemus agrarius. The sequence continues at coordinate 3,364,264 of OZ030006.1, read as the reverse complement.
CAGACACTGTGAGTTGGGCCATCACCCTGTTCAGCACACCCCATCTTACCTGGGGTGAGGGTGCTCACTGGCCCATCTCACTGATCTCACTGAGTCACACTTGTGTATTTAGGATGGCCTGGGCTTTTATCTTGGTTAGGAAGGCAAAAGCAGCCTCAGGAAGTCAGGAGAGGAGGCGAAGTGTGTGTGTGTGGGGGGGGGGGGAGGATGTCATGGTATAATGGAGTTTGTTAGCAGGGGGGTCCGGTGGGAGGGTGGGGGTGGGAGGGAGCCCCAGAAAGAGAGAAAGGCCTGGCCTTCCTTTGGCAGAGGATGGGCAGGACTGCCCCGGGGACCCATCTGTCCATCTGCTCTAAAGCCTGCTGTGCCCCTGTTAGTCTCACCGTTAGACTGTAGTCTCACTGTAGACTGTCCTTATCTGAGGGCCCTCACTGTCCCGACCAACTGCATGTTTATGACCCCAGCAGAAGCTGCCAACAGCAGAAATTGTATCTACTGTCCTCTTTGCCCCAAACTCTCTGTGTCCTCCTGTGTCTAGTCCTCCAGAAACCCAGCACTCCCTGGCTCCAGGGTCACTGTCCTCACCTATGTCCATCAGGACGGACAGCCGTCCTGCTCCAAGTGGCTAGAGCCCCGGTGGCTCATTGGGGTGGGGGTCCCTTAGCCTCACCGCCTCTTAAAAGAAGGGGGAGGGGAGGAGGAGAGAAAGGAAGAAAGGAAGAGAGAGAGACTGAGAGAGACAGAGAGAGGGAGAGAGAAAGGGAGGGAGGGAGAGAGGGAGAGGGGAGGGTGAGAGGGAAGGAAGAAGGAAGGAAGGAGGGAGGGAAGGAGAAACAAGGCTCTTAACTCCATTAATTCAGTACCAGTTTTAAAACACGTGAAGAAAACCAGTCCTGTGGTCTGGGGATGACTTGCAGATTTCTTGCACCTCCACCCCTTTGAGCGGGGCTGGGCTGCGCGGGGCGGGCCGGCTGCCGGGCTGCGGTGCCTGGTGCTCTCTGCAATCTCCTGGCAGCCCTGGCAGCCGAGGAACCCCTGGCACTGTTAACCCTCTGCCCGCCCGGCTGTGCTGTGCGCTAAGAGCTCCCGAGCATTTTAAAGACTGGCAGGCAGCGGGAGCTCTGCAGGGCGGGCAGGACTTGGAGCTGGGCGGTGGACTGTGAACTCCACCGGAGCCCGCTGGCAGGCCAGCACGGCGGCGTCTTTCACAGTGTGTCACACTCCTGGTCTCCTGCAATGGGAAGATATATGCTCTATGCTTTTCATTTTGTGATATTTCCCAGGGGAGATCAGGCTGTGAGTTTCTCTGGTTAATGATTTTTCCACTCAAACATAAACAATTTATGAAGACACACTGTTCCCAAGAAATAATGTGGAACCTGTTTGAATTTAAATGTTGTTTGGGTGGGGGTGGTCAGTTCTGCCTTTACTGAAAACCATGTTAATGTGTTGGCCCATGTCCTGTCTCTTCTATGTGTCGGAGCTGGTTTGTGCTGAGAGTCCTGTGTGAGTCACAGGTGCCATTCACGAGGAGGCTCTGGCCAGCCATCTGAGGGGTGCTGTCTCCCAGTACAAAGAGAGAACTCTCCCAGGACGAAGGGGAACTCAGAGAGGAGCACTCAGAAACGTTGGCTTTCGTTGCTCAGCTCAGGCCAGAGCGCAGGTGGCTCAGCTTCTGCAGTGGCTTCAGCCCTGAGGGTCCTGTGACACCCTCGTCATTACCTTCTGTGCAGTTTCAGGGGATCCAGCACCTGGCCTCTGTTGACACCAGGCGCTCCCACGATGCAGATACACATGCAGGCAAACACGTAAACACAATAAAATAAAATGTTGAAGCAGTAGAGACTGGAGAGACAGCTTACAGGGTAAGAGCACTGGCTGCTCCCCCAGAGGACCCAGGGTGGAGTCCCAGCCGCACATGGTAGCTCACAACCGTTTCCATCCCCAGTGCCAGAGGATCCGATTCCCCTCTCTTGCCTCTGAAGGAAGTGCATGCATGTGGTACACAGACATCCATGCAGGCAAAACACTCATACACATTAGCTAAAAAATCTTAAAAAATAAAATAAGGGAACCATGTACACTGAGCGCATGTATCTGTTCGCATGGGCAGCACACACTTCCTGCCAAGCAGATAAAAACAGTTGTTATTGAGGAGTTGTACTGGATTCCAGGGTTGAAAACAACTACTTGAAACTCAATTTTAAAACCATGATGTTTCTGTAGACACTCTGGTTTATGTTGTAACTCCTAAGATGAGTTCAACTGTTCCGATGCTCTTTCCTCAGCGCTCAGGGTCCCACCAGAGGAAGGAAGGTTAGTCTCTAACATGCACCAGCAGGAGGCCCTGACGGCCTCTAGGAGGCTGTGGACAGAGAGGGGCATATATGGTCACGCACTGGCCTTGGCAAGGCTTTTCCTGACTTACCTTGGGAAAGCTGAAGTCTCATGTTCAGTTTTCTCCAGGCAACTTACAGACTGTTAGATTCCTTCCCTGTGCAGACACAAGTCCTGGGGCCTCATGCACGAGACTATCAATTTCCCATTTCCCACCAAATACGGATGAATGTGGCTAACTTGAACTATCAGCCCAAACACCAAGCCGGAGCGTGCATCTGGTCTTGTCATCTTAATAATGTCACCCCTGACTGGTGGCTTGCCAACTGTTACAGGCATGGATCTGAGGCCAGAGGGTACCTGCTGAGATTTTCAGGTTGCTGTGTCCTGGGACAAGGAATTGGACCAGGGCCACATACATAATGATTAAAAATAGAGACAGTTTATTAAGAAAGGAACAGGCACTCTCAGGAATGGAAGTGGGCCAGAAAACTGGGGACGGTCAGAGGCAGTAAGATTCCTGCGCCTTTATGAGTCACTTACACAGGTCGTCTGCTCTGGCCTTGGGAGATCCCAACTGGCCATCATGGAGGAGCTCTCACGTCTGCTACTGTTTCAGGAAGCCTGTGACTGGAGTAGGAATCTCTGCCACTAGTTTCTTCTGCATATCGTTAGTCTTGATGTATGTACTCTGGAGCCTGCCTCTCTGAATTATTCTTCAACCTCATCCTGTATCCTCCTTAGATAGCACAAAAGTGAGGCCGTGCGAGGGCCGGGATAGAGATGCCGAGAGGCAGTGGAGTGCCTTCTCCTGCCCCACAGGCCTGCCCGCCCTCTGTCCCGGGAGCCTAGCCATGGGCGGCCTGGAACTAGGGGCGGCTGGAGCAGCCCGCTCTTACAGTGCAGACCTTGGGGAAGGTGCCCTCAGTAAGAACAGCACAGGGCATCCTCCTCATGAGGCCAGGGCTGCCTGGTCTGGAAGGGGCAGGGGAGGCTCGAGGCACGGCCTGGCTAAGGCTGCTTCTGCAGCAGATTCTCTGTCTCTGGCTCCTCGTGTTGCCGGCTGACAAAGACTGCGGTGTGATGTTTACATGAAATGTAGCACCAGGAGAGAAACCTCAGCTGGTGCTAACCTTTGTTCCACCTCTGCCAGCTGCCTCTCTCCTTCCCTCTCCCTGTCTCTACCACTAAAAGCAAAACACCTACGCTTACACCGAGACCTGGGGAAGTAGCCATGCCCGTGTCAAGAGTGTCCAACATGCGTGCTCAAGCTTTCTCAGAAACAGGGAACACGGGAGAGCAGCGGTTCTAAGAACTATCGACTAGAGGCTCAGCTAGCTGGAGACGCGTGTGCTCCCACTGTGCAGCCCACCACACTGTTCCCCAGCTGCACGGCGCTGGACCACATGCTTCAGTCTTTGAGGCTTCCGTTTCGAGTTATATGCAACCAGATAACAGGATCTGAAGTCTCGCTTGCTCACTCACGGCAGGGATACTTGCGATCATTGCGCCTGTGATGTCTCACCTTGCTATTTCTGTATCAAGCTTGCACTTTGGGCCTCCACTCACAGGACTGTGTTCGCCAAGCACCTACTGTGTGTGCTGCGAGCACCTACTGTGTATCGCTACAGGCAGATACAAAGGGAGAGGCGAAGCACGCATAGCTTCATCCTGGAGAAGCACACAGGCCATGCAGATGGGGCAGGAGACAAGACCACGTGACAAGCATATATACAGGGTGCATAAGAGGCCTGGGGTGTGTGAGATTGTCCTACTGGATGGCAAAGGGGGGCGTGGATATAGAAGGGACATGCAAATGAGCTCAGAAAGAGCAGCGAGGGCTAAGGGACGGCCGGCAGGCACTCAGAGTTGAGGGCCATGTCTCAGGTGCGGAGCCAGGATTCTAGTCTGTGAAGGAGGCAGGGCTAGGGTTTTGATCAGGGAAGGGGTTGGTGGCATCTTGATCTAAGATGCCGACTACAGAGCAGGGGCAGCCGGGGCTTGGGACACACTTATGTGGCAAGAGCTGAAGCCAGAGTGGAGTTGTCTGCTCAGAGCTGCGGCCATCTGCCTCTTGGTGTCCATTCTCCGGACCCTAAGGATATCCAGCCAGTGCGGGGAAGTGTGTCATACTCCTCTGCTTAGGCCCGTCTCCCTCTGCCCCTGAGTCCGCCTCCATGGAGCCGGGCAGTGGCCAGTGCATGCTCTGTGGCTCCCACTCTGGTGCCTGGGCCACAGAGGTTCTGGCACTTCTGTTCCCACAGCCAGAGGTGTCTTTGCCTAAACCGCTTGGTCTCAGAGTGGAGGCACAGGGGTCCGGGCTACCTGCCGCCGCCGCCGCCGCCGCCACTGCTGCTGAGTACCAGAGAGGTTATTTCTGCCACCAAGCTTATGCCAGTTCTTGTCAGATGAACTATTTCAAAAATAAAACAGAAGCTACAGTACTCTCCTCTTACCCAGGCAGGCTAAATCCCCACCCAGACAGCGCTGAGCGCTGCCTTTTGTATTTTTCCCCCTAAGCACACATGATAAAGTTTAGCACCATTTTTATCAGAGCCCTAGCGTGATGAAACCACAACAGTCCGCGTGGTCAGAAGATGACACAGGGACTGCGGGTGGGCAGTGTATATGGCAAGGAAAGACTGCGTGCTGATGCAGTATGTCCTGGGGGGGGGCAGGGCGGCTTAAAGTGGCTCATGCTAGTGGGATGGCACACAACTTAAAACACTTGCATATTTATTCTAGCATCTTCCATGTAATATTTTCAGGCATAATTGACCAAGGAAAACAAAACCGGGGTAAAGGAGACTCCTAGTGTTCAAAGAAAGGCTACAGGGGAAGCAAGATAGAGCCTGCCCATGAGTCCTCACCTCCTTCGCTCTGCCTGACTCCTGCCCCATGGCCCAGCCTGCTCTCACCCCTGACCCTGTCCCTTCTGCATTCACCCTTGCTTGCTTATTGCTGCTGCATCTCCACGGCCGTCCTGGCTGGTCAGACAGGAGCTGCGCTGTCATGGGAAGTGAGTTCCTGCGATCGAAGCTTCATCTGTAAAGACACAACCCTGTGTGCTGTCTGGCTGACTCCAGCTTGTGATGCTGTAGTGAGCGGATGCAGAAACACCTCTCACCCGAAGGGAGAGAAAGGCCAGACGAAGGGCAGACAAGTATACCTGCAGCCCCTTAAGCCCAAACCCTCCACCTGCATTTCTTCATCTCAGAGACCAAGGGCTCTTCTTGACTGCAGGTGGCAGAGGGTATCCAAACAGCAGTGACTGTCACCAGTCCTAGAACTGAGAACTATAGGTGTTGGTGGAAATATCCTGTGGCTGCTTTGGTAGCCTTTTGTTCATACATAAGGAAACTGAGATTCAGGAAGTTGGGGCCCACCAGTATTGGGCAGCTGGTGAGCCAGAGGCAGGTCGAACTCAGGCCTCTGAATGCCATCTAGACCTCAGCCCATCACCCCAATCTCTGGCGGGTCATCATCCACCTCTGTACCACAGCAGGGACTGTAGCGGGTCCAAAGCCTGGCCTCTCTGCTGTGGTCTCTGTCTCTGCTCCTTATGTCCTGCCTAAGGACACTCCAGCATACCTCCTTAGCCTGCTTCTTTTTTTTTTTTTTTTTTTTTTTTTTTTTTTTTTTTGCGTGCGCCACCACCGCCCAGCTTTAGCCTGCTTCTTTAAGGCATATCTGAAGGTTCTAGAATTTTCTAAGAAGAGACAAGCATGCAGCAGGTATCTGTATAACCGTAGAGTTCAAGAAGCCCCAAATTTCACCCAGTAGTGGGTTCTTCCCAAAGGAGTGATGGGTCCTTTCGTTAATGAAAAGAGGAGGGGTGCTCGGGACATGGAGACACCTGGTCTCAGGCAGCTCCGAAGGAAGGTTCCCTACCTTACAGTGCTTGGGCACTGTTACCCAGGAAGCCTGCCTCTTTCTCCCAGTCAGTGAGGGAGCGCTGGGACCTTGTTCTTAATTCCCAGAGCCTTGCACAATGTCAGGCTTGTAGTGTACACAACAGGATGTCGTCCCCTTGTCCATGAGCACGTCTGGATCTGGTCTTTGAGCACCAGTCTGTTCCTGCTATTCACTACCTCTGGGCACCGTGGTGTCCTTGTGTGCAGGGACCTGTAAGAGCTCCCACCTCAGGCGGCCCCTATGAGGAGGGAGCATACACGCCACCTTGAGAGCACGCCTTCTCCCCCCCATCCTCCCCTCTGCCCAGAGCTGACAATGGGAGGCAGAGGGCAGCAGCTCTGCTCCTGAGGCTGCCAGGCGCCAAGCCCTGTTGCCCCAGGGCTCCCGGTGTGGCTGGAGGGGGCGAGGCCCATGCTCCGAGAAGAATCGAGGTCCAGAAAACCCGATTCTCTCCAGGAACAACGCTGGAGGCAGCACTGCGTACCTGCCTCGTCATCCCTACTTACTGTCCAGCAAGTCTTGTGGGCACAGTCCCAGGGAGAGAGAAGCCGGAACTGGACCTGGGAACAGTGAGCAGATTTACTGTTCCTGGCAAAGCAGAGGCAGGAATCAGTGGCTCACAGGGCCTCACTGTCTCACACACACCCAGGAGACACCAGCACTCCTACCGTTCCAAACTCCCCCTTGCTGTAGAGGCCACTCCTCAGCCTGCTCATTCATTGAGTTCTTAGGTTCTTTCCCCTTACAGGCATTCTCAGAGCCCCAGGAGAATGAGTCACAGCAGAGTGGTGCTTTCTTAGAGTCTCAGTCTGTGTGTCAGGAGGCCAGGAGAGAGGGCAAGCCTCATTCCAGGGCCACCCTCCTACCCCCCACCCCCACCCCTACCCCCATCCTTCACCCCCCACCCGCACCCCCCCACCCCCACCCCCACCCCCGCCTACCCGCTAACTCCTATCACAGCCCCACTCCAGTCTAGCCAGTGTTTTGGACTTTCCTTCTTTTTAATTTTTTTAAATTTATTTATCTTTTGTCCGCGTGCATTGGTGTTTTGCCTGCATGTCTATGTGAAATTGTCATATCTTGGAGTCAGAGACATTTGTGAGCTGCCATGTGGGTAGTGGGATATGAACCCAGGTCCTCTAGAAGAGCAGCCTTAGCCACCGAGTCATCTCTCAAGCCCCTTGGACTTTCCTCTCAGACTGCTTCCTCCAGCCCTGGCGTCACAGGTGACACATGTACAGGACGTGCAAAGTGTGACCCACTCACCCCTCTATCTGAGTCATCTCCCTCCTCCCCTTTCTTCCTTCCTCCATCCTTTGAGACAGCATCTGACAAGGTATCATGCACCCCAAGCTGGCTTCAAACTGGTTACATAGCTAAGGATGACCTTGAAGGTCTCCACTTCCAGAGAGCTGGGACTACGGGTCTGAGGCACCCCGCCCACTTCCTGCAGTTCCATGGGATCTCTGTGTGCTAGGCAGGCACAGTACCAGATGAGCTCCGCCTCCGACTGTCAGCCTGCTTTCCTCCATTATTTGCTTGCTTGCTTTTAAATTGCATTTATTATTATCGTGCATGTGCGCACATGTGCAAGCATGCATGCGTGTGCAAGAGTGTTTGTGTGGCAGTCAGAGGACACCCACCCTCAGGACTCAGCACTTTTAATCACTGAGCCATCTCGTCGACCTGCTTTGCTGACACCCCCATGCCTGCTGGTGTCTTCTCCAGAGCTGAGTCAACCTCTGTTTCCTCTTTTGCAGAGGACAATACATTTCCTCATTTAATTGAAGATTCCTCTAATCTAAAATTCAATTATTAAACCTAAAAGTGAGGGTACTTTATACTTCTGTGCAGGGCAGCCGGTAGCCCTTTAATGACAGCATGGCTCTAATTAAACAGACAGGTGGGAAGGGAGAGGGTCGGAATTCCTGGTGACACCACCCGGGTGTACTTGAGCTGTGACTGACAGGAGTGGCTGGTGCCCGGTTCAAATCCCCCTGGAACCTCAGATGGTACCATTAGCTGCTGGTCAAGTGAGAGCAGCCTACGGGGCTTCCCACACCAGCCCCTCTCAACAGTGCGAGTCACACAGCGGGGCTGCGTGTGCTGCAGGCTCCACCGTGTGAGCTGCACAAAATCAAAGTTTTCATGTTGCCAGCCCAGAAACGCTGCCAGGTGCTGGCTTGTGGCATTTCTGTCAGAAAGCCAGCTGCCATGAAAGTGGGTTTTAATCCAGCCTGGAGTGGCCGGTCTCCCGCATTCTCTGCATGGCTTCAGAAGTTAACACGGGCTCCGCTTTCCCTGAAGCTAAAGGGAGGAGGAACCAAAGCTTAGAAGAGTTGGCACCAGTCTGAGAGCCAGATTAACACACCCGGAAAAGGACGGAGGCCTGGCTGGCCTCTCAGCAGCTTCGCCTCTTCAACGCAGCTCCCCAGGCCAAAGAACCCAGCTCTCAGGGCTGAGAAACCATGGCGATGGGGTGCGTGGGGCAGGGGGAGGGTCTGAATTTAGGATTTCAGCGCAGTATTAAACCAAAGGGGAAGATTCTTTGAAGAGGTGGATGGGGCTGGATTTAACCCAACAAACAAAGCTTCCCACAGGTTCTCTGCGGCCTTCCTCCCTCTCACTTTACCTCAGCCTGAGGGTCCCTGGCAGTGGAGTCCCGTGCAAAAGCTCTCCGCTCGCCCCCACTGCTGTAGGATACAGTCCTGCCCACCCCCACCCCACCCCCGTTGTTTGCTTTTATTTCTTTCTTCCCCTGAAAGCAACTCCCTTTAAAAACTAACCGTGGTGGGTATCTGGACACAAATGTTAGCATGCAGCCTGCAGCCGAGGCTACATAATGTATCAGCCTGCTATTGCTGTGCCAGGGCCGTATAGCACCAGCAGCCAGTGGGCTCCACAGGGCACCCGGGCACTTGTGCTTCACTCTGCTGGCTGTGGCCAGTCTGTTCCTCGTGTCTAATTTGAGGTCCATGGGATCTGCGCGTGCTTTCATGGGTGTTAGTAGTTATGCAGAGAGGAATGCCAACATGGGACCTTGTCAAATTGTCTAAATGTGTTCCACTTGACATGTTTTCCTTGTGCATGCCAACCAGCGGCATCCAAGAAACAGACACCCAGTGGGTCTCAATAGAGCAGAGTCCGCCGCTGTCACCTCTGTCCCCTACTCGCGGGCTGAGTTGCAGGCCGTCTCTGGAATTGTCCCCAGCTTCCCATTGGCACCCCCAGCCTCTCTGGGACCCATTCTTGCACGTTCCCCACTGTGTCTCATCTTACATAGACCCCAGAACAAATTCCCCCATCAGTGTTCTCCACAATGTACACTAGAAAGAGGGCCATATGGCCCAAGCCCCAACAGTGGGCATGCTCAGAGTGTGAGGGCTAAAAAGAATGCAAAGAGAGGAGAAGGTTCTGTTCACTCTCAGCCTGACTCGTGGGTCATGGGCTTCTGCTGCTCAGGTGTGCCTGGATGTCTGTCCTGACCTAGATGGACACCATTAACCTTGATGCTCTCGGAGCTTCAAGCTCTGTCCTCAGACAGTCTAAGGCCCAGCTTCCAAATGGAAGGCCTCCAGAGCTGTGTGAGCCAGTCCTTCTTAGTAGGTTATACCTACTTCCAGTTCCTGGTAACATCCACTGCAGGCAGTTTCTGGGGAGACAGCAATTACTCCTTCCCCCATGTCCTCCTCATGGACAAGGGGTTCCCTTCCTCCTGGCACCTCCATCACTATACCACTGTCCCACTTCCCTACACGACTCTCCCCCACCTCTGTAGAACGCAGCCCCTGGGTCTACACTGATAGGTTCCTCCTCTTGGGGGCCTCCTTGTTCATGCCTCACTGTGGATACAAGCATGGCCCTCCTCAAGACACACAGCAGGCAGCAGCTCTAGGGGGCCTGCCCGGTTAGCGAGTTCTGGCTCCCAGCTCTCAACTGGAGCTGATGGCGCTCTGGCTCCATTAGCCTAGCAGTCCCAACAGGGCTCTGGGAGCATCTTCATTGGCACCCAGAGGGGCCCAGGAGAATGAGAGCAAGAAGGTAGGGTGCTCAGGCACCAGGAAAGGTAGCTGGACCCCAATTCCTTGGCCATAGCCAGATGAGTTGAACCCAGCCCATGGGCGTGTGTAATAATTTGCTACGTCTATGTGTGCCATGTCTGTGTTTACTACCGTGTTACTTCCTGTGAGAGACCTGCACTGCCAACCAAGAGCAGGATCTGGGAAGCACTGTCTTAAAGATGTCAGGAGCCAGGAGGAGCACAGGGCCAGCCCGGAGGCTGTTGTCAGCTCCCAAGCACATAACTTCACACAGCCACTGAGAAGTCTATATGGCTACTGACCCAGGCCTCTAAGGTATGGAGACACCTGGCTTGTGGGGAGTGCAGAGAGCTCCTAGGTGTGAAGATCGGGAGAACCAAGGTGGCACCTCACACCCTCTAGGTGTCTGGAGTCTGAGGGACAGGTCCCTAGTGTCTGAAAAGGGAGTGACTTGGGCAGCAGCCTCAAACATCTTTCCAGAAGCAGGGACTCCTGTGGTTGTCTAAACACGTGGGGAGGCTAGTCATCCTTTCTTTCCTTCCCCGCAAGAACAGTCCAGGGAGGTAACTGCCAGGTTCCTGAGGAGCAGCCGGGGAACAGGCCCAGATGACCTGGCCATGAGGAGCAGCCACTCCCGCTTGTCTGTTCTCAGCCGAGGAGGACTTCAGGGTCATTCTGAAGTCTTGTGCCCAAACCATCCCTGGGGCACACTCGTGGGTCTTAAGCTCCTGCCTGGCTCCTCCTGCCCTCCCCCTCTGTTCTGGAGCTGTCCCTGACTCAGGGGCAGAAGTTGCCTAGCTCTGTAGGAGACACTCAGCAGGGGAGTTTGTCAGGTCTACCATCCTGCTGCGTTCCTTCACAAAAGGGTCTTTTAAAGTTGTTTCAGTGGAAAATGGGAAGGATCACTAAGCAGAGATCAGTAAAGAAGACTTCACTCCTAAACCCGTGTTAGTCAGGGTTACTATTGCTTCAATGAAACCTCATGATCAAAATAGGCTGGGGAGGAACCCTTATTCCACATCATAGTTCATCCTTGAAGGCCATCAGCGCAGAAAGCTGGAGCTGATGCAGAGGCCATGGAGGGGGGCTGCTTACTGGCCTGTTCCCCATGCTCAGCCTGCTTTCTTATAGATCCCAGCACCTCCAGCCCACAGGTAGCTCCACCCACAATGGACTGGGCCCTCCCCAGTCAATCACTAATTAAGAAATGTCATAATGGCTTACCTGCAGCCCAATCTTATGGAGGTATTTTATCATTTGAGGTTCCCTCCTCTTAGATGATTCTAGCTTGTGCCAAATTGACAGGAAAACCAGCCAGGACAACTCCCAAATATGGACCTGATTAAAACAAACAAACAAACAAACAAACAAACAAAAAACAAAAAAAGTCCAAGTTGGGGTTCCCCATTTTCCCCACTGTGCTGCAGTTTCTTCATGCTCTCTGCAGTCTCTCAGTTCCTCACAGCTACGACCACTTGAAATATTCTCTCCTAGGTCCCTAGGCTGCCAATGGCCAGACATTGAAGAAGAGCACAGAATTCACAAGAGTAGCTGGGCCTTCCTGAGGGACAACTGCTCTCCCTTGTCAGAGGTGAATGGCCGCCAGGTCCCCACCTGAGGACTTGTTTCTAGGACCTGACACCCTTTGTTTGGAATGAGGCTGGTCCCAAGACCCTACCCAGTCTTCACTCTGGCCACCTCTCCAAAAGCTCCCCAGAGATACCCCAGAGCTGCGCTTTCCTCCTGGGTCCGTTGGCACCCGAACCTTCAGAAGATCCTGTGTGACCTGCAGGATTTTCCTATACCAAGCGTGTCCCTCGGCTCTCCCATCCCCAGGCTGAGCTAGGGACTCAGATGGACAGCTCTAGGAGGCCATAACCAGATGGTTAGGGAGGTTGTTTGTTTGTTTGTTTTTAATCTGTGTGTATGTGGGTCTGTCTGGGCGCCTGCAGTGGCCAGAAGAGGGCATCAGATTGCCTGAACCTGGAGTAGGAGGAGCCGGTTGTGAGCTGCCCAGTGTGGTGCTCTGGTCTGGACGAACAACAGAGTCATCTCTCTAGTCCAGTGGGTCTTAACCTTTCGAATGTCGTGACTGTAGTTCCTCACATTGTCGTGACCCCAAGCATAAGATTAGTTTTATTGGTACTTTGTACCTGTAATTTTGCTACTGTTATGAATATTTTTGCTGGTCGGTGGTGGCGCACGCCTGTAATCCCAGCACTCTGGGAGGCAGAAGTAGGTGGATTTCTGAGTTCTAGGCCAGCCTGGTCTACAGAGTGAGTTCTAGGACAGCCAGGACTACACAGAGAAACCCTGTCTCAAAAAAAAAAAAAAAAATCCAAAACCATATATATATATGTATATATATGTATATATATGTATATATATGTATATATATACATACATATATATACATACATACATATATATATATATATATATATATATATACACGTATATATATATTTGGAAATGGACGGTTGCCAAGAGGATCATGACCCACAGGTTGAGAACTACTGCTAACCCCTTTCTATGATGGTTAGTTTGGGAACTTGAAACCTAGAATCACTGGGAAGGGTCTCAGTGAGGGATTATCTGGGCTGGGCTGGGCTGTGGACATGCCTGGGAGGGACTTTCTTAGGTTATTTGAAGTGAGAAGACCCACTTGGTGCTTAGGGCTCTGGGTGTATGAGCGGAGAACATGTGCTGAGCAGTAAGTGAGCATGTTTGTCCGCCTCTGCTTGCTCCTGACTCCGTACAGGCTGCTCCTGCCTGCTGCTCCTGCTGCGGTGATCGTCCTGCTATAATGGACTATAACCTGGAATTGTGAGCTAAAATATGCCATTTTCTCCTAAGTTACTTCGGCACGGTATTTTATCACAGGAACTTTGTCCTGTTGCTGTGATAAAGCGCTGGCCCAGACAACTTGGAGGGGGTATTTTCCTTACATTTTCCAATCCACCAAGTCAGAGCAAGACCCTGGAGGCAGGAGCTGACACGCAGGCCATGGAGGGGTCCTGCTCACTGGCTTGCTCCTCACGGCTTGCTCAGTGTGCTTCCTTACACGCCCCGGGAGCGCCTAATCAGGCCTGGCACCACCCGCAGTGGGCTGAACCCTCCCTCTTACATCAATCATTAATCAGGAAAATGTCCCACAGGCGTGGCCACAGGCCAATCTGAATGAGGCCGTTTCTCAACTGAGGTGCCTCTTTTCTGGGTGACTCTCATTTCTGTCAAAGTTGACAAAACCCAAGCAGCACAGCAACAGAAGTAAAACTAGCACAACAGCCCAGCTCAGGAGCAGGGTGCAAACCCACTGCCTGGGCTTCCAATTGCCTCAGGCCTTCGAGACCGAGAGACGGAAGCAAGGTGGTCAACATACCTTGACGACACCAAGCCTCGCTGGGGTGGGTGTCCTGTGTGATCTTTTTGAGCCTCTGTGTCCTCAGGCGGCCATAAGCATGCAAGGCACCCAGGAAGCGCTCCATGGGAGAAGCCCTGGGGTCCCTGCCTTGGCAGTCACTCCGCCCCACTCTGTGCAGTGTTCCTTAGATGAGACTCCTCCTCCTTTGGGTTTCCTAGGCATGGCTCCTCCCACCTTTCCATGTGGATGGCACCCCCTCCCCCACCCCCGGGACAAGTGCTACATCTACTTGCTCTTCCTCCTCCCTCTTCCGTCCCAAGGTCCCTAGGAGTCCTTGACTGCCTTTACAGCTACTTCAGGAGTGTCTGGAGGTGGGAGCTTACACAAGATGTAGTTGAAAGAAAGACTATGGTCCTTGTTTATAATATTTATCTCCCTTACAAACACTGGTCATTTTAACTTGTGCCTTGCCCTCTAAGTGACTCACGGGCATCATGTAACCATCTCCTCATCAAGACTACCCAAAGTCAAAAGCCCCGTGAGTTCAAAGCTGGCTTAGTCAATACGGTGAGTTCCAGGCTAGCAAGGGGTGTAGAGTGAGACCCTCCCTTTCTCAGACAAGCAGCAGAAACAACAAGCAGCCCCTGCACGGCCTTGACAGGGCGCTCTCAGAAGCAAGACCATGACCAAACGCCTTCACTCCTTGAGAGCGTCACAATGGGCACAGTGGTGGCACTTCAGTGGCTGTGACAGATTCAGCTGGGCTGCTCCTGGCTGGCAGAGACCCTCTTGACACGCCAAGCAAGAGGACATCTGTCCACCAGACCTCAGGTTATATGTACCGGGCACCCATCCCAGCAAAACAGGAAGTTAGACTCCAAAGTTTAATCTGAACTCATCAAGAAAGAGATGCGCTATCCTGGCCGAGAGCCGTGGGCTGCGGGTCTCTGCTGGCTGTATGAAGTGGATCCTGCAGGGATTTGGTTGGGTGTGAATGTGAGAGCTTGTGGGAGTGTGTGTGGGAACCTGCCACTTTGGTTGTATGGAGGATGCGCGAGGTGGGTGTGCATTCAAGCTTGCGAGTGCTCTCCTGCCTTGGAAGCAGCCTTACCTGAGGAGAATTACCCCAGTCCACATCAGCCTGGTGCTCTTGGTAGCTGACTTTTGGAGGCCTTGGGACCTGAAGGTTCCTCATGGCCTCTGAGACTCATTCTGTTCCGCTGATCATCGAGCTCAAATCTCTGCAGTTGGGACTGAGAGGAAGCAGGTAGGCTTGGCGCCTCAGCCGGGCCTCTCGGGTCCCCTCACAGCTCATTCCCCCACTGGGAGAGGTGTACAGGGAGTCTTGTACCAGAGTGTCCTGAGGGAGGCCAGGCATAGCCTGCCACACAGGCTCTGCCACTCTCTCTGCTCTCTCCTGTGGGATTCCCAGGGATCCCCACAAGCCTGGGGCCTTCTCTATAGCCCTGTCTAACCAGATCCCGCTCTTCCTGCCTGAAGCCATGGGGCGGGCCTTCCCTTCATGCCCCACATACTTGACCAGAAATTGCTTATACCTGGCTCTGCAGAGGAAATTGCTCTGATAATATCTCTCCTTAAATTGTTCCTGGAACTACAGTTGGAGAGTCTCAAAGCCAGGCCCACCTGCCTCTGACCCCAACCGGAAGAAGGCTGATGGTATGTTATGCTAGCCTAGTTAGAGAAGCTTGAACTTCTGGCTGGCACAGGCTCCCGCCTGTACTGAGGATGCCTGACCACCAAAAGAGGCCCAAGGGGAAATTGATGGCTGCAGGCCCTCAAAGATAGCGCTGGGTGTGGCTGTGTGGCAGGCTATGCAGCGGTCAAGGGGAAGGCATTCCCTGAAGGGGGCTGTCTAGGGTCATGCATCCTTTGCAAACGGGGTTGTTGGATGGTCCACTTCTAGAATATCCTGCTCTGCGGACCCACCATCAGCTCCACCCTTTTTGTTATCGCTGCTATACTGACATCCTGTTCTTGTCTCTTCCCACCTGCCATATCCCAGAGGGCTGAGTCCTGGAAACTTGACCGGGCAACAAGAAAGGACAGACACAGACACAGGGACAGGAACGCCGGAATCTGATTGGCCACATGCACTCTGTTGAAAACACCAGCGATGACCTGGAAGCACAGAGCCTTTTCTTCATATCCCAGATCAAGGAGGCAGGCTTCCTGTGCAGGGCTCTTCCTGCGCAGCCGGCTCTGTAAGGGAGCAGCCTCAGGCTGCTGTCGTCCGCAGCACTCCCCAGCCTGGCCCCCCACTCCCATGGTCTGAGGCACTTGGGGCCATTGACTTGAGTGCACATGCACTCAAGACTTTGTCCACTCTGCTGATTGGGGCGGGGCTTTCTCAGCTGCCCATACCTTCCAGGATTGAGCTTGTGCTGATACCTTCCCCTTGACCTTGAGTTCTGTGCAGGTTCAACTGGAGCACCTCAGTTTCTCCCTAGCAAGGCTGGCATAAACCTGTCTCCTATCACCCTCCTAACTCATACTAATTAGCTTTCCATCCAGTGGGCATAAAGAAGGCCTGAATTTGAGCAGGGCATGGTGGCACATGGGTTTAATCCCAGCACTAGGGAAGTAGAGGCAGGTGGGTCTCTGAATTCTAGGCAAGCCTGGTCTACAGAGTAGGTTACAGAATAGCCAGGGTTATACAGAGAAACCCTGTTTATTAAAAAATAAATAAATAAAAATAGGGGGCCTGGATTCTGAGGCTCTGTTTTCAAAACTGCAGTAAGCCAAGGGCCCCGGGCCCCAGAACAGTACCTAGAAGGAGGTACGTATTTACAGTGCTGGGCTGCTGGGGGCTGCTATGAGATTGTCAATGGCCATTTTCTCCCAAGCCCTGGGATCATCTGACCCAAGGCTCTGAGTCCAGCAGCATTCAAAGCCTGCTCTAACTCAACCCGAGGCAGGGCTCCTGCTTACCGGATATGAAATCCGTCCTTAAATGGTGCCAATTGGCTGGTTCCCATCTCTGTGGAAGGCTGGGCCTTGGGCTCTGGGTGACAGGGGAGCAGGGGCTAGAAGGGTTCTGATTCCCATATGGACACATGGAGCTGTGCCTCCTGATCCCATTAGTGCTAATCAGATCTGCATGAGAGCATCTCCCTTTACCCTCACAGGGAGAACGCGGCTGCGTTTCTATGCTCCTAGGTGTACAGCTGAAACACACGCACCTGCATGTTCTTCACCCTCATAAACATACATGTTTATACATTTGTGTATATGTGTATGATTGTATATGCACAAACATACCATGTACATATCTATGCAATGCCTACAACCAAGATATACATGTGCACAGGCATGTACATGTATGCATACATTGTATATTTGAGACACAGTATGGCATAGATACATACGCACACAAATGCATGTACATAAAGTACACATGTGAGCCAGGCAGTGGTGGAGCACGCCTTTAATCCCAGCACTCGGGAGGCCAAGGCAGGCGGATTTCTGAGTTTGAGGCCAGCCTGGTCTACAGAGTGAGTTTCAGGACAGCCAGGGCTACACAGAGAAACCCTGTCTCAAAAAACAAAAAACAAACAAAAAAAAGTACACATGTATATGTGCACACATATATGATATGGTGCCTACACACTTTCCTATTCATGCTCCAAAGCAGCCAAGTATAATCCAAAACTGAGCTATGATGCAACGCGGCCAGAGTTCCCAGTGCAGTAGGCTATCCTGAGCCGGCAGGGCAGCGCTGAGCCAGGATGGGGGCAGACGCTACAGGACGCTACAGGACGCTACAGGGGTCTTAGCGGGTCTCTAGAATCCAGCAAACCAGGACAGGGGATATTGGTTAAAGGAATTCTATCACGATTTAAAAAAAAAAAATCTACCTTTCTTCTTGTAAGGCCTTCAGTTTAATAACTATCCAGGGCTTACTCTTAAACTCACCGCAGCTTACCACTAAGGACTTTGTGACAGATTTGCCACTCATCTGAGAAGTGGCCTGAATCCAGGCTGTTAGAGCTGATAGATTTATCAAAGCTCTTCCTGGCTCAGAGCAGGAAAGAAGCGCCCAGAAACCAAGACAGGAGAAATGGAAGCGAGAGGGAGAATTAACGGAGGAGACCAGGAGACCGCAGCTGAGCTGTGGAAGACGGGGCCAAGGCGGGGCGGGCTTAAAACTGAATCTCAGGGGACGGAAAGCATCTCCAGTTCCAAGCCAAGGGGCGTATGTTCGTCTCTGCCTCGCGAGGCGGCCGTGCAGACTCAGCAGGTGTGGGGCAGGCTCAGCTTCAGCATCTGAGAGCACAGCAGTGTGTACAGCTCCTGCACAGAACCCCTGTGAGGCCAGGGACCGGGCCTGCCGCTGCAGCTCCAATGTTATATGAAAGTATCACTGAGCTCTAAATTCCCAGCAGATGACTGCTGGGAAGAGTCACCTCTCTTCCAGTGCTCCCCACACCCTTCAGGGACTCCCCCAGACGGCATCCTCGCCCTGTTTCTGGTCATCCTATGGCTATGACAGCTCCTTTTCTGCATAAACTCAACTGAACTTGGAGGAGAGCTGGCTCAGCACTCTGCCGAGGGCAGTTCCCTGAGGGGCTGACTGGTGGGACCAGAGGCCTGAGTGGAGGACTTATCCGATCACCTGAGGCTTCAGTTGATGATAAAGCTGAGTTCACCCTGTGGCGAGAGGATGGATTCACTGTACCCGTGTTCTATCCAGGACGCTGACCTTTCCCTGAACACAGCTCAGAGCCTGGCACTACCCCTCAGCCTCTCTGCCTCGGACAGGAGTGGGCCCATAAGTGTTTCTGGTCTTTAGATTGTAAATGAACAAGAATGGGACTTCTTGCCCTGAGTAAACGGTGGAGCCTATTTCTTGTAATAAATATAATGCACACACACACACACACACACACTTCTCTGGCAAACCTAGCATACACCTTAGCACCAGGGCAAAGGCATCTTGAGGGGAGACGATGAAGGTCCCCAGACTCCACTAATGGGAAGTTGCTCACTCCTCAGACTGGAACTCAGCCCTCGCTGGCCTCCTGCTGCTCCCATGGCTCCTCTTCCTGCTCACTCCTGACACTGGCCCAGAGTCCTCTTCTTTGAAATCACAGCATTCTAGATACATCTGTTATTGGACTCCATTCCACCCATTGTTATCTCTGTGTCCAGTCGGCAGCCATGCCTCATGGAACCGCAGGTCACTTCTGCTAGGACACACTGACGTGGGAAAGGGAAGATACAAATGACAGACTCGCCATCCTGACGGGGTCTTGGCCAACTTAGACGACGGCAGCACATGCGCGCCCAGCACCAGACAGGCAGGTTTGGCGGTTTCTGAATGGCCCGCAAGTATCCCTCTCTTGTAGGAGGAAGCTGTCATTGTTTGGCCTTGTGGGAGGGGCAGCAGTAAACAAGCTAAAAATGCAGAAGACATAGGACGCTGAGATTTCTAGCTCTGGACTAGAGGGATCTAGACGGACTTCCACTCACCAGGTGTGAATGTGAGTAGTTTAAAGACTCAAAAAGACCTGTGCTCAAATACCATGTGTCTCTCTCCTCACATTTTCCCAGTGAATCTCCTGCCTAGTTCTCTCCCAGAATGCTTTTTCCTCCCAGATGTCCCACTTCCCATTTCCTGCCTAAGCCATAGGCTGGAAAGCCTGAGCTTTTTAATTAACAGGTGACACATCCATACAATACACAACATCTCTCTACACACTGCCCTCTGCATGCCTCCCACAACTCCCCTGTGAACCTTTCACACGGCTCCCCAGTGAGTCTCCCCCACAGCACCCCGACCTTGGTAGTACATGTATCCATGGGGCCAGCACGCACACCTTATGAATCCTTAACCACTCTGATGCTCAGTCCCCCTTTCTGGGATGTTCAGAAAATGCCAAGAGTTCTGGAAGAAACACTGCATGTCCCCCGAAGTTCCACAGCGCTCCCTCCTCCAGCAGAGCTCCGTGTGGGGTGCTCTGGACCCCCTGCTGGAAGAAGTGGGACAGAAGACAGCACGCACAAAGAGCAGGTAAGGCAGCAGGTCCAGGGTTCTGTTCACAGGCGAGGCAGCTCTCCGTGGTGGCTGTAACAAGAACGAACAGGGCCCTTCTGCAGGACTTCCCAGAGCCTTTCTTGTGTTGGGTAAGAAAAGCACAAGAACATATGTGAAAGCCAGCATCCAGTGAAAGCCAGCATCCAGTGAAAGCCAGCATCCAGTGAAAGCCAACATCCAGTGAGAGCCAACATCCAGTGAAAGCCAACATCCAGTGAAAGCCAACATCCAGTGAGAGCCAACATCCAGTGAGAGCCAACATCCAGTGAAAGCCAACATCCAGTGAAAGCCAGCATCCAGTGAGAGCCAGCATCCAGTGAAAGCCAACATCCAGTGAAAGCCAGCATCCAGTGAAAGCCAGCATCCAGTGAAAGCCAACATCCAGTGAAAGCCAGCATCCAGTGAAAGCCAACATCCAGTGAGAGCCAGCATCCAGTGAAAGCCAGCATCCAGTGAAAGCCAACATCCAGTAAAAGCCAGCATCCAGTGAAAGCCAGCATCCAGTGGCCGTCGTTCTCAGCTCACCCTCACTTGCCATATCTTATGTCATGGGGGACTCGTGCTTGGTTTTAATTCGATTCGGCAGACGTGATATCAGGGCTAGTCCTGGGGACGCTTGCAGCCTCCGATCTATAATTCTCAACCAAGATCCGCACTAGACATCTGGAAATTAAGATGTCAGAGTTGGCGCACGTCAGCATCTGAGATGATCTTCAGCGCTCCTGGGTGGAAAGATGCTAAGGTTAAAGGCATTGCCCTACTTCCTCGAGCCCCAGAGACCATCTGGTCACCCACCTGCCAGCAAGCAGCCTCTTCACCCTGGGTGGCACCAATCTCAGCCATTCTTTCCCAAATGCTTCACAGAACCTTCTGTGGGCCATCACCGGTGGCCCAATCCCTGCATCTCTGCAGTCTTGAAGAGGCTGCTCAACTGGGGAAAACCCCACTAGGGAGGAGCTGCCTCCAGCGAGGCTCCAGGGCAGGTACACTGAGGCGTGCAGGGAAGGCCCCAGCAGATAAAGGCCTTTGGTAAGACAGAAGACGGGAGCTCTGCTGCCTGGAGTCCCACTCCATTGCAGAAGGAGGGATGCATGTAGGTACAGATTTGTGCTCACCACCCAGCCTCCCTTCCTATGAGCTAAGTGACCTCGTTATTTTGAGCCTCCATTTCCTCATCTGAAAATGCAGTAGCAGGTTCTGAGGGGGAGGATGTACAAAGGATGAGCTCAGGAAGTGTCCTGTGGGAGACTGCTCAGAGCATGGGGACAACATCAGGAGGAGAGATGGAGTCAGGGCCTGTAGAAGAGCCACAGGTGCCCTGGGCCACTGAGGCACCCGGCTGGCGCAGCAGAGCGGGGCAGATGGACACACAGCAGGCGCCTGTCCTGAATCAAGGGCTCTGCAGGGCACCAGAGAACAGGGCATGACCGGATATTCCCAGATCACCATGTCTCCTGGCAAGCGGCTCAATCAGCTGAGCAGAGGTCATCAAAGAGCCGTCCCAGAGCTGGTTGTAGAGAAGAAAGTACATAAAAGGGTTGACCCTGCGTGGAGGAAGCAGGGCCATCACTCACTGGGGACCGCAGCCTCCGCAGACTGTGCCGATGATTCAGGATGCTACCTGGCCTCCAGCCAGACTTGGCAAGCAAGTGTGCACCCCATCCCTCCCTCCGTCCCTTTCCTGTCCCTGCTATCAGCATGTTAGCATGTCAGGCGGGAGGGGCCCGAGCTCAGCAGTCTTCAGACCTCACTGATTCTGGCCAGCAGAAGTCCAGCTGCTCCTTGATAGCTGACCTGTTCACGATGGGTGTTTCTAGTGGTGAGATGGGGTCCTATGAGGGACAGAGCCTTCAAGCCTCAAAAGAGGCCGTGGGTGGCAGGACCTGTGGACCCACCATGTGCTTCACAGCTCAGGTCACAGTCATCTTTGCCCCGTCCTGATTCACCTCTGGATCTCTGAAGAGCCACCATGCAGCCTAGCATGGGGCTGGACCACCCTCCTGTGAGCCCCACTAGGGAGGAGCTGCCTCCAGCAAGGCTGTAGGGCAGGGAAGGCCCCAGCAGATAAAGGCCTCAAGCAGGAGTCTGGAGGCAGAAACTGGAGTGGAGACCACAGAGGATCTCTGCTCACCGGTCTGGTTCTCCTGAATCACTCGACTTGATTAACTTTACACACTTCAGGACCTCATGTCCTAGGATTGCTCTATTCACCATGGGCGGCCCCTCCCATCACCGATCGAGAAGATGCCCCACCTACTTGCTTACAGGCCAATTTGACGGAGAATGTTCTCTTCCAAGATGACTACAGCTTGTGTCAAGTTAACAAAGACTGATCAGCACCGAGGGCATGGGCAGGGGAAACACAAAGACACCCCGCAGCTCCGCAGTCTGCTTCCCATCTTCTAGAACAACAAGATTTGAGCAGTGACCTGGAATGGCATTGGGTCCTGCAACTGGTTGATTCCTTTCAGCCATCCCTGGCCAATTCTGCCCCTAGTGACAGGGAAATTTTATGACCACAGTACCATCTTACGATTCGGTGCCTGCATTTCCTTTGGATTTGTAGATATTCTTCTCTAGGCAGAACAAGATGTGCTCTGTAACTATCCCTCTCCAGTGATGCTACATGGAAACAAGCCACTCAGAAGTGATAGAGGGGACCCCGTCACTGCCCCTTAGACAGTCTGATACTCACGGGCTTGTCAAGCCACAGCTAAGGGGACTCAGACACCCTCCGGGCAGGAGTTGCCCAAGCCACACACTGTAGGATTGAATTAAAAAGCTTGGTACATCACAGGACACAAACGTCTTGATGTGAGAACAGATCCGTGTCTTCTACAATGCTGCTTTCTTCAGGAACTGTCTGAACTGAGAGCCCAGCCCCCAGCCCCCAGCACACATATTATTGGGACACCCACAACCTCTGAGTGTTCACCTCAGAACAGCACTGAGTCAGGGGGTATAACCTTACAGCTCTCTAATCTGGTGGCCCTGGAATTAATAGGACACCCCTCTGTCTCAAGATGTTTCCTGGAGAGACTTAAAGAAGTGTCAGTTCCCTGCAAATACTGACAGTGTTAGAGACACAGAAAACATTCTGTCTGTGACAGTTAGTCCTGATCACCAATTCAAAGGGACCCAGAACCACCAAAGACAGCTTTCTGAGCAGGCCTGGCAGGCATTTCCAGGAAGGACTGTGGAGTGGGGGATAGCCTCCCCTGCAGGAGGAAGCGTCTTCTAAGACTGTCTGGGTATAAAGAGGTCCGAAAGAACGCAGGGCTGTGTGCCTCTGTTGGTGAGCACATCTTTTCTGTCCCGGCTGCTCCTGTCCTCTGTTGTTATCTGATGCTACTTCTTCAGGTCTCCAGGAACCCTCCAGGCCCTCAGCACCAGATTGGAATGTCAGAACGTGGTGGACTGAGCAGCGTCGCCAGTCTTCAAGCAGCCGCTGTTGGAGCATGTCCAACCCCGACTGTGCAAGCCCGTCTAGTGAACCCTCTTGTGATGCACATCCCTTCCCTCCATCGGTTGGGGACGCTGACTAATCCTCTGTCTAAGCACAGGCTTGCTGGACTACTTAGATGAGCGTGGGAGATGCAAAGGTATCTCTGAGAAACCCTACCAGGGACCGACCATGAAGGGCCTCTCAAGAATCCCATGAGCCTCCTGGGCCTGCTCTCCCTCCATGGTGGAGTGTTTACAGTCCACATCTTATGAGAGTTCCATGCGGGTGATCAGAGGTGCTCTGCTTCAAGATGGAGGCAGCCCCGTCCTGCCCGTCCGCTAGGCCTTCACCCCAGTGTGTCACCACTGCAGCCTCTGCAGCGGCTCTGCTCAAGCAGGAAGCCAATTCTGATGGGCTAAGAATTGTGTGGGAAATACATTTAAAATGGAACTCCCCATCCCCTCCCAGAAATTCTGCCTTGACAACTTTAGGCTCTGGCAAGGATGGTGCCACCATCTGTGACACAGACAGTCCTTCATGGAGAGCAGGATGTATGGAGCCTTCTGCACGCCGAAGATCGCCCTGCTGTGCTCCAGACTTCCTACTGGGAACCTCCTCAATCTCCTCAATCCTGTCCTACTGTCTACCCACAGCTCCCCAGTCTGACCACACAAGCCCCTCCCTAGGTCAGAGACACAACTTTGAGAGGTCAGGACCCCAGGGCCTACCCGTTCCTCTCATTGTCTGGATATTATTACTACATTGGCTATAACCATATCACATTGAACCAGTGAGCTCCTCTGTGCCCCAAACGGAAAATTAATTAAGTTTAAGGCTTCGGGTTACGTAAAACAAATTAAGTCTCTGCTTCACCAATTTATGTCTCTAAACCTTGACTCTCAGTTTACTTAGAATATGAGATTGTTGAGTAAAACAGAATATACCTTAAAGAATGGAAGCCATGTGGATATGAGATTACACGAACTGATTCAACTTTAGAACTAGGTCAAAAATAAGGTTTTTAACCCCTGTGCGTGGGAGAACTCCAGCATGCTGAATTATTCATGCTACTGCACACGCCACTGTTTAAATGAGACGACTGAACTGAACGTTGGTTTGGAAGGTCATTACACCCAGGAAAAATGCAAATGGGTTTTCCTTCTTTTTAATTGTCACAGCCTGAGAATCACCCCCACGAGGAAGTGAAATGGAAGCAGGTCCCATCCCTGGTGGGGAGGCCAGCCCATCTACTGACTCTTTTCAGATGTAGATTGGGAGCCTGCTCCCCAGGGTAGCATCTTCCCCATGGAGACCCCGGCTTGATGGGTGAGGAAGAGAACGAGGTACTATTTAAAGCATGTTCTAATAATCCAATAATAAGGCGTCTCTTTCTTGGAGAGGGTGCAATTGGGGGTAAAGCTCAATTAGCCTAGAAAATGCCCCTCACTCTGACCACTGGCATGAGCAGTCCTATCAGGATCACTCCTGGGGGTCTACAACAGATCTTCCTTCTAGGTGTCCAGACGGGATATTGGGACTTGTCCAGGGCTATTTAATGACGTGAGTGTTTGACTCCCCTTTAGCCCCAGCCTGGTGCTCCCCACTCTGCACCTCTAGTTCTGAGTAGGAGTCGGGTTGGCCCCTCCAGAGCACGCAGTCTCGTGCCCTGGCTGGCATTCCCTTTGCTTCTGTGCTGAGTCAGGAGCCCCTCCAACCACTACAGTTCATGGTCTACCAGGTGCACAGTCAGAAGACTCTCCTCCTGGAGCCACAGGCAGGGGTAGAGAGACATGCTCAGGAACGGTCCCAGCCCCCAAGCTCCAGCAGCCGCTTCTGTCCAGAACAGCAATGGCCACTAGATCTTTGTGTGCACAGCATGAGCCAAGGGGCTTGGGAAAGTGTAGATTCTTCGGGTGTGTTCAGCACTCAGGATGCAATGGGATTTCAGAGAATAACGTCTAGCTTTCAGAATAACCCCTTCCCTACGCCTAGTAAGAATCCCTCTGCTCATCAGAGGTTATCAGAATTGACCACTGGCTTGGGTACTCACTGGACCTGAGTCAGGCACAGGACCAGGCATGCTCAGAACATTCCTGCCAAGCTCTACACCCACAGACAGAACCACACCCCAGAATACAGGCAGCTCTCAGGTAGCTGGACTTCATGTCATATAACAAAGGAGACAAGGAAGGCCAGGGTCACAGAGACACGTGTCATGTGTAGACAGAATGATGACTCTAGGAACCATGCCTAGTCCTATTTTCTGGACCTGTGACTGTCATCTTACACAGAAGGGCCTTTGCAGGCGGGACGAAGAGGGAAGGCTGCCTTGTGCCTTCCGCTAGCTGATTTGACGTTTTAGCCTTCTAGGCACTGAGGGGACCTGACCCAGGAGCAAGAAGTGAGGCCGGCTTGACTGGAAGGTTTGAAGTCAACAGTCAGACCGACTGCCGCACACACATGCCGGCTGGGAGGACAGCGCTGGTGCAGGGCAGGCTGCTCCTCAGAGAGAAGCAGCACTTCACAGTGGTCTAGTAAACCCCTGGCTCTCCTGGGGGCTTGGTCCTGACACGTCCCTTTAAAGGGGGGAGCGAAGATAAAAAGTCTCCACAGTGGACACCAGAGAACCCAGTGGCAAGTGATCCTTTTAGGTAGAGAGGGCTGGCCATGTCCCCTGGGCTGACGGTCACTGTTGATCCCATTCACCGTCTCTCGGGATCCGACTCCTGTGCTTGCTTACCTGCACTGCTCCCCGGCACGGCAGCCTGCCTCCTCCGCCGGGACGGCGTGCAGGGCAGGTGATGTCTCTGCACCCTGGCCTCACCTGTCTCCCATGTCAAACCACCCGAGACTCAGCTACCAACTTCAGAGCTCTCCGTATTCTGGGGTGGAGTTCTGCCTGGACTATCTCTGAAGACATACTTGCCGTGAGCCTCCACAGCTCTGCAGCTGCTAGAAGAGAGAACTTGGTTCCTCATGGTGGTCAGGGCCTCCTGGGGAGAAGGTGTGATGGATGCCAGCTGTTGACTCTGAGTGCGCGCGCGCGCGTGCACGCGCGTGCACTTGCGTGTATGTGTGTGTGTGTGTGTGTGTGTGTGTGTGTGTGTGCGCGCGCTCGTGTGCACGTGTGCATGTGCATCGGTGTGCCCTCCAGGGTGTGCAGAGTCTAGAAGTCAACATCAGCTGTCTTCTCTTGCTCTCCACTCTATTTTTTTGTGTCAGGGTCTCTCACTGGACCTGGGGCCCTCTGCGTGAGCCAGACTAGCAGGCCAGCAAGTCTCTGGTTCCCTGTTCCCTGCTTACGTGGGTGCAGGGTATCGGGACTCAAGTTCTTCTGCTTGCTCAGAAGGCTCGGTGTCCTCTGAGCACCATTCCCTCCTCTGCTGACTTTGTCTTCATCTCTCCCTGGAACTTTACTCAGCTTACTTCAGCCTGTGCTCTGAATGTGAAGACCCTCAGGTCAGCCCCTCCAGCCCCTCCAGCTCCTCCAGCTCCTCCAGCTCCTCCAGCTCCTCCAGCCCCTCCAGTTCCTCCAGCCCCTCCAGCTCCTCCAGCCCCTCCAGCTCCTCCAGCTCCTCCAGCCCCTCCAGCTCCTCCAGCTCCTCCAGCTCCTCCAACCCCTCCAGCTCCTCCAGCTCCTCCAGCCCCTCCAGCTCCTCCAGCCCCTCCAGCCCCTCCAGCTCCTCCAGCTCCTCCAGTTCCTCCAGCCCCTCTAGCTCCTCTAGCTCCTCCAGCTCCTCCAGCTCCTCCAGCCCCTCCAGCCCTTCCAGCTCCTCCAGCCCTTCCAGCTCCTCCAGCTCCTCCAGCTCCTCCAGCTCCTCCAGCCCCTCCAGCTCCTCCAGCCCCTCCACACTACCAACCAAATCTCTGACTCCAGCAGAGCACAGTCCAGCCACCTCATGCCCTACCCCCACCCTGTGGGGACCTCCTGCCCATCAGAGCCATTGCTCTGGTGAGAGTCCTCTCTTATGCTCTGTCCTCTTCAGCGGACTCACCTGCAGCCAGCCATCTAGATCCATCACATGCGGGTAAGAGTCGCATGGTTCCTATAACCCATTCCTTGTAAACTGGTTTAGGCAGTGACCCAGGGTCCACCCCAGGATTTCTAGTCACCTAGGGAATTGAAAAGTACCTTCCTTCCCGTCCCTAAGTCAGTTTAGAGAGTGAACTGCCTCTTTGTGCTTCTGAGAACTTGATGTTTCTCTTCCTCCCATGCTAGCCAAGAACTGATACCTTCCAGGTGAGCGTGGGGAAGTTGGTCTAGGGGGTTACCTCTTAAAAAGAAGCAAGCGCTTCTGCTCAGCTGTCAGCATGGACAAGCTGTGAACATTGTTCAAGGAGCGGACCTGGGTAAGAGCTGGCCAAAGTGAGGGTAGACCTGTCCCCACCAGTGACACGTGCAACAACTGGTCTGCTACAAAGTTCTGGGGACAGGAAAGCGTGCCATTCTGAAAGCCAGATTCTTCAGCAGAAGAGCTAAGGAGAAGATTAAAGGTGTTAGGGGGGCATGAGTCCTGATGATTTAAAACCACCCAGAGAGGTTCGTTAAATACTAATAATCTTTTCAAATGAATGAATAAATGAATGAATGAATAAAAATAGAGAACAATAGAAAAAATACCTGACTTGAGCCTTTGGCTTTCACAAGAGCACACAGGTACACACGCACACAAACTTGTACATATACACAAGAACACCGTGGAGTCCAGGCGTGGTGACCCAAACAACTAATCCCGAGATTCAGGAGCCACAGGCAGAAGGACGGGGGCCGAGCTATACAGTGAGTTCCAGGATAGCTGAGATTATGTAGCATGGCCCTGTTTTTAAAGAAAGAAAGAAAGAAAGAAAGAAAGAAAGAAAGAAAGAAAGAAAGAAAGAAAGAAAGGAAGAAAGAAGGAAGGAAGGAAGGAAGGAAGGAAGGAAGAGAAAGAAAGAAAGAAGAGAAAGAAAGAAAGAAGAGAAAGAAAGAAAGAAAGAAAGAAAGAAAGAAAGAAGAGATAGAAAGGAAAGAATGTACCTGGATATGATGTTGTCAGTCTCAGCCCTTAAGAACACAACTAAGAAGAGTACGCTGTAGTGTGGAGCTGGGGTGTGCGCTGCAGTGGGGAGCTGGGGTGTGCAGAGGCGCTGTGGCCATGGACAGGGTTGCCTGTGTCCAGTGTGGGCTGATGCATGTGAGGTTACAGAAGAGCCACAGAAAGTGCAAGCGAGGCCTGAAGGTCCTGATGCAACAGGCCAGCCAGATCCACTTGCATTTTCAGGCTGTGGTCACTCAAGTCTGTCATCTCATCTCCTTGGAAAACTGAGGCAGGAGGCTAGCAAATCCATGTCAACCTGAGCAAATTGGATTCTGTCTCAAAATAAGAAGAGGAAAGGGATAGGGGTGTTGCTCAGTGAAGAATACTTCCTTGCCTAGCGTGCGCAAGGCTATGGGTTCAACCCCCAGAACTATAAAAAGCAGGGGAGAAGGCACGCGGAGAGGAGAGGAGGGAAAATGAAAGGGGACATTGGCACTGGTTGAAGTTTGATGTGACGTCCCAGAATGCACCCTGTTATCTGGCCTGGAAGTGACATGTGCCATCCTGCACGTATGCACAGGATTTCCTCCCCGTGTTTTAATAAGTTGCACAGAGGTGGTAATCCTAATGTCTTCTATTAAGCCAGCCCATGACAAAGTGATAAAAAATAAAAAATATTACTCCATTCTTGGGACTAAGTATCTATTATTTGGGATACTAAAACAAATATTTTTCAAAACATATTATGTAAAAATAAAGTATATTGTAGGGCTGGAGAGATGGTTCAGCAGATAAGACTGTTCTTCCAGATTCCCAGGACCAACATGACAGCTCACAACTATTTGTAACTCTAATTCCAGGGGTTTTGACTCCTTTACACAGGCTTATATGTAGGCAAAACACCACTAATGTATATAATGTTTTAATTATAAAATTAAGTATATCATTAAAAAATGCATTCAGGGCCGGGCGGTGGTGGCGCACGCCTTTAATCCCAGCACTTGGGAGGCAGAGGCAGGCGGATTTCTGAGTTCGAGGCCAACCTGGTCTACAGAGTGAGTTCCAGGACAGCCAGGACTACACAGAGAAACCCTGTCTCGAAAACCCAAAAAAAAAAAAAAAAAAAAAAAAAAAAGCATTCAGACAGGAGAGATGGCTCAGCAGTTAAGAGCACTGATTGCTCTTCCAGAGGTCCTGGGTTCAATTCCCAGCAACCACATGATGGTGGCTCACAGCCATCGGTAATGGTATCCAAGGTCCTCTTCTGATGTGTCTGAAGATAGCTACAGTGTACTCATTTTATATATATATATATATATATATATATATATACACACACACATATACATACACACACACATATATATATATACATACTTATAAAGAATGTCCTTAAAAAGTGTGTTCAGATCCACATAAACTTTTTTTTTTTTTTTTTGGTTTTCCAAGACAGGGTTTCTCTGTGTAGCCCTGGCTGTCCTGGAACTCACTCTGTAGACCAGGCTGGCCTCGAACTCAGAAATCCGCCTGTCTCTGCCTCCCAAGTGCTGGGACTACAGGCATGCGCCACCACGCCCAGCTCCACATAAACTTTTAAGTGTGTAAAGAAATCAAATGTGCCGGCCAGTGGTGGCGCACGCCTTTAATCCCAGCACTTGAGAGGCAGAGACCAGCCTGGTCTACAGAGAGTTCCAAGACAACCAGGACTACACAGAGAAACCCTGTCTGTAAAAACAACAACAAAAAGAACCCACAATGTTTGGGGGTGTCGGTTCCCTGCTGCTGCATTCACACACCACTTCTGGAGGTTCACCTTTGGTGGCAGGCCTGCCATGCCTACATGCTGGGTAGCTGCCCTAGCTCTCTAGACCAGTCTGTATCCAAAGGTCCCTAGGGAGGCTGTTCTAGTGCATCAGAAAAAGCTGTGATTGAAGAATAACCCCGCACCCCACCTTCACTCTCCACGCCCTCTTTTCCATCCCAGGGAATGGTTGAAGGCCCAGGACTGGCAGGACCAGAGGAGGGAAGCCGAGGGCGGAGTCTCGGGCCTTCAGGGTGGCAGTTTGCCTAGTGTGACAGCTGCGTGAGTGGGAAAGGCTGTGAGGGCCATCGGGGGCTCGGAAACCGGACCCCAAATCCTCCTAGACTCTCCAGGGGGAGGCTCAGAGACACCTCCACATTGAGACTGCTTCGGAGAGATGGGCGAGCAGCGATCTGGCGGACGTTCAGGGCCCTGCCCCATCTTGGGTTGGGGAGA
Organism: Apodemus agrarius; assembly: GCA_964023405.1. Lineage (NCBI taxonomy): Eukaryota > Metazoa > Chordata > Mammalia > Rodentia > Muridae > Apodemus > Apodemus agrarius. The sequence goes on along the minus strand of OZ030006.1, from coordinate 3,333,833 downwards.
GAGTGGTCGGGAGTGCAGGAGGAGACATCAGATTCGTGTGTTTTGCCTTCCCCTCTGCTGCCATAGCCTCTAATCCGTTCCTGTGGTGGAGGGAGTGACAGAGAATGATTTAGCAGGCTTTAAGAATTTAATGTGGGGGGAAATTGGGAAAGGGGGCGGGGCGTAGCCCATCTCCTCCCTGCCCAGCAGAGCTCCAACCAGGCCTGATTGCTCGATCCTGGAGAGAATGGCCATTTCCTACATTTGGAGCTAAGCTTGCCCTGCTGTGTCCAAGGGAAAGAAAATCGGGCTGTGCCCCTGTGGGTATCTTTGTCCATACCCTTCCGGTTAGATCCTCCCCCTCCCGTCCCAGCCAGCCAGATGTTTAGTCATTTACACTTCATCTTGTGTCTTCATTGGATGGCAGCCCTTCCTCCAAACAATAGCTTTTTAACGAGGTGTCCGGATCCCTTGCTACAGTGATTTCCCCTCTGGGCCACTGAGGATAAGAAGGGGCGCCGATCCGTAATCCCTTCCTAACCTCTGACCTCTCCCTCCCCGCCCCCCCCCCACCGCCTCGCTCTCTCTCCTGCCTCCCCTTCTCCAAGATTCTTTAGGAAAACAACATACAAACTTAAAAATCTGCATGCTAGGGTGCTCAGGAGGCAGTTACTACGAGGGAGACATTTATTGCAAGGTGTGAGACTCAGATGCCACCGAGACCCATCAAGCCAGGGAGAGAGCCCTGCCTGGGAACGCGCGTGCGCGCACTCAGATCGATAGGCGGATCGATTCCTCTCTAAAGGGGCAGCAGGACCTTCAGCTAAGAGAGAGGTGGGGAGGAGGTGTCTGCACCAGGGGCAGGTGTGGGTGTCCCCTCCTTCCGTCCCCTCCTTCATCAGGAGGACACGAGGGTGGCAAGCGATCACGGAATTTTCAAGGTGAGACTTGGTGGTGAGGGCTAGCTACTGCGAGTGCAGACCTTCGTTCTGGAAGCAGCCGGATAGCACAGGCTAGAAGCCTTTACCCAGGATCTCGAGAACTCAAAGTTGCACAGTAGGGGTGAGGAATGGGGGCGGGGTGCAGAGGGCGCAGTGACTCCCAGGTCCTCGTTGAGAGTCTTCTAGCTTTCGGGTGGGTGGGGCAGCAGACTGCGCCACCCCGGAGGGCCACTCTTTCACTGAGCCGTGACGAGAGGCTTTGAAGTTGCTGTCTCTGCTCGCCCCCCTCGGCTATCCTGCTCTGCGCAGCACGGCGGAGTCCGCACGGTAGCCCCAACTTTGTCGCTAAGCACTTATTGCAGCCGCTCATTGGACCACGTCGGTGGGGCGAGCACAGCCCTCTGATCTGTGAGCTGAGAAGAGCTCAGCGGTTCATTCACAAATCCGCGCCTACCGGTCCCTCCATGTGCTGGGGCGGGGAGGGGGCCCCACGGGAGGGGGGTCTCATTCCTGTCGCATCCTTCGTTTCCAGTAGGACTTCAAGGCATGAGATTTGGGGGGCAGGGGGAGGGCTGGCTCCCAGGAAAAGCTCTGGAGCAAAGTAGTGTCTTAGTCCTTAGTTCCGACTGCCTGGCTCCGGCTGTGGTGTCGCCTGGAGCGCCTCCTCCCTACAAGGTTCAGCCCCTTCAAGCCAGGGGAGGTAAATGTAGACCCTCATGGCCACCCGGGGCCCCTCTTTGCGCACTGAAATCAGTAGGAATCATTCTCAAACTGCTTGCCCAGGAAGTTGCTGCCCGGGGCAGAAGAGTTGGGTCTACAAGGATTTGATTTTCTCCATTCTTGGAGAAAATTTACTCACTGTCATCCCAGGAGTCGGGCATTAAAATCTCCAAAGAGGAGGTTCCCCTGGCCAACAGGGTAAAGCAGAGAGATGGGGCAAGTGGGATTAGGAGACCGGAAAGAGCGGCTGTGCTCTAGAGAGACTTCTCATTTGGGGAGGAGAGTCTAGATCGCTGGGTCCTACCGGACCCACCAACCCGTACGCACCACCACCCACCCTAGCAGCACGAAGCACCACCACCCACCCTAGCAACGCGAGCATCCGGTTGATGCTCGCTGGACTAGCTCGCACGGCTAAACCAGCGTTGGGCGGTCGCACTCTGGCTCCCCGCTGGCTAGAGGAGCCCCGTGCTCCGCTCCGCTCCGCTCCGCTCTGTGTAACGCTCGGTCCTTCCAGGGGTGAGCGGGAGGGTAGCTCCTCTCCTCCCGTTCCGAGTTGTCGGTGCCTGGGCATGTGCCTGTTCCCAGAGCGGGCCTGTACCCAGCGCTTCCGTACTCCACTCTCACTTCTGAGGATTGTCAAGAACCTGGTTCTCCAGAGAGGGAGCTCTCCTTCACACAGCGGGTCGCTTTTTTGTCGCTTGGTTTTTGTGTTTTCCAGAAGTTTCTAACGTGGAAAGAAAAATTTCCCTGGAGCCAAAGGGTCACAGGCTGACAATCAGGCTGCCCTCGGCCCTGGCCTGCACTCACGTTTTTGTTTCTGTTTTTTGCTGGGAGGACACTTTCACCCAAATCTATTTTGGTCCGATTCAGGAGAAAACCCCTGTGATAGGTTTGATAGAACTGGGTTTTCAGGCCTCAGTCGGGGCTGCTTTGACACAGGCTCTGCTGAACTCATATAGCATAGAAGGCCGAAAGCGCGCTAAGTGTCGCTAAGCTTGTGACCTTTGTTTGAGAAATCTGTGCTTTGCCTTGTTGGTTGCTGTTTTAGGATGTTTTAGGACCCAACATTCTCAAGTCCAGGCGGACAGTGTCCGGAGCGATCACCTCCCAGGCGCCCGACACCTGCAGCCCAGAGGCCGCGGCAGGGTTTCCAAGGTCAGCCCTGGCAGTGCAGACTGTGAGCTGAAAATGGGCAGTTAATTAGAACACCTCGCATACCGTGCTCCTGATGGATAGGGGAGTGAAAATCCTCAGGAATGTGAGGGCATTAGCTACGAGCACGGGATAGTCTTGGCATATCCCATTTCTTTCTCCAGGCCGTGCTAATTCTCCAAATGGTGTAGAGTTGCTCACGCTTGTCTTCCTCGCAGAGGTTGTTTGTCTTATGGGATTAACTGCTGAGAGACACACAAAATCCACAAACACCCCGACATAAAATTATCTCAACACAGACAGGCTCCCAGAGTCAGCAGAGAGCTGAGATCCGTTCTGGGGTTTGCCTCCCTTGGAGCCAGGGGTGAAGGACTGGGAGGGAAGGGAGAGGTGAGGGTGCTGAGAGGCACTGGGGACTCTTCATCCCTGCGGGGGTGAAATGAGACATCTGGCCAGGGTAGGCTGGGCCTTGGCAAACCCTGGGGACTAGAGGTGTGACACTGGAAACCATTTGAATGAATCCATGAAGGTCAAGACTGAGACTTTGTGCTTGAAAAAGGTCACCACGCTTTGATAGCGTTTGCTTCTGAAGCTAACACTGGAATTGCCTGGGTGCAGGGACACACACACACACACACACACACACACTGCACATCTAAGTATGTGTACAGGTCAATGAAAAGTATACTAAAGAAATTGTCAACTGCTAGTCTCAGGATTCTGCAATAGTTTAACAAATATTAAAAAGTTGAGTTGAATGCACAGTTTAGTCACAACCTTATATTTCATAGAGTGAAATTAATTAATTCTATTATTTTAATTTATTCATTTAAAATTTTTCTCCCTCAAGTTAACCAAATCCATGCAAGATGAGCACAGTTCAGAGATGTCCCTTTTGGTAAAGGGATAGTGTTTGGGTGCCATCTTTTCCCAGTGAGGTTAATATCCAAATAGTTGTTGGTAGTTCAGTTGGGCCCACCCAGATGGTTACATTAAAGCTGTACTTATATTGATAATGTTATGTTTCCAAAAGAATTCAGAAAGCTGTCTCTCTGCAGCACCTGGAGGGGCCAGAAGAGAAGGGTCCGTGAGGAGAACCTACCTACACTAAAATTCTCTCTCGAACTTCTCGGCTTTCCCCCTAAGATAAAAAGGAAGAAAATGGGTATTCTCCTTCTATCCAGATGATGAGATTGAGGGGAAAGCTCGTTACCTCAGACTATTCCTAGAGGGTCGCCTTGCAAACCAAGCTCAAGGGTACAGTCTCTAGACTTGGGGCCACTTTCCTCCTGTATGCAGAACTTCCGACTTCGTTGGGATCGGTACAGTGACAGGAGATCCAACAGGAATCTAATTCTGTGGGCTTGGTGTCGGTCTGATTGGCTTCCATGTTAGCTGTCAGAGCAGTGGGCCCGTTTGACCTCCCAGATTCCACGTTTGGCCATGAAGACCAGCAGTGCAGGAGAGAAAGAGTGCCTGCAAGGGCGTGGACAGCTGAAGGTGACCTGAGGAGGTCAGGTTTGCCAAGGAGAAACAAGACTCCTGGGAGAAGAGAACCCCGGGAAGCCTTGGTGACCAGGGAAGGGTACGCCAGCCCTGCCAGGCAATCTGGAGCCCCTGGCTGGAGCGGGCTGCAGGAGACGCTCGTTCAAAGTCCTTTCTGCATCCTTCCACTCGGTCTTGGAAGTCTGCCCACCCAGTGGATTTTTTTTTCTCTCCCGGACTGTCTCGCTGTGTCTGGGACTAAAGGATGCCTTCAGTGGGTCCTTCACACACACACACACACACACACACACACACACACACACAGGATACCCAAGGAGCTCTATTTGAGCCCCACAGCGTTCCCAGATGTTTCTGTAGCAGGCTGACAGGGCAGCGTTGTGCCAGGCTCCGGAGCCTGCCCTGTGCCAGCACCAACCCACAGATTAAGCTCTACCAGGCCCGCGAGGGTGCTCCTAAAAAGTCCAGGACACGAAGCAGATTGTGGCCTGGGGCCCCCGCCAGTCTGTGCAGTTTCACCTCCTCCTTTCTGGGATTATCTGGAGATTTGTCTGGCCCCAGTCTAAGTTAGATCAGGCTCTGCGGGCCTGTCCTCCCTCAGGTGAGCTCAGACACAAACCCTTGACCTCGGTGTCCACTGCCCTTGTCCTCCCCACCAGGCTTTGATTTTGGCCTTTGTCTGAAGGTGGGTCGCAATGGCAGCATCAGAAACCGAGAGCTGCTCGCCTCGCCTCACAGATGAAGGCCTCTCTGCCGCTGACTTCCCACCCAAGGTCCAAGGCCCAGAGTGCGGGCCTCGACTCCCACCAGGACGCAGGGCTGGCTAAGGTGGCCTGATTTCGCTAGGGGCGAGATGTCGCTCTCTGGGGCTGCATCTCTGTCTCTGCCAGGCAGTGGACGAAGACCCGATCTCGCTGCTTTCGTTATCTCTTTGGAGTTAACCTTTGGAGTCACCTAAAACAGGGAGGGCAGTGCGGGAAGGTAGAGGGCCGAGAAAGTCATCTTCCCGGGACTTCGTCTCCAGAATTGGAAAAACAAAACAAAACAAAAAGCCCGCGAGGCCGGTTGTAACCAGGACCGGTGTCTGCTGCAGCGGCGGCGGCGGCGGCAGCGACTCTGCAATCCTCTTCGGAGTTAGCAAGTCCACTGTGCGGACGCCGCTTTCCCCCCTGTGCCCTCGGAGGCCTCTCTTTGTTCGCTAGCTTCGGACACACGGAGCAGAGTTCCATGGAAGCGGGTGCTTTGCGGGCCCACTGCTGGTCCCTGGGACACACAGAAGGGAAACGACGGTGTTGTGAGGCCAGAGCCGCCAGAAGCGCTCCGAGAGGGACAGTTGGCGGCGGCTGGGTCCTCTGATGGAGCACGGAGAGGTGCGGCCAAAGGGAACTGAAAGCCGAGTAGAGCCTGCGGGCGCTGTCTGAGCCGAAGCTAGGACGCTACTACCATCTCCCGCATCTCAGACCCGGGGTGGAGCAGATCCGGCAAAGTGTACCCCAAGACGCCCCCAGAAAACAACGCTAACCCTATCCCAGAAAGTGCAAGCGGTTAGATTGAACTCCCCCCCCCCAAAAAACAAACAAACAAACAAAAAAAAAAAACCAACGCACTAGAAGCCAGGAAGCTTGTTCGTGATACTTAAAATGCACCAGTGCACCAGGTTGTAAAGTACCTTCACCTCAGCCTCGCTCTTTGGAAAGGGTCTCTGCCTTTTGGGTGGCGCCTGTTCTTAGGGGTAACTCTTTCCTGGGGTTTCCATTCTGAGCAGCCCCACAGCCACCATTTCTTTTTTGATTCCTCTATCCGTTCTTCACTGTCCGCTCTCCTACCTTCAGCCCCTCCCTTCCTGGGAGAAACCTGAGAACTCGCCAGTGTTCTTGGCCTAGCTGGGCTGGGGGGGGGGGGTTGGAGGGGAGAGAGAGAGAGAGAGAGAGAGAGAGAGAGAGAGAGAGAAGAGAGAGAGAGAGGAGAGAGGAGAGAGAGAGAGAGAGAGAGAGAGAGAGAGAAGAGAGAAGAGAGAGAGAGAGAAAGTGCTGCCATCTCTGTTGTTGCAGACCTGAATTTGCGTTTAGGGCAGGGGAAAGAGCAGAGTCCTTGGGCTTATCTAAGCCCAAGGTGTTTCTTAAATTTCTGTAAAAATGTTTTTTAAAGGACACATGAGCCTGTAGTAACCAGGAGCTGGAGCAATCTATGGGGCAGAGGTTCCCAAGAAACGGGAAAACACAGCAGGTGAGGGCCTAATTTTCTTCATGGGACAGGTAGGGAACCAAACTGAACTTGGAATTAGTGCAGGAATCTTGGAGCTCTGACAGTCCCTGTCACAGTCCAGTTTCGACAAGAAGTCAGGGTGTCCATTTGCTGGCTGTTGGTAGTTCAAGTCTCAAATGTTTTTGTTCATAGGGATGCTCCGTAAGCCACTCACTGGGCCCGTGTTTGCAAAGGTAGGCAGACTGCGAGGTTTCTCCTCTCTCTGCTTTGTCTGTCCCTTACCTAGGAAGGACCCAGCAGGTATTTTCCTAGTCAAAAACTTTGGTGAGGACCCCCTTCAGATGAGAAAAATAGTCAGGAAGAGACACCCATTCCCATAAGTACAGGGTGGCCATTTCACTTACATACCAGCTCTGTTTCCGGTACCTACCCACCCGACCACCTCCAGCAGCGTCAGCCTAGGAATGTCTGGGGGATGGTTGTGGGGGGGTGCGGGGGTACTTCTGGTACAGCCCTTGGGAGTCACTGTCCCTGCTGAAACCTGCCAGGTAGACAGTATGCGCACAATGAGGCACTGCTTGGTGGGGGTGCCCAAATCCAGACACAACTGCTGGCCGGGATAGCCTGGCAGGCCTCTGTGCCTGGGTGCTGCAGGCTCTGATCCTTCCCTTCACCGGGATCTGGCAGTTCCGTATAGGTGGCTACCTGGGCTTCAGGTAGCCAACAGGCAGGACTTAGGATCAACAGCAGCCTGGGCCCAGACACCCGGCAAGGCTAGCACAGCGCTCCCTCTGATGTGGTCCTAGGCTCTCGGAAGACTTTCATTTTTTATTTTTATTTTATTTTATTTTTATTTATTCGTTCATTTATTTATGTATGTATTTATGTGTGTATTTATTTATGAATTTGTTTGTTCGTTTTTAGAGACAGGGTTTCTCTGTGTAGCCCTGGCTGTCCTGGAACTCACTCTGTAGACCAGGCTGGCCTGGAACTCAGAAATCCACCTGCCTCTGCCTCCCAAGGGCTGGGATCAAAGGCGTGCGCCACTGCCTCCTGGCTAGGACTTTTATTATTATACAGCCCTCCTGTGCCTATCAGCTGCTTTTCTGGGTGTTCCTTAAATTTCTGTAAAAATGTTTTTTAAAGGACACGCGAGCCTGTAGTGACCAGTATTTTGGTAGGGGAGAGAAAAGCAAACTGGAAAGACCTTGGGGAATGTGGGGGCGGGGAAGAGGGTAGAAAAGAGCCATTCTGTCAGCAACTGGGAAGAAGTTGAGAGAGGGAATGAAGACAGGAGCAAGGGAAGCCAAGGTGGAGGCCCCGCCCTGCAGCATCTCTGTCCTTTCAAATCAGCCGCGCTGTCTCACAAAGCCAGCTTCAATGGCTTAAGACAAAAGTAAGGACATCAGTGGCCTGGTGGCTCAGCCTAGGAGCTGGGGAGTACTGATGACTGGCTCTCTCTCTCTCATTCTGGCGCTTTCTCTCTCTCTCTCTCTCTCTCTCTCTCTCTCTGTGTGTGTGTGTGTGTGTGTGTGTATACAGCTATATTCAGAATCACTTGTGGGGTGGATGGTTTAGGGGTTTGGCTAAGCAGTCATCACTCATTTCTAAAATAGAAGCTCATGTAATAACCCTTTTCAAATAATCCCTTTATTTCTCCTTCCTTAATTGGTGCGCTAAAGTGTATTCTCGCATAGATAAAGATCTACGTTGAGGTTCCCAAGGAGTCACTGTCCACCGGCGGAATCTTTCGGTGTGCATGCGTCTCCTGCACGGGCCCAACATGAATGCTGAGAGCAGGAGTCTGCAGGAGTACTAGCTATGCTCATGCCTGACGATTAGGACTGCATGCTGCCCGGGGAACCAAAGTGACAATTTTCCCCTCCACCAGCAAGGAAAGCGGGTCACAAACCTCCCTTTGTATCTCGGCAGCTCATTTAATCTTATTTATGCATTTTGTGCAAGGAATTGTGGGATCTCGCCCCACCATAAACAATATGGGAATGTTAAAAAATAACGATCTTTCGGTGCGTGTTCACTTAGGCGTAGCAGTGACCTGGCGGGACTGTCACAAGCTTCCTCAGTTTCTCTAACCCAGAGAAGATGGGGAGTACGAGTGAGCACGGCTGCCTCACTGCCTGATCTGGGCTAGTTTATAGGATCCAGCGCCGGGAACCCTGAACGCGGCCGCTTTAAGGGGGGGAGGGGAGGCGGCGGCGGGGGAGGGGCGGCAGGCGGTTCGTGTCACCAAGCTGCCGCCGGCGCGTCACGTGGATACGCGGCGCGGCGGCCATTGGCCCGAGGCACGTGTCCAGGAGACCGGCCCGCGACGTCACTTGAGGGGGCTCTGTTAAAAATAAGAACAAAAATCCAGAGTGAAAGTGTCTCAGGTTGCGCCAAGTGGCCTGAAATTTTCCCGAGCCCGCGCGGGAGCCGAGGCGGCGAGGGCGCGCGGACCGGGAGGGAGGGAGCGCGGGTGGCCCTGCCTGGCCCGGCCTCCCGCCCCTCACTCATGCGGCTCGGGCCGCGGGGCTGCGCGGGGCTCAGCGGGGGCGCAGCCGCTCGCCCGTGGGGCGCCCCGGCCCGCAGCGGGGCGGCGTCCTGGCGCGGGGAGCCCCGGGGCGGGCGGAGCGCAGCGCGGGCCCGCGGGCCTCCATGTGCCTGCTGGCGGCTGCGGGCGCACTGAGAGCCCGCGCCCCGCAGCCTCGAGGGTCGGCCGGGACCGGCGGGTGGCGACGGCCGAGCGGTGGCTGCCGGAGCGGACCCGAGCGGCGGTGAGCGCGGGCGGCGCGCTGCCTGCATGAGCGCGGCGGCGGCAGAGGCGGCTGAGCCGGAGCCCGAGGCTGCTGGCCACCAAGAGGAGCGCAGAGCCGCACGGGCGTCTCGGGTCCCCGGCGCGGTGCGGTGACCATCTAGAGTCCGGCGCGCTGCCAAGACCGGGACCCGTTCGCGTTAAATCGCCCCGCGTCCCGGCCCGCGGGGAGACTGGTGATTCGCTAACGCACTCCGTGGATCCGAGCGTGGCTTGTCTCCGAGCGCGCCCGGCGACCTGTAGGACTCCAGCCCTGGCCACTGTCGCCGCTCGCGCGCTCGGAGGACTCTGCTGGGTAGGGACGCACGGGGCTCGCTGTGTGCCGCGGGTCGGCCGGGGGTCGCTTTGGCGGTGAGCCCGTGGAGAGGCGTTTTGGGATTTTCTGTGAAGCATGGAGGAGAAGGATTCCAAGTCCAGCGAAACGGCAGCGGAGGTTCCGAGACAGCCGGAATCCAGCTCCGGCAGCGGCTCTGGCGGCGGTAGCAGCCCGAGCGACTCGGACACCGGCCGCCGGCGGGCTCTGATGCTGCCCGCGGTCCTACAGGCGCCAGGCAACCACCAGCATCCACATCGCATCACCAACTTCTTCATCGATAACATCCTGCGGCCTGAGTTCGGCCGCCGAAAGGACGCCGGGACTTGCTGTGCGGGCGCGGGCGGAGCCAGAGGAGGTGAAGGCGGCGCTGGCACTACCGAGGGAGGCGGCGGCGCAGGCGGAGGCGAGCAGCTCCTGGGCGCCAGGGAATCCCGACCGAACCCAGCGTGCGTGCCTATTGCGGGAGGGCCGCTCTCCGCCGCTGCTGGCGACCCTGCGGCCGACGGAGAAGGCGGCTCCAAGACGCTATCGCTGCACAGTGGTGCCAAAAAACCCGGCGATCCCGGGGGTTCCTTGGATGGGGCGCTCAAGGCCCGGGGCTTGGGCGGCGGTGACCTGTCGGTGAGCTCCGACTCGGACAGCTCTCAAGCCGGCGCCACTCTGGGCGCGCAGCCCATGCTCTGGCCCGCTTGGGTCTACTGCACGCGCTACTCTGACCGGCCTTCTTCAGGTGAGCCCTTGGGACCCGGACCGCTGAGGGGAGGCCCGCCGGGCTTGGGAGGGTGCTTCCTAGTAAACTTGCACAGAGGAAAAGAATCTTATTTTCTTCTGCACGTGCGCGCGCGCGCGCTCACATACACACACACACACACACACACACACACACAAAGACACACACTCCCCACCGCAGCGGCACAGAGCAACACCCAGGCAGTTGGAAAGACATACAGACCTAGGACAGAAAAGAAAGAAAGAAAGAAAGAAAGAAAGAAAGAAAGAAAGAAAGAAAGAAAGAAAGAAGGAAGGAAGGAAGGAAGGAAGGAAGGAAGAATCTGTCGCTCTGTTCTCCTCTCCTCTCCTCTCCTCTCCTCTCCTCTCCTCTCCTCTCCTCTCCTCTCCTCTCCTCTCCTCTCCTCTCACTCTTTTTTCCTGGATCCTGTAAACTTTCTGCCATCCTCAGGCCCATAGTCCCCCAGACCTGGTTATTCCACCTCTGGGCGCTCTCCTGCTCCATTCTTGGCCTAGTGTGATCGCTGCGAAGGAGCAGGGGAAAAACTACAGGAACGCGGTGAAAACTGAGGCACTCCTTCCCCCTTTGCCAGTTTATTTGACGAGCCCCGAAGTTCAATGCTGCAAGCCCGCGGCTTGGAGAAGTTGCAAAGACCTCAGAGCCTCCATCCCGCAGGCAAGAAGGAACCTTCGAGGGTTTTATGGTGCTACCAAGAGTGAAAAGGGGGCGGCTTTCAGAGGGCGTGTGAGGAGGTTTCGGACAAATTTTCTCCATTCGTTTATAATTTTTAAGACCTCGTAGAAACGACCAGCTGCATTAGACACAGGCCTGCGGTTAGAAAGCGCCATTAGCAATCGGTTTCATTTGTTCGTGATCTGAGCGAGCAGAGCGAGGCCCTGCTCGCCCTCAGTCCTCAGCTGGTCTACCGGTGTCCTTACGTTCGCAGCAAGACCGAGTCGCTCTCCGCTGCCTTCTCGCGGCATCCTGTGAGTGGCTGCTCAAACCCAGTTTTTTTTTTTCCTGCCAGACCTGAAATTTGCTCCATTGTTCTCGCCTCCGTCCTTTGTTAATATTTAATTAACATATAGGCTCACAAAGCCGACTGGCCTTGAGTCGCGCTTGGCTTTGTGAGCCGCCGGCGAGTGCCAAGCTCTGGCGGCTCGGGGATCCTGCAGGACGGCCCGCGTGGTTCGCCTCGCAGCTTTCTTAGGCTTAACGAAATCCCTTTCCTGACTGTAAGTAACGTTTCTTTCCTGGGCATTTTAGAAAGAAAGTAGGAGCAGAGGGTACTTGCCGAGATTTGGTTCTGTTTTCTCTAAGTCAAAAGAGAATTTACAGGGAGAGGAACCGAAAGTATGGTTTTCAGATGTTCTTTCTTGGAAATAGGAGTTGGCAGAGGCTGGAGTGTGGGTTGCAAAACACGAGCCCCAGGTTGAAGGAGACTGGGGGACAGAGCCCTCTTTCTTCCCAGGGAGGGAACGAGGAGAGTTTAAGATCCGCTCCGGAAGTGGGGGGGTAGGTTTGAGGAGGCCAGGCCTCTCCCACGGTCTCACATTCCTGTCCTAGCAGTTTTCTGAGGGTCACAGGGTCGGGCCCATGGCCCTAGAAGCTTCACTGGCTGGGTGTAAGCCAGGTCCATGGGTGCCGCGCCCGTGCTCCCTCATCCTCCGCATGGATGTGAAGGTGACTGTGTGGCCTGAGGGTGTGTGTGACCGTGGTTACACCTAAAACGCCGGGGTTGGATCTGCACCGTCCTGGATGTCCTCTGGTGCTCTAAGACCCTTTTGGGTTTGCCCTTCGGTAAGAGCGCCCGGATCCGCTAGACTGGAGGCAGAGGGAGTCCACGGCCCTGCTTGCCGCCCCTGACGCCTGCACTGCACTGAGTAGCTGCTGGAGAGTCTGGTACCGCACCGCCGGGTTTCCTCCACTCTGTCCGCAGCGCAGGGCAGTGCATTCGGTCCTGGTCGCGAAGGGGGATGGTCAGGCCCTCTCCAGCCTCTTCCGCTTATAGCGGAAGGGGCCTTGATGGAGGGGTGCGCATAATGTCTCCAAAGTGGATTCATGCTTCTTGCACAGAGAAAGACCCAGAAAAAAGGTCGCACCCTATGAACCTTGTGACCCCGACAAAGAGACCCCAAGCCTCCTACCACTTTACCCTTTCCTTTTGAAGGCTAGGTCCTAGGACCACACCACCCTCCACACCTGCCCCAAACAGTAGTAGCTCCGCAGGAGGAAGGGGTTGGGACCAACAGAAGAACCCGTTGTGGGTAGCTGTTGGGAGGGTCACTTTATGTTCTTGCCCAAGGTCGTTTGGGTGGCCTGCTTCTGATGAGGTGGCCCCATGTCTGGGGTGGAAGGTGAGAGCGGCAGGCCACCGAGCTCAGTACCCCCTACCCCATAGGAACCAGGTCCCCCTCCTGGACAGAAGGACTGAAGGGGGAGATGCCAGAGGCTCACTAAAGCATGCGATACTCCACTGAAGTCCTTCAAGGAAGCAAATGGAGACTCACCAGGCCTAGCACAAGGGCTGATAGTTCAGCCCGGCCCCTCCTGTGAACTCTGCTGCCCTTGGGAAGCCATTGGGGGTTACACAGGAAGGGAGACGGGATCCCCCTTGACTGACTCTTTTCTTCAGTCTCCATCTCCTCTCACCGTCTCTCACCCCTTTGCTAGGATAGACTTGGAAAGAGATAAGGGGAGGAAACAAATGCAAACAAGGCCAGAAAAATTTTGGTGGGGCGCTCCTTCAGCTGGCTTTTGTTAGGACCCCCTAGTTTGTAACAGGCCTTTTAGGTAAATCTGCCAATCCATCTCATTTCAGCGCCCCCTTCATTCCCGTCAGTGGGCACATGCCCAGACTCAAGTTTATATCGCCATCCCCAATGCCCAACTCAAGCTGGTCCGCCTCGTACGCCCTGGGCGGGTCGATCCCTCCCTGGAGTCTCTGCAACCTCTCAGACTCGGATGCGTGGGTTGTGGGTAAGCAGTAGACCTCGGCAGCCGGTAACCTCTGCCCTCTCCCCTCCATGCCAACCAGGTCCCAGGTCCCGAAAACCAAAGAAGAAGAACCCTAACAAAGAGGACAAGCGGCCTCGCACGGCCTTCACTGCCGAGCAGCTTCAGAGGCTCAAGGCCGAGTTTCAGACCAACAGGTACCTGACAGAGCAGCGGCGCCAGAGTCTGGCGCAGGAGCTCAGCCTCAACGAGTCTCAGATCAAGATCTGGTTCCAGAACAAGCGGGCCAAAATCAAGAAAGCCACGGGCAACAAGAACACTTTGGCGGTGCACCTCATGGCGCAGGGCCTGTACAACCATTCCACCACGGCCAAGGAGGGCAAGTCGGACAGCGAGTAGGGCGAGCAGGGCGGGGGGAGCAGGGCGGGGCGGGCCGGCCGGCCAGGTCTAGGGCCGCGCGAAAACAATGCAATAATTTAAAAACCGTGAACAAAGGGCCAGTGTATAAAGATTATACCAGCATTATCTGTGAAAATCCCGTATATTAGCTATGGTTCTACAATAATCTATGTATGTATAATTTACAGGTGGTGTAAAATCCAAAAATCTGACTATAAAATATTTTGAGTTTTTTGTGTTTAAGAGGTTATGCTAATTTTATGGGATTTTTTTCTGCAAAGGGGGCTGTTTAGGGTTTCAGATCTTTCTTTCATTTTTGTTCCCCCCCCCTTTTTAATCCCTTAAACTCCATTATGGGACATTAGACACTCCCCCCACCCCCAGAAAGAAAAAAATTTAAAACAACTTGCTGAAGTCCAAAGATTTTTATTGCTGCATTTTCCAGGACTGTGAACCGAATAAATAGCTCCTATTTGGTCTGTGGGCTCTGCCGGCTTGCTTTGTGCTGGCCCGGACAGCACTGTAGGAAGCGCCAGCGCCAGCCAGCGTGGTGAATGAGTGAGCGGTCTGGAGGGGAGAGGGCGCAGTTCTTTTGCTGAGGTCTGCGGAAGTCCTTGCAGTTCTCCAGGAACCTCTACGCGCCCGCCGGCCTCCTACACTGCCTCTCTTCCCAACCACCTCGAGGCCTCGCTGGCAGCCACCGTGTATCTGCGTCTGTCAACGACCCCTGTCCCACCACAGCCCCTTAGCGACCTGCCAGCGCCTACTCTCCCGCCGAAGGCTTTGCTGCAGGGACAGCTAGCCCTGCCCCAAAGCCCCCACCGGTCCGTCGGCCTTGGGGCCTGGCAGAGCGAGTTGGCATCGTCTTCCCTTCCTTTTCCTTCCCTTCTCTTTTTCGTTTATTTTTGAATGGTGAATACATGTATGTGTACATACTTGCGTATGCATGTGCACGCACACCCCAGGCCTGTGAGAAGCTGGGGCTCTGGAGCTCGCAGCTACCTTGACTTTCAAAGGAACTCGGGTCCTCCTGAATCTGGAGGACTGTGTAAATAATCATTTCTTACCACTTTTTGTCCTTTTTTGTTTTTTAAAGAAAATATACATTTTATTTTTGAAGGTGTGGTACTGTGTAAATTAAATATATTCAATATATCCCTCACCAAGTACATATATGTGTATATATATATATATAAAAGCAAACACGTTATATGTAACTCCACAATGTCTTCTGTTTAGTGTGTGGGAAAAGGTGTCCAAATGTCCACAGGGCCAGCACAGCGGCCAGGGTGTCCTCGGCTGGGCTGGGGGCGGCCGCCTGCTGAGGGCTGGTGGGGCGGCCGCCTGCTGAGGACTGGTGGTGGAGTTCTCTCTTTGCCTTAAATCTCTTTATTTCACTGCGCCAACACTTTCTCTGTGTACATATTCGTGCCAACCTTCTGAAAAAGAAGCTATGAAGACAGAAGTTGTAATTTAAGAGTCTGTGAATACGCATCTGCTGCTTGGGGATCGGTGAGACACATGCCTTTTAGCAGGAAGCAAATCTGTCCTTTTTTAAGTTTATAAAATGTGCATTTTACAGTAT
Organism: Apodemus agrarius; assembly: GCA_964023405.1. NCBI lineage: Eukaryota > Metazoa > Chordata > Mammalia > Rodentia > Muridae > Apodemus > Apodemus agrarius. The sequence continues at coordinate 3,318,533 of OZ030006.1, read as the reverse complement.
CAAATATTTATAATCTTATGAGAAATGGATGAATGTTCCCTACTTACAACTGTGGTCACCAAGATTGTGAGCATTCCAACATGTGAACTTTTGTGTGTTTAAATTCCTGAAAGTTAACATTAAATAAAAAGAAACAACTCTTTATTATAAAACATTGGGATGGCGGGTAGCGTTGTCCATGTCTGCGGCGGAGATGGCCTCCCCAGTGCCCAGGTGCTGCACCTGCCCTTGAAACAAGAGGGTGTAGTTTCTTTTAAATAACAACAGCCTTTGAATAGTTTACATGTAAGCTCAGAGTGGAGGCAGAGGAATGGTTTAAAGCCTGCTGCTTCTGCTCACTGAACTGTCTCAGTGCACAGAATCTAACAGGTCTCTGAGCCCTCCCCGCTGCCCGCCCGCCCGCCTGTGGATGCTGGGTGTGAGTGTCTCTGTTGGGCTCTGTGCTATTTTTGTTTCTCCCACTTCCAATCCCCAAAGCAAAGGATCAAAATCTGCAGGATTGAGGGGAGGGCGCTCTGAAGCGGCTGAGTCTAAGGCAGGCCAGGAAGCCGAGCTTTCTTGGCTTGAAAGAAATAATTGTTGTTCGTTTGTTTTTCTCCCAAGAAGAGAAATTCAGAGAGTGTCAAGGATTGTCTGTTGCCAAGGGTGACCTTCTGGGTAGTTTCAGTACAACACTGGCCACTAGGCTATCAGGCAGATGCTGGCCCACTGCTCCTGCCACATAGAACATCAGCAAGGAAGAGAATCGGACTCACTTTGAGAGCCCCCAAAGCTCTGCTCTCCAGGAGTGGCAGGGTTATCATGGGGGTCAGGGTGACACTTCCCCTTCCTCAGGGCCTCATCTTACACATTCCTTCCAATCACTGGCACAGTGTACACTATGCTGTTGGCCTCTCCCATTTTAATAAACCACAGCAACACCCATCGTCTTTTCAAACTGTAGCCTGGTAGGGAGAGTGGGTACAGCTCTTCTAGATAATGGGAGCCTGGGCCCCACAGGCAGTCAGTCCAGCAGACACCCGACAATCATGCCTGGTTTCAGGTTATCTGTATTGTCTGTGACAGGGCCCTAAACTGGAAGGGCCTTCAGATCCTTGGTGTTCTTGGTCACTCTTTGCTCCTGTCTGTGTCACTTTTTCCTTTTGCTTCAAAGGCAAGCAAGCAGAGCTGGTAACACATGGGGGCCTTCGCTGTGCTAGACCTGCTCTCTCTTCCGGGGTGAGCAGAAAAATACTTCCCACCACCTGGGAGGGCAAGGCATAGTCGGGGTTGCTGCAAGTCCCCCAAACTCTAACCCTGCCTCCACAGTGCAGTGCTGAGTGCTTTGGAGAGGGACAGGGAGTGCTGCCATTGGGCCCTGGCTAGAAAGTCACCCTGTAGGAGGTAGGACTCCCAAGTGGGAGGGGAAAGTTCCTTTGTGGAGAAATCCTTGCCTTTTGGATCTCAATCACTCTGCTCCTGCCTCCCCGAAGCTGAACTCATTCTACAGTTCTCCACAATCCACTGAAACTTGGGGAGAACCTAGCAATCTAACCAGGGATCGCTGCGACCTTCCGGAAGGCCCCGCCTGCTGGCCCCAGCAACGGAGTGGACTGAAGAATCTGCTGCTCTTTCTCACCTGGTCTGACAATGGCAGTCATCTGAGGAGAATGGGTTGGCTGCTACACCGGCTCCGAACGTGGGGGGGGGGGGGCGGGTCAACTCGACCAAAGGCTGCCCGGTGTGAACTGGAGACTCCCAGGCATCGACAACCTAGCTTGATCTCACAGTTTGGTTGGGGCTGTGTGTTTTCTCTTGAGCGGACAGGACGAAGACAGGATGCCTCGGAGCTGCTTGACACTGGTACATCTCAGTCCGCAGATACCCAGGCCCTCGGTCTGCAGGCCTTCCTCCCGCCCGCCCCCGCCAGCCTGGGCGTGTCGACAGCCCTCTGCTTCAGCAGTCATTAGGTCTCTCCCACCTCCCTCTTTGCTTGGGCCCTTCCCCGAGAGACCCTAGAAAGAGTCCCGACTCCACCGGGAAAAAAAAACCAACCAAAACGACAGCCTGCTAAGGAAAGCCGCCTGGACTGCAGGGGGGTTGGTTAATAAGGCCTGATGCAGACCCGGGGCTAGGGTACCAGCCTAAGGCAAGGATGGTATAAGCTAGGCGGAAATCACCTAGAGGCTGATCCATCCCTGAGCAAGCTCCCCACGCAGGGCCTCGGGGCTGGGAACCCCTTCTTTGCGTCTTGGTTCCATCCCTGGGGAGGGCTAGGCTGTATCTGAGCCTGGAAGTAGTGGGGTGGGGCAGTAAGGCACCAGGGGATGCAGCTTGAGGTCCCTAGGACTTGAGGGCAACAAGGGGCCCGCCAGGGAGTGCTGGTGCTCGCGTTTGCAAGCAAAGCCCTTAGACGACCATGCCTGTTTTTATTAATAACCTCATTATGTTTATGCTGCCTGCCCATAGAAAAGAAAAGGACATTCTTGAAATCGCCGGAAATGTAATAATATTCATTAAAGTAATTCCTAATTATATGATTTAATCAAGCGTGGTGAGCCTGTGCTTTGCTCTTGCCTGAAAGAAAACGAAGGATGGTGTTATTGTTGGTGGTGGCACTGGCTCCGTCCTGGCCGCCGGTATAGCTGCCAGGGCCTCAGCAGAGGCCCAGTCCCCGCGGATGGATTTAAGGTCAGCCCCTGGAAGCAAGGTTTCCCCGGAAGGACTGCATAGTCGCGAGGACCGGGTAAGGCTCAGACCCAGTCCCAAGCTAGGCCCGAGCTACTCCTCGGGAAGGGCAGAGCTTTCTTTTGGCCCTGGGGACCATCTGTGTTCCCAGGGGAACGCCAGGGAGGCTTTCTGGGAAAGCAGAACCTCGGGTCCCGCCCCTCCAGTGTTGAGTCCGGGGCAGCCCTGGAGCAGAGACAAAGAGTAGCAGAAAGAGCTGTGCCTCCGGCTGGCTTCTCACCCCCTCGGCCTGGAAGGCGTCCCAGAGAGCCCTTTCCCCGTCCCCACCCCCAAGATACGGAGAAGAGCCGAAGGTCCCGTGGACTGCCTGGCTGTTCGACGGGCAGCTCAGGCAGGAGTCAGGTCCCAGCCAGCCTTGGGTCGGCTGTGGGGTTCCGGAATGGTGGCGGTCACTGTTTGCAGGACCGACCGTCTGGTGAAAAACACAAAAACAAATAACAAAAACAAATAAACCGCAAACACACACACACACACACACACACACACACACACACACACACACGGCCCTGCTTGCTGCTCGACTCATCTGTCCAGACCTGAAACTTGGCGGCGCGGTCCCGGCGCGTCGCCTGCGGAAGGGGCCGGCTTTCCCCGTTCTGCCGGCGCACTGGGGTTCTCGCCTCCCGCCGAGCCCTTTGTCTGGATGGGGGCTGTCAGGCTCTGCCGCCTTGGCCTGCCCTCCTCCTTTCTCCAACCTCTACCCCCTTCACTAACTTCCTTTTCTCTTTTCTCTCCTCCTTGGATGGATAGTGACAGGCCCCAGCTGCAGGCAAGGAGCTCCCCTCCCTCCCGGGGAGCCCTCCTGCCTCTCCGCGGGTCGCCAGGACACCCCTTGGTGTCCAGGGTCTTACTTCTGAGCTTCTTCTTTAGACTGAAACTTGTCTTACGGTTTTGGAGAGCTTTGCTCTCCGTTCTCAGCGACAGCATTACACCGAACTAAGGCAGTTGGAGTTTCATTCCATCCAGTCGTTAAAGAGAAAGGGCATGATTACCAACTCTGCAAAATTCTGCTCCTGAGCCATCCCGCTGTTACTGTGGGCTCCCCCATTTTTTATTGCAGCAAAATAACAACATTCGGCATTTTAACCAGTTTTCCATGTATATTTTGTGTGGTGATATTAAACACACTCGCAAATACCCACAATGCTGTGCGGTCGGCACCATTGCCCATCTCCAGAACTCTTTGCAAAAAGGAAAGCAGTCCTTGTCTCAAGCGCCCCACTTTCCTTCCCTTTCTCCCCCTTCAGTCTCGGTTCCACTGTCGTCTGAGCACCTGGAAGGAGGGTGGTAAGGGATCCCTCCGGGGGCGGGGCGGGGCGGGGCGGGGCGGGGCTTCCAGGGCTGAAACCTCCAGGTGAGAGTTGAAACCCTCCACCCACCCCAGTGACGCTTGCTTATTGGCATCAGTTCATATGGGGAAAGATGGAAGCCTACAGAGAAAACAGAAGGCTGGGCTCCTGCATGTGCTCTGGGGACCACTTGGTTCTGTTTTTCATGCAAAGACTTCTCTCACATCCCTAGTGTTATGAGAAAGGTGATTCTATGGAAAGCAACAGAATTTTGCTTTATTGTGACTTTGTTGTTGCTGTTTCGAAGTCAGGGACCAAACAAGCAAATGTGTGTGTGTGTGTGTGTGTTGCACACATGCACACATGCATGCTATGCCTGTGCGCTGCTTCTGAGCTACACGTCTGTCCCCAAGTTTTGCCAGCAGAGAGCCTGCGTTCGAATCCCAGCCCGATGCTCACTTTCTGAGCTAGTGTGTTATAGACTCCCTGGGAGCAGAGCCATTCTTTCCCAAACAGAAAGAACATCTACCTAATGGGTTCCCGGCGAGGGCTTTTTGTGAGCTAATGAGCACAAAGGCCGGTGCTGAATAGGCTCTGTACGCAGAAGGCTCACCAGCCACCCTCCTCTGCCCGAGTCCCTAGGCTCGCTCGCAGCTGCGCCCGCCCTGCCGGCCCAGGTGCCGCGGGCTTCAGGCACCCATAGTTTGCTTGCTTTTGCTAATAAATGTGACATCTGTGCAGCCATCTAGGCCAGAATAGAAAAAAAAAAAGGATAGATAGAAGTTATAACAGCTAGGAAAGGTATGTTTGAGGATAGTCTGATCTAGTCAATAAAACTTTCTTACAGAGGGAGGGGCAGGAAGGGGGAAGGAGGGAGAGGAGGAGAGGGAGAGGAAAAGGAGAAAAATCAAATGGAAAGAAAAGCCCACTTGGTCATAGCAAGTGGGACAGTGACGAGAGTAGGGGAATATGGCAGGGCTTTCTAGCACTTTCCAGAACAATTTCTTCCGCACACTTTGGGAAACTGTTTTCTTTGATTTTTTGTTTGTTTGTTTGTTTGTTTTTTATAGTGTATGCTCTCCCTTCTGGGGTGTTATTTACTTTTGAGCCAGGGGCTCAGGTATTCCAGGCTGCCCTCACAATCCCTGTATACTCGATGATGACTTTGAACATTTGATCCTCCTGCCTCTATTTCCCAATGCTAGAATCAGGATCACCACAGCCAGGTTGTTTGGTGCTGGGGATGGAACCCAGGGCTCACTCGCTCGCTCCTGAGTATAAGCAGCACCTCTTCAGCTACACCCCAACCTCTCCCCTAGGTCCTCATTTTGTTGTTTGTGTTGGTGAGTGAACCCATGGCCTTCCGAGCATTCTTAGAGCCTCCGCCCATTTAGCACACACTAGCCCCATTTCAGCACACACTCTAGACTTCTGGAACAAACATAAAACTTTTCATGCACCTTATTTTATAGTTCAAATGATGTTTTCTGCCTTGAATAGAGGTTGCTATGGTCATGAGGCCAACCTCACCCCAAACACAGAAAGGAGGGCCTCCCCTGCCCAGACCCCAAACCAAGGTTTCTGACTGAAGGTCACCTCTGGCCCGTGCTTGTGGGTGGTGGTCTGAAGGTCACCTCTGGCCCGTGCTTGTGGGCGGTGGCCTGAGCACACCCCTTGCATCAAGCTGTTCCACCACGTGACCCCTCCCACAGGAGTGAATGGGCATCCTTAAGACATGACGAGTGAGGCTCGGACTAACCCTTTTCAATTAATTGATGTTCCTATAGCTGAAAGCATAACAGGCTTTGATTACATGCTAACTAGAATGAAGCATAATCCTGAGTTAATTATGTGGAGATAATTTTATAATTATATCACTGTTTAAGAAGCTATGTGCTGTTGACTTCAGTTTTAACAGGAGTGACTACTCAAAATAAGCTTGAGCCCGCAACTGTCAAAGACCCCTGGGCTGTGCCTTGGCTACGCTTAAGCAGTGGTCACCCGTGAGAGAGAGAAGGTGGAAACCACTCCCCCAAGAACCCCCAGGAGAGGCTTCTGCCCAGAACTTCATGGCCTGTGCCTGCTCCCCAGAGCTCACACTGCCTTCTCTTCTCTTCTCAGCAGCTTGCATGTCCGAGTGATGTCCAAGGGGATGCTGGGCCTTGGGAGAACACCCGTCTTTGAGGTTTCCCAGTGGGATATCAGTGGGATCTGCGCATGGACGGAAGGCCAGAGCCCAGGCACCGCAGAGATGAACCATCTCCAATTCTTGGAAAAAGTAGCTGTCAAAACCGTTAGAGCAGGCACGAAGAGCATGCTACTCTACCTGAGACATCCATCTGTCCTCCTCCCCACCCTCCAGACAGACCGGAAGAGGCTTTGGATATCAAGTGTTATCCTCAGGTGACTTTGGGCTTCCTCTGATGACTGGTTGACCTTTCTAAGCAGTTCTGAGGGACATGAAATAAATTGCCACAATATGGTAGGTGTGGTCACTTGTAAGTGAGAGAGATTGGAAAGCACTCTCTGGGAGATTTAGTTCAGAAATTCAAGGCCTGTGTGAGCACAGTCCAGTACCACCCTGCTCCCCAGTGCTCCTGGGCCCATTTTTGTTTCTATTCTGGCAGTTCCAGACAGAGAGAGACAGAGACAGAGACACAGACACAGAGAGAGACAGAGAGACAGAGAGAGACAGAGAGAACCTGGCTTAGTTGCAATGTTCTGATTTTTCTTTTAAGGTGATCAAAGACCAATTAGACTCAATAATTTTTCTTTACACTGTCCTTGTACTTCCTAATTGTGGGGTAGCTGGGGTGGAGGCTCAGCATGTGTGGAGAGTTAGTGCAGAGGTGGGAGTGCCCAGCGGGAAATGAGAATAACTTTTTGAGGGGGAAAGTAATGCCAGCTCACAGGCCCAAGCAGCTCTCAGACCTTGTACCCAAGGTCCTTATGCAAGGTACCCACCTCCTGCGCTTGGTAGAAGTCACACACACCCTTCCACACAGGTAGGAACAGTTATGGGGCCCAAGCTAGAGCCATCCCTTGCCTCATTCCCTGAGGATCTGGAAATTCCCCACCCCGTCCCAATGCTCCCCCACCCCCAGGGATATTTTCATTCGTACTTTTTAAAGAAATGCTTCCTGGTCAAACTTGAATATGCAATGAGGCGCTGGAGCTTTGTGGCGGAAATATAATTAAACTGGTGAGAGATGTAAAAGATGAAGAATGGGATGACATCAGACTGATTTCACACTTGGCAGTCCGATAGCTGGGCCAAGCCCGGCTTGCCACGCAAGGCAGATCAAAGTGCCTGGCAGCACTGGGAAGGCAAAGGGGACTTAAGTATGCTAATCCCCAGGACAAATATATTTTAATCTTGTTAGAATACAAGTTAATGCTGCAGTGCAGAGGCTGAACTTGGTCAGGCAGTAGAGACCCATTTTTATATTAGCTATGAATGAGGTGAAGCTCCTGGTTTTATTCATCAGTAATAAAAGTACATTTCTAAAATGAACCTCTCTTTGGACTGTGTCCCCCCACCGTAAGCTTCCCCGGCCAGGGCCTTGGTTCCTGGATCTCCTGGGCAGGCCTAGTCCTTGAATGGAATCACCTCTCCGTGGTCTTTCTGCACAGGGTCCTGACAGCTCAGCTCATTTGGTGGAAGAGAAACAGGGAAACTCTGAAATTAATTAAAAGATCTTCCTAAGCCACCCGTTTCCCTTTAGGCCTGTGGTTTGACAACCAGACCAGTTCCTCCTCTCAGCTCTCACTTTAATTTTTACGATGTCAATTTTCATTACTATTAATTATTTGCTGAGCTCCGACTGTATATTTTGTGTGGCCTGATTAGCACGAAGCTCTTAGGTTTAACCTCCCTGTGATGGTAAGTGTGAAGGTCTGTGTATGTGTGTGCATGTGCGCGTGCATGTGCGTGCATGTGCGTGTGTGTGTGTGTGTGTGTGTACCATCAGCCATACAAAAGAGAAAAAAAAATCCCCTCTAATGCTCCCCTTGAAATACAACCTCGAGTAGAGCACTGTACAGAGTACAAATGTATCTAACAGCTCGACTGAGAGACCGAGAGGGCGGTGCCGGGGCTGAGCCGTGAGGTTACAGAAGGTTAAACTGCCCCGCAGAGCCTGCCTGCTGAATATTGCTCATGGCAGCCGTCTAAAAGGCAATTTCTGTCTCTCTGCTCCGGGGTGTGTTAGAATTCCATCCGCCTCAGGCAGAAACCTGGCTTCCCCGACTGGGAGCCTCTCCTCCCCACATCCCACAGCAGCAGAGTGGAGAAGGCAGAGCAGAAGCAGTCTCCTGACCTGCTGTGGAGACGCTGTCGAGCTCCAGGGAGAGGCGGCATCCCAGTCATCCCAAGTGTCCACAAAGCACACCGGCAGAGCTACCTAACCACAGCCCTGAAGAGCAGAATTCAAAGTGCTTGCAGAAGGCGGGGAGGCAGGCGGGGGGGGGGGGTAGCAGAGCAGGGGGCACTTAAAATGACCAGCAAGCAGAGATCTGAAAGAGAAGCCCACAGTCCTGGCCCTGTCTGTCTCAACCCCTCAAGCAGTCTGTTACCTTTAAAGGCATCCTAACGCTTGCTTCCCGTGTCTGCATTTCCAGAGCTCGCACTGCAGGCCAGAGTACCACACATGCTAAATGCTCTATCACTGAGCCACAGCCCAGCCCTCCTGTCTTAACTCGCTATGGTACCTCAAATCTATGGAGTTCCTGCTACGCGCCCAGGTACTCAGTCACCAGAACTCCTGTAAACAGTGCCATGGGTTAGATGACTTGAACATCAAGAGTCCATGCCCTTGGTCTGGAGGCTGAGGTCTGCCTCTCTTCCAGAGTTCCGCTCATGGTTGCTGGCAGCCCTCTGTCCTTGGCTATGAGGCCCATCACTTGAGGCTCCATTTGCCTCTATGGCCATGTGGCCTTGTGCCCAGGGGTTCTCCTTCACGTGAGAACACCTTATTAGGAGACCACTCGTTTTAGATTTACTGTCCCTTCTAACTCCAGGCAACCAGCGGGGACTGAGTTGAGGACACATTTGGCTAGCCAGTGTGCAGCTGCCAGCACCACCCTTAGACTCCGGCTAGAGCAGCGTGGCGTTGCTGTGTCACTAGGGACATGTTTGGGCCCACTACATACATACATACATACATACATACATACATACTTACGGCGCAGTGAGAAATTGAGGGCCAAGGCAGCGTGCCGTGGCCTGTCCAGGTGGCGAGTGAGAAGCCTAGCCCTCGGTGGCCTGCCAAGCTGTGCCCGTGGACAGGGCTGTGTCCACCCCAGTGAAGAAATGTGTTCTGCTTTGCACTGAAATGAAACTCACTCACCAAGCTTCCTCCCAGCCGTGATACTCAAAAGAGGAGACCTCCTCTAATTTTCACAAAAAATAAAAACAAAAACAAAAACAAAAAACAAAACAATTCCGAGTGCCAGAGAAGGGTAGGAAGGCTCAGTGGAGGAAGCAGGGAAGATGCAGGCTCTGCACTGAAGAGAAGAGATGGCCGGTGCTTCTTATTGAGGACAAAACCAAAGCAAAGTGTGACAGGGCTGGAGAGACAGCTCAGTGGTTAAGAGCATTCGCTGCTCTCAGAGAACCAGCGTTGGGTTCCCAGTGCCCTCCCGGCTGCCCACAGCCATCTCTACCATCTGTAACTCCAGCCCCGGGAGCCTGCAGCCTCGTCTGGCTTCTGTAGGCACTTCTCTCTCTCTCTCTCTCTCTCTCTCTCTCTCTCTCTCTCTCTCTCCCTCCCTCCCTCCCCCTCTCTCCCTCCCTCCCTCCCCCTCTCTCTGTCTGTCTCTCTCTGTCATACACACACATGTAATTTTTAAAAATAAAGCTTAAAAATTATGTAAATGTCAAAAATTGTCTATTGACAGTTATTTTTTACAGAAAGAATATGTATCAATGTTTAAAAAAGGATGTATGAAAAATTGTGTGTGTGTGTGTGTGTGTGTGTGTGTGTGTGTGTGTATTTTTCTTCCCACCTCCTCCTTTTGAGATAGGTCTCATTATGAAGCTCTGGCTGACATGGAACTTGCTCTGTAGACTAGGCTGGGCCCAAACTCAGAAATCCTCCTGCCTTTACCTCCTTAGTGCTGGGATTAAAGCCTTGTGCTACCAAGTTCAACTTCTTCCCTCTTCTGGATAGGGTCTTACTATGTAGCCCAGGCTGACCTTGGACTCAGGTCTTTCCTGTCTCAGCCTCCTGAGCACTGTGATTACAAGGGTGTATTGCCACATCCAGCTAGTCATATGTGTGTATAAATGCTCTCTCTCTCTCTCTCTCTCTCTCTCTCTCTCTCTCTCTCTCACACACACACACACACACACACACACACACACACACACACACACACACGGGCCCACATGGGTGCCAGAGCATACTATCCTGAGAGCAAAGAAGCCACTGTCTTTGTCAGAGCAGCCGTGCCCAAGTGCACGGACCCACCAGGGTCCAGCTTGCTCAGTGCAAACGTTCTCGCCGAGAAGGCAGGGTGGGAGGCTCAGGGAGCTCTCACCTGCTATCCTGTCGCTCTTCTCTGCTGCTCTGCCCCAGCCACACATGCCTCAGAGTTTAGGTCTCAGGGGTGCTAGAGTGGAGGCAGGGGTGAGGAACAGAAGAGACTCTGCTTCACAGGCTGAGGACGCCATCCTCCACCTTGGTGAAGCCTTTCCAGGGTCCTTGCACACCAGCGACCCCTCACTACACTCTGTAATACCAATAACCACGACGGCTCCTCAGGGGGAGCTTGGGAGAATCATGCTTTGGTCAGTTGCCTCCTCAGGGGAGGAATTCTAGAAACACGGAGAGCCAGTTCGGAGCACACAGTCTACAGGGAGCTGAGCTCCAGCCCCGGAGCCCGTCCTCCCACCCCTAACCTTCCCTTCTCGCTGGGCACTGGCTCTGGCCAGTGTCCTGTGAGCTGATGCTCTGGCCTCACTTCTGTCCTAGCTTGCATTCTGTTGCTGTGACAAACATCACGGCGGTTTGGGAAGGACAGCCTTTATTTGGCTTACATGCCTGATCACTGTGCATCACAGAAAGAAGTCAGGGCAGGAACCCGGAGGTAGAGATTGAAGCAGAAGCCAGGGAGGGGTGCTGCTGGCTGGCTTACTCCTCATGACTTGCTTGGCCTGCTTTCTCACACTACCCAGGACCACCAGTCCATGAGTGGCCCCTCCCACAGTGGGCTGGGCCCCATCACATCAATCATTAATCAAGAAAACACCCCACAAACTTGCCTTCAGGTAATGTGATGAAGGCAATTCCTCGGCTAATATTCCAGTGTCCCGTGTCATGTTGACAAAAAACCTGAGCAACACAATTCCTGTGTTTTGGTGAGCAGAATCAGAGAGAGGGGTGCTGGGCGGCCAGAGGCCAGGATGGTTATTGTGACCCACACTTCGGTCTGCCTGCACATAGGTCACCCGGCTGAAGCTGACTCCCACCCTCCCTGGTGCTCAGCTCCGAGGGAGCCCACCGCTAGAACTCCTCTTTTTTTTTTTTTTTTTTAATCACTCTGCCAATCGGCCAGAGTCCAGGGCAGTAGCAAGAAACAGCAGCACGTCACCAGACGTTTTATTGGTGTGTTTCTCTTTATGGAGTCCTGACAAATGGCATTCTGCAACTAAGTGTAAGGCGGACCAATGCACGTGTGTTCTTCAAAGAATCCCTCATCACGTGGCCTTTCCATGCTTGCTTTAGCAGAACAATCTTTCACTTTGTGTCTACTTCAGGAAAACACTCCTTCACGAGTTTGCCTCATCGAAACACCATTCAACACTTTCCGAAGAACCCTTAAGTTTCCTCTTCAGAAGGCATCAGGGCGGACATATATAAGATCAGTGAGGATAAATTTGCAGGACTTTTTGCCCAATCCCAGCCCACCGGGGGCCTGAGCCTACGGTGGGGAGAGGGAGGAGCCACCTTCCCGATCTATTCCTCACCTGATCCTTACTCATGACATAATCCACCCACACTATGAACTGAGTGCCCCAACCCCTGCACCAGAGTGAGTGTTGAAGAGGTTACTGCCTTCTCCCACTGCCGAGCTATAGGCTTCACATGTCAAAATCCGAATATCAAGCTTGCCATTGTAGCACCTTAGTGTTGAGGGAAATAGGAAAAAAGTGGAACCTGCAAGTTCCTGTGCTTGTGCCTCTAACTCTCTGCCCCAGCGGCGGCCTGGGTGGCCACGCACTGGCAAGCAACGGCTGACCTGGTTTTATCTCATGGAGATTCACTTGCCCCGGGGCTCCCAAAATGTCTCCACCCAGCTTGCAAGGTTCCCAGAGGAGGGTTGCTACCATGCCATCCCTGTGTTTCAAATCCCCCCACAGCCTTTGGGGCACCTCAGGCAAACTCATGTTTTTCACTCTCAAACCCAGACAAGCCACTACATGAAGGAAAACACAACACAAACTTAGTTCAGAAACAATGGGTGCAACAACTAAAACCTAATCTTGTTAGCCTTATTAAAATCTGACCCCTCCAGTGGTGGATCCTTGCAGATCTGCCAAGATACTAGGAAACTCTCACAGCTACATCTTACCCCTCTGCTGACTCGGTTCCAAAAGGAACTAACTCCCTCCTGCTTCCTCTCTTCTCCCATCCAACCTGGAAGTCCCGCCTACTCACCCAGGGATTGGCTCCTTTATTCATCAGGGGATTGGTTCACAAGAACGGTACCAGGCCCATCTACAACACTTAAGTAATATCAAACTCATCAAACTCATTCATTCCTGTGACCATCACTGCCACCCAGACTGAAGCTCTCTACTTTCTACCCCAACCTGGCCACTCCAGGGCTCTCTGAGTGGAGTTATGCTGGCTGTCCCTTGAATCCAACCAGTAACTGCTTTACTGAGCAGTGCTGATGGGCTGCAGTCCAGTCCCAGCAGAGCCCAGGTAGCATGTGGCTGAGGACAGGCCACCCCATAACCACTCATCATGCCTCAGCTTCTTTATATGTGTAGGAGGGATAATGATGCCTACTGTGGAGACTAGAGGGGTGTCTCCTCTCTCTCTCTCTCTCTCTGTCTCTCTCTCTCTCTCTCTCTCTCTCTGTCTTTCTGTTTCCATCTGTCTGTCTGCATCTCTCTGTGTAGGTGTGTGTTTATGTCTGTGTATGTATGTGGTATGTGTGTGTGTTGGGGGGACGGAGACTGATTCTTACCTCTCCCTTTATCACTCTCCATCTTGGTTTTTGATATCTTACTGAGCCTAAGCTATGCCAGCTGCCCCAGGAACCCATTTGCTTCTGCTCTTCAGCCCTGGAACTACAGGACAAGCCTGCTTTTTATACAGATGCTGGGAATTTGAACTCAGGTTCCCTTTAAGCAGCAAACTCTTCACTGGTTGAGCCGTCTCCCCAGCAACTAGAGTAAGAATCCCTCCTTTTCTTCAGAAGACTGTCCTGCAGCCCCACCTGCCCCAGGCTAGGACATGATCCACCACCTGCACCTCCCATCCGAGTGTCTGGACACACACTACTAGGACACTCAGGGTGGAGGACTCACCTGGACCAGGGCCGTGTTTGCTTCCCAGGGGTTCATAGTGTGATGCGTCACACAGCTCCTGGGAAGCAGAGGTCCCGAGGGGTCAGGCCCCACTCTGCACATTGTCCTGTTCATCTGCTGGGTCCCTACTCTCTGCTGAGATGTCTGTTCTTGAAAGCCCCACTACCAAGAGCAGTGTTTGGTTAGGAATTGGTCTTGGGTAAAGTACACTGGTCATCAAGGTGAGCCAACCTCCTTTCTCCTGAAAACTAATCTTTTGGTCCAGGTGCATACTGCTCTGGGGGCCAGGGGGTGGGCAGTGGTGGTCTGTGGCTCTGACAGGTATCACCAAAGCTCTTGCCCACCTGGGCACAATTGCCATTCTGTTACCAGGTGTTCACCCATCTTAGCAAGGCTTCCTGCCACGGGATCTAGTTGCTTTGGGTCTTCTCATGGGCCCTGTGGATCACATCCTCCTGAAGCCTGCGGGACATCTCCCCGGATCCACGCTATGACCCCACTGAGACCTGCCCATTGGTTTGACCCTTTCTTTGCTCTCCTTCCTCCCTACTACTCCTTCCGCAAGTCTAAAACAGATGCCTATCCCTTTCCTGATAAGGACGTGGTGAATGGCTGCATAGACAGTGCAGGCCACACCCTTTGGAACTATCCTGGACCCCGGTACTCCCCAGGTATGTTTCTCCTTCTGATGACCAACCTTCTCAATCCCACATCTTCTCCCTGGCTCTGTACCATCTCTGGTTCTCAGACACAAACAGAGAGGTATTGGCCTACTCCCCCTCCAGAACCAGACCAGACAGACCTGAGAAGGATCCTGGCCATGATCTGTGCTAACAAGAACCCCAAAGTCTCAGGCCAGTTCCTTGGTTTGAGTGGGGAGTCTCACGAGCACCATCACGCCAGCCTTGTAGTTCCTCTGTGTTAAGTATTCAGCTCCGTGGGGTGGAGTTGGCTCCTGCCCTGTTCTACCAGTGTGGGGGCAGGACCCAGTCTCCACAGGGGCCTACGGGGTTCTTGTACTTAGGCAAGGCATGCAGTGGTGTAGCAGCTGACGAACTTCTCTGAGATTCTAAGTGTATACATTTCTGTTTGGTATCTTCTTGCCAGAGACCTGGACCTTACAACATCATATGGCAGAGTTTGGGGACCCTCCTCTGTCCTGGCAAGTTCCTAAGACACCTCCTGAAACCATGGTGACAGTCTGTACTGCACAAGTGGCTGTGCGTTGAGGAGGGGCACCCATGCCCTTGAGGAGAGCCATGCAGACTGGAGGACCAGAGGTGGTGGAGAAGGTCCTCTCTGGGTGACATCCAGAGCCACAGGCTGTGCTGGGTTAGGACAGGACGGTGGGAAAGAGGCAGCCACAGCAGGGTCCTGGGAGGGAAAAGCTGGGACAAAGCATGGTGGCTGAATTCAGAACCGTGACACCAAGCAAGCGGGGCTCTTTGGCTGTGTCCTGCCCCTCAGTGTGGAGACAGGCTGTGACCAGACACCCCTTTTCATTTCCCCGGGTGGCGGCATGGGCACTGGGCACGCTGGCACTGAGCAAGAATGGCATTTGGTGGTCAGGGCTCCGTATGAGCAGGCTCTTCCCAGCCACAGTCCTGGCTGGTTGGGAGATTGAGGGCCCAGATGGGGTGGGGCGGAGGCAGGATCTGTGGGATGAGAAGCTGAAGGCGCAGGGCCCCTCTCCCATCCTCTGCTGGGACACCACTGTCAGTACTCACAGTTAAGAAGTCCTTGCGGAGGAGCAGGCTGTGCACGGAGGCTGTGCAGAACCCTGAGAAGAGCCAGTGCTGAAGGCGGCTGGGCCTGCATGCATGGCTGCGTCCTCTGTGCTGAGCGTGACTTTAACAGGGGACATGCCACTGCCCAAAGAGAAAGGGAGGCCATCTCTGGAAGTAGTCGCATCTGCTCTCCCAGGATCAGGGCTGGACTGTCCCCTCCTGCCTGCATCCGCAGTGGGGTCACTGAGGCTCAGGAGAGCAGTCGCAGGGCGGGGAAGGCTAGGACACCAGTGCAGAGAAGGCCTGGGAAGAGCCTAACCGGAAAGGCTGAGCTACACCCGCGGGCAGAGGCCAGCACTCTCCCATACGCCCAGGGTCAAGCGAACTGTTTTTCAGACATCAGTATCTGGCATCTGCGGTGCCCACACTCCTAGCTCCGAGGGTCACTAATGGCAAGGAGGGGACGCTCCCAATCACCGGTGGGGTCTGCCCAGCTTTGCAGTCTCTGGCAGCTCAGGACCTGGGACTCAGTCTGGTCTCTGAAGAGCCTCAAGCTGCTCCTCCTCGCCCTGCCCTAAGGACGGAAGCGGAGGCCGAGGCTGGGCTCCAGATGCCTGCGGTTACCATGGCTGGCTTCAGGCATCTGGCACTCACGGAAACACGACTGTGGGCTCCGCGCAGAGGCAGAATGGCTAAGGTGAAAGACAGAGACTGCTTTAAGTGAGCAGTGTAGAGGACGCTGTGAGGACAGAAGGAGAGAAGGGACGGAGCCCTCAAAGGCTGGAGAAGGACGGGCCAAGACCGGGGGCGGGGCGGGGGGCAGCAAGCAAGCAGGGGGAGGCTAAAGGCTTCTAGAAAGGCCTGGGCAGGGGTGAGACCCACTAGAGCATGCAAGAGGTGAGGTAGGAGCAGAGACGGGTAGGCAGGATGCCCAGAGCTGAGGCAGGAGCATTAGAGAAAGTCAAAGGTGAAGGGCAGTTGGTACAACATATACATAGGTTGTGAATGATTATCTAAGGATTGCCACTATTATGTAGTGATAGATACATAGTGAGGAAAACTGATCATTGCTAGGTCTCTACCTAACCATGGACAACCAGGTGTTGTGAGAAAGACCCCTGGAGGAGTAAGGGACACCACAGAGAGAGGAAAGGGCTGGTGGGGAGAGGGTGAGGGGCAGTCCAGTAGGACAGTCAGAGCAGCAATCTGAGCTTCAGGCCTCTGCATGCTCACCCTGTCCGCACACTGAAGCTGTGGCCACACATCTCAGGTAGGAAGACAGATAGACTCACACACAGTAGGACCACAACAAGGCTCCCTGCGAACAGGGGAGTGTAGGAAGATGTAGGTGGTCTTTGCTACTGTGTGGGCTCTTTTCTTTTCTACCCTTTATCACCCACTCCTAGTTTCACCCCCTACCACTAGATAAGAGAGAAAGGATAGAGGAGAGAGAGAGAGGAGGGAGGGAGGGAGGGAGGGAGGGAGGGAGGGAGGGAGAGGGAGAGGGAGAGGGAGAGAGAAGGAGAGAGACAGGGAGGGAGAGAGGAGGAGGGAGAGAGGAGAAGAGAGAGGAGAGAGAGGGGGGAGGAAGGCAGGGAGGGAGGGAGAGGGGGAGGAAGAGAGGCGGGAGGAGAGAGATGGGGAGGGAGGGAGAGAGGGAGGGAGAGAGATATCCCTGAATCTAATTTCTTTCTTGTTTCTCCTTTGAGCTCAACTACTAACAAACTGTAACCTACCCCCGTCGACTAACACACACCCACTCTGCTTCTCGGGCCCCTAGTATTTATGTACTTTCTGAAACGTTCCCAGAATTACACGTCTCACAATCACAGAAACCTCTGCAGCTGGCAAAGCCAGGCTTGTGCTGGAGCATGAGGTGACTTATGGCCCGCTGCGGCCGACAGCCAGGAGCAGCCCCACGGCTCCACACCTGGGATTAAGATGAAACCATATTCTTATCACAATTTTTCAAAGAAACAAAAATTCCAAAATTGTCACTTCAGAGAGGAACCCTTACAGTACAAAGGCTGCAGACAACAAGCTTGGCTGTGGGGAAGGGCTCACCTAGAAAGGGCAGGAGTGCCCGTCCAAGCACCGAATAAACGGGGCATGCTTATAAAGCACTCAGGAAGTAGCCGTAGGAAGGTCAGAGATTCAAGGTCATCCTTGGCTACGTAGTGTCAAGTTGCTGGATCAAGGAGAAGTCATTTTTCCTGCAGACTTTTCTTAAAATGTGCAAATGTGAGGTCTTAAATCTGTGTTATAGGAGCCTCCTTTCCCCAAATCCTTGTGTGTGTGTGTGTGTGTGTGTGTGTGTGTGTGTGTGTGTGTGTGTTTGAGTTTTTGGTTTTTGTTTGTTCCTTTGAAGTTTTGTTATGTTGTTGTTGTTGTTGGTGGTGGTGGTGGTTACCACTTCCCTTTCCACCGGACTGTCATAAGTGGCACCCATTGTTTATTGGTTATAAATAACATGTCCTTTCCCAGCTGGCCGCTGTCTGAGACATTGCTTCCAGCAGTCCACTGGTTACTCACTGCCCTCTCAGAAAGGTGCTCGGGGACGGCATTAGCCAGGCTCGCACAGCTAAGAGGCCATTTCAGAGTCCTTGTGATCAGGCAGGTTCGCACGCAGAGTGGATGTTATGCTATCAGTTGTTTTTGGGCTCCCCGAGAGTCTTTCTAGGACAGTACATTTCATGAGAAGTATTTGTCATGGTAGCGAGAGTATTGTTAAATCTGTCAGCAGCTTTTGGGGGCAGTCTCTACACTGCTGTTTGTTTTAGGGCGGAGAGCTCCTCAGACCTCATCAGAGACATTTCTTTGTGCAGTGGACGGTGCTTCAACACAGAAACTACACAGAGAGCCAGTGTCTATGGAGAACTCAGCCGCAAACGGGACCCCTGTCTTGCCGCCTCCTCCCAAGGCTCAGGGACCACTGTAGGAGAAGAGCTCTGGACATTGATGGCTTCTAGGTGAGAGCAGTTTTCTTCAAGGGTGTGGCTCTTGAGAGCTGGACCTGCACCCAGGAGTTTATGGGCACCACAAACTGTACTCAATGAGCTATAGAAGAAGGAAGAGGAACAGGAGGAGAAGGAGGAAGAGGTAGAAAACAAGGAGGAGGAAAAAGAGGGGGGAGTTAAAAAGGGTAGGCAGGCAAAGGGTAGATCTAGGAGGAAGTAGGAAAAGGGTGGGATTATGCCGGAATTACACTGTATACAAGTATGAGATTCTCAATGAACTAATAAAAACAACGTTTTCAAATGAAAACTAAAATAAGGACTGCATGTAGATAGAAACCTGGCTGGCTGTGCTACTCTAGACAGCAACAGATGGTCTCTCTGTTTCAGGGCATCACAGAGGATTCCTAACTTCTTCTAACAACTCAGGACAGGGCTCTGCATGTAGGTCTTGGGAACTTGGGTGGGGGAGGGCTCTGTCCCCATCTTTGCTAACTGTCTCTAGCTGAACCCAACCAGCCTTTTCTTGTGAAAGACATCAGGTGGAAGAAGGACTTCTCGACGTTCCTGTGACCATGACCAAATGACTCACGGTATCTATCTTCACGCACCATTGTGGATGTCGCAGAGGCTGTGCTTACTCAGCACTCTGTAGAAGCTTGCTAAGGACAGCAGCCTTAGCATTCAGAAGGACCGGCTGAGGAGGTTGGGTGGGTGTGAGGGACTGCCGAACAGAAGGAGGTGTGCTGAGGGGCAGCCGGCTCTCCCTCTCCGCATAGTGAAAGGATAAAAGCTGGTTCAAAGGAAAGTGCCACCATGTAAGCGGAACAAGCAATAAACAGAGACACCTGACCTGTGGTGGACTCTATTTTATTCAGAGTGGTCGGTCTCCATGTGGGCCTGCTCCTTGGAAAATGAGGCTCTGTGCCTACTTACTGCCCCCCCCCCGGCCCGATAGGGTCCCAGTGATTCTAGCCCTCCTGCACGCCACACCAGTCACGAAGGGCTGGCTTTCCTCTGGTCAACAGATAGATCTATGTTGCTGTCTTTAAGAGTGATCACCTGTGGACAGCCCTGCCTGATCTAATGACTGGCAGCCACACTACAGATAACCTTGTGTTCTTAAGGAAAACCACAGCGCCAATGTGATGCCTCCTGGTGTCTCAGTGTGGGTCTCCTGGCATCCACCAGAGTGCCACTGCACTTACAGGGCTGGGACCCTGGAGGCAAAGAGAGGGACCCCGAGCCTGGAGTCTCTTTCTGAGAAAGGATGGCCAGCGTCGACTTTAACTTCTTATCTGCATCCAGACCCTCGGCTCCATAGCCACAAGATGAATTTCGTAGTCTTTCCACACAGTGTTGTCATGGAGATGAACTGGGAGACTGCCATAGAGAGGTCTCAACACTCACAGCCAACTCAGAGCCAGTGAGAGCCCAAGAACTTTCAGGCACTGAGGACCACCTAGTGGGGGCTCAGGACCCCGAAGGACTGGGTACCAAGTGTCCCTTGCCTTTGGGCTGAGGACAGGAGAGTTCCCAAACAAGAGCCTTGCCTGGCTATCCCCTTAGAGTGCTGCTCCTCACTTACAGGGCACCAGGTCCACTGGGGGGGGGGGGACCAGATGATGTCATGGTTTGCCTTCAGGCCGGCTCTCCTCCTGCGATCTTCCCAGAACAGCCCTGCAGCACCTCACCCACCATGTGCTTCAGGGCAGTGTCTGCCCCTCTGCAATGCCATTCGAGGGGCGATTCTGGAACTTGCAAAAAATGTGGGAACAAAACATTAATCCCTTTAGTGTTAATAAGAAGAAAACAGCGAAGGCAGCCACAGTGAATGAAGTCAAAATGCCAGAGCCATTGACAGTTGTGTTGTGAGGCACTGAGAATTAATTTACACACACTGAAGAAATGGTTAAAAAAAAGGGCAGCCTAGTTCACACAAGCACATGGGTGTGTTCACCTATAAGAATGTGTTGAAACAGACCTCTGGGTTATGGGATTGAGACACATTTTTGTCTGCTTTTTAAAATCTGCGTTTTCTAAATATATTATTCATTTTCACTTCTAACAAAAATATACAAGTGCTTCTACTTTTTTTTTTTCATTTTGTTTTGCCTGGTTCTGTTTGCTTTTATTTGTCTGGGCCAGGGTCTCACTATCCTTCTGAGGCTGGTCTCAAATTTGAAATGCCCCTGCTCCAGCTGCCTGGGTGCTGGGGTTACAAGCAGGCATCATACTCAGTGCTTAGTCTAGGCTTATTGTTATTATTTGCTTAAGATTTGATTACTGCTTTAAAACTTTTAGATCTATTTTCTTCTATGTGTACACGGATTTTGCCTGCAAGTATGTGAGTGCGTCATGTCTGTGCTTGGTGCCCGTGGAGGTCAGAGGGGGCATCACAGTTCCTGGAACTAGAGTTTCATATGGTTGTAAGCCACCATGTCGGCTCTGGGAACTGTACTCGGGCCCTGTACAAGAATCCACTCACCATAGTAGACACTTCCATGCCAGGCCTAAAGAGGACAAACGACCTGAGTCACAGTCATACATGGTAGGCCAGCTGGTCAAGGGGTCCTGTCTACCCAGCCAGGCTGCGAGTCTTAAACCAGGAAGGAAACGGCCTCTTTATCCACGACTGGCAGAAAGAGATCCATCCTCCTAGCCACAGGGCATGTGCTCACCTTGAAATTCAGGCAGTGCCCACTCTGTGCCTAGAGGCCAGCAGGAGTTCTGTCCGAGGGACAGCCAGCCTCACAGCTGTTCTGGGAGATTCCTTCCAGAGGCTCAGACCCGACCCTTCTCATCTTCCTGGAACCCGGACTCACCTGCGCTTGGGGAGCTTGTCACAGTGCCCAGAGCATGCATGCAACTTGACTTTTCAGCCTGGTTGAGGTCCAGCAAGGACAAGGTTTGAATAAGGCATTCAGGGGGAAAAGACAGGGCTGGGGCACCTCTCTTCTGCCTGCAGCTCCTGCTCTCTCTGCTCTCCCTGAGATGCTGAGGGTTTGTCACCCCTTGTACTGGGGTGCTCAGTGTGCTCTTCTTCATTCCCCCTGAGGCCTGCACCCCGACAGGGACCAGGGTTTCTCCGGAGACTCCTCACAGCCTTCCTTGCTGGCCATCCTTGCCACAAGCCAGTACCCACTTTCTCTCTCTGCCACATCAACTGTGGGTCTGGGCCAAGTCCACCTCAGGGGAGCTCCCAACTGCTTGGCCTCCCCTGACTCGACCCTGCCTGCCCTCACCTGCCACAGCGAGGCTAGCAGACCTGGGTTAGCCGGAGGCTCCTGATCTCTCGAGATCTTTTCTCATCCTGGACCTAGCACAGACATTACAAGCCTGGCTGCTCTGTGATCAAGCAGCTGTTGGGACAAAGGGTACATTTTATATTTTTGAATGGTGGACACTGAGCTCTGTGTGTGGAGGACTGGATGGAGAGAGGAGAGGCAGCTCTCTGAGTCAGTCATCTACCCCCAGTATGACCAGCCAGGCCCGAGTGAGCCGACCTTGGGATGCTGAACCCCTTCATCCCACAATTTTGAGGGGAAGCCCTTTTCCAGATGTGGCATAGTGAATCTTGGATTTACAATCCAGCCTATGAGAGGCGCCAGAGCTGTGCGCTGGGAATTCAAGGTGTAAATCAATAAGAAAGTAATGGGAAGGGGCCCAGCCCCCAGCTCATCACTCATCCTTCAGATAAGGCTTTGTCTGAGCCACACTGCTCCCTAGGGACCCTTATTGACCGTCCAGAATAGCCCCTGCTCAAGGACACAGGCTGCTCAGAGGGGGCCGAGAGTTGGTGAGGGAATCCAGATGACCCAGAGAACAAATAGGCAGACCTGACTCATGTCCACTGTCCCCAGCTCTGCCTGCCGCTGGCCTTGGTTCCACTGTGTGGTGGGCAGGGCTGTGACAGATCTCCACCTCTCCCAACTTCCTGCCCTAACAGGAGAGTGGAACTGCTCACCACGGAGGAAGTGTTTTTGTCTGGGAGTCAATTATCAGGAACTACACAGAAAGAATGGGAGGGGAGGCTTGCCTGATGTGAGACTCACTGGGAGAGAAGAGCGGGACTCAGAAATAATGTGGGCCTATATTTAGGCAATCCGTCCTGTGCGCCCCCCCCAGCCCCTCCCCCGAGCTCTGCCTCTGCACCGCTGTGTCCATGCTGAAGGGCCTGGGGGCTAGCATCCACTCACTCACCGTTCCCTCCAGGCCAGTGCTGCTCAGCTGAAGAAGGACTTTTGGATCCCACAAGAGAGATGCGCTACTGGCCCGTCTGTGATCAGGTATGGCATCAGCCCTCGTCCAGGCCAGGTACAGGTTCCCAGGCCAGGACCCACTAGGGAAACGATGGCACTAACTGGCCATCTCTTTTGCCTACCGTTTGGAGTGTGACTCACAAACCACACACTCACACTGGACCCATTAACGTTAGGATATTCGTAATCAGGGTTTTGATTCCATTTAAGGCAGTCGAAGCATCTGTTTTTTATTCTAATTATCTGTTACCCTGTGTGGGACCTGCTTTTGTATCAGAGTTCCCATCTTAATAGACCTTTTGTTAAATAGGAGCAGATCATCTATTTCCTAGTGTTGTGCCTTCTTCCATAACCCAGGGATGCAGGATGCTTCAGCTGTGCCTTCTGGTGAAGAACAGAAGAGCCATAAAGACGATTTCCACAAGACTGGTGACTGAAATCTGTTACCATAGTGTCACTTTGGGATTACAGTCCGCCTTTATTGGCTGATTTCAGACAATGCACTGTGGAGATATTCCCACTCACTCTGAAAGCCGCTGAGGCAAACCATCACAGGAAACTCCAGGAGTGCGCTGTGCTGCTTGAAGCGCCAGCCTTGCTATCGTGATGTTTAAAGTTAGCAACAACCATTTAACTTCTGCTCTGAGTCCCAGCTATGCTCAGTTGGCTGGCATTGGACATCCATTCCTCAACATGGGGAGATGAGACTCCCCTAGGGGACACTTTAGCCCCTCGGCAGCTCTTTGGGAAGGAATGTGTACTGCCCCCTCGGTGGGGGGAGCAAGACCATCCACTGAGGCACTTGCTTTTCCAGCCAGGCTTCTGTTTGGTGCTGTGTTTGGAGGACACAGAGGATCTGATAAGGTTTTAGATCTGTGTCCCATGATCCTTGCACAGCACAAGATTCTACCTTCCACAGGACTTTTTTTTTTCAGCGAGTTAATATTTGAAAATATTTCTGCAGCGATCTTATTGTTGAGAAGGGATAATTTCTGTTGTAATTTCAAGTGTTTTTCTCTTTCTGAAATGAAGACAATTCTTCAAGATAAGAAGTATAGGACTGTTGTGTTTTCTGGAAGGACTTAACATTTCCAGATACCATTTCTCCAGGATCTTTCTAGAGTCATCAAATCTTCAAATATGCTTCCCATCTCCCAATTCTATTTATTTCCATATGTGTTTTGACCTTTGTACCTACATTTCTTTCTTCTTCTACCCATCCACCCACTAACTCACCCATCACTACCCACTGACCCATCTGTCTGTCCATTTAACTCACCTACCAACCCATCTATCCATCCATCCAACCATCCACCCACTGGCCCATCCATCCATCCAACCATCCACCCACTGGCCCATCCATCCATCCAACCATCCACCCACTGGCCCATCCATCCATCCAACCCAACTACCAAGCATCTACCCACCACCCATCCTTCCACTCACTTCTGAACTTTCTCAGAGAATCAGAAGAGAGGTGAGACTGTCTTCACATACTGCCCTTCTAAGACAAACCTGCCAGTGATGAAGCAACGGGAAGTAGATTAGCCAACATTACATAAGGCGATCACCTTCCCACAGGGCAGACGATGGCAAAGCGTACCTGTAACGCCTGCCTCCTACAAGTCCAGGACAGGGCAGGCAGCACAGCAACAAGACCACGCCATGTACTGCGTCTTTTCCTAGGCGATTCTCAGCCCGTATTTCAGCTTCATTTATTGCTTTTGATCTTTTCTATTCACCTTTTTCTTTGGTCTAAAAGCAAATAAACTTATAAAGAGAACTATATTGCAGTCAGGAAGTTATAACAAAACCACACTGGCCTCTTTCAAGCATAGTTTTCTTGCAATAATTTAATGTTCTTCACTGTATGTAGGTACCAAATGATGCCACATTCTACTTGTTGGCCTTTAACATTTCTATGTCTAAGATTAGCTCACAAGTTTGTATCAAGTTTAAGAGCAACAAACATATACAAGATTGCCCTCCCCCAATATCCTACCAGAATCTGGATTTTGAGACTGATACACAGTTAAACTTTTGCTGTTGTTGTTACATGGAACTATGTGTAAGAATAACACAGTGGGAGCAGAGACGTGTTGGAGCTCCTGCTTTGCCTATGTCTTAGGACTTGCCTCGGTAAGAGTGGATGCCTCCTGTTGGACTTTGGCTTGGTTCTGCCCTGTACTCTCTAGTGAAATGGGTTTGGCAGGATTGGGTTGTTCTTAGCAAACAGCAACTTGCAGAGCAAAGACAAGCATCGTTTTTGGCCAGTTTGATATGTGGATTGTGAGAATACAGGCTCAAGCAAGGTTTACTGCTTCCTCTAACACAAGTTTCCTCTTCCTGACTTTTATTTACCCACTCTGACTTCCAAGGAACTTTAATGTTGTTGATGCCGTTAATTTTTTGACCCAGATTTAGGTTGATTTTTGTTAACTCTAAGAAATTTTCATCTTGCTGTTTGGGTGTTTCTTTCATTTGCTTGCTTTTAGTGGTGAGTGGTTCTCTCTGGCTTTTCATCTTTGTATTTGGTGTCATTTTAGAGTCAGAAGAATGGCAGTCAGTATAGCTTCTTTCTCCTATGGCTACTTCTCAGCAAAGCAAACATCTCACAGCAAACAGGCAGAGAGACAGTGGTTCCAGGTAATTCTCTATCGAACTGAGATTTAATCAGTAGCTCAGTAAGCTATAGGCATTTACATGAGCTCAACAAGCTTGATATGGAAAAGAATTAAAAAAAAATATGAGTCATGAGATACCCAAACCACTGGTAAGATCTAAGACCCTGGACAATTTGGAAAGCCGAGAGTCTGACAATCCATCTGCACGAAGGTCCCAGCAGGTGAAAGGCAGCCTGAGGGACCTTCTCAGCCTTGTTCCCATCGGGTAAATCTTAAGAAATGGGAGCCTAGTACGCATTTCCTAATAAAGCCCAAGCAAGACGATGCTAAAAAGACTTCTACCTCAAATGCCATTAATCTTACAGGTTACAGAATTAAGATACAAGGACCAGGTCCCCCCTCCCTTTTTCTGACATCTCCACTATAGCTTGGAATATGCTTTAGATAACATATTTCTCCCCTGCTGAGATGTAGCATCACCTGTCCTTGTATCTCTTCTTCCTTGTCCATTTGGAGCACAGAATCTCAAGGTTACAGAGGACCTATAATACAACTAGCCACAGACACGTTGCAAAAGCACACACTTTCTCAGATTCCCAGATAAACAAGTGGCATTAAGACTTAAGACTAGAAGGAAGGAAAAAAAAAAAACAGAAATTTCTTCCTTTTATGTTGGTAAAATTTTGCAAATATAAGGATTATTCTGGCTGAGGAGCCCAATGCATGACCTAAATAGTGTCATTTCCGGATGGTTTTATAAACAACCATTTTAGCTCTTCTAGTAAAATGGTTGCTTGTTACTCATGCAAGTTTCAATGACAATGATGACAATTTCTTTAATTAAACAAGTGTAACCTGTACCCACACATGCTGAATAATTAAAGTTTAATTCCACTGAATGCAAATTTAGCAGATAATGTGAAGAACACCCAGAAGAAACTGTTATTACATTTTGTTACAGTAAGTGTGGTAAAGGTTAATTTCCTTCTACATCCAAAAATAAATACATAAATAAAAGTCCCATAGAAGAGAGACAAATCAGCCAGTAGGAAAATTTACACACGATGAACAGTGAGGAGAAAACAAACCAAGAGAGATTCAAGCAAGACAAAAATGTGTTCAGTGCCAAATCTTTTGAAACCCACTATGTGATAACCTTTGGAATCATCTGGAAACCCTGATGTGATGGCCATTCCACTGTGAGAAGTATTCACTCTTATCAGTTCTATTGAATCTTAGGGATAATGTTCTAAAATATAAGAGTTTCCAGATCTGTAAGTCCCATTCTAGATTGAGAGGGGTGGCTTTAAAAGTACCACACAGAACCTTCCAGAATAACCAACCCATGGTATTAGTCGTAACTGATTGCCTTGAATTTGTGGCTGATCAAGAACTATCTTCACCCTTTTCCCCCAACTAGATTTAATGCTCTATTGCCAACCTAGCTTCCATCCACCCATATGCAAAGGGGTGTTCTGTTTTATAAACTTCTCTTCACCTAAGAGAAGAATTGGGGTTTGTCATGATGCTAAGCAAGAGATTTTCAAACCAATATCATGCATGAGACAGAAACAGCAGACAGAAGATGAACTTCCTTATCACGGCAGTCACACGATGTGATGGCACGCAGGGACCTCGTGGGCTGACTCCACTCCTCGCACACCTAGGGTTCAGGACTGTTGGCTGGAGTGCCACACAGATCTGGAAAAAGAGTAATGGTGTCACTAACCAGTAAATCCCAGGCCACTGAGCCTTTTCTCTCTTCAGAAAGCCCATGCCAGATGGAGGCACAGCTACCTTGATTCACATTACTTTCTTTTTGAAAGCAAGGATAGCAGTTCTATTTAAGAAAGACTGAATTACTTTAGCTACATAGTCTTTTTAAGTCTCCCCTCTTGGGTTGGGAAGTAAGCCATATTTTAAAGATTTCTTAATAAAAATGTAAATACACAGAAAATTAGAAAGGAACACATTCCCAACACCTACCTAGATCCCAAGCCCAGTTTCCAGAATGATTCACGAGCCAGCTCTACTTTCCTTATCCCATCTCCCAGTCTTTTTTGAGCAAGCATCCTTCGAGGCCTCCACAGGACTAGGAGGAGCATTTAAGGGCATTTCACAGTCCAAAAGAGGCCAATGCTGTGGACGGAGGCACAGCTACCTTGATTCACATTACTTTCTTTTTGAAAGCAAGGGTAGCAGTTCTATTTAAGAAAGGCTGTGAATTACTTTAGCAATCTTTTTAAGTCTCCCCTCTTGGGTTGAGAAGTCAGACAGAACTGAAGATTCTTGTTCACTTAAATGTCAGCTAGCCATTTCTAGACACTTGCTATCTTACACCAGGAGTTCTCTTAATATGTTTCTAAAGGTTGTGATTGGATATTAGCACAGAGTGATCAATATATAGATTCTATAAATATAGAATATATTTATGTATGTTTCCAAGTAGACCTTTACATCTCTAGGATACAGTGTAGCCACTCACAGCCCACAGCCTCATGCCCTCCACCTTTATGGACACAGTTGTATTTTTGAGTCATAATCTATATTATATCAAGATTTTAGTCATTTTGATTTAAGATATCAAAGTGACTCTCTGGAGATGCAGGGTTGCCATAGAGGAAGCCAGTGGAGAAACCTCGTGAACTTACTTCCCCCACCCCTTTTTCTTTTGTCTATGAAAAAAAATGAGAGGAATAAGCCTGACTCCCCTGCGATGGAGCACGAGCAGAGTGTGCGCAGGGGTCCTTCTGCCTAGTGCATGACACCACGGTGGCCCCCACAGATCCAGGATCTGCCCCACCCATCAGATGACAGCAGTGTGTGTGATTCTCCCTGCTATGGCCCTTCATAATTCAAACATGGCCGCCCTGAGAGGTAGATGGGCCCTTTCCAGCATTCCCTGTTCATATCTGTACATGAGGGTGAATGCCTGAGCCTTGATATGTTGAAGAGCCAGTCTGGCCTCATCGGCTCTGCTACAAAGAAAGGGAGACCATCTAGACAAAGCAGGAAAAAGAAAAACTCATATATACAGTATGCTTGTTAGATACGGAAAGTAAATGTCCAGAAAATCTCTAGTTATAAAAACATCTATGTTCTAAACAGATAATGTTTTATCTCCCTGTGACTAATGGACAAGCATTCCCCCCGTTCTCAGGATGGCAACCGACACCCACGTACCTCACCTCCCACCCACGCACACATATATGCAGGACACAGCCCTGGGACACGGCTTCTTGCTGAGATAAGGCAGCGGCGAAGCTGTAATGTAACATAAGGCACACTGAATCTTTGAAATCCAGTTGGTACCCTGTTGTGGTAGAAAGGCCACTGTACTGTGTTATAGATGACACGTCAAGGCACCAAGAATTTTTCTGTGACATGAAAGAGTCACATTTCATGCCATGGGTGTCTGAGGCCATCCCGTGTGTTAAGTCATAGGAGCGGCATGCCTTTGCTACTCTTCTAGCCTCTAGACAGAGCCCATGTTAGCAATCTCTCTCTCTCTCTCTCTCTTTCTCCTCTCTCTCTCTCTCTCTCTCTCTCTTTCTCCTCTCTCTCTCTCTCTCTTTGTCTCTCTCCTTATATTCCGTGTGTGTGTGTGTGTGTGTGTGTGTGTGTGTGTGTGTGTGGTGGAGGTCAGGCACAGGTAATTGTACATTAACCAAAAACTACTTCATGAATATATGTTACATACAAGACTGCTATCTTGAGAATAGGGAAAACAATCACCTATTGGTTTTAGGGAGACAAAAATTTATTTAGAGAATAGACATTTCTAGAACTAGAGACTTGGCTGGTAGTTTGACATTTTTATCATTGGGTTTTATTTTAATTTTTTTCTGGCAATAAATTATGTCAGTCTACATTGCTTTCCCAGCAGCTTTCTAGGGAGCTTTGTCTCTGTTAAACACTAATATGCCCCCCAGTTTCTGATTTACGTATAAGCTGTTGTATCCATCAGAAGCTTTATGAAGGAGCGCAGCCTGAGAGCGCTAACCACCATGCACGGCAGTGCCTTTGACCCGCACAGCTCAGCTGCTGCACGGAAGAGCTGAAACTGAGTCATACCCATCACTGCGCCTGGGAACTGTCCTCCCCGAGAAGCTCAGGTGAGAGGCAGCGACTCCCGAGTCAGAGGCTAACACCCCTCAGGTCTTTCTGGAGTGCTTGGGTGTTCATGTAGTCATTTACAGTGTCCATCACAGGTGGCTATGGCTGGTTCAGCTGTTTACGAGGAAGACGAGCAGACAGATTTCAAACCCTGCCGGCCATACATGTGTTACTATCTGACACACACCTATCTCAGCCAAACTGATTGAAATTCCTCAAAAAGCCTTTCTTTGGGAAGTGTGGCTATGACCTTATGCGAATGTCACACTTGTGTAATAAATAACTATATAAACATCTCAGGCTGTTACACAATCTTCTCCACCATTTTCCTGAATGTTTCTACAAGCTCCCACTGGAATGGAATTTTAAATAGAAAGCAACCTTATTGTCTACCCAGGGAAAGAAAACTTGAACTATCTCGCTAGTAAGTTTGTGCCTCCCTTATCTAGAAACTTCTAATGACATTAATACATAGCTATAAGCACACAATGATATTCCTTTAAGGACTTGAACAGTCTATTTGGTGTGTGGTTGGCCTGTGTGTATTCTGCTGAATTTGATCTCAAGCTTCTGTATGGCTTATAGAGCACGACACTGGGTTAAACCAGTGTCTTTGTATAAACACATTCATGTTCTTAAGGATGGCTGAGAATCCCTGCTCAGCAGACTCAGCCCGTTTGCATCTCTGTCCAAACGTGTGAAAACAGCAGTAGCGTGCTCAAGAGTGCGAGGAGAGGCTAGCTGGAACTCAGGGCCTCGCCGTGGCATAGAGTAGATAACCTGTTCATTATTTCCCTAGCTTCTAAGTGAGCATACATGTGTCTGAAAATATAATCAAGTATTATTCAAGCATGTAGGGACAGGAAAAAAAAACTTTTTAGATGAAAATACTCAGGGGAAAAGGACCTGGAAAAAATATCCAAATAACTCCCAACACAAACAAACAACAAACTTAATGACTCTTCTTTCAAAATAAAAATCCCACCTTCTGTTGTTAAGACAAATACTTAAGCTATGAAAGGCACATCCCTTCCTGGACCAGGATATAAAAATCTAACATCTATGGCTTTGGGGTCACCCAGCTCTGAAAATCAGTGGTAAAGTCAAGCCTAAATTCTTTGAAAACAAAACAAAACAAAAGCAGAGAAGGAAAGTCAGCAGGGAAGGCTCTGGCTTGGGCTTCTGTAGCTCTCCGTCCTGGCAAGGGCTCTGGTCCCCAGAAGCCTGTATTAGAGCCGAGCTGGCAGTGAGCCGGCCAGGCTACCCCGCAGATGGGCTGTGCAAGGCTGAGTGCGAGCTGGTAAGTGAGGCTGGAGCACGTGTTACATCAGACACAGTACCTGATTTCTCACTGCACAGCATATCAGCTAGATGGTGTGCCTCCTGGGCGATAAGTGCAAATATCTCATCCTCATACTTTTCAATGATGGCTTCGCACTGCAGAAACACAATAGCAACACGTGTGAGCAGAGACGTTCGGGCAGGGCCCCTTCTTAGCACAGACTTAGCAACATTTTTAGTGGCTGAACACAGGAAAGCATGTAACCAAGGAGGTCCATGTCCCTTGGCTCCTTAGGTTTGACGCCTCATTGCATAACCTTGGTCTAGGAATACTAATTGTATCATTTTCCCGAGACTTAACTAAATGATTACCCTGTTGCAAGACGGAGGAAGAGGAGGAGGAGTTGGAGGAGGAGGAGGAAGGAAAATGGCTGGCTGTGTGTATTTCTCTCCCTGAAGTCTGAGAGCAGCAGGCAGGAGGTAACAGAAAGCTTTCCTTTTCTGTGCTTCAGCATTTTAAAGAGCGGAGTTCCTGGAAATGTTTAAACCAGTTCCCTTCCAGTTGAACACAGTAATTCACTTTGTGGTTTGAAGATCTGAAACAACTAATAACATAACCTAGCACATGCCAGGTGCTGAAGAGCACTGTGCTTGCCTTGCTGCTCAAGGGAAGTTCCTCTGTAGACCCTTCAGGAATCTAGCTCAAATCTTGGGTTTGCTTTCCAGAGCAAGTAAAAAATAAAAATAAAACAAGCTGACACTTCAGGCAGGAGGAAGCACAAAGTTATCACAGGATCTGAAAGTGTTAAATTTTGTGTGTAGTGTTATCTCTCAAGAACTACCAGGCAGCCTTTTTTGGAACTCTGAGGTTACTTACTGACAGCCATCCACTGGAGACTTGTAAACCATCTCTGAGTTCATTAAGCAAGACTCTAAGATTTTTAAATGGCATTTAAAAATATTTAAATTCCACTATAATGTGTTTATTTAAAACCTGTGAAAGACAAACACGCTCACATCCGCATCCGGGTTCCATGGGGCTTTTAGCCCTGAATCGTTGCCCTCACTTTTTAATTAAAATGAAATCTCCAAATGTCAGCTACAGCCCCATGTTGGGGCTGAAGCACGCCTGACATTTTGGCCACTGTGTGAACTTAATAATTTTTTTAACAAGGCCTGCCCATCACTGTGTGATTCTACAGCATTAAGGAGAAATACATTGCAATGTATTTTTGCAAGGCACACCCTAGTAAGACAGAGGTCAACTTTTGTAAAATCAGCTTTAGCTCTTGACCCCAAGCCTTGGTGTAGCCTGAGCTACAAAACACGAATTAACCCTAGGAATTAACACTCTCCTGGAGAAGCCTGTGGGGCTGGGAGACAGGATTTTGGGGCCAGTGCCCCAACACTTATCTATACATATTTGTTAACGACTCTTGGCTTCCATTCGGATTTTGGCCTGGAAACCACAACCCTGCTTCTCTAAGCAACAAGAAAGGCTAACCTCACTCCATACCAGCAGAATACCTAGACAAGCAATGTGCAAATGGTGTCGACGTCCCTAGGACCAGGGACACAAGGCACCTTCCGTAAAACTCCCTTCAGCTTCCCCACTGATCACTGAAGCATGCCACCACCCCTGAATGTCTCACAAGCCAAGGCACCAGTGTTCAATGAAGACTTAAGCAGTGGAGCAGCACAGGACACCAGGGCTTGTGAGTGTGCCTGACTGTCCACTGCTGATCAACAACTTAAGAGTAGCTACAGGCAGGAAAGGGGGAGCCCAACAGGCTCTTAGAAGGGGGCTTACCGCGAATTTCAACGGTCTGTAGGCATCGGAATAAAAGAAGAACTTTTTATATTCTTTGTATATTTTGTCTCCCTTTCTCGGAGCATATCTCCTGAAGTACTTCTGCTTGGTCACTGGGTCGTCCTCCAGCTGGTAATCGTTCATTCGCACACACACTTTATCCAAAAGGTCGATGAGGAACGCCTCGGACTGGGCCAGGGGAACCTACAAAAAGAACAGAACCAGCCAGGACCCTTGCCCACGCCCACGCGGGGCCAATGAACGAGTGAAAGCACGGGCTTCCCGCTGCCGCTTCGGGCTTTATGCAGCTTAAAGCGAGCTTAAATTCTAGCGAGAAAATAACGTGCTTGACAGTGGACAGTAAGAGACGGAAAAGTCTAGAAGCGGTACTTGTAGATTTCATTTTTAAAAGTTGTCGAGTAGAGGCTGAAGCACCGAAAACGGGGTGGGGGAGAGGGGGGCGTCGAGAGCGCATCAGTTCTGCGGGGAAGCCACTTCTGCCCACCCCGCGCCGCGCCGCCCACCTCGCCTTCCGGACTCCGTGAGGAGGCTCTGCGGGGTCCACGCCGAGG
Organism: Apodemus agrarius; assembly: GCA_964023405.1. NCBI lineage: Eukaryota > Metazoa > Chordata > Mammalia > Rodentia > Muridae > Apodemus > Apodemus agrarius. The sequence continues at coordinate 3,285,630 of OZ030006.1, read as the reverse complement.
TGGCCCCGGGCAGCAGCGCCCGGAGCGCCCCTCACTGGCCCCGGCCTGCTCTGGGAACAGCTGGCGCGCGTCCCGGGCGCCCCTCTCCCTCCGGGACCAGCAGGGGCGCGCTGGGCTCTGTGCCACCACCTCCACCCCGGGCGCGGGTCAAAGAGCACCCCGCGCCCTTGGAAACCGAGACAAAACCTCGTGCGGCGTCTAGACGGGTCAAGGTGCAGGAGGCCCGGTCCCCGCGGCTCCTTCCGGAAGGGGCGTGGAGCCGCCAAGGGCGCTCGGCCGGCCCGCGGCTTTGCGCGCTTTCTCTCTCTCCCTCTCCCTCTCCACCCTCTGCTGATCAAAGAAGGAAGTTTGCATGACAACTGCGCTGAAAGGGGCTGCATGACAAATGAACTCGGTTTCTGCGATGTTGATATATCCAGCCCCCTTTGTCCCCTTTCACACGCAGTGTGAACCCTTCCGGTGCCAAAGACTGCGCGACATTCACTGGCGCGCTCGGGGCGCACAAAGGGTCCCGACGTTTCCCCGCCATCTGGCCGCAAAGCCGATACGCAATTAATATGAAAGCGCGGGCGGCGGAGCCCGAGAGGAACACCCCCAGATCGCCGCCGCCCCCAGCGTCCACCAGGAAGCGACCCCAGGCGCGCACTTTACGCGGAGCGCGAGGACCGCGCCCGGGTCACCGCCCGGCACCTGGTGAGGCCCAGGTGAGCCTCGGGCCACTGGGAACTCTAGGCCCTGGCTTCGCAAGAGCAATTAATTAAATGCGTCCGCGAACTAGAATGAGAACACCCCATAGCAAGTGTCAAGTTCTTTTTTTCCAAATTCACTAAATACAAATACATAAATAAGTAAATAAATAAATACAACGAAAACCAAGATTCTACAATGGCACTTTTCAATACAAATGGCATTTTTATCTGTGCTTTCAAGCTTTATAAATTGCAAAGAAGAAATTCACAGGTTTACTGACACAACTGAAAATCGGATAACTGATGACACTGTTAAACTCGGAGGGGCCACTGGGAAAGGCAGGAGATCGCAAAGGTGAATTCTTACATGAGCGGCCCGGGTTTTCAGGGATGCCCGGCTGAGGCTGAGCATTTACTTAACTGTTACATAGAGGTGTCAGTTTATACTTGTCCACAAAGCAGGATTTTAAGTCACAGCGAACGAGGGTCGTCCATAAAAAAGCCCAATAGCAACTAGTAAATAAATCACTCTCTCCTTTCCTCTCCCATCAAAAAAGCAAACAGGCAGCCGGGCAGTGGTGTTGCACGCCTGTAATCTCAGCACTTGGGAGGCAGAGGCAGGCAGGATTTCTGAGTTCGAGGCCAGCCTGGTCTACAGAGTGAGTTCCAGGACAGCCAGGACTACACAGAGAAACCCTGACTCGAAAAAACTAAAAAAAAAAAAAAAAAAAAATTAAAAAGCAAACAGGCCGTGTGGGGGTGGGGCAGGGCCTTGGATGAAAGGTCCCGGCATAGGCCCTGGGAAGACCCTTCCGTTTACCAGGTCAAGAACGTCCTCACACACTAAGCGTTTCTTCGCCTCCTGAGAAACTTTTCTGTTTTTTGTTTTTTACTTTTCAAGTTGATCGAATAATCAGAGCTGTGTGCAGAAGACTGCTAAGCTTATAAGTATGAGGCAAAATCATGAAAGGCTTCTACAGAGTACTTTTGAAAGCTTATTTAAAACAAAACAAAACAAAACAAAACACACACACACACACACACACAAACCCCTCCTGGGTTGCACCTTTTGAAAACAGTCCTTTACTTTAAAACCATCAGCGGGCTTAACGGTGAGCTGTTTTAAAGTATAACTTTACACCTTTGACTAAGGAAACGGTGTGCCCTGCTTTAGCACAGATAGGTGTGTGTTTGTGTGTGTGTGTGTGTGTGTGTGTGTGTGAATTTCTACAGGTTTTGTTTTGCCTTTTTTTTAAGTCTGAAGATTGACAGCTTTTGGATGGCGTTAGCTAGCTTGCCTTTTGCAGGAGTCTTTAAAACCAGACGCAGTCGCTGCTGAAGGCTTACAGGACGCTAGATAAGCATCTCAGGAAAGGGAAAGGGAGTCCTCCCAACTCGGCGGTGCTGAGGTCATTTTACCGAAGAGTCTCCAAATTTTGATCTTAAAATCCCCAAGCACCGTGTATTGGGGAAATATTTTTAAGAGATGTTTCTCATCACAGCTCTTCATACATGTATTAACATTATATTAATATGACTGTACTCAGCTGAACCACCTTGGGCATATTTAAAGACTGTTCATAGAATAATTGACCCCCACCCCACCCCCACCCCACCTCCGATTGTTCGGATTCTAAGAGTGCAGTAAGTAGAGAGACAAGTGGAATAAGAAGCAAGTCTTTCTTTGTACACAGAGAAGGTTTTGAATGGGACTTGTCAATAAAGCGACTCCCTTTGTGATCTTCCGGGAGCCTCGCCTCCGCCGGCAAGGACTGTCGCAGAGATACTGGCCTCATTAAAATATGAATGGAGCGGCCGCAGTCACCACCGCGGCGGCGTAGAGAAGCGTTCGTGCTTCGGAACACTTTTCTTCCTGTTTTAGGGGAACTCCTATAGTACGTTAGAAATGAAAAAGTGATCTGGGATCTTTTCCTCACTATCCTGGGGAGCTACACTCAAAGTAAACGCGACGTCTCCCAGTTTGAAGCCCTCCTACCCCTCTAAATCACATGTGGCATAAGCGGTATCCGCCCCGCCCCCGCCCCTCCCCCTCAGGCTTCTCCTAGCCACTGGCTTGTGAAGTGAGCGAGGGAAAACCGGGTGGGTGGTGTCCAGACTGCAACTTTGAAACGGAAGGAAAGTATCTGAAAATTCTGGTTTGGATTTGTCCAAAGTCTGCAGCAAGGGAGTTGGTTACAAACCACTATGACTACACTTTAATAACAGCCAATTACAGCACGCTCCGTGTTTTTTCATTACTGTGTCTCTGTTAATCTTGTAGCAAATTTCTTGCTTGATAGCTATCACAAGCAGGCAGGAATCCAATTCTGTCACAGCACAATGGCCGTGCAGACGCCGGCTGCGTTGGCCCCCTCCGCCATCACAGCCTGACAGCCGCTGGTAAACTTCAACCTTCTTCATGGTTGTTTTGTACTTTTCCCTCAGACATGAAGGTGGCGTTTAACCTGCTTAGTGGTTGATAATTTCATATTGTTGCAAAGCTTTCCCTTCCCCGAGGGTTGATTAATGTAGCAGTTGTTGGTGCTTTATAGCAAACACGGGATGTAGTTCAACAGCTATAACTTTCCATCTGAAAAGAATGGGATGGTCGCTCCTCCTGGTTAAAAGTCAGTATTTAGATTAGAAGTTACTCCACCTTACCTTACTTAGGCTTGGACTCAGACCTTCTTGTAGACCGATAGACACATACTTAGTCCGCTGTTAACTGACTGCTATGAGTTTGTTGTATAACACTCCTCCATTCAATAAGCAAACGGCATCAACTGCTTTTACATGACAATATGATTACTATTCTAAAGGAATTCATTTTGATGAGAAATAATAAAAGTTGATGAATTTCAGTATTGTATATAGCAGCGGGGAAGAATTAGTCACTTCTGAACCAAATCAATAAGAGACTTTTTCTGGTACAAGATTTAAAAAGCAGCTGGAGTAACACAAAAGTCTCATTAGTGGTATTTCAAGATTCCATAAACTTCCTGTTTGTACAAGTAGGTCTGTGGGCCCAGCAATCACTACAGTATCCTTGCCTTTAAAGAAAAACCATTTCTTACAATCTGAAAGATGGCTGATTTGAAAGGCTTTTTTTTTTTTGCAAGTGTTTTCTGTTCTCACCATTGGAGTATGAGAGTACCTATGAGTAACATTCTTAGGGAGTTGAAAAACAGTAGCAAAATGAGAACACTGTGATTTAGGAAATTTCCCCCAGACTCTAGTCACATTTATTATTGTGATGATGATGATGATGATGATGATGATGATGGAAGTTATCTTTAACTTAACAGTGGCAAAAGAGAATTTTAAAAACTCATTCCTGGAAAAGGAACAGCATTGATGATCCCTGACTGGGGGCAGCTATCTAACTCAATTTAATTTCTAAAGTTAAAAAGTATGTATCTTTTTTCTCATTATTAAGTATTAAATTGGCACTGCTGTTAGGTTGCTCATTCAAAAATAATCTGTTACTTTTTTAAACCTATTAAGTTTTGAACATATGACAAAAAAATGATATGCATAGCCACTGGTGTGAATACAGGGCCACTTTCCCAGCTCTGTGAGGTCCTGGGAGCCGGGCACATTGTCACTGTGTGCTGAGCTTTGTTCTGTACCCAGCGGTGAAGATTCCTGCCAGGAGAACTCCGGAGTGCCCAGCTGCAGACCAGAGGCAGAGGAAGCTGTTTATTTAAGGCTGGAGACCAGCCTGAGCTACACAGTAAGTTTCTGAGAAGCCTGAGCTGCAGTACTTGGTCTTGAAAGGTCGAAATTTAAATAAAAAATAAAAAGAATTTGCTTAATCATTCAGCAAATAATTAGTGGGTCTTATCTATGCTACAGACTAATGCATTTCCTCAAATACAAACTTCTAAAATTTATATTATTGTTTTATTTTATCTGTGTGGGTATATGCATGTCCATGTACCACATGTGTGCCCGCCCAGAGAAGGCAAAATTATGAGCTGCCATGTGGGTCCTGGAAAAGGAACTCAGCCCCGTGAGAGAGCATCCAGTGCTGTTGACTGCTGAGTCATTGCTCCAGCCCCAAATAAAGATTTTCCTAAAGACTCTTCGTGTTTCTAAATTAACACTGAAATAAAATTTTAGCTAGACGATGTTCCCAGTGGCATCGGATGGCGGTAGTGTGGCGCGTCCACGTGTGGCTGCCAGAGATTGCTTAGCACCATTGCCGCCTCTCCGGTTTACAGATTCCTCCCAACCCAGCCTTGCCTTTCAGTGCCCTGTCTCTGCAGACCTCTCAGTGGCTGCCTAAGCCGTCTGCGGAGCCAGCCAGGCCAAGCGCGGCCCACTGCAGCCGTGGGCAGCCTTACAGCTGCGCCTTTTCCCTGCCATGGGCATGTGGCAAGGATGTGGCGAGATTTCCGGGTGAAGGCTGTTAAGTCTAAGGGGAAGATGGTCTCGGACTTGAACAGAGTTAAGGTGTATCATCTCTACAGAAGGAGAGCGCCCCCAAACGTCTATTCCCACATCCACACACATGTAGACATGCTACACACCCATATACAGTTGCTCACACACAGCCAACACATGCACACATACAAACACTCACACACACATGCACACACTGGGACACAGACAAATTATGCCGAGAGCATCAACTGGCCTCTTAGCTGACAAAAACCTGAAGGCACTGTGTGGCTGGCTTCTGGGTGGGGTTTCAATCCCTTATGAGACTGCTGGGGTCTCTCATGAGACCTGATCACCTGGCCTCCACACACCCATCCTGGTCTCAAGCCCCCAGTTCATGGGCCTCTTTCATAGCCTAAGAACAAGCTTGTGTTCTGTGGATGATTGGCTATGTCCTTGCCCTCTATCAGCTGAGCCTGAGGACACTCTGGAGAGTTGGCACAGGCTTTATACCCGTCTCTGATGTATTCCTGTACCATTCATTTCCTTGTTCAAAGAATCTAGGGACAGCAGAGCCTCTGAGCTCAGGTCACTGGCTTGAGCCCTGATCCCCTTCATGTGACAGGAATCTTGGTGAGCAGAGGCTGAGCAGTCCCCTGGGCCACCCACACAACCCTGCCTTTTGGAGGCTGTCTTCATAGCTACAAGCTGGGGGAGAAAAGGGCTCAAACTGGGCTGAATTGAAACCTTCCTACAGCATAGGGGAGCTGGCCTCTTTCCAAAGGCCAGCTGTGTGTCCTGATTCCTGGAGGCCACAGAGAGAAAGCTCTTCTTTCCACCTGTCTGTCTGTCTATCTATCTATCTATCTATCTATCTATCTATCTACCTACCTACCTACTTCTCTCTCTAATCTATTATCTATCATCTATCATTTATCTATATTTAATCTATCATCTATCCATATCTAATCTAATTAATCTATCTATCTATCTATCTATCTATCTATCTATCTATCTATCTAATCTCATCTATCATCTATCATCCAATTTTATCTTTTAAAATCTGTCTTTGTTCCTGGCTGCCTCAGTCTCCGAAGCGCTGCCACACACTCGGATCCGCTGTGCCTGTCTGGGACGGCTTTCCTCTGCCCTGACAGCACTCCTAAGCTGTCGTGGCTCCTTGCTTTCTGGACACGGCCCAGCGTCCTGGAGATGTGTTTCTCGACCACCCCAGCAGCATCTGTTTCTTGGCATGGGTGAAGGCTGAGCGCCATTCTCCCACTCCTGCCTCCAGGACCTCCTATAAATGTCACACTTAGAAATAGGCTCTTGGGAGGGGGAATCAGGATGAAGTGATATTTTAGGGGGTGGCCCCTTTTCACTGTGCATATATGTTTCCTTACTAGAAGAGGGGATTAGAGCCAGGTGAGCTGGCATACACCTTTAATCTCAGGCAGAAACTGGAAACCAGCATGGCCTATATAGTGAGTTCTAGGCCACCCAAGGCTACATAGTGAGACCTTGTTTCAAAAAATAAAATAAAAAAGAGGAGGTGTTTCAGACACAGATACACAGAAGGATGAAATAGAGGGAAGAGTGAATCCATAAGCCAGAAAGACGACAGAGGAGCTAGGCCCCCAGGCCCCTCAACTCTGACTCCAGCCTCAGGAAAACTGACGAGTGCATCATCATCTGTGGCACTTTGTTATGGGGACCTAGCTCGCACACATGGGTCCCGAAGGCTCAGCTTCTGCTTTGCTGCTATAGTGCAGGCCCAACACCCTGGACATCCCTAAAGCTTAGGTTACCATGGTCTGCAGAGATCCCAACTGCAGAGACAGCTGTCCGGGCCAACTCCTAAGAGAGGTGCCACCTACCCAGTGAAGCTCTGCCCCCTGCCATCCTCAGTGCAGCCTGGTGGGGACGGGGCCTTGTTGGGACTGCCTAAATACAAGAGTCTAGTCAGACTATTCTTACCCGACTGTGGGTATGGCTTACTTTGACTTCCCAGCATCCTCTTGGGTCAAGGGGGCCATTGCAACACCATTCTGTGTTTGACTAGGCCAGGCACACTGACAAAAGCAGGGCGTTGTTACTCTCTTCTGATTTGCACACTTTAATGACACAACTTTCAGGAGATGGGGCGCCTCTGTACTCATCACAGACAAGTGAGGGGGGACTGTCATTCTTAGCATGTTGACAAGCACAGTTGTGGATGAGCTCTAGTCAGCACACAGGCACCCCCTGTACCCCAAAGCTTTCACCTCTCCCTCTCCAGCGTCTTGTAGCATGAGATTCTGGGACAGGTGGCAATCACTGGTTCCCCAAGCATGCTCTGGGACCAGTACCAGCAACCTTCCTTTAGGAGCTGAGCTACACCACTTTGTCAAAGCTAGGTCAGGTCAGAGCAGGAGGGTGGGAGAGGCTGTTGCTTGTGGTGTCTTAAAAATATTAAATGTGTGTGTGCGCGCGCGTGTGCACATGCATGTGCGTGTGCATGCACACATGTGCATGCGCGTGTGAGGAGGAGGTGGATGCTCTGGAACAGGAGCTGCCTACCCATCTTAGTGCTGGGACCATGACAACAATGCCCCTGCCTCCAGCCTCTGACTCCAGTCTCAGGAAAACTGACTAGTGCATCATCATCTGTGGGACTTTGTTTGGGGTTTTCCTCAGCCCCTGATGTGACTTCAAATGTGTGTGTGTGTGTGTGTGTGTGTGTGTGTGTGTGTGTATTCTGTATCTGGAAAGAGCAGGCCAGCAGAGCCTAGAGGGAGAGCCATTTAGCACTAGGACCAAGAGGTCTTGAACCCAAGCCTTGTTTTTTGGACAACACACACACACACACACACACACACACACACACACACAGAGAGAGAGAGAGAGAGAGAGAGAGAGAGAGAGAGAGAGAGAGAGATATGCCTTAGTTTTGAGACTCATTTCATCCAGAGCAGCCCCTGCTGAGTGCCAGAAACCCTACTAGTCCATGATCTTGGCCACCTCACCATAGCAACAGTGAGGTGGCCGAAATCAAGAACAAAGAGCTTAGGGTGACAAGATGGTTTAGAGGTCAAAGCACTTGCAACGCAAACCCAAAGCCTGAGTTGGATCTCCATCTCATGACCGAGAGAGAAGCGACTCCTGAAAGTTGTCCCTTGATCTCTATGTGTACACTATGGCGCGTGTGTGTCCCCTTCACACACACGCCATGTGTATGTGTGGACACATATATACAAAAATAATCAACTTTAAATTTTGTAGAACTTGGGCGTGGCAAGTGGGAAAGAGCTTGCCTGGATGAGGCAGGTGAGTTCCCCCTCAGGAAGGCAATGCAAGCAGGCTGAGGTGCTCACTAGGAGGCAGGAAACAGAAGCGGGGGAGGGGCCTCGTGCAGTCCCCTGAGCCTGCTGTGCTGTGATATCCTTTGTGCTGTTACAGAACTGAACACTTCTCAGCACTGTGGGCTCTTAATTTCATTCGTTCCTCCTACAAGTGTCTGGGGTCCTTCAGCAACGCCTCAGGGGGACATGTGCTGGGCTGAGGTGTACTCCCGACTGTGCCTCCCTCCTGTTTTGGGGAAAGACTTTTCAGCAAACTCAGTCCTTCAGAGTGGAGTTGAGATACGGGTTTGATGTTTGATACTAGGTTGCTGCACTTCTCAGCTCAGAAGTTTGTCTCAGAAATACCAGGTCATGACGAAGGGCTTGGCCGCAGGCAGAAGGGTGGGGCAGCCGCTGGGGTCTGATGGGCGGAGCATTGGATCTCTTGGCTCTCTATACTAAGGAGCATCTCCTCAGGTTTGGAAAGGACAAGTGTGACATACAAGGCACACACCTTAGATCTCAGCACTAGGGAGGCAGAGGAGAACAAACCTCTATCTATTCAAGACCGACCTGGTCTACCTTGTGACTTCCAGGACAGCCAAGGCTACATAAGGAAAGCTTATCTCAAAAGTAGACAAGCAAGCAAACAAAGAAACATCAGGGACAAACCCAGTTTATGTCTGTGTCCCCAACAGAAGGCAGCTGTATTAGCAAACCCACCCTGTCCTTATTAAATAACTTCCGACATCGTTTACCGCTTCTGGAGCCACTAGTAGTTGTATGTCACATAGTCAATGTCTTCACCACCCAAAAATTTAATAAAACACAAGTGTTTACTCCAGCAATGGAATCCAGACATGAAAAAAAAAAAACTATTCAAAACAGCAACATCCCAAGGATCCAACCTGCTCCTGCCAAGGCTGTAATTCCAAGGTCCCACTGCACCGCACAGGACAACAGTGAGTCAGACACTCATGCCATTCCAGTCTGCAAACGTGTTAGCGGAGTACTCTGAGGCTCATGGGCTGGTGAGATGGCTCAGTGGGTGAAGAGGCTTGCTACTAAGCCTAAGGTCCTGAGTTCAATCCTCCAGACCCACAGTATGGAAAGAAAAAACAGAGATCTTTGACTTCCTTATGTGTGCTGAGACATAGACAGACAGACACATACACACAAACAAAACAAAATAAAACAAAAATCTCATGAGTCTCTTCCTCTAAAATTCAGGGTTCATTACCCAGTATCTTGATTTGGAGATTTTTTAGGGTGGCAATAACATTTAAAACTTATCAATAGGGCTGGAAAGATGGCTCAGCGGTTAAGAGCACTGACTGTTCTTCCAGAGGTCCTGAGTTCAAATTCCAGCAACCACCTGGTAATGAGATCTGATGCCCTTTTCTGGAGTGTCTGAAGACAGTAATAGTGTACTTACATATAATAAAGAAATAAATCTTTTTAAAAACTTCTTATCAATAACAGTGCTCTGAGTGTTTTTGTGCATTGTGGTATGTTCCCCCAGTGGGTTCTTTTCTCCTGGCATATTGCTAGATATAGATATGAGAAATAGGAGGCCCCAGTCTTATACGCATTTCCCCATGTGCTAGCTTGATGCTGTCTTTCTAGGTAAAAGGGAGCTCGGCTAACAAATGTCAGGAATGCAAATATAACCCAAAGCCGTGAGCAGGTCCTTCCTGATGGCTTCTCCCACTCTGGAGAGGGATAGCCACCAGCAGGTCACTAATTGGGACTTTCTAATCTTCCCCCTGTGCTGACTCTCTTTAATCAAGCTGAGAAGGGGTGAGAAGGTGGGGTGGGGTGTAGAGACAGACCGAGAGAGACGAGAGAGTTGGATACTGCTTTCTGTGCTGGCTGGGTGGCTGCATGACGTCACTGAAGACTGTCCCAGTGGCTCTGGGAAGCAGCCAGAGGTCACCGTCTTTGCCCTCACACACTTCATTACCGTGTTTATTTGGATGTCGGTCTCTTCTTAATCACAGCTGATCCTTCAGCCCTGGTGTGACAGTACCCATATTCCAGCAAAACAGAAGAGTCACCTTAGTGATTTACTTCGGGTAATAAATGTGAAACCTATTCAAATGTCTTTATCCATATAAGTTTTTTGCACTATTTAAGGTTAGTAACTCCAGGAGAAAACATTGACATAAACCTAGACTTGCCTAGAAAGAGAGAGCTTTAATTGAGAAAATGCTTCTTTAGAAGACATTTCTGGTAGGCATTTCTGTGGGCATTTTATTGCTTAATAATTGATGTGGAAGGGTCCAGCCCATTGTGGGTGGTTATACTCTTGGGCAGGTGGTCCTGGGGGTATAAGAAAATAAGCTGAGCAAGCCAGGGGGAGCAAGCCAGTGAGCAGCGCTCCTCCATAGCTTTCTGCTTCAGCTCCTGCCTTGAGTCCCTGTCCGGACTTCACTCAGTGATAAACAGGGATATGGAACTCTGAGTTGAGACAGACCTTTTCTGCCCACACTGCTTTTGCTCATAGTGCTTTATCACAGCAGCAGAGACCTCAGACAACCTTCCTTCTTAATACCGCACTGGGACAGTGCAACCTCCCCGCCTGCTGGGTCTCCAGCTAGTTTACTCCAGGTAAATTCTTGATTGTGTGAGGGAATATGATTGTACAGGCTCAGTGCACTGGATACATCTCCATCAGATGCTCGGGCTAGGGATGATGGAGACAAAGACCATCAGTGCATTTCTGTTGATGAGACCAAACTTTTTACTATGCCAAGGACCAAAGAATGATGGGGAAAATCTAGTCTGGATAGAGAGCCAATTGAAATGGGCCTGGAGGTCCCACCTGGTCACTATGTCCCGAGCAGGGTAGACATGGGATCAGACAGAAGTCATGGCAGTGAGCAAAATGAAGGGGACCCTGTCCTGAGGACCATGATCTGGACCCGAAACCACCCGCAGAGCGCAGAACCTGGAGGGTGGCCTCCTCTGCTGCAGGGCCCCGGCCGCAGACTTCTTATGGGTGTCCTGAGCTAAAAGCAGATTGTTTTGTTTGTTTGTTGTTGTTGTTGTTGTTATTGTTGTTGCTTGAAACCAAGCTTCTCTGTGTAGCCCTGGCCGTCCTGGAACTCACTCTGTAGATCAGGCTGGCCTTAAACTCAGAGATCCTCCTGCCTCTGCCTGGATTAAAGAGCCACATGAGTCACCCCTGCCTGGCAAGAGCGGCCTTTTATCTATGAAGTGAAGAGAAGGCCACACAGTGCTGTGGAAAGGGACCTTTACAATGGCGAAGGATGTCGGGCTTACATGTCAGCATCCCAAAGTTGTTGTTGTTATTACTACTGCTGCTACTACTACTACTACTACTACTACTACTACTACTACTATTATTATTATTATTTTGTGGTACTGGAGATTAAATCCAGAGCAAGAGCTCTACTGAGATACATCTTTTTTGTTTTGTTTTGTTTTGTTTTGTTTTGTTTTTGTTTTTCGAGACAGGGTTTCTCTGTATAGCCCTGGCTGTCCTGGAACTCACTCTGTAGACCAGGCTGGCCTCGAACTCAGAAATCCACCTGCCTCTGCCTCCCAAGTGCTGGGATAAAGGCGTGCGCCACCACCACTGCCCTGCTGAGATACATCTTAAGTCCACTTAGTATAGCTTTGTCTGAAGCTAAGGGGTTCAGGTGGGTGTGCCTTGGAGCTGGTGACATCCCCTGTCTTTACAGGTAATACTACACATAAGCCTGCTCTGACTCTATGCCCCTCTACAGGCGACTCCACACTCTGCCCTTCAGCATGGTCCTGTACCAAGTATAACACAACCTTACCCCAAGTGTGATGTCACCCTCTCTTTCTGCTGCTTTCTCCTCTCTCCTCTGGAAACCAAATAGCTCTGCTACCCTGGAAGACACGCCTGTAGCTCCACATTTGTGCAACGTGGATATGCACGCACATAGCTGCACACACACATGTGCACATGCATGCACGTACATACAAACACACACTCACATGCATTTACACACTCACAAATGCTCACGCATGCACATGCATGTATGCATGCATGCAAATACACTCGTATACCTTAGAGCACCAAGTTGCTTCTCTTGGCATGACCTAAGGAATCTTTCCCATCAGGCCATGTGCATACCTGAGGGTAAGGGTCACATGTGATATGGGCCAAGAAACCAGAGTCAGATGAGGAGCTTTTTAGGTGTGATGATACCCTATTGGTCACTCACTCCACTGGGTGGACCCCTGAGAAAACCTTCAGTGGTTTTATTCTCCCAGATTATTCCCTTGCTAAAGTCTCCTGACTGGGGAGAGAGCAGGACCAGGTGCCTCTGAAGGTCTCCACCCTAATCATTCTTTTTTTTTTTTCTCCACAGAGGGGAAAGAGCCTCTGGAAACAGGTTTCTTGTCCAGGGTCACAGGCCTAGTTTACATCCTGAAGGAAGAAGACGAGCCAGGTCAATCAGATGCTAAAGGCCCTGAGCATCAGAGGCCCCACGGAGGGCAGAGGGTACCTCTGTGGAGTATGCCACTGCCCTGTGCCCTCCCTTGGCCATTCACACAGCAAGCCAGTCCCAGCCATCTCTGGGCACCTGTCCTATGGCCACAGCTCCAGAACAGCATGCTGGACTCATTCTTCCAAAATAATCGGTACCCTTGATTTCCTTCAAATAAACCGACTCAAAGCCAAAGCACATCCATTCTAGCTGCTCCTGGGCCAGGGCATGGTGACACCCATTGTGCCACATGGCTCCTTTTGTCCCAGGGGGTGAACAGGCAATCCTTTAAACATCTCCTCCATTCTTCTCATGATTTGTGGATCCACACGACTTTTATTCAATGGATAAAGAGCAATTAACAGGCTGAGGGATTTATTAAGGATAAGTCATGCCAGACGACTTTGACAGCTTGTTTTGAGTGTGACAGGATTTGGAATTACCAAATCCAAGGTTATATGCATGATGTATTTAGACTGTAGTGCAGTGTCTAATGCCAGGCTTGTGGAAGTAGTCTTGCCAAATGGCAAGAGACAGTCATGCACCGGACAGACTCAAAGGTCAGAGATAAAGGACACAGGACGGGCAGCCACACACCCAGACAGGCCAGGCATGGTAGGGAAGAGCAAGGCATTTTATGAGGAGGCATCAAGGCACGTGTTACGGTCTGCTCCCATAGGGACATCATGCAGAAGGAGAAAGAGGGTATGCTGCTGGCCAGTAGGGATGGTGGGAAGCCCCCAGGCCCCGCCCTCATGAGACAGTGCTTGCCCCAGAACTGCTCAACCACAGGAGAGTCTGAGAAGCAATGGGACTGGGTTGAGCCCTACACACCTCCCACGCAAAAATACTTTGCAAGGAGGTGCAATGGGAGATGAGTCCACTTACCCCATGGGACCAGTGAAGTGTCTGGGTCTTCCAGCTCTTTCTGCTTGGTGGTAGAACTGTGTCCACAAAGCATATACTCAAGCCCTGATGTTAACCTCCTTGTGTGCGGTTTGTTGGAAAAGGGTCTCACAGGCATGGTTAAGCCAAGGTCCTGTGTTAGGATGGGTTCTGAAGCCCATGTGATGGGTGCCCTTGTAGCAAGAAGAGAGAGGCATGGGCACACTAGGCCACAACTCTGTGACCCCAGAGATGGACTAAGATGTTACATTCCCCAGGCAAGAATCCTATTGAGTTGGGAAACACCTCCAGAGGGTTTCCTGGAAGATCCTGGGCTTTCCTTCCTCCTGAGTCCTCAGGGCCACCCTGCCGTACTCAGTGTTGGACTTCTGGTCCCAGGTGTGCTACGAGAAGGGACAGCTTACCGCATTCCCCTTTGCTGTGCAGCCCTGGAGGGCAGGAGGCTGCCATGCATAGCCCCACACACCTCTTCCACCAGGTACAAGTCACTGAAAAGCCACCCCTTCCTGGACAGAGACAGGAAGGGCCCCAAAGATTAGGCCAGTGATACTGAGCCTTTCACACATGCAGGACTCAGTCTCAGCTTTTGTTTCTCTTTGTAAATGAGTGGCATGCACTGTCAGCATTTGGCTAGTTAACCCTAATTCTGCACTAAGTTACAATAATCTTTAATTCTCTCTCACTGCTTTGTGCCTGCTGATCATTACTACTTTTATCTGTTCAGGAGTATTAAATCATCTGTCTTCTCCTCCCCAAGGGCAGCAGAGCGTCTAGTCTTTCTATATGCCCAAGTAGTAATGCCAGGTTTTGTTTCTTAATCGGAGTCTTTAGTTAATGAGGTCTTTGTATCCCCACTGTATCATAACACTGTTACCAGATCTTAAACTCAGGCCAGCTGGTCTGGTCTTGACCACCTAGCATGTGAGTGGATATGCAGAAGAGGGTGGGTTGTCCTAAGGTTCTTCTCAGACCTACTCTCTGACCATCATGGTTCACTATAAGGCAGAATCTCTCTCAGGGACAACAGGGCTCCCACAAGACCACTCCACTGTACCTTTCCCTTAAAATGACAGCTCCAATTCCACATGTGGCTCTCTCTCTACCCTGGGCATCACCAGCTAAATCCTCACAGTACAGATTCCTAGCAGCAAGCGACACAGCTGGCCACTGGGCTGGTGAATAACCCCTCTCCTTTCTCATGACTTTGCTGCTTTCCTAGACTTCACAACAGAGCTACAGAGGTCGTTCAGAGGTTAAGAGCACTGCCTGCTCTTGCAGAAGACCTGGGTTCAGTTTCCAGCTCCCACATGGCAGCTCACAGTCATATATAACTCCAGCCCCAGGGGACATGACACTCTCTTCTGGTCTCTTGGGGAAAAGGAATACATGTGGTGCATAGCTATACATGCAAGTGAGACACCTGTACACATAAAACAAAGCACTAAAACCTAGGCTTCACAACACAGTGGAAGTAGCCAGTCCCGAAGGGCCTTCTGAAACTGATAAGGTAATAGGCCAGATGAACCATTTCTTCCTTCATTGCTTTATCTGACAGAAGCAAGGGTGTACTGTGAACAAACAATACTGCAGTGCACAATGCATAAGAGGACACCTAACCCAGCAGCTAGCAAACTTCCTGGCTCTTCTAGAGACCCAAGTCTGACTCCCAACATCTACATGGGGTGACTTACAACCAGATGGGCTGGAGCGGTGGCCCAGCAGTTAAGAGCACTGGCTGTTCTTCCAGAGGATCCTGGTTTGATTCCCAGCAACCACATGGTGGCTCACAAGCATCTCTAACACCAGTCCTAGGGAATCTTCTGGTTTCTGGGTGCTATGTACACAACCAGCGTCTACAAGGACCCCAGCACATATGCCATCTACTCACACAGACATACATATACATATATTTAAGATAGGCTTCAGGAGGACTGGCTCAGGTGTAAAGTGCTTACCCAGCACATATGAACCCCGTGATCAGTCCCCAGCACCATGTAAACCGAGCATAATGGGCCATGTCTCTAATGTCAGCACTCCTAAGGTGGAAGTAGGGAAATCAGAAGTTCAGGATTTGAGGCCACCTTGGATTCCAGGAGATGCTGTCTCAAAAAAAAAAAAAAAATACCCCCCCCAAGCTTCAGGATAGAGAAGAATTGCAGTTTGCAAATAAACTATTAAAAAAAACATCCCAAACATGAGAACAAATGTAAATTCCTCTGTCTTCTGGAACCTTGTTTTTAAAGGGGACAGACACTGGGCTGTAGAGGTGGCTGAGGGGTTAGGAGCACTGGCTACTCTTCCAGAGGATCCTGGCTGGAGTCCCAGCACCCACATGGTAACTTACAACCATTTGTAACTCCAGTCCCAGGGAATCCTCTTCTGCCCTCTGGATGCTTTGTACCCAAGTTTTGCACCGACATACATGTAAGTAAGAGACTCCTGCATTTAGCTGTCTTTGGCTACTTTGTTGCTTCTTTTTTCCACCTTCCTCCCCCCCCCCACTTTTCTACCCTTTCAACCCCGTAACGCTAAATAAGAGAGGAAAAAAGGATAAAGAAAAAAGAAAAGAGATCTCTGAATAAAGTCAGGGGTCAGAAAGGGGCGATGTTATCATTAGACTACTTCCTGCTGATTGGGGACATCGGATTCCTTGGGGCAAGTTTGATTTTCTCCACCAGGATATCTAATTTCTTCTTGTTTCTCCTTTTGGTGTGACTACTTTACAAACCACAACAAACCTCGACCAACAATGACCAACAATACACCACTGCCTCTCAGGACCTAGCATTCCTGTACCCTCTGAAAAGTCCTCAGGATTCCAAACATCACACAAACATAGAAACTATCTGCACCTGGCAAAACCAAGACCCTACAAGAGTAAGAGGCTGGCAATAGTCAGTTGCCGGGAAGCAGCCCCATGTCCCAACACCTGGGATTAAAACGAAAATATACTCTTATATGTCTGTGTTTTTTTTAAGAAACCAAAATTTCAGAATTCTCACTACAATATAGTTAATAACTGTATTTCTTAAGGTGGCAGACACAACAGCTTTCCAGGTCAGGTGAGGAGCAAGGTGCCAGCACAGGGGACTTGCGCTCACTAGGAAGAGAGAGATGGAATTGAGACTCAGAGTAAAAGAAAGTTCAACACAGACACTGCAGGAAAGCTAGAAAAGAAGCAGGGACCAGGGAAGAAAACCCAGAAAACCATTTGCATGACCAAGCCAGGCCCCAAATGCACAGTGAAAGAGGAGGAGCCTGTGTGGGGGCAACGTCCAGCTGGTGACGTCACAGCCCAGGAAGCACGCAGGGATGGACAGGGATACAAAGTAATAAAGTACAAACCATAATCTGATGGGAAAATGGGAGAAGCTACAAATAAGCAAGCAGATGCAGGAACCCCAGACAACAGAGACGGCTCACTGCCAGACCAAGAAGGGAAATTAAAATAGGAGCAAAAGCCGGGGCGTGGTGGCACACACCTGTAATCCCAGCACTTGGGAGGCAGAGCCAGGTGGATTTCTGAGTTTGAGGCCAGCCTGGTCTACAGAGTGAGTTCCAGGACAGCCAGGACCACACAGAGAAACCCTGTCTCAAAAAAAAAAAAAAAAAAAACAACCAAAAAACAAAACAAAAACAAACAACAACAACAACAACAAAAAAAAAAAACAGGAGCGAAATGATATTTTTTGCTCTTACCGTGTCACCAAAGAGAGAACAAATGGTATTTTCTATAATGGGCAAAAGTAAAACAGAGCATATTCTCTCCTACATTGTCAGTTGGATTACAAAATGCTGAGGCCTTGGGGAGGTTATCCAGGGACACAGACAAAAGTTAAAAATGTGTATAACCTACATGGTCTGATCCCAAAGCACTGAAGAATCTAGAATCTGTTTTATAGGTGAACACGGCTATGGTGAACTATCGGTAACATATTTGCTGCCAAGTGCAAGGTCCCGGGTCACCAAGCACTGGGGAAAGAAGGCCCTGAGGACCCGGCTTCACTCTCAGCACTCCTGTGACAGCTTGCAGCCCTCTAACTCCAGTCCAAGAGGTTTGCTGTAATCGTGCTGGATGGAAAAATCTGGAAGGGCCCAGAAAGTTTACTGGCAAGAGAAGGGTCTGAGCTCCTGGGACCCATTTTAAAAACCTCTGTATATCTCCACTCACTGTTGTGGAAGATGGTCTGTGTGTGTGTGTGTGTGTGTGTGTGTGTGTGTGTGTGTTTACTGACTGAGATGCCTCATGGCCTGTACCATCAAACGCCTCACTGTGATGCTTGATAAGATGTAAATATTACAATTCCCCTCACCCTCTCCTGGAGGTCAAAAGTCTGAGATCAAGGTTTAAACAGTTCAGTCCTAGTAGCAGAGCTGTGTCCACAAATGACACTGCCCACTCTGGGGTGTGATCAAGGTTTGATGGTTCAGTTCCCAGTGATGGAGCGGTGTCCACAAATGACACTGCCCACTCTGGGGTGTGATCAAGGTTTGATGGTTCAGTTCCCAGTGATGGAGCGGTGTCCCCAAATGACACTGTGAGCTCTGAGGTGTCTTCCTATCAGGTCAGGGTCTTACCTAAGACTCACCTGCCTCTAAATTCAGTCATGGAGGTAAAGCTTTGTCATATGAATTTGAGGTGACACAATTAGGCCTATCCCAAGAGAAAAGTATGCATGTGTAACAATAAGCTTACTTAACATTTCTATAGTCTTCAGTGGAGAAAAAAATATACTATAATCTTGCTACAGTTAAAAATGACCAAGGCCAAGAAAACACTCAACATCTGCTGCACGTATGCATTTGCTTGAGCCTGGGAACAGTTGGGAAGATGTTAAGTCTGAGAGGGTGGATGGACTAGGGTAGGGTGGAGGCAGTTCACAGAATTTTTCCTTGTATGGTCAGCTCCCCTCACTAACAGAGACCCAGATGCCCCCAAACCACAGATAATCCTGTTTGCACATATGCACATACATGTGAAGAAATTTAGGGCGGGTGTTCAGTGGGTAAAAGCAATTGCTGCCAAGCCCAGCAACCTGAGTTCAGTCTCCAAGATGCACATGGTGGAGGGCGAGAACCAACTCCTACCAGCTGTCTTCTTGTCTCTGTACACATGTGCACACGCGTGTGCACACACACACACACAAACATAATAACAATGACTTTTAACAATTCGATGTTTTTCGCATGAGCATGCATTACCGACTGGATTATCACTCCTATTCCATATGCTCCCATAGCTAATGGCTACACTGAAGAGGGCAAAGAACAATGAGAGGGTGTGTGCTACACACCTGGAGCCCCACCCACTACCCAGCCTAGGCTACACAAGGAGATGGCTCTAAAATCCACATGACCCCAGTGGAGTGGCTCGCACAACCTCAGCACTCAAGAGATTGAACTGCCACAGTTCAAGACAGCTTGAGTTTTATAGTGCGTTCCAGGCAGGATTAGGCTGCACAGCAAGATCTCACTGCAAAAAAACCAAACAGCCTGGGCGGTGGTGGCGCACGCCTGTAATCCCAGCACTTGGGAAGCAGAGGCAGAGGCAGGTGGATTTCTGAGTTTGAGGCCAGCCTGGTCTACAGAGTGAGTTCCAGGACTGCCAGAGCTACACGGAGAAACCCTGTCTCGAAAAACAAAAAAACAAAAAAACAAAAAACAAAAAACAAACAAACAAAAAAACGAGGGGCAAAGGGACACGGGGTCAGTAGAAACTACCCCAGTTTGTTCACAGAAATTTCAAAAACTATGAATTTAAAAGATGGCTTTTAAGATAATTCTCCATAAGTTTGATTATTACCTAAGGCAGAGATGTTTTAGTTATTACTGTGGTAAAAACATCATGACCAAAAGTGACCTGGCAATGAAAGGGTTTATTTCCTCTTACAGCTCATGGCTCATCACCCAGGTGGTTAGGGCAGGACCCTGGAGGCAGGACCTGATGATACAGAGGCCATGGAGGAACACAGCTCAAGGCCCCTCCCGCCTTGCTCAGCCTGCTTTCTTCTAGCACCCAGGACCTTAGCCCAAGGGTGACCCCACCCACAGTGGTCCCTCCCTCGGCAATGTCATAAAAGAAAAAGCTCCCCAAGCTTGCCTACAGACCCGTTTCTTTCTTTCTTTCTTTCTTTCTTTCTTTCTTTCTTTCTTTCTTTTTTTTTTTTTTGAGACAGGGTTTCTCTGTGTAGCTTCGGCTGTCCTGGAACTCACTCTGAAGACCAGGCTGGCCTCAAACTCAGAAATCCACCTGCCTCTGCCTCCCAAGTGCTGGGACTACAGGCGTGCGCCACCACTCATTTGATACCAGCATTTTCTCAACTGAAGTTTCTTCTTCCCAGATGACTCTGGCTGTGTCAAGCTGACATAAAACGAGCCAGCATAGTAGACTAAACTCGAATAATTAAAATCCAGTCAAAATGATTTGCTAAATATCAATGTTTGGAAATAAAAGTATTTTGAATATTCTTCAAATAAGAAACCCTAGGGTACAAAATTCTGTCTTGACAATATATCATGAAACCCTTCTTCCTGAATTATCTTCTGGGATTTTCCATTTATTATTTCTGGACCTCAGTAAGCTTGCAGGAAACTGAAACTTTTGTAACTGAAAATGCTGATAAACAGAACGGTTGGTTTCATCTGTGATTAATATTACAACATACTATTTTATAATTTAAAAATGTCAATAAAAAACACTTGAGAATCCAAAATACAGCCAACTTTTATCCCAGTGCTGGAAGGCAGAGACAGGTAAAGGTGAGTTTGAGGCCAGAGTGAGTTTGGTCTACAGAGTGAGTTACAGGACAGCCAGGACTACACAGAGAAACCCTGTCTCAAAACACCAAAACTAAGTAGAAAGAAACTCCAAAGAGGAGCTGTTAGATAAAAAGCACCCTGACATTCCTTTAGAGACAATCAGATCCCCTGCTCCAAGCTGGACCTCTGTTTGGGGGTTTCCTGGGAGACCCAGGAGCCAGTGCTGGTTGGCTCCCATGACTGTGGGAAAAAACCTTCACGAGGAGCTGGGCACGGTGGAGTTCTACTTTAGCCCTAGCACTTGGGAGCAAGGTAGCCTTGTCTCTGTGAGTTCAAGACCAGCCTGGACTACACAGGGAGTTCCAGGCCATCTAAGGCTACACAGTGAGACTGTCTCAAAACAAATACCAACCAATCAAGCAACAAACAGACTTACAAAGGAGACATCTTATTTTAGCGGCTCGTAGTTTTAGAGACTTCTGTATCCAGCCAGTTTTGCTTGTGAGGAGACAGCACTTCCAGGTGTGGGTACGCAGTAAAGGAAACTGATCAGCTCATGGTCATCAGGAAAGTGCTGAGCACAAGGTGCAGATCACAGAGACAGGAGGGTGCTGAGTCCCAGTATCCCTTTAAGAGCACCCCTTAAGACTCCTCCTAGACCCCAAATTCCAATGGCCCCATCACTGCCCAATTGTACCACAGGCTGAGGACCAAGTCATAACACACAACCCTGAGGGACATTTGTCCCTGGCACAGCAGAGAACCAGCCACCTAGATATGGCCACCTTGGCCACCTCCAGCATACTTTCTCTGAAGTATGAGGCCACTGGTGTGGCCAAGAGATAGCCCTCTGAAGCACCAGGGATGGCCTTAATTGAACATTTTTTTTTTCCACAGAGAGGGAACGCAGAACTTGCCAGTCCCAGTGTGACTAATGGTCCTTTCCTTTCATGCCTCTGGAAACTTCAGAGGCAGGGGCATGAGAGAGGCCCAAGAAGACCACTCATTCTCTCACTCTGCTTAAGCTCTGGGCAGGACAGTGAGATCCCTTTTGATATAGATTTATCATCTCTTCTTTGAATCTCAGTCCCAGCGTTTTTCCTTTAATTGCTTTAAACGTGTCTTATTGGCTTGGGCTGTCCTGGACAGCTTGGTTCCCGCAGTCTGACAGCTTCTCTCAGTCACATCCCTTCTTTCTCGGTAGCTGCACTGGGGTGTGGGATATGGGGGGTTGACAAAGGAGGCTAGCCAACTTCACAGGATGCTACATTGGAGTCAATTCCTAGTTCAGCTAGCGGGATAGGAAGTTCTAGGCTGGTGTCTGGGGGCGGGGCACTCACAATACACACTCCTGACCAGGAGTCCCATCCCACCCTTCCAGGCTACCGCATGTCACTGTCTGCACCCCCACAGAGCACCTTGTGGTGTGTTTTTGTTTTTTGAAATCACCTTGCCTTTCAAACTTTCCCTCTTTTATTGAAGACTGTATTATGGCCAGACACTCCACCTATGAGGACGCCTCTGGGTGAGGGGAACGTGAGCATGGGGGCAGAGACCAGAGAGCAAGGGTGCCAAGACTCTGGCTGTGTTGTGTTGTGTTGTGTTGTGTTTTGAGACAGGGTTTCTCTGTGTAGCCCTGGCTGTCCTAGAACTTGCTTTGTAGACCAGGTCTGCTTACTTCCCGTCTCCTGAGTGCTAGGATTAAAGGCGTGCACCACCACACCCCTGCCCAAAATTCTTATAGGAAATACTTGAAAATGCATTCACACACTTCTTGTGGCATAGACTGCTGAACCTCAGAGAGCCCACTCCTCACAGGCTCTCGGAATTAGACATTTTCTGCTGTCTTTGTTTTCTTGACTGCCTGTCACAAATGTTTGTTCCCAAGGCCAGAAGTCCAAAAGTGAGGTGTCAGCAGACTGTTCAAAGTGTTCTCTCTCTCTCTCTCTCTCTCTCTCTCTCTCTCTCTCTCTGTCTCTGTCTGTCTGTCTCTGTCTGTCTCTGTCTCTGTCTGTCTCTGTCTCTGTCTCTGTCTCTCTCTGTCTCTCTGTCTCTCTCTCTCTTTCTGATATTGTTGGGTTTTGTTGGCGAGCTCTGGTATGCAGACCTGGTGCTCTAACCTTGGTCTCTCTCTTTCTCCAGTTAACTCCAGTCAAGCTCTCCCAGGGTCTGTCTCATCTTCTTACAAGGTCTCCAGACACTGGATCTAGGCCCTCTGCTCCAAACTGCCTCATCTGAACGGATGGCTTTTACCAAAATGCCATTTTCATAAATGACAATGACAGTACCTAAAAAACACACTGAGGTTCCTAGGTGAGGCTAATCAGGTTGGAATGGTTGTAGCCAGAACCCCAACCCCCATCCCCGCTGTGTGTCTGTCCTTGTGTTATGCCCTTGTCGTTCCAGTGAGGGCACTGGGATGTGGAGGCAGCTAGGACGGCACCTGTGTCTGGGAGACCTGTCTCTGTCCCAGAACGGACTGTGCCTGTGTCTGTTCAGGGTCTACCTGTGCTCAGTGATAGCTCCTCTCGGCACCTGTGTCTGGGAGACCTGTCTTTGTCCTAGAACTGACTGTGCCTGTGTCTGTTCAGGGTCTACGGGATTGGCCTGTGCTCAGTGATAGATCCTCTCGGCACCTGTGTCTGGGAGACCTGTCTCTGTCCTAGAACGGACTGTGCCTGTGTCTGTTCAGGGTCTACCTGTGCTCAGTGATAGCTCCTCTCGGCACCTGTGTCTGGGAGACCCGTCTCTGTCCTAGAACGGACTGTGCCTGTGTCTGTTCAGGGTCTACCTGTGCTCAGTGATAGCTCCTCTCGGCACCTGTGCCTGGGAGACCTGTCTCTGTCCTAGAACGGACTGTGCCTGTGTCTGTTCAGGGTCTACCTGTGCTCAGTGATAGCTCCTCTCGCCAGCATCGCAGCCTGAGCCTCAGCGGCCACTGAACAGCCTGTCCAGCCTCTTCCTGCCAGACAGCAGCAGGAATCCCATCCCCGATCCCCAGCAGTGAAATAAAAAAGTCACCAGGCCAGCTGTAATCCCAGCACTCAGGAAGCAGAGGCAGGCAGATTTCTGTGAATTTGAGGACAGCCTGGTCTACAGTGAGTTCTAGGACAGCCAGGACTGCACAGAGAAACACCCTCTCAAGCCCCCCTCCCAATTTTCACAAAAAAGTGAGACATTAGGCTGGCTAAAACCAGGAGGTTATGTGTCCCATGGCTCTGTGAACCGAGAATTTGATCACAAGGTGAGGGTCTCCCTACCTAGGACTCCATGGACTTGATCCATGCTAAATTCTGTGTACTGACGCAGAACCAGTGTGCCTGTTTGCCAAGCCGCTGAGAGTCCACTCCAGGGCATGCACCCAGCACTCCATCAGCTCTCTGTAGGTCTCGGCTGCTGCCTTGGATGGGCCTTAGACGTCCCTCTCTGTCAACAAACCTGGATAGACCTTTCATAAGAGTGTGTGCTGCTTTTACAGAGGACCCAGATTCTACCTTTGTCAGGTGGCAAAACTGTGTGTAGCTTTCTCTCTCTCTCTCTCTCTCTCTCTCTCTCTCTCTCTCTCTCTCTCAATCTCTCTCTCAATCTCTCGCATGCCACAACATGTGTGTGGAGGTCAGGGGACAATTTGAAGGAGCTGCTTCTCCCCTCCCCCCTTTATTTAAATTCCAGGGCTTGAATTCAGGCTGGCAGCTGTTGGCAAGCCTTTACCCACTGAGCCATTTTACCAGCCAGGAACAGACAGACCTTCTAAAAAAGTAAAACTTGGGTTCATTCTTTGCATAAACTCTGGATAATCGATCTTTCTATGCTGAGTGTTTTTATAGTTAAAATGATATTTCAAAGAATCGGATCTATATTTGCTACAAGGCCCTGTTACTTAATACTAACCTACATTCTAGGATTTCTTCATCTCAGGTTATAGAAAGAATGAAACTACTTATGACATTTAAATTTGGGAGGGTAAGACAAGCAACTCAGACGTTTAAGAGAATGAATGCAAGCTGTAAGATGTCTCAGCTCTTGCCCTGCAAGCCCTGGGCAGCCTGAGTCTGAACCCTGGAAGCTCTCCTCGCGGGTGGCTGGATGCCGCATGACATCCCCGTCTCTAAGGCCTTGAGCTCTCCCGTCCAGGGTGTGCTGGGCCCAGGGTTGAAACACCATCTCCCTCTCTCCAGGGCCTAATCTCCATCTGCCTTCTTTCATCAGGCCCTCGTCCTGCTTGCTCTAAGCATAGGATGTCCGCGCTTCCCCCACAAATGGGAGTACAGAGCAGGGCAGAGCAGGCATTCAGCGGGGATAATTCCTTATTTGTCCTTGTGCTTCCTGAGAGCTGCTCCGTTGACCCTTCGGGAGCTCCGGCCTCTTTCAGACACGTACAATCACACAGGCAGACAACGGACAGGAAATCCCTGCAGGAATGTCGGACTCTAGAGGGCAGGCCCAGGGCCAGGGCTCCGTGGGGAGAGGGTTCCTCGGCCTCGGCATCATAGAGCGAGGCTCTGTGACCAGCACATCCCAGAATGTCCGAGAGCAACGGCAAGAGCCTGGCCAAAGGCAGGCTCTGGTTGTGACTGCTCCTAGCCACTATGCGTGTCCCGATTTGTATAGGATCCGGAAGGACCATGGAGCATGCACTGTGGAATGTCTGATCAACATGATAAGCAGGAGTCGGCTTCCATTGAAGTCTGGAGATGTGCTCTGCAGAGTTCAGACCGCTTCTGAATGAAATTCAGGCAGCTCATGACAAAGAATTCTATCTATGTCTCTGGCGGAAGACAGTCAGTGAGGTCCCTGTGGGCTCTGTCTGCCTCTAGTGCTTTGAAACAGGGTCTTTCTATGTAGCCCTGGCTGTCCCGGAATGCCTATGCAGACCAAGCTGGCCTTGAATTCACAGAGACCTGCTTGCCTCTGTCTGCCAAGTGCTGGGATTAAAACCCTGAACCATCACGAACAGTTTAAGGCTTTTTTTTTTATGATTTATTTTTTGAATGTTTAGTTATGTGTATGTGTGTGTGGGGGGGGGCGTGTGAGTGCACACACGGGTGCTGGTGACCGTGGGAGCAGAAGAGGGTGTTACATTTCTAGGAGTGGAAGTTACACAGAGTTAACCTGACATAGGTGGAATTTGAGTCCTCTGTGAAGGCAACATACACTCTTAACCACTGAGCGGTCTCTCTAGCCTCGTCCTTCCCTCTAGGTCCTAGCCTTTAAATCACTCTTGTAGAGAGGGCTTTCCCGATCGATCCTCAGATAAAACAGTGTGTGTGACATCTGTTGTCTCTCCACTGTTGAAACCTTGTTTTCTGAGACAGGGTCTCCCTGAACCTGGAGCTCATGGGTTTGCTGGAAGCAAGTCCCAGGGGTCCTCTGTGCCTTCTCAGCACCAAGGCGCAGGCCCTGCTGCTGCACACAGCTGCAATGTGGTGCTGACGACTTCTCATGCATGCACAGCAAGCCCTTTGCCCACCCAGCAGCTCTGCAACCCCAGGACTTGGTTTGATTTTATGATGCCTTCTGCTTTCCTCTCAGAAGTATTCTGGATTTTAAAAATAAATAAATAAATAAAAAGTCTAGCTGAAGGATCTGAATTATAAACCACACAGCACTTTTAGGAGACCGTCCCACACTACTGTGAGATGCAGCCTGAAGCAGGGTGTCTCCCCTGGCCAGGAGAACGCTGTGAGGAAGGTCCAGCTCAGGGAACCAGCTCCTCTGAACACACCTACCTCACGCCATCCTCAGAAAACAGAAACTGCTCCTCTGTCCCTTCCTCCTCCTCACCAGCTCCCCAGTATCCAAACCAGCGCCACTCACAAGCCCCCTCACAAGGAGAAGACGCTGTCTGTAACAATGTCCACGGCAGGTCCAATAGCCAAGCATAAGAGAGGCGGGCAGCCTTCTCGGGCACACAGGGTGACAGCTGACTCAGACGTTCTGCCTCCAGGAGGTTTCCCTTGCCTGCTGCAGCCACCCTGCAGACTCAGGAAGCTCCACACAGGAAGCCCAGGGCAGAGGATGGGGGTGAAGGAAAGAGCCAGGTACCCAACAGGGCCTGACATTTTTAGCGGGCCAACAAATGAGGCTGTCTTAGTCTTGGAGTGCACCATTCTCCAAAAGGGGGAAGGGTTGGGCCATTTTCAGGACAGAGCAGAGTCATTGCATGTGCTCAAGAGAGGCCGTGGGTGAAGTGTGCAAAATCAGACCATATAAAGCCAGGAGCCCAGCACCTTTGAACAGAGAACAATATCCGGGGATCGGAGGATTTTTCTCTGAGAAGTTTGTAATTACCTGCTTCCGATGGGGAAGCTCTTCCTCCCTTCAAATGGCCAAACTTTCGAATCTGGCTGCTCCGCACTATCTCAGCGCCCAGGAGGAGGATTAAGACGCTCTTTCCCCCTTTTTAATCCAAAGCCCCTCCCCATACTGGTGTGGAGAAGACACAAATGTTAAATTCCCTGGGTTTGGGGAGGGAGAGCTTTGAGAGGGTCTGGGAGGCTGAGAGGCACTGGGGGAAAAGATCCACCTGCTGGCTCTTCCTGGAACAGCACAAGTCCCACAAGACTGCAGTAGAACAGTCCCGTTCCTGTGAGTCCTGCCCAGTGCGCAGAGAAAGTGACTTATCTTCCCTTCCCAGCCCTGGGATACCAAGAGCTTCCTAATCAATCAAGGTGTCATCGTTGTAACTAAGACAGCACCACACCATCCACAGTCGTGCCCAGGCTGTCTCTGCTCTGAAAGGCAAATAAGAGCCTGTGTTTCTGATAGCCACCCACTTATTCTCATGTGTACATACACACATGCACATGTGCTCGCATAGATTTATTTATACACATGTGCAGTCATACATATGTGCACACACATTTATACAGGTGCACACACACGTACATGCAATGCACATACATACATATAATTGAGCATACACACCCAGGCACACATATGTGCATATACAGACTTGGATGGATGGAGCAATCCCAAATCTCAGCCATCCGGTTCTGCCCCCAAGGTTGCCTGGGCAGGTCTCAATGCAAAAACAGCACTCCATAGGCAAAAGGGCGGAGGAGCACAGGGGCGGCACCACCAGGCCCTGAGAGGCCCTGGGAGGCCCTGGGAGGCCCTGGGAGGCCCTGGGGAAGGTGGGGCAGGAGGTGGCAGCCTGTATTAGCCAGGGCAGTGAGTTCAGGATATCTGTCTTGGAACTATGCCCTAGTCACTGGGTCTGACCTGACAGAGATGTTCCTCTGATCAGTCACCTCTTCTCCAGTGCAGTCAGGAACAGAAACAGTCACAGGAAGTTCCCTTTCAATCCACTGAAATGGCCTAGATATTCAACATGGTGGTGGGTAAGACCTGACAGGTATAACTTGCTGACCCCTCAGCACTAGTATCAACACCCTGTCCATCCATCCATCCATCCATCCATCCATCCATCCATCCATCCACCCACCCACCCACCCACCCACCCATCTGTCTAGTCATCCTTTCACCTATCTATTCATCCATCTATTCATTTGTCTCTCCATACATTTATCCATCTACCCATTCATCTATCCATCCATCTATCTATCTATCTTTCTATCTATCTATCTATCTATCTATCTATCTATCTATCTATCTATCACCTATCATCTATTCATACATCCACCATCATCCACCTATCTATCCATCTATCCATCCATCAATCCATCCATCCATCCATCCATCCATCCATCCTTCCTTCCTTCCATCCATCCATCCACTGGTGTTTGTCCTCTGTGAGGTGATCTGGAGGTGCAGAGTCAGGGAAAGGGGTGAACTTATTGTCCCTGACCAGAGTCCTGCTCATGCCATGCTAGGGAGCCGAGAAGTCATGGAAAGGGAAGAGATATCCTGATGTCAAGGAAGGTCTCACCCTGTCTTCTTCATAGGACTCCTTATAGAACAAGGACAACCCATGTTCCACTGGACTCTATCCCGAGTGGCATGCTTGCAGGGGATGTGACACAGAGTAGGCACTAACTTCTATCTCCACTCTGTAATGGGACAAGCCAGCACCTGTCCTGAGTCTGGGTATTTCTGAGAGGGTCATAGCAGGTTCCACACCCACATGTGCTAGTTTGTCTAGGTGTGGGAGTGAGGCCTTCTTAGCTGAGGTAGAAGAGTCTGGAGGTAGAAAGCGGGCTGTGACTTCCCACAATTAAAAAGGGGGTATAATGAGATGCTGTTTATTTTCCATAGCACGGGGTCCACTAACCGTCTTTCCTCTTGCTAGGCTATCCCTAGGCCCTCCAGAGTCTTCTGTGGCCTTCTGTAATATGGCATTCACATTGGGAGCCAGAGTTTAGATGTCAATGACTGGTAGGAATTCTTTATATGATCTACAATTCCCAGTCTAGACATCAACTCATGGAGGCTGTGAGTCAAGCAGCAAGGATACAGCCACTGGAGCTTGAACCTGTGTGTGGTGGCCTAGTCTAGGCTCTGTCTGTATAAAAATATATTGCAGGCCTTTAAACCCCAACCCATGACCACCAGCACCTCTGCACACAGAGATGCCCGGCATTTCTGTACAGGCAGCCACAAATGAGCGTGACACTGTTGAGTTAACAGTCTTCTCAAACAAAGCATCTTCAGGCTACTCTCCCTTGCTGGGGACAGCCACCTGCTATGGTGGCTTTCGGATTTTTAGACATGGCCTACTTCTTATGTTAGTGCTTTATGTAAAATAACATGGCTTAGAGTTCTCTTTCTCTAGAAGATGACTTCAGGCATTTATATGTTTTCTTATAAATACCCCATTAGTCTGATTGTAAGGGTCACTAGCTCCTGGTGGACTTTTGGCTCCTGGCTGGCTGGGACAATGACCTAACACCTACCTTTTGTTAGCAGGCCGGACCTCAAGTACAGCTGTACATGCTGGACACCCACAGCTCCAGGATGCCTGAGGACACTGGAGCTCCAGAGTACAACATGACACAGTCGCTCTGCCAGCAGCAAATGACACTGAGGCTTGTCTTGCTTCTCAAAAACTCAAAGAAATGCCATAAAAAAAAAAAAAGTCACTAATGATTCCCGAGTCAATCTTCTGTTTGTAAAAGGAACCATGCAAGTGGGCTGCCTACCTCCAAGCTGTTAAAACTAGAGAAGAAACCAAAGACATGAGTGTCTGGACTTGGCAAAATGCTGGTCCGCTTAGTACCAGGCCTGGCTGGTGGCACTTGTCTGTTCAAATGCCTTCTTACAGATAGTGTGGGGCTTGATTTTCTCTGGGCAGAGGAACCCTCCAGACTAGATCATACAACACACTTCCCAGCCTTATAGACAACTAGTGTAGAGAATTACGACCTGTGCTCAGTGACTGAGCTTAGGGCATCAGTATGCAAAAATAAGTGTGAGTCCATGGCCCGTGCCACCGGCCCCTCCTGAAGACACCATTCTTGACACCACACTTCCGCGGTGACTCTGACTTCTAAAGCTCCCAGTCCACATTGCAAGTTCCAGACGTGGCTTTGGAACACACTGGGAGATGTATTAAGAGCCCCCAGGAGACAGCGCATGGTCTCTCACCTGTCCCCAGCCTCCAGAGCTGGGAAACAGTCTCTGAGGTCAGTCCATTTCTTCATAAGAATAAAACAAAAGGGGCTGGGTGTGGTAATGCTCCCTTTGGCTATAGGAGATATTGTTTATATGCAAAAGAAGCAGAGTCCCCGGGATGAGAAGACTGTCTCTGAGGCAGGTAGTGTGCGCGCTCAGTGCCTGTGACTGAACAAGTATTTTTATCCACTCCTTCACAAATATCTGTGAGATTGGCCATAAACACCCTGCTGGCTGGGAGATGATGTCAAAGGACATTCAAATGAAACTTGTAACTCCATCCTGCCTGCTTACTTAGTAAAAAGGTGCTGAGCTGTAGGGGAAGAGTCTGGCTTTGAGGCTCCCCTCTGAGGACACTCAAGTTACCAGGAGGTACAGTTCCTGAGTCTGATTGCCACTAGAAAGCCTCTGGGACACAAAAGTCTTACTAGGCGCCATACGGACACACAGCCCCCTTGGCTAAGTTCCTGATGGACTGAACCTCCCCTTCACAACCTGACTGGCTGGGAGAATGACCTATCACCCTCCTTCTGTTCTAAGGCAGGATCCTAAGTACAGTATATGCCTGGGGATCCTGTGCTGCTCCCTACCCGACAGGAAGGCATCTCTTGGCGATGTGACGGCTCTAGCCTATGACTCCCCCTGCCTCTGGCAGCTTCCACTCAGGAGCATGCGGTGTGTGGTACCCAGGAAGAAAGGACAGGACAGAGGTGGGGGCTGAGAGCAGCCATCCAGAACCCAGAGAGACACAAGGTGGGAAGGCCAAATCAAAGGCTGAGGGGGCAGCAGAGGGGACGCGTGGGGGACTCCGAGTCCCGTGGTTGGCTGTGGCTCTTGGTTCCTGACGGCTCCGGGAACTTACTCAGGCCATGGCTGCCCACGGGAGCTTCATTACACCTGCAGAGTCAGGAAGAGTGCTGGAGTGGACAGGTTTCTCTGATGCCAGTAACCAAAGAGGTAGTGTGGGAAAAGGGTTTGTGCCAAAGAGGTGCAGGGTTGAGGGTGCAAGGGAGTGACTGAAGAGAGGGAATTCATGCAAGAGAAAAGGACGTGCGAGAAAGAAAGGTTCATGAGAGAGGTGTGTGAGAAAGCCAGTGTCCAGCAGTGTAACCAAACACCCTGCTTTATTTTCTGAGACCCGTGCTGAGCTCCAGGGAGGACACGGGGATGCCCCTATTTCTGCGCCACAGACAAGGCTGCGCGGCCTGACCCGGGCCGCTGGCCCCTCTGTGGTACACTGTGCAAACGCCTGTGGTTAAGGTTTGGCCAAGTAGCTTAGAATTGAAGCAAACCCCTGAGGGCCTCTGAATCGCTAAGTGGGAGGATGTGAAACCCTCCGGTCAGTTTTCTCTGAAGCTAGTGAAATTCCTCAAAATTGGTGCCATGGAGATCACTCCACTGTGAGACAGTCAGAGGCAGGCACCTGACCACCAGATCCCAGCAATAAGACTGCGCCCTGAGTGTGCAGGCTGTGCCATGCAGGGAGGAGCCCAGGACAGGCTGAGACACTGCTGTCACTTTGAGCTTGGCCCATGTCTAATGTGCCACGATTCATGTGGCAGAGTGGGGCCTTTGAAGCTACTATGTGTCCTGACAAATCACAAAACCTCTTTGGATTAAGCTGGCCAAGGTGGGTCAGGCCAGAGAAGGGATCGTAAATGAAAGTCCTTTTGGGGATTGGACTCCAGGAAGGTGCGGGCTTCACACATGGACAGCCCGTGGTGATCTCACTGCAGGGTGTGGCAGGAGGGTGAGAGGGGAGATGCTCAAGCCGGTTCATCCCACTCCCCGAGCCGCGGTGTGCCTGGCTTTTCTACAATGGTCAGTACCACAGGGTCTCATTTCTTCTGCAAGGTCATTTCCAGGATTAGGAATAGCTTAACAGCTGGGATGCTATGGCCCCCAGCAGACAGTCACCCACTTCCTTCTGACCCCCTGGACCCTTTCTGTGCCCTTCCACGCTTCCTCTGCTGTCCCTGTCACCCCAATTACTCCATGAAAATTACTCTTTTAAAGCGATACCACCAGATGTGAACACACACACACACACACACACACACACACACACACAACCTCCATACAGGCTTGGACTCTTCCCCTCCTCTCAGTGCATGGGAATACCATGTGAGGAAGGAGATGATGTGCAGACAAATTCTTTCCATGTTTGCTTTAACACAAGAAAAGGCAGCAAGAATCCAACCCCTGGGGCTGTTCAGCTTTGCCTACACTGGACACCACAGGAGACAGCTATTCTAAGTTTCAGTGTTCGTTCTCTGTGCTCAGAAGGAATGGCGTCTCCTAAAATGTCCGACCTCCTCTCGGCTGGCCAGACTGCAGCTGACCCCATCGTTCCTTGTGGCACTGCCACTGTGGACTCTTGGGGCAAGTGTCCTTTGAACACTTTTGAAGGAGAGCCCCTTCCTGGCTGCGGGCCCCTCTGTCCCCCGCACTGAAATCTGTAGGATCAGGATGAGGAGGGGCGGAGCCCCCAAGCGAGGCGCTGCAAGACCTGTGAGCATCTGCCCCCTCACCTCCCTGGGCCCCCCGCTGGCCTTGCCCAGGAACCATGGGCTCGCTATTTTTTTATTCTGATGAACAACGGGGCCGAAACGTCTTCCAACTTGACAAAACACAAAATTTAGGTGCTGAGAGAGATACTTCAATTTCAAGCTTAAAGATTACTTCGGGTCCCCCAGGACTCAGAAGCAATTTAGAGCTGACACCCTGAACAGGAGCAAGGTTAGAAGATTAAGACCAACCGCTGTTTGGATAAATGGCTGGTAATTGCCCATATCCGCAATTATACACTGGCACATAATTCCTTTTCCGCTACCTTTTTCCTCTCCTGTGTCCCGTCAGGCCTGATTCGGTAGGAGCCCACCTTGGTTTTCTTCTGTCGAGCCTTGGTGATGTCATACTCCACCTCATCCATCAGGGCCCTGCATGCTAAACAAGACAGACGGTATGGTCAGGGGCGAGGAACAGGGTGGGCGGAGGCAGTGTGTGCTTCACCCAGAGGCACAGAGCTCCTGAGACCACAGCTGTGTGTGCACTCTGGCTCGGAGACAAGGAGCCCCGCTCTGCAGTGTCCAAAGACAAAAGGACCGAGACCTGGGCTATTTACGTCCTTTTTGTACAGTGGTCTTTTCTTTAAATTTCAAAAAACAGAAAGCAAAAACATTTGGTTTTGTCTATGCGTGTTAGTATTTGCCTGTGCGCCGTGTACACGCCTGGTGGGCATGGATGCCTGGCGAGGGCATCGCACTGGTGCTGGGTTTCGAGAACTACGCCTAGGTCCTCTGGAGCTTCTACTATTGTGTTCTGCAGGTTTCAAGTGACAAATGAAATCCTTACTAAGGTGATGAAAAGATCTTTCCCTCCAACATCTGCACTTAGGAAACAGGTTTTCCCTGTAGTAGCTGGGACCAATGCCAGGTCCTCTGCAGGGGTGGCAGGTGTGTCTAACCACTGAGCCATCTCCCCAGCCACTCTGTTCCGGTCTGTCAGACCATGTTTCCCTTTGATGGCACTGCCGTGACTGAGGGAAGCTGCTGGTGGTGGCAGCTCATCAGATATCCCAGAGCCTCTCTTGTGGCTTTGCTTTGGCCTAAGTAGTCACCTGCACCACAGGAAAGTGTTGGCCAAAGTTGCCCCCTGCTCTTAAAAGTCCATCTCCATGAACTCTGAAACATAATTTAGGGCCTAGCTCTGCGATCTGGCAGATCTGCCTGAAACCTTCCTCCTCTCAGATGCTCACAGCCAGCCTGGGAAAGGGGAGCTTCCCCATAACAAAGCCTTTGGTTCCCCCACACCAACCTCCTCAGCTGGACTGGAAGTTGACTCTGGATTCCTTGTGTCTGTCTATC
The DNA here is from genome assembly GCA_964023405.1 of Apodemus agrarius. Classification (NCBI taxonomy): domain Eukaryota; kingdom Metazoa; phylum Chordata; class Mammalia; order Rodentia; family Muridae; genus Apodemus; species Apodemus agrarius. The sequence continues at coordinate 3,251,647 of OZ030006.1, read as the reverse complement.
TGGACAAAAAGCTAGCACAAGGGTGGCAGTTTGGGGGATACTGGAGAAGTTCAACAGGGAAAGTCCAGGCCCTAAACAATCTGTGCGGACATAGCTGCATGCAGCCTAGCTGGCTCTCCAGGCCGGCGAGTAACCCGGAGTGGCCTCTTTCCACCCTGACTCTCTACCCTGGAAGCTCCTTGCTAGGGCAGCGTAACCACACATGCCCAGAGCCAGCCTTTGCCACTGCAATCTGACCACAGGCGCGCTTCTGATTTTGCACCAGAATGTAGCGACTTGGGGTGCAGGCCGTGCTGTGCTGGGGGCACAGGCCGTGCCGTGCTGGGGGCGCAGCTTGTGCCGTGCTGGGGGCGCAGCCTGTGCCGTGCTGGGGGCGCAGGCCGTGCTGGGCTGGGGGCAGTGTGCCTGCTGCTTCCCAGGCACTGGCCAGGTAGATGCCGCGCTGGTTCTACAGTGGCATTGCTGCTGCCCTGTGACTAGTCCTGGAGCGTCCCCCTCTGTGGGCCTCGCCGGGAGGGACCGAGCCACTTCCCTGGTACCTGCTTCCCATGCACAGCTACCCCTTCAGCTCTGAGCTAGCCTCAGCAACTAATTTTGAACTAAGGCATTAGCATCATGGAGGCCCAGCTATGATCCTGAGCCTGGTATGACAGCCAGGACAGAGTGAGTTGTTGCTGTTGGTGCATAGTCATACCTCACTATCTGTTCTCAGGAGCTAAGCAGGGTTGGTTGGGCCTGGTTAGCACTTGGATGTGAAACTGTTACTGGATGGTAAATCCAGTGCATGCTTAAGGCCTCCCGTGGAACAACTGGGTTTTCTCCTTGGTCTGCGAGGATGGAAGATTTACTTGGCCTTAGTCATGGTGTAGCCGGCCACGATTCCATTGGCTCTGTGCCCACATGGCCTCTGAGGCTGAGAGGCTGCCCTGGGCTGCCCTCAGAGCCCTCAGGTCATGAAAAGCAAGCGTCCCTCCCATCCCACTGGTCTCCAACGCTGTTCTGGAACCTTCCAATAGGGCCAGCTCCTCCTTGTCCTTTCTAGTCCTACGTCTAGAGTGAGGATGTTGGCTGGAGCTGGTCTTGGGCAGTCAGGAGCAGGACACAAAAAGATGTCTAGTGAGGAACCCTGAGTCCAGTGCCTCCACGTTGGCCTCCATAACCCTCATCCTGAATAGCTGAGGGGAAGAGAAGGCATCTGTGGAAGGGAATGAATGAGCACGGGAGAGCAGGGCGGTGGGAGAGCCATGAGCTGTGGGATGGCTTTGCACTTCAGTATTCCTCCTGGACAGGGCTGGTCTGGACTCTATGCAGCCAGCAAGCCTCGCCCTCCTCCCTGGACTTGACTATAGTTGGTGAGATTGGACAACTGTGGTGTCCCCTGTGGAGTGCAGGGCTGTCACTGGACACATTTCCTTTCCCACCCACCCATCTCACCTCCCTTTCTCCCCTCCCAGAGACTTCCCGGAAGCTATTCCTATGCATATCATACTAACAACCCCATGTAGGGTCTTAGAATCTCAGGGTTGTTTCTGCATTTAGGCCTGATCAGAAGCCCAGAGACTCAGTCAGTATGGGGCAGGGGCATTGAGGGGCTACCCAGAAGGTTACAGCCCCCAAGGGAGGAGCCACAGCCATGATTGGGGGAACTTCTCAGAGCTGAGAAGACGTCATCAGCCTCTGGAAGGGACAGGATGCTTGGAGAGGTACCGCCATGCCATCCCGGCCTCCCCAAGGAGAAAGAGCTTTTTGAGAAAAGATCATTTTCAATTTCTGCCCCAGGTCACAGAACATGCTAAAGGAGAGTCACATCAGCGACCTGGGCTCCATATTTCAAGTCCAGCATTAATTTAAATGTTAATCTGAAATCTTCACATAAGCCACTGGAGTTTCGAGTTTATTAGAGCAGACAGCAGGAGTGGAGCCTCACGGGGCACTGGCGGGTCACATTGCCTGCCGGAGGGCAGGCCACCCGCCCAGCTGGTCCCCAGTTCCTTCCCTGCCGCCCTTCCTCCCCTCTTCCTGTCTTCCTCTTTCCCTCTCAGAGGAGAATTTGAAAATGGGGACAGAAAATTCAGATGACCCCCGGTACTAAGGTGATGGGCCTTCTCCAGACAGGCTCTTTGCCACACCTTCCAGTGCCAGCATGGCGCACAGCCTGCACTGTACGTGGCAGTAGAATCAGCTTGTTGGTGCTGTTATCTCCTGGGGGCAAAGGAATCTGATGCTCGACCCTGGCTATCTACCCGGTACAGACAAGTTACCGAGCACGAACCACAGCCTTGCCCTGCAGGAATGCACACCTGCCTGGGACCAGTGAGCTCCATCCCAGAGGAGAAGCCTAAAGGTGAGAAGCGCCCAAAGGACATCCCTGTGCCCAGTGGCATCTGGCCCAGCCCTCTAGGACAAGGAGGACATGGATTGGAGCGATGACTACCCTCTGCACGACTGATTGCTTTTAAATTGTTATGTAATATTCCAACAGGCGGATCATTTGAAAGACAGATAGTTGAGCCTGGGGCCAGCCTCTGTGTCACCACACACCTGAGCACCGTCACTTAGGCTGAATCTGCCTCTCAGTGGTTTCGAGGTCACAGTTCAGACGCGCACATTCAGGGCTCCGTGACTCGCGGTGAGGAAGGCTTACAGGTAACAGGGCTCTGCTGTTTTTCCAAAAGGAGGGATTACATGCCTGGAGAATAGGGTGGAAAGACTCAGCCTCTCCCACCCAGGGGTATTAAGGGTCTGTTTTGGCAGTCCTGGGTCCAGGCTGGACTTGCTTCATGTACCTGGCAAAATGGTACTATACAAAGTGTGGGGTCCAAGAGGCCCCCCACTCCCTCTAAGCTTTACCTCACGGGGAGAGGCGGCATGAGAGTGAAAGCAGGTGACAGCAGGGCCAGGGTCCCAGTCACCAAACCCGAGAATGGGGCATTGGTGGCCAGTATAGTAGGAGGACTGGAGAAACCATATATACAAAGGCCATGATGGGAAAGTTCAGGCAAGATGGAGGGCTGAGGTAAAACAGGAGCCCAGATCCCTGAGGAGGGATTGTGTGATGAGGTGGCAGGGTGGGTGGGGCGGAAGGAAGGATGTCTTCTCGCTGAGGCAAGAGAGACCATCTTCTGACCTTAGTGACACTTGAGACTTCTATGTCGTCCTGACCCTTTAAACAGCTGATGGGCTGCCGCAGCAGTCCGGGCGAGAGGAGGCCATGGCTAAGAAGTCAGTGACTCTGGGAACTCACTGGGAGGCAAAAATGAAGAGCACAGGGGACACGCTGGCACTCAGGGCAGGGCAGCGCGCCGGCGGCCTCCCCCGTCGTTTTCTTCCACTAGTAACTGCACCCAGGCAGGTGTGGCGATGAGTGTGTGTCAGCCCTGGAGATGTGAGGGAAGGGAAGCGGCTGCAGACCTTCTGGAAGCTTCTGGAGACACGGCTGAGACCTCCGTGGGCCCCCGGCTTCATGGGTGCAGTTTAGCCCGTCCTCCGGGTGCTGGAGTCACTTTGTTCAGTGTGGTGCTACTTGTTTCTGAAGCTGGTGACCTTCTGTGGCGTGTGAGGACCAAAGTCTCTCTCACAGCTCTGGAGGCTGACTGTGAGATGAAGGTGTCAGGGACAGGGCAGTGTCCTCAGGGCTTCCCTTCTCGGTGGCCTGCCAGCAGTGCATCTCACCCTGTCTTTCCCTTCCATGGCCCCCCTCTGCTTAGGTAAGGCCCACCCCACAGACACTGCTCACTCTGACCCTGGTGTTTAAAGGGTTTGTTTCCCCAAACAGCCACATGCTTAGTTGTAGTCTTAGCATATGAATGCAGAGGGGCACAGTCCAGGCCAGCGCAGTCTGAAGGAAAGCTGGCTTCTGTCCTAAGGAAGTCCGTGGCTTACCATTCCCAGGTACTTACCATAACCCTCGCTGCCTGTCCTGGCCATACCTTGGTGGTGCTCGTGGCTCTTCCTGCAGCGTACCTGGTGTCACACCTGACTCCAGGCCGTAGACTCTGAACCCTGCGTCTGGGTGTCCCAAGCCTATCCACTTATCACTTTAAAGGAATGTTTTCCATCTCTGAAGGCCTGCTGCCTTGGCCAGAGCCATCCTGTGGCCTGGCCTCACCTTGTCCCCTGCATGGAAACAGTCAGGATGCCTGGCGGAGGCAGGCTGTGGCCACCCTTCAGGGCTGTGGAAGGTCTGGCCCATTCTCCAAAGCTTTTGACTGCTCATTAGCTGACCAAGATTCGGGTTCAGCAAGCAAGTGTGTCTAGCCAGAGAGCGGCATCCCACTCTGTGAGGGCCAGGCACTGGGCAGAGATTCAGGAGGCAGCAGGTAGGGGTGGGGGGTCTGCAAAGATGAGGCTCCACCAGCTGGTGTGGACAAAACTGGAGCCCGGGGCTCCTACAAGGAGCAGCAGGTCTTACATCCCCCATCCCATCACCACGGCAACCCGGCTGAGGGAGGGGCTCCCCACTGAGTTTTAACCCAAATTATATTTTCCAGGTCTAAAATCAGAGCCACCGTTAGGGAAGAACTCATTTTCACAACTTTAAGATGCCTTGGCTGAGGGGCAGAGATGAGGATGGATGCTGGCAAGGACAAAAAGCCTAGTGAATACTGCCTTAAACTGACCAACTGCGCTGCCAGAACGCTGTTCCCTCCTGCTCCTGGGGAAAGCCGTGAGAATGTGTTGGAGTGTGGGAGTGGGTTTTAGGAAATTGTCTAGTTTCACTGTCTTTCTGTTTACCACCAGACACAATCATTTTTGAAGCTCAAATGATGGCCCTGTATGCCTAAGGACACAGAGAACCATTAGAAAATGCTGTCTGCTTTGGTAGAAATATGGGCAGACACATCTTGTGTGCTAACATCAATGGAGCAACGGCAGCCAGCCCTCGCGAGCCCAGCCAGATGACACCGCTCGGAGCTTGCTTCTGTGCGCTTTTGAATTAGCAAGTCTTAGTCTGAGAGACTCTACTCCAAGGTTCTGGCCTGCTGAATCTCTTCCATAAAATATTTGATTACTTTAAGAAAAGTCTGCCCAGCACTTGGGAAGCAGAGGCAGGCGGATTTCTGAGTTCGAGGCCACTGGTCTACAGAGTGAGCTCCAGGACAGCCAGGGCTGAAAAACCAAAGTGGGGGTGGGAGGAGGAAAAGTCTGGACCTGGACATAGTGCTGCATGCTTGTGATCCAGCATAAAGTGGGCCATATGAGACTCTGCCTCAAAAAACAAAAACAAAAACAAAAACAAAAACAAAACAAAAACAAAAACAACAACAAAAAACAACAAAGAAACGGAGGGAAAGAAGGAGGGAGGGAAGGAGGGAGGGATAGGAAAAGCAGCAGCCTGTGGATTGCTTTGCTGTTTCACAAGACAGTCAGGTGCTTCTGTGTTATTTCCAGTCCCATGGGTCCTGTGGGTCTGTGTCAGTGAAAAGAAACCATTATAGAAGCAGAGGTGCTCTGGGGAGGCTGTGCCCTGACACTCCTGGGGGAGCCGGAGCCCACATACAACAATAGCAGCCACTGGCCTTGGGTGCTCTCAGTGGACACTGCCCAGGACCCTAGGTGAGGCCCATGGTCTGTGACCAATGATTTAAAAGTTAGCTGAGCTCCCTAACCTGGCTATCATCTTCCCTGAGCCCCCCTGCAGCAGGTATGGCGGTGGCTGGTGGGCAGAGCGTGGGCATACAGAACGTCTTCCAGGTATAGCCATGAACGTGGTCTTAAGGCCAGACCCTCTCCTGAGACTCTAGCTAGGGCCACATTTCCAGAGTAAAGGTCTGGTGCAAGCCGGGGGTGGTGATCCCAGCACTCAGGAGGCTGAAGCAGGAGTTCAAGGCCACCCTGAGCTACACAGTGAGATCAAGGCTAGCCTGGAGCACATAGCAAGAACTTGTCTCAAAGAAACTAAGACAAAATAGCCCAGTTGCAGAAAGAATCTGAAAGGCACAGATTATGTGAGTTCTCATAAAGTGATAGAGAAACCACCCAGGCCAGCTGTGTCTGTTATCTTCTGAGCCAGCCTGAGCTGAGTCTGTTGCTGGGTGTCACTATAACTGAATGCCTGTGGTTCCATCCACGGGCACTGGACCTACTCCAACAGGTTCAGAAACTTGTCCTGCCCTGGAAGAAGGATGATGTCACAATAAAGTCAGTTCAAAGTACACGTCAACGAAGAACCTGGTTCGCATCTGCAGAGTTCAGTCTGGGCAGCGTGCAGTGAGGCGGCCAGTTCGTGCTGGCTCCGAGATGGCCATTTTGAGAGCAGAGGAAGTTTGACTTCCTCATGGGCGAACACCCACCACCACTCTAGTGCTTTAGCTCTAACAAGGGTCCCGGGTGTCGTTTCATGTCATGGCAGAGACACAAGCAAGGTGAGAGAGCCCTCGGCCTGTTTAAACACACAGCTCAACCTCCAGTCGGCTCCTACCAGAAAACACTGAAGAGCCCCCGGTCTACCCGCCACAGTCGCAGTGGAAGCCAAGCCCTCTAGCCCCCAGTCCTATACCCAGCCCCAAGTCTTCAGGTATGGAAAAGGAAAGTTGGTCAACTCGGACTCTGTTGTTGGGGAAGGATTAGAAGGTAGCCTTGCAGAAGAAAGTACATCATGACAGCACACTCTTTCTGACTCCTGCTTGAGCTCAGGATGTGAGCTCTCTGCTGGCCGCCCCAACAGCCTCAGGTGCCTGCCGCCACTCCCCTGCTGGGTGGTGACAGACTCTTGTCCTTCTGGAAACATAAGCCACACGAACTGTCCCTTCTGTACTAAGAATGGCCATGGTGTTTTATCACAACACTAGAAAGTACCTAACACATGTGGGAACCCAAAGGCAAGGGGGTGAGGATCAAATGGGTCTATGAACAGTACAAATGTGGGTGTGTAGGGTGAAGAAGAGAAGGCTAAACATTCCTCAGAGACGCAGTCCAGGCTGACTGAGGAAGGAGAGGAGGGAAGGGGGCCCAGGGACATAAGGGTCACCTGGCCAGCGCCCCAGTGAAGTCGGAAGCCCTAAAGGGAAAAGGGGAGGCAGAGCTTCTGAGCCATGGGCTTCTCACTGGACAGTGCTCTGTGGCACAGACACTCAGCCCTGTGTCACTGTGAGTAGGTCTCAGCTCAGCTTTCCAAAATGTCCCCTCCTCCAGCCAACGCTACCCATTCCCTAATTCAGAATGAACTTGTTATGGTGTTTTCAGTGTAATGAAAACATTAACTCTAGTCTCAGAGGAGTAGCTGTCACTAAATCAATAGCCCGGGCTGTCCATTATGCTGAGAGGCCTGTCAGCAACGAGAGGCAGCGTCCTCTAGGAGCGGCTGATGGGCGGGGAGAGCGGCTGTCTACAAGCTGCCTACATGGCCCCGGCGTCCCCAGGAAAGCAGGAGCGGCCTTGGAATGACCTGCTGGGCTGCGCCTGCACCGTGAGCCCGGGTGAGAAGACCGCAGAGCCTGGGAATGGACTGCTCAGATACGCGGGAGGACTGGGGGCTCTGCTGTGTGGACAGGGCAGGCCACAGCAGCCAACATGCCCGCCGAGAAGAACGGGAGTCCACACACGTGTCGCAGCTTCACACGTGGCTTGGCTGGCTTTCTCTCTTCTCTCTCTCTCTCTCTCTCTCTCCCTTCTTTCCTTCCTTTCTTTTTCTCTCTCGTTCTCTCTCTCTTTGCCTTTCTAAGAGAGAGAGAGAGAAAGAGAGAGGGAGGGGGAGGGAGGGAGAGAGAGAGAGAGAACATACATGTGCCAAGACATGCATGTGGAGACCAGAGGACAGCTTTCAGGTGTCCGTTCTTGTCTTCCTCCTTATAGAGGGGGGCAGAGTCCTTTCTGCTACCTCCATCTTGCTGTAGAATAGTGGGGATCACTAATATACACCATTGTATTCGGCTCTTTTACATGAGCACTTAGGGTCAAATTCTGATCAGGCTGAACTTTTACCTATTGAGTCATCTCCCTGGACCATGACCTAGTTCTCTGAGAAGGGATTGGTCATTAAGAGGAAGGGGGTTGTGCCCAAGAACATAAACACAGGTTGCTCTAGCCGGGTGGTGGTGGTGCACGCTTGTAATCCCAGCACTTGGGAGGCAGAGGGAGGTGGATTTCTGAGTTCCAAGCCAGCCTGGTCTACAGAGTGAGTTCCAGGACAGCCAGGACTACACAGAGAAACCCTGTCTCGGAAAGAAAGAAATAAAGGAAGAAAGAAAGAAAGAAAGGAAGGAAGAAAGAAAGAAAGAAAGAAAGAAGAAAGAAAAGGAAAAGAAGAAAAAGAAAAAAGAAAAAGAAGAAGAAGAAAAAAAAAAAGAACAAAAAGCCTTACAAAACACAGGTCGCTCAATACAACAATGATTCCAGGTCCGGTGTCATCATAAGATCCACCACACGTGCATGTGTATACATATGCATCTACACACACACAGCCACCATGGCCCAAAGACATACATGCACATGCATACATACATACACGTATCTACACATACACAACCACCATGCCCCAATAGGTAAGTATACACCCACACCACACAGGGCCCAAAGACATACATATAAATACACAGAACTGTCATGACCCATGCATGGAGCAGCTGGAGAACAGTTGTGGGTAACCCAGAACCTGTGCAGCAGGGCTGGGCAGCTGCCAAGCACAGGCCAAGCTAAGCTCCTCCACTCGCTCTTATACACAAAGGTTGACTGGAACATGGGCACGCTCACGTATTTACAGATTTTCTTTTTATTGTATTTAGTTATCTCACCCTGGAGGGGTGTACATGTGCCATAGCAGGTATGGGGAGTAAAGGACAATGTACGGATTAGTTTTCACCTTCCTCCATGTGGGTCTCAGGGACTGAACCCGGGTTGCTGGGCTTGGTAGCAAGCACTTTCACCTGCTGAACCGTGTGACTGACCCACTTATGATTCTGAGGGGTGGGGTGGCTTTGGTGCTACAGACAGAAAGGTCCTAACAGTGGAAAGACTGTCCGGCCTGTGGAATCTAAGCTGTCTTCTGACTGACTCTTTACCAAAGAAACGTGCAGAAGAAGCAGGCATAGCATAAGCTCCAGAGCTGCCTTCCAGACTAGGCGCTGGCAGCTTGGACATGGGCTCTGAGGGCTGATCTGAGAGACAGTGTCGTCGGTGCTGTCTTCAGACTGAGACCTTCCTGGACACCAAAGCTCTTAGGACTTCACAGCATAGGGGGCACCGGCAGGTCACCCACAGGCTGGTGTCCTACCTTAGACGTCTGTGAGCCAACTCCCACCAGACACTCCTCCACTGCTACAAATGTGTGGAACAGCCTTCTGCCTGGCTTTGCTTAGCAGTCTCATCAGCTCCCCCACAAAGACTTCAAAACAGCCTGCCTCCTCAGATGCAGAATCACCGTCTGCAGCATCCCTGGAGGGGAAACCCAAGTCAGGACTGCATGCTCAGCAAGGAGCCCCTCAGTGACAACAAACCGCAGTGTGGGAGTGGAGCAGAATGCTGGTCCACCCTCTGCCCCAGGTGTCACCCCCTAAATGGGGCAGCAAGGGTTTTCTTTCCCTTTGGGTGGCGATGGCGTCCATTTCTGTTTCTCTATGAGAGAGAATTAGGATAGCCTCAAGGCACAGAGGGGCACTGCCTCTGGCATGTTGTGGTACCTGCTGTCTGCTTGAAGTCATCTGCATGGAGACAGGGCCTCAAACCAAACCAGGAGCCATTCCCACCCAGTTCTCCTGAGCGGGCTTGCTTCAGATAGAAATGGAAGCAGCCACTGAGAGAGGTTAGTGGAACAATGTGGGTGAGAGAGGCAGCCCAGTCAGTAAAGTGCTGGCTGTGGAAGTGTGAGGAGGAAGTGTTGAGAGGGAAGTTGTAGGGAGAAGTGTGAAGAGGAAGTGTGAGGAAAAAGTGTGAGGGGGAAGTGTGAAGGGGAAGTGTGAGGAGGAAGTAGGCGGTATGAGGAAGAAGTGTGAGGGAAAGTGTGAAAGGGAAGTGTAAGGAAGACTTGTGAGGGGGAAGTGTGAAGAAGTGTGAGGAAGAAGTGTGAGGGGGAAGTGTGAGGAGGAAGTGTGAGGGGAAAGTGTGAAGAAGTGTGAGGGGAAGTATGAGGGGGAAGTGTGAGGAGGAAGTGTGAGGAGGAAGTGTGAGGAGGAAGTGTGAGGAGGAAGTGTGAGGGGGAAGTGTGAGGAGGAAGTGTGAGGAGGAAGTGTAAGGGGGAAATGTGAGGGGGAAGTGTGAGGGGAAAGTGTGAGGAAGAATTGTGAGGGGGAAGTGTGAGGAGGAAGTGTGAGGAAGAAGTGTGAGGGGGAAGTGTGAGAGGAAGTGTGAGGGGGAAGTGTGAGGGGGAAGTGTGAGAGGAAGTGTGAGGGGGAAGTGTGAGGGGGAAGTGTGAGGGGAAAGTGTGAAGAAGTGTGAGGGGAAGTATGAGGGGGAAGTGTGAGGAGGAAGTGTGAGGAGGAAGTATGAGGAGGAAGTGTGAGGGGGAAGTGTGAGGGGGAAGTGTGAGGGGGAAGTGTGAGGAGGAAGTGTGAGGGGGAAATGTGAGGGGGAAGTGTGAGGGGAAAGTGTGAGGAAGAATTGTGAGGGAGAAGTGTGAGGAGGAAGTGTGAGGAGAAAGTGTGAGGAGGAAGTGTGAGGGGGAAGTGTGAGGGGGAAGTGTGAGGGGGAAGTGTGAGAGGAAGTATGAGGGGGAAGTGTGAGGGGGAAGTATGAGGGGGAAGTGTGAGGGGGAAGTGTGAGGAGGAAGTGTGAGGGGAAAGTGTGAGGGGGAAGTGTGAGGAGGAAGTGTAAGGAGGAAGTGTGAGGGGGAAGTGTGAGGGGGAAGTGTGAGGGGGAAGTGTGAGGGGGAAATGTGAGGGGGAAGTGTGAGGGGAAAGTGTGAGGAAGAATTGTGAGGAGGAAGTGTGAGGAGGAAGTGTGAGGAGAAAGTGTGAGGGGGAAGTGTGAGAGGAAGTGTGAGGGGGAAGTGTGAGGGGAAAGTGTGAGGGGAAGTGTGAGAGGAAGTATGAGGGGGAAGTGTGAGGGGGAAGTGTGAGGGGAAAGTGTGAGGGGGAAGTGTGAGGAGGAAGTGTGAGGGGAAAGTGTGAGGGGGAAGTGTGAGGAGGAAGTGTGAGGGGGGAAGTGTGAGGAGGAAGTGTGAGGGGAAAGTGTGAGGGGAAAGTGTGAGGAAGTGTGAGGGGGAAGTGTGAGGAAGAAGTGTGAGGGGGAAGTGTGAGGAGGAAGTGTGAGGGGGAAGTGTGAGGAGGAAGTGTGAGGGGGAAGTGTGAGGAGGAAGTGTGAGGAGGAAGTGTGAAGAGGAAGTGTGAGGGGGAAATGTGAGGGGGAAGTGTGAGGGGAAAGTGTGAGGAAGAATTGTGAGGGGGAAGTGTGAGGAGGAAGTGTGAGGAGGAAGTGTGAGGGGGAAGTGTGAGAGGAAGTGTGAGGGGGAAGTGTGAGGAGGAAGTGTGAGGGGAAAGTGTGAGGGGGAAGTGTGAGGAGGAAGTGTGAGGGGAAAGTGTGAGGGGAAAGTGTGAGGAAGTGTGAGGGGGAAGTGTGAGGAGGAAGTGTGAGGGGAAAGTGTGAGGGGGAAGTGTGAGGAGGAAGTGTGAGGAAGAAGTATGAGGAGCAAGTGTGAGGGGGAAGTGTGAGGAAGAAGTGTGAGGGGGAAGTGTGAGGAGGAAGTGTGAGGGGGAAATGTGAGGGGGAAGTGTGAGGAGGAAGTGTGAGGAGGAAGTGTGAGGGGGAAGTGTGAGGGGGAAGTGTGAGGGGGAAGTGTGAGGAGGAAGTGTGAGGAGGAAGTGTGAGGGGGAAGTGTGAGGAGTGTGACCACCTGAGTTTTTAATCCCCAGAACACAGTGAAAGTCCTGGCACTGCAGCATACACCTATAATCCCAGAGGGAGGCAGAGGTAGGAGGGGATCCCAGTGGATTAATGGCCAGCTAGTCTAGCTGAACTGGTAAACTCCAGGTTCAGTGAGTCACCATGTTTCAAAAACTAAGATGAAGAGCAACTCAGAAAACAGCCAGTCTTAACCTCTGGCCTCCACAAGTATGCTCCTGCATGAACATATATACACCACAAACACACAAACAAAGAAACAAATGAACTGGGGAGGTGGGAGCCCACTCTGGGACCTTGTCTGGTTCCTCACTCCTGGCCCAGGTCTTGGGCTATTTGCCCGTGTGACCCTGTGCTCAGCTCGTGCTGGGTGTGTTCTGAACTCATTGGCATCTCCAAATGCACAAAGCACCATGAGCACATGTTTATTCAAAACCCACACCAAGGCTCTGAAACCCCACTCACACTGCACACAGCACAGGGGGAAGGAGAGAAGGTAACAGGAGTTTTTATGCCACCTTCTGACCCCGCCCAGTTCATGCCTCCTCTTGCCAGCCCCCAAGGGCCCATGCTCTCTGTGCCAGCTGCTCCTTGCACTACCTCTCTCCCTCTGGAAGACCTGGAAACTGGTGCTGTAGGCTTCCTCAGGCGGCTGCCTTCTTGGCCATACTCCCTCTTGGGCAGCTGGTCCTCAGCACACCCCCACAGGCAGCAGCCAGTCCCCTAGGCTGGGCCTCCGATTTGCACGGGAGAAGAAGCTTTATGAAATCAAAGTAAAGGAAGATGTCCTGTATGGGGTCGGTGCATAAGAAGGCCTGTTGGCGGTGCTAGAAGCTCTGCTTCATCTCTGGTGGGCTCAGCGGGGTCTGGGGAGGGGCAAAAAGGCTCAGCTGACCCGGAGACTGAGAGAACAACTCTGGGAAGAGTGTTACCCTCCCTCCTCACCACCCTTCAGCACTTCACCTCTACCCCACACCCCTCCCAGCTCCCGCTAGGCAGATGGTTCTCCACCTGCGGGTCGGTGACCCCTTTGACAAACCTCCATCTCCAAAAGTGATTGATTATAATTGTGAAAGCAGCAAGATCACAGTTATGAAGTAGCAACCAACATGATTCATGGTTGGGGGGTCCCCACACCATGAGAACCTGTATTAAAGGCTGCCACGTTAGGAAGCTTGGGAACCCGGGTAGACCTTCTTCCTGGGCTCGGACCCTCTTCCAGCCCTGTGCTCAGCCCCTGGGCCCACCTGGTGCTTGGCAACTGTTCCAGTGCTGGTCCCAGAGCTAGGCTAGACGCCAACACCACATAGAGGCGCAGCGTTAACATCTCAGAAAGGGACGGCCTGCCTGAGCAGGCCCCACACTGCTCCAGTGGTCACCTTGTAGAAAATGCAGCTGCCCAGAGGCAGCAGGCAGACATCAGAGAGTTAGCTCAAGACTCAAGAGTTAATGAACCCAAAGCCAACCAGAAGCTTCCAACTGTGCCCAGGTTCCCCTCTGCTCTGCACATGGTAGTCCTTTCCCATCTGGGCTTTCTGAGGTCGTGCGCTTCTCTTCTGGGCTGGTTGCCTTCCTGCCTTCCACCATCGCAGCTCTATTAACCAGAGGTGCTCACTGCAGATCACGGGCAGAGACAAGGCCTGTCCTTCCTTTGTTCTCGAATGACTAGAATCACCTGTGAACTCTGTGGCTCCGGGGGTGAGGGGTGAGCTGACAGCAAGACCGCAAGAGCACTTCTTCAGGCAGCAGCTGCCTGGCTCCTGGAACTAGCAACCTATCAAAATACCCAGGGAAGACTGGTCGCTGCCCCTGCTGACAGACACGCTGGGGCTCCAGCCTACCCCAGAATAGGCTGGCGAAGACAAAGGATCCTCCAGCTTTACCCAGAAGCCAGATCAGAACACTGACATGTCGGAACAGCAAGCAGCAAGCACTGCACCCCAAGACTGTCCAGCAGTCACACTGCAGGAGCAGCAGAGGGCAGCTCTCGAGTACCCAAGGCACAGGGGTGTTGAGGAAAGAGATTGTCCAGCGGCCTGACTCCCACAGAGTAGGGGCAGGCTGACTTCTCCAGAAGCCTGGGATTGAGACATCACACACACACACACACACACACACACACACACACACACATTTACACACACACACACACACTCACCTCCACAACGCACGTTGGGTTCCTCAGAGTCATTGGCCGACGTGGGCCACAGCAGCAGAGCAGAAAGGGTCAGCAAGGCCATGGGAAGCAGGGCGAGCCCCATGTCTCTTCACAGGCGCCTGCAGCAGCCACAGGTGTAGGATCAGGGAGAGGGCACATAAAGGTCCCTTGGCGGCTTCAGCTTGAGGCCTGTGCTCCGCCCTCGCCACAGCCCTGCTTCTGGCTGGCCCACAGGTGCACCACACCTGCCTCCTGTTAGTTAATCACCCCTGCCCACCCACCTCCATCCGGGCTACAGCCCTAGCATCGCCCCACCCCTGTGTGCCAGTCCCTACCCACTTCCCTGACTGAGAGCTGCATCTGAGCCTATTCCAAGTCTGTAGCTGCCTCCCCCGGCCCAGCCAGCCACAATCCAGACTGCCTCCCCCCCCCCCGATCTTTATTTTAACTGTGCAATTGCCCCTATCCCCCTTTTGGCCTTTACTCAGTGGTACATCATCCTTCAGTCCCCAACCCTGTCCACCTGAGATTCTCAACCTATCTCTTCCAACCTTGAGCCTACACCCCCACCCCGTTTGCTAAGGTCTGGGTCCCAAGCACAAAGCAAGGGAAAAACCCTCACCCTTTAGGTAAAGGGGAAGTCCCTTTGGGCTTCTAGCTGCTGTGGAAGACTGGAGCTCCTCATGGAGTCTGAGAAGCCCCTGTGCTGGTTCCTAGAGCAGCAGGCCTGTTTGCTGGGCTCCTATCTGCGTGCTTCCCCACCTCTCTCCACCCTGAGGAGTGATCCTTCTCACTCTCCTTCCTCCCCTTCTCTATCCCTCTACGGCTATCCTCCTGCCTCTTTCCACTCTCCCTCCTTTCTTCTATCCCTCCACAGCTGTGCTCCCACCCTCTCCCACTCTCCCTCCTCCCTTCCTGTATCCCTCTCGACTGTGCTCCCACCCTCTCCCACTCTCCCTCCTCCCTTCCTGTATCCCTCTCGACTGTGCTCCCACCCTCTCCCACTCTCCCTCCTCCCTTCCTGTATCCCTCATGACTGTGCTCCCACCCTCTCCCACTCTCCCTCCTCCCTTCCTGTATCCCTCATGACTGTGCTCCCACCCTCTCCCACTCTCCCTCCTCCCTTCCTGTATCCCTCATGACTGTGCTCCCACCCTCTCCCACTCTCCCTCCTCCCTTCCTGTATCCCTCATGACTGTGCTCCCACCCTCTCCCACTCTCCCTCCTTCCTTCCTGTATCCCTCTCGACTGTGCTCCCACCCTCTCCCACTCTCCCTCCTCCCTTCCTGTATCCCTCTCGACTGTGCTCGTCCTTTCTTCCTGCAGCCCCATCAGCGTCCTCTCCTGCTGCCCTTGCCCTCCCTCCCGGCTGCTGATAGAACCCTTCCTTAAACTCCCCCGGGCATGTGGCTGGGAATGTAGTTTAGCTGGTAGAGTGCTTGCCTAGCATGCCCTGGGTTCAAGCCCCAGTACTGCATGAACAGAGCCTGGTGCTGCATACCTGTAACCCAGCCCTCAGAAGACAGAGGCTGCAAGATCTAAAACTCAGTGTCATCCTAAGCTACACAACAAGATCCTGTCTCTCTCTCTCACACACAATAACAACAACAACAACAACAACAACAGCACCAGAAATACCCAGGCAGGTAGGTCTCCTGCTCCCAAAACATAACAGCTGTCTTGGTTCAAGCCGGCCTCTTCCCAGCCCCTGGGGACAGGAGCAGGCCCAGCTCGCTGGGGACCTTCCTTGCCGCCTCTAGCTCAGCCCCTCCCCACTGCACCTCCCCCAGCAGGGAAAATCCACTCTTGCTTTGTGGCAGCTTCTCTTGCTTAATCCTCCAGGCTCAAAGAATTAAGCATAGGCCAAGCCCTGGAATTCTGATTCCTGGGATTTCCTGGGCCTGACTAGAGTGTCCTGCGGAGCTGGCCACTAATTCTGTCCCAACTGGAAGCACAGATGAAACTGAGCCATGGGGAGTGTTGTACACACAACTTTACTTTGCATGGTGGCAGAACTTTATTTTTGACCATGGTGCCCTCTGCCAGTCACTTTGCAGGAAGATCCTGTCAGTGAGGATAAGCAGAAGGTGTTGTATTAAATTATGAAAGCCTGAAGACTCTTCTTGCTTCCTTTCTGAAAAACAGGTCTGCTGGCTGGAGCTCCTGCATCTTTGACCCTGAAAGTCTTGAGAGCAAGAATTTGGAGGGCCTACTTCTAGCGAGGTCATAGAGCTGCTCCAACCAGAGACTCGGTTGTGAGCCTTCCCTTAGTTGAAAAAGAAAATTAACTTCCACCTGGCTTGAGCCACTGTCATTTCAGGTGTCATGGAAATCCTGAGTTCCCACTGGGACCACCAAGTCTGGTGAAAAGCAGCAGAGTCAGGAGAGCTGGCTGTGGAGAACCACGGGACCTGACCCCAAGAGCACAAGAGGCGGAGCAAACGGCTCATAGCAGGATGACTGAGAAGGGCTGGCCAAGAGCCTCTGGGGCCTCCTCACTGTTAGCTAGGTGCTGTGCATCTCGGAATGTCCACCAGGATGCCAGTTTTCTCCCCACCTGCAGGGCTCACCATATCCCAGGCTGTCTTCGGGTTATTACTGATGTCATAGAACAGCAAAAAGCAAACTGAGGGGGAGAGGGTTCATTTGACTTGTACTTCCAAATTGTAGCCTATGACTGAAGGAAGTCAGGACAGGAACTCAAACAAGCCAGGCCCTGGAGGCAGGAGTGCTGCTTTCCTGGCGTACTCAGCCTGCTTTCTTACGGACCCCAGGGCCACCATCCCAGGGGTGACACCATCCACAATGGACTTGGCCTTCACACATCAATCACTAATTAAGAAAACACCTCACAACTGGATCTCCTCCTCCTCCTCCTTCTCCTTTTTCTTTCTCTTCTTCTCCCTCTAGATTTGCTTATTTATTTTATGTATACGAGTGCTCTATCTGCATGCACACCTGCATGCCAGAAGAGGGCATCGGATTATATTATAGATGATTATGAGCCACCATATGGTTGCCGGGGAATTGAACTCAAGCCCTCTGGAAAAGCAGACAGTGCTCTTAACCACCGAGCCATCTTTTTAGTCCTCACAGCCATACCTGAGAGAGGCATGTCCTCAGTGGAGGTTCTCTCATTTCTGATGGCTCTACCTTGGGTCCAGTTGGTGCTGGTCCATCTTGGAAAGCTGGTTTTCAGGTTCTGTGTCCATGCAAGCTGTGGCAGGCTCAGTCCCTCCTCAGTGCCAGGCTTCTAAGGCTGCGCCCTCAGCATCCTCTAGACTTGTACAGTTGCATGAGGAGGAGGTTGGCAATGGTGGTTCTGATGCTGCTGCTGATGGTCCTGATTACAATGTGATGCTGAGAGAGAGATAATGGAGGTGATGATGGTGGTGATGATGATAACGGAGATGATGGTGATGATGAGAACAGAGACACAGCCTGGCCTTCCCATGGAGCAGCTCCTGTTCTCCATGTAATCAGAGGATGTCTCAAAAGCCAGCCTTAGGCCCCAAGGGAGAAGATGATGTCCCCAAAAAGGGATTAGTCAACAAGACCACTGATAGGAATGTGCCTCAAGCCAGATGGACTTTAGATGTTTCAGATCCAGAAACAACGGGAGAATACCTTTATACTGAAGTCTCTCTCTCTCTCTCTCTCTCTCTCTCTCTCACACACACACACACACACACACACACACACACACACACACACACCAGGGTAGAGATGAACAGTATGCAGCTATAATGGTGATTATATCTCCTGAGGGCTGGGGGACTGGGGAGATGGTCCAGTGAGTGAAGGTGCCAAGCCTATGAATTTGACCCTGGCTCCCCCTTTCCACATGATGAAAAGAGAGAATCAACTAGAAATTGTCCTCTGATCTTCACAGGCACATCCACAAACACATACATACATGCACACATAAATAAATGAATACATGAATAAACAGATGTATTAAAAATTCATTTCTCCAAACACTGGACTCAAAAGAGAATCAGGCTGTAGCTGAGGACTCTGAGTAATAAGTCATCGGTCTACAGAGTCTTCAACGCTGCCTCATTCTCTGCTCTGGCACTGATTAGGGATGGCTGTAGTTGTAAAAGGCATTTTTTGTAATTCTGCTAAGTACTGTTGTGAACCTAAAAGTGCTCTTTCAAATAGGGTACACTAAAAACAAAATAAAATCTAACAACCAAGGATTGGAATAAAAAACCAGCAACATTACAAATCAGGGCTGGGTCCGGTGGTGGTGGCACACGCCTGTAATCCCAGCACTCTGAGAGGCAGAGGCAGGTGGATTTCTGAGTTCAAGGCCAGCCTGGTTTACAGAGTGAGTTCCAGGACAGCCAGAGCTATACAAAGAAACCCTGTCTTGAAAAAACCAAATCGAAAAAAACAAAAACAAAAACAAAAACAAAAAACAAAAAACAAAAAAATCGGGGCTGGAAAAGACTGTTGTTGTTGTTGTTGTTGCTGTTGTTGTTGTTGTTGTTCCCAGCACCCACATGGCACCTAACCCCTGCCTGTGATTCCAGTCCAAGGGATAGATGCTGTGGTGCTCTGAGTAAGAACGGCCCCCATGGGCTCATATATTTAAATGCTTAGTCAGCAGAGAATGGCCCTGTTTGAAAGGATTAGAAGGTTAAGAGGTGCGGCCTTGTTAGAGGAAGCGCGTGCCCTGTGGGTGGGCTCTGAGGTTTCAATAGCCCATGCCAAACCTAGACCCCCTCCCTCCCTCCTCCCTTCCTCTCTCTCCCCCACTCTCTAGATCTCTTTCTAGTTCTCAGCTACTTCCCCAGCACCATATCTGCCAGTGTGTCCCTGTGCTCCCTATTATGATAACAGACGAGCCCCTTAAGCCCCCCAGTTGAATGCTTTCTTCTGTTAGTGTTAGTGTTACCTTGATCATAGCGTCTCTTCACAGCAATAGTACAGTGGCTAAGACACATGCCTTCTTCTGGCCTCTGCAGACACGAGGCACACACATAACATGCATGCATACCCGTGGGCAAGACAAGCATGCACATAAAATTAAAATAAATTTCTATAAAGAAAAACTGGAAATAAAACATGGGGAGCACAGTAGGATGGTGGCGTGCAGGAAAACAAAGCGTGTGCGACTCTGCGGGTGTGAAATCAGGGTGGGCTCCTACGTGGGCAGAAGACCCTTTGCAACAAAAACGCATTTGCTGGGCTACCCACTGGTTTCGTTTCGAAGAAGGCGGGCCTCACACACTTATGCAGTTTCCGTGTGTCAGCCAAACACAAAACAATTCAGGAAGTAGCAAACAGGTGAAACTGAGGTGCGACAAAGTACTGTGTGTGGAGAAGGTGTCTGTGTGCTGCTCAAGACAGTCTCACACATGTGCACACACCCAGGAGCTGGGGACGGAACCAGGCCAGGGCGTGTGCTGGTAAGAGATTCCAGGATCTGGGGTAAGCTCAGCGGCAGAGTACTTGCTTAGTCTGCAAGGAGCTCAAGGTGCCATTGTCAGCTCTGCATGAAGCCAGGCAGAGCAGCACATGCTGTGACCCAGCTCTTGGGGGGAAGACCGCGTGATCAGAAACTCAAGTTCACCCTTAGCTACAACAGCAATCTTGAGGCCAGCTTGAGTGACTTGAGACTGTTTCAAAAATAAGCCAAAATGGCTGGAGAGACGGCTCAGTGGTTAAGAGAGCGTGCTGTTCTCTTAAAGTTCCCAGCACCTGTCCCTCAGGTGGCTCACAAGCCCCTGCAACTAGCCCCAGAGGTTCAGTCCCCTCTTCTAGCTTCATGGTCCACACACTCTTGTACAATGTCCACCCTCCCATACAGACACACATGCGTGCCCTTAATTAAAATTAAGGATAAATCTTTTGTTAGAAAAAGTTTTTTTTTTTAAGATTTTTATGTAAGTACACTGTATCTGTCTTCAGACACAGCAGAAGAGGGCATCAGATCTCATTATGGATGGTTGTGAGCCACCACGTGTTTGCTGGGAGTTGAACTCAGGACCTTCAGAAGAGCAGTCAGTGCTCCCAACCACTGAGCCATGTCTCCAGCCCCTAGAAAAAGTTTTAAACAGCACTGTGTGGCTATGTCCCACCCTCCAGGTAGAGTGAACGTCCTCAGATGGGTATGGAGGCACACTATCAGCCTCCTCTATGTTGGAACAACCTAGGAGTGCTTGCCTATTGAGAAACTTTGGTCCCTGGTCCTAGGAGGGAACTCTCAAGTGACAGGGCCATCTTCCTTATCGGAGGTCATAGTCACCAGTATCCTAAGCCACAGTCTAGGCCTAGCAGCAAGGGCTCCAGGCAGGTCTCCCCTATCTTTACCCTACAGACTGTCTTGGCCTCTTCCCTCAGCCAATTATCCTATCAATTCTGCCTGTGAAATAGAGCACAGGTTAATTCTACACAGCAAGGTGTCATGAGGCTCCAGGTCACCAGCACGGATGTGTCCTGTGAGAACATGGCTTGAGCACATGGGAAGAGGAAACAGGTTCTCACAAAGCTCACTCCATGTGTCTCTTCCAAGTGGCTGGACCTGATTTGTGTCTCTTACTATAAAGTGTCAACAAAAGCACATTCTCTGCTTCTGTAAGTTATCCAGGGAATTATCAAGACTGAGAAACCATGGGGCCATCTAGCTTGGTGGCCTGCGGGACGAGAGTGCAGGTGCTTCAGGGACCACACAGAGCTGGCATCCAGCCAGGGTGTTTCGCTAACCCAGTGTTGAGGTGGGATCATCTGCCACTGACTGGCTTCAAAGGGGAGCCAGTAAAGAAGAGGGCATTATTATAGCCCTGGGTGGCTTTTTCAGAGTGTATCACCTATGTATAGGTACTTCACACACAACAAAGGTGAAGCTGGAAGGGGGTATTTTGTACTTTGAGAGATGCAAATGGGTTTGCAATGAATCCACTGTTTCAAATCCACAGCTGAAGCTGACAGCACACATTTGCTGTGAAGAAGCTTCACCCAGAATTCCTTACCAGGGATCCCTGCCAATGCATTTACATAGTTTTCTATTTATTTATTTATTTATTTATTTATTCACTTTATGACCCCATTGCCACCCCCTCCTCCCGTTCTTCCCCACACAGCCCTTCCCCCAATCCCATCCCCTTCTCCTCTGAGAAGGGGAAGGCCCCTGGGTATCAGCCCACCCTGGCACTAGGACTAGGTGAATCCTCTCTAATTTTTTTTGTAATTTTACTATCCAATCTTGAGCCCAAAGACCTCCACCTTTGAGGACAGGTACACAGTCTCTCCGGGCAGTGCAGGCCTCCTGCTCAGTGGGAGAAAGTTCTTTCTTTCCCTTTCAGGCACAGAGGACTAAGCCCTGGGCATTTTGACTTAGGAGGCGATTGCAGGCGGGAGGCAGAGCTGGGAGAGAGCACCTGGCTGTGCTGCCAACCCCTCCCCTCCTTCCAGCCTACTGAGAGCGTTTTTCTTCTGCATCCTCATCTCTCCCCTGGGCTTTTCTGCTGGGCAAAACAGGAAAATGGCAGGAAAAGCCCCCTTCAGGTTGACCCATCCAGTGGACATAGAAGTCAGACATTTTAAAGCCAGCAAGGGCTCGAGTCCCCCGTGAAAATATGCAGGGTCAAGGGGTTTAGGGTAACTGTCGCAGTTGCATTTCAAGACCACGGTTCCTCTGTAGTTGAACACAGGTTGTTCCGAGACTCTCACCCACTACAATGGGGATTCTAGTCGTCTTTTCCTACGCAGGGAATGTGACTCTGTGCCATGGACTCTTACCTATCTGATGTGAGCCTTCGGTTTGGGAGCTGACCCTTGAATACCCGTTCTTCTCCATCTCTGTCCGGCTCAACACTGTGTTCAGTTATCCCTGGTGCCATCCCTTGCCCAGCACCCAACAAGGGCTGATCTGTCCAATCTCCATGGGGCTTTGGCTAAAAAAGGACTGCCGCCATGTTTGTGCTGCTTGGGACAATGCGACGCAATGCAATGGGGATGAGGAAGGTCCTTTCAATGTTGGTACTCTGGAGCACATCACAAACCGTCCTCTCCCCTGTGTAACCCTAGGCCTTCCCCGGCCATCAGGACGCATCACTCAGATCAGAGACACCCTGGACTTTAAACCGTACTACTAGCCAACGGTGACTGAGCGGGTATCCACACTTGGGGCCAGGCAGGGCCCTGAGCTCTGAGATGAGTCTGTGTGCCTATCATTCTTGTCATCAAGTCAGGCAAGTAAGTTGGAGCTGGACTCAGATGCCTCCTTCATCCAACCCCTTCCAAGGCAGCAGTGAGCGCGAGGTTGTAACCAGCAAGCGGCTGCAGGGTGAGCGCCCTGCTCTTCAGGCCGCTGCCTCGCCAGCATGGGTGTTGCCTACTGGGCACATCGTGGTTTGAAGGTAAACTGCCCCCATGGGCTCCTGTGTCTGAACAGTTGCTCTGTGGCTGCGGGCACTGTTTGAACAGGCTGTGTACGTTTTTAGAACGTAAAGCCATCCTGGAGGAAGTGGCTCACTGGGGGCGGGCCTTGTGGCTTTTTGGCTCCGCCCTACTTCCTGTTTTCCCTCTGCTTCTGGAGCGCAGATGTGATTGATGAGGCCAGCCCGACTCCTTCCCCTGCCACGCTTCCTCTGATATGACGTTCCCTCTGGAACTGCGAGCCAAAATGAATCTCTTCTCCTCTAAGCTGCTTTTGTCGGGTAATGAAGGGAATCTGGGGGATGCTTGCTGTCTAGACTCAGTTCCCCGACTTGTAAAGTAGATTGCGGTGGTTGAGTGTCAACTATCAATGGCTGGTGAATCATTCTTTGTGTTTCCAGAAGAGATCAGTCTCCTGACTTCTGGCTGAGGAACAGCCTGATGCTCCCGAAGCTGCCAGGCACCACCCTGTCACCTGGGCCAGATGTGGCAACATGACACAGGAGAGTTCGCTTCCACCCTAGGTATCCAGCTGAGTACCTCACCTCCCCGCCCTAGATGTCAGACATCTGACCTTTGGGTGCCAGCCCTCTATCACGCCCATATCTACAGTTATAGCGTGTTCGTGTCTATCTGCATTACATCTGTCTTGGTCATTATTCTATTGCTGTGAAGATACACCATGACCGAGGCAGCATTATAAAGCAAGCATTTACTTGAGACTGCCTTACAGTGTCTGAAGTTTAGTTCATTATCTTCACGGCAGGGAGCAGAGCGATATGCAGGCAGGTACTGGTGCAGTTGCTGACAGCTCCATCATGATCAGTAGACAGAGATAGAGAAATAGAGATAGAGAGACAGACCCTGGGCTAGGCATGGGGTTTTGACACTTCACAGTGACATACTTCCTCCAACAAGGCCACACCTCCTAATCCCTTTAATCCTTTCAAATAGTACCACTCCCTCATAAGAATTCAGATATGTGAATCTGTAGGGGTCATAATTCAAACATCCACAGCATCCACACCTGTGTCCACATCCACATCCACACCCATGTCCATATCCACACCCGTGTCCACATCCACACCCGTGTCCACATCTACACCCGTGTCCACATCCACATCCGTGTCCACATCCACAACTGTGTCCACATCCACATCCATGTCCACATCCACATCCATGTCCACATCTACACCCATGTCCACATCTATACCCGTGTCCACATCCACACCCGTGTCCACATCCACACCGGTGTCCACATCCATACCCGTGTCCACATCCACACCCGTGTCCACATCCACACCCGTGTCCACATTCACACCCGTGACCACATCCACACCCGTGTCCACATCCACACCCGTGTCCACATCCACACCCGTGTCCACATCCACACCCATGTCCACATCTACACCTGTGTCCACATCTATACCCGTGTCCACATCCACATCCATGCTCCACTGGTACTTACATCTGACAATAATATCTACGTGTATAATCTCCATCTCCATCTCCTATTGGTTTGTTTTAAGGAATAAGACCAAGCTCTGTGCCGGGGAAAGGGCTGCAGTAGTCACTGGTGCAGTCTCTGCCCAGGGAGCATTTCTGACTACTCACTGAGGTGGCTTAGGCTGCAACCTTTTGATACTTTGGCATGTCATCTACAGAGTTCATGTTCTAAAACTCCCCAATTACACTTACACACACATTCATATATACAAACACATACACACAATCCACATACGTATTAAATACACAAACACACAAAATAACAAAATACCTCATAGTGTGTGTGTGTGTGTGTGTGTGTGTGATGGCTCAGTAAGTAAAGGTGCTTGCTGCCAAACCTGGCAGCCTAAGCTCCACCCCTTGCACCTACATGGTAAAAAAAAAAAAAAAAACAACCTTCAAGCACATACACTCACACATAGTAAATAAACAATTAAAACATTTAAAGTGTCGGTGTTTTTAAATACATTTTATTTTTAATAAGTTTTTTAAAAGCTGACTGCATGGACCCAGATGGTATTTATATAGCTTTGCAAGCACCCAAACCAAAAATTGGGTGCTGTGCAGCTCAAGGCCTGGTCTGTCTCCTAACAGACCTCGCAGAAGTCTCTTTAAGTAATGCTTGCACAGAGATGCTACTGGCAAAGCACCACTCAAGACCACAGCTCTTGACAACCTGGAGGCTGGGACTGAGCCACCTCAGAGCCCAGTGAGCCCAGTGTGTTCAGCAGTTTTGGAAGAGGCAGGAAGATTGTTGGCATATTTTATTATTATTATTTTATTGTACTCCGTATTGTATTCAGACAACAAAATAAACTACTTCCTGCTAGGACCTTTGAGTTTCTTGGGGCAAGTCCAATTTTCATCATCAGACTATCCACCAGTCCAGCAGTCCAGCAATCCACCAGTCCAGCAGTCCAGCAATCCACCAACCCAGCATTCTAGAAATCCAGCAGTCCAGCAGTCCAGCAGTCCAGCAGTCCAGGAATCCAGAATTCCAGGAGTCCAGCAGTCCAGGAATACAGCAATAGCAAATGCAGCAGCAGCATGAGCAGCAGCAGTGGGGAACAGCAGCTGCTGCAGGCCCTCTGGGGGCTCTCGTATTTGTACCCTCTCCAGAGTCCCCTGCAACTGGCAAAAATCATGCCCTCCCCTAGAGCATGAGGCAATCACAGTTAATGGCTGTGCACAAACTGAACAGCCGCATATCCCACACCTGGGATTAAAACACAGACACATTCATAGAACATAACTGGGGTTTTAAAGAAACCAAAACACTCACTACAGAGGATAGAGTTTCTAGGCAAAGATGGTGTCTCTGCTTCTCTACACAGAGCAGCTGCCAGAGTAGGGGCTGTTGGACTTGCATGCAGGTACCTAGGTACAGGAATAGATTGTCCAACATTCCTGGAAACTGTGGGGAGAGGGGGAAGGGGGAGGGCCTCTGAGATTCTCAGGACAAAGCAGCCTCTAAACTCAGTAGCCCTTCCCTAGTAAAACGGTTAGATCCCCTTTGAAATAGATACGATAAGGGTATTAACATAGAAATTCACATTAAAGGATCCGTGGCCAGGTGGTATGATTCCCTCCAGGCAAAAAAGAATGAATAAGAGAAAAAGCCAATAACCTCAGCCCTCTGGGTGGTTTAGCAGGAGATGCATTTTTCTTTCCTTGAATTGTTTTGTCTCTTTTACTTAGAGCCCAAACCTCCTGGGCAAGGACACATGACCTTCCTGCCCTAAGCATAACCCACAATAATGGCTTGTAAGCGTGTGAGGTTCTAAATAGACTCTAAACGTCGTCGGAGAAGGTGGATTTAAATGAGAAGTGGCTTCCTGTCCCTTAGTGGGTGCCACCTGGAACAGCTAAGAAGGGCAGCGGGGGTCCTCAGCACCCTCAGACCTGCACACTTCTGGCCCAGGAGGCAGTATTGCCCTGGGCGTTAGCTGAGGAGGAGCGCCCACCCCCATTCAGCTAGGGAGAAGCCTCCCCTCCCCCGCTCCCTCTCCTTATTCTTGTGGTGTATCCCCTTGAGAAAGCTGGGAGGAGATGTCTCATGGGCAGAATCCCCCTGAAGAAAGAGTATAGAGACAAAAGGACTCCCAACAAAAGCAAACATCTCCACACCAGACCCTGACTGCTTGGAACTCAGACTTGAGGCTTTTGATGTCTGGCTTGACATTTAAAGCTGAATTCCTAATGACCCCTGCCCCTGCCCTGCTGCCCCCATAGCTAGGCTCCAGAGAGACAAATCTGCTTAACAAGAAAGAGGTGGCAGCCTATGCCTCAGGTATGGCTATGTGGGATAGGACTGACCGCCCCTTCAATTGCTATAAAAGATTCCTATCCCCTCTCAGGGAGCTGGAGGGTGAAGCCACAGCAGGCAAATGCTTTTCTGCTTCTGTCTTTCTGGTAAACTCATTGACAGGCAGTATTCTGCCAGCGCATTGCCACTACCTGACAGGAGGAGTCTGTCTAGACCGTGTATGGGAAGAAGCAAGAGTAAGGTGAGCTGTGCACGACTGCATGTACAGGTGAGCTGTGCACGACTGCATGCACAGGTGAGCTGTGCACGACTGCATGCACAGGTGAGCTGTGCACGACTGCATGTACAGGTGAGCTGTGCACGACTGCATGCACAGGTGAGCTGTGCACGACTGCATGTACAAGTGAGCTGTGCACGACTGCATGCACAGGTGAGCTGTGCACGACTGCATGCACAAGTGAGCTGTGCACGACTGCATGTACAGGTGAGCTGTGCACGACTGCATGCACAGGTGAGCTGTGCACGACTGCATGTACAGGTGAGCTGTGCACGACTGCATGCACAAGTGCAGCCTGTGATAACGGGGGGGGGGGCGGGGAAGAGCTGTGGAGAGCAGGTGCAGAGTGACTGCAATCCTAAGTACACAGCTGCCCCCAGGGCTCATCAAGGACATGCATCAATCCAGGCAGAAGACAACTACCTGGGCAAACTGAGTAGGATTAAACGGAGTGTGATACAGGCACTCTTGACGATCTGGACAGCATTCTGGACCACCAGGAACCAGGAGCTGTTACCAGCCTGGGCTCCCAACTGGCAGTGGTACCTGGAGAACATGGCTATCTGAAAGGCTGAACTTCAATCAGATGACCTCAGTGGAGGGCTACCGGCAGTCAGTATCGATCCCACATCCCCTGGCCCTCAGGAGCTCCAGGAGCCTTCAGACCAAGCCTAACTAGGGCTGCAGAGCGGTGGAGCCCAGGAAGGAGCCAGTAGGCCTACCGCCATACACAACGAAGAGCGACTATCACACATGACAGATTTCGGCTGCCCTGCAAGGTCACCTCCCCTGCACGCCTGCCTTAGCGTGCCTTAAATACACCCTGTATCCTTGCAAAGCCGTGGCCACTTTTCCCAGTTCAGGCTGCGGAGACTGAGGTCAAGCACTTCCCCCGGAAGCCTTCCTGGAGCACTGTCTTGCTTTCTTGGATAGTCTGCTGTAGAGTTGCCCGGGGTAGCACTGTGAGGCTTGGTTGGAGCTCGTGACGCAGTGCCTGCCCAGCAGAGGTCCGCGCTGGGCCCTCTTCTCATACACTCCTAGCAGCATGCCTGAGCGCCGGCTAGCGTGGTACACGGCAGGCGCCCGAGAGTGAAGTTTTTCTCAAGCAAATCTGCAGTCATCTTCCCAGCTCTAAGGTTATAGAAGATAACCCCCAGTGCCCCTGGTACTAAAGCCGCAGGAAACAAAATCTAGCAAACAAAACAAAACAAAACGGCCTGCCTGTTTGGTCGAATGTGCTGCGGCCCGTCACCCCGTGACCCGCCGCACAGTCCAGGCTCCTGTGCTGCAGAACTTCTGACCTTGGGACCTGCAATTCTGGCCAGACAAATGAACTGCTAAGCATCTCTAGCTGCCCTTGAGCTTCCCCCAGCGGAGGGGCAGGGATCAGATGAGACCTCAATTCCGGGCTCCGGTGTGAGCGGAGGTTGGAGCCATCTGTGCCAGGCTGCCCGAGGCGCTGCAAGGCTGTGCCTCCCCGGCTCGTACCAGGAAACGACGCTTCTGAGGTTGTAAACAGTATTGCATTTGCATTTGGCATGCTTTCCCAGTTTTCTCTGAAAACAGGTGATGATGTATGTATGTCAGCCTGCCCTATATACATACAGTGTGCCGTCGGGGGTGCATGGGGTGGGGACCACATTCCCATCTGAAACACCGTTGGAGCAGGACAGCAGACTGCTGTAGCCAGGCCTGACCACATGCAGGCTGGGAGCCGACTGGTGGGATGACTTAGTGGCTATATACAGGTGTAGATGCTTCCGCCTACGTAGAGATTTGTGCTTCAGCGCTCTGGAAGACTGCATCACCTTTGCATGTTCATCAGACTTATACAGTGTGGACAGTGTTTCAAAGTAGCCCTGTCTGGCACCAGGGGAGAGAGCACTTTGGATCCTGTCTCCCCAGACCTACTGGCTCTCAGGGGCAATATGGAAACTGGGTTCCTTCATTGAGCCCACAATTCTAAATACATAGATGTCTGTGACATTTTGAGGACAGGTGTCTCCATCAACTTCCTCATTTAGGTTGAGGTTAGGGTAGTAGCAGCTGGGCCACACACACAGCTGAGCACACACATGCATGCTCCCTGTGTGTCCTGCTGGGGTTGGTGGGCCTTAGTGTGCTAGAGTGCACTGCCCTCCTGACTACATCCAGACATCCTGAAGTTAATGGAAGAGAGAAGAGAAGAGAAGAGAAGAGAAGAGAGGAGAGGAGAGGAGAGGAGAGGAGAGGAGAGGAGAGGAGAGGAGAGGAGAGGAGAGGAGAGGAGAGGAGAGGAGAGGAGAGGAAAGGAGAAGAGAAGAGAAGGAAAGGCGGGCCATGAGCATGTGGAGACAGAGGTGGGAAGGTAATGGGGAGAGGGCAGGAGCAGGAAGGGAAGAGCAAGAGAGAGGAGGGGCAAGCAGCCCCCTTTATAGTGGGTCAGGCCTACCTGGCTGTTGCCAGGCAACTGTGGGGCGGAGCTTAGACAGAAAGCTAACAGCTTTTGCTCTACATGAGCCTTACCCAGGAGGGCTTTGTGACTCCCACGGTTGGGGTCTTGGGGTCCTGTGCCCATGTGAACCATATACTCAGTTCTTCACTTGCTGTCTGCAACAGGGAACTGGAAAGGTGGCTTAGGTGACCCCTGCAGAGCACGCAGCATTCACGTGGTGCTCACAGGCTTGGTAACTCTGGTGTCAGAGGCTCCTGCTAGCACCAGGCATGTGACACTCAGGCAGCAAAACAGCCATATAAAGAAAGCGTTGCAAGCATTCGTGAGATCATGCAAAAGTGTCTGTATCCCACTCTGAGACTTCCCCAGTGGATTGCCTAGTGCCTTAGTCCTCTGGGGCTGCTATAGAGAACCAATACACAGAAACAGCACATTTCCATCCTAAGCAGCACAGTGATCCAAGCCATCAATTGCAGCTACCACTCTAGAAGCTGACCTGTCACACCTGCTCAGCAGCTGGGGAAGCCACCCTTCTGCCCAAGACAGACTTATGGTAAATCTAGCTGCCATCTCTAGCAACCAGCTCAGGGATAGATCCTGATTAGCACTCAGAACAATTCATCCCAAACAGAAGGATTTGGTAATAACGGCCGCTTTGCTAAGTTCATCCCTACCTCCCGTTTGGGACCAGCTGAAGAGGCTAACATGCTCCAGTCTCCACCCTTCTCTAGCTTCGGCTTCCCAGGCTTGTGCTTACGCCAGGCTTCCATGAACTCTTTGTTCCCACCTCAAAGCGTCCCCATCCTAGTCCTGCCTCGGTGCCTCAGCCAAATGTAGAGGTGCTGCCTACCCCCCTGCATGGCAGACCCACCCCAGTGCTCTCCCTGTTGCTTGGTGGCAGGTCCTTTGGGTGGGTGCATCTAGGTCCAGACAACATCGGTGGCCATCTTCCTCTCAATACTGACCTAAGAACCACTCCCAGCTGGGCCGTGCGGGGGCTTGTCCTAGCGTGGCCTCCTGGCTTGCAGAGAACCCCAGTTCTCCTGCATTGGTGATGCAATCCCAGCCCTTCTGGATACACATATCTGCCCTGGGAACCTGCAGGTCCCTCAGCTGGGAAAGCAGGTAGGCTAAATGCAGAATCCCCCTTCTCCCCCTATTCCTCCAAATCCAGCCCGCAGTCTAATCCCCACCTCCGTGTCAGACCACCCGCTTCAGCCCCCCACCCCTCACCCCCATCTCCAGGGGAACACACAGATCTCCCCTCCAGACTTGCTTCCCCCATTCATTGCTTTAGCCCGCCCCACCCCCCAACTCCACCAGGCCTTCCTCTGGAGCCATAGAGGTCTCCAGCCAGGGAAGTAGATGGCCTAGCAGTGAATCTTTACTGATTCCTTCCCTCTTCCAAAGTCAATCTCCCAATCTTATCTCCGGCTTTATAACAGACCACCTGCCGAGGCCCCCCTTCCTCTTCGCTTCGCTTCTGCCTCCCCCCTCTGCCCACACCTCCAGTGGATCGTGCAGACAGGTCTTCTCTTCACTCTTCCCCCTCACATCCTGTGATCCCAGCTCCCAGCCCAGCAAGTACCCCGGGAACTGACCAGCCAAGACTGCCATCCAAGCAGTCTAGTCTAGCTTCTGGTCTTCACTCCCCCTCCTCTCCTCCAAAGCCAATCCCCAGCCTCATCCCCAGCTCTGCAGTAGACAACCTGTTGTGGACTCTCCTTGCTCTCTGCCCCAGCCTCAGGGGACCAAGCAGATCCTGGTGGGACGCCCATGCTTTCCTCCCTCCTGGGGACCCCTCCCATGCATCACCATTTCTAAGTGTCATCTCCCATTACCTAAGGACACATTTTGTACCCACAGGAGCCCAGAAGACTTTCCCACCAGCAACACAGAGCCACCACTACACTCTCCTAAGAACCAGACAAGGCAACAGAAAACAAGGAACAAAAACACTCATTCAAAAAAGACAAGCCGTCAGCACCTAGGATGTCATAGTTAGGGTTTTCATTGCTGAGAAGAGACACTGTGGCCAAGGACAAGCTTTAATTGGGGCTGGCTTACAGGTTCAGAGGTCGGTTCATTATCATCACGGCAGCGTCCAGGCAGACATGGTGCTGGAGGAGCCAAGAGTTCTATATCTTCATCCAAGGAAGCAACAGGAGACTGACTTCCACAGGCCGCCAGGAGGGGGGTCTCTTCTGCACTGGGCAGAGCATAGGACCTCAGAGCCCGCCCACAATGACTCACTTCCACTAACAAGGCCACACTATTCCAACAAGGCCACGCCTCTTAATAGTGCCATCTCTCATAGGCCGAGATTATTCAAACAACCACATACGATTATTATCTCTCCAGACCCAGCTTCCTAAATGCTGGCATGAAAACACAATCAATGTCAGGCGGAGGTGGCACACGCCTTTAATCCCAGCACTTGGGAGGCAGAGCCAGGCAGATTTCTGAGTTTGAGGCCAGCCTGGTCTACAAAGTGAGTTCCAGGACAGCCAGGGCTAAACAGAGAAACCCTGTCTCAGAAAAAAAAACAAACAAACAAAAAAATAAAGAAAGAAAACACAATCAATAACAACCAGCGTAATATGTCTCCACTAAAGCCCAGCAGCCCTACTACAGTAGGTAGGCCTGAGTGTTCCAAGTTAGATAAAATACAAAACAAAGACCTTAAAATGACCTTTATGACTTGGGAGGCAGAGGCAGGTGGATTTCTGAGTTCGAGGCCAGCCTGGTCTACAGAGTGAGTTCCAGGACAGCCAGGACTACACAGAGAAACCCTGTCTCAAAAAACTAAAAAAAAAAAAAAAAAAAAAAAAAAAAAAAAGACCTTTATGAATATGATAGAGGTCCTTCAAGAGGAAATAAATAAATCCTTTAAAGAAACCTATGGAGGGGCCTGGAGAGATGACTCAGCAGTTAAGAGCACTGAGTGATCTTCCAGAGGTCCTGAGTTCAATTCCCAGCAACTACCTGGTGACTCATATCTATCTGTAGTGGAATTCAATACTCTCTTCTGGTGTGAATAATGGAATAAAGGAAGGAGAAGAAACACAGGTCAAAGGCACAAAATCATAGAAGAAAAATTTTCTAACCTAAAGAAGAAGATGCCTATTAATGGACAATAAGCTTACAGAATATCAAATAAACTAGGCCAAAAAAGAAATTCTCCTTGGCATACAATAATGAAAACATTTAGCATACAGAACAAAGAAAGACAATTAAAATCTACATGGGAAAAAGATCAAGTAATATATAAACGCAAACCTATTAGAATCACACTCAATTTCTCAGCAAGACTCTAAAAGCCAGAAGGGCTGGGACAGATGCAGTGCAGACTCTATGAGAACAGAGATGCCAGCCCAGATTCTATTCACAGTAAAATTCTCAACAGACAGAGAAAATGGGACATTCTATGATAAAAACCAAAATCAAGCAATATTTATTTGCTAATCAAATCCTACAGAAGGCAATAAAAGGGAAACTTCAACCTAAAGAGGTTAACCACACCCAAGAAACACAGGGAATGAATAATCTCAGACCAGCAAAATCAAAACACACACACACACACACACACACACACACACACACACTACATCACACCATACCACCACCACTAACAACAACAACAACAACAACAACTTAACAGGAATCAACAAGCACTGCTCATCGATGTCTCTTAAGACCAATAGTCTCAACACCAATGAACTAATAGAAGGGATATGAAAACAGGATCCATCCTTCTGCTGTATCCAAGAAACACTCCCTAACATCAGAGGCACCACCTCAGGATAAAAGGATGAAAAAATAGTCCAAGCAAATGGATGTAAGAAGCAAGCTGGTGTAGCCATTTTAATATGTGACAAATAGATTTCAACCAAAACTAGTCAGAAGAAATAAGGGGAAACAGTACTACATCCTCATCAAAGAAAAACTTCACCAAGAATATACTGTAATTCTTAACATTTATGCACCAAACACAAGGGCATCCAAGTTCATAAAAGAAACACTACTATAACTTAAATCGCATACCATCACTCACACACTGATAGTGGGAGACTTCACTACTCCCTCTTACCAATAGACATATCATCCAGACAAACCAAACAGAGAAATGCTGGAACTACAGATGTTATTAGCCAAATGGACCTAATAGATATTTACAGAACATTTCACCCAAACACAAAAGAATCTACCTTCTTCTCGGCACCTTATGGAACTTTCTCCAAAATTGGCCGCATACTTGCACACAAAGCAAGTCTCAATGGATACAAGAAAATTAAAATAACACTCTACATCCTATCTAACCACTGTAGAGAGAATATCTTATGCATTTTATAGATGCATCACCTGTCAATTAAAAAGCCCATGTCCTATGGCTTAGGCAGGAAAAGGGAGGTGGGACATTCAGGAAGAGAAAGAATTCTGGGAGAGAGCAAGGCATGGGAGGGTTCGCTGGGAAGATGTGAGGAGACGGATACATGGTACCTGAGCCCAGGGGACAAGCCACAGGGCAGAGTGTGGGTTAGAGCGAATGGGTTGTCTTTAGTTATGATCTAGTCAGAGAAGAGCCTAGCTATACGGCCAAGGTATCTGTAATATATTGAGTCTGAGTCTTATTTCTGGGAGCATGGGAATGGGAGGAAGAACTGGACCATAACTTCTACAAACCACCATAGATTAAAGCTGGATTTCAACAGCAACAGATACAAGAGATAGCTTCCAAACTCATAGAAACCGAACAACCCAATACCAAATGAAAAATAAGTCAAGATGGAAAGTAAGAAAGAATATGAAGACTTTGTAGAATTGAATGAACTTGAATACACAATATACCCAAACTTATGAGACACAATGAAGACAGGTCTCAGAGGCACTATAGCACTGAATGCTTGCATAAAATAATTGGAGAGATCTCATACTAGTGACTTAACAGCTCATCTGAACGCTCATGAGGGAAAATAAGAAATAATATCAAAAGAAGATGATGGTGGGAGAGAACTGAACCAGAGCTACAATAAATAAAATAGAAACAAACAAGCAAAAGAGAATCAATGAAACAAAGGGTTGTTCTTTGAGAAAATCAGTAAGATTGACAAACCCTTGCCCAAATTAACTAACAGGTGGAGAAACAATATCCAAATTAAAATTAGAAACAAAAAGGAGGGCTGGAGAGATGGCTCAGCAGTTAAGAGTACTGACTGCTCTTTCAGAGGTCCTGAGTTCAATTCCCAGCAACCACGTGGTGCTTCACAACCATCTGTAATGGGATCTGATGCCCTCTTCTGATGTGTCTGATACAGCAATAGTGTACTCATACATTTAAAAAAAAAACAAATAAGTAATTCTTTTTTTAAAAAAAGAAAAGAAAAAGAAACAAAAAGCTGAACGGTAGTGGTGCACTCCTTGAGTCCCAGTACTCAGGAGGTGGAGACAGATGGATGGATCTCTGTGAGTTCAAGGCCAGCCTGGTCTACAGAGTGAGTTCTAGGACAACCAGAGCTACACAGAGAAACCCTGTCTCAAAACAACAAAATGAGGGACATAACAGCAGATACCAAGAACATGCATAGACTCATAAGGAAGGACATACTTTTATTTTTTTATTGTTATATGTAAGTACATGGTAGCTATCTTCAGACATACCAGGAGAGAGCATCAGATCTCATTATGGATGGTTGTGAGCCACCGTGTGGTTGCTGGGATTTGAACTCAGGACCTTCAGAAGAGCAGTCAGTACTCTTAACCGCTGAGCCATCTCTCCAGGCCCCAGGAAGGACATACTTTTAAAACGTATACATTGGGGCTGGAGAGATGGCTCAGTGGTTAAGAGCACTGACTGCTCTTCCAGAGGACTCAGGTTCAAATCCCAGCACTTAGCCGGGCGTGGTGGCGCATGCCTGTAATCCCAGCATGTGGGAGGCAGAGGCAGGTGGATTTCTGAGTTCGAGGCCAGCCTGGTCTACAGAGTGAGTTCCAGGACAGCCAAGACTACACAGAGAAACCCTGTCTTTAAAACCCAAAAAAAAAAAAAAAAAAAAGCCAAAAACAAAAACAAAAATAAATCCCAGCACTCTAAGACCTAATACTCTCTCACAGACATACAGACAGGCAAAACATCAATGCATATAAAATAAAAATAAATAAATTAAAAACCTATATACTGCTGAATTGGAAAGTCTAAAAGAAATGGATAACTTTCTTGATACAATTACTACTTGCCAAAGTTAAATCAAGATCAGATAAGAAATTTAAACAGAAAAAAAAAAAGAAATTTAAACAGACCTATCAGACCTATAACCCCTAGTGAAATACAAGCAGTCAGTAAAAGTATCCTAACAAAAAAAAAAAAAAAAAAAAAAAAAAAGAGAGAGAGAGAGAGAGAGAGAGAGAGAGAGAGAGAAAAGCCCAGGGCTGGAGAGTTTTAGCACAGAATTCTACCAGCCTTCCAAAGAATAGTCAATGCTAATACTTCTCAAATTATTCCACAAAAAAAGAAACAGAAGGAACATTTGATGAGGGTCCAGTTACCCTGACACACAAACCACATAAAGATTCAACAAAGAAAGAGAATTACAGGCTAATTTCCCTAATGATATTAGGTGCAAAATTTTTCAATAAAATACTTACAGACTGACTCCAAGAACACACAAAAAAGATTATATTATTAAGCAAGTTTCATCCCAGAGATGCCAGGATGGTTCAACATACATAAATCAATAAATATAACCCACCATATACACAAAAGTCAAAAGTCACATGATCATCTCATTAGATGAAAAAAAAAAAAGGCCTTTGACCAAATCCAACACCCACCCCTTTATAATAAAGGGCCTGGAGAGTCAGGGATACAAGGGACACGCCTCAGCATAACAAGGGCAGTTTACAGCAAGCCAATAGCCAACATCAACTTAAATGGAGATAAACTCAAAGAAATTCCAATAAAATTAGGAACAAGATGAGGTTGTCCGCGCTCTCCATATAGCACTTGAAGTCTTAGCCTGAGTAATAACTGCTGAAGGTGGCCAGGGCCTGCGACCTCAGCACAGCTGCCTGCATGGCGGAAGCGCCACAGCCTGTCAAATCCAGCACCCAGACAACACCAACGGCCAAAACTGAAAAAAGGCCTAATCTGCCAAAGTCCCTAGAGTTCTGAAAAAGCCTCAACCGTGTTCTAACCTTGGTTTTCAGTTTCTGTAGTTCTACTTCTGGCTAACTGTTCTTGTTAACTGAAATATGTAAATCCATTTTTGTGCTTAAAATCTTACCCTGAGAAAGGCTCAGGGCTACACTGGGATCCTGAACACCCAGTGTAGCTGCCTGCTAGCTAATAAAGATTTTCTATTGACTTAAATCCATGTCTGAAGCAGTTTTCTCTGGTAAATACTCCCCAATGAAGGGGGTACAAATTAGAAAGGAAGAAGTCAAAGTATCATTCTTTGTAGGTGATATGATAGTGTATATATAGTTGACCCTATAAATAAATTCCATCAGGAAACTCCTCCAGCTGATAAACACTTTCAGCAAAGCAGCTGGAAATAAAATTAACTCACAAAATTGAGTAGCCTTCCCGTATACAAATGACAAACTGACTGAGAAATAAACCAAGGAGACAACACCTTTCACAATACCCTCAAATAATATAAAACATCTTGGGAGAATTCTAACCAAGCAAGTGATAAAACCTTTAAGACATTAAAGAAAGAAATTGAAGAAGATGTCAGATGAGAGAAAGATCTCCCATGCCTCTGGATCAGTGGGATTAATATAAAATAATTGGTCATCCTACCAAAAGCAATCTACAGACTCAAAGCAATCTCCATCAGAATTCCAACACAATTCCTCACAGATCTTGAAAGAACAATTTTAAGCTCCGTATAGAAACACATGCACACACAAACTAAATAGCTAGAACAGTCCTGAATAATACATTCTCTGCTGGAGCTATCACCATCCACTATTTTAAGTTGTACTACATAGGTAAAGGAATGAAAACAGCAGAGCACTGGCACCAAACACACAGGTTGATCAGTGGAATCGAACTGGAGATCCAGACACAAATCCACACACCTATGAACAGTTGATTTTTTTGATAAAGAAGCCAGAACTCTACAATGAAAAAAATGACAATATCTTCAACCAACGGTGCTGGTGAAGTTGGACAGCTGTGTGCAGGAGAACGCAAGTAGACTTCCATTCATCACCCTCCGTGAAGCTTGACTCCACACAGATCAGACCAGATACACAGATTCTGTCAGAAGAGAATGTGGAGAATGATCTTGAATTCATTGGCATAGGAAGAGATTTTCTCAATAGAACACAATGTTGGCACAGACACTAAGCCCAACAGTTAACAAATTAAAACTTTATGTCCTCTGTCCAGCAAAGGCCCCTGTCATTTGGACAAAGTGGCAGCCTACAGAATGGGAAAACGTTTTCTATCAACTACATATGCAATAGGGGGCTAATATCCAAAATAATAAAGAACTCAAGAAACTAAGCATCAAGAAAACAAAGAACTCAGTTAAAAAGAGGACACAGATCTAAACAGAGAACTTTCAAAAGAGGAAATTCAAATGGCAGAGGAACACTTGAAATGATCAATATCCACAGTCATCAGAGAAATGCAATCAAAACTACTTTGGGAGTTAATTTTAGTCCAGTCAGAATGGCTAAGACCAATAACACAAGGGTCAGC
Organism: Apodemus agrarius; assembly: GCA_964023405.1. Classification (NCBI taxonomy): domain Eukaryota; kingdom Metazoa; phylum Chordata; class Mammalia; order Rodentia; family Muridae; genus Apodemus; species Apodemus agrarius. Next base: position 3,214,136 of record OZ030006.1, on the reverse strand, counting down.
TTGTGCCATCGAGGGTGTGGTGAAAGGGGAGTGTTCCTCCACTGCTGGTGGTGGTGAAAACTTGCCCAGCCACTGTGGAAATCAGTGTAGTGGTTCCTCAGGAGGATGGGAATAGATCTACCTCAAGACCCAGCTGTACCACTCTGGCATACACTCAGAGGATGCTCCACCACACCACAAGGACACTTGCCCAGCTATGTTCACTGCTGTCCCATCTGTCCTATTCTGATAGCCAGGAATTAGAAACAACCTAGATGTCCCTTGACAGAAGAACGGAGTACTACTCAGCTGTTTAAAATGAAATTCTCAGGCGAATGGATGGAACCAGAAAAAAAAAATCATCCTGAGGCTACTCAGGTAACCCAGACCCAGAAAGACAAATATGGAGTATATTTGTTTATATGTGGGTATTAGCTATTAAGTTATAATAACATGTTACAATCTGTAGAACCACAGAGCTTAGGTAGAGAGTAAGAGGCTGGGGCCAGTGGGCAGACAGCTGCCTCTAGAAAGAGAAATGGAATGCATAGTAATAGATGGATGATGTGTGTGTTTGGGGGAATAGACTGGAATGAGAGCATCAAGTAGAGGGGGCAGGAGGTTGCTGGAGGAAATATGGGGCATTTGGAAACCTCGGACAGTAAACACTTCCTAAAACATAAACATATATGACAGTGAAATTGCCAAATGAGTGAGGCATAGTCTCAACAGCCTTTTTTTGGTCAACAGTGGAAGTTTCCAGTACCAGAATTGGATTGCATCTAATTGAGCTGTTGGTCAAAGAGGTCCCATGGGAACATCCAAGCAAACAAGACCGTTGCCAAGACTACAGGTTGCTCTCCATAAGCTGACAGCAAGGTCCCATTGCTGAAGGCAACACCTGCTTAACACACTGACCATGAAAATGTCAAGATGGTGCCTACACAGAGCCTCTTCCCCTATGTTCTACCATCTTGGGTTCAGGAAGGCATTCTGCATGCTGCCAAGAGAGAAACATAAACCCAGCCATCCACAAACCCTTCGGTACACAGTGTCCTGCCTTCAAGATATAATAACGCAATCATGTCACAAAGTTTGTAGGAGTAACCAACTAATATCTTCAATTTGACTTAAGGCCTGCTTCATGAGTTAGAATCCAAACCTGACACTGGTGACCAAGAATCAGAGACTAGATAGCCCAGGGATCTAGGATGAAACAAAATACCTCTGTGTAAAGGTAAGTAAACGTAGCAGAAAGTGTCCCTGATGACATTCTGCTGTACCTATCTGCAAATGTCCTGCTCAGCCACCACCAGAGAAGCTCTGTTCTGAAGCCGATGGGACAGATTGAGAGAGAGAGAGAGAGAGAGAGAGAGAGAGAGAGAGAGAGAGAGACTTTAGAACACACGGCCCTAAGTGGGATGTCGCTCCCACATCTTTCCCCTCGGGGCGAATGAGGAGTGTCCTCTGCCTGTGTATCATGACAGTTCGCTGTTTTCATGGGGCTCCTGATGTGTGAGCAGTGGGTCTCTGGTTCTTGAGTCTTCTCCTGGGCTCTTTCCATCTATTTGCTTGTTTAGTCCAATTCTGATGTGTCCGTTTTTGTTTTGTCTTATTATATTTGATTATTATCCCAAGGAAGCCTATTTGTTATCTAATGAAAGACAGAAGGGGCGGATCCTGATGGGGTAAGGAGGAGTGGGAAGGGCGGAGGGGGGAAACGCTAATCAAGATGTATTAGGTGAGAAAACCATCATTTTCAATAAAAGGAAAATAGATAAAATGAAGGGTCACCTTCCTTTCTGTCCTCCAGGGGGAAGTTTCTTGATTCCCAGATGAAGCTCTGACAGGCACAGTGGTTTTGTGACTCAGTTGGATGTCCCCATGTGTGACTATGATCTAACTTATCAAAGAGCCTGCTAAGGAGCATTTTCTCTGTCCTCCGTGCAGTGACAAGGGTCAGCATTATTGATTCTGCCACTTATTGACTTGAAACAGATCAATCAAACAGGAAAAAAAGCTAGATGTAAAATATATTCCACTGATCTTTTAAAAACATTTGTTTATTTTGCACATTCATCAGTATATCTTTGGCAGGAACAGTTTTGGCATGGTATGTGTGTGGGTGAGAATATAGTCTATAGGAATCAGTTCTCTCCTTCCATCATGTGGGTTCCAGGTCCAAACTCAGGTCTGGCACTCACTGATCCATCCCATTCCTTCCAAGAAAGGCTTTCAGAGAAATATTGTTTGAAATCCCAAAGGTAGCTCTCCTAAAAAGCGGTTGCTGAATACTCTGAGCCAGTACACTTTAGCCTGAAGGCTGTGGCGTGCCTGCTCTTTGTCCTAGCATGAAAAGAGCAGCCAAAAGCCTGTTTCAAAATGCTTTGTAGATAAAAGGTTCCATCCCTGTTCCTCAGACAGCAGCAGAATTTTGTAGCCCACAGAAGCCCGACTTCTCTGCATCCCCACTGGAGGCCGGCCAGCAAGGGCAAGCGGCAAACTCTCAAAACAACCATTCATGTAGCGACAGGAGCTAGGCCGATGGCTAGGCATTCCTTGGTCTTTAAAGTGCCAAACAAGTCATGTGACACGCCTTCCTAACCCCAGCCAAGCCCCCAAGACGGCTCCTGAAGGCAAGTTAATGTCCTGGTGTCAGATTAGAATGAACCCACCCTGGCTCAGCTGAAAAAGAAAACCAAAGATATGAATGAGGTGATGGTCCAGCCAGATGGCTCAGCCAATATGGAGGCTTGCCTCCAAGTCTGACTACCTGAGCTAAATCCCTAGAACCTACATGGTTGGGAAGAGAGAACCGCTTGCTTTTCTCTTTTCTTTTCTCTTCTTTTCTTTTCTTTTCTTTTCTTTTCTTTTCTTTTCTTTTCTTTTCTTTTCTTCTCTTCTCTTCTCTTCTCTTCTCTTCTCTTCTCTTCTCTTCTCCTTTCCCTTCCCTTCCCTTCCCATCCCTTTCCTTCCTTCCTTCCTTCCTTCCTTCCTTCCTTTCTTTCTTTCTTTCTTTCTTTCTTTCTTTCTTTCTTTCTTTCTTTCTGTATTTTGAGACAGCATTTCTCTTTGTAACCTCAGCTATCATGGCATTCACTCTGTAGAACTAGGCTGGCCTTAAACTCACAGAGCTATGGCAGCCTTTGCCTGGGATTAAAGGCATCTACCATCAGCACCTGTCCGCTGACCACTGAGGCGTGAACACCCACACACTTTTATTGTGCGTGTATGTTTACACACACTAATAAATACAATTAAAACTTAGAAAACAATGGTACGAGATGAGAGAGAGGACGCTGAAAGCATCTGTCCCGGTCTGAGGACACCAGTCTCAGCTTCCCCTGAGTTTACACGCTGATGTCCTTCCTTTCAAGGGCTGCAAAGTGGAGCTGATTTAACTCAGGAGGTGATCAGTCACGCTAAAAGGGACTCCAGAGAGGTGCCTTTTCCCAGCCACCACATGAAGACATGGCTAGAAGCAGCATCTGTGGAGCGGGAGGGGGGTATCCCTCGCCAGATGCTGCTAGCCTTGCCGATGCCCGTCCCCCACCCGCCATGCGCTGTCTCCCAGCACAGCAAAGGCCTCATTGCTTTCCCCTTCTCATGGTTCTGAGGTGGAACAGAAAGGCAGGAAAACCCAGTGAGGACATGGGAAGGGAAAGACTCCCTCGCTGGATCTGCTGGCCACTCCTCCAGTCAGAGTGAGAATTCCAAGGCTGGAGACATTACTCACTGCAGAGCAGAGCGGTTAAGAGTTGAGCACTTGTCCAGAGGTCCTGAGTTCAATTCCCACAACCCTCTGTAATGGGATCTGAGGCCCTCCTCCACTGTGTCTGAAGAAAACTACAGTGCATTAAAATAAATAACATAAAATAAAATAAATAGCATAAAACTAAATAAACGACAAAGAACCACTGAGATGGTTCGTGTCTACTGCTAAGACAGTTGAGATTCTCCCTCGAGGACCACCGCCCAGTCTTCCGAATGTCCCACTCTCTCTGAGTCTCTCCTGAGAAGCTCAGACCCATCCTTGGATATGCATATGTCTTATTCTTTTCTTAACTTTTGTGCTTAAAATCTCTTCTTTGGAGCTGGAGAGATGGCTCAGCATTTAAGAACATTGTTTGCTCTTCCAGAGGTTCTGAGTTCAAATCCCAGCAACCACATGGTGGCTCACTACCATCTGTAATGGGATCCGACGTCCTCTTCTGCTGTGCCTGAAGGCAGATACAGTGTATTCATATGAATAAAATAGAAATAAATAAATCTTTAAGAAGCCTTGGCTGACTGGCTCCCTCAGCCCGTGTCCCCTTCAGCACTTTTCTGCTTTTAACAAACTCCACCTCTGCTCCACACTCGCTAGTCTGACAATTCTTCCTGTGTCAGATCCAAGAACGGCCTCAGTCACAGTCCCTGGAAGGTTAGGGGAATGACTTGGGCTGCTAATGGCGACGAGGGTACAGCGTGGAGCTGTGTCTGAGTGGCCCTCAAGGGTGACAGCGTGGCGCTGTGTCTGAGTGGCCCTCTGTTCCTTGACTTGTCACAATCTGAGTGGTGCTCCAGAGTGTTAGGAGGCTGGCTGGCCTTGGAGCTGCCTGTGCTCGGGTCCTGGGAGAAGGGTCACATGCAAACAGTGGTTTCTAGTTGGGTCTTACGGTGCAACCTGAAATCCTGGCCCCTGGGAGGGCTGGGGATGACAAGTTCAAGTTCAAAGTGAACTTGAGACTGTGTCCCCGAACAAAAGGAAACAAAAGTTGTGATCAAGACAAGGAAAGAAAGTTCAGTCAAAACCTCAGGCTTAAGATTTACAAGAGAGAGCTTTCTTCCTCTGAGACCGCTGTGGTTGCACACTGAGCTCTGAAGAAAGCCTAGGCCTGGGATCTCCTGGGATCCCCAGCCCTGTATACCACCAAACCCACAGCTCTTTTATGTGCTCTAAAGCACTTTATCAGACTTTAAAGATAGCCTGATACCAGCAGAGAAAAGGAATTCTTTTGCAGTATTGTTTCACAGTTCCAAGCAGATCAATAAGCTAAGGGGTGTTTAGGGAAGCAGAGCCTGTTCTTTGCATTGGAGGGGGCTTCAGAAATCGGAGGAAAGACAAAGCTGCCTACCCACCCTTTGCATCAGACACAAGCACATAGTCATTACTTCACATCCTGGTTTGCCTCCGACTGCTGTGGTAAGCATGGACTAAGCACAGCTTAGGCAAGGAGAGGGCTATGCGGGTCCGGGTCCCGGTCACAGCACATTACTGAGGGAAGTCAGGGAAGGAGCAGAAGAAGCCACTGCTGCCGCCGTGGAGGACCGCTGCCCACTGGCTTGCTCCTCGGACTTACTCAGCCTGCTTCCTTACAGAACATGGGACCACTAGACCCTTTTGCATTAATCATTAATCAAGGAAATTGGAGGCCTTGTTCTCATTTGAGGTTCCCTCTTCTCAGACCACTCCAACTTCTGTCAGGTTGGCATAAAACTAACCAGGACAGCTCAGATTCTGAAATAAAATGGCGCTTCCTAGGCTGGTCCGGCTTTGTTTCTCCAGGGCCTGGGGCACATTCTTTGTGCTGAACAAGGCAAAAGGTGCAGTTGTCCTCAACTGCCAACCTGTCTTGTCCAGGCCACGGTGTCCCTTCAGTCTCATTCTCTGCCCCACGTGAACAGTAAGTCACATGCGGCTGTAGAATTAAGGCCCACCTAGAACCAAACGGGGAGACGGAGGCTTTGGGTGACACAGTGTGTCTGCTGGGCCTCAGTGCACTGCTCAGGTCAGCTGGGGTGGGGCAGCAGCTCCACGTGACAGCCATTCCTCCTGCCCTGCAAACCCCTAAACACCAGCGAGGTCAACAATGAGTGCCAATCTCCTGCATGGTTCTGAAGCTCACTCCAACATGTACGTGTGTATGTATGTGTGTATGCATGTATGTGTGTGTATGTATGTATGTATATATGTATGTATGTGTATGCATGTATGTATGTGTGTATGCATGTATATATGTATGTGTGTATGTATGTATATATGTATGTATATATGTATGTGTATGCATGTATACATGTACATGTATATGTATGTATATGTGTATGTATATATGTATGTGTATATGTATGTATATATGTATGCCTGTGATGGAATTAAAGTATGATTCACTAAAGCCCAACACGAGACCAATTTCTTCACTGAGCTAGCTTATACAACATGGGGCACGGGGTTACTTATAGGAGCACAGGTAACTCCAGAAGCTGCACCACCAGAAAGTCTCACCAGCACTGAAGACAACTTCCCATGGCTACACAGAAAGCACCCGCCCCGCTCCAGTCAACTTTCAGCCCCTGGGCACTCTGGCAGCTCCTGGGACAAAAGGCTGCACACGTGCAATTCGGGCCAACTTGAATGGAAATGGCGGCGGGGGGGGGGTACAGCTGCCATCTCAGCCAAGGGTCCGGTGGGCTTTCCCCACCTCCTGAGAGATTGTCAGCCTTGAACAGCCCCGTCTGGAGGGTCTTGCACAAGGCATTAAGCTGTCCTGCTGACAACGGTGGCTGTTAGGGTCAGAATGTCTTGTACTGAGCTGTTTTCTGTGAGTGAAAGTTCTGGAAAGAACCGCATCTTACGCTGAACCTTCTCTACAAAACTAACTGGTTCAGGCTTCAGTGCTGTGGAGGAGCTGGGATGTTGCGGGCTGAGCCTGACTACAGTTTACCCTGGGCTATCCTTCGCCCTCTTAACAGGCATTCCCTGCCCGCCTATGAGTCTGACCTGACACTTCTGGGGTGAAAGTGAAAGTTTTCGGAATGCACGGAAGCTGCTGGCAAAGCAAGGGCAGCGGCAGCGTCCAGCAGTGTCTGCGGCCGCAGTGGGACCTCCTCTGCTTGCTTCAATCCGCCCACCTGCTGCATGTCATTCTGTCACTGTAAGAACTTCATGCAGCCGTTACTGGCCTGGAGCATGGGATGTGGGGTAGCCTGAATCCGTCCCCAGGCCACGGCCACTTGTAGTTAGCTGCAGAACAAAGCCTCTTCCTGTTTGAGGGGAGGTGCTGCTTTTGCATTGACATTTCCCTTTAAAACATGCATTCGATGGATTGAGAACTTCTACTGAGAACAGTAGTCTTAGAGTCACCATCCGGTAGGGAAAGCAAATGTCCAGACAGGTGCTCTTTCTCCATTGCAAATCACAGGCTAGTCACAAACTACTGCTGTGCCAGGCATATTGCACTAGGTGGCTTGAGTGGCGTGGCCCTGCTCTGGCAAGGCATCCCGTGGGCCTTCCCAGTAGAACATCCTTGGGAAATGCTGTTCTCATGCAGAGAGAAGAGGAAGAGCCACCCCCCACGAGCACTGAAAGGGGCTGAGAGCTGGTCGGCAGGGGCCAGCAAGCCTCTCCTAGCTTGCCTTTCCCAAGCCTTGTTCAATCCAAGCAAATTCGCCATGTATGAATCAGAGAGCATACAGGACTGGGGCCGTTTTGCATTTCAAAGTAGTTTTAAAATACCGGGAGTGCACTGGGAAAATTCGAGTTAGGGAAATTCTGTCAGCTGGGCTCTCTTAAACAAAGAAAAAGCTGAGGATGTGAACAAGAAATACAAAACTCTCTCTCAAAAAAAAAAAAAACAAAAAAACAAAAAAACAAAAAAACAACTTTGCTAAGACCATTAATCAAGGTTTTTGTTGTTGTTGTTAAAACCACATGCACACCACGGTAAGCATTTGGAGGTCAGACCTCTCGTGGGACTTGGCTCTCTACCTCCACTCTATGGGTGGTAGGGCTTGGCAGACAAGGAAGCTCCTCTGTCCAGCTTCGTTTTAAATTATTCACCTGGTAAGATTAGGTTTTGAAAATCTCGTGTTGGGAGGCTGATGAGTCAGCTCCACTCATAACATCTCTGCCCGCTTAGGCCTGGCAACATGAGTTTGACTTCTGAAAGTTGTCCTTTGGAGAATTTATTAATGGTCAATCCATAAAGCAAGTATAATTTATGTTTTAAAAATATAGACCTGGTGGGGTATGGTGGCACATGTCTGTAATCACAGCACTTGGGAGGCTGAGGCAAGTGGATCATAAACTGAAGGACTACTCAAGCTACAAAGCAAGACTTGTCAGAAACAAGATATTCATGGTGAAACCGGCTCATTGGCAACACCATTCAGTTCCACACATACTCCCAAACAGTTCCTGCGCCAGAGCGTTTTGCATGCAGTGCCAACAATAGCCAGCAGGTGGCGCTATAAGGGCTCAAGCAGGCCAGCAACTAGAAGAGAAAGCCAAGTAAGGTGGCTCCTACCTCCATCCTTAGAGCACAGATCCCCACGGAAGGCAAACTGCGTTCTCCTGACTTCTTCCTGTTTAAACATATTTGACATTCCATCTTTTATTAACATGTTCATATCTGAGACAATTCTTTGTACACCGCCACCATGCCTCAGCACAGGGTATCAATCACAGACCCCATAGAAATATTATATATGTCTTAATTGTCTTGAAAACTTGGCAGAGTAATTGAAGGTTTCAAAGGTCAAAAAAATAACCACTTTGTCTTTCTTACTTTTCAGAAAACAGAAACCCAACAACACAGAGATTGATAGGAATACATTTCCGTGCTGTATTATGCAGTAGAGATGTCAAGCTGATGGGACTCTGCTGTTGTCTGTCTGATGAAGAACATGCCTGAGCATGCCTACTAATAGAGATGCTAACGTATAAAGAAAAGGGATGACTGGAGAAACCATAAAAGAGGCAAAGAGTTCGCACAGGGGAAAGCATTTCTCCTGACTGGTAAGAGACAATCACAAGACGCCACGTCATACTGAAAGAATCATCCACACTGTTTGCACAGACCCATGTGAGAGGAGACCAATGGGTCACCCTCTCCAGAGGAGAGCGAGGCAGGCCCGACAGCATTGCTCTCCATAGAACTGGGCTCGTTACACCTTCTTAGACTCCACCTAGGAACCAGCTTGATATCCAGAGACACAGAGGCAGTTGTTCACCTTGGTGGCTGTATGTAGCCCAGGTTGCCCAAATTCTTTTCCTCTGCCTCCGAAGTAATGAGATTACACGTATGTGCCAGCAAGCCCTGTCAGTCCAGCTAGCCTAGCTGTAAAATATTTATTTAAGACAGGGTCTCACTATGTGCCTTCTCTCTCTCTCTCTCTCTCTCTCTCTCTCTCTCTCTCTCTCACACACACACACACACACACACACACACACACACAAACGAGAATGTCTCCTAAATACAGCAGTGGAATTACTAAGATACACAGGATTATAAACTTGCTGAGTAAGATGAAGTCTGTCTCTCCTTCGAGGTGAGCATCTGGGAGCCGGCAGGCAGGCTGTGTCCAGGTGTGGGCTCCGGAGAGCTCCATGCTGTTCTCTTGCTTATCTAGGTTAGTTAGTTCTAGGTAATGCATATGTTTGTTTCAGTAACCAGAGAACCACCAGGAAATGTTATTTAAGCCTGGTTTACACAGGCTAGCCAGGACTGCACAGTGAGACACTGTCTTAAAAAAAAAATAATACAGCTGGGCCTGTATTACAGGTGTGGTTCACACCTGTAATCCCAGCATTCAAGAGGCAGATGAAGGAAGATCTGTAGTTTGGCCAACCTGGACTACATAGTAAATTCTAGGTCAGTTTGAATTATAATATGAAACCTGGCCTGGGGTGGTGGGGCGGTGCTGGAGAGATGGCTCTGTTCTTCCAGAGGACCTGGCTTCTATTTCTAACACCTACATGGCAGTTCACAACCTTCTACCTCTCCAGGTCCAGGGGATCCTGACACCCTTCCTGTCCTACAGGGGCACCAGACACCCATGTGGTATATATGCAGGTAAAACACACATACACTTAAAGACAAAGCATTAAATTTTTACTGAATGTTTGGCCCATGTACTGGCTGACTTTTGCCAACTCAACACAAATTTAGACATATCTGGGAACAGAAAATCTTAATTGAGAAAATGTCTCCATCAGACTGGACTCTAGGCAAGTCTGTAGGGCATTTTCCTGAGTGATGACTTATGTGGAAGCTCAATGGGGGTGGGGGTGGCGCTCCTGGGCGGACGGTCCCCGGTGGTGTGTGAAAGCAGCCCGAGCAGGCTGTGGGAACGATCCAGTAAGCAGCATTCGTCCTTGGCATCTGTTTTAGTTCCTGCCTCGAGTCCCTGGTTCCCTCAGTGAAAGAGTAAACATAACCTGAGAGTCACAAACCCGAAACCTCTTTTCTTCCTCGGGTTTGCCTTTGCTGTTTGATTTATCACAGCGATACAAACAACAAGGAAGACAACTGTGTAGTTATAACCACGTAATAACAAACAACACCAGAGTTAAATGCATAGAGGGTAGTTATGCATTTTACATGCATTAAGAGCAAAATTAAATCAAATGGTATACATTAATAAAGAAGATACCTCAGTCCTAGATTACTGAGTCTCTGGGCAGTGGCCTCTCTGGTTTGATGTGTTCTCTCCTAAATTCAGATGTTCAAATGCAACGACCGAAGTGGAGGATTAAGAGGTGAGCATAGGTCTCAGGCCCTTCCCTCGGGAATGGGCTGGGATCCTGGTAAGGGCACTTTGACTACTTCCTGCCTTCCTCCCTCTCCCTCTGCCTACCAGACGTGCAGCCACACAGGACCACCTTGGAAAATAGGGTGTGGTCCTGACTAGATCCTGAGCTTGCTGGTGCCTCCATCTTGGACTTCCAGCTTCCAGTGCTGTAAGAGATGAATCTCTGTTCTCCATAAATTAACCAGTCAGTGACACTTGGTTACAGTAGCACAGAGGAACAAGATTCTTTTCTCCATTTCATGTTTCTACAATGAACCTGCATTATCTTCAGTATCAGTAAACAATAATTTTTAAGATGTATTTATTTAATATACTTATGAGTATACTGTTGCTGTCTTCAGACATACCAGAAGAGGACATCTGATTCCATTACGAATGGTTGTGAGCCACCATGTGGGTGCTGGGAATTGAACTCAGGACCTCTGGGAGAGCAGTCAGTGCTCTAACCTCTGAGCCATCTCTCCAGACCAAGAAAACTTTTTTTTGGTTTTTTTGTTTTGTTTTGTTTTGTTTGTTGTTGTTTTGTTTTGTTTTTTCAAGACAGGGTTTCTCTGTGTAGTCCTGGCTGTCCTGGAACTCACTCTGTAGACCAGGCTGGCCTCGAACTCAGAAATCCGCCTGCCTCTGCCTCCCAAGTGCTGGGATTACAGGCGTGTGCCACCACGCCCGGCGAAAACTATTTTTAATGAAGAAAAAATGAACTAGGAGTCATGGCATAATCAAAATGAAATCAAAATGGCCTGGGGACTTAAATGTAAAGTCTAAACTATAAAACTTGTCCAAGAAACTGTGGCTTTTCATTTACCGATGACCTCAGCAGACTGGGAATACAGGTTAAGTAGACTTCATCTGAGCCTTAGGCTCTCTTCGAAAGACACTTACAACGATGCAGCAGGGGGTGCTGGCACACACATTTAACCCAGAGGCAGAGCTAGGGGGTCTCTGAGCTCAAGGCCAGCCTGATCTATAGAGCAAGTTCAAGGATAGCCAGAGATACAAAGAGAAACTTTTTTTTTCTTGAAAAAAAGCACACACAAAAACACACACATGAAAATGTGCACATACATGTGTGCACACACACAGACATACATGCACACACATACAAATAATATGAAGAGATATGTCACCAACCAGAGAAAGTATTTTCAAAACACAGTTTTCCAAGTAAATCCATCATATTAAAAACATTCTAGAAACTTGGTAAGAGAAGAAAATCCACCTAAAAAATGGGCAAACGGTTTGAACAGATGTCGCCAACACAGGTGTGTGGAAGGCAGAGCAGAGAAAGAGAGTGTGCTTAACCACCATTAGGGAAAGGCCGTTCATGCCTCGGTGAGCGCCAACTCCATGTTCCGACGGCCTAAGTCAGTTGTTGTTTGCGGCCAATCTGAAAGTCCCACTTGCTGATGGGGATGGGCGATGGTGTTTCTCATGAGCTATGGTGCCCATGGTGGGTGTGGCTTCACTATGAAGACCAGCAAGCAGTTCCTTGTGGGTGAACCTAGTTTCTCATGTTACCCAGAAATGTCACTTTCAGGTGTCTGCTTGTCTGCTGGTGACAAACGAAAACATACGTCTGAGAATGTTTATAACACTTTTTCTTTCTTTCCTTCTTTCCTTCTCTCTCTCTCTCTCTCTCTCTCTCTCTCTCCTTCCTTCCTTCCTTCCTTCCTTCCTTCCTTCCTTCCTTCCTTCCGTCTGTCTCTCCGTCTCCCTCCCTCCCTTCCTTCCTTCCTCTTCCTCCCCATCCCCCTTTTGCTTCCTCTTTTTAAAAGATAGGGTCTCTCAGTGTATCCCACACTGGCCTGGAGTTCACTTTGTAGCTCAGGCTGGCCAATCCTGTTTTAGCCTTCTGAATGGTGAGGTGGCAGGCATGTGCTTCTGTGCCTTTTGTATAGCATTTTCTTTCTTGCAAAGATGCAACTGGCCCCAGCCCCTGGGCGCGTGGATAAGGGCAAGCAGGCCTCCTTGCTGCAGTGGAGAGCGGCGGGGCAGCAAGACCGGCCGAACGCAGAGCACACCACAGTGGAGAAGGCAGAAGACAGAGCACACCACAGTGGAGAAGTCCCGCACGCCCTGAGAGGAGGGCGAGCACGTCAGGCATGATTCCAGCTGAGAGGAGGTGTAGCCCTCTGTGTTTTAACAGGACTGGAAAACAAATTTAAATGAGGCTGGATCCCTCTTTATTTTGAGTTTTCATGGTTGTTGTAAAATGAAAGTATTCTGGAGACGGAGTGTGGACAGCTGTTCTGGATGCTACCGTGCTGGCCCCCTCCACGACACGACTCCTTAACTGCTGTTGGGGGATTTCCATGTGTGGCGCAGGTGCTGGCAAAGCTGGTTTGTCTGACGCACCATGTGTCTCCGCTTCCAGCCTGACTCACTTCTTGTCAATCATCAGGAGGGCCCACCTCATGCCCCCTGCCTGACTCATCCCTGGCTGTTTCTGCTGTTGCGTAAAATGAGGCACCTGACATAGTTGTGATGTTGCATCTTCTTGTTGAAGACACTGGTCCAAGTGACTGTGGACACAGTGCTGTGATTGAGTGACACCAAACACAAAAAATGCAGGATTGGCCAACAGGGATTTTCATTAGCCAGATCTATGACACTTTGAACACAATAAAGACTGAGAAGATAACAATTTATAACCCACAGAACTGAGGAAAGAAGCCGCAGTTCCATGATGACAAAATGTAATAACTGGAGACCGGAATTAATGGGCAAGAGGAAACCTTCACAGCAGCTTCCCAAGCTGTGAACAGGATCACAGCTTCGGGCGGCGCTGTTTGACGCTTGTTATAAAACCACCGATTCAGCCAGGATCTCTAAGGAGAAGGAGCCTCCTTCAAGGCACTCTGTCAGAAGCAGGACATTCACGTGGTCTCCATGACCACGTGAGCCACAGGACCTACCGTGATCCTCAGGGGTCCACAGGACATGTGTTACACAGGGAATGACAACTTCCAGCTGAGATGTCACCTCACCACGGGATCCAAGCCACCATCTGTATGACCGTGCCCACCCCACGGTGATCAGTGAGGACACTCACACCATCCTGAGGTGGCATTACCAGCCTAAAACTAGACCAAGCCAGATCCACGGAGAGACATCCTGCCATGTCCTCCGCCAGTGCTCTTTGGAGGAGGCAAGGGCACAGACAACAGAGCTGAGGCGGGACCCGACTCAGCCTCAGCGAGACGCGTGGGCGTGACTCCTAAAGCATCTCGCGAAGGCTCCCACACTGCTGCGTCCTCATTTTGTGACTGCATCAGTCTGTTTCCTCCTCCCTCTTCTCCTTCCCCTCCTCTTCTCCCTCCTCCTTCCTCTTACTGTTCCTCCTCCTCCTTCTCCCTCTCCTCTTTCCTTCTCCCCCTCTGATTTGGTTTTCTACGTGTCGTTGTTTGAAATTTTGTCGCTGCTGTTCTTCCCAGCGGTGCAAAGGCACTGCTTCATATCTTACGCATGCGTGTGACACTCAGGGTGATACGCTTGTACGGACATTGCTCATTCGATGTAGCCAGGGAACGCCACAGCGGGTCCTCTGCAGTGTTTCCAGCACCGAGAACGTCCTCTCTGGCACCAGCTGAACATCTCCTCTCTGACGTGTGGAACGTGGTTGCTTTTACCTCTTCAGAGTGTGTGGCCCAGCAACTTCTCAGATCGCCATCAGCCACTAAGTCTCCTCTCCTGTAACCTGCCTATTTCATTTGCCCATTTTCCTGTTGGCCTAGTGTGTGTTTTTAATAAGAGATTTGTAACATGCAGGGCATGAATCATTTGTTGAGTGTGCTGCAAATATCTTTTCTTGGTTCATGGCTTGTCTTTTCACATTAAAAAATATGTTTTTTTTTTTTGTCTTTTTTTGTTGTTGTGTTTTGTTTTGTTTTTTTGAGACAGGGTTTCTCTGTGTAGCCCGGGCTGTCCTGGAACGTACTCTGTAGACCAGGCTGGCCTGGAACTTGGAAATCTGCCTGCCTCTGCCTCCCAAGTGCTAGGATGAAAGGCGTGCGCCACCACTGCCTGGCAGTGTGTTTGTCTTTGTGTGAATGTAAGTACAGGTGTCCACAGAAGCCAGAGGCGTCAGACCCTGAGGGGCTGGAGGTACAGGGAGTTGTGAGCCACACAGCATTGGTGCTGGGAACCAAACCTTGGCTCCTCCGAGGGAACAGTCCATGCTCTTGGCCACGAATCATCTCCCCAGCTTATGCTTTCACACTTTAAATGTTTGCAGGTACAGACCAGTTTCTGTGTGTGCTTGTGTGGATGTGTACAGGTCCATGTAGGAGCCAGGCGGAAACCCTTGGGTTCTCCAGTAATATTTCCCAGGAGCTCTCCACTTTATATTTTGAGATAGGGTTTCTCCTGAGACCTGGGACTTGCTAGGTAGGCTAGACCAGCAAGGCCCAGTGTCTGTCTGCCTCTTTCTCCTCAGTGCTGGGAACACAAGCACATGCCGTCACACGCAGCCTTTCACATGGCTTCTTTACACTGGCAGGGTAAGTACTTTACTGAGTGAGCTGTCTTTCAAGCCTCTGTTCATTTATTCTATTGGATTTTTTTTTTAACGAATATCATGTATATCATGCTGGTGTCAGACTCAGTATGTAGCCAAGGATATCCTGGGATTCTGCTCTTCTCATCTTCAGGTAGAGCATTAGGATTGCAGTGTGCACTCGGATTCCGTGTCTCGCAGCTCTGAGGGTGGCAGCCAGGGCTTCGCGCATGGTTCAAGCACTCTTCAACTAGCTGTGCTACGTCCCCGCCCAACCTCGCCTTCAAAGGAACTCAAACGACCCCTCCACCCTCCGCCATTCTCTCTGCCCTTGTTCTGTTTTTGTTGTTGTTGTTGTTTTAAATGTGCTTTTCTTTCTGGGCACAGGGGTGCATGCCCTTAATCCCAGCACTTGGGAGGCAGAGGCTGGTGAATCCCTGTGACTTTGAGGCCAGTCTGGTCTAAACACTGAGTTTCAGGACACCCAGGGCTATAGAGAGAGCCCGTTTCAAAAGACTAAAATAAATAAAGTTAAAATTTTTTTCCTTCCTCCCTCCCTTCCTTCCTTCCTTCCTTCCTTCCTTCCTTTCCCCTTCCTTTCCCCTTCCTTGAAATGGGGTCTCACTGTGAATCGTCGGTTGGATGGGAATTTTCTATGTAGATAAAGATGGCCCCAAGTTTGCAGTTTCCTTTTTTCTTAGCCCCCCAAGTGCTGTGCCATTACAGTAAGTTATGTTGGCTTTTATTTAATATATATTTTACATTTATTTTCCATTCGTTCGTTCACGTTGTGACGAGGTCACAGGCATGGAGAACTGCGGCTGTGGCTGTCTTCTTCCACTCTGGAGGTCCAGGAGATGAAACTTAGGTTGTCTGTTTCAGTGGCAAGTGCCTTGGCAAGCCGAGCCATTTCTTCAATCCCACATCTTGATTTAAAATCACCCTCCCCTATCCACTGCATTGATAGAATTCTACTGATAGACAGCTGTTTTTCAAAACATTGGTGTTTCCTCCCTAAGCTGCGAAGGTTAGCAGCAGGCTAACTTTCATGATCCCGGCAATATCTGCTGATTGTCTGAAAAGCCACACTGGCTCTTTTGAAGAGCAAGGCAATTTCATAATTGTTTTTCAGCTCCTATCCTGGCAGTTTCTATTTGTTAACCGTGACAACTTCAGTCTGAACATGTTCAGTGGAAAATTCCATATGTCAGCATTCCTATGTTTTAACTTTCACAACTTCCTTAAGTGACAGAATCTCTTGGGACAGGAATCATTCCTTGTCTAACACACCCATGCCCTGTACCTGCAGCCTGACAATCACTTAGCCATGTCAGTTAAAGGTTGACTGCCACAGGCTGAACATGCCTGTGTTCAGTCTGCCCTTATCTTAATAATAGCCTGAGGTGAAAACTTTTATTCAGCATATCCTTATAATTATTTCACTTCTTCATTAGGTTTTGGTGGTCATCTCTTACTGTGCCGAACTTACTAGCTAACCCTTGTCACGGGTATTTATAGAGAAGAGTGTAAGGCGCGGGAGGAGCATTACTCTTCCTTCCACTCACCCACTGGTGTCAGAAAAGGAGAGGACGACTGGGTATATTATCTTCAATCATGAGGGCTAGGCTACATCTTCAAGTTACAAGTTAAATATTGGCAAAGCAAAAAACTGGCCAGATGTGGTGGTGCGTACCTGTAATCGCACAATTTGGGTGGTGGAGGCTGGAGAGTCAGGGGTTCAAGGTCATCCTCAATTACAGAGTTTGAGGCCAGCATGAGCTACAGAAGACCCTGCCTCAAACAAAACAAAACAAAACAACAAACCAAATAAACAACTCTAGCACTGCCCTCTGGTCTGGCTCATTCTAGGCACACAGCCCCTCTTCTTCAGTCCCCCCATAGTCCACGATGTTTGCTGGTGTATCTGGGGTGCCCATCTCCCCTGCCTCGTTCACACTCCTTCCAGGCAGGGATAACTCAAGCGGCTATTAGCACGCTGAGCATGCTGTGGAGAATGCTGTAAACGGCAGCTAGCAAGAGGACTGCGAGCAGTAGTCGGCCAATGCTTTTTTGCACAGGGATATTTGGACTTCACCATGGGCAAATATTTGTCCATAGCCCAGAAGCCAGAAGTCCACCCTCCCTCCATTTCTGCTGCTGAGGGAAAGTGGCACTGCGCAGGCACTGCCTCCCCAACTTTACTTTGTGAGAAGATGGAGTCCACACTTGTGGACTGGAGGGTCCTCACTGGAGCCACGCCACCTCTGAAGACAGGCTCTGCAGACACTGGGGTGGCAAAGACAGGATTCTACCCAGGGCTGCCCTAATCCTTCCCATTCTTTATTTTGGCCTTTTGGCTCAAGACATAGCCTCCCAGCTGTCACAACTGGGTGGAGAATTAAGAAACCAGCAATTACCTTGAAGAAGGGACTAATCTCCCTTTATAGAGAGAATGATAGCTCAGTTACCACACAGACTGATACACAGTCATCACACAGGATGTGGGTTCTGGTTTGGATTATGGGGTCTTGGTCAATCCTTTTACTCCCGAAGATGTTAGTTTACTTAGAAGCTTCAAAGTGATAAAAATCCCATTATTTCAGAACAAATGGGGGTCATGTGTTTCTTCCATTCTTTTTTTAAAGATTTATTTTATTTATTTTATGTATATGAGTACATTGTAGCTGTATAGAAGGTTGTGAGCCACCATGTGGTTGCTGGGAATTGAACTCAGGACCTCTGCTTGCTCCAGCCCCACTTGTTCCAGTCCCAGTCGCTCAGACCTAAAGATTTATTTGTTGTTCACTGTCTTCAGACAAAGAATAGGGCATCAGATTCCATTATAGATGGTTGTGAATCACCATGTGGTTGCTGGGATTTGAACTCAGGACCTTCAGAAGAACAGTCAGTGCTCTTAGCCGCCAAGCCATCTCTCCAGTCTTCTAAAGGCAACCCTCTGCTGCCCCAGCTTCTTCTTCTTCTTCTTTTTTTCCTGAGACAGGGTTTCTCTGTGTAGCCCTGGATGTCCTGGAACTCACTCTGTAGACCAGGCTGGCCTTGAACTCAGAAATTCACCTGCCTCTGCCTCCCAAGTGCTGGGATTAAAGGTGTGCGCCATCACTGCCTGTTTCTTCCATTCTTAAAACCTTTGCCAGTACATTAGTTCTTCCTAAACTTTAGAAGCTACCAGAACTCAGCATACTCACTCTGTAGCCACGCATGATCAGGCAGCTTAGGAAACTATAGTCCCCATCCTTAGAGACCACACCCTCTAGCAGAAAATGGTGACAATGTCTCTCTATTCCACCACTGCCCACGCAGTCAGGGACAGACGAAGTGGGACTCTGCTCATCTCTGATTGTGCTGTGTGAACTGTTGACCTTGCTACCTCTGACCTGGCAGGTGTCTCAAGTCCTTTGTTCTTACAGCCCCATGAAGTAGCTATGTTGTCCTTTGTCAGCTTCTTGTCTGTGGGATAGTCTGCTCTCTTACCTGAGTAGGTGGAGACCTCTTGTTAGAAGCCATCTTAGAGTTTAATTTGTTAGAACAATTGGAATTTGTTACATTAGAAGCAGGGATAACTGTTCCCTGAGTGTGGTGATTGCAATGAAAATGGCTCCTATAGGCTCATAGGGAGTAGCACTATTAGGAGGTGTGGCCTTGTTTGAGTAGGTGTGGCTTTGTTGGAGGAAGTGTAGGCCCGGTGTCTCTCTGTCTTCCTGCTGTCTGAGGATCCAGACCTGCCAGCTACTTCTCAACCATGTGTACCTGTATGCTATGGTTCTTCCTACCATGACAATAACAGACTAAATTTCCGAAGTGTACGCCAGCTTTAATTAAATGCTTTCCTTTACAAGAGTTGCCATGGTCATGGTGTCTCTTCACAGCAACAGGAAGTCTAACAAAAACCCTGAAGCTGAGGGAGTGTCGCGGTAGAAGCTGGCTAGCTACCCCACAGCACCGGCCTTTCTCCTTAGAGTTCCTGCCTCTTTCTCCGAGGCCCACTAGGTCATCTCATCTGCAAGGGTCTTTGCTTTTCTTCTCTAGTGTTCCTGGCCCCACCATCTTAACCCTGCGTTCCTTTTAAATCCAG